>OY751334.1:21197069-22494926 GCA_963564715.1 Catocala sponsa | reverse complement strand
CAAATGAAATACTGTAAGTTCGAGGCAGGTTTTAACTGTTGACAAATCGAATCATGAACTCCGAACATACCAACTTTCATTTGTTGAGGAGTTAGAGCCATTAGCATATATGTTAACTGCCAATAAGTACACATTTCGGCTTTGAAAATCTGTATGTTACAAATGAGAAACGTATTCAAAGGATTACAAGCATTCATTATTGTTGGATAATTTCAAACATAAATTCATATAATGCATCTTACCCTGTCAATTCTTGGATATGGAACGGAATGGCAAACATAATTAATAATTTAAAACTTATTATTTCTGGCCGCGCGCCGGTGTGCCGCTACGACTCCATAGGTTAAGCTGTTGTATGTATAGCAATGATAAAAACATAATCTCATAATAAAATAATAATTATGTCTTCCAGACCAAATTTTGCTCACGGCGGCCAGTCTTAACGGAGACTGGCCATCTGCGCAGGAGATATTATAGTGCACAAGTGTTTGAGCAAACACAATTGCATTCTCTGTCCCTTACTCTTATGATCCGATGGGATGGGTAATCCGACACGACCGGAGAGAGATCAGGCGCAGGACCAACGGCTTTACGTGCTTTTCGAGGCACGGCTGTGTCTAACACCGCCAACTTCCTAACTCCGGGCTGCTATTGAGATTTCTTAACAGAAAAACCCAATAACTTTTTGTTGGCCCGACCCAGGATTCGAACCTGAAACCTGATGCACAGCAGTCGCATTCACTACCGCTGCGCCACGGAGACAGCAATTATAAGTTATATATTACCTTGTGGCAAAATTAGAAATGCTAAGCTATAAACTCAACTTGAGTGCATTGAGCAACAAGTAGTCTCTGAGTTATTTTAAAATATTCTTTAAAGTAACGCATACAATGTCATATAAATAGTGATGTTTTATTTGCTTACATCATAAAATTTGTGTTCATCTTAATCTTAACTTCTTAACTAATCTTAATCTTATCTTAACTAATATTATAAAAGCGAAAATGAGTTTGTTTGTTTGTTACCTTTTCACGCCCAAACCACTGAACCGATCATTCTGAAATTTTGCATATACATTGTCAGGTGTACAGAAACGGACATAGGCTACCTTTCATCCCGAAAAAAATTACTGTTCCCGAGGAAAACAACAATAATATTCTTATAATAATAATAGATGGCGCCACGTGTCTTTCGAATCATGATTGAATTATATCATTACAAGCAGAGTACAACCCGAATTGATTGTCAAATTCTAAATTAATACGAGCGAAGCCACGGGCAAAAGATAGTTTTAAATAAAGTTAATAATGGTTGCACTTTTTGGTTGTTTATAAAATTTTATATCGCACAAAAAATAGTCAATGCCTCCTTTTTTATTTTATTTAGTATTTATGTTCTTTAGTGTTAAACTACTCGCTATGAATGAAGCCAGAGAAGTGTATCAGGATCTGGCAATCAGCAAATGGAAATCCGTAGTCTCTGCCTACCCTTTTCGGAAACAGGCGTGAATCTATGTATGTATGTATGTACTACTCGCTACATAACACATAAAAAGCATTGAATATCATTTGTCTTTAGTAAGAAACGAAAGCAATATTAACGTTGTGCATAGTGTTGGAGAGCGCCGAGTGCAGCCACCACCGTCCGTTTAATCCTTATCTTATCTTAGCTTATGTGTGGGGGTCAGTCAATACAGACCGGCGACTCTTCGACCCAATGAGATCTTTCAATCCTTACTAATATTATAAATTCGGCAGTAACTCTGTCTGTCTGTCTTTTACCTTTTCACGGCTAAACCATTCAATCGATTTGGATGAAAGATAGTTTACATTTATAGGCTACTTTTTATTGATGCAAGTACCACGCGGGCAGAGCCGTGCGTAGAAGCTAGTATAATATAAGTAGCATATTTGCAATGATCTGTGTGTAATTCAGGGATGTTGATAATATTCGCATCCGCATCCGTAATTGCGGAGCTTCCGCATGGTTTTGGATATCTGCATCCGCATCCGCATCCGCAATAATAAACGCGGATGTTAATGTGGATGCAGATACAGTGCAGGTTGCGACAAGAAGGAAAATGGGTTGGCCGATAAATGGCGCGATGATTCTTCAAGTGAAGATGAGAATCAAGAAACACTAGAAAATGATATAGCTACATTTATGAACCTTTGCTAAATAGGCTTGAACCTGCTACACAATTTTCATCAACATCCGCATCCGCAATTGCGGAGCTTCCGCATTGATTTGTACATCCGCATCTGCATCCAAATTTGCGAATGTGAGCCTTTAAATTTCCGTATCCGCATCCGCGTCCGCGGATGTCAAAAAATCTGCATCCGCGACATCCCTGGTGGGTATTGTTGTTGAGTACCCTTCAATATTAGATATATATGACAAGATTTCACCAGCATCTTCGCTCGTGTAAAATTAGATTAGGTTATGTTAGCAACAATACTTTTTAATAATAAAATATAGTCTTTGTCACTCTGTGATAATATAGCTTTACAATGGAGAAAGAATTTTTAAAATTGGTGGAATAATTTTTGAGTTAAATCCTAACAAACAAACAAAAAATCTTTCCTCTTTATAATATATTATATTACTTAGTATAGACAAACCGGTCGATATTAAAATGGTACGTATGATTTGGTGTCGTGTACTATGTTAAAAGCATTATCACTAAATACTTTAAATACTAAATGGATTTATATGAACGTATCTTCAATATTTATACAAGCTAGAAGAAGAATCCTCAAAATCTTGATGTGTACGTAGAATATAATATAAACAACTCGCTCCTCTCTTCCACTTTGCACCACGAACAGTGTTCGCATAGAACTTACTGCCACAATGATAAGTTAAACGGATTGTTGTGTGCCTGTGTGCGCTCGTCATTAATTCTTGCCGTAATTTCGCCTTCAATTAGCGGGAGGCGGGACACGCCAATATTTCACACGTGGCTACGTATTCCTAAGGTAAATTTGTACGTTTGTAAGCAATGTTTGTCAGACTTATTTGAATAATACGTTTGGTTACCGGTACTCATTCGTGTTGCCAAAATTTAAGCTCGCATCTCCGTTGATGAGTAGTGTTTCCTCTAACTGAGGGCAGTGTACGGTAATAAATTTTAAACATAATGTGCTACTGTTACTCTTACTGAAATATGGAAGCAGTACTATGGAAGAAGCCTTCTCTTCATTTATTGTTTACGAAATTTAGGAGAACGCTTCTGCAGCTATAGTTAGATACTACTATAGAAACGCCGACTATGTCAAGCAAAATTCAGTTTTAAAATATTCAGAACATCACCCAGTATTCGTCACGAATTTGTTTTTTACCTGGCAGCTTAACAATGGTAAAGCTGACAGGTAAAACAAACAGAGAGAGACATAATAATAAAATAATTGTATGTAAGCGCTGACGTCCGTACAATGGTTAATTAGTTAATATATTTTTGCCGATGTGGTGATGGCCAAATTAACGTTGCAACAAAAGGCGCAGTCTTGCATTTCACTGAAAATATGTGAATATAGTTGTCAGCCAAGTGATAAAGCAAACCAAACAACTTGCCAGTAAAAGAACAACTACATTTTTGTAGTACCCGGTGGTTCTGATTTTGCTACGGTCACAAATTGAGAGACGCCTACAACTAATATTCGACGCAGACAGGATTATTGATTGAATGAAGATATCTGTTTAATATAATCTGTTTGCCTCTTGAATTATTGTTTTTGTTGACTCTTTAGGCTATTTTAGAATGTTTATTTTAGAATTAGGTTCGCGTTACGCTTTGGTAGTGCAATAGATGGGCTATCACGAACTTTCTATCGCAAGCTTTATTCTTTTTGCAACCACCGCTAAAATATATTTTAGATATTCTCTAGAATTCACGTTCATATTTGTAAATTACATAATTATTTATAAATAAGGCATTATATAATGGCACGTATCTCATATTATTGGTCCCTTAATATTATGTGCAATATACAGCTGTCACGGACATTTTTCAAATATTCCCTGACGTTCACGATGTAATAAACATATACAATATTATCTGTCATGTCACTCTTCAGCCGGAGCTCGCAACACATGATGGCAAAGTTTCCGTGACGGGCCCCCTCAGTTCTCACGCCCCAACAACTTATAACGGCTATATTTAATAATTCGTATTTCCTATTACACAATAATACGACATTTTTTTCCTTCACTGTGAACAACAAAGGATCTTTGACGTGCTTTAGCTATTGTTGTTACGATTCCTCTCCGCATGTGATTGTTGAGATTCACTCGTGAGGAAGTAATTTGTGAAAGGCTGGAAGTAGAAAATTAGGTGAGACGAAAATTGAAAATGCCGTGATTTATGAAAGAAAATTCTTTTATTGAAGCTTTAAAAGCTTTAAAAGCTTTGCAGCTAAAATCAAAATATGTATTTTCTAAGATTACTGGCAATTTTGTGTTTCGAATTATTACTAGTACTATTGTTATCCCCTGCTTGTATTACGAGGAGTTCACGTAACCACCGTTCAATTTCCACCCATAGTACAATCTTATCTTATCTTATGTGGGGGCCAGTCAGTGCAGACCGGCGACACTTCGACCCAATGGGATCTTTTGCGTCAACACTCTCCCAATAAAGACTGCCATAGATATTCATGGCAGCCGGGACCGACGGCTTAACGTGCTCTCCGAGGCACGGAGCAGGCGATAATTGTCAATCAATACGCACATAATTTCGAAAAGTCATATAACTTCTGAAAGTCAGAGGTGCGCGACGTGGGTTTGAACTCGAGACTCTCTGCATTGCAGTTTGTTGGTCTCCCCACTGAGCTATCGCTGCTCACCCGTAGTACAAACTATTACTATGAATGGAAGTTGAAGCTGCAACCTCCTAATCGTAAGTACAATTCTTGAACTATTAGGCTATCACCAAGGTATTATCAAGCACTTAATATTATGTATGTGCCACTGCGAATAACAAAAATAACTGAAGTGAAACTTTACGTTCACTGCACGCAAAGGGAATTACATCAATATTTACTTTGACAATACAAACTGCATGGCAAGCGTTTGATTTCCACACGAAGCAAATATTTATGTGATTCACAAAGAGTGTGTACCAATTTGTAAGTCCGTGAAAACATCGGTGATGCAGTAATTGATATCAGTGAGCTAAATACATACATATATTAAAAATAAACAAAATATCTTTGATGTAGATAAATTAGAAAAACAAGGAAAAGAAAATGAATTCTTATACTGTCCATTTAAAAGCGGATAAAACTATCAGGTTTCGTTAGCAAGTTATTATATAGAATATTCTTATTCAAAAGATGAAGCAGAAAAACGATGATTACATACATATGTAGTTTCACGCCTATATACACGCTTACATTTTGCCAGCTATATAGCTTTATACCACGTAATAGGGGTAAACCTAGTGCCATTACCTGGGCACAGTTCCATACGCATTAGTACTACTTTCCCCAACCGAGAATCGAACCCTCTTGGGTTCGAACATGATTCTCATGCATAGCATTCGCGTTCACTACTGCTGCCCCACTGAAGCTTAATAAGATTAAAAAACATATACCACGTTAGCTATTCAACGATAGTATAGTTTCCTTTACAAAATTGACTTTACAAATATAATCTTGATTGCAATCTAAATAATAATTGCCCTCCCCTCGCTAGGGATTACAAACAAATCAGATTGACAGCCTGTCAAAACTGGTAGGTATTCCCAGTTGATCAGAACACGGGCCTTCTCGCTCTAGCCAATTTTCTAAATAAATTGGCTATCGCAGTAATGCGGTGCACGTGCGAATCATATTTTCGAGTATTCAAATATTAAAAGGTAAGTATATATTTTACTTTGTGTACATTACAGACCACAGTTTCTCGTGGGCGGTAATACGGTCTGATCTCACACGAAACTAAAATGAGCCCTCATTAGGCCTACGTGGCTACAAAAATCCAATTTATAATTAAAATGTAATCTACCCTTACAAATTATACTTTACACGTGTTTTGAATACACGGATAGCGCAGTTGTTTCAATAGACAGTCTAATCCTAATCCCACCAAAAACATAAATGTAAAAAAGGAGAGCCAAGTTCAATACAAAAATTATGCTTGGCTGTGGGCTTCGCCGCAAAAAGAATGGAGATCTAAATGAGTGCCAAGTTCTATGCAAAATCCAAATATGTATTTGTAGGAACAAAATAACATTATGAACAAGTATTAAACTCTATTTCTTTGCTTTATTGGATACCTATAACAATCGCTGTTATTTAAAAATGTGAGATCTTAAAGTAGGTTAGATTTGACTTGGCCAGTTTTTATCAGAATTAAAAAATATATATATACATATGTTGAATAACTTTATAAAATGACTGATGTAATGAAAACTGGCCAAGTTTCGATCAAATCGACAAAATATTTAAGGATTCGAGAATAATATGATTCAACATTCGAATATATATTTATGAGTAGTTGTTTTTCATTATTCGAATCATGATCGAATATAATAATCAAACGAGGAAGTACCATAGCAAGCTGGGACTGAACGCATACCTTCGTAGTCAAATAAGAAAAGAAAAGACTCGTACTTATCACAGTCGTGTGTTTAGGCATGACAGATACAACCTTTTTCAACTCATCATGATAGGTAAACTATAAAGGTAAGTTAGTTGCAGTAATAATTCCTCGTTGCGTAACCTCAGAGAACGTATAGGAATCACGGACACATACGAACTTTTTTTTTATAATTATATCTGGGGGCACGGCAGTCAATCTATTTATTTAAAACATAAAAGATTTTTAATATTGATATGGTCACTATAAGATGTAGTTAGGTTAGCTAATTACGTAATAACTTAAAACAGAAGGTCCCTTAAGTAGGGACTGAATAAATTAACCGACTTGGTATTACATGAATCTCACAACTTTTTACGGTAGAAGAACTGAGTTGCGAGACTTGGTTTTTTTTACAAGTATGTTTTTGATGGCATTTTTTTTTACGAAATAACTATAACTTTGTTGGCGAGGGAGATATTAAAGTCCATATGTATGTACTTGGTCAGCAACATTTGTTCATTGGAAGTCATAAATCTATTAAACGAGGCATCAGTACAATTATCTCCTAAGTTACAGGATAGGTCATTTTAGTTTAGAGGACAAGTTTAAATACTTCACGGATAGCATATTGGTTTATGTGGTCGTCTCACCACTGTCACTGCAGTATACAATGCGTTGTGGCTTCGATCCTTGTGTGTGTGGGGGCCAGTCAGTACAGGCCGGCGACACTTCGACCCAGTGGGATCTTTTGTGTCGGAGATCCCACTGCGTCGAAGTGCCGCCGATCCAAACACGGAACAAAAAAATGTGAACCGCAAATGGTTTGTTATTGTTGACCACGTTGTCATGTTTGTGAAGTCGTGACATGTATCATGAGTTGACACAGGTTTGAATATTCTTAGTGCATTTGTCTATTTCGAAGAAAAGAAATTGGAGTAATAGTAACTTATGTATGTACATTGTACATATTTATATGCGCATATATGTAATTAGGCCGCAGCTTCTCTCGCGTAAAATTAGGCTAGTTTATGTTATAAATACTACTTTTTTTACATAATTTATAGCCTATGTTACTCGGTGATGATATAGCTTTCTGATTATAAAATAATTTTTAAAATCGGTTAAGTAGTTTTTGAATAAAATCGTTACGAATAAACAAAAAATCAAATCGTTCCTGTTTATAATATCAGTACAGATTAAGTACATACTACATTACGTATTTTTAAACAATAGTATTAGGTCTTGATTGCTTAAAGATATAATTATTATACGATATTATTCGTGAGGCACTTTCTGAAGCAGAAGATCATAGTTCTAAACGCTAAATATGGATTAGCTAACTTTGAGAATACTGTGGTGAACTTTCTGACAAGCAGGTTTCCTTACAATTTCCTTTACTATCAAAGAGACCGTTAATTACAATTTAATTACGCACATAATTTTGAATAGTTTGAGGTACGTGTCATGGATTCTAAGTTTTGGGTTAGCATTCGTACAAACTCATCACCTATTATTTTTATTTCATATAGAACTTATTTTATGTTATATAATATTATTATGTGCCAGGTATAAAACTATATATAACTAGCTTTTGCCCACGATTTTGCTCGCGTCAGTGTCTCTATGTGTATGCTCGTGACAATAAATTTCTATCCCTCGGATACACTACTTTTTTCCTGGATGAAAGGTACCCTATTCTGTATCCCTGACAACGTGTATGCAAAATTTTATGATATTCTGTCAAGTAGTTAAGGTATGGAAGGATAACAAACAAACTAACAAACAAACTCACATTCGTATTTTTTGTTGGGCCATGCACCTATTTTAAATTAGGTCGAGGTGATAGTCTTTCATGCTATTCAAGGTTTGGGTTTTCGGTTGGCAGACTTCATGCGAATTTAGGAATATTATATAGAACTCTTAAAGTACACAGGTATTTCACGATGTTTTCATTCGCCGTTTAAGTTAGCGATAACTTACACACATAAATTCAAATTCCAGAATTCGTTGTAGTGGATTTGAACCAAGACAATTGATTGGCAATTAGTTAATCTATCCATTCGACTATCATTGCTTACCATTGCACATCCTCACTAATATTATAAATGCGATTGTGAGTTTGATGGTTTGTTACGCTTTTGCGCGTTAATTACTCGACCGATTTTTATAAAATTTCACGTACAAGTTGTCTGACGTACAAAAAAGGACATAGGTTACCTTTTATCCAGAAAAAGTACTGTTCCCGAGTTAGCAAAGCCGCGGGCAAAAGCTAGTGTTTATGTAAAAAGTATTTGGAAATAACCCTGTATGTATGCCAAACTATAGACGCGGAGTTTCTATTAAACGAAAGCTGTAGTAACAATGTACACGTATTCTAAAACCTCTATAAAGAAAATCTTTGTTAAACCAATGTCAATTGAAGCAAAAAGTATAAAAAAATCGGCCAAGCCGGGCTCTCGTCGGTAAATCTTATTATTAGCAATAATCGTAGCATTGTGTCCGCAAGGCTACAATAGAGGCCTCACAATAATGGACTGCCGCACAATGGCCTGGCCTGGCTTGCTTTTTACCCGGATTGTGGACTAGCCCTGTTTACAGACAGAATTTAAAGCAAAGTATCAAAGAATTATGGGGTTATACTTTTTATGAGTAGGGTAGTCGTATTTTATTACCCACGTCTTCGTTATTCGCTAATGTGATATTACTAGGTATTTATTTATATTTCGCGTAAAGGATTTTGAACTCCCGAACCAGACTGTAGATACGTTCGATATCGTTAATACCTACAAATTGGTTCCAGGTATGACGCAATGGTTCGACTGGTCACATCTACACTACCAGTACTGAATATTATGGTTACCACACGTTTTTTCGCATGTGGTAATCACAACATTCAGTACCAAAAACGTGTGGTCTACAAATACTTGTTCCGATTCTACTTAGTTTTATCAGTAAGTCATTACGACACTAAAATTTTCCTAATACGAGTGTCTTGATAAAACAACCCTAACTAATTACTAATGCAAATGTGAGTTTGTATGTTAGCTACGCATTTACTTAGCTACTCGACCGATTATCATGGAATTTCGTACAAGTACTGTTACCGAGGGATACAAATTTATTAAGAAAATCTAGATTAACGCGAGCAAAGCCGCGGGCATAAGCTAGCAAAGAATATATTACGCATTGATTTAAATTTATGCTAATACTAAAAAGTGAATAATAATTGTCGTTATGAAAATAGTGAAAAAAAAATGTGGCAATATAAGCATGTTTCCCAACAACACCTACACTATCTTTTGGATGAAGTGTTCTATATCTATTTTGTGCTCTCCATAATCGATGAATATACGCATAGAGCCAAGTAGAATGCTGCCAAAATGCGGAGCAATATTGACGCAGCCGCTGATTTTGGTATCGCGATCAAACGCAATTAGTTGTGTAATACCTATTCATAAGTGCAGCAGCTAAATTGTCTATCACTGACGCGATTACTGGTTTATTTACATTGACTTAGCTTCTATATAAGATACTTGCCTATGTTCCATTTTGTACATTATTTTACTCATAAGAGCAAATAGCAATAAAAAAATGTTTTAGTGAAAATAGTACTATTGCGTGTTGCTTTATGAACCAATTAAAACGACGATGTGGTGATTGAATATTGACTGGTTTATTGTTTCTTAACCCATTGAATGCCGAAGGTAAGCGTCAGACCAAACCTGGTGGCCACCATACAAATGGTCTACTACGTAATTATTCGTAGTTGGCATCACGTATATAAGGATATAGTAGGATGCCAGAATACATAATATTGCGTATACGCAGTATTACGTAGATAGGCACAGATAGAAAAATAAATGTTAGTAGTGCCTACCTACGCAATAATACGTATACGCAAAATTACGTACCTTAGCTCCCTAATAAAACACAGACTATTGTCTATCTCGTTTTAACATGTATAAATGGCAATCACGTGTTCTCCCCACTTATTTTTGCATCAATAGTACATTTATTACCTGTGTGCGCATTCAGTGTCGCGCCGCACGCGCTGAGAGACTGTCGCTAGATAGGTGTAGGTAGTTATTGCAATATGGAGCGCGGACGCCGATCGCGTCGTATTTTACGCGGTAACCGAAATCCCAGATTGTTACAACGACAGTTGAATGTGAATGAAATACCTGGAATTCTGATGGAACCAGAATCGACAGACGATGAGGACTTCTCTTCCGGATCAGATAATAATTACGTTCCAGAGAGAGAAGCGCGGAGTAGTAGTTCGTCTTATGAAACATCGACATCTGACAATGAATCGCAGCCGCCACCCGCAACGCTCACAGAAGCATCGTCATGTGATCCAGAGTTTCAGTGGAATATAGGTTCTGCAAGACCCCAACAATTTGCATTTACGGGTGAGTCGGGAATAAAGATTGACTTCAGACCTACCCCCGCTGCTTTAGCTGATATATTTTTTTCAAACGATTTTCTGCTATCTTTGGTGCAAGCTACAAATAATTACGCACGTCGCACAGCCGGTCCCTTACAAAAGCATGCCCGCTTTAGATATTGGAAGGATACAAATATTGAAGAAATGCGCAAGTTTATTGGTATGTTGCTTTATATGGGATTGGTGCAATTACCCTCTATAAGTCATTACTGGCGATTGGATCCATTGTACAACATGCCGCTGTTTAGGACTTTGATGAGCAGAAACCGCTTTCAATTATTGTTACGTAATTTTCATTTTTCCAAAGACGACTCCTCGGCTACATCCAGACTGCATAAAATACAACCTATATTAGAACGGTTCAACAACATAATGATTGATCTCTATTATCCTAAAGCTGACCTAAGTATCGATGAGTCAATGGTTTTGTGGAGAGGAAGATTGATTTTCCGACAGTACATAAAAAATAAGAAGCACAAATATGGAATAAAACTGTATGAATTATGTGAATCGTCAGGTATAGTCATGAAAATTCGTGTTTATAGAGGAAAAAGTGAGAAGCCTCCACCTGGAACTTTACATAGCACGGAAGTTGTATTAGATCTAATGGAAGGCTATTTAGATAAATGTCACGTAATCTACGCTGACAATTTTTACAATTCACCTGATTTGACGAGACGTCTTACCCAAAGGAAAACATACATATGTGGTACACTTCGAAAGAATCGAAAAAACTTGCCTGTAGACGTTACAAACGCTAAGTTAAAGCGTGGAGAGCTAGCTGCTAAAGTATGCAATGATATTACTGTTTGTAAATGGAAAGATAAACGAGATGTACTGGTAATTTCGAACAAGCATAATCTTCAGTTGGTGAGAGTTAGGAATAAGAATGGTAGAATCTCACTGAAGCCGAACATTGTCGCCGATTATAACTTGGGCATGTCAGGTGTAGACCGAGGCGACCAGATGGTCTCATATTATTCATGCCTCAGAAAAACTCTTAGATGGCACAAGAAGCTAGGGCTACACATCTTTGAAGTGTACATTCAAAATGCACACCGAATACTTCGTCTTCAAGATAGAACTTCTAAAATGCGACTGCTGCAATTTCGTGAAGGTTTTATAAGACATCTGTTAGGAATGAATAATAATGATCCCACCATAGCAACTGGGTCGCATTCGACACAAGCAGGACTATCACAAGAACCCCAATCAATTCTATCCCCGGCTTCAACTAGTCAATTATCTGCTAAAACTCGTGTACCACTAGATAATTTTCATTATTTAGAAAAGCTTCCACCCACGGCTAAAAAAGCCGTTCCGGCTAAACCTTGTCGTGTTTGCACTAAAAATAAAATACGGAAGGAATCATCTTTTGTATGTGCTACTTGTCCTGAAAAGCCGGCTTTGTGTGTAAACAATTGTTTTAAAATTTACCACACAGATCCTAAATTCGCTTAATTTTTTTGTAATCGTTGTATAGAAGTTTATTTTTATGTTTTTTAGTGTTGATTTAGTAAGAAATATTACTGTTTATGTTATAATAATTACTTAGAAGTATATTGATCTCAAGAGTAGACTGTGTAATTCATGATACCAAAGTGTATTAGATTTAGATCTTTAGAAACAATAAAGTTACTATTTTTGTATATTGTGTTTTATTTGAGGTGCCAAGTAGTATAAAAACGAACGTTGCAGGAGGCCAAACAGTATAGATCACCCTACAACCAACAAAGAACATCTACGTACTAACACGTAGTTGGCCTCTCCTGTTAACCTACCTTACGTAATATTACGTAGTCGGCACTCAATGGGTTAATTAAGGCTTATATACTAAGTTATTATACATACGTAGTACGGACCTATATAGGAAAGGGAAATTATGATGTTTACTTTATTTGCATAATTATCAATATTAACTATTATGTATTACGGCACGTAGTATTTTGCTTTGCTAATAACAAGTTATTATATCACGTTTGCATGTACTATACTATACTATGATATACTATGGCTTTCGCCATAGATATTCCCCCCTTGAAGAAAAAAACTAAATTACACATAGTAATAATTAGATTAGAAAAAAATAATAATACAGATTAATTTTATGCCTACGTTTCTAAACAACGTTTGCGTCTCTAATTATTTTCGTAAGCCTCTTCTCGATCTTATTGCTTACGAATTTGAATACTATGACTATGGTTGCGATTGTACATATGACAACCCCTGCTATCGTTATGAATATTATCCAGCTCCGGATCCCTTGTACTTCCTCGACCACTTGGGAGTGCAGGTTTAATAAATCTTCTGGTTTTACTGCATTGTTCTGCACCATGTTGATTTGTTCCTTCTCGTGGCTTGAGTTTGATCCCATGCTATGTGTTGTTTCGACGCTGTGCTAAGTGAATGCATAAAGTAGTGTTATTCTAGCTTATATATTATAATTGGAATCTAACCGTTGGGCGGGAGATCTACCAGAACGTGTTCTTGTTTCTGTTTTCTTATCTGCTTGTGAAGTTTTCGTTATCTGGTCGTCTATTGTCCGTTTGCTTATCTTGCTATCGTTTAACATGAATGCAGGTTTAACTCTATCGATAGCTACACTTTTTTGTCGTCCGTTTATCAAGATCGTGAAAATCTTATCATTTCGACTGATGACAATATAAGGACAATCGTACGGCGGTGTAAGACTTGGCCGTAATCGGTCACAACGTAAGAAAACGTGCTTACATTCCGATAACTGTGGGTGCACGAATATCTTGTCGTTCTTACTTTGTCTTTGTGGAACAGAAATCATGTGTTCTAAGTTGTCCTTAATTTCTCTGATAAAATCTGCGTATGTTGAGTTATTATGTGTCTCGAAAAATGCTCCAGGCAATCTAATTGTTGAACCGTATACTAATTCAGCTGCCGAGTATCCTGTGTCTTGCCGTAAACTCGTACGTATGCCAAGTAAAACGGTAGCTAACTCTTTTGTCCAATTGATTGTGTTACCTCTTGCTATCAATGCCGTTTTCAATGTTCTGTGCAGTCGTTCTACTTTAGAGTTTGACTGTGGATGATATGGGGAGGTTCGAATTTTATGAATTCCCATTAAGTTTGCTAAATTTTTGAATATTTCAGATTCAAATTGGCGTCCCTGGTCTGTGGTAATGTATTCAGGGCATCCGAATCGGGCTATCCAGCCTTCATATACCGTTCTGGCTACGGTTTCTGCAGTTATATCAGCTATGGGAAATGCCTCTGGCCATGAAGTACAACGATCTATCATTGTAATTATGTATCGTTTGTTTTTAGAAGTGGGTAGAGGCCCAACTAAATTAATATGAAGATGGGAAAATCTTCCTGTTGACATGAATTTTCCGAATTGTGATTTTGTATGACGATGTATTTTTGCTCGTTGACATTGTAAACATGTCTCAGTCATCTTATTTACGTCTTTATTCATATTTTCCCATATATAGTTAGTTGAAATCAGTTTTCTCGTAGTATTCTTACCAGGATGGCTAATGTTATGAAAACTTTCGAAGATAGTTTTCCTGAATTTGAGGGGCATAAAAGGGCGTTGTTTTCCTGTTGATATATCACAATAAATCTTAATATTTTTATCTGGAAAATGTATTAATTCTATTTTTAACGATTTATTAGCTTTTAATCGTTTTAACTCGCTGTCATTCTTTTGATATTTTTCTACCTCGTACCAATCGATTGCAGAGGGTAAGGATATCGTTTCGATAACTCGAGATAAAGCATCGGCTACCAAATTCTTGTGGCCGCTGATGTGCTGGATATCCGTACTGAATTGTGATATATAATCCAGATATCTGATTCGTCTAGGGGTATGGTCCAATGACGGCTTCTTATCGAAAGCATGCATTAGTGGTTTGTGATCCGTGTAGACCGTAAATTCTCGTCCTTCGATGAGTCTTCTGAAATGTTTTATAGCCATATAAATTCCTAGTAGCTCTCTATCGTAAGTAGAGTATTTTGTTTGGGCTTCACTTAGTTATTTGGAGAAAAAAGCTATCGGCTCCCATTTTTTGTTTCTTCGCTGCTGTAGTACAGCGCCTACGCATTTGAGACTAGCATCCGTCATTAAAGCTATTTGCGCGTTGCTGTCCGGACATGCTAATATAGTTAATGGTCGAATGTCCTGCTTGCAACATTCAAACGCGTGGTTTGCTTCGGTATTCCACTGTATAACTGTCTTATCATTTTTCTTACAATTAATTAAATATTTATTTAATGGTGCTTGATGTTTTGCTGCATGTGGAATACTGCTTCGGTAGAAGTTAATCATACCCAAAAAACGTCGTAATTCATTTATCGTTTGTGGTTTAGGGTAATTGTTTATGGCTTGAATTTTTTCCATAGTAGGAGTCAACCCTTGGCTCGTTATATGATAACCGAGGAAATCAATTTCCGACTTGGCAAATTCGCATTTGTTTGTATTTATTGTTATGTCGTGATCATGCAAGCGCTTAAACACCTCTTCTAAGTGTTCATAATGTTCCTTAATATTATTTTTCTTATCAGCGATAAATATGTCGTCTAGATACACGAATACGTAGTCCAAGTCTCTGAATATGGAGTCCATAAATTTTTGGAAGGACTGTGCTGCGTTTCGTAACCCGAATGGCATTCTGATGAATTCAAAAAGTCCAAAAGGGGTTATAATCGCTGTTTTCTCTGGTTCAGCTACGGGCAGAACGTGAAAAGCTTTCTTTATGTCTATTTTGCTGAAAATTCCTTTTCCGTTTGCCACGTACGTAAAATCAAGTAGCCTTGGAAGTGGGTACCTGTCTGGTACTGTTATTTTATTTAGTGCGCGGTAATCTCCACATGCTCTCCATTCGCCATTCTTCTTCTTGACTAAATGAAGTGGCGATGCCCATTGACTGCTTGACGGTCGGCAAATTCCCATATCCATCATGTCTTGGAATTCCTGTTTTGCAATTCTGTATTTATCAGGAGGTAATGGACGCGCTCGAGTAAATACTGGGAAACCTTTTGTTATTATTTGATGCTGTACTTGGTGCTTGGTAGGTAGGTTCATCGATCTAGGCTTTGTAATGTCTTCATATTTCTCTAACAATCGCTTTATTGGTTCCTGTAGAGAAGCGTTTAACGATCGGACTGATGCAATGTTTGCTCTTACTATTTTGGCAGGCGTTTTCAAACCTGTCTTTTTATCGATCAGTTTTTTTCCGTGTATATCTACTAATAATTAATAATGATCCAGAAAATCAGCTCCCAGAATTGGCATCTTGACGTCGGCAATCGTAAATGTCCATTTAAAGCTTCGGCGAAGTCCTAGGTTAAGCATTAAAGTGCGTTCCCCGTATGTATTTATAGGGCTGCCGTTGGCGGCGAATAATTTGTATTCGCATGCTTTGCTCTCGTTATTTGTGCGATTGATAACCGAAATGTTAGCACCCGTGTCGACTAAAAATCTATAACCACTGTTTGAGTCAGTTATAGTTAGACGGTTTGCTGGGTGAATAGCACAGAGACCCGTCGTTTTCTGTGCTACTTCTAGTTTTCCGACGGCCTGATATTTTTGTTCATATTCCACGAACATGGCTTCTTGCATTTATACGAATCTTGCTTGAAACGATTATGATAATAACAAATTCCATTATGCGAGCTTCTGTGGCGCGACCTTGACCGTGAGTGTGACGTATGGCGTGAATGGAATTTGCTGCGTTGCATAGGTTGATGCTCGCGTGCGCTACGTAATGCATTTATTTCTATTCGCATAGCTGCAAGTTGTGACGATATGTTTGTTATTAAATTAATGTCAACCGATGTCTCTTGAGTGGTATTCTTGTTGTAGGTCAAGTTTTCATATATTTTATCGGCTAACTCGCTCAAGTTGTCAAATGATAAATTGTTTGTAACCGATATAATCGCTGTTAGCGAAGCGGGAAGTTGTCTTAGCCACAGAAGACGAATAGTTTCGTCGTTTATATTTCCACATCCCGCTTCCTTCATTTTTCTCAAGAGCTGGGAAGGCTTTTGGTCTCCGAGGTCCATTTCTGATAGTAGTCTGTGAAAACGTCGGTGTTCGCTCTCTTCGTAGCAGTTTATTAGACGTTCCTTGATGGTGGAGTACTTATTATCGCTGGGAGGATTAGTCAAAATGTCACTAACCTGATAGACTACCTCTTTTGGTAATTTAGATATTACCATATTGTATTTGTAGTCTTCGCCCTGTTTTTGTGGTGCCAAGATGGCTTCAAACTGAGCGAACCATAATCGTGGTGAGTCTGTCCAAAATTGCGGTAGTTTTTCCGTGACCGTGATTGCAGCAACAGTTTCGCAGCCTGAGTCGCCTTTTGAAGGAGTTATTGGTGGAGCCATTTTTCTTCTGACGTTATGAGGATGTGATAATATCGTAATACTATTGTTCTCTAGATTCACCGCTGAAAACCAAATTGGGTTCCGGTCGTCCCGGTATTATATCAGCACTAGAGACCAATAGATCACGTCGGAGTCACCAATTATTGCGTGTTGCTTTATGAACCAATTAAAACGACGATGTGGTGATTGAATATTGACTGGTTTATTGTTTCTTAATTAAGGCTTATATACTAAGTTATTATACATACGTAGTACGGACCTATATAGGAAAGGGAAATTATGATGTTTACTTTATTTGCATAATTAACAATATTAACTATTATGTATTACGGCACGTAGTATTTTGCTTTGCTAATAACAAGTTATATATATCACGTTTGCATGTACTATACTATACTATGATATACTATGGCTTTCGCCATAGTACCAAAACTGGTTGCAACATAAGGGAGTAGTTAATATTTGAAATTTGGATAAAAGGAGAAGAAGAATGATAAGCAAATGTGGGGACGTAGTGGAGATATCTCGCTATTTCCCTCGCACAAGTGCAGTTAAATGGCGGTTACGTCATAATCTGTATCGTGCATTATTTTTCTGTCATTTCACAATTAACTCTATCAGATTTGAATTGCTTATGTATTACTGAGTTGATTTCAAAAAATCTTTGTATTTTTAAGTTTAGGTAATGTTACTAAATTACTTAAATAATAAAAACAATTTTTTTTATAGAACTGAGGTGGCAAGCAAGCGTACGGCTCACCTGATGGTACGTGGTCATCGTAGCCTATGGACGCCTGCAACACCAGATGCATCACTTGCGCGTTGTCAACCCTTTAGGAATGGAAGATTAGAAAAAGGAAGTGGAAAGTAGAAGGAGCGGGAAGGGGGCAAGAGGGTAATTGGGCCTCCAGCACTCTCACTAATTGAACGAAACTCAACAGTAGGAATACAGCTATATCACGTCGATATTCTGTGATAGGGTAGTCCTTACCCGGTCGAACCGGCCCATTTATGCTGAAATCAGCGAGGCTCTACTACTCTACATGAGAGTCAACTACCCTATTTGCGTTTAAATTTGCCTATATGTTTTAGTGTCTCTGCCAAATTATATTCAATACCTACGTCGTAAATAAAACAAACAAACTTTTTTACCTACTTATTGTAGTAAAGCTTTTCTATTTTTCGAAATAACATTGATTTAAGCCGTAGCGCTTTTACGAAGATAAATGTCTTTTTGTAGTACTTACACAGCCATATACATATATCAACTTGGTATTTTATATGGTGGCGAAAAATATTGTTTACATTTGTTTTTCTTTCTTTTCTTGCTAAAGAATAATATGTGTTACGTGTATAAGTTACGAAATTACCGAGGTCTGTAAGATTTTCAGTGTTATTTAGTTCATGTATTTTTAATAAAACTCTTTCGTTACGTCTTCATATTATTTTCACGTCAAAATAAATTGGATTCTTTTATAGAATACAAATATAAATATTAAAAACTATATGCTTTTATTTTAAAACACTAATATCCCAATAATATATAATATTTATTTATGCTATACTAAGAGCTTATAAGTATATTGTAAAGTAAGGCATAGCAAAATCCCGTAGCTGGCTGGCTGAAGGTATTTTCTGTCTGGTGGGCGATCAGACTGGATAAAGACCTTCACTTTATAGAAGAATGCTGCCAAATAGCCGATTATTCTATTCTGACTTGAGTAGCCTTGCCAGAGCTTGAAAATGGTATTATTATATGATCTGGGGAATTGAATACTGCAGTCCTTTATTTATTTCTCTTATGTAAGGTATAATGCAACCATTTATAAGCTACAGAAATTGCTTACTATCAGTGGCGTAGTGGCTTAAAGATTCTTGCTACTACGCCAAGTGTTAAGGGTTTAAATCCCACATAGTAAAAAACTTGCATTCCGCAAATGATTGTTCTGAGTCTGGGTGTACTTTGTGTCACTGAAATTATTCCCATTACGGGGTTGTCTCAAACAAACTATACTTGTCTTTTTAGACAAGTTTAGTTTCTTTGATTCAGTAGTAGTAGTAGCAGTAACAATAACCGTATACCGCCTTTGGACGCAAAAACTATGTAATTGTAGAAAATGCCTTCCTGGCTTACCGTGACGATATAATGACTTAATTATGATCTTAAGGAATTATGTAAGACATTAGAGATTTTATATATAATATAATAATTTATTTATTAATTACAGTGGTAAAACACGGATACAGTCCATGAAGTACTTAATATAGGTAATATAATATGGGTACTAGGTACTAGGGTAAGCCTATGCTCTTTGGCGGTTTGCCCCGCCTGGGCATCGCAGCGCCGTGAATTGATCGCGGCAGTCGGATTGGTTATCCTCTCGCTCCCGGCCACAGTTCAGTCTATGGTCCAGAGTGAGAGGTCGTGGAACGCCGTCTCCTCCTTCTGTGAAGAAGTGATTTCCATCAAGGAGGCGGCGGAGCGGGAGAGGGAGCGGTTAAACCCTCTCCCCACGCAGAACCGGGCGCCGAAGAACGCGAGACGACCTTCAGCCACCCTGAGGTTTGACCTGGGGGTGGCGGGCTTTGTGGGCCTGCCCGCCATCCATTCAGCACCAGGTCCGAGGGGCGGCGTGCGTGTTACCACGCGCGCCTCTATGTTGTGTCCGTCTCCCCTCTAGGGGGTGGACAGTTGGGATTTTTGTTTAGTGGTGATCTTAGGGTAGGTCTCTTCGTGAAGTTGTCTGCCGTTTCATACGGCGGGCCGAAACCTCGGCGGGGTCACGACCGCATGTGCAAATGATTCGCGCGGCCCCACCGATAGTGGTTTTGTCGAGGAACACCGTGGTAGGTTTAGTTGGTATTCCGGGAGGTACATTATTCTTATTCCATGATTCTCTTTTACCCCGGCGAGTAAATTAAACCTGTGCCACAGGCGTTAAGGGCAGTTACAATTTACTACTAGGAACTAATTTACATACAATTAGCCATACTTATTATATAAATATATGCAACTATATTATAATTATTATCATGGAACTTATTTAACAACAATCAATAAATCTTCAGTATCCTCATAATTTAAAGTTTGTAAGTACCGACAGACTATCCGCTTAGATCTTACATAACTTAGGTCATATATGGTTGTTTGTTTATTTATCTTGTTATAAAGAAAAGGTCCTAAGAATGTGAAAAATCTATTATATAACTTTGAATCAGAAAGTGTGGTACAGACAATATCTATCCGCCTTTTAGCGTTAGTAAGGTTGATGTTATACGTAAGCGTTGCGTGCTGTTTAAATACTGTGTACATTATAAAAAGCTGTCGGACAATTAATACGTTACAATTTTCATACAAAAGTTGTATGGAAAAGCGGTAGGGTCGGCGGGTTGCTACTTTTAGAAGCACTCTTTGTGCTCACTCAATATTTAACATGAAGGATTTTGCGCTACCACCTCATGAAGTGATGCAATCTTGAATTATAAACCGACACAATGCCTTATAGATCTGTATGATGAGTTTGTGATCTGCAATAAGGCGCAATTTTTTGAAAGCCAATAATAATTTGCGTACTCTTTTAATTAAAGCAGTTATGTGTTCTTTAAAGGAGAGTGTGTCGTCTAATATAACACCTAAATATTTAATATTAGTAGTGTTAGAGATAACAGAATTAGCGAACTCCAGGCTGTTCCGTTCATACACTTTTTCTAGTCTGTTAATTTGAGAAGCTCATGCCCTACGGAAACCACCATGAATAGAACCTCTGCAAGCCTACTTAACCTCTTTCTCGTCGAACAGATACACATCTCAACAGCGTTCTAATTGGAGGACTAATACTGAAAGGGGCTCTCTCTTGCGAGCCATAATTTCTGAGTTATATTGACCGATTTCCCTTTTGGGCCAATGCCCCGATTTACGAGTAGATAATTAGAATATTATTCACGTGTAAAGGTTAGGATGTTGAGAATGGGAAATATTTTAGAATCTTTGGCTTATTGCTTATGTTTTTGGTATATATATATATATATATATATATATATATATATATAGTCGGTATGTCTGAAAAGGTGCCATAATCGCTGTAAATAGAAAATAGCGATTCTTTGTTATCGCGTCAGCTACAAGCTTAAAGCCGTTTTCTTTTACAGGAAATATAAATAGCAGTATGATAAAACGGCTCAGTCTTGTATCGCTGCGAATCTTGGTAGTGCAAGAAAGCAAGAAAAAGAACAGAGAATAGCTATCGGCATATGAAATTTGGTGTTGGAGAAGGATGGAAAAAAAACAATAAAGAAGTGATACGTATGGTTAATGACGAAAAACAGTTGTTGAGAACCATGGATAACAAAAGTGAAAAGGTAATTGGCTACTTGATATGACAAGACGAACATTTTCAAACCATTTTATTAAAATAATTAAGGAATAAGAAGAAGGGAAAGACCGAAGCGTACCTTTGTCCAAAAAGTGAAGGAAACAGTGAATCGAATTAAAATGAAAGCAGAGAAGGCATATTCGGCTACGCTCTTAAATTAAAGATATAGTCAGACTAGGATTTAGCCTTACTCTCTAATAATAATAATATTAATTTCTAAAAATAATACTCTCTAATAAATATTATTAAAACAAAACATTATTATTATTAAAAATATTCTACCACATACCCATAACACCATCTAGCCCAAACTAAGCAGAGCTTGTACTATGGGTACTAGACAATGGATAAACATATATATATACTTTTTTTATAAATACATACATATATAAAAAGACACACCCAGACCAAGACAAACATCAATGTTCATGCACACAAATGTTTGACTTGTGCGGGAATTGAACCCGCGACCTCAGGCGTGGCAGTCGGTTACACTAACCACTACGCCATCGAGGCCGATGACCAGTCAACTCTATAATATATTTTAGTGATACTCACACCCTATATAGTCTGACATAAGTTTTCTTGACAGATGTCAGTCACAAGGAAGAGAGGGCTGACTATTAGCGCTGAGAAATTTCCAATAGAAAAATGTATTTGCAATAGATTCAAGAACCCGAGCCACTAGTTAGTCCTTTAGCTTTTACACTTGTACTGTCACTATTCTCTTCCTTTTTTTTTCTCCTACGTGATCATATCACATTTGGTAGGCAACCTAGCAATCATTGGAAACACAAAATCACATAAAGACATGTTTACATATCTATGAATATGTACTGTTATTTGGGTAAAGAGTAATTTTAGTTCCCGTATCGTCGGTGCATCAAAAGTTGTGGAACAATAGGTTGAAATAGAGGCAGAACTTTTATTAGTCTTTATGAGTGCCTCCTTTGTGCGTCTAAAACATTTGCGTTTTATTTGACGAAAGTTATGCATGCACCCGCTATTGTCTTATAAAAATTAAACATGAATATTTTTGTTTCAACATGCAACAACATACGTATGTTATAAGATAAGTAAGGTCGTTAGATGGGTAATATAGATACTTATTACTAAAATGCATATCATCAAGTCTGATATCTCTCATATTTTGTTCACGAAAACTGTTGAATGAAATAGAAGTGCACTTTTGATCTCAACAACTAATATTGTAATGCGAATGTGAGTATGTTTGTTACGCTTTGACGTCTTAACTACTCGATATACAGGCATTCAATTTCGTATACACGTTATCAGACATAGGGTTACATTCATCCAGAAAAATAGTACTTTTCCCGAGGATAGCTAGTAGTTAGGGATAGTTAATAATATTCTATCACATACACACAACACGAACTAGCCCAAACTAAGCAGAGCTACTAGATAATGGATAAACATGCATATATACTTTCTTTTGTAAATACATTTTATACATAGAAACACCCAGACGAAGACAACCATCCATGTTCATGCACACAAATGTTTGACTTGTGCGGGAATCGAACCCGCGACCTTAGGCGTGGCAGTTGGTTACACTACCTACTACGCCATCGAGTCGTCCTTAATAAGAATATTACGTAAACTTTATTAATGTATAGGGCATTTATGTATAATATAGTGACAAAGAAGCTTACGCCTTAGAATAAATTATGATTGCCGTACTCTAGCTTGCACGATCAAGGGTATCGCTTGCACGTACACAAACTTTCAATAAAAAGGTTACTTGCTGGCTTTCCAAAAGGGCCAAAAGTTTTGGCTCCCCTATTAACAGCTAAGCTCCTCATTAAGGGACACAACATAAGGTTGTTTGGTTGCAATCTTTTATAGGTAATAGGTATTTTATAAAAACCGGGCTGCATCAGATATTCCAAATTAGAATTTGAAATCTCTAGTTTAAGCGAGGCTTCTGTTGTGCCTTATTTATCTAGAAATCTATGTAAATATAAATAAATGCAGTTCATCGTTAAGCGCATCGCTTAGTAAAGGCTAGACCGATGCCCGAATAAGGTTTTACAGAAATAAAAACCCATCCACTTTTTTACAGAGAAATTTAAATTGAATAATTTGAACAATTAAAAACTGTACACCGTTTTCCGGAATTACTCTGTCTAGTTTTTCATGAATTTTGGATAGGACAATGTCTGTTGAGTTAACAAGTTGTAGGTATATAAAAATAATATATAATATCAGTCCTGTATATAAAGTCTCCCAGTGCTTGGCACAAGCTACTTCACCGTGTCTTCTACGCTGGTCCAGTGCGGGTTGGCAGACTTTACATATCTTCGAGAACAATGTAGACAACTCAGAGACATGTAGGTTTCCTCACGATGTTTTCCTTCACGTTTAAAGCGAGTGATAATTAACTATTTAATACGCACATTTTATGTAAGTAACTTCGAAAAATTTGTATTATACGATCTTTTAAAATTATCTATACTAGTATTATAAAGAAGAAAGAT
Organism: Catocala sponsa; assembly: GCA_963564715.1. Lineage (NCBI taxonomy): Eukaryota > Metazoa > Arthropoda > Insecta > Lepidoptera > Erebidae > Catocala > Catocala sponsa. The sequence goes on along the minus strand of OY751334.1, from coordinate 22,470,666 downwards.
GTGATATTTTGTTTGTTTGTAAAGATTTGACTCAAAAACTACACAAACGATTTTAAAATTCTTTCACCATTAGAAGGCTATATTATCACCGAGTAACGTAGGATATATTTTAATTTAAAAAAGAAAGTACAGTTAATAACATAACCTAACCTTACCTAGTTTTACGCAAGCGAAGTCACGAGCAAAAGTTAGTACTGGATATTTACGTACCTTTTCGGAACGCTTGTCGTAGAAAACATCTTTTTTATTCAGCAGGAACATAAATAATCATAATAAAACATCTGCCATACCAAAGTTACAGACAAAAATGTTCTTGAAAAATCCTTTAATTTACGTGCTTGGCTATCTGGCCGCTCATAAATCAACTTGACATGTCTATGAGGAGACCAAACTTGCTAACTGTGAACTTTTTGTACTTCTGTCGTAAGAAAAGCAATCTTGCTACATCAATCGAGTAGATTAGCTTTAAGAAGTGAAGTTTATGAAAAAAGAATTATGTTGAATGGTTTTATGAATGTGTTTAAGTTACCTGCGCCTGTTTTTGAAAAAAGAATAATGGTGTGCTGATTTACTAATTACACTGCCTTGTTGGTCCCGTAGTATAAGTGAACACTTACGAGTATGTTTGCATATAACTGTAAATTTCAGAGTTTAATTACCAGTTCAGGAACAGTCTTATAAGATTTTCTATTAGGAATAGTGTTATTGGAGTTTTCTGTTCCTTAGATGCAGATGCGGAATTATGAAGTCAAAATGACAACAACAGCGGCAATATCGGCCTGTATAATAATACAGGCCTGATTATATGTACGTATACTAACTGTAACACTAAATTGAAACCAAATTGAATTAGAATTTTTGAAGTAAAAACTTCTTTAGCGGTGTTGTGCACTTTTTTGTGATGGGTAAAAAATTTTAAACTCGCGTCACGACACTTGACCTGATCGAAAATTCGTAATACGGAGGGAAAATTATCATATTTATGTAGGATAGCACAAATAAATGAATATTGTATTTTACCACATAAATGATAGTACATTTATACTGATAATTAAAGCAATTTGTGCAAAATTATTCCCTAACCATTCCAAAATATCAAAAATGCACAACGTTAATATTCAAGTTTTCACTTCTGCCAGCACTCCCGGAGTACAACCCGTTGTTTTTAATTTTTTTAGAAACCTATTTTTTCTTGATTTTAACTAGATTTTGTTTATGGCTTCGCTCGCGTTAATGTAAATTTTGTCAATTTATATCCCTTGAGAATATTTAATTTTACGGCAGAAACCTTATGCCCTTTTATGCAGCCCTGACAACGTGTATACAAAATCTCATGATGATTGGTCGAGTAGTTAAGGCGTAAAAGCATAAAAAACAAACTCACATTCGCATTTATAATATTAGTAAGGATATCACTATATTAATTTTTCGGGACTGTAAATCGTTTTATATATCCTAACGTAATAAATAAACAAAGCAACTTTTATAATATCCATTAATATAATAATGAAAATACATAATTATAATCTTTGTGTAGGATTTACTAAATAACAAATATAATGTTTTAAGTTTCTTCGAGGAAAGGAAAGAGGTATGACATTTCTATCACACCCACCTTTTGTTTCTACTTGATAGAAGCTTATTCTCAGAACAGAGATCGAGTTATTTACCTTCCTGTTCCGTGGGCGTACCTATTACCAGGTACAATAAATAACAAAAGTCCTTAAACTTGAACAAAATACGAAAAGTTTCTTATAAGTTTTAATTATTTTCTATAAATATGAACAACTAGTTTCTGCTCTCGGATCCGCCCACGGCCTCAAGTGCATATATAAATAAACCTATGTATTAATACAGGACATCTTATACATAGCATAAATTCTGGACAAAGGCCAGGTTAAGAGCACCTTACACCGGCTAGCGAGAATGAGGAATGTGATGAAAGTCAACGAAGCCAGAGAAGTGTGTCAGGATCGTACCAAATGGAAATCCGTAATCTCTGCCTATCCCTCTGGAAAACAGGCGTGAATATATGTATGTATGTTATACATATTATCTTTATGCCAAGTTTGTTCGTCGGTATACATGTGACAGTTAAAGTAAATACAAACATTCAAATACATAATATTAGTGGAATTTAATTTTTAACTATAATCCTTATCCTTACTAATATTATAAATGCGAAAATGAGTTTGTTTGTTTGTTACGCTTTCACGCCTTAACTACTCAACCGATGAACATGAAATTTTGCATACACGTTGTCAGGGGTACAGAATAGGACATAGGGTACCTTTCATCTAGAAAAAATAACTGTTGCAAACCTAACCTAACCTAACCTACATTTACGCGAGCAAAGCCGCGGGTGAAAACTAGTCGTAATATAAAATCAATTCTATTGAACGACAAAATAATAAAAAAATTAAATCAAATGTTTATTAACTATGACAAATGTTTATTACATTATGAAACTGACTGTACATTCTTCGAACCCATGTTGGCAATAAATTCACCTTTTTTAAAATACAAAGTATAATACAAAGAAAACAAATGCAATATTGTGCTCCCTTAAGCTTCTCCCTCAGGAGCAAGTGCATTGTCGTTAGTCTGCTCAAATATTGTAATATATTGCAAACAAGAAACGCTTTTTTTAAATATTAATAAGATCTGACTGAAGAAATATTTACAATGTTTAGATTTTGCCCGCACGGACATGTAGACTATGTAAATTTTTGGATGAATGGTATCCTATAGGCATTTCTGTACCCTGAAAAAATTTATGCGAAATTAATCTCATGATAATCGGTTGAGTAGTTAAAGCGTGGAAGCGTAACAAACAATCTCACATTCGCATTAATATTATAATATTAGTTAGGATATATGGCTTAGTAGCCGCCGCGTCACTGCTGCTACGCTAAGCGTTCTGGGTTCTATACTGACTCGGAAACATATCTAAAGTTATGTCTGTGTGTTTTATTGTGTATGTTGTTTATAAAGCAGAGAGAGAGGGTCACGGGTTCGAACCCACGTCGCGCACCTCTGACTTTCGGAAGTTATATGACTTTTCAAAATTATGTGCGTATTGATTGACAATTATCACCTGCTCCGTGCCTCGGAAAGCACGTTAAGCCGTTGGTCCCGGCTGCCATGAATATCTATGGCAGTCGTTATTGGGAGAGTGTAGACACAAAAGATCCCACTGGGTCGAAGTGTTGCCGGTCTGCACTGACTGGCCCCCACATAAGATAAGATAAGATAGCGTTGACTCAAGCGATACTTTAAAAAAAAACACAATTAGTAATGGATCGCTCTCGTGATTCTGGTTTTAAAGTTCAATACCAGCGTAAGATCATATTCATTATTCAGAGCATCGTATATTTTACATACTTTACGTTGTTTTTTACGACTAATCCTTGCATCAACGGGCAATTTAATATATAATTATATACTCGTACTAATCCCAAATAAGTACAAACCAGGGAAAAAGCATTTTATAACAAATGAGATACGATAATCCAGTGGACATAGGTTTGCACTTACATTTACGATCAATCATGAGTTCGAGGTCAAGTCCTGTATACGATAAAAATTCGTTTAGTTTTTCAATTAGGAAATCCTTTGTAGCCATCTTGCTACCTATTTATTACGCTAGCTTTTAACATACAATAAATATTATGTTAAATATGCTTCTCACATCGTATCAGAGTATCAAATATACTACTTTATTGGCTTCGAGATAGATAAATATTAATTTTTCAAGTGAAAACTTCTTTAGCGGCGTTGTGCACTTTTTTGTGATGGGTAAAAAATATTAAACTCGTGTCAGGTCACGTACCTGATCGAAAATTCGTAAGACGGAGGGAGAATTGTCATGTTTGTGTACGATAGCGCAATAAATGAATATTGTATTTTACCACATAAATTACAGTACTTTTATACTGATAATTAAAGCAATTCGTGCAAAATTATTCCCTAACCATTCCAAAATATCAAAAATGCACAACGTTAATATTCAAGTTTTCACTTCTGCCGGCACTCCCGGAGTGCAACTTTTATTTTTTTTCTTAACGAAAGACAACTGCCCCACTAGGAATAATTCCTTTATCACGGGTGACTTTACGAATATTGAAACAACGGACACAAAGAACACCCAGACTCGGAACAACCATAATATGGAAACCACAAGTTTTGTCCCGTGTGGGTTTCGAACCCATCACACTCAGCGCTGTGGCGGTAGCAAGGCGACCATTTGAACCACTACACCATCTGTGCAGTCAATCAGTTTTACTAGTATGAGGATATGCAATAATAATTTTAGACACCCAGATATAAATAATATATTATGTATGGAAATAGTAAAGATACATAATGTTAGATATATTCAAGTGGGATTGGGCCGATCACGTCTGCCGTATGCACCCAGAGAGGTGGGCACCAATCGTCACCAATTAGATGCCAGAAGATAATCGACGGCGACGGGGCAGACCTAAATGGAGATGTTGAGATGACCTGGACGTCTGTGAAAGGGACTGGGGATATCCATCAACAGAGTCATTTGGAAGTCCAAGGGAGAGGCTTTAGCCCAGCAGTGAAACATATTATCAAAAAGCTAGTGAAAAAAATTAAGGATATAAATTTAACTATACAACGATTTAGTGTATACTGTAAAGTTGTTCATTTAAATAAATTAATTTTTATATAATAAATAAACAAATAGCTGTGCGAACTGTTGATATAATAATATGTTCTTGGCTACCCCTTGAGGGATGTATAGACTTAAGTATATGTATGTAATAGATTCTATTCAAACACCTATAAAACTATTTACCACCCAACTACTGCCACATTAGTTCAGCTTCCCCCATTCGTAATGCCGACATAACATACAAAATATCACCAATAAATAAAAAGTTTCCCCAAAAAGACGACACAACATAAAACATTGATATAAAAATATTATGATCCCGTAACAAAATTGAACCCAAGCTTTTAAATAACGCAATGTTCGTATCATTTATTTATGACACAATTTATGTTATTGCCTTTGTCAGTCAGCACATATAAAATTCATACTCAATTAATACACTCAAAGCCGTTATCAACAAAATGATATGTTTTCGCTTAATATGGAGATCGAATGAAGTTTAGGTCAAATTATTATTATAGATTAATTAGGAGTTTATAATTTATACGTGGGTATGGATAATTGCTATTTAATTGCCGTGTGATATTAATCAAAATTACACATTGAAGCTTGTTTATGTCCTGGTTGACCTATTTGATGTGGAAATATATTCCCCTGGTGTGAAGAACATTATCTCTTCTTGAGTTATAAATAACATCACTAGTAAATCACTACCTCTGTTCTTTGTTAGTATTAAATTCAAACATCAAATTTGTCCCCTTATATATTAGCCGTGGTAACAAAACCATAACGCAATTCAGAAAAATGCCATAGAAACGTTTATGAAATCATTTGCCAAATAATCTTGATTTTTGGATTCCATAGATACAAAGGCTTTATTTTGATATACATGGCGGAACTGAGGACAATATACTCATGTTTAAATATCGTATGTCTATAAAATAAAATACTGTATTTAATGTTAATATGTTTGACAGTAATTAATTGGTGTTCGTACTTTAAAGGGATATAAACACTAGGGAGTTATCTCCTTCCAATGGAAGATATTAGTGAAATAACCTAGTTTCGTGTTTTTGCGGTTAATTTGGTTTGCTCCTCAAGTAATGGGAAAATATTGTTCTAGCAACATTGTTTGCATTAGTAATGTTAAAAGACTGGTAACGCGCGTTTTTATGTACACCAAAATTTGTAGTAGGTACACACAAAAATACGTCACGGTCGACTGAACTCTTAATATTCACGTAATGAAGAAATCATGTGGCTTCTAACTTTGGGCATAAAAATATTGAAATTGGACATAAAAAAAGTTAATTTTAAGTAAAACGGCATTGAAAAGGTTATTACATTTTTTATTTTATTGTGTGAGTTAAGTATCAAACGTAATAGGTAAAATTTTGTAGAGTCAAATAAAGAAAATTTAAATTTATCACGGGTTAATTGTTAAGACCTTGTTATATCTATAGCTGCTGCACTGTGCCTGGATTTCTCTTGGACTTCGTGCATTGTAATATGGCTGCTTAAGCCATCGAGCCTTCCTTGCAGACAAATAAACTACTCCCTGATTTTTTAAATTTTATATTTTTGTTACTTTTTATCAAGCGTAAGTTTAAATGACTATTTAAGATATTGTAATAAAATCATAACGGACCCAAACATAATCTGCGAACTGGTCGGATTGCGACTTCCCTGGCTTGGTCACGTTGAAAGGATAGGGGAGGATCGTGGAGTTAAGAGAGCCGCTCGACAGAGCGCCGTCCTATCGGCCGTCCCAGATATCGCTGCAGTGATAATGTGGTAGCAGATCAGCGAAAGCTTCAAGCCAGCGGCTGGTGAAAAACGACCAAAGACCGAAATAAGTGGCATTCTCTCGTATCGGCGGCTAATACACAGTCATTTTGGGTCGCTGAGCCTGTAGCCTGTGAGCTGAGCTGTAAGTAATAAAATCGTAGTTAGACTGTCACGCAGATTTAGCTTATAGCTACAACGGTATTTTTATTTTATTTATATTTAATATATAAGTACATATTATATTATATTACATATTTATTTTTAGCTGTATAGGACTTCACAAGTCAGAATCAACACAATATTTTCGAAAGTGTAAAGACAACCGCAATCCGACCAGTTTGGTATATTGCTTAAAATTTTTCTTTTAAGTTCAAAAAAGCCGCTCGTCTGTAGGTTGATTTACAAGGACTGCTGGCAGTAGTGTTATTATAAGTTGATTTTTACTTTAAATGTAATAATAATTAATTACTTCTACAGTAAAAAAATACTTAATCGAATACATGAAATCAACTATCGTATTCTCCCAATTTACACGGTAATACCTGGTCGCCCACCTTCCAAATCGTATCCAAGACAAACCAAAAAATACGTTTTCACGTTTCTGAGGAATCTCTGAAAACGTTCCGGAAAGAGCTAAAGATTTTACTTCCAATACACAAGCAGAACATAAATTTGGTGTGCAATGGAGTAAGCCGAGCATTGAGCGCAAATGAGCAATGAACCATTGAGCAATGAGCGAACATGTCGAGATTACCTTCTCTCATTAATTACATTAAAGATAATGTGAATCATTGGGTAAAGTATGAAACGAAATGATCATGTGTTTATTTTTGGTTATATCTCCAGTTCGCTTACTTGCTTGACTAACAGTGACTAATTATATTTATACATGAAAGAAAACATGTTGTCTTATTGTGTCTTATTTTGCTATATGTTAGTAAATATCTTTTTTACATAATATTGTCTTCTGTTAATTTTTATTTCAATAAATACCTTTTTAATAAAAAAATCATAATTCATAATAATTTATTTGTGGAATATAGGTTAGTTATTACAGATCTTAAATATTATGTTAGAGTACCACTATATCCTACCACATTACGCGGTGTACAAATAATAATAAGGAATAATTAATTATTACAATTGATACATATACAACTCATATTTATATATAAATTATGTAATGTCCAGATTAATTGATTTCAAATGATTAAATAATAATTACAAATGTCAATTATTTACAACACATTTCAAATTTTAATAATTATGTACATTACATTATTAATGTATCATTGAAATATTCATCTACAGAATAATATGCTTTAATAATTAAGAATTCTTTCAATACATTTTTGAATGACTGGACATTTTCAGCATCTCGTATAGATTTGGGCAGTTTGTTATAGATTTTAGGTGCCATGACAAATATGCTGTTGTGGTATAGGGTGGTTTTAGCTTGAACCATATGTAACGTACCAGCTCTGCGTTTACTAGTCACTTTTGAAAATTTTGACATGTTTCGTCTAACAAATAACGCACTTTCATATATATAGATTGATGGCACTGTAAGTATTTTTAAGTTAATAAAATGCGGTTTACATGTGTCGGTAGTACAAATTTTACATATTACCCTTATACAGCGTTTTTGAGACTTAAAAACTAATTCTTTACCAGTTGCATTGCCCCAAAATATAATCCCGTATCTTATCGTGGATGCAACTAAGCCGTGATAAGCAGTAAGAAGTATGTCTTGGTTCACAGTTTTATTTAACATGTATAATGCATATGCCTGTTGATTTATTTTACAACAGACCTTTTCAATTTGTGTGTTCCACTTTAAATTACGTTCAATCTGCAAACCTAAGAATGATGCTACTTTGATATCGGAGATTATATTATTATTATATTTAATATTTATGTCAATTGTTTTATTTTCCTTTTGTGCAAAATTCATAATTGTCGTTTTAGTTAAATTAATTTTAAGATTATTAGAGTCAAGCCAACGTATCAGAGACATAATATTGTCTTCAATTACGGAGCTAGTGGTACCAATATTGTCATTATTAAATATATAATTATAAAAATAAAATGTATGTTGTAATATTGCTAGTAACCTTTACAAATATTATGCTGTTTTAGTTTGTCTACTTGTTTGTATGGACTAATCTGCAAAACGGATGAAACGATTGTAATAAAAGTTGCAAATACTTAAAGATTCATGCAAAAAATAGGTGTTCTAGGATACTCTATTTATTATTTAAGCCTGTTAAATCATGGCATAAAAACTATTGTGACAGGCCGCCGGTGTGTCACCACGACTCAATAGGATAACAAGAATAGTTTCACACTGTATTAAATTAAATTTATGACAGCTCACGAAAAGACGTATACGTCGTTGACCATTCTATTCTACCACATACACACAACACCATCTTGCCCAAACTAAGCAGAGCTTGTACTATGGGTACTAGACAATGGATAAACATACAGTCCTACATATATACTTTTTTTTTGTAAATATGTACATATTATACATAGAAACACCCAGACCAAGACAAACATCCATGTTCATGCACACAAATGTTTGACTTGTGCGGGAATCGAACCCGCAACCTCAGGCGTGGCAGTCGGTTACACTAAACACTACGCCATCAAAGCCGACTTATTAGTTAGATAAAAATTATATAAATACTGCAATTTCACACAAATTATTTCGGAGCGAAGCACAAACAATGTAAATTCTCAATTAATTTATAAGACTCTAACCCAGAATCTAATAAAACAAAAACTCCTTCAACTTCACAGAGGGATAGTCAAAATTGCTCAAAACCTAGCCAAGTTTTCTATATGTATTTAGACACATTAATGAAAACTTTAATATTATCAAATATTCAACAAGATTTATTCAATATCGTTAAGTTGCAAGTCTTTGATACTTTGGAATTTTAATACTTTAAGTTGGCAAGTTTTTATACATTTTATTTGGGTTTGTGCAGTAATAAATTGGTTTAATCTGGCGAACTTTGGACAAAGTTATGTTTGCGGATAGTTACGTACAATTTCTTGGAAGTTATTGGATTATATAACTTTGTCAACAGTTTAAACACGTAAATGTTTTCATGAGTAATGTAGAGTATATTCAAGTTAACGATTGGAACAAGTTCGCAGTATACGGCTTCTAGAAGTTCTTAGTATTTTAAGTTGCTGGAAACTAATATTCACGATTGTGGTGGGATAGGTTATTTATAAGCCAAGCAGGCGGTCATATTGAATACTCAATGTATTGAATAATCCTAGTTATATAACGATCACTTTAAAAAGACTGCTTGAGGAGATTAAAAGGAGGAAAGACACACATCATACATAAATAAACAAGTAAAACGAGAGAGATATTAAAACATGAGTTATAAAATAAGAAAAACGCTATCGTAATGCATTTCTACTGTTTGTGGAAGTGAAACAACAATAACAGTGAATTCAATAATTAAATTAATAAGATCTGTATTGACCGTAGCATTTACAATATGTTCAAAGGATTGGAAATATAAATTAAAGTTTGATATTGTCGCTGATAGTCCAATACAGCGTAATTTACATTGAAGACAATGTTAGTTACGTTGTATATATTTTTGCTTTTTTTGTGCATACACGGTATAAGATTACGGCGAAATCTCAAATTAGCTTTTTAGCAAAATTAAGATTTCGCGGCTGTAGGTAACAGATAGCGATTTTTTTAAATTAGTAAGCAGAGTCAAAAAAATTCTTTGCCGAAATCCGACTTTGTTTCAAATTCAAGGGAACAGTTCTTTAGAAAATCAGTTCTTTTCGCCTTCTGTAAATACCTATGTGAAAGGAACGTACGCGGTATTTGAGAATGCAAGTAACGCGGTATTGGACTATCAAAGATGATATGTTACTTGATATAATTTATACAACTAAAACGGCAAATAGGGTTTCATAAAATAAATTATAAATAGGATAAAAGGAAAGAAATGTGACAGGTAAAAATCTTTGCATTTATATTCGCTGGACAAAACGCAGTAATAGAATCATCGACTCTTACATCAACCACATTTACATCGTTGTCAAATCATTACCATTTGACAACGATATATATTTGCACTTATTTACATATCCAAGATTTTAATCTGCATTTGATATACACATATTTTCACAGTAACCAACATTCGAGTATTCGACCAGTATTTAGTTACCAACAATACTTTATCTTCCTTGTATTCCCATCCTTAGTATCAGTTTCCAGTAGTATTGTTCTCGGATTTATATTCTATACGGCTGAATATCAGTTTCTCTGCGAAACTAGTATTGTCTTACAATCCAGAACCTAGGCTGTGCTAAGTTGCACGGCGGTAATGAATGGTTTAATTTTTTGATCAGTTAAACTGTTTCTGTCAAAAAATTATCAGTAGCAGCTCAGAGTTTGAAACTGTCTCCATAAGGCGTCAATAAGCTCACCCCAATTTATACTATATACTCTATACTAATATTATAAAGCGGAAAGATTTGATTTTTTGTTTGTTGGTAACAGAACAACTACTCGACCGATTTTAAAAATTCTTTTGCTATTAGAAAGCTATATTATCACCGAATAGCATAATGTTATATTTTATTTAAGAAAAATTCTGTTACTAACATAACCTTATCTACTTTTATGCGACCGAAGCCGCGTAAAAATATTAGGGTTTTAATAAAATTCAATTAACATGGCACTTTAAAATATAACTGAAAAAATGCTGCCTCTACCTATCTCTACCCTTTCGGGTATGTAGACTACGTACTTTTTTCTTTAAATAATTTATTTCCTTTACAATGGTTACTTAGATCTATTAAAAGTTTTAAACTTGCCAAACGTATGTGTATGTATATCTTATACAAGTAGTTCAATACCTTGAACACTACTACGAGTAGTAAATTTCAAAACACGTCCAGACAGTACAATGATCGATACGATATATCAAAAGCTGTGTGCTGCGGTGTATTGTGTCGGCCAGTCGCCCGGAGCGGTATCATCCCGTTCGTGGCTATCGACATCATTATATCCGCATCGCTGTTGTGATACTTGATATTGGATAACCAGAGACCGTTTCCTATATAGTAATAGGATTTGAGTTTAATAATGCTCTGAAAGACTGCAGTTTTAAGCTACTAGTTTATTCTTAAAATACTGGTTTGAAATATAGCTGCGTTATTGTTTCTTTTGCAAGCGATCTAATATACTTTTTGAAGTGAAAACTTCTTTAGGCGCGCTGAGCACTTCTTGGGTGAACAAAAATCATGGAAATCGTGTCATCGTCACTGAACGATTTCCATTTTTTAATTATTTTAATAAAGAAGTGTTTATGATCAAGGATTAAAGTTTTCACTTCTATCGGCAGACCCCAAAGACCGCCCCAAATTTTTTTTATTGACTGTTTGTGTCACAATACAGTGAAACTAGTACATAAATATACTGGTTTATCTACTTGAATGACAAATTATTGGTTTTCTTGTTAAACTTACTAGTTGAGCTATATAAATTCTCGTGTCTATGTCGATAATGTAATGCCTGAATATACTAATATTACAAAGAGCAAAAAATGTTTTTTTGTTTGTTTGCAACGATTTAACTCAAAAACTACTCAACCGATTTTTAAAATTCGTTCACCGATTAACATAGGCTTAATTAAAAAAGAAATTGTTTCATCTAAGATAACCTATCTTATTTTCACGCGAGCGAAGCCGCGAGCAAAAGCTTTTCTATCCAATCTTATATATTTGACTACTATTATGAATATAATACTGTTAAGTAATAAATAAGATATTATCTACAAATTAGCTTTTTATTCTTCCGGATACGCATGCCAGAATAAAACCTTCCGCGTAATTCAGTAACACATATTCCCCAAACATCACATTTATACCAGTATTAGTTCGTAGGTAATCAGTGCTGTTTTGATATAAACCTTCTAGATAGAAGGTTTATATCAAAACAGCACTAGTTTCGTTAAGATTAACGAAACTAGTCCACCACACTGGTCAAAGCTACCGTATATTCAAAACTATCAAATATGAAGTTTTCTTCAGGATATTTGACGACTTTTAACACGTGATGGTTCACAGGTATACTCATACACCAGCTATATACCTGGTACCTTAGTGCGTAGTTCTCGGAAAATCTTACAATGTTTCTGCACGAATAGAATATGTACCCCACCCCCGTGATTTACAGTGCAGTCTTAGTCTTGCTTCAAGAATCCTTTCTCTCAGCGTGAAAAATTTACAATGATCAGGGAACAACACGAGCCACGCTTTCTGACGAGAATGACAAATAGTAGGAATTCCAAAATGCTCGCTTAACATGACATAAATATAGCCGTTTAGTTCTGGTATTAGGTAAATTACTTTCGTGCCAAAAAACTAAATACACTTTCACACAAGTTTTTGATCTTAGAATTACCATCAACAATTTTGCATTTACTGACGCTTCTGTTCCACAAGGAACGAGGTATTTAACCATCGCGATTTCAAACACCCCAATGTCAGTTTGATCTTACAATAAGAACGAAAACTTTTGTAATTTAAAATTACTATTATTTTTCTCAATGCTTTAGCTTTTATACAGTTCATATTTTTTACTATGGTGGCAAACAAGCTTGCGGTATGCCTAATGGTAAGCAGTTCCCATAGTTCTTTGCAAAACCAGGTTTATTATGTGCTGCCAAACCTTGAAACAGGTATTAAATATAACCTAAAAAGTAAGGGATGGTAGAGGTTTAGAGCTTCTACTAACCGAGCAAATCATCGTAACAGTGTTAAACTCTTACGTCGGTTTCCTGTCGCAGAATAGTACTTGCTTGAGTGAGCCGACTGTTTCGTACAATCACTAAATAAATTATTGAAAGCTTCTAGTCACATATTTATAAAACGAAAAATATATCTGAATATGGCGATTAATTCTCTATGGAAAGACTGCCATTTGACTTTCATGACCCACAAGGACAGACCCAAATATTTGAGGTTAGCGACACAAGCATTCATTTTAACCACAGCCTGTGCTGCTTATTTTGCTATAAAATTTAAAGAAGCATTTTTTTGCTCCCAACTCTTAACTCAACACACACCTGGGTATGTAGCTTATCTTACATAATATATATACATACAGAATCTTACGCCTATATCTTTGTAGAGGTGTATTTTACCGGAGTTTCGCCAGCTATCGTTTTAGGTCCTACATAATATGGGGGCGGGGGGGACCTTTTTGTCGTTCACCTGAAAAATTTGACTGCATGGATGGCGTAGTGGTATAAGTGGTCGCCTCGCTACTGCCACTGCGTCGAGAGTTACGGGTTTGAATCCTACACGGGACAAAAAAATATGTTTGCCACAAATGATTGTTCCGATTCGGGATATTCTTGATGTCCGTTGCTTAAATTTTTATCCACGATACCGGAAATATTCCTAGAGAAGGCGTTAACGTTTTTAACAAAAAAAAATTGTATATATTCTTTATGCAGTATGCTAAAAATTCAAACCGCATAATACTTTGCTCGGCCCAGGAGTTAATATCCGAAATCTCATGCATAGTTGTAGCAAACACTATCAGTATGTAGTGGAATCCTTAGCGTTTCTAGTGTATGTACAACATTAGAGCTATACAGTCATAAGTAGCTCCCAAATCAGCAGGAAAATTCGCTCGGTCGTCATTTACCCGTTCAATCAAAACTATGATAATCAAAACGTCAAAAGGCCTCTTGATCTCACTCTGACAATTGACCTACTATCAAATTCAAGATCAAATCGAAACAGCCGGTTATTCACGAAGAACAATGGCATTCAGCACAATGAACGATCTGAGGAGGATGTAGTTGTAATTACTCTTGCCAGTCAGATTATTGTAGTGAGATGGTAGTTTATTAGGCGCATGGTGTTGCGTATTCATCTTACTAATTTAGGGGAACGCCGTGTTCACTTTGAATAATGCTATTATAGAGCGTTAAATTACAGGATGTGACGGTTTCCTCTGTGATGCAATAGTTCTAAATTGGGTAACTATATTGAGATGCATAAATATAAATATTTTTAATATGTACCATTCGTTATCTAGGTTTTTAAAGAATTATTGTAGAAAATAATTACACGGACTGTCTGATGGTTGGTGACCACAGTCACTTACGGATGCTTGCTAGCGTCAGAAGTATGGCTCGCGTAATTTCAATCTTGCGAAAATGGAGTTCTAGTGCAACGCAAGGGCAAAATCTATCTCTGAACTAGCAAGTATTAATTAATTTGGCCAATACTCAATGTAAAACAAATAAAATAAATTATAGAGGCATTTTAAATGTTTGATACACGTCTTTTTTAAATATTCAAGACCCTTTCCTTCATTGGATTTCATAAATATCATTCTATGCACTTATGTGTTTGTTTCAACGTCTGTGTTATTGTATCATTCTTCTTAAGTGAGCTACATTATCCTTTTGTTTAGCTTTATATTTGCACTCTGCCGTAGCCATGTTCGAAAATATTAAAAACTTTAAAGAAAACATAATTTTCTTTAATTATATAAATATAATTAAAAGATATAAAATAGAACGGTCTCGTGGTAGTTGTCAGAAAATAATTTATAAAATAAAATACCATTGTATATTGTAATTATTGTAATAAATGTGATTTAGGAACAGACATTGTGATTAATAACATTAAATGTCGTTTCTTTTCTTACAGAAAACTCAATAATTGTGTTTTATTGTCGTCCAAATCACAACAGAATTGTATTCAAAATATCTTATATATAAATAAAAAAATATTATTATGACATTAACTGCGATGCATATTATAAACTGATTGAGATACTATCTTGCTAAAATGTTTGATAACAGGTTTTAGCGTTATACTACACTTGTATTTTACAATACACTATACATCAAAAAATGTGTGTATTTGTCTAACATTCGTTCCACGTAGTGAAGTAACCACGAAATATTAATTGGAAAGCCTCGCCGTGTCCGCTAAAAAAGTTCTGACAGTCGCCTAGTTGTGTGTATACCAAATAACATAGTTTTTTACTAAATCCTGCTGTTATGTTAGTTTACTTAGTACTCAGTAGTAAAACAGACAGTTCTCTAGTTTCCTAACAGGCAAAATCCAATAATACATTGACATGTCCGAGAATCATATAGAGAATCTTACAATCAGACGCTCTACCACCGCCCCATATATTGTGGGTGCGATCTCTACAGGGGTCAAACAATTGTGTGACCCATAAATAGTTGTTTCGAGACTAGGTGTTCTTTGTGTCCGTTGTTTGAACACTACCTCCCGACACATGAATAATTCCAAATGCCTGACTTGACTTCATAAGGAAAGTGACTTGACTTCATAAGGAAAGTAAGTGCCAAGTCTGCGTGTTCTTTATGTCCGTTGTTTCAATGTTTGCAAAGCCCCTGCGACACAAGAATAATTTCTAATGCCTGAAATGAATCCTTAAACAAAAAAAATTAAGGCAGTATATTAATGAGCGTTTGAATTTCATATTTTCAGTTATCAAATTACTGTATTCTATTATTAAAATTATTAATTAAAAGCTGAATGTTAAATAAAAACAGAGGGGAAATAAGGAAAGTGGAGTAGAAATTGATTTGGGTGTTATTATTTAATATATAGATTCTCAATCTTGGAAGGAATCTTAGATACTTTTATAATAAAAAACAATCATCCACCTAATGTTGAATGGAAGAGTCCACCATTATAAATTATTTGGTGACAGCATACATATAAGCAGTCTTGCTAATCTTACGTATTGTGTAAGATTAGCAAGACTGTCACTGCGTTTCGCCTGATGAGTAAGAGTTTCGATTTCTTACCTTTCATCCTATCTTTAGTACCGCTTCTCTAGAGTTGACAAAGCGACAATTACACTTTTAGTATTGCAAAGGCCTAGGTTGCAGTCACCGCTTATCGTCAGATGGGTAATATGATTACTTACGACTTGCTTCTCAATCTATTGATTTAAATAAACAAAGTAAGCAAAAAAAATAGATCAACCCTTACTATAAAATAATCATTTATTCTTTAAGCGAATAATTTGCAGAATTTAAAATGGGTTTGGATGTTCCGGCCACCGACTCTAAAAATAATAAATCATTGAAAGGTCAAAGTGTGCGAGAATTCTACGATAAAATTCCAAATAAGGTAAAAAATTTAACGTACAACAATTTCTTTTGTAGTTAAGCTAAAAATTGCGTTGGAATTTATGGAATATAAAGATGATAAACAATAGGCTTTTTCTTAGGAACATAATTATACTGTACTACCTTTGTGGCGCAGCAACAGTAGGTATAGGTAACTATTGTGTTTGAGGTTTCAGGTTTAATACCCAGGTCAGGCATTGTTATTGGAATTTTCAGCCATGAAATTGTCAGTTGCAGCACAAAGTTTGGAGCTGTGAACAAACGCTCGCCCTCTATACATGGGACACCTGTATACCCCTTTATGGGTATACTCGACGATGAAATTTTGGTTTGGCGTATTGACTAACTAGGCACTAGATACGCATTAGTTGATATATAACTAGTAAAACTCGCTAACCCAATTGCTATCATTGATTAAGTGGCATTGTGTCAAAAGGTATCTTAAAAGTCACTTCAATGACCTTAGAATATACTTTATCACGCCCTGCTTCCTAATACCACCTAGGATTTAATAACGAAAATATGTGTGCTAATAAAAAGGGACAATGTTTTATACTGCAAATACATAGATGCTATATACTCGTTCCCTATTACGCCGGTCTTTAAAACATACCTATTGAAATGTGGATATGTCTCATCGTCCTTAAAACATAATTTGTGAAATGTGGTCTGTCTACCTATCTACTACTTCGTGAATAAGGGCGTGATAATATGTAAGAACAGGACTAACAAACAAAACATGCTAAACTAAGCCATAACACCCATAATAATCGTTGGAAAATAACTATTATGTAACTAGTATTTACTGTTGAACATTAATCGGTAATGAGTCTAAAATTACTAAGCTCTGTGGCGGCACCGCCATGAACGTCGTAATTACTTTAGCTACGAGCCTCAAATGCTTACTAAATGAAAATGTTACAATGTATAATGGTACTATAGTAGCTATAAACACGATTATTGATCTTCACTTAATAAGTTCAATTAGGTGGTAAAGGGAAAAAGATACCTGAGCAAAATGCGAATTCTGTAAGTTCGTGATATGTGGAGAGCAATAAAAACCACTGCATTACGAATGATCTTGTATTTATCTAGGTATTGAGATAACAGACATAGACTCAGTTCTGTATGTGCCTAAAGATGAGCGGAGATGTATTATATCTGGATGATAGATACATATATCCTTTTCTGTTCCACTTACTTATCGTGTCGATGGCAACACATTTTATATAATTTTCGACCAGTTTTCGGCAACGCGGATTGCATTTGGTTTAGCCTGGTACAGGTCATCCAGTGTGCACGATTCTGGGCTCATGGGGCACAACAACAGATGCTTCATTGTCTGTGGTGATACGCCGCAGTCACTGACAACGTGTATGCGATATTTCATTATGATCAGTCGTGTAGTTAAGTCGTGAAAGCGTAACAAACAAACAAACTCACATTTGGATTTCGCCATTTATATCACAATA
Source organism: Catocala sponsa (assembly GCA_963564715.1). NCBI lineage: Eukaryota > Metazoa > Arthropoda > Insecta > Lepidoptera > Erebidae > Catocala > Catocala sponsa. The sequence goes on along the minus strand of OY751334.1, from coordinate 22,452,574 downwards.
GATTTTGCCCGAGGCTATGCTCGCGTAAATATAGTCTAGGTTAGTAACAGTATTTTTTCTGGATTACCCTATATCCTTTTCTGTTCCCCTGACAAGTGTATGCAAAATTTCATGATGATCGATCGAGTGGTTAAGTCGTTAAAGCGTAACAAGCAAACAAACTCACATTCGCATTTATAATATTAGTTAGGATTTCCAGAATCCGTGATGGTACTGAGAATTGGCTTACCGGAAAACAATAACATTTTGCTGAATCTGAGAAACGAAACTGGAAAGTCACGACTACACGCAAACCTAATGCCAAACAACAGCTACGAAACAAAGAAGTCTACAGTAACTCATTAAAATCAATTAGAATTTAATATCTGAGCGAAACAATGATATAGATTAAATCTCTTTAATATAAACTATTTCGTAATTCAAATTTTAGGAGAGCTTTTTTATTTTTAGTAGACTAGTTTATATTAAAGAGATTTAATCTATATCATTTTTTCGCTCATATATTAAATTCTAATTGATTTTAATGACTTACATTAGACTTCTTTGAAATTTTGATCCCCTTAATAACCCCTAAGAGAGTATCAGGAAACCGAACCGCTCCCTTTTTTTTTGTTTATAAATAAGTGTTTATGATCAAGGATTAAGGTTTTCACTTTTATCGGCAGTCCCCAAAGACAGCCCCAATTTTTTTTTTTCACCCAAGAAGTGCTCAAATCGCCTAAAGAAGTTTTCACTTCAATAATAATAACAAATACCCGTAAAAGAGAAACACATAATAATAATACGATTTATTTGACACATTGAGATATTGACAACACAATTATAATGTGAGACCATTTCGATGATATGATCAACGACTGCTATGCTAGAAAAACCGGTGTTATAGCGGTCATTCATCCGCCCATTATTGCAATAAATATATAATCTGGTTTGTGGTAAATTTATAACTTCATTAAGTATGCTTGATATATTAATGAATATTTACTTGTCTAATGAACATTAAATGTTTTCATTCTTAACCAAAATTCTGATAAAACAGCACTTTAAAATTACAAGTGATAATATAATAAACACCTCCTCGATATTAAGCATAATTAAATTATTCATATTATTTATTATACTATTTATTCATATATTATATAGCCATACTCTTATATTTACTTTCAGAACGTTAATATTATATAAGAAGTATGAATAATTTGACCTCGGTATTAAAAAGCAAAATGTTGTTGCAAATAAAAAAATATTTGGCAGATATAAGTCATTATTTGTCGTTCTTTATATCATAAAAAAGATTGATGGCGTGGCATTTATATTCCAAATAACTGCTATTTGGATGTTCCGCCTATGGTCCTATAGCCTTTTTGTTGATTTGTATTGAATTGGTGAGAAATACAGCCTCGAGATAATAATTCAATGTTTCTCGAAAACCTGCGTGGCTAAAACTATTTTTGAGACACCTTTTAAATAAAAGGTGTGTCAGAATAATCGCAAATAAATAAAACCATTTTTGACTTTAATAAAACAATTATTTTTTACATAAATACACAACATCTATTTAATTAAAAGTAAGCTTGAATTTTTTTCGTAGCGTTTCAATATTTTGTTTAATTTAATTATATTTTTTAAAACTCGTATACCGCCTGCCGAGACACAAAATATTAATTTAACAAAATAATTAATATTTATTTAAAAATACACTTTGAAATTGGAAAATAAAGTTTCATAAACGTGTTAATATTTTCAATTTAGAAGTTTTCACAAAGATGATTTTCTTTCATATTTCGTTTTAGATTACGACAAGGATGATTAAAGAGAGAATATTTTATCATTACAACAAAGCTCGCCACAGCTTTTCAATAATCTAATATAATATTTATAAGACTAAATATATATTTTCGGTAACTACAGTTAAAAGTAAACACGACAGTTTTTCATATGGATTTGAACTTTGTATCTGGAACCAAGAAAAGTGATTTTTTGATCAGAGCTCTTCATTATCTGCAAGCATTAAACATTTGAGGCTTTTTAATTAGATTAATATTCATTCAATTATAACTTGTAAAACGTGACTGCTTTACAAATGTTAGATCACTGATGAACAACTCCTAGGTTCTAACTGTAGGTATATTCTATGTAATATACCACTACAAATTTTAACATAGCTGGTTGTCAAGAATCCGAGTGTCTCTATTCGAATTTCAAGTAGTCAGGTATATGTAGACACGATTCACTACCCACAAGAGATAGCTTTCGCGAATTGTAAGAATTATACCTTGGTACTTATATATCTAATCTAATACAAGCAAATCCAATATACCTCCGCCACTCCGAATAACCACATCAATTGTTCACTCGGACGGTTCCCTTAAACAAATTAATACCTAATTGCTGTACTCGGCGAAACCCGGGTAGGGTTCAATAGAACCCAATTATATCAGAATGCTCAGTACCCACGCTTTGAAAAGAAGCGAGATGAAAATGTATTTTTCTTTGATTAAATCCTGTATTCGCTGTTGAAAGTTGAGCCGTTGAATCTGTTTATAATAAGTCTTTTTTGATTGGAGTGTTAAGTTGAGAAGAAAACACAGTTAGTTGGATATACATTTCAATAAGTGGATTTTATTTTAGTATCAGAAGTATACTCATTTGATATCCTGAGATTTCCTTAAGTAAATTTTAATAGTGAGATAGTTTATTTGAGGAGCAACATTTTTCGTGTGGGTTATCGTTTTTTCCATTTCTATTCATGGGGCCCGTGCCTTCTAATCATTTACAAAAAACACAATTATCAACGTAAAGCTGTTACTCTCGGTCGTCATTAACTAAGCCAATTGATACGAAAAGTCTTTTGACTCCCTTCCTCTTACTTCAAGCAAATTCTTATTTTCGACGAGGTGTCAAAATACTCCATTCAATGATTATTTTTAGTGTGGATTTCATGTCATCAGTGTGCGCCTCCACCGCGCAAAACTTGAGCGACAACACGAATAACTTTTGATATGGCAGCGAAGCGAGAAGGTATGTTAGGTGATTTTTTTTCCTTAATAATAATGTAATTTATTCAATATTCAATAATCAAGTTTCAAATGAATTTGAAACGTGAAACAATTACTCAAGACCCTCTTTCAGTTTCCCTCGTTTCATTCATGCTGTATGCCAACGCATACTTTGTTCTGTGAAGGGAAAAATAAACTATGCGTTCCCTGTTGCCATCATGTACCGTTTCTATCTGAATAAGCAAGAGCGTTTGATGTCATTAATATATTTACTCCAACTAAACCAGCAAGCTAAAAGTACACAAAATGCACTCTAAAACAAACTATCACCAGCTATTAAACCATGCCTGACTGCTTGCAAGCTAATTGCAAATTAATTTTTGCACAGCAAGTTCCCCCAAAACTTAGTCGGGCACGAGTAGATATTTAAGTTCTCGACTAAGCCCCGGAGGAGGTACATGTTAACTATTTATTACTACCGAGCGTTCTAGGATTGCGGAAGTTCGTGTATTGAGAAATGGGTATTAGTTTATGATGTTAAATTACGTTAACGATGTTCGAATTTAAAACAGAGTACTTTAAATTATATTTATTTTAGTTTTTTGATATATTGAACTCTGTTGTATGAGAGAAAGATGTATAGCGTGGATGGCGTAGTGGTTCAAGTGATTGACTCGCCTGTAAAACCAACTACGGTTTGGTTTCATGGTTTTGAATGTAATTAAGTAAAACGTTTGTTTTCTAGTAAGTCTTGTTTATTAATGATTTCATAATTCACACAGTCTTCTATAATATGTAAGATACAGAAAAGTGCTTAGTTTATACAACGTGACAAGGAATTACGTCAATGCCTTAATTACAGGCAACGTGAAAGGCATCACCTTACTCGCCACTGCCACTTTACCAAATGTAGTAGGTTCCAATGCCATAGAGTACAAACATTTGTGTGAGCCACCGAAGTTGTTCCGACTCTGGGTGTTATTTGTGAACGTTGTCTGAATGTTTGTAAAGTCTCCCGTAATATAGGATATATTACTAGATTAGAAGATGTCCTTAAAAAAAAACTGTTGTTTCAAATACTAGGTATCTACAAAATCAACTACAGCTGTAGTAGCTCTTACATATGCTGAACTAAGCGAATCTAAACGGGTCAAGGCATATATTACCGCAATAAAAAACCGTCAGACAAACACTGTCCTCTTGACCGAATTTTCAGTCACGACGGCCAATCTTAATGACGGAGACTGGCCATCAGCGCAGGAGATATTATAATGCATAAGTGTGTGCGTAAACACAAGTGCACTCTCTGTTCCCTAACGCAAATGATCCGTTGGGATGGATAATCCGACACGACCGGAGAGAGATCAGGCGCAGGACCAACGGCTTTACGTGATTTCCGAGGCACGGTGGTGTCTAACACCGCCAACTTCCTAATTCCGGGCTCGTATTGAGATTTCTTTAACAGAAAAACCCAATAACTTTTTGTTGGCTCGACTCGGAATTCGAACCCGAGACCACATGCACAGCAGTCGCATTCACTACCGTTGCGCCATGGAGGCAGTCAGACAAATAAGACGGCAATCACAAAGCATTTACTTGAAGCAGAAACTAATTACTGGATTAAGTTTTGTCATCCGCGAGTTCTTTCAATCAGGCAGAAGGCTTCAAACTGTCTATGACATGAAATCCAGTGATTATAATAACACAACCTCTATAAGATCTCCAGTTGGCATTCTGAGACTTACAGAATACACACATGGTTAGTATATAAATAGTATGTAGGGAAAACATGTTTATTGAACACAGTATTTGAATGTGGATTTAGGACATCTACCTCACAAACGGAATCCTGACATCGCCAGGCTGCTTATCACGACGACCAGTGCAATACGGATGAAACGTTAAGCCTTTCAAAAAGGTATGTAAATTGTGATGGCGTTAATTCCCGTTTTCAGTAATAATTTCATTGAAACAGATTTATTCAATATCAATGAATATCTGATATACCTTTGAAAAGATAGTTCAGATAATGTATTAAAATTACATTTGCAGTTAAACAGTGATGACAAACGAAACGAGAATAAAATTACTTGGCAGTGTAGCCAGTTGGCAATTTCGGGCTAATCGCCAATCGATTGGCACTTTATTCGTGTTTAATATGAACGTATTAATTTTAATGCCATTCCAATGGCTGACAGATAAGTTCTTTATTGGATTTCGATTTCAATTCATTTGTTTGCGTACGTATAATTTATAAAAGTAGATAGGCGTTTTGTTAATGTCTGTATTTATTAAACCAGACTTGATTAGAAAACGTTGTAGGTACATACTTGAATCGCGGATGGAGTACAATGGGGTATTTAGATGGATTTGCTTTGAATGTTTACTTAAGACTTATATACTTATTGTATTTACATATATACGTGGATACACATATGTATATGTTTAGGGGTATAAATGATAATATAAGAAATGAAAAAATCTAAAGGCGTAAGGGTGAGTTAATATAATTATGTATATTGGTAGCTGTTTTTATGTACCATGCAGTAGAGGGAGGTGTTACTGCCTTGATGACGTAGCGGTAATGAATGCAACTCTGTATATGGTCTATCTTGCCGTCATAAAGTTATTGGGCTCTTCTATTGAGAAATTCTGATTAGAAGCCCTGAGGTGCTTGCGTTGGTGCGCTTCCTAGTGCCTTGAATAACACGTAAAGACATTGGTCCTGTGCCTGCTCTCTGTACGGTCGTATCCAATTATCGTTCTATCGGACTATTAAGGTAAGAGATAGAGATAAGATAGCGCACTTGTATTCCTTATCATCCTCTGCATAGATATATAGCCTACGGCCACCAAAATTCGGTCATGAAGTTATTATTAGGCTAGTCTGTTACGATTCCAAGCACATTTTCATACTCCATCCTGCCACTGCGAATCTCCCTACAAAACCCAATAACGTTTATCCTGATCCGAGAATCAAACCCGAGACCACATGATCGTATACAGACATATGCCATAACAAACGCACCATTCTCTTCATTACTATGAAGCCTCACAATAGCAATCTGCGCTATAGATAAAAGCAACCAACAATCAAACCAACAAACCAATCAGCCATATTACAGTAGCCACTCCCAATAGATCCAGCGTTCAATCTACTCAAATAAATCCAATATCCGCACTAGATCGTGATAGCCTAACTAAATTGATTACAATAATCAACTGAAACCTCCTGATTGATTAACTGACGTCATACTATTGTCAATTAAATATTTGCCTGAATCGTTCTTGGTTTGATTCTTTTATTTAGTTCAGTAACACGACCGTAAACGTAAAAGTGTTACAATTATAATTCACACAATAGGTTCAAAAGAGCCAGTAAGCCCGATGAACTATCATTATCGTACAAAAAACTAGCATTTCTTTTTCTTTTCCATTAGCTTATTAATATGTCTCACTGCTGGGCAAAAGCCTTTCCCTTGGACTTTAAAATCTCGCTATTGATGAATATCCCACGCCAGCCTCTTTCAAAGGCGTCAACGTCAACTAGAATATGAGTAGTAATACTTTGGTGCGTTCCGCTTGATAAATTACAGTGCTGGAGACTCACCTGCTTACTTCTTCCATTCCTTTCCCTTGATACCTTTTCCCTAGAGTAAACAACGTAATGTGATACCGTCGCTATTACAAACAATTATTGGTTACGCTTACCATCAGGCGTGCCGTTGTTGGGTTTTTCAAACAACAATCCTTAGTAAACGTTTTAATAAAGTTGTAGACATCCCTGTCTACAATCAAATTTTTACTAAGGATTAGCTAGAGTAAGGATAACCATGATTAAGATCAGATAACGATAATTTGTCATAAATGTATTTTAAACCTTTATACAAAAAGTATAAAGTGCTCATTAGAAAATATTCCAGTATCACTGAAAACTTTACACACATTAAAAACCGGATACGAGAAACGATTAGACCTGGAAACGGTTTATGGATCTCATAAATATTCCTTGTGAGAACCAAGTCCATATAGGGGTGAGCTGACTATATAAACTACTGCACTATCCACGGTTAAAGTTACCAACATAGTTCATATATTTTCTTGAAGGAAGTTCGAGGTGAATTAGATAAGTTACTAAGTATAAGTTTACTTAGGCTGCCTCAATTTAGTCCATTGACCAAAGTTTGCGCCTACACCTGATAACTTTGGCAAACTACTGGGTTCTATTACGGGCAAAGTGCAATATGTGTAACTCTTGCAAACAAACTCTCAGTACTCCTGACATAAGACTTGATCTCTATTAAGTACATGTGATTATTTTCTTTAAAAGATACTAGCACATTTCTAGTATTTTTGTTAATTCCTTTAGCTAAACTAAATTACCTAGGTATCAGATTTATTAACAAAATACACTATCATTGATCTATGCGTCCGATTGCAAGCTCAATAATAATTACAAACGTTCAAGAAGTTCAAAGTCAAGTCAAGTCATTTATTCATTTAGGCCATAATGTAAAACTTATGAAAGTCAAAGGTTATGAGTTAGTGAGCTTAGTAAAGCTACTGAATTTACATTTAAGTGAGTTGCTAGCTGTAGGAAAAAGGTTGAGCCTACGAGAAGATTACTGCAAGAAAATCACCGCCACTCTTATAAATCGAGGTTCTAAGAAAGGAAGCAAATAATTTTGCTAAGCAATCTTCAGACTAAGTTACATTATGTGCTAAGTATAGCTTCGCCGGGTTAACTTAGATCTATCATGGCCGTCATATCACCGATCGAATTATGACGTCAATAATAGAGCAAACTATCCGCTAAGGCAAGTAATAATTAATGTGAAGTACTAAGATAAGATTGATGAGACATTTGAAATGCAAATATTACTTTTCTGTGAAAGATTAGATATTTTTCGCAACATAAATCATAGTTTCTGAAGTGAAATGTTCAATCTAAAGATATTTGAGATTGATTATGCATTTAGCGGCAGGACGTGCTAACAAGCAAAATAAAGTAAGTACCTACCTAAGGCTTTATTTACCTTTTAATTTTGTTTTCATTTATTTACACGAATATATTATGTAAATATTATAATAATAAATAATAATATCAGCCATGTATATAAATTGTCATACTGCTGACTAAGGGCCTTTTCTTAGTGCAAGATTGGATGCGTCATAATCCACCACTCTAGTTGAAAGACTTTATAAATATTCAAAAACATTCTGGAAAACGCTTCGACACGCATGTTTCTTTACAATGTTTTCCTTTATCGTTAAAGCGAGTGACAGTTAACTGGTTAATATACGTATGTATCTTATCTTATGTGGGGGCCAGTCAGTGCAGACCGGCGACACTTCGACCCAGTGGGATCATTTGTGTCTACACTCTCCCAATAACGACTGCGATAGATATTCATGGCAGCCGGGACCAACGGCTTAACGTGTTTTCCGAGGCACGGAGCAGGCGATAATTATTGTCAATCAATACGCACATAATTTCGAAAAGTCATATAACTTCCGAAAGTCAGAGATGCGCGACGTGGGTTCGAACCCGAGACTCTCTGCACTGTAGTCTGTTGGTCTCCCCACTGAGCTATCGCTGCTCTGAATATACGTATGTACATATTTATATAATCAAATTAATTTTTACATTTGATGCTAGAATTTGAAACAACTTGATCGCTACTGATAAAAAATTTAAAAGGTTCGGCAAAGGTGCTATTGAGTTTTTCTATCTAGAAATTCCTAGTAGCAGTACGTCGTTTGGGCTCTGAAATACATCTATTCGTTTAGTCAAAATAATTACATACTAGCGGTTACCAAGTAGTCGAAATTCGACTTACTAAGTTTGATCGTTATTAAGGTTTTATTGTCTTTAACTATACCCTTATAATCACATTTCATTTAGTCACCTACTCCACAAAAAAGTTAAATTAGAATTCTTCGTAATTTTTCGTTATTTTTCATTAATTCAATGTATTTCTAATGCAAATTTTATAAAAATATTAGGATTCGCCACTCCTTGTCCATATAAACTTTAGCTGTGCCAAATTATATACTCCTCCGACCGCGCAACTTTCGTAAAAAGGGGTACAAAGTTTTTTTTGCTTCACGTATTAATATATAGATTATTCAATTGAAAGGTTTTATCTGTAACATGTGTATATTACAGGAATAATAAAAACCTTTCAATGGATAGAAAACATTAATAGACCCGCAAAATACGTATAAAACTGGAATAAAATGTTGTGTTTATTTTTTTTTCATATTTCTCTATTTATTCGATTCGATTCATAAACATGTATATATATATCTGCTTACCCTTTAGTGTACGTATATATGAAAGTCCAATAATGACAAAGTCTGATCAGCGAAATTTGTAAATAGTAATACCAGGTAATCTGCGTATACCTTGCATAATACAATTCGATATACATATCTACCTAACGCCGTAGTTTCATTTACCATCGCCGATTTTATTCCGTAGCTATTGCTTTAATGATATTCCTCCGGTATTATTGGCTGACAGAGTCATGCATATCAAATTATTATATGTGCCTATTTTGAATAAACGCTTCTTATATCACCTCGTATTACACCCATGGGAAGATGTGCGGATTATACCCGACATAGAATAACTGCGTGAGTTCGTTGTATGTAGAATTCGGTCAAAAATAATATTTCTCCTAACAGCGACAGCAAAGTGGGAAACCGAGGTCTCGAGTTCGATCCCAAAGCGCGCATCTCTGAATTTTCGAAGTTACATACATACATAGATTCACGCCTGTTTCCCAGAGGGGTAGGCAGAGACTACGGATTTCCATTTGCTACGATCCTGACACACTTCTTTGGCTTCATTCACTTTTATCACATTTCTCATACACGCCCTTCGGTTCAAGGAGCTCTTAATTTTCGAAGTTATGTGCGTGTTAGTAGTAGTAAACCTGCATGTTTAAGAATTCTCCACAATGTTCTCGAAGATTTGCGAATTTTGCCAACCCGCACTAGGCCAGTGTGTTGGACTATGGCCTTCTCACACTGAGTAGAGGCCTGTGCCCAGCAGTGAGACAGTTTAATACAGGGCTGATATTATTATTTTCATAACTGCCTCGATGAACGAATAGAAGTTAACGAGACCGCCGCATGAAGTCTCGCGTTCGATTTTCGGATACGGAAATTTTTTATGGGGTTTTTCTGTCAAGAATTTGTCAGTAACAGAGTCACGAGCTTAGCGGGATTGACTGAAATAGGCTCACCTACTAATTAGGTAAAACCTAAAGGCAACGTTAGTGAAATGTAAGTGTAACAGATGTCCGACTACCTCTACTGGAATAAAGGCGTGAGACAACGTATGTAATCATTCTTCTTTATGTAGGTAATAGGCAACTTAATAATAATAATAATAATATTCTACCACATACAACACCATCTAGCCCAAACTAAGCAGAGCTTGTACTATGGATACTAAACAATGGATAAACATACATATATACTTTTCTTTTGTAAATACATACATATTATACATATAAACACCCAGACCAAGACAAACATCCATGTTCATGCACACAAATGTTTGACTTGTGCGGGAATCGAACCCGCGACCTCAGGCGTGGCAGTCGGTTACACTTACCACTACGCCATAGAGGCCTACAACTTAATTGGGAACGGTAGACTTTACTACTTGAACTTACATCAAGGATAATTTTTTTTATGTGTGAGTAATGGAATACGTCGCTTCTTCTTCTCCTTAGCCTTTATTATTCCCAAGTTACTTGGGGTCGGCTTTCTAGTCTAACGGGATTTGACTGGATATCAGTTTTTACACGCAGCGACTGCCATCTGACCTCCGCAACCCGAAGGCTAACGATACCCTAAGGCTAGACCAGTGTCAGGATATTAGAGGGCACTGACTTCCCAATAACGATTGCCATAGATGTTCATGGCAGCCGGGACCGACGACGCCTTAACGTGCTCTTCGAGGCACGGAGCAGGCGATAATTGTCAATTAATATGCACATAATTTCGAAAAGTCATATGACTTCCGAAAGTCAGAGATGCGCGACATGGGTTCCAACCCGAGACCCTCTGCATTGCAGTCTGTTGGTCTCCCCACTGAGCTATTGCTGCTGAATAAATAAAAGTAATGGAATACGTCGTTTAAGTAATGATATTTGTAAGGTCCACCACATTTCAAACACCCAAAGTCGGAGTAAGTATTTATTTATCATACATGTGGTGTTCATACTCACACCATCTGAAGCCACTGCTTGATCCTCAACCAGTATGAATGTTGGTATTCATACATTTTTACTACTTAAAAGCCTTTGTCACAAATTAAAAGACAGGCCACCATGATATTTGAAGAGTAACACACACAATCATAATCATGACTCTTCAATCCTTTTTAGTTCCAGCATCCTAAAATTAGTACTTAAGATGCGCGGCGCGAGAAATAATTCACAAATCCTGACACCAGCGAGAAAATCCAAGAAACAATTATCTTCTGGTATGAGTTTTTCTCTCGGAAATTAATTATTTGAGGCCGGCATAGTTTGGATATTGAGCCCAACTCGGATCAACGGATTAGTCGTTAATCCAGCCGTCAAAGTTTTAAGCCAATAAACACCTAACAGTTTTATCAAGACACTAGCCGAAATTCCCATTTTATGTACTCGAACTCGACTCTGCATTTAATCTATTTAAAACAAACTAGCGCCTCGAAAAGATCCACAAAAGAACCGCTTCTTCATTAAGACAAAATGCAGGTAATAATAAAATGTTATAAATATTCCGCATTATACCCACAAAAATAATGTTGAACCGTATACCGCAGTATACCGCGTTAGGATACCACTATCATGGGAACGCTTTCCATGATTATCGCCACCCGTAGCGGTTTACCGCATCGAGTGCCGTGTCGTGCCGATCGAAGGACCAGGTGGCCAAATCCCAACCGAAATACCTATTTCCGCTTCTTTGCTAAACGAAACCAATTTAGCTTGGATTGATTTTCTTTTCGAATCCAATATGGATATGTGTATTAGACCATAGATTAGCGTTCCATTGTTATGTTCCGGGCCTTGAACAAACGTTTTTCATGGCGAAAGAAAAACGGGTCTTACGATCGATAACGGAATATATTTATTTCTAATGTCGGTCAAAATCAACGCAAGTATTTTTAATTAAAAGTACCGAAGTTAATTATTTAATATCATATCAGTCTAAAGCAAACCATATTTTTGTCCAAATTACCATATAAATCAGACGAGGAAAATTAAGCAATTAATTTCGTTCCCCGTTATATTAAACTTCATAATAGTTACATCGTAATAGCAGTTCCGCTGTTTTGTCACTGTCTTTATTGTCCTTGTTTATTAGCAGCAGAGGTCGAAAGTTGGGACAAATTAAGTTACATAAGTTTAAATTAAGTAAAACAATTAGTTAAGACGGTCGACGAAAATATTGTGAGCAAAATAACAGACCGAAAAATGTTTAGTAATAAATATGACGTCATTTCGAATGTTCTTTTTTTTAATTATGGAATGTGAAATTAAATACTTACCAACAGAATCCGTGCACTTGAACAACACTGAAACTCCGAGTATCAATAACTGGGACCACTTCATCACAAACCGTTTTAACCAACTCATCATCATCACTGACTGTTAAACTTTCAGAAAAAAATTATAGTCAAAAAACGTTCCAGCGGCAACGTCGCATTGTAAAAAGTTTTCGTAATTCGAACGCGGGACGTTCAAAATCGAACGTTCGGGGTACTTCGGGGTACTACGTCGGCTTGGCGGGTACCGAGCAACTGATCCGACCGGTACAACTCAACGGAGGCTGCGAGGCACGGCTGACGCATGCGCAATACACTCTTTCCTTTTGAAGTGGTGTTTCTCGTTTGAATTATACTGTATTTCCTTTGACAGTTTACGCTGGATGTGCCTTTGACTTGGTGCATTCTTTCAAAGGCCGCTCGCGTAGCTCTGGGATGGAACAAAAGGTTTGCGGCATAGTGGTTGCCGCGTGGATGGCCTCTGTTAATGGTATGAATGTAGGAAACATTTCAGAATGTTGTCTTCTTAATGCATTTGATTTAGGCAGCTGTGTATATTCAGCTGCGGGTTTTCTTTGTTTCTATAGTTTCTATTCATATTTTTAATAAAACTTGGTACGTAAGAGTACGAATGTTTGGATGTTGAGGTTTTCTGCCTTAATGCCTTAAGATAAAACGAAGTCTTAGTGATTTATAAGAGCATATAACTTGTTTTTATAGTAAAACCTATTAGAATACAAATTCAATGTTCGTGTTTACTTAGGAAAACTCACAAAGAAATATTTTAATTCAAAAAAAAAACATTTATTTTATTGATGTTAGAACTTACCTTGGCCTTGTTTATCTTTAAACTGACCACTGAGAATTTTTGACAGCAAAGCTTAATCACACATCGAATCCGATCGAACCCAAAAGCGCACATTAGTTGCGTTCATAATCGTAGCGCCTCCGTGATAGTATTAGTTTATTGAAGTGAAACTTCTTTATCGACGTATGGGAGAAATTTTGTAGCAGTGTAAAAAAAAAAAAACCTCACGTTTTTCGGTTACGCGCCATGTTGCTTTTTTATCAAAGTTTAGTATAGTGACGTAAAGAATATAATGTAATATATTATAATAATAACAACAATATATTAGTTTTGAAGTTTGGTTTGAAATAAGAATAACAATATATTAATTTGAAAGTGATAAAATAAAAAGACTTATTCAAATTTAAGTGAATTTACAAGAAAAGTGAGAGTGATTATATATTTCGTTTTATAAATTCAACACGTATGAGCATGATTTTAATATTTATTTGAGGTTAACCTCACTTTTTGATTGTAAGTATCAGTGAATGTATATAAATCTGTTAAAATTAGCAAGTATTAATAAATATGACTGTAAATCTAGTGAACATTATTAATTCTAAAATTATATAGATATTATAATAAGAACAATGATAAAATAAATTACTCATTAATTGTATGCATGTCTATAATAATAAAATAGCTTTAATTTAATACGGAAAAAATTGTTTTTCTTAAGCCTTAAGCCTTATCTACCCCATTTTCGTGAAGTTGCAAATAGTAGAAAAATTATATGTCGTAAAGAAGTTTCACTTCTTACCTGTGTACTCTGGTACACACACACATTTTTTAATTTTATTATATGTGATGAGTATATGTACATGCCTATATTAATAATGATACGTAGATCATCAAGATACAAGTTCGGTATTGCGTAAAGTTAGAGATGCGATCCAGGATTGAACTCAAAAACTCTTCATTGCAATGTAACTGTTCCTTCATTGGCCTATCGTAGATACTTTTAACCTGAGCCATATAAAATTTATCGCCTGTACCAGTGGCGCGTGGATTTATTGTTAAGAAGATAAATAATTTGATACTTATTTTACATATGGAAACATACTTAATATAATGCCCGTTAACTAGCATTATATTAAGTACCTATGAAGTATGTGTATAAATCGCGATAGTCTGAAAAAGTTTATCTGGAAGCATGTACAAATTTAATATAACGTATTCTAACATATTTTATAATCTATCTCTAATCTATATATAAATACGACAAGTTACAGCGGCGGGCTGTCCGTATCATCGGAGATCCAGAGGTCACGAGTTCACTGGAAACTCTGCAACTCCGTAGGGACATTGCCTCATTGGCATGTTTCTACAGAATATACCACGGGGAGTGCTCTGAAGAGTTATTCCACCTTATCCCGCCCTGCCCTTTCCTATCCAGAACAACGCGTGCTGGGCTCAAATGCCATCCTTACACGGTAGAGTCGATTAGAGCGCGTACCAAAAAGTTTGGGTCCTCATACCTCTGCCGAACGACCAAGGCATGGAATTCTCTGCCAAGGCACGTGTTTCCTTCTTCCTTCAATCCTGGGTCCTTTAAGCGGGGCGTGAAAAAGCACCTTCTCAGGCCGTCAAAGTAGAGACCTCAACATCGCCTCGGCTGCTATGAGGGCGGTGTGGAGGCCACTGCTCTTAGACCACACGACTGCTTACCATCAGGTGGACTGTGGTCATTTTGACGAGCAAAATAAAAAAAATATGGCAAAGAATTAATCAAAAATCTTTCAATTTTGACTACTGGGTGAACACCAGTACACATAAAATAATGAAATATGAGCGGCGATGGCAATGGCGATCATCGTACTAAATCCTTACTTAATATTATAAATTCGAAAGTGTTTTTTTTGTGTTATCTTTTCACGGCTAAACTACTCAACCGATTTAGATGAAATTTGGTACAGATATAGTTTAAAACCTGGGAAAGGACATAGGCTACTTTTTATCATGACATGGATGACATTTAATTTGACATGGATAACATTTAATTTGACATGGATAACATTTAATTAATTAATATTTGGATTGTTTTTGATTATGTTTCACGTGAACTTCAACTAATAAGTACTCGAAATTGCATGCCTAATGGTGGAATGTGGAGAACCTGTAAATGTACTAGCCATAACATCTGCAAATGTATACCCATATTCGCATATGAATAAATGAATTATGAATTATTGATGTAGGTGCTACGCGGTCAGAGCCGCGCGCAAAAGCTAGTATACTATAAAATAAAGACAACTAACTATCTAGGAATAAACCATATGACAAATTACTGTACAAATATACAATCAACAAACTGAAGTAACATTTAGATTTAGTTAAATTTGTGTAGCACAAGTATTGAACCCAAAACACTCGCAAGCAAGTAGGCGACCTGTCAACCACTGTACAGCCAGCAGTTCATTATTAAATGAACTTACTATACGAGTATATTCATAACGCAAATCAGGCTTTTGGCATTACATAAAGGTACTGCTATAGCCGTGTGCTATATTTTTCTATGCCAACACATTCGATTATATTTATTGTCATGTCAAGGTTTATTTGACACGCAATATATCTTCGCGCTGTGCAGGGTTGCATGTCAACTATTACTTTGGCGCTAGCTTAAAATATGATTAGTTTATTGGCAGACGATGCCTTGACTGATATAGTATGGTCGAAGGTCGACACGCTATAATATTCTAATAATATTCTGTCACATACACACAACACCATCTAGCCCAAACTATGCTGAGCTTGTACTATGGGTATTAGACAATGGATAAAATACCTTTTTTTTTTTGGAAATACATAAAAACACCCAGACCAAGACAAACATCCATGTTCATGCACACAAATGTTTGACTTGTGCAGGAATAGAACTCGCGAGCGCAGGCGTGGCAGTCGGTTATACTAACAACTACGCCATCGAGAGCGACCAATATATGCTTATAACAACATATAGTGAAGATACCAACACAATTTTTTTTTTAAAAGACTCCTCCCGTACTCGGTATAATCCCTGTATAGCGGGGCCTTGCAAACATTCAAACAACGGATACAACTAACACCCAAACTTGGAACCACTATTTGTGGATCACACATATTTTTGTCCTGTATGTTGAACGAAATTACAACACTCGGAGCGGTGACAGTGCTGAGGCGACCATTTAAACGTCATCCGTGCAGTCATGGCGGCCAATCTTATCCGAGACTGGCCATCAGCTTAGAATATCTATATATTAATGGGATCAAGTATAATGATCATCAAAAATACTAATTGGTCAGCAAATATTGCACAGTATAACGAGCATCTATACGCCTCAAATCACTGCATTCCGTCTCGGAAGTGTTAGGTTATTTAGGTTACTTTTTTTAAACCCACTCAAAAATAGGAGCCGTCTCCGTCGACTTAGTTTAATCTCTTTAAAGTTTGCTGGCCATGAGTTGCTGATCAATTAGCTATTTCTGCTCACAGATTATATTTTTCTGCTCACAAAAATATCAATACTATGCTAACCATTTAAATAACACCCTATATTAATACGTGAAGCAAAAACTTTGTACCCCTTTTTACGAAAATTGCGCGGACGGAGGAGTATGAAATTTGGCACAGTTAAAGTTTATATGAAGAAGGAGGGGCGAATCCTATTATTTATATAAAATATACATTAGAAATATATTAAATTAATGAAAAATCACTACACGCACACTACCATGCATTTGACACACGCAGTCGAAGCGCGTAACTATGGTTACATATATCAATAAATAATGTCATATATCAGCAATATCTTACAGGCAAACTTTGGTCGCATTTTGATCACTAGGCGACTGCTCGTAATTATTAATAGTGCACAAGTGATTACTGAAACCCAAGTACACTCTGTGTTCCCTAACAATTAAAATCCGATGGGACGGCAATCCGACACGATAGAAGAGGGAGCTCAGGTGCAAAATCATCGGCTTTACATGCTTTCGTAAGGACACGTCTTTACGAAAACACGTAAAGCCATCGATTCTGTCTGTTTATACCACGGCTGATTTCCTAAAAAATCAACGGCTTTACATGCTTTCGTAAGGACCCGTACTTACGAAAACACGTAAAGCCGTTGATTCTGCATATCTGTACCACCGCTGATTTCCTAAAAAAGACAGAAAAGCCCAATAACTCTTCTTTGTTGGCCCGAGCTGGCATATATATCCGAGACGACGACCCAAGTGATAGTAAATGCAACTGTTGAGCATGAGATACAGCAGTTGCATTCGCTACCGCTCTTGTCGCATTCACTATCACTGCGTCGAATATATTGTCGATTAGCACACATATTCCCTGGCCGGTAAATTCTAATGACTTTTCCTGTTAGAGGATTCTCATTAGCAGAACGGAGTCCAAAATATACCCGTTAGACAGTAATTATTATAGGTTCGCAGATTACGAATGACCAAAAACATAATATGTTTTTGGTCATTCGTAATCTATTATATTTACATTTTGTCAGATTATATCTGACAAAATGTAAATATAATAATAACAATAAAATAACAGTAATATTTATTGTGGCTCAAATACATACATTAGTTTAGTGCTTGGAGTCTCCTTTTAAGCAATTACCTAATGCTTGTGTTAACTCCGCTCTTCGCTAGTAAGACATACAATAATAACATAAGAAATATTATATGTGTGTACAGTACACGCACACGCGTGCGTTTACTGTACGTGTGGTTGCGGGTGTGGATGGGTGTGTGTGTGTGTGTGTGTGTGTATATGTGCATGTGTTCAAGCTAGCTATATAATACACCTTCACCTACTACATCAAGAGTATTATGCAATACCTTTGCGTATTCCCCATAATAATACATCAATAATACAAGTTTGTTATATGTAAGTACCGATTTTGATGTATCCAAAATACAGCTCTTCAAATCCACTATTCGGTTACAACTTAAATCCTGAAATTCCGCAATACCTAACAACCTGTTTGCCGTGAAATGGTACACACAGCTCAAAATAGTACGGCGTCGGATAGTGTGACGTGTTATATTAGCAGACCAATTTATGTGCGCTTTAGCTAACTAGTCACACCTGGTTTGTATTATGCCGCGGCCACACATTGGATTCAAATTTGCGTCCAAGCTTGGCTCTAATTTGGAATGGCCAACATTGAATCAAACTACTGCACCACATATTGGCTTCAATACCAACTTTGCACCAAACACTGGAAATAGACAAGCGCGGACCTTGTTGTTCAGTTGACGTAGAGCGGACTATGGACGATAACTTATTTGCACTAGCGGCTTACGCATATGGTTTAGGTGCATATGCTTATTATTTGCATTGTACAAGAAAACAATGAAAGTAAAAGCGATGATGGATGATTAAAACGACCAATGTGTCCGCCCGCACTCCCTTCAATTCCCCTCGCCTTTGAATTTGTTGAAAAAACCGACTCTTTGCGCGTCGGTGTTGGACACAGGACGGTGATTGGACGCAATGTTCACATTGTGTCAAAGACTGATCCACATATTGGAGTATTGGCTGCAATAAGTTACATTGATGCAAATATAACTAATGTGTGGCTGTAGCATTATGTGGGTAGTGGTCGAAGGAGAAACAACAAACATTCGACAATATTTATAGACAGTACAACTGTGCTCGCTCGCTGAAGAAACTAGCTTATTACAGAAAACCAGCGTAGAAATGGTAGTGGAGATGTAAGCCGCGAAAAATCTTGTTCACTGGGCGAAACGCAGTAATACGCGTAGTATTATTGTTATTGTAACTAAGAGTGATAGATTGAGACACTTCAAGACACTGTGAAGACCTGTCTTAGGTTCTTCGTAGTCATGGTAACTGGAAAGTTACCGAAACGTCGGTGAGTGACTAAATATAAATTTAAATAGCTTAAATACTTTAAACATAGCATAAGATTAAAGTTTTTAAAAATAAACTGCGATAATATCCGTGTACAGTAATTTTCAAGCTTTTAACACCTATGGAGCGCAGTACTAGACTCCAAGTTGCAACTATACATTTCTTTACAGAGATTACATTACTATATTTTATTTTAATTTAAAACTTTATGCACAAAATAGTTCAATGGCAGACTTAATGCCAAGGGCATTATCTACCAGTCGACCTTAGGATGATGCAGAGATAAAAAGAAGTAGGTGCATACAGTAACGCGAAACATAACTACATGTAAATATACTAAAGAATATCACAATAGTAATTACATATTACATAATAATTATATACATACCAATAAACATATTATATAATCTATATAAGATATTTACAAATATAATATGTATACGTATCGTATTACTGATGAGATGAATCCGATAAACTGTCGAGGAGGAGAGCACGCACTTTCACCTTGAAAGTGTTACGGTTTGTGGCCATCCTGACTTCGTGAGGGAGCGCATTTCATAATATAATGGACTGGTCGAGGAAGAAAGAATGCAGGAACCAAACATATTTTTTAAATTAAATTACTATAGACGGATTTTGAAAACTGTTACACTGCTATTACTATTAAACTTTACTAATTTTTAAGCTAGTTAAATTATTTAAACTATTTATACTATTACTATATTATTCTATTTATATTTATTTTTACACTTTCCCTGACGTTTCGGTTGCTTTTCAGCAGCCATAGTCTCCCCGTGACCATGGTTATTATTAAATCAGACCGACAAAGTTGCACCAAAAAAATTAGGAAGAAAGAAAGAAAACCGTTTATTTGCCAAAGATACCTACAGTACAAAAGAAAATAGTAATAGAGTTCTGTTTTACTATTTTAGTTATAACCCGGAAAGACAAGGTTTGATGGAAACGCGAATAAAGTCGAGTTTAACAACTGGTAAGGTCTATAAATCCGCATTTCTCTTACTTATTTTGCAAAATAAGTTCTTTTATACGTAACTATTCTTACGTCTACAGGAAAGAAACTAAAAAAGACGCAAAGCTTTCTGTACATTTTCTTTATTATATTTTCCATAGAAGTTTGAAGCACAGATTTAACTGACATTTTTAATTTCCTTCAAGAGCAATTGTCGCCATCAATAACATTCACTTCACTTTCCTTTGTATAACGAGTGCTTGATCAATTATTATTTTTGCGTACACAAAAGCATGAACTTGTCAGTAGTATTTTAAAATATGTAAAGTAATTATGTAATAATTAGGTACTAAATTTCGCGTACACATTTTTGGGGGAATGTAAAAGGACATAAGTAATGTAAGTAAAGGCGAGCGATTTTTTTAAGTTTTTGGTTTAGGCCTTGGGATCTAATTTGAAACTTACAATCCAATGATATCCTACCAGGATATCGCTGATGTAAATTATTAAAGGTTTATAAATTCCAAAGTAATCTCAAATCTAGATCTAACATGAATTTAATAATATACTCAAAAAAAAGAGCAGATAATTTAACTGGAGCGCTGAGTTTAATAGACATTTAGGTATTACGTTCAGCCTTTGGAACGAAATAAATTAATGTACTTTGTTTTGTGGTTTCAATATTTGCAAAGCTCCTTGCGATATAGGGATGATAACGTTGGTTGGGTAGTCTTTTTGCACAAATATAAATAAGACATAAATATTCGTTTGTCTCCATATTTGGTTTATATTGGTAAATTTTCTCAAATTTGCTTACATAAATATGTAATTAATTATATTTCAATCGATTTAGTATATGAGCTAGCCTATCTTTGTTTGTACGAGATGCAAATAGCTGCTGCGGCTGCTACCCGCAGCAGCTACTTGCATCTCGTATCACGTGCATATGTACGAGTTGATCATAGCTCAGTAACTTATGCGAGTGTCGCGCGTCATTTATTTACACAGTTCATACAATCGGCGCAAGGGTCTTAATCCACATCATTTACAAAAGTCATTCAGCATGATATTTGGTATACTTTATATGTACTACGTCAAATAAAATACAAATTATGTAAATTGCCACTAAAAGCATAAACGAAAGAATATTATAATATTTTTATAATATATACGTCGTACGTGCGTTAGGACGCACCCACACGCAACATGTTAAGGAAAAACTATGTCTTAAACTTTGGCAAAACATCAAAGTCTAGACGAGCATTGTATTTTTAAGAACGAAATCACGTCTCATTAAGGCAGTTCTTTCGAGGTTGCCAGCATATAAATGAGCTCAAGGTAGGTCTCGAATAAATTTTCTTAAAGGAAGATTTTAAGAAGAAAGAACCTGATAACTAAACTTGAAATAACAACATACAAATCACGCATTTTTTATGTTCTGGGCTGCCATTAAATATGCGAAAAGGCTCTATCGACTAATCATTGCATATATTTTAACGTAAGGCGCCTTTAAACAGTCGGTGTGAAAAGGGCGGGAGCGGAGCGGGGCGGGAGCAAAGCGGGGTGGAAGCGGGGTGGAAGCGGAGCAGAGTGTTCACACAACATGTCCACAGCTCCTGCATTGCCCGTCCGGTTGGCTGCGGGACAGGAAACGTGCTACACGCATCACGGGGCACGCGCACGGTACGATTCCGTCCCGCTTACGCTGATTCTTTGGCAGCTTAAATTGTGTGTCTAAAATGTGTCTTAAGGTGCAATCAAGCTTAGTAGTGGAGCAGACTTTAATCCCTGGCATTAATTAGGCGCGAACGGATGGTATAAAGCCATTGCATGATCACTAGGCTAGGGTATTTCAAGGTTATAGCAACCACTCACTACAACGTAAACCATATGCTTGATTAAATAAAACTGCAAGGTGACTTTAAATGACTGGACCATATTTTATGCCATTATAATAATATATCATGTTCCAGTAACTAACTGCTCAGTGATCCAATAAATTGTGTATTTACTTAGTCACAGTGTACAGAAACATTAGCTAGTTGGCTGAACTCATCGCTAAACAACATCAATCAATGTTGCGTACGATATGCAATATGCATGAGTGATATTTTAAATCGTTTGAAACTGGAATGTTCTAATATTCGTTCCTCTGTAGTACAATTTTCGTTTTATATTTGCTAACAGACCGTGTAAATAAAGAGAAAATGCTTAGATTTAAACTATTTTCACTCTGGTAAATGCTATTATGTGCAACAGACTAACGATCTTATGAAAAATTATTTTACTACGATTTTGGGAAATCCATACTAATATTATAAAAGTTTGTTTTTTACGCTTTAATCCTTGACTTGAGAAGTCAAGTCGTCATTATTATAATATATTACGGGGCAAAATCTAAAAAGGAATATTTCACACAATCACCAGTTGATAATTAGTGGTTAAAATACCACAATATATTTGCCTATAATAATAATAATGTCCTCCAGACCGAATTTGCGGTCACGGCGGCCAATCTTAACAGAGACTGGCCATCTGCGCAGGAGGTATTATAGTGCACAAGTATGTGCGCAAACACAAGTGCACTCTCTGTTCCCTAACCCTCATGATCCGATGGGACGGATAATCCAACCCGACCGGAGAGAGATCAGGTGCAGGACCAACGGCTTTACATGCTTTCCGAGACATGGGGTGTCTAACACCGCCAACTTCATAACTCCGAGCTCGTATTGAGATTTCTTAACAGAAAAACCCAATTCGTCTTTGTTGGCCTGACCCGGGATTTGAACCCGAGACCTCATGCACAGCAGTCGCATTCACTACCGCTGCGCCACGGAGGCAGTTATAATACCAAGGATATCAAATATGTATTGCCTAACTTTAAAGAAAAGTAATTAACCAAAGTAGAGACGAATGGAGGGTGGTATGTTACCTTCTAGCATTCCTACCTGACTTGGCTTTTTTCACCGGTTGAAATATAATAAGAATGTTTACTCTTCCGTTGGTTACCTTTAAACGTCCCTACTTTCACTGTCGAACCGACTAATTCATATTTACCCAAATAATTGAAAACGGCAGACTATTGCCTTCAAAATAGAAAAATGAAGAAGTGCCTAATGCTGCCATTCAGATTGCCAATCTTGACTATAGTTACAGTTTTTCTTATAAGTAACAGATACCATTTTGTTTTGCTAAACAACAGCCCTGTACGATGTTATATTAATTTGCAGTATACGGCTATTAATAAAAATAACACGCTTCGACACACATGTTTTGCGTCTACGCGAGGTATTCTTAAGTTAACTTGGTAGCGCATCACGTATCGATTCTAATAAAATTTTACAGAGAGGGAGGGAAGTGAGGTCATTATTTTTTATTGACATTTTACATGACAACATTAACCGACAAATTATTAGTAGGAGTTGACTGGAACTCCTTTCGGAACTTCCTATAATTTAGGTAATATTGTAAATAATCGTTATTTTGTTATTATCTGTTTTACGCTGTGACTGAAGAGCAGCGATAGCTCAGTGGGAAGACTAACAGACTGCAATGCAGAGGGTCTCGGGTTCGAACCCACGACGCGCACCTCTGACTTTCGGCAGTTATATAACTTTTCGAAATTATGTGCGTATTGATTGACAATTATCGCCTGCTCCGTGCCTCGGAAAGCACGTTAAGCCGTTGGTCCCGGCTGCCATGAACATCTATGGCAGTCGTTATTGGGAGAGTGTCGACACAAAAGATCCCACTGGGTCGAAGTGTCGCCGGTCTGCACTGACTGGCCCCCACATAAGATAAGATAAGATACGCTGTGACTGTATCCATTTTTCAACTGCTTCTTTGAGGGTACTCAGTACCTTATCTGTACTCATATGAATTTTCTGAATAGCGTTATAAGGATATTTTGATGCAACTGTATCTAGTTGTTGCGATAGAGTTTGAATATTGCCAACTTTACGTGGTCTTCCAGGCAAGAGGTTGGTGCCACAGCTTATGCCAAAACTGAATATAGTAACTTACTTTATTGTATTCAATTTTGAAGGAAAATAATTCGTCTAATCCTTCTACAACAAATAAAGTCTTGGTTAAGAAACCTTACTTACACGTGGCAGTGAACTTTCTTAATCATTGCGCTATTCCGCTATCTAAGAATTATTTTTGATGACACTAAATATTGCCAACCCGTAAATCTATTGGCTCATGCCTCGGATTTATGGGCTGTACTAATTCTAAAAAATATTAAAACAAAAATAATTTTTTTTTAGAAATTAATCGAAATAATAATAATAATAATATATGTATAGTTTTTATATTTATATTAAAAAATGTAAGTATTAGAAAGAAAATGAATAAAGAGAATTATAATAATAACTTTATTTACACAAAAAATGATTGTAGAGTTTTTACAATAGTAGGTTACATCGATAGAGTAATTTTGATTTACAATTTCGTGGAAGGAGTACTGTTTTCCTAGATAGGCTACAGGATAGCCTGTATTTAGGAGACACAGTTTCGATCCCCTAGTGGTAGATATTATATTGAAATATAACGTGTAGGTACATATATTTATGCTAAGTGCGTTAGTTTGTGTAAATAGGTACAAATTAGAACATACAATAAAATTCGAAAGAAAATAAAAAAAATTGAGCATGTAGTGTTTTATGGTACTGTGTTCGTTCGTGCGGGTGTATGGATCTGTTTATGTGTGGGTGTGTGCGTATGTGTGTGCGTGTGTGTATGTGTGTGAGTGTGGGTATGTGAGTGAGTGTGCGTGTCTGTGTGCGCATGTGTGTGTGTCTGTTTGTGCAGCGCGTGTGTGAGTGTGCGTGTGTGTGTGTGTATTTGCCATAAATATGATATAAGTGTGCAGAGTGTGATTATATTGTGGGGAATTCTCTCGGTGTCATCGTAATTTAATTGCAGAAAAAATGTATTAAATCATGGCATTTCCTATCGATGAACAACCTCAATTTTCTTAATATTTGACCTACAGCATCTGTTGTATCTTTTCCATAGATATGATACCTCCAAAGTATTTAATATAAATTGCGATAAAATCGATTTCTGCTGCTTAAAGAAATAAGACCTATTTATAAGTACACATGCTTATTCAGAATAGTGTCACAAATATCTCCATACGATATACATAACGTCACGATACAATCCTTCCGCCATATTTAAGGAGATAACGTCCATTTGCTCTTATAACAAACAATTCAATGACAGTTTTAGGTTCCATTTGATAGGGGTCGGTCCAATCGCCTTTCGCCGTTTTCAGAACCTCGTAAAAGTTAGCGGTCCGAATCAGTGCGTTTTGAGTCCGCAAAAATTGGGATTGGTTTATTAAAATCGATAGAATATATGAAAAATGGACTCACGTTTATATAATTACGTTAGAATACGCAAATTTGTAAATTGAGGGGAGATTTTGCAAATTAGAGCAAAATTTATGGTGATAATTATATTATTCATACATTTGTGCATATTAGTAGTGAATTATAATAATATAATAATATTCTACCACATACACTCAACAACATCTAGCCCAAACTAAGCAGAGCTTGTACTATGGGTACTAGACAATGGATAAACATACATATATACTTTATTTTTGTAAATACATACATATTATACATAGAAACACCCAGACCAAGATAAACATCCATGTTCATGCACACAAATGTTTGACTTTTGCGGGAATCGAACCCGCGACCTCAGGCGTGGCAGTCAGTTACACTAACTACTACGCCATCGTCTATCTACGATGAATTGTAATATTCGTCGTAGATAGACTTTACATTACAGGCAGAATACAATTTACTAGGTTGCAGTTTTTAATATTTATTTATGTATGATCAACTGCTTACTGCAATGAAATGTTCTTAGATAGATAAGAATAATATAATATGTATTTATTATCATATATATTTAACCTATTAAGTCATAGCGGCACACCGGCGGCAAGGCACAATAGCTTTATTATTGTCTAGTAATCCAAGACTTGACAAGGTTTATATTTGACTAGCTGTTACCTGCGACTTCGTCCGCATAGATTTTAACTAAAAGGTGTTTGTCTCCGCGGAACCCTATTTTTTTCTACAATCAAAGTAGCCTATGTTACTCCTTATAACATTAGCTATCTACCAGTGAAAGTCCTGTAAAAATCGGTTCAGCCGTTTCGGAGATTACCCGGAACAAACAGATAGACAGACAGACAACATTTTTAAAAACAGATGTTTACTTATACCTAGGTACCTTATATATGAATTAGATAAAAAGCTGTTATTTTGACATTACAAACAGACACTTCAATTTTATTTATTTGTATAGATATATATTTCAATCAAACCACAAGTATAAATATAAGGTCTTTAAAGAGGAATTAGTATCTTCCTATAAGTATATAAAACTATACTTAGGTATAGGTGGTGTCAAGAGCGATGTCTACCAAAACTACCTTTGAATGGACGTTTAAAAGAACTAAGCGGTAATTAATAGCGTACCTCAAACAAATAATAGAGTAAAATAAACTAAGACACTAATAAATATATATTTATTGTATGTATTTAGTTTATTTATATGTGGAAGCCTCAAGAAAATAATCGTTGAAATGCAATTTATTTCTGTAATTGGAATTTATTAAAGCGCTAGTCTTGGCCGAGCCAATACCCGATCCGGGCAAGTGCCAATGGCACATTTCTGGCAAGAAAGTTTTTAGTATCAGCATGTTGTCTGAAACTATACCTATGTATGTACATACGATAGACGAAAATAGGCTCACCTCCATTGCAGGACCTCAGACTATACTTAGCAAAAACAAAATTTAACAAAAAAGAAAACCGACTTCAGAAACGAATATTCTAAAACAAAAATGCCCTATAAAGTTAAAACATAATTGCGTATTCTTGTGAATAATTAAATTATTGTTATTAATAGAATCACCAGCAGTAAAGCACCAGCTTTCAAATAAAAAAGGAATCATCAAAATCGGTTCATAAACGACGAAGTTATCTGCGATAACACATTAAAAAAAATATATACGGTCGAATTGAGAAACCTCCTCCTTTCTTGAAGTCGGTTAAAAATGTGATTGTAGTACACTTCTATTATACACCTTCAAGGACATATAGATATAAGTAGTGATGTGTAGTTATAATACATATTACATTTAAACTTCTTCAGGCGTCTATGATTTATATGTTACTTAGTAACTGGCCTGTGTGAATTGGAAATCAGCCAATTAATTCAAGATAGGCCTTGGGCTCAGATTTTGATTGATACAAGGTTAAAGAAGAAACTAAATTATTCTATAGTCTAGCATAAATTCAATGTCAGGGGCCAGCTTCAAATTAAATGTGTCATTCCTCACTGGAAAACATGGTATTGGAAGAATATTTATTCTAGTTTTTTTAAGTAACTGCCTCGGTGGCCCAGCGGTAGTCAATGTGCCGACTACTGTGAATGGGGTGTCGGTATAAATGCTCGGCCAGAAAAGTAAGTTCTATTGGTTTTCTGTCACGAAATTATCAGTAGTCACTAAGTCTGGAACTGTGCGCGGTATACAGCTATAGACCCGCCCCTTATTATGAGGACCTAAAATTATAGTTAGCCAAATATGCGCGTAATATATCGTTCTCGAGGGTTCGGGGATAGGAGCCCGAGAACAAGTAGATATGTTTTTTGAAGTGGCATTGAGCTAAGATACTGTCTTCAATAAAAGTCTGTAAAATGGCTTGTTCACATAAAGACATAATATCATAAACTGTCGATTTCTTGCTAAGGCATGTGTGCCCGGTCTCGAAAAACAGTCTTTTTTCGGTGATATAATTCAATAATTGTATCTCTTATTTCCATTTGAGAGCGCGCGTGGCGCGGTGATATCTGACTACGGCTACCGGAATTCCCGCTGACTTAAAATATGTGTAGCAAAATTATCGAACGTGACATAATATATTATGTTGCCATTGATATTGCGCTGCCGAAAACTCAATTAAGATAGAACTACCATCAAACGGTGACCTTGAGCCCGGTGCATAGATTTATTGTCAAGAAACGTTACATGTTATGTTGTGTAGATAAATATTCATTTAACGATAACTCTTTTGAGCGAAAAGAACATTAGATTATGACCTAAGATAACGTGATAAGTAACGCTTGTGACAAAGATGTGTATCCACGCTTAAATACTTGAAAGCCATATATAAAGGAAAATATTTTAAAATTCACCTATCAATTGGACTGCATGGTTGGCTTAGCAATTTAGATGGTCAGCACGCCGCTTCTTACAGCGCCGAATATTGTAGATTCGATAGCCTCAAATAAAACATTGTGATTAGGACAAAGATTTGTGAAATTCACAAATAATTGTTCTGAGTCGTTCTTGGTGTCCGTGTTTTCAATGTTGACTGGTTGCTGTCAAGACTTTGAATGCCAGCCTTGACAGATTAAAAAGACTAATGTCTGGCAATACAAGACTCGTTATTATGTAAAATTCTATTGTGCCTGGCTGGTCCGGTATACCGCTGCGACTCAAAAGATGAAATAAATATAGAAATATAAACAGATGCCGTTCATAAAATTAAAGATCATGCCATAATTAAATCTAAAAATGGTAAATGTAAACATTTTGATATTCAATGTTCCAGGCATGTGACCAGCAAGCTAATTTAACCGCGTAACGTTGGTGAAGAGGCGAGTTCGATTACCGAATGCAGTCGGTTTGCCCCAAATTATTCCGAACATAAATAAAGACGAGAAACACTGCTATCCCTTTGGGAATGTACAGGCTTGGGTTTATGTATACACGTATAGATACTGGTACCCATTTATACATGTACGATCGAATAATCTGTTTTAATAGGGTGCAAAAAGGTTTTTACAGGGTCGGCAACGCGCGAGTGTTTTCTCTGATATTGGAAGCTTACATAGACTAAGTAAACTATTTACAATGACATGGCCGTATGCTTGTTTGATACTTGTATAGAATATAGTCTCACACCTATATTTCCGAAAAGATAGGCCACAGAGTATAGCACTTTCATTTCTCCAGACAAGCTCTTAGTCTACAAGTGTATTGCTGTCCATTGGTTATCTATCCAAACAATCGCACCGTGGTCCTATTAGGAATTTCTCGAAAAATATTCCATTAGCACTTTATTAAGAAAAAGAAAAACACTTTGCTTTTGCTGGGCATCCAATCTCATGCATAGCAGTCGCATTTACTACTGTTACAGCATTGATGCAGTCTGTTTCTTTAATGAGAACCTATAAAGCTAAGTATGAACCGAAATCAAATACTAACTCTTCATTTATTTGTGTATAAGTTTAGAACCAGCATTAATTCACCCAAGATAGGTGAAATTTTCGGATAAATGGGTATATCAGTTGGATAGACACCCAAACCGCAGATATCCCTGCGGCTTCCGCACCTTCGTTATAATTCCCACACCTTGTACGTATACCACACTTACTAAACCTCTGCTTCGTGTGACGTCACAAGATGTAGGTTCAATCAATATAATCGCAACAATCTACTGGCTTGGAAAACTACAGGCATTACTATTCTTTACAAAAATCATTAATTGTAATCACGCTGGGTATATAAACTTATTTGTATTGCTATTTATTTATAAGTCCAATGGAGTAGAGCACACGTTTTGTTCAGTGAGAAAAAAACATTTGAATGAATGAATAAAAAGATTTTTATTTTTACACCATCATGACATGCATCATCAATTATTATCAAAATGCGCTTGCTAACTTAAACATTATATCAAGGTCTTATTAGTTTTAACGGTACAAAATAAGGATCCAGTACTATTATAGTGTAGTGTATTCGATCTTTTGGTGTTAATAGACATCAGAATTTATAGCAAATAAATGAACTTGGAAAAACTATTTGAGGACTGGATTGGATTATCGTGCCTTATAGGAATCAAAATATTATTAATTTGCGCAAGTACAATGGTAAGATGACCACACACCGGCCATATGGTTAAAAATTGAATACTTACAGGTTTTTGTGTCTTGAAGTGTGCAAAACTGTCAACCTGTAACACCTAAGCATGAGATTCATTATAAAACGATAGTAGCATAAGATAGTCATCGAAATTATAATTAGCAAGGAGCCTACAGTCAGAAAAATAACTAGCTGAACATTAATCAAATTTGTAAAAATATTTTATGACATGTCATAATTTCTAAACGAAGCAAATTGAAATCCGCAAATGTATATCGACTTATGCTGCTGACTATACCTAACAAATCTGACA
The DNA here is from genome assembly GCA_963564715.1 of Catocala sponsa. Lineage (NCBI taxonomy): Eukaryota > Metazoa > Arthropoda > Insecta > Lepidoptera > Erebidae > Catocala > Catocala sponsa. The sequence goes on along the minus strand of OY751334.1, from coordinate 22,422,056 downwards.
AAGTAAGCGAATGACGTCAGAGGATAAAGGTTGACTCATTACAGTATACAGTGTAATTGAATCAAAACTCGGCGAATATTCGGGTTAGTGGCGCAGCAAGCCCGCGGCCCTTCAGCACTGTGTCCATTGTAACACGAGACTGGTGGATAAGTTATTGTTATGTCCCGTCAATGGAGACCAGCTATATAGTAAAACAATTTCCTTATTTAGTGTGTTATATTATTATGCTAACAGTGACCAACGTTTCCAAAGCTCCTTTAGAAGAAGTCTAACAATTTTATCATTCAAGGTTATGCACTATACAGTGTTTTGGGATTTAATTTTGTTTGTTGATATGGTTTTAAAATGGAATCATATGGAATCTTGTTATCATTTATTTATATAGTGTGACCGGTTATTACAAACAGGTTCAACCCCAGCATACTTTGAATATAGTACAACCTTACCTAACTTTACAGGAATGAATGAATGAATTTATTGTTTGTTTGTACTGATCATAACATAACATACATAAGGTACAATTTAAAATTTAAGCATATCAGTCATGTTAGGTACAAATTGTTTGCGGCTGGTACTTAAAATAGGTAAAACCTGTGCCATAAGTACCAGCAACCTTCCAATGATACAGTAGATTTATATAACTGACATATTATATAACATAATGTTAAAACAACGTGGGTACATTTACGTTTTACAAAATTACCTATAAAAGACTTCCAAAACAAACAAAACAAAATATACAACAATCTAAGAAACTAGAGCATAATAATTTACTAAACCTAACTAAACCTTGTGTGTTAATATAGGGTTACCAATAATATATGCATACCCATTTAAAATAAAAGTCTAAACTCCCATTTGAAAAAGGCCTTCATCCATGTCCTTTTTTCTAGAAAAGTCTTTAAGTCCTAACCTTTGTAACGCTCCACATAGCCACATAGATCTCTTAAGCCATAATTCGTGTGCCTGTGGAGCCACTCCCTCATATATTAGTATGCGGGTCGACAGTCCCAGCTATTGTGGTTTGTTTATCGACAAATTTCCACCTGAAAATATACTCGAACAAGATGAAACGGACTGATTTCTGTTTGCTTTACATTCCCTCCTTTGTACCTTCGCCATTGTGAGGCCCAATCAATCGTACCTTTTATTTATTCGTCAGAATTAACTGAGATTACGGTGCGGGTGGCTACGAATGGCGGCCTGGTCGTATGACCGATTGCCTTTCACGGGTCTTCTTCTGTGCGTACTCAACTTGGAATGGAACTGCAGGTAACTATGTATATTTATTTAATTCAGTTATTCATTTACATATATTTTCTAGAATATTACTTTCTTACTCGGTTGACTCAGATGCTCGAAGTGAGTCTTAGCCTCAGCCAAAACGAGAGAATGCCAGATTTTTGGTCCTTGGTCATTTCTCGCCAGTTGGCTTAAATTTCCTGCAGATCGGCTTCCACGTTACTACTCCAATAACATCTAAGACAACAGGCACGTCGATGCCCTGACAGCTGTCTAGATATTATACTCTCATAGCTCCACGATCTCCTATATAGTTACAATAATAATAAAAAAAAAAACATCAAACTCGGTTCACCCAGTCGAAAGTAACGAGGTAACAAACATAAAAAAAAATACAGCCGAATTGAATACCGCCTCCTTTTTTTGAAGTTGGTAAAAAATAAGAGAAATGTTGGATACTTATCTTTTTTTTAATCCAAGTTAATGCCTCAGACTTTTTCAAATGTATTATGTATCAAATTATCATCTTGATAAAACCTGTATGTCTGAAAATTCTCTATATTTAACTTTAATATGTATGTTCACACAACGTCAACACTCACAGAACCGCAATTGTAAAATATGGCTGGGCACTTCGTACAAAGAGAAAAACAAAAACTAACAATTTATATAAAGAATACAACTTCTTTTTATGCGAGAATCTTATGCATATAATAAGGGAGAAGACTAGTAAGTTCGGCTATCCAACTAGTTAAATTAAATATGCATATAATAATAAATATAATTTCCACGCATGTATATATTTGCTAAAGGGAACTCCAAACCAAACCCTATTGACAACGAAGTTATATAGAAATATATACTACTACTATAGAGACTATATAGAGATGAACTATAATGATAAGCAGTTTTCGTAAAACAAAGTTTAAAAACTTATGATCATTCTTTTTAATTACGAAAGGGTATTAAACCTTGCGGTATTATACACTCTGTATAGAAATTGAAACGCTTTATTTTTCGAGATTAAGCATTGAAACGCGTCGTCAATATCGACTGCAGTTAGATTTACATTGCTGTATGCGTGCCGAATTGAATTTAGGTTAGTCAAAGCGATTTTGTCAGTCTATCGCGTGAAGGCGGGTTATCGTTCGGGGTTTTGGTGAATGAAAGATATATTTGTTGTGACATTTCAAGTACCTGCAATAGCTTACCAAGGCTTTTCATGTTGAAATCCGTCTGTCTTCTTAGTCAATAAGCTGAAGCTCAATTACTAGTTATGAGTTCTTGCTCCATTTTTAGGCACATACCTATAAAGCTAAATGGCCTGCCATAAAGGCAGTTTTAAAAAATATATATTTTTCAATTTGGATCACCAGTTTTTGTAGCACAGAAGACCGCAGCCAAAGAATTGACTTGGACTTTTTCTGTGGAGATTGCCAAGCTTTTTAAAAATATGTTATGTTATCAATCAGTAGACTACCAGCGAACTAACTAAACCTTTTCTTTTAAATGCTTGGAGACAAAACTGCCTTGTAGAAAAATAACACAAAAGCAGACAATTATCGTTTATAGAATAGTGGTATTTATCTAGTTCAGCTAATTTTGTTTTAAAACCTTCATAATAATATCAGCTTTTCTTATAAACTCTCTTACACCTTCTTCTTCTCTTTATCATAAAGCGTTTACTAAAGATGACATTAATTGACAAATTTTAATAGTAAAACAATGAAATTCTGAAAGAAGTCTGTCCATTTTATACACACGAAAAGCTAAAATAATGTAGACATGAACAATTAACATCATTACATAGTCTCTCTACCAGAACTCTACATAAAAAGATTTACGCAACAGAACGTTAAGTACCTTATTCTTTCGCTCTTCCCTAATGTACCAACGAGAATCAAATCATTGCTGCTTCGCTGCGCTAATTACACAGCGAGTCCACAAGGGTCTACATACTACGGTAAATACCGGGCGTGTGTTACCGTATAACCAGTGTTCCGTAGTTTGTAATGACAAACATACAACACACATGTGTTTATGATTAAACCTTATTGTTACAACCTGTATAATGATATACATAATTATTGTAACATGTTTAAAGGTCGTGTATTAAATCCTGTAGCTAACGTTAAATATTATGCAATATATTAAGAAAATTTTGAATTTGAATATAGAATACATATTTTGAAAATCGGCATATGGTTTTGAAAGATATTGATATAGTATTTTGAAGTGAAAACTTCTTTAGCGGCGTTGTGCACTTTTTGTGATGGGTAAAAAATGTTAAACTCGCTTCAGGACACGTGACCTGATCGAAAACTCGTAAGACGGAGGGAGAATTATCATGTTTGTGTACGATAGCGCAATAAATGAATATTGTATTTTACCACATAAATGATAGTACTTTTATACTGATAATTAAAGCAATTCATGCAAAATTATTCCCTAACCATTCCAAAATATCAAAAATGCACAACGTTAATATTCAAGTTTTCACTTCTGCCGGCACTCCCGGAGTGCAAACCGTTGATTTTTTTTAATATGATTTGTTGATTGGAATTGATTGTAGGTGACTCTCGAAGGTGCCTGGTTGTCCGAATTTATCCAACGGCATCAGAGATAATATAACAGAACTAAAATACTATTAATCTACTATGTGATATAAATTAATGACATGCTTCCATATCTTCAGTTCAATTGTACGGCACGCTAGTCTAAGTTTTCGATGACATGTTTGTATTATAGTTTATTATTGTTATTTATTTTGAGACAATTGTTCAAAATCTGTATGTAGTGTAATGGTTTTGCTATAATGTTCTCGCAGATAAGTGTGATGGTACAACTTCTTGGTTTTATTAGGTGGTATTTGGCCTGGAAAGAGTTTTGCGCATAGCAGTGAGACACTTAAAAACAGGGCTAATATTACTATAGAATGGAGATAATATATTGAAGAATAATGATGTCTCACTTCAGCTTAAATTATATAAGTAACATATAAATCCAAATGACGATCAGGCAGACGGACCAACCGGCGATAGCAAGGTGATTTCAGAATGCCATAACTGCTGCGTTTTCCTTTTGAAAATAATTCCACTAAGAATAAACGTTTATTTTATTTCAATGGTGGTACTTGTTTTAAAATCGTGTTACTGCAGAGACAATAGAATAGAGACAAAACAAAATAAAACACATTTTCAGCTGCTTTAGGTATTGAATTTAGTCGCCTTTTGGTGCCTTTTTTAAGAGAATTGGTGCTTAAAAGAACTTAAATTGGTAGCCTGTTACAAAGATAATTAGTATTTTTTGTTGGATTTTATTTCAATTTGGCGAAACAAAGCTTGTGTAATGGAATAATTTGGTGGTATAGTGTATCCTATGAATAAGGAAACCTTTTAGTCTTACTTTTATGAACTAACATAATACATATAATGTTCACTTACAACCGTATCTTTTAAAGAGGCAAGCAAAGGTTTCATTACGGTTACGATTTGCTAGCTATTTTTCATGTAAGCTTTTGTCGTCTATCGGTTACATTTCCAAACTCGGAGTTCATTTATATAGGCTTTCTAAGTGTAGAATGTATCCTAACACAGGTATCATTTTATACTTAAAAGGATCCCTAGATATAAGTACTTATGTATGTGATACCGAAATAAAACATTTTTAATTTTTAATTTGAGGCAGTCATAGCCAGTTGTACTCACTGATCGGTAAACGATTAGCGAGGTTAAGCAACGTTGGGTGCGGTCAGTCTATAGATGGGTGTCCGCTTAGTGATATTTTATCTGAGCGTCTCCGTGCTTTGGAGGGCACGTAAAAAGTCGGTCCCGGTTGTTGCTAAATTGACAGCAGTCGTTAAGCCATGTCAGAGGCCTAAGGCGGCTTGAGCAACTCTTAACAACAGGTTGGCCACTAACCACATGAAAATAAAAGAGAAGAGAGAAGAATTTTTAATTTAATTTAATGTTTTCATACCTTTGCGTTGTGAAACTCAGTTGTGTTAGTAATGAAATGCACACATGCACAATTATTTAAATAGGCACGTCACCACTAGCACAGTTGGTTTAAATGTGTGATTTACAAATTATTGTTCCGTTTATAGGTACTCTTTGGGTCCGCTGGACTTCACTAACAATGTATGTTAGTGAAGTCCTCAGCGATGTAGTTATTATACCTAATGCGAGAAAGGCTCATAGAAAGCGTCCATAAAATAAATTATAATTACAGCTGCAATGTTCGTACTTTGCAACCTCCAGAGGATTATCTAATATTGGAAACATCCTTAGGCTCACTTATCAACAGATAAACAGTTTGTTTATATTCCATTCTGATAGCATGAATAGCTTGCCTAGATTAAACTTTAACCGCAAAACGCAATTGAGAACAATAAGCCCAACAAAAAGAAATTAAATAATTACCCTTTAAACAGTCTCTCAAAACTACTAACCATACCAAATCACCCCATCCCGGCAATTCTACGCAAACTTGCAAACATTTAATAAAAGTTGGGTAAAAATACACAAATAGAATTTACCTCTTTTTGGCCGAAATGAGATCACAAATTAAAGCCCCGCTGTTTCGAGACTCGCCCTTTGCGTTTTACGTAAATCATAAGTTTTTGCCGGCAATTACCGTAAATCCGCGGCAACTGAATAGTAAATTAGAACGGTTCATTGCCCATAGAAGCTAGAACATAGCTTTGCAGAACAACGATTAAATATAAGCTATTTGTTTGTACAAACGATTTACATCTCAAAGGAAGCTGTGATTTTTCACTTTGTACCACTTGGTTTATTGATTTATTGTTCTAGAGCTATGCATACTTTGATAAAAACTTTTTAATTAAATACGCTAAAACATATTTATGTTCTAATAGAGTACGTCTGTCTTGTAGACGAAACATCATTGAGACTATAAATATTTATAGTTTTAAAAACTTTTACTAAATATTAACTGCTGTAAAATACCCCTAAATGGGTTCAATATTATAAATGTACAGGGGTGCACCGCAATAATCTTGCGAACGAGAGGTTGTGGGTTTGAATCCTACTAAATCAACTACTGAGGCGAATCCGCTCCTCACACAAGTGTTCTAGCTTAGCTGGAGTGGTAAACCAAAATACTAGTAATTTGTAATATTGTATTATTTTTATTATTAAAAGATAAATATTTAAAAAATTATAAAAAAAATCAACGGGTTGCACTCCGAGAGTGGCGACAGAAGTGAAAACTTGAATATTAACGTTGTGCATTTTTGATATTTTGGAATGGTTAGGGAATAATTTTGCACGAATTGCTTTAATTATCAGTATAAAAGTACTATCATTTATGTGGTAAAATACAATATTCATTTATTGCGCTATCGTACACAAACATGACAATTCTCGCTCCGTCTTATGAATTTTCGATCAGGTCACGTGTCCTGACGGGAGTTTAACATTTTTTACCCATCACAAAAAAGTGCACAACGCCGCTAAAGAAGTTCTCACTTCAAAAATTGTTATAGGTATCTACTGTGCTATATCTACTGTGAGACAACCATAACTACAGCACAAATATTATAACAAGGTCACACGCGTTTACCATAAATAGTTTCTTAGCTAAAAGGCCAGTCATATAGGAAGACGTAAAAACTCATGTGGGGACCACAATCTCTTAGTTTCCTTTACGACACCCATGAGAAATGTGCTGAATAGTACTTTTACAGAGGTTACATTTTTATGGTAAAACAAAGTTCTCCGAGCATGCACTTTATCTTTGATGGGTTGTCGTTCCAAGCTGTGAAACTAAAACTAAAGTGAACTCTAGAAAACTGGGTTACTAAAGCGTGCTCAAAGTTGTGAAAGCTAGGCAAATGCACCCTACACCTTATAGTGCCACTACTAGTGACTGTAGTTGCCCTTAAATTTACAAGTTAAAGAGCCATGTTGAGGGTCTTCATTTTGTGAATTAGTATATGAGTTAGGATAGTCAAAGTGGCTCTCACTGCATAAAATAATAAGAAACGTGGAACAAAACACAATATTCTGATTCGAAATGTGTACCTACGTCTCACGCGATAAATTGTCTAACTCTTATAGAATTATAAGCGTAATAATCAGGATGATGTAGTGGTTTAAGTCGCCTCATAGGTTCGGTCCCCACACAAGACAATTTAATATTTGTTGGATAAATGGATGTTCAAGTATGGTTGATCTTTTTACGACACAGGAAATGTTACAAGGGCGCGATTACCTTTTAAAAAAAGATAAATTTATTATGTGTTCCTCGATGGTATACCTTATGTATATAATACATTTATACAGACTTACAAATAGACATCCTTAAAGGCGTTAGCAGAAGTATATCACATCCTCATTTTACCAGCAATCTTTTAGAAACTACACAAAGAGATGACTCCGTCGATATACTTCGATGGCCTAGTTACATGAGTATACTAGGCCCATTACCAGACTCCGCGCTTCTACTAACAATTTTCTAATAGAAAACTCAATTAAACTTTTTTTAATCCTACCCGTCATCTTACGAACGGCTACAAAACAAGTGCGATCTTAGGCCAAAATGCTAACAAAACTATTCTAACTAGATCCGTTGAAACGTATAATGTCACAAGCAACTGTTACCCAGAAAAAAAATATAGATAAAAAAGGCATAAGTTAATTTGAATATCCCCTCATCCGTGTCCGCAGCGGCTCATCCCCGCTACATATTTCATGCGTCGCGAACCATCCACTGTCACACATTTCAATTTAAATTTTTTTTTCGCTTTGGCAACATACCGACAGTTATGACTTATATTTTCATGTTTGCTTTTTGTGATACTTTTTTGAATAATTGTTGATTTTTATTAAGTCATTATTTATAAGCTGCAATTGTACATTTTAAACTATAGCACGCGCCGCTAATATTTGAAAGAAGTTAGACGATGGGATGACTAAAATATATATTTAAAAAATAACTGCTCGATTGGCGTAGTATTTTTAGTGGTCGCATAGCCATTACCACTAAGCGAAGGATGAGATATACAAATGGACATAGCAAGTCTACGTATTCTTTATGTTCATTGTTTGAATGTTAGTTGAGTCCCTCACCATACATAAGTTATTCTTAGAGCGGCAGATATCTGTAAACACAAAAAGGTAAATCACTCGTAATAACGTTTCGGCTACTATCGACAAGAATCGAAAAATATGCTTACTAGGTACTTCTCCTACTTTTCTCTAGGGCAGTGTTCGTCAAGCCGCGGCTCGCGAGGCACTTGCAGTTCTTTGACTCCTCGGCTGCGACTCTTCAACAAAATGTTTAGTGCAGGCACGGAATATTATTTATTATCCTGCTTTATAAGTATGACGAGGGGTTTGGTCCAGAGGAATCCTTAAAAGCAGTGACGTCAACATTGCTAACGTCACCGCCCTCACTATTCGGCGCACTCATCGCAAACAATAAAACACAACCAAAAACACACTAAACGATTTATTTCACAAGACACCAGAAGGTTATCAAAGTAATAGTTTTATAATCACAATTATAATAAAACAATAGATAGGTACTCACAAGATAAGATACACCAGCTCACCACGTCTTAACCGCCCGGCGCTCGAACAAAAAGTGCTTTTACATTTTGTCTATCGTAGTTTCGCGTGCCAGCGAAAATTAAAACTAAAAGATGGCGTCGGGCGGGAAAACGTCAAAGCACCATTTAAATTGCAACTTCTTTAAATGATTAGTTTTAATTACAAAAATAAATCGTAAATTAACTAAACATTTCGAAAGTAATTATGAACAATTGAATTAATTTTTAAATCTTAATCTCAGTTGAAACATCCGGTCTACAAATGGCGAATGTTTCAACTGTTAAACAACTCATAATAATTTCATCAATTAATTTTAGGTTTTATTCTAACGCAAAATACAGTCAGTACATTCCAAAAATCATAACACTAATTAATAACTAAAAACAACCAATTTATTCGACCCAATGATTGATTTCATAATCAGAACAATTACATTTATTAATTACCATGGACTTGCGTCGACACGGCCATTCTGCGAGACGGTGCGTGCTCAGCACCAGTCACGGTTTTCTTAAAATAAATTTTGGTATACAGCAAATCATAAGGTTCATAAAGTTAAGGAAATATAAAGGAATGTGAGCAAAATAGTAACTTGATTACATTTCCGATTTGTTGACATGCAAATGACCAACGCATACTTGCATGATTATATTTCTCGAACAGGCGTGCTGTGGCGCTGAGCGGTCATGTACGCCGTGGTCCACAGAGGCTCTAGGGGATGTAGGCAGGTCGATGCTAGGGCCTAGGTCTCTCCAATGACCGTGGTCCCTAGGGGCTCTGAAAGTTATGTAGTCTGTTACCATAGTTTATTGATGAAGCTCACAGGGAATTGCTGCTGTGGCGCTGAGTGGTCTCGTACGCCGTGGTCCACAGGGGTCCTGAAGGATCAGGGTAGGTTGATGCTGGGGCCTGGGCCTTATGTTCCTGACCGTGGTCCCCAGAGGCTCTGAAAATGACAAGTTAGGCGAGGAAAACAAAAAGGATAGGTGTCGCACAGAATTTTACATCCACAATAAATTATGTTATACTACCTATGCACACTCTTAAAATGTTACACTAAACTTCTAATCAATGTTACACTAAACCCTTAAGCGTCCAATAATTGTGTGGTTTGTGATGTAGACGTTGATGGTGGATCCGGTGTATCGACTACTTGGGCTGTGGTCTGCTGTTCGGTGTCATCGTTGGCGCCCGTCGACACGGTTTCCTGTTCCCCAGGCTGTGGCGCCCGGCGTAGCTGATCGTGCAACACCTTGCGTGGGCGCCCTCTGCCGGTCACACGTTTTACCATGTAGCGGTCATTGTCCAATATTCTGTAAATTTCGTATGGCTCGCTGTATTTCAGGTCCAAGCTGGTTTGATTTCTGGGATTATTTTTGACGAGTACGTAGTCTCCTCTTTGAAAAGGACGCAGCTTGGCTTTGTTTCTGTCAAAACGGTGCTTATCATATTCAGCTGCAGCCGCCATTTTCTGTTGCACGTGTTGATCGAGCATATCAAAATCAACGGTTTCGCTATCAATGTCTACCAACCTTAAAAGTTCTGGCGGAATGGTGTGCTTACGGCGTGTCAGGAGAGTAAGTGGCGCGCATCCTGTCACTCTGTGTGGGGTGCAATTAAATGCAAGTTGAAGGGCTTCCAAGGCTGTTTGCCAGTTTTCAGTGTCATAGTTCCTTATCATTGTTAGTGCATTTTTCAAGGTACTCATTACTCGTTCCACTTGCCCGTTTGCTCGGCTTACTCCTGGCGCTATAGCATGCAAATTGATACCAAAACAGTCGCAATAGGCTTTGAATTCGCCAAGAAACTCTCGGCCGCCATCAACCACTACCTGGACTGGAGTCCCGAATAAATGCACGACTCGTTTCAGCGCTGCGAGACTGCTGCTTTGACTCTTGTCGTTAGAGTAACTAAGTAGGATGTATTTGGTGAAGGCATCAATGATAACTATCACATATTCGTCCTGACCTTCAGCGTTTCTCGTACCAAGTTTGCCGGTAATGTCCATGTGGATTACTTGAAATGCTGCAGTAGGTTTTTGTATTGGGTGGAGCTGCGCCTGGATTGCACCTGAAGGTCCCTTCGAGGTTCTGCATATAACGCAGTTATCTACAAACCTTCTTACAATGGTACTCATGTTAGGAAACCAGTAACTATCTCTGAGTTTTTGTAAAGTTTTCTCCCATCTCGGGTGTTGTAGAGATGTGTGAAAGGAGTTTATCAGGCTCCACTGGAATGACTTTGGTACTACCGTAGGTTTGCACGTACCGAGTACAGAAGGATCAGCGAGTAATTTCTTCAGCACGCCTTCCTCAAGAACGTAGCCGGGAGCTGGGTTGTCGGTTGTCATGCTGTTTATCACAGGACGAAGAGTATCGTCACGACGTTGCTCAATTTGCAGCCACTCTGTGTCCTTGGTCATGATGTTGATCGCCATTTCAGTTGTAGGGTTTCTGCTGAAAAAGTCTGCGTGCTGCAGTCGCTCACCTTTTCTATATTCGACCTCGAACTCGTAGTTCTGCAGGAAAGCCCACCAGCGATGAATTCGTGGCAGTAAATCCTTCTTATGCTTAGATGCTTTCAAGGCGTTACAGTCTGTTATTACCTTGAATTTTCGGCCGTACAGGTAGTGCCGAAAATGCTTTACTGCTCTCACCACTGCTAGCGTCTCAAGTTCGTACGAATGGTAGCGGCTCTCTGCGTCAGTGGTACGCTGGCTCATGTACGCGACTGGATGCTGGCGACCTCCGATGATCTGAACGAGTACCGCGCCGTAACCGAGGCTGCTCGCATCAGTGTAAAGCTCAATTGGTGCGTTTTCCTGAAATAATGCAAGGGTAGGCGCAGTAGACAAATGCAGTATGATTTTATTTCTGGCCTCATCGTGCCTTTCGTTCCATTCCCATTTTGAGTCTTTCTTTGTTAGGTCATAAAGTGGTACCATCACACGCGAGAAATTGGGAATGAAACGACGAAAATATCCGGCGAGGCCATTGAATTGCCTTACTTGTTTAGCCGATCGTGGAATAGGTGCCTTCGTTAAAGCCTCCACTTTCTTTGGGCTAGGACTAATCTGTCCGTTTGTAACTATATTGCCCAAGTACTCGATAGAGCGTTTAAAGAAGGCAGTTTTCTCGATATTTATAGAAAACCCGGCATCTCGTAATGCGATAAGTACCCGTTCGATACGGGACAAACCTTCTGCAAATTCACTACATTTCGTAAGTACGTCATCGACGTAGACTTGGCAGACCTGGTCAGTTGAATTTAGAAGGTCAGCTAAAGCCCTATTCATGCACCTCTGGTAAACGGAACATGCATTACTGAGACCGAATGGCATGGCCAAGTACTCGTACATGCCGTCCGGTGTTACGAAGGCAGTCTTTTCAATGGACCCTTCAGAGATGGGGATCTGGTGGAAGCCCGCTGCCATATCAAAAGTAGAGAAGTAATAACCACCCGCTAATTGGTCTATTTGATCGGAAATTATAGGCAGAGGATAGTGATCCCTCAGAGTGTTTCTATTCAGCTCGCGATAGTCCACGCACATGCGATCTTTGCCGTTTTTCTTTTTGACTAATATTATCGGACTGGAGAAAGGTGACTTGCTCTCTCGAATAATATTGTGTTCAAGTAACTCGCTCACAATATCACGAACTTTTTGTCGTTCGATTGGACTCAATCTATATGGTCTACGCTCAACACACTTGTTCGGGTCTTTCAAACGTATTTCGAGTTCACCGGTATTAACACGTGTGTGAGGGTAACCCTGGATAAAAAGATGTTCAAATTTTGCTAATAACAATTTAAGTTCGTTTATTTGATCACTATCTGTCAAGTCACAATCCAAATTGTCAAACTTTTCGTTTTGTAATCGCATGTGGAAAATCGCGGGCTGATGAATCAATGTCACGCCCTTTGAATTCACCATCACACTTAAATTCGTATTTTCCATAAGATTCATGCCTATCAAAATATCTGAACATACTTCATAATCCGGGACTATGTGGAAATGAAGTTCGACCCTTATATCATCGATCACACAAACGGTTATCAACGTTGATAATGACACTACTGTAAACTGTCCTAAACCTTTTAGATAATTAACAACATTCGTCCTTTTTCCCGGTAATTTTGAAGCAACTGATTCGCGTATTACCGAACATTCCGCCCCGCTATCGAAAATCGCGAAAAATTTTAAACCCCCAATCAACACCGGTATGGAGTTTAACTTAGGTGCACCTACGCAATTAACATTCGAGACAATTGTTCGTTCACGTTTATAACAAGTTTCATATGTGTGACCTGTTCGTGAACAGAACGTACAGGTCGGTTTATTATCCTTCTGAGGAACCGTTTTATCATCATGATGTCGCAGTTGAGGGTTATCATTTTTATCACGGTAACGGCAATCTCGAGTATCATGACCGGGCTTTTTACAGTGTTGACAATATAAAGACGGCTTATCCGAGAATCGTTGTCGTTTGACAGGGCCCTGCTGCATATTTGATGAACTAGGATAAGGTCGCTTACTGCGCTTTATTGAGGAAGCTACAGAAATCAACTCTGGTACCGAAGTAGCCCTGGCGTTCAACAACTCAATTCTCAATCGCTCGTCTGCAATGCAACCAATCACAGCCTCAACCGCGTCATCATCCGATAATTTATCCTTAGTGACACGTCTCCATAACATCCAAGCCTGTGATAAGAACTGCGCGATGTCCTTTGAATTATCGTAACTATGTTCCCGAAAACGGACTATATCACGAGAATACCTATTTTCAGGTTCAAAAGTTGTTATCATAACATCACGCAATTCCTGCCACGTGGAGGTTGAAACAAGCCAGTTGTCAACCCACAACCTTGCACGACCTTTGAGTAAACTACCGACTTTCATTCTGACATCATAATCGCTCAGATTGTAGGTTTCCATGGCCGTGGTCACATGCTTACACCACTCTCGCACTCCTATATTTGCGTCCGGATCGTATGATGGTAAAAACACGTCATTGATTTTAACTTTTGTGTCCGGTATTGTTGCCATACGATCGGACATGTGCTTCATCATTTGCAACATTTGCGCGAAAAATTCCACTGGGACCCCGCTAATTGAAGCATCACTATGTTGATTGTTTGAAACAGAAGGACGAGCAGATGTGGGTGATAATCCCACTTCTGATGACGAGGGGTTTGGTCCAGAGGAATCCTTAAAAGCAGTGACGTCAACATTGCTAACGTCACCGCCCTCACTATTCGGCGCACTCATCGCAAACAATAAAACACAACCAAAAACACACTAAACGATTTATTTCACAAGACATCAGAAGGTTATCAAAGTAATAGTTTTATAATCACAATTATAATAAAACAATAGTTAGGTACTCACAAGATAAGATACACCAGCTCACCACGTCTTAACCGCCCGGCGCTCGAACAAAAAGTGCTTTTACATTTTGTCTATCGTAGTTTCGCGTGCCAGCGAAAATTAAAACTAAAAGATGGCGTCGGGCGGGAAAACGTCAAAGCACCATTTAAATTGCAACTTCTTTAAATGATTAGTTTTAATTACAAAAATAAATCGTAAATTAACTAAACATTTCGAAAGTAATTATGAACAATTGAATTAATTTTTAAATCTTAATCTCAGTTGAAACATCCGGTCTACAAATGGCGAATGTTTCAACTGTTAAACAACTCATAATAATTTCATCAATTAATTTTAGGTTTTATTCTAACGCAAAATACAGTCAGTACATTCCAAAAATCATAACACTAATTAATAACTAAAAACAACCAATTTATTCGACCCAATGATTGATTTCATAATCAGAACAATTACATTTATTAATTACCATGGACTTGCGTCGACAAGTATAATACTGAATTTTATTTAATTTATTGTTAGTTAACCTAAGACATATTCAAAAAAGGCAATGCTCGAGAGTATTATTTTAATCCTCATTATTTCCATAATTATGTCTTCTGCTAGAGCAAAGCTTAACTTAAAAAAATAGCTCTTTGAATAGATTTCAGTGGTGTATTATCTATATTTGGCTCTTTTGGTCGACAAGGTTGTCGACCACTGCTCTAGGGTATATCTTCAATACTTATCATTAGGGTTAGTTAAGAGCAATCACAGGGTACAGTAAACATTATATACAAAACTAGCTGTCCCGACAGACGTTGTCCTGTACAAAAGAGAAAAAAAGCATATCTAAACCATCCTTGAATCCACTTGATCACACACAAAAAGTTTCATTCAAATCGGTCCAGCCGTTTAGGAGGAGTTCACTGTCAACACACGTACAGAAGAATTATATATATAAAGATGACTGACTCGGTGGTACAACAGTATTGAATGTGACTGCTGTGCATGAAGTGTCAAGCAATTCTCAGTAACTAGTATGGAGCCTGGAAATGTGCCCGTTAGACGGCAATACACCTCTTGTTAGCACTTAAAAAGCCTGAAAATACCTGGCGAAATTAATGTACCTCTACTTGCCTTTCCAGGGATATAGGCGTTAAACTATGTATATTAATCTTAAATTTAATATTATAAAATAAAAATTGGGGCAGTCTTTGGGGACTGGCGATAGAAGTGAAAACTTTAATTCTTGATCACAAGCACTTCTATTTAAGCAAAAAAAAAAGTGGCGGGTCTGATTCCCCTTAGGGCTATTAAGGGGGTCAAAATTTCGTTATTTATCGCGTAGGACGCACCATTTCTGAGATATTCTTAATATTCTAAAATAATTCAAAAAGGGAAAGCGTGGAAGCGTGACGATGACGAAGCGTGACGATGACGCGAGTTCTATAATTTTTGTTCACCCAAAAAGTGCTCAACGCGCCTAAAGAAGTTTTCACTTCAAAAATCTCACATTGAGTTTGTTTTTACGCTTTCACTCCGTAACGTCCGTTTCTGTACTAATAACGTGTCTTTCATCCAGAAAAAAGTATTGTTTCCGAGAGATAGAAATTTATGGATATAATCTACATTAACGCGAGCGAAACCAGGGCAAAATCTAGTGTTACATAAAAACACATTCATTACAATTCACTTCACACCACTTTAATACGATCAAGTATTCAAACACAACTCTCTGATTTATACCATCGGTTTTTTAACTCCACAGTATACTGCAGTATTGCTCTATTCACGCGAAACAATCGGATATATTCGTATTTGTTATTCATATTTTCCAAGGCTTGCAGTGTCATAGCTGGCGATATATTAGCCGGATAGGCTATATTTCATATAAAGATAAAGTGCACGAAAGTCTTTGGATATACATATCTATGGGGATTCAAAGAAGGCCGATATGTATACAAAACAGAATGGTATTGTCTTTATTTATGACTAGATTTGCTTACGGCTTCACTCGCGTAAATGTAGTTATGTTAAACGGTTATGTTAGTTACAAAACTTTTTGAAGTGAAAACTTCATTAGCAGTGTTGTGCACTTTTTTGTGGTGGGTAAAAAATGTTAAACTCGCGTCAGGACACGTGACCTGGTCGAAAATTCGTAAGATGGAGGGAGACTTATCAAGCTCGCGTCAGGACACGTAACCTGATCGAAAATTCGTAAGACGGAGGGAAAATTGTCATGTTTGTGTACGCTGGCGCAATAAATGAATATTGTATTTTACCACATAAATGATAGCACTTTTATACTGATAATTAAAGCAATTCGTGCAAAATGATTCCCTAGCCATTCCAAAATATCAAAAATGCACAACGTTAATATTCAAGTTTTCACTTCTGTCGGCACTCCCGGAGTGCTACACGTTGATTTTTTTTCTGTATGAAAGGTATCTTTTGTCCTTTTTTGCTTAAATTTCATGATGATCGGTCGAGTAGTAAAGGCATGAAAGCGTAACTAACTAACAAACTCACATTCGCATTTATAATATTAGTTAGGATAAGTAATTTATTAAGTTTTCAAAGTATTGGAAGATTATAAACCTAAGTTTACGTGAGAATATGCAGCTGTTTTCGTAGTTGAGTTATTTAGGCAGTTTTATTTGCATAAACGAAGACTGGTGCATCGATGCAGGTCGAATGCAGATTGGTACAAAAAATTGTTTTGTTCGTAAATTGTGGTTCTTTGTCTGAGCGTGTTCCGTTTTCTTGAGTTCAATAAAGTTTTTTAAATAGCACTGTGGTAAAGAAAGTATCAATGCCGTGATATTACGTTGGTTTATTTTTAGCGGCAAGCAACAAATATTTTAAAAGAATTACAATGTTGATGTCGTATTTCATTTGAGTGAAGAAATCTAATTACTGCTGTTACTAAGCTTTATTTTTTAAGTATATTTTTGGCAACTGCTTTGGTAACGGAAGTACATAAAAAGTTCTTATTTGATTCACGGTTGAGGTAAAATGTTTTTGGGTATTTCTGTCAAAAAGTTCTCAGTAGCTACATGGAGGCTGGAACTATGCCTTAGAAACAGCAATAAGCTCGCTATCTATAACGTAGAACTTAAAACCAGGGCGAAATGTAGGTAATAAAATACCTCTAAGGGAATAGAGACAGGTCTCTTTAGAATAGCAGGTGTAAAAGTATGTAAAAATATTGTTCAAGATTGTTTTCTACGGTTATTTTCTTACAGCAACCAATTTCTTCCTAGCCATAAACTGCACGACAGTACGCCTCGTATCCGCATTGTATGTCACTTTTAGTACCTAACACCATCCATGCACTAAGCGCGCCAAATATATCTCAAGCTGAGCGCAGCAGCAAAATATAAATAAGAAGGAACAAATCCTGTTATCAACTTCGCCTAGGCTACACAGCTTTTAGCCTCAATATAGCCTACAGAAAGGCATATATCATGGCATTATTTCAACATTAGTGCCGTCATAATATGGGTACAAATTTATTGACGCGCCATTGTTGCTTGATCACGATTATTTCGTGTCTGTATTATACGATCTCCTTTGTATCGTGTGCCAGTCTTGGCATGACATCTAGCCTGGCTTACAAGATACTAGGTTATTTAAGGAAAGCAGTTTATGAAGATTTATTTTTATACTACACTGCGTCGATGACGCAGCAATAGTGGGACTGCTTTGCATGGAGTCTCAGGTTCGAATTCCAGAAAACATATTTTATTTTTGTTTTTGTAATTTTATTTGTCTGCCTCGTTGATCTCTCCTGTATAAATTGGTTTCAATGTATGCAGTCGTTCGTGACGTCTCGGTTTCGGTTCTTGATACAACCAAGTGGATTTTAGAAGTTATTGGATCGGATCCATTGACATACCTGAGTTGGTGAGCAAAATTAGCCTAAGGGTACCATCCGTACTCAAACTACACCTGCTGTACACTCCCTTGGCAAGAACAACATATAGGCAAAAGTCATTTTTAATTAGAGCATGTCCAACGTACAATGCAGCGAGCCAGGATGTTGATATTGATATTTTTAATACTAGCATCTCTGAATTGAAAAAATATTGTGCAATTGGTACTTTGGAGTTAGCACCTAAAGAAGTACTTACTATTAAGTTTAAATAATAATAGTGTGTCTAATCTATAGATTATTTTCGTTTATCGTGTAAGTAGGTTTAATATTTACCAATGTAGTAATTATTTTAGTCATATAAGCATATATAAGTGAAAACTTGTAATTGGCTTTACAAAATAATACACTATATTATCAACTAGATGTTTCCGCGATTTCACCCGCGTTTATCATTACTGCGCCGCCCTCGTGGGTCGTAGCGTGATGTTATATAGCCTATAGCCTTCCTCGATAAATAGGCTATCCACCACTAAAAGGTTTTTTAAAATCGAACCAGTAGTTCCTGAGATTAGCGCGTTCAAAGAAACAAACTCTTCAGCTTTATAATATTAGTACTGCATCTAATCGAACGAATCTAAAAAATATGTGGTAAAATGTGATGGTAATTCAATAACAATGTGATTATAATAAATACAACCATTTTGGATAGATACAGGTATGTGTATACCTATGTATGTATAAAGCAGAACTGAAGTCAAGGAAACTCTTTCCAGAATATGCATTATTATTGTACCTTAATAGTCTTAGTTTAAGCTACAAGTCGCGATTTCTTCAAGTTTTTATGTCAAGATACCACGAGTACAACCAGTGTAAGGACTAAGTACAACTGTACTGAACTCAGTACTATTAGCATTGGTTACCCACTTTTGTCTGTAGAATGACCATCAGTATTGTTTACAATGTATTAAATCCTACTAGCGGTCGCCTAGTGCTCGAAATTCGACCAAAGTTTGCCTGTAAGATAATGCTGATATAGTTATTTCAATATATATTGATACTAGCTGTCCTGACAGACGTTGTCCTGTACACACGAAAACAAAGGAAAAAACATATCTAAACCATTCTTGAATCCACTTGAACACACACAAACAGTTTCATCAAAATCGGTCTAGTCGTTTAGGAGGAGTTCAGTAACATACACACGTACAGTAGAATTAATATATATATATATTATAAAGATATGTAACCATAGTTATGCGCTTCGGCAGCGTGTGTTAAATGCATTTAAAATTAGGATTCTCTCCTCCTGCTCCATATAATCTTTAACTGTGTCAAACATACTCCTCCGTCCGCGCAATTTTCGTAAAAAGGGGTCCAAAGTTTTTGCTTCACGTATTAATATATAAATATTTTGTTCGAGCTTACGTTAATCTTGATTTTGTCAATAGATTGATTTTCTATGGGAGCAGTACTTTTTCTGGATGTTAAGTACCTTATGTCCTTTTCGGTTCCCCTGATAACGTGTATGCGAAAGTTTACGATAATAGGTCGAGTAGTTAAGGTGTAAACGCATAACAATCAAACTCACATTCATCTTTATAATATTAGTTAGGATTAAGATTATGTCGTCATATAAAGCTTCTTGCCTAAACTATTAAATTGGTAAAGTCTGTCATTATACATACATAGTCTCACCCCTATATCTTCTAGGTGTATAAGTTTCACATAATAAGCGTGAGTCTAATTATTATTGTCGTGAACGGCCACAGTTTTAGACTCCGTGTTGCTATTGCAATATTTCTTAACAGAATAACCCAATAACATTTTACTCTATCTGTAAATTGAACCTGAGGCCTCATTCTTACCGATCGCACTCTACATTATAGTCATGATAAATATCATAGGATTGAGAAGATATATTAACGGTAAGCAATCACTTGGTATAAATTGCGAATATAAAATTAATTAAATCTCTTTTTTATCATTAAGATCATGGCCACTTTATCTGAACAGAGACAGAATAGTCGTCTGAAGTGTAGCAACAACAAGCAACTAGGATTAATTCCGGAGCAACTGCTCGCAGCATGGCCAACTTGCGCCATTCTGTGCCTTAGTGTTACTAAGCATAATATTTGTGGGTAATTACTTGTTCACAAGGAAGTAAGATCCTAGTGCAGCTTTTAGTAGACCTGTGGGCATTTTGTATTATTCACTATGGCTGCTATAAGGCGCACTGGTTTCGGCTGTAAATACGCATGCTGTTGAAGGTCCAATCCTATGTTCTGTAAATTTACATTACTATCTCATTGGAGTCGTGGCTTAAGTTTATGATAATGTTTAGGTATGGATAGTTTCTGAGTTGGACTTCTCGGTTTCTTATTAGAGTTCTCCGTAGAAGTACGGTGTGTGAAAAATACCAGAAAGAGCGCAATGGCCTGGCCTTCTACTTGGAACTTATAAAAATAGCTAGCAAAACGATCCCGTTATAGATATAGAGGCATAAGTTTATGTTATCGTGGATTATAATATAATAGAAGGATTATTACTTAAATCCAAAACAGATTAATAACAAAAAAAGACAAACATTATTAACAATTCTTGGAAATATCTACACGCTTTTGTGAAACAGCCGCATGCTAAACCAGTCACTGTTCTTATAATGGTCGCTTACGAGCCATGACACGAATTTTACATAATAAATGATACTGCATTGCCAGGCTTTGTAATCTGCCTTTTTACTAAGCTCTCCTTATCTTTGAACGAGCATGATATATTGCATTCCATAAATATAACATATTGGCTTCGTTACTTCGTTAAGTCCAATATTGCTAATCATTAAAATAATAAAGTATTACTAATTATTATATATATATATACCTACTTATAGTGTATGTCATGATATGTTCAGCATAAATATTTAGCTTATAATTTAATTCAACCTAGCATTTTTCTAGAATGTCTCCGATTTGATCTAATAACGTTCGCTCAGGTCTTGTGATTCCGATTGATTAATACAGGATATCACCAGTCAGTCTCCTGCAAAAGTCTGTCCTTCAAAGGTCATCCCGCCATCTCCGTTTAGGTCTGTCCCTTTGCCATCTTCTGTCTTGTGGCATCCGATTGGTGTCGATTGGTGCCCAACTCTCTCGGTGCATGCGGTAGATGTGTCCGTCTAGTCCCATTTTAGCCTGGCACACCTACATCTATACTAATATTATAAAGCTGAAGAGTTTGTTTGTTTGTGTGTTTGTTTGTTTGTTTGAACGCGCTAATCTCAGGAACTACTGGTTCGATTTGAAAAAATATTTTTATTTGGGTAGCTTATTTATCGAGGAAGGCTATAACATCGCGGTATGACCAGTAACGATAAACGTGGGTGAAACCGCGGGAACATCTAGTATAGAATATACTAATATTTTTTCTCAATCTACTCTTTAAACCCTCATAAGCCGAAACGCCGATCTAGAAATACAATGTTTTATTCATTGTGTCTAACATTCCGATAGACGAGACGTTAAAAATACACCACACATTCTGCAAAGCTTTCTTTTCAATCAAAGCTCTGTTTTTGTTTTAGTAAGTTGAATCTTGGCCATTACACATATTTGAGGTGTTCGTATTATTAGTTGTGCTGTGTCCTAACCGATACATTTTTCTCTTTATACTTATAAAGATAGCTATACCAACTGGTTAACCTAAAAATTCTCATCGTCACCTCATCATAATTACATTTAGCCCACTTTCATGTATTTTGCGAATATATTATCAGTAATCGAGATAATACATCAGCAGCGATAGCCTGGTGGAAGGCCGTTGTTTGAGTTGATCCCAAAGCACCCCTGACATTTTGAAGTTACCTATGTGATTATTAAATAGTTAATTAACGCTTGTTTTAACGGTGAAGGAAAACATCGTGAGGAATCCTACATTTTTGAGAGTTCTCCATAATGTTCTCAAATATGTGTGGTCTGCCAACCCGTACTGGGCCAACTTACTGGACTATGACCTAACTTTTCTTAAACTGACAAGATGCACCTACCCAGGGGTAAACTGATTTATATACAGAATTGATATTATAGATAATATTAATATAACAAATGTAACAACTGATGGTAAAACTAAAAATGTCATCAATACCTTACTGCTAATGCATTTAATCCATTTTGATGTCTTTTTGCGAACATATTATCTATAATCTAGATATATTAAGAACCCAATTGATAATAATTAATTTCAGTCGTAAAATAATACTCATAGCAATAAATACTCTGATAACATCACTAACACGCAACCATTAAACAAGTACTAAACCAGAATTTTACGAGTCTGCTACTGACACGAACAGATATTAAGAAAACATTCTACTTGCTAACAATAAGGCTATACATAATAATATTGCCGTTCAGATATTTACGAGACGAAACGCTTAACTAATAACGAAGTTCTATTTTATGCGTGAAACGCAGTCAAAGTTTTGTTTAAGGTGACGTTCTCATGCGACTAAGTTGAATGTAGTTTGTCGCGTAGCGAAGTGTTCGAACACAAGTTTGAACTTGTTTAGTATTTACCAGGGCAGAATATCAATTTTCGGGTAGTAGAAAATGTGAAAAAGACATGTTCCACGGTTATTCTTTCTAATTATTTGAATGTTCAAGTGATTCGAAAGCATTCCAATGATATTTTTATTTAATATTAAAATGTGTATTGTTGATTAATTAGCAAAACAAGTAGCAAAACGACCTAGTAAAACGAGCTAAATAAAAACAGCATGAAACGAATACTTGGTGAATATTACACGATTGTCGACGATAACATAAAAATCCTAATAAGAAATGTTATCAAATTTATTTGAATATTCGATCGAAATTCAAATAGTAATCACTGACTACGCATACATCGATATTCGAATGCATATTTTTGAACCATTCGAAATGATATTCGGTGACGATCGCGTACCACTGTTTCAAGACAAATGTTTTGTACCAGTATTGAATGAAACGTTTATCATACTGAGATTAACCCTTAATGGTTAATTCATAGAAAACGTGTTCGTACCTCGCGTACGCTTATCTCGGTCCGTGTGCACCTCGAGCCGTCTTAGTAATACTTGGATTAAGCGATGAAATACAAATTTGCAATGTAGGTGTGTACGCTGTAAGATTGTAAGACCAAAGCACATTTTATAAGAGAAGTAATGTAATATTTTCACTATTACTCGGCAAAGCTTAGAAATTAAGGGATATTTACAATTTAAATAGAGGCATGCAAATGTTTATCAGCATTACTGAAGTATATTAAAAATCAGTTAAAACCGAACATTAGTTCTCCAGAAAGGATTCGGTGGCATCGTAGGTATTAACGTATTTAAAAATCGCTCATTTACATGTTATTTCATTTAGTTTAGCCAAGTTTGGAATCATCCTAGCGAGTCTATTATAAAGGATTGGACAGACAAACAGTCACAGAGAAGGCAACAGCGAAATAGATTTGCGCAGTGTTTTATTTTCAGAGTTTCTGGATAAAACGTTGTGCAGTCACAATTGGACAAGTGGATCATGCTTGTCTTCCTTTTTTGTACGGACGGCGGAATAGGAATGATAAGGTTTTTGTATATGTTTACAGGATTCGATAGCTGCTTACCATTTAGTAAGTTATTTTCACTTGTTTGTTTTGTTAAGCATTTTAACTGTATGAACTATGTAGGATTAAGACATGGACGGCCTCGTTGGTTTAGAGTTCTTTTAGACTTACCAAAACAGTCACCATATAATTTAAATATTTTGTTCTAAGGTTCGATAGTATGATGCTTAGAGCAATGATTTACGTCACGAAGCATGTATTTCGGTGTCACAAGATTATACTAACTTAATAGGTATAATAATAAATGTATATGTGTAAATGTGAGGTTGTTACGCTTTCACGCCTTAAATTCGATCGATCATCATGAAATTTTACGTACTTTTTGTCAGGGTAACAGTAAAGGTCATAAGGTACATTTTATCCAGAAAGTAAGTGCTGTTCCCAAAATCTAGTCTCAAATAAATGACTGCTTTAAGCTTAGAATGTTGCACTCATTTAATTTTGGCTTATGCAAAATATTTGGTTGCATCAGAAGATTTTATTATAATCCTTGTTGATCATGAAGTTAAGATAGCAGTGTCATTCATATTTCTCGTAAGCTTAGTATTTATTATTTGTATGTTTCATAAATCAGTTATTGACAAAACTTCATGGATTACCGGTATCTAGCGATTATACACGCAAAGTTTATCAACCTATAAGCGACTAACTTCACAATAAAGCCCCATATGTTTCCATGTATTATGTTCATTAGGATCCGACGCGCGATAAGACATAACAGGAGGTTAAAGTCCCTGTACATATCCCAGGGTTAACAGGAGGAAACACGTCTTAAGTGAACATATTTATCACTGTATCGGCATGTATTCATGTGCGGATTGATACTGATAGTTTATTTAATTATACATTTCGGGGAATAGAAGTGAAAGTGATACCGTTACGTCGAGTAATTATATCATGAACTGATTTGAGGTAGTTGGAAGGGTTCCTAGTGAATTCGTGTATTAAGATGATAAATAGTAAGCGTGTGTGTATGTATGTGCTAAAAGATAAAGTCTAAAATATAATTGCTGTTTAGTGGCAAAGAGATCGTGTCTGCACCTGCTGCTATAATAATAATAAAAATAAATCTTTATTTCAGAAATGTTGGTTTCTATGTTTGTTTTTTTTTAAAGAGAACAAGCTTTCAATTATATAAACTTAAATTAAAACTTAAATAACTTATGCAGCTATTTATAGCCATTTTTCATACATGGAACTACTACACAATCTGTCAGCAAGATCCTTAATTATCGTATTACTACACGCACCAACCCGAGCCATGAACCCAGCGATTCGGCTTGCATGAAGTGGAGTTCGATTCCCAAGTTAGACATATTGGTGTAAAGCACAGTATTTAGAACTGTGCTCACTAAACGACAATAGACTTGCTCTCTATTATATACCACCTAAAAACAAATTTCGTTATGTCAGACTATGTATGTACCTATATAAAATTCTATTATTCTTTCGAGTGAAATTTTCAGGGGAATGCGTTTGCGCACCGTCCGCGCCCGGGCTTGGCGCGGGTGTGTGGGACTCGAGCCAGAGAGGCCGGCCCCACACCCACTAAACCCATGACGACGTTACCCAGTACCTAGTGTCAGTGCCACGGGATTCGCGCTAGCATTCACCGCGACACCGACAGGTCTTGGCCCGCCACTCTAGGCGGGCCCAGCTGTTTGGGGTAGGACCAGATGGTACAGCCCTCCCCTCCACTGAGGGGGGCGCGCGAGTACCAACTACTTATCTTTACAGAATCATACATCAAACATTGTTATATGTTTGAACTCCGGTGCGTAATTAATAATTCTGAAGATTCGCAAACTTCTTTAACGACTACCGGACTCAGTACTGGTACTAAGAATTTCTTGACAAAAAAAAAATACTACTTTGCCCTACCCAAGAATCTATCTCGAGATGCACAACAGTCATAAGTTTATTACATCCACATTTCACCAAGTATGATTTTAGATCCCACGAAATAGGGAGCGAGCCGATTGCTGTTCACCGAGAAGGTTGCCAGTCTCCATGTTGCTATTAAAAACTTCTTGTCAGTAAAGCGTAGTAACACTTTATCCGACCCAGGACCAAGGAAACACCAGACTTCATGCACAGCAGTCACGTACACTAAGGCTGCATACGCACTCTCAACCCTTACTTTTATATATCCTTACTAATATTATAAATTCGAAAGTAACTCTGTCTGTCTATCTGTCTGTCTGTCTGTTACCTTTTCACGGCTAAACCACTCAACCAATTTAGATGAAACTTGGTACAGATATAGTTTACAACCTGGGGAAGGACATAGGCTACTTTTTATTAATGTAGGTACCACGCGGGCGGAGCTGCGCGCAAAAGCTAGTTTAAACATAAAACGAAATATTTTCCTAACATAATGTTTCTATTCGAACACAGCAGTAGTTTCAACAGATTCCATTTTCATATTTAAATATATTATGTAAAGTTTACGCCTAATGAGTGAAGATAATTAAGTACCTTAAATGTGTTTACATTTCTAACGAATGTAATTATGTATTAGTTAAGGAGCATTAGAAGCCTTAGGTACAAGACGAGATTATTAATTATAAACAATGTTTGATAGAATAGAATTACTTCCTGAGTAGGGCTGTTATAAAGCAGATATTTCTTGTGCCACGTTTTTGAAATTGTTTGTATTAAAGGAATTGGCGGACATGTAACACAATCCTTTAGTTATTGACATATTATTGAAATCTTTAACTGAATATGAAAGATGGTTGTTTTCAGTGCATAGTACTATTATTTTCTTCTACCATATGATGACAGCAAGTCTGCATATACTTTTATAGCTGTACCGGACGGGCGAATTCGGGGCTGAGGTTACTATATGATGATGGTTACAAAATAACCGTCGAGTCGCTGACGTCCTGTACACGATGTGTAGACTGTACTATAGTGATTACTGGTTACGATGTCGGAGGCTCTGAAAGGCGTGTTGTTGCGGGTTCGATGTGCGGGTCAGGATCAGGACTTTAAATGAATAGAAACAAGCTTCATAGTTCAGTTGGTTGAGGGCTTCTGGCTGGCTCCGTTCGGTTCTTGAGGCTTGAAGATGAGGTTTCTTGAGCACCCGCGGTCGATCGATACTGTACCGCTTAAGTACCTCTAATCTTTACCGTAACGAGAGCCGGCCAGAAACCTCGGTCAACAAGTTTATTTTTAACTAGCTGACCCGCGCAACTTCGTCTGCTTCACATAAGAGAATTTTCCTAGTTTTTGCAATATTTTTCATTTATGCTCCGCTCCTATTGGTCGTAGCGTGATGTTATATAGCCTTCCTCTATAAATGGGCTATCCAACACTGAAATATTTTTCTAATTTTTACCCGTAGTTCCTTAGATTACCGCGTTCAACCAAACAAACAAAATCTGAGTGAAGTCGGCGCGTGAGCGCCCCCGCCTTTTTATAAATGCAGCGGATGGCCGTTTCGCGCGTTAAACAACAATCAACCGTATAGCCGTACCCATACTGGCGCGGCGAGATTTGGAAGTTTTATTTCATCTATATCTTGTGTGTTTATAAACCGATTCCTATATTTTTTTTTATAATATCAATATTAAAGTGTACTTTTTGAATATGGGAGTTTGATAAAGATATATCTATGTGAAATACAATATATTTATGTATTTTAATACACTTTGAAGAAATGCCTAACGATTAAACACGTTATTGTGGCTAATTTATAAAAGATAGATATATACTATTAAGGACTTTTTTGTAGATCTTTTGAAGACCATCATCTTTGTAATACATATTTTTGGTGTATGATCAACGTATGCGAGTCCGACTTGCTTCAAATTTATCGTCACTGCTCAGCTCCTATGTGTCTTAGCGTTATGTTATATAGCCTATAACCTGCCCAGGAGTATGGACTACAATCGTACCAAGTTTGGTTAAAATCCCTTCAGTAGTTTTTGACCCATGCGTGCACATACAGACAGACAGACAAAAAATTTACTGATTGCATTTTTGTCATCAGTATCGATCACCATTCATCCTCCAATATTAATTTTGAATATATATTCAATGTACAGAATTGACCTCTCTACAGTTTTATTATAAGTATAGATTATATATTGTACATATTTCTGCTTATAACTACGGAACTGTAATAGCGTGATGATACAAAAACTGCCGCGTAGGGCACGACAAGACCTACCTATTGATATCTGTTTTATCTATCGGAAGTTAGGTCTAGATATAGTTATTCTAGGTTTTAGGCTAAAAATCTATTTTGCGGTAACATTTATATCAAAAAAACGTGTAATCACTTTTTAACTATACTATGTAGGAATATGATTCCTTCAGTATGTTGTAGTGCTTTTAGTAGTGTACAAAATAAAACACACAAGTGAAACCTTTTATTAAAAACTTAAGACCTAGGAACCCTAACATACCTAACTTGAGGTAAAAATGCATTTTATTGGCAATATTTATGCTTTAAACATGATATTCTTATAAACTATATAAAAGAAACATAATATTATATTATTTACACTATTTATCTACACTTTGCATGTCTATATATGACCTAATTCGGCACTATTGTAACGATAAACTTTATTGATACGTCACACTTATCTATTCACACTCACAATAATACGATTCAAGTCAATATTAACGTTGTCGCGAACAATAGCCATCGATCAAATATACCATAGATGCACGATCGTCGCTCGAAAAACGGCCCCAACAAAACTGTGCATAAATCAGTCGTATGCGCTATATTATGCACCTGTCCAACTCACTCTTGCGTGCGCTGCCATTAAGGGAGAGCGAATCGACACCACTACTACAGTGGACACCGTACCATATACTTAGTACGCTTGCGTATCGCGAGTAACACACTTAGGACGCTTTACATTGACGCGTTTTATCTAAACTAATACAAAATGTTTCTCAGTAGGCGTTCAATGGTTATTCCGGTTTATTTCCTGGATTGCATAATAAATGCAGACACTTATAAGTAAGTAGTACTGATCAGTGCCACATATTGACGCGGTTTTTGTATGAGAATGTGCATCTATGGTATATTTGATCGAAGTTTATAGCTATTAAAAAGAAGGCATTCGTACAAGTATAAGGTATCTCATTGGCAGTAAACTTTCTAACTCTCTCTTCCTCAGTAACATGTTCCACTGCTGAGTCTACTCTCAAGATAAGACAGGTTAGATCATATGCCATAGGCAAGCAGTACTAATGAGAATAGACATAATTCAGACATCGGCAACATTATGACGAACGAAATTTGACAAATATTTATTCAAAATGTGTTCACGTTATCACAAACGTCCATAGGCTAAAGTAACTGCTTACATATAGGCAGGCTGTAAGCTTGTTTTTGGAAAATATGGTATAAAAAATTCAATGATTTTTGTACAATGTAAGCTCAAGATAATTAATACTCCTAGTTTCAAAACAGTTAGAGTTACGTACCGTGCAATCAAACTAGAGACATCTGTGTGGCAATCTAACGATCTACCTATACAGTCAGCACACAGCGATCACGGCTTTTTAACTTTATAAGTCTCGTGTTGACCATGGCTGCTGAATATCAATCGTGGGGAAAAGTGTTGTTTATAAATCTAAATAGACTTCATAGTATAAAAATTGTATTTTAAAAGGACACAACATAAAATCCGTATAAAGAAGTTTAATTTTAATCTACTTCGGAGATAATTTTGCCTTAGCTACTAATAAAGCTTAAGCATAACTGATGTATTCACACGTGGGTGCAGGTAGATACAGATAAACTTGAGCGATATAGTGTGCAGTTGAGCGGCAGATAGTTGCGACGCGTCGCGCCACACGTGACTTGACGAACTAATACACCACGGCTACAGTTCGCGTCAATGTTTTGGTATTAGCTGCTTTTGATAATAACTGTATTAATCAATTTTATGTTGTAAGTTCTTGAGTAGATTGCGATGGTATGGTCACGAGCAAAGTGGGTCAGTAGACTACGTAGGAATTTAAGGCTCTACAGCTTGCGTTCACTGGGTAGGTTATCTAGATGCCAACTTAAGGCAAATGGAAAGATAAAGTGTTGAGAGACATAAGGCTTGACCACGACGTCAAAGATAGAGCAAAGTGGACAGCTAAAGTAAAGAAGGCTAACCCCACTACATACGCACTTGAAACTCTTTCTCTTCTTACGAAGAGAGAGAGAGTGTTAACCCTTAACTATAGTTGTGGGTTCATTGGACCCATGTTCAATCTTTAAATGTTCATAAAAACCGTCACAGTCGCTGCAGACTCCTTAGCTTCTTAATACCTTCCTGCAGTAAGCCAAGTATGCATAGTAAGTCAGGCGGGTTTCGTTTGCAATTCCTAAGCTCAGTATCGTCATATGCCTGGGTCCATTAGATCCACCAAACTTTCTTTTGTTATTTTTTCTGTTTTACTTAATAAGTGTGATGTGTGGTGGCAAAATGCAGCAGGAGCTTTACTTACTTTATTTGACTCCCCATTTAATTCACAAAAAAATATTTTGAAAATACTACCAGCTCA
The DNA here is from genome assembly GCA_963564715.1 of Catocala sponsa. Taxonomy (NCBI): domain Eukaryota; kingdom Metazoa; phylum Arthropoda; class Insecta; order Lepidoptera; family Erebidae; genus Catocala; species Catocala sponsa. Next base: position 22,391,824 of record OY751334.1, on the reverse strand, counting down.
CGTTGACACAATTATTGTGTTGCATGATTTATATTATGGAAAATGGATATTAACGTGATCACGATCAGTATTTACTTTTTGAAAGATTTGTCGTTTTGGTAAGATTGCACTGTTGGTCATAATCACAGTCACCGTCAAGTCTTTAAAAAGTTATGTAAATATCGAGCGTGATCACGGTAACCTATTGAGTGGCACAACGGCGGCCAGATACAATAGGTTTTGAATTATGTCTGACATTCCAACAATTGACTATCTGTTTTATTTTATACTAGCTTTTGCCCGTGGCTTCGCTCGCGTTAATTTATAATTTGACAATCAATTCGGGTTATACTCTGCTTGTAATAATATAATTCAATCATGATTCGAAAGACACGTGGTGCCATCTATTATCATAAGAACGTTATTATCTGGAACAGTAATCTTTTTCGGGATGAAAGGTAGTCTATGTCCGTTTCTGCACACCTGCCAACGTATATACAAAATTTTAGGATGATCGGTTTAGTGCTTTAGGCGTGAAAAGGTAACAAACAAACAAATAAACTCATTTTTGCTTTTATAATATTAGTTAGGATAATACAGTGTTTTTGTTTCTGCTGTGAAGTCTGCCATAGCTAAATATTTGAACCGGTATGAATGAATCAGCAGGCAATCATGATGAGAGTAGTAATACTGTTGCCACGTTTTACCCGGTATACCTCTCCTTTCATCTCCTCTCATCGCATTCCTTTCGTCTCCTCTTTTATCTTTTTTCAAACACCAACCCTGTAAATAAACTGTTCCGCTGCGGGGTACGTCCTCTTCTATGTGAGAAGGATTAGGCCATAGTCCATAATGTTGTCGAAGATTTCACATATCTACGATATTATTGAGAACTCTCGAACATGCAGATCACCTAACTATGTTTTTCTTCACCGTTAAAGCAAACGATAATTAAACGCCTAAAATAAGCACAATTATTTATAACTCTTATTCGAGGGAGCACGGCTGTACTATTGTATTACCAAATGACGTAAAAGAATGGGAAAACATACACCTGTACAAAACGAAACTCAAATATTATGTAAGCAAAATAAGTCAATAATGTAATGTAACGACCCAGGGGCTAAATATTTAGTACTTATTATATATAATTATATATATTATTTTTTTGTATCTCATTATAAGTGGACTGTAAGTTCTTATGAGAATAAAGCTCTTTAAACCTAATTAATTCATACATAGACTAAATAAAACCACGAGCCTCGGCAGTGTGCATATCATAAACGTGCTTGAAACCGCGTAAAATACCTAATACTTTTTGCAGAAATAAGCAAAATGTAAAGTATAACATAAATAAAGTATACTAAAAACACTAACTCAATATCAATATCTCGCTACAGCGATAAATATGAGCTGAGCGGTAAATCTCTGAAGGTTAGATGGCCGTCGGACCTGACGACCCAATATATTTTATACTCTGATAAACGTGTCTACGCCTTGTATCATCTGCTTGCGATATTAACATTATATCTTGTTGAAGATTTAATTTTAAATAAATATTTGTCATAACCAGCAATATTTTGGGATTATAGATTCTTATTTTTATGGTAGTTGCTAGCTGTTATAAATTTTCAAGTAGCCTGTAATTCTTCGACTAGGTTTGCACAGACTAATTTGTCCTAAGTATATTTTGAAGCAGCGATAACCTTGTGGAAGATCGTTGGACTGCCAAGCAGAAGTCTTGAGTTCAATCCCAAGGTACGCATCTCTGACTTTTTTTCTATATATTAATACGTGAAGCGAAAATTTTTGATCCCTTTTTACGAAAATTGGGCGGACGGAGGAGTATGAAATTTCGCACACTTATAGTTTATACAGAGAAGAAGTGACGAATGCTAATATTTTTTTAAAATATGCATTGGAAATACATTAAATTAATCAAAAAACACTACACGCACACAACCATGCATTTGACACACGCAGTCGAAGCGCGTAACTATGGTTACATATCAATATCAATATATAATGACATAATATATCAGCAATATCTTACACCCAAACTTTGGTCGAATTTCGAGCCCTAGGCGACCGCTAGTAGTATTAAATAGTTAATTATCGCTTGCTTAATGGTGAAGGTAACCTGCATGTCCGAGAGTTTCCCATGATGTTCTCGAAGATATCTGAAGTCTGCTAACCCGCACTGGGCCAGCGTGGTGGACAATGGTCTAATCCTTATCACACTGAGAACAGGCCCGTGCCCAGCAGTGGTACAGTTTAATACAGGGCTGATATTATTATTTATTATATTATATATATTTTAAAGCAACTATTTTCACATATTCGCAATAACCAGATCTAACGGCATTCAATCAAAATAAAATATTTATATCTTAAAATTAAACTGCTTTATACAGATTTAATCGAGGTGTTTATTAACACATTTATTTTCAAAATATTACACTAATGCTGAACCTATTTGAGCTATTTAAAATTATTAAAACTATATACTCGTAAAACTATTAAGATTTAAATTTACACTTGCCTCGATGTTTCGGTTGCTTCTCAGCAGCCATATTTACAGGAGACTCCCCTTGAAAATCTAAATAGCTAAAATAGACAATAAGACAATATTACAAAATATTATATCTTATATAAACTATTTTCTTATAATGTTGGTAATAAGCCCATGATCCAGGCTTAAGCGCTACACAGTCTTATCGTATCGTGTAACTGTCTAACTTTCTATCCTACATCCTGACATCGATATGCTCCAAGCTAGTGTTATTCTCAAGTTACTCCCATTAATGACATGTTTTCGTTTATTTAAATTAATTGACAAAGCAGGAATATCAAGTAGAGACTAAGTGGCTAGCAAAGCATTACATTATAAATTTTATTATTATTATTTATTGACAGACAAGCATTACTATTATTTTTTTAATACTTAAAAAGAGAAGTCCTGCTGTAGGAATAAATCCTGTGTCGCGGGTAACTTTACAAACATTTAAACAACGGACACAAAGAACACCCAGACCCAGAACAACAATTTGTGGATCACACTAATTTTTGTCCCGTGTGGGTTTCAAAGCCACAACACTCGGCGCGATGGTAATGGCGAGGCGAACACTTAAACCACTGCGCAGTCTAGTCTTCTATAGTAACGAGAAGCAAACATAGGGCCAAATCTAGTAACTTATAATATAATATAATATAATAATATAATATTCTACCACATACACACAACACCATCTAGCCCAAACTAAGCAGAGCTTGTACTATGGGTACTAGACAATGGATAAACATACATATATACTTTTTTTTTGTAAATACATACATATTATACATAGAAACACCCAGACCAAGACAAACATCCATGTCCATGCACACAAATGTTTGACTTGTGCGGGAATCGAACCCGCGACCTCAGGCGTGGCAGTCGGTTACACCAACGACTACGCCATCGAGGCCGACTTATATTTATAACTTATTCAAAACTATGACTTTATTAAACCGCTAAAATAAAACCGCGTCGAGGCCTCAACAGCCAACTCTGGTTTATATTATTAAACCAATAACGTTGAATATCACGTTACCAGAAAACAATTTTGTATAAAGAATATGATCGTAAATTCTCTTTCATTTTACATCAGAACTGATTTATGAAATTCTTTTAATCTGATAAAAGATTGCTTTGGTATTTTTGTACCTGAATTATTGCTTGGGAGATCCTTTTTATCTAAAGATTATTTTAGCGCCACTCCATATTTTTAGGAAAATGAAATTCAGGCGTTAATTTCTGTAAAAAGTACGTAAGATTTCAATATTTATGAGTAAGCAATTGCTGAGGTATTGAATAAGGAATATTTATTACAAAACTCTGTTCGTGATAGCCTGACCCCGTTCTTAGCAAAAATAAAAAAGCAGCTATATATTATATCGAAATAATTTTAAGTTTGTTATCTTCCTTGTTAAAAACGGGCAAAAACAGGTCAGAATGTTGATGACAAAGTATCCCACTAGGCTAATATTAAGAAAAATATTATAATATGTATATATGTATGCATGCATATGCATGACAGCAGCGCTAGCCTAGTAGGAAACCGTTGGACTGCCACGCAGAGGTCTCGAGTTCGATCCCAAGGCACGCATCTCTGAGTTTTCGAAGTTATGTGCGTATTAAATAGTTAATTATCGCTTGCTTTAACGGTGAAGGAAACATCGTGAGGAAACCTGCATATCTGAGAGTCCTCCAAAATGTTCTCAAAGATATGTGAAGACTGCCAATCTGAACTGGGCCAGCGTGTGTTGGACTATGGTCTAAACCCCTCTCACACTGAGAAGAGGCCCGTGCCCAGCAGTGGGACAGGGACAGGACAGGGCTGATAATGCAAAATATGAATGGTATCTAAAGCGCTATACTTAACAAGCACATACGATGTTAGTAGACAGTGCCGTGAAATGGGTGCACAAACTAGCAAATACAATTTGGTTGCGCTAACTGCGTATCAGACGAATTGGCGTGCAGTCGCATTCTCTACCGACAGTGACACCTCACCGTGTATGTGAATATATTTATAAATCTGTGGTATATTTAGCTTCTGTTTAAAGCAGCAAAAGCTGCATCTTCTTCCTATCAGAAACCAATTCGGTGGCACAGCAGATGAGCACGTGACTATTATATGTTGATCGTCGTTGGTCATTGGTTCCATTTCTTGGACGGCCATTTTTGTCACGAAATCCTTTATGCCGTTATATTCATGTTTAATTCCCAGGTCGGGCAATTATTTTTGTCACTAAATTCTGTAGGTCTGCCATAAGTGTTACTTTGTGACCTAAATGAATAAATGATTTTTGACTTTGACTTTGAAACGTAAATGTCAAAGTTTCGGACCAATTGATAGTAGGTATTATTAGTAGCATGAAACATATGAAGTAACAATTTGATCATCCTAAACTCTATATTGAAGTGGTCTGAACAACAGAGTAATATCACTTTGAAAGAAATAAATCCGAAGAATCTTCGCGATAGGTATAATTAATTATATATATATATATATATATATATATATATATATATATATGTATATAGCATTATATAATCTTAATATATTGTACAACCGAACTTTCGAAGAGTTATTTTCATGGTCGACCTTCTGTTAAGCATTGCGGTTCGGATTGAATTGTGTGAAAGCTAAAATCATTGTTCACGAAATGTCGGTGTAACAGACTTCTGACTACCCCTTCGGAGATATATTCCTGAAACTATAATATATGTATGTATTTCAATTAGCTTATAAAAATGTTGGTTGTAGTCGGTAATATGTATTGAATTTGGCTCTAACATTTCAGTAAACTACCCTACCCAAGGCACCTACAATCACTGCTTACGCAATAACAAAATCCACACTTAAATATTAATGGAAACCTAAAAAGCTGACGCCGCAGAAATAATTTAAGCTTGGAAACACAAAGTACCTAGGTAATAAATAACAGAGTTTTAAGTCACTTTGAAAGATATACTAATTTGTGTAATATCTTCACAATAATAATTATTTTCACTTAAAGTAAGATCGTATCTTTTAATGAATAACTCGCAAAATGTTTGATAACAATCACTTTGCAAATTGTAAATTGATTACACTTGAGGTTGATTCGATTAAATTATATTTGTTTGTTAACTTTAAGGTGCCGGAGCGATTATATGGCTTTCGGTAATTATGATTTAATAACTTTGAAGTTTGGTTTAATGAATATGCGTTTATTTATTAGACCAATGCCAAACATTATTGACATTTTCATACATAAAATGTTTTATTGGCAAACTCTTCTGGAAAACAATTGTCGTATTAGAATTGTTTAAAATAGTGTGCCGATCTAGTCGAATAAGCGTCATTGTAAACTGAAATCAAATTTACATCCTATCCTAGTTGGTTACGCTTTCACTTAGCTCTTACTACTCAATTGATCGTCGTGAAATTTCTCATACACGTTATCAGAGATCCATAAAAGGACATAGATTACCTTTTATCCAGAAAAAGAGCACTGTTCCCGAGGGATAGAAATATATTGCCAAAATCTAAAAATTACTATGTTTATATTCGACACTTATTTTAATTAAGAAGAATACCGTTTGTGATATTTATGACAACAAAGCTACAACGGAACTCTTATGAGCAGCTTTTAAGGGATTTAGCCCTCTAATCATCCACCAAAAATCGGCTCTAGGAACTGAATGCTCAGGAAAACGGTTTTTAGTGTTTATCTAACCTATACTTTAATGTTCCAGGTTTAAAATTCTATCCGATAGTCGGTAATAGTTTCGGCCCATATTGTCACTTAACACATGCCTTATGCAGCTCGCAAAAAGAAAATGTGAGTATATATATAGAAATCAGTAATACATTATTAAACGAAGCATATTATAAAACCCAGACCATAATACACTTTACAGTATGGCCGGTGTCATGTCGTGTCGTCTTCATGTTTGTATGTACTTGTCCTCACAATGAACGTTAATCAAACGTTATTTGGGCACATACAACTTGTTTCAAATTCCAACGGAGTTCTTAGTCATAAGCAATATTCTTAATTTGAAATCAGTCTGGCAGCAAACCACAAAGAAAATTCTCTTATGAATACCAATTACAAAAGTTTCTAGACTAAGTTCAATAACCTTCAGAATAATCTACATTGCGTTTTATGATACGTTTACTTCCTCAGATCTGCATGCAAATTGGCATAACAAATCACAATTATAAAACGATTTCCTCATTTGAAATATTAGGCTTGTTACCCTCAGATTGTTGTTTGATATTTTAAGGCAAATTGTACTTTAAATGTACGTCCTTAATAATTTATGACAATGGGGGCGTAAAAGGGCCTTTTGCGCTTTTCTCATGTGGTAATTTACTTTAAGTGATATAAATTAGGATTTTACGCGCGCCGTTCTGGGTATACTAACGTCAGTTCTGTTCTGAGGTTTATATATGAATATACTTTAGAACATTTATTTGAAACACTTTCACAAATAAATTTTTGCTCATATACATACATCTTTATAATATTAAATCTTCTGTGCGTGTGTTTGTAATTAATTTCCTCCTAAACGGATGGACCGATTTTGATGAAATTTTTTGTGTGTATTCTAGTGGATTCGAGAATGCTTTTTTTTGTGTGTACAGGACAATTACGTCTGCCGGGACAGCTAGAGCTAATTATGTATGATTAGACACGAACTCGCACATGTCCACAGAAGATAGACAGAGATATATTATCAGACGCAAATACACTACGTAGTTTTACGAAATAGCTGGCGATGGTAATATTATGGTAATGGCGATGCAACCACGTAAACCAGTACGCCATCCGTGCATTCAAACTTCATGATAACTTAAGATCGGCGCTTTATTTAAAACTCCAAATTCCTTAAGCTTGTTGCTTTGCTTCCGTGGTTCGTAGCGTAATGTTATGTAGCCTAAGTTATTTCTTAATAAAACAGCTTTATAATTACGAAAGAATTACTAAAATTGATCCAGTAGTTTCAGAGTTTTTATTTACAAACAATATACAATTCTTTCGTGGTTGTATATATTAGTATGGATATTTTAACATAAGATTTATACTTCAGTGCTGTGCATTTGACTGTGTCCGTGCTTTGCAAGACTGATTTAAACTGACTTGAAAACGGTAGAAATTATGAATTCGACGACTGCAAATGCAAAAGTTCTATTGCCTGGTTGAACAGTGCTTTTGAGTTACTCTTTCAAGAACTTTGCAGCTGCAGACTAAATTTATACCCGGTAAACGGTAATAGAGTTGCTCCCCTATTCTGTGTTACACTACCTCGCGAAATATGGGTATTTTTTTTATGCTATAGAAGGCAAATCACCATACGGATCGCCTGATGGTAAGTGATTGCCGCCGCCCACGGACACGCGCAACACCAGAGAAGTCACAAGTGTGTTGCCGGCCTTTTAAATTTGCCTCCTCCCCAGAAGGGGGGAAAGGGTACCCTTATCTTATCTTATCTTATGTGGGGGTCAGTTCAGACCGGCGACACTTCGACCCAGTGGGATCTTTTGTGTCCATACTCTCCCAATAACGACTGCCATAGATGTTCATGGCAGCCGGGACCAACGGCTTAACGTGCTTTCCGAGGCACGGAGCGGGCGATAATTATCAATCAATACGCACATAATTTCGAAAAGTCATATAACTTCCAAAAGTCAGAGGTGCGTGACGTGGGTTCGAACCCGAGACCTCCTGCATTGCAGTCTGTTGGTCTCCCCACTGAGCTATCGCTGCTCAAGGGTACCCTTACTCACTCAACGAAACACGACGCAAGCGCTATTTCACGCCAGTTTTCTGTGAGGCCGTGATATCACTCCGGTCGAGCTGACCCATTCGTGCCGAAGCGTGGCTCTCCCACGGTATAAAACTCTGGCCAACGCCTATAAAAGCGTAAGACTTTCCTATAAAAAATACAGACACAATTACAACTTTAACACAAAATAAGTCATGCATATACGCCACAAAAGGAAAATATCGTTACTCTCCAAAAATACCACACAGCCAATTTGCAAACCAAACACTCCCATCCGAAACAGTTCATTCAAAAAAATACATTTTATAGCTTACATGTTAAATTTTAACGCTCGGTACATATTTGTATGTACTGGTACATTTTGTTATGTACCGGTTTATATCGGTATTTACCGGTACATATCGGTATTTACCGTTATATACCGGTAATTGCGAACTGCCCGCTGTTATTACCGCTTTAGCTCCAATTTGCAATCGTGTGCATCCAATCCAGCGAAAAACGGGAAAAGGGTTTGTATTTTTCGCTTTTAGGCTTTCTGATGGATTACGTAAGTGATTATTGAATTTACATTCGATAATTTAAAAAATATGTACGAATGCATACTCGTACATATTTTTTCTTTGTGTTACGTCTGTATCATATTCAGTTATTTATAATAGCCAGTTGCACTCACTGATCGGTAAACGATTAACGAGGTTAAGCAACGTTGGGTGCGGCCAGTCTATAGATGGGTGACCGCTTAGTGGTATTTCATCTGAGCGTCTCCGTGCTTCGGAGGGCACGTAAAAAGTCGGTCCCGGTTGTTGTCAAATTGATAGCAGTCGTTAAGCCATGTCAGAGGCCTACGGGCGGCTTGAACAACTCTTGATAACAGGTTGACCACTAACCACACGAAAAGAAGAAGAAGTTATTTATTCACGATTAAATACTCAATATTTTAACAAGCATGGAATAGCTGCATAAATCCCAGAGGAATATGCATTCTTAGAGATTAAAAGTTTATCTGTGGGCCAAGTTTTATCGATCTTGCAAAGATAAAAGGAATTTTTGAGACCAAAAGAAAGCGAATGTCCGCACTTATGTTACAATTTTAGTCAGCACCATCTCTATCCATTTTTCAATGCATTCAAAACGGCAATTTCTTATCATTGCATTATACTTTATAATAAGAACGTTTAGCAATATATTTTAGAACAAGTTACCATATACGAGCTGACAGGTTTAAGGTTTTAAGAGATACTTAAGTTAACGAGTAGGAACTCCTTCTACCAAATTGTTATTAACTTGGCAAACTTACTTAACTAAGGTTATTATTAAAAGCAACTTATCTACTCCAAAGTATTTTTTTAACGGTCATTACGTACTCGGGGTCCTGATTTTTTATTGTAATTAAAAATTCATTGGGGTCCATTAGAGTTTTAATGTTAATGTAATAAATTTTTATAAGCGACGATGTGGAAATAAAGTAATTACTGTGTACTTGTACAACTTCAAAAGGGATATTTTAGAAGTTTTCAAGTAACGCTCGCGAATTGGCGAAACGATAATAATTGTGTTACAGTATTGTTTGTTTATTCCTTTTTTATGTTTTATTGTGTTTGGCAGTTCATCGTCGTAATCAAATAAAATATTATTTTGTAAAGTTTTTTATAGTCCTACTAATGCGCACTGTTATAAAAGACAGAGGTTTAAAGAAAGTACATTTACAAGAAAGTAAAATATTTGTACATTGTTTCACTGAATCATATTTGAGAATATCAAGCCACATTTTGTTGACCGGTCAGAAACAGGCCAGAGACGAAAGCGCGTAGCGTTGTGTGTTGTTGTCCCGTGCGCTTCTCAATTTATCACCACACTAGTGCATGTGGCGGACCGGTGCCTTCTGGGGTCGTGGCGCAATCCAAACGAAATCTCGTGGCACCGGAATGTAAAGGGCATGAGAAGACCCCTTCATTCCGACCAGAGCAATTGCACTACTATCGGGGCAATATTATTATTCTTTAATTAAAACATCATTTTCTAAACTACTTAAGTTTTTAAATATTTTTATTTGTTTTTATTTTTTTATTAACAGGCTAACCTTACACTCTTTTACATGGGTTCTGAACATTGCCGCCTAAATGTGAATATTGTATGTCTCTATCAAAACGCTCACCGGGTATACAATATATCAATCCTGTGCAATCAACTAAAGGTTTGGTATATACCTTCTATAGGAATAGGAAACTATAATATTTTCCGTGGTATTCAAATTACTAGAATTACTAGTTTATAGTTATAGTTTTACTAGGTATCGGGATAGGATTTATTCCAGCATTCTAATAACACGTGAAGAGCTTCATTCATTGTACGGTATCGATAGCGGTTCCGGATCATATCTAAACTAATTAATTTCCGAATACACAGCAGATATATTCCGGACACATGACCGTGCATCAATCCTGGAGGTAATAAGTGGCAGATGGATTGGATTGCAATGCGGCGTATCACAGGTATATCGCGTCAAAGCTTGGCCTACGTTATTAAAAGATAGTGTTGGAATGTAGGCACGCGATTCAAGTAGCTTATTCGAAGAAATACTTTGTATTAAAACGTTTATTTTGTATAAGCATTCTGTTGTTGTGCTTGGTCTACCTTATTTAAATAATATAGTGTTGGGATGTCGATGAATGCTTTACTTCAGTAGCTTTTTCGATAGGAATGAATTTGTACTAAACATTTTATTATTATTTACTAGTATTACATATAGTATATAATTATAACCTATATCAAATGTACAAAGAATGGTATCGGAATAGTCGTTTCAACATATTCGATATTTAATGCTTAATGATACTGAAAGCAAGTTACGTACATAAATAAATTTTATTATTTACTAACTGTACTAGCAGCAAATTGTTTATGCAAGGTTCTTACTTGAATAAGCCACTTTAAATGTAACTTACGAATATAAACAATGTGTCGACTATCGATGCCAGTGTCACATCACTATAATAAGCCGTAACGTGATTTTCGCTCGTATCCAGCGATTTTGATCGAAGTATTGAACTGACGCAAATCTGTTTCACTGTAATTATCAATGACAGCACTATGTGTAGCTCCGCATTAATTTGATTTTAGAATGATTTCGTATTCGGCTAGATTTCGAATGTTTACGACGTGCTTGTTTCTTAAAAAGGATAGTAACACAGTACATACATAATAGTAATGTAAATTATATTGGCTATCCTGGGTTTTTAACCTTTTGAGCGGTAGCTGCCCACTGGCGACTAGAAATCTGTTTTAAATTTTATCTGAAATTCTGGCAATTGACAGGTTAATACATACTAGCAGTCGCCTAGTGCTCAAAATTCGACCAAAGCTTGCCTGTAAGATATTGCTCATATATTATGTCATTACATATTGATATATGTAAATGTTACGCGCTTCGACTGCGTATGTCAAATACATGGTTGTGTGCGTGTAGTGTTTTTTCATTAATTAAATGTATTTCTAATGCATACTTAATAAAAATATTAGGATTCGCCCCTCCTTCTCCATATAAACTTTAACTGTGCCAAATTTCATTTTCATATCATTCCGTCCGCGCAATTTTCGTAAAAAGGGGTACAAAGTTTTTGCTTCACGTATTAATATAAGATTTCAGTTGATATCAGTAAAATTTTAAGAGAATATGTAAACTTAAACAACCGATTGCGAGGTTCAGAGGAAAATCTCTTAATTGTAAAACAAAATTAATTTGGAAGAAGCATTATAATATTAATATTGCCACAACTACTCACTACTACTTGGTTAGCATACCGAAAAATATTCTGACACTTGTTAAAGCCTACGCAGTAGACCGTTAAACCAATTTTGTTTATGTGGCTTTAAAATAATATCCACATGACAACAAGACAAGCACAAAAAATATGAAGTCAAATAAAGTTTATATTGTATATGACATATTGCAGACGATACTTTTATCATTTCCATACTCGCGTCACTTTGGCAAGACCGCTTCATGCAGTTACATTTTTAACTTATTGAATATCTGAAACAATAAATATTCAGCGTATTCGTTTGCCCCCAGTGATATGTTATGACATTTTTACAACAGAACAATTGTAACGGATAAGTCCGGCAACACACTGCCAGTGCTGAATTATAGCTGACAAACCAGAATGATATATATTATTTTTACTTATTATTATAATTTAATAATAAAAATATAATAATATTATTATTATATTTTTACTATTAAATATTATATTATAATAATCCTAATCCTAACTAATACTATAAAAGCGAAAATGAGTTTGTTTGTTTGTTACCTTTTCACGCCTAAACCACTGAACCGATCATTCTGAAATTTTGCATATACGTTGTCAGGTATACAGAAACGGACATAGACATACATAAAAATATTACAGTTTCCAAGGACAACCACAATAACGTTCTTATGATAATAGATGGCGCCACGTGTCTTTCCAATCATGGTTGAATTATATTATTACAAGCAGAGTACAATCCGAATAGATTGTCAAATTCTAAATTAACGCGAGCGAAGCGGATGGCAAAAGCTAGTATATTATAATATTTACTATTATATAACAGTATTCTTTCACATTCACGCAAATATTACATGCTAAAAGTAATGAGACTGATTGATGTTAATATTAAATAAGAGCTTAATCGATAATTTGATTACAGTTGGTAAGAAGCTACGTACGTATGCCATATCATTTAAATGGAGAGCAACATTATGTTAGTTGCTTTATATAGCTTGACCACTTGACACGCAACTTTACTGTATGATATTATTTTTACTGAGATTTTTCGCACTAAACTCATAAAATCTGTCGGGAACGAGACACAATGAAAGAATACTTATTCTGGGCCCCGGAATTCGAGCGTTGTACTTTATAGCTTTTCAACTTGTTAGCCTGCGTGAATGGGGAAGCAGGCAAGCGGTCGTCTTGCCACTGCTACCGTGTCGAGTGTTATGGGGTCGAGAATAATGCTCCTGAGTGTGTGTTTACTTAGTGTCCACTAATTGTATTTATGTAAAGAATCTTGCGACACATGGTTTGATCCCAAATTCGGAAGTTGTTTTTTATAACAAACATATATTGGTTTGCATATGATAGGCTGCTTAAATTGCTTATATGTACTTAGACTCACCTTGATCTTTGGTTTTGATCGCAGCATTCTACCATTTATGTGTAGTCGATTACAAAATCTGCAAGCAACGACTAAGCTGGTCGTTGCAGAATCTTGCTTGTGCAGCAGAAACTGTAGCTTTAATTTATCGCTAGAGGTATGCTACAGCCTATGCTCATATATAGTGCGTACCGGAACACGCAGATTGATTTATAGTTTCACAACTCGCTGCTCTATTTGCGATGCGTTTCGAATCATTCTTTGAATAAAACATTTAAAATTAAATTCAAGGCATGTAGTGCGTGGATATTTTTTGTTTTATAGCACTGTCTGGACAGCAATTAATAAATATTTTTTATATAAACTTTTGTTTCAACGCAAATAAATTATTTGTAAATCTTTCTGAACCTTAACAGTTCTTATTTATTCAAAATATTTTCTTCTCCATAAATGTTTACAGTGACCAGTGAACAGTTCAAGGGCAATCATTGTAGAAGGGTAGTCACTGTTAATAACTTAACAGTGGCTATCGGACCTGATGCAGTTAAAATAGATTAAAAATTGAATCGACTGAATCTATAAATATTTTCTTGCTACCGGTATGTTATTAGGTTATCACGTGAAAAAAATTATAGTATACGTAGTAGATAAGCTTATTAATAATTTTGTCAAGTTTAGTAACAAAACAAGAGAGGCAGATAGAGGACACAAACGCGAACGGCCGCGGCATACCTTTATATTCTTTCCATTATATTCTTCATACATGCTCGCCGGTTTTTGGTACATTGAACTCAGTATTACGTTGAACGATTCAGAGAAAGATTGGTATTATGGAAAAATATATCGAATTATAATAATTATATGAAATCGGATCAAACGAAGTTATCGTTCGAGTTACTTTGAGGTTTTAAATTTTATTAGTAACCTTAATTTGACTGCACAGATATCGTAAAGCCACTGCAATAAGTGTTCTAGGCTGGTGATGTGTTATTTGTGTCCTTTGTTTTATGATTTATATGATGTGTTCACATAGCTGGTATGAAAAATATATGATTACGATTTTGAAGTGAAAACTTCTTTAGCGTCGTTGTGCACTTTTTTGTGATTGGTAAAAAATGTTAAATTCGGGTCAGGACACGTGACCTGATCGAAAATTCGTAAGACGGAGGGAGAATTGTCAAACTCGCGTCAGGACACATGACCTGATCGAAAATTCGTAAGACGGAGGGAGAATTGTCATGTTTGTGTACGATAGCACAATAAATGAATATTGTATTTTACCACATAAATGATAGTACTTTTATACTGATAATTAAAGCAATTCGTGCAAAATTATTCCCTAACCGTTCCAAAATATCAAAAATACACAACGTTAATATTCAAGTTTTCACTTCTGCCGGAACTCCCGAAGTGCAACCCGTTGATTTTTTTTTGTCATTTCCCCTAACCAAGAGAATCAATGAAAGAATTTTTTGTCATTTCCCCTAACCAAGGAAGTCAATGCAATAATTTTAAAAAATCAAAAAAATATTTATTATTTTTAATTTCTAAGTCAGGCGAAGTGTTATTTCTTATGAAACCTATTATCTCTTTTTCTAGTCCGGCAATAAACTCGCAAAAAGCAATTTTTGGTCTACGTTGGGTTAGTTTATTATAATCCTTTCATTTCTTTACGCAAATGGTATCTAAACATTCCCAACTAATTTTATACACCGAGGAAATAGAATCAGAAAATCATTTACAATTCATAAATTGAAATCGATTCAATTCTAATATTTAAATTAGGTTCAATGGCAACATTTGTGAGACTTAATATTGTTTGTTTTAAAGTCCAACAGTCGGTAAAAGGGTTTATATTTGAATATAATCTATGCTGGGAATGTTTATTTGCATTTTATCTAGGAAAATTGTTAATTCTGTTGAACATCACATTTATTTTATAGAATGAAATTTGAAATTGGGTCAACATAAACAGATTTAAAAACCACTTACAATTTATCATTTTAAAATCACTGCCTCAGCGCAACTGTAATAAACTATGAGATCCAGTAATGTATATCGTATAGTACAGGTAAATTGTTACTTTAGGACTTTTCTAACAAGAAATTCTCAATGGCAACGAAGACGATGCCTAGAACTGAGCCCAGAAGACGACAATAGACTCATCCTCTATTAGGTAGGACCTAAAAGCATAGCTGGTGAACTGTGAACTGCTCAGATGGTGAAGTAGTTTAAATAGGTTGTTGGTTGGATGATTCCCATATGGAAAAGAACTTGTGTGATCCACAATTTGTTGTTTCGTCGTCTGGGTGTACGTTCCTTTGTTTAAATGTTTGTAAATTCCTCCACGACACAGGAGTTAATCCAATTACGGAAACAGTACAATAAAATTAAACTTCTATCTGTTAATGTATTTATTAAAAATCAGGTCAGCAACACAATATTTGCTACAATAATCTGTTATTGAAGCAAATCCATTATGAACTGAACACTATCATTTCCATTAGACTCTCTGTACTCCAAATTAAAAACTATGAAATGTGAACATAAATAACATTTTATATTTTATACTCAGAGGTACTAAAGATGTGTTTTGCTTTTACTGACGTAATGGGTACAAATATAATAAAATAGGTTTTATATGAACGGAAAATCTAATAATATTTTTATTAAAGCAAACATTTTTTATGCCAATATAGTTTGGCCAAGTTGAAAAAATCGTCTCGATGACCCTGTAACTTATTATGGTTATAGTTTACAGGTTGAGCTAACAGTAATTTTGTATTTAGGAAGTTCTGAGCAGCACTACGAAATCTGCAAATATATTGACACTAGAAAACAATAGGTACGGTTCTCTTTACGTGAAACACAAAACCACAAAAGATTTAATAAAGTAAGAAACAGCTTCACAAACATTCACGATTCCAACAGTAATAGTATAACGAAATTTGGTACTTAAATTTTAATTTAATAACGTCGCATTTACAATTTTAGATCGCATTGCATCAACCACGTCTTCTGTAACTAAAACGAAATAGAGTTGAATATATTCGCTATTTCTGTCAACACACTTGACCAAACACCATTAGCTGAACAAGTTTAATCAGAGTAAGGTATATCAGAATAAATCAAAATTAAATAAATACAAACTCAAGCTAATCACTGATTAAAAAACCTTATTACTGGTACAAGTCAAACCAGATAAAATTGAAAATGCTTTTGGCGTTTTTCCTAAAACTTTTTATGGAACCGTACCTTGTATGTACACCATTTGAAAAAAAGGCCCCCGGTCAGTACCATCCCGAGATTTTGGATTGAATTAAATAAACCAAAACCTCTGTACTGAGAACGAATTCATTTCCATTCAAATTGCTTTATACGAAGAGTCAGCTTGTTCAGATATCCATGAGTATCGAATAAATTTAATAAAATACAATTGAATTGTTTATTCGATATATTTAGTTTTAGATCAGTGAAGACATTATTGATTATTTTGATATTGTACTTGTTTTGCATTTTCATTTAAAAGTGGTACTAGCTTTCTTGCTTTAATAATAGTAGTCAGGTGAAGTTTTAAATGCGTTTGCATTTTAGACTTAGTGTTTACCAAGAGGAGCTCTAGTTTAAACCAATAGCCGGTAGAAGGTAATTATATACTAATAGATTTTGCCCTCTGCTTTGCTCGCGTAAATCTAGGTTTCGTTAGGTTAGTAACTAATAGAAAAGTATTTATTTCTGAGTGAAAGGTATCTATGTCCTTTTTTATTACCCCAACATCATGTATGCGAAATTTCATGATAATCGGTCGAGTATTTGAAGCGTGAAAGCGTAACAAACAAATAAATAAACTCACAATCGCATTGATAATATTAGTTAGGATTGTAGAGTGGTAATTTTGTTCACAAATGTACACAGGTAATAATTTGCTGCCTATTAGCGATCGGTCACATATCAAAAAATGACTTTAATGATATCCTGTGAACATTGTACTCTTTACAATCGAATCTTTGCTTTGACTTATTGTTGTTAGTGGCAGACTGAAAGTAAGTTTAGTAACCTGACCGCTGGACATACCTACGTATGTGTGTGTTCTTTTGCAGTTACAAAAGTAAATCTATGGAAACATCAAAAGTTGCTCCTCACTATAAACCACATAGTAAGTCAAAAAGCACAGAAACTTCTTGTTGGCAACAAGTAATCGTAGCCTATATCAAGGCGACAGGGGAAAGGGGTATGGGAAGAAAGAGAAGGAAGGGACCGAAGGAATGATAGATCTTATTTTAATTTTCTCATTACTAAGGGAACAGGCTTTTCTTAAAGGTCAATAAGGAATGATTGACCTTTAGAAAAGCTTGTATTCATAACTCTAATATTAGGCTTACAATAGAAACATGTCTTAGAATGTCAAAGGTTGTTTCTTAGAATGTGACGTCTTTCCTATAAAGGGTTTTCCAAGTAAACATATATTTGTTTATGACACAAATCAGCCTACAAACCATAAAATCTTTACCGTATATTTTAGGGTATTATAACTATTACGTGAATTAGTTTTTTTATTTTTAGGTAAAAGTAATCCTTCGTTGAAGACAAAGTTGCAACTCGATGAAAGAAAGACAATAAATACTTATATATTTGTACGCATGGAATCGGTGAATACAATAATTTTGATATAATGATAAATAAAAAATATTGGTAACCAAATACTAATGCATAATAAAAATAACGAATATCATATTATTCAAATACAAATTATTCGTTATTTTTATATATATCCATCTGATATCTATCCACCATTACTTATCCTGAGACAGTCTCGTCTGTTGTTATTCTGCAAGTTTTTTTTATATCGTCCATCGATCAAAAAATACTATTATATTATTATACAGCACAAGAAAATTCAAGAGGTAAAGGTAAAAAGATAGAAGAAGATAGTTGAATAAACCGTGATCAAAAGCGAAAAAACTGTAAAAGTGGTATATGAGTTTCTGCTTTTAATTTAGTTAAGTATATAAATTTTAACAGATTTGTGTAACATTAATATTAGTAAATATTGCGTAACATGAACTAATATAAATAATGTAACAACTGTTAATAAAACGAGCCGCAATTGTTTTGGCACCGAAAAGTATGACAAAATATAGGGCACAAAGAAACTCATTTAGTATAATCAAAGTTGAGCATCTTTGGCACGGTTCAATTCCAACTTTTTGTCCAATCAGAGGCTCAGAAACTTGAGAGAGCAGAGTGCAAAATGTTACTCTGATATAATTTATGTGTGTGAATGCACCCCATATTAAAAATATTCGAGAAAATTTTCTCTTCTTGCTACTTTGTATGTAGCCTAATTTTAACAGTAGTTCAATAGGTTTCTACAGCCTCTGTTATATATCTCTGATAAAAGTATACTTAATTTGTGAAAAGATAGGCAGGTGCTACGGATTTTTCCTTTCTATGATATTGAAATAACTCTTTTATAATAGAAAAAAAATGTAAAACAGATTATCTGCACATTTTATCTTGTTTGTGCAATATCTACGAAGACTGAATCAGTACCTAAATATATGGTTTTTAGTGAGGTATTGTTATAAGTATTACATTACAAGGAGTTTGTTTTTTTTAAGTAGATACGGCAATTATAAAGTAATTTAGGATACGTTAATGATTTGTTATATAATATACACGTTGATGAAATTCCACCATTCATTTACCAAGTTGATTATAATATTATATACATATTATTATAATTGTCTTGATAAATTTGAGAAAGACCTCAAAGTTAACGTCATAAGCCATTTATTTCAATTTGGCAGCAAAGTAACATATATAAATATATAAACGTCACAGTTTATTGGTTAGTGAGTTTACAAAACATTCTAAGTCTATGGAGTATACTGAAGTTATATTTTATTAGTTGTTAGGTTCCGGCAAGAAATTCAATACTACGCTTTTAAATTATCACAAATTATTATACCGTCAGTATTTTACAACTTAAATTTACAAGTTGTTGCAGCTGTGGTACATAAAAATAAGTTTTGTATAATAATTATATTCCGACATTCCAAATCGGTTATGCAGTAAGAAAATAACCTGAGATATAAGTACCATATGTCGACAAATGTATTTTTAATGTATAATATTTTGAGAAATGAATCGAAAGAAAATAAATACGATAAAATTGAGCCCAAAGTCTATAATTTCTGCCCTTCCTCTAATAATAATCAACTTACTAAATAAACAATTTTGGATGTACGATGTACCCATATTTCTATGCGATTACTTATTTATTATTTGTATTATTACTATATTTGTATAATTCAGTCTTAACATTGACATACTGCATTAAATGTACTCAACTGTGGCAAACACTAGCAGCCAAGAATTCGATTTGAGCGGCGCAGTGCACCGTCGTCCATGATGTATGCCCACTTTATGAGCGAATTAAAATGGCTGCCGTGTGACTTATGATGTAATAATGGCGTCGGTGACGTCACACACGTCATACATGACCCCGGATTATTACACGTCTAAGATTTAAGTGACTGCTTTTGTCACCGTTTACTTTATTATAATATTAGTACTTATCTTGAGACCTTGTGTCTAAAGTACCTAAAGTTCTTTTATTGGTTTAATGAATCTTGCCCTTCACTATACAGAACAAAAAACTCCTAAAAATGAAAGCGCTATAAAGTCCACTCAATAACAGCCGTCATTTAATTAATTGAATTTGAAGTACTCCCGTAAAGTGAGGGAACGATACAAATTCAAATAAACCATCCATTATCCATCGAAGTATGCTGGAATGAAAAATTACGCCACGCGTAATTTTCAATGGCGACCGCGGCGCAATTTTGGTTTATACGCAGTTGAGACGCGTAAAAATTTAACTCATAACCCGTAATGATAACTTTACGATGTCTATCTTTATAAATGGGATTTTATGTATTTTTTCAGGGCAAACCGCAGGGTATAAAAATAAATGGAGTAGCTGCGGTTAAATAAGATTATATGCTTACTGACGTATCAGATTTCATTGTTTATCCCAGAGATAGCAAAAATCTGGTCTATTTGTTGATAAACGAGTATCATTAGCCTATAGTGCCCCGTAGAGACAAGATTGCGTGTTGCAGATCCTGCAACTAAGGAATTACTGCGTAGTCAGCGCAAGCGAAAAATAACATCAGTTGCCTGCTTAACAGACAGAGCAGAGCGTATATCTTAGGTGTGCTAAAAACCGTACTAGCCGTAGCAATACAAGAATATTTGTCTATGAACCTTTATAATTATGTTAACCTCTCTTTATTACAATGTAACCATGAAAATGGCTTCAGTGAGATTTTACCGGTACGATTATTTTTTGGAATAACAACAACACTATCTTATTTTAACATAATATTCATTTAATGTTACAGGATAATTATAATGATTTAAAATTACCAAATAATCACATCACTGTAACAAATAAAAGTAGATTATTTGTATAAAGCCAATATCAGAAATTCATACTCATGTGTAATTGAACAAATATTACGTACATGTGAAAATATCGCTGCTTTTATTCCAAAAATAAATCGATCTAGCAAAAATCTCATTGTAACCATTTTCATGACTTAATGTCAAAAGAAATAACAGGAAACAATAGGTGGACCAAATTTGTCAGTCACTGATATTTCATAACATTATCATCCATCTTTATCCTAGATGGTAACAGGAAATTTTCCTGTCAAATAATACCCATGACTTTTAATCAATCCTAAAATAATGTCCACATTTTTTCCACTTAAGAGAAATTACTTTTGCATAAACCGGGCAAAACGTTATTTAGAAAAGTAAATAAGAAAAAACTGAGATCTAAGGCGTTTCAGGCGCTTTACCCGTTGAAGTGGAGATTGGACTCGCGGATTTTTTATTCACGTTTATGGACTTCTTCGTTTTTTTGAACGATTTTTATTATTTGCCGCTAAAGACGGAATCAGGAGATTAAGTGTCGGTTAAATATTGCGTTTTAATGAACACATGTTTTTAGCTAACTTTAGGTGAATAGTAATATTATCTTATATGTAGGTTTATTGATTCAGCAATAATTATAAAACACTTAAATGGCTTAATGGATTTTTGATAAATATAGTCATTGGAAATATATTATTTATAATAAGTTTAAATCAATAATGTTATTATTAAGAAAAGAATAAAAGCAATTTCAGGTTTATACCTACATGTAAAAACTTAAACAAAAAACGTAGAAAATACATAAATTTTGCTTAAGGAAACTATAAAAAAACCAACACGACATCAAAGTAGACTGTCTTGTTATTATTGATTTATGCAAGAAGAGCTAACTTAATTTCGCTACAATTTATATGAGAACACTTCGTATGACATATGAAAAAAAAACATCTAAATCAATTCATAATTGTCAGAGTAATCGCGTAACGAACATATGAAAAAAACATTCGAACTGCGAACCTCAATAGTCGAATTGAGAACCTCCACCTTTTTTGTCGAAATAATTAGACAACAAAAGTTTTCTATTAAATTAGTTTGCATTTAAGTGTTGAATGTATTTCTTCTTCAAAAACAACACTTTTAGTATAAACTATATAATATGCTCATATTATTATATTTTATACTAAAAGTTCCACACTCGTATTTCCGTGAATATTATGATTTGCATAATATGTGAAAATAATCCGAAGTATCAATATAATAGAGAAATAATAAATACCAATTACGAAAGCAATTTTTTTACTATAATACATGAATTTAGGCTGTCATCTGTAAAAGCCTTCAGAAAGGTATTAAAATGTTGTAAGTCCTAACTAATCCTTATTTCCTTACTATTTATATATATATATCATTATAAATTCGAAAGTAACTCTGTCTGTCTATCTGTCTGTCTGTCTGTTACCTTTTCACGGCTAAACCACTCAACCGATTTAGATGAAATTTGGTACAGATATAGTTTAAGACCTGGGGAAGGATATAGGCTACTTTTTATTGATGTAGGTACCACGCGGGCGGAGCCGCGCGCAAAAGCTAGTATTTTATATGCGAAAGTGAGTTTGTTTGATTGTTACGCTTTCACGGCTTAACTATACAGCCCATCATAATTTTTTTTTATAGATCTAAGGTGGCAAACTAGCTTACGGCCCGCCTGATGGTAAGTGGTCACCATAGCCTATAGACGCCAGCAACACCAGAGGCACCACTTGGGCGTTGCCGACCCTTTAGGAAAGGAGGAAATGGGAAGGGGGAAAGAGGGTGATTTGGCGTCCGGCACTCTCACTCACCGAACGAAACACTACAGTAGGAATACTGCTATTTCCCGTCGATATTCTGTGAGAGGGTAGTCCTTCCCCGGTCGATCATGAAAATGTTCTCCAGAAAAAAAGTACTGTTCACGAAGGATAGCAATTCATTGACATAACCATTAACGCGAGCGAAGGCGCGGGCAAAATGTAGTAATCTATATAGGTTTTGTTATCTACAATGTACGACGGCCTTCGAGAATCAGAATAGCTTTCTATATAAAAGCTATCTAAACACAAGATAGATGTTCATGATATATTTATGTATTGTAATAAGTAGACATTTCTATCTAAGGCAATTGATAGATAGTCTATTTTACTTATAATAACCAGGGAAATTAAAGACTCTTTGGCTTCGTCTGTGAGGCCTTTTCAAGATATTTACTTGAGCGCTGTCTGAGTACACGTAATTGGCTTGGTCTTGCTCACAGAAAATTGAGGACGAAGAAAGTGGCATAAACTTTGAATTAACTGTGTGTACATTATATAGACATCGGTATAAATAAATTATATTACTTATACCGTTTACTCGCAAGCAAGTTTGTTCCCTTCCTATTAAAGAATCATTCGTCATAAAGAGTGGTCATTACATAAAAAATAAGTTTATGTCTCTCGACGGCATATAAGCTAACTTTACCTGTATACAAAAAATCACGACTATTTGTCGCTCTGTTGCTGCGTAAAAATACATCACACCAACAAACACAATTTAACATTTCTAATATGATGTCAGGATAAGAATAGTATAATTTTGCATAGAAACATAAATAGCGACTACCCTAGTTTTCTAGATTTATGATTGTATTTTGCAAAGCATATATTATTTGGTGACGTTACGAATGAACCAACTGGTTTTACTAATCGAGCTTCGACTGTATCAGGATAGTATCACTCCCTCGTAAGAAACCAATGTAACAGCAGTAATACTGTTACTGGGCTTCGTCATGTAAGTATTCCTTTATATTCATTCCATATTTAATTCCTTTTCCCTAGGGTAGACAAGGCGAAGCAGCGATTGCCTAGTGGGAGTCCGTTGGACTGCTAAGCAGAGCTCTGAAGTTCGCTCCCATAATAATAATAATAATAATAAATCATTTATTTGCTCAAACATGGTAGAAGAGTTGGTACAAATATTATTAGCATCACATGTTCTGCCAAGCATGGCGTGCAAATATGTATGTTAATTAAAAATTATCATAAAATAAATTAATTTAAAATATGGGATTAAATTATATAAAAGAAATTATGAAATAAAATTATGGTATGACATTATTAAATGAATAATTCAATGAAATTGTTACATTATGTTATATGTACATGATCGTCCAGGTAATCTTTTAAATAGTAATATTGTTTGTCTAATAGCAGGTTATGGAGTGTTTTTTTAAATAATAATAATGGAAGACTATGAATATTGTTGGGTAGATGATTAAATATTTGAATACACATGCAGTAAACATTTTTCTTAAATATCTCGAGTTTTATGGGTGGTATATGTAACCTGTTTTTATGTCTAGTTCGGGAATTTGCAGTATCGCCGAGCTTTTCAAATAGTTCTGGATGTTTTTTCACAAACAGGCATATTTCAAGTATGTATTGGCATGGTAATGGTAGTACTCTATGTTTTTTAAATAAGGGTTTACAGCTGTCCATGACATCAGCGCCACATATTGCACGTATACATTTCTTTTGGGTTTTAAATACACGATCGGCCTCAACCGAGTTACCCCATACAATTAGACCATATCGGAGTACAGAGCTTATATAAGCATGGTAAGCAATCAAGGCTGTGTCTAAGTTAACTGTTTGTCGGATATATTTTAATACATATACAAAACGGTCAATCTTACTTACAAGTTTTTCTATATGGGGTTTCCAATTACAGTATTTATCTAATGTTATACCTAAAAATACAATGCGCGCATCTCTGACTTTTCCACGTTATGTGCGTATGAAATACTTAATCATCGCTCGCTTTTAGTGAAGAAAAACATCGTGAGGAAACCTACACGTCTGAGAGTTATCCATAATGTTCTCTAAGATATGTGAAGTGTCCCAACCAGAACTTGGCAAGCGTGGCGGACTATGGCCTAACCCTGCTCACACTGAGAAGATCCCTGTACCCAGCAGTGAGAGAGTTTAATATAGGGCTGAATTATAGACAACGCGCGCTTGAGGCCCTGGTTAACCAAGCGATGATAGGCCACAGTAAAGTCATTTGCTAACTTTATTATAATTATATAAGAAATAATTATAATTTTGCGAGTTTAGTATTAGTACAAATCATTCCATCAATTTGATGCCACATCTATTGTGATGGTTTCAGTATTCCGTGAGTTTACAACTTGACATTCATATATTAATTCGGATCATACCTTCGACGGACTTCAACAAAAGTTTCTGGTAGAATAATTCTATTGAAACAACTTGGTTTAGAAACCTCAAGAAAAGAAGATCAACTATTAACAAGGTCCTACATTTAATGAAAAATATGTATTCGTATTCTTACGCAAACTAGTCGTCCAAATCTATTTACATTACGAGAACGATCTAATCCTATACATATGTATATTATATTAGTTTCCGAGTTGCGGCGAAGCAGCTGTGTTTGCCGTGCGGTCGGGTATCGTACAACTGTGCGGTTCACCCTACTATTGTTTCGTAGTAAGAGATGGCTTCCAGCCGGGTGAACGAATTTATTTAAGTAGATTTCGTGTACTTGGTTTTTAACCTTTGCAAATATTTTCATTATACTCTAGTACAATTACAGAAACATAATCACAATGATTGAGATTCGGGGCATAAAATTATTTTACAACAGCCACACAAACTGCACAGCGGCTGTGTATACGAGTGCTGTGCATAAGGTCTGGTACTGTGCCCGGTACACGGTAGGTAATAGGTTCGCCTTGTATAACATGAGGCTTAAAAATATAGCAAAATATATATTATACCCATATAATACACCTCTCCCCGCCCTTTCCAATATATAAGCGTGAAACTACGTCACCATCCTCTTACCCTGGTCCGAATTTATTCTTCTTTCACTTCCATACTTCTCTGTCACTCGTCATCAGATCATTTACCCCTTTCCTTTTCATATCCATCCTCACACAGTCCATCCATCTTTTCCTTGGCCTTCCTCTCCTTTTTCGTCCCTCTACCCTCATATTCATCACTTGCTTACCTACATACGTATCATCTCTTCGCATAAGATGTTTATACCAAGCCAAACGATTTCCTTTCACCTTTTTGTCTATGGGCACCACTTTCAGACTACCTCTTACATGTTCATTCATAATTCTGTCCATTCTCGTCACTCCACACATCCATCGTAACATTCTCATCTCTGCTAAATGCAATCGTTTCCCATCCATCTTCTTAGTAGCCCAAAACTCAGCTTCATACAGTACGACAGGCCTTATAACTGCCTTATACATGCGACCCTTTAATTTCAAAGGCAGTTTAGGATCGCATATTGTGCCCGAGATCTATTGCCGTTTCATCCATCCTGTGTTGATTCGTTGCCTAACACCCCGAACAATTTAGCCGTCATCTTGCAAGAGTGAACCGAGGTAGCAAAAGTTGGAGCATACTGTACATATGTGTGTAATTGTGCATGCCAATGTTTTGTTATGATTATAGTAAGACATCTCATGTTTAAGTAGTTACAAATCTACCTTGGCTGACACCGACTCCATTAATAACAATAATTTAATTATTCACAAGAAAACGCAATTATTTTTTAACTTTTTAGTGCATTTTTTGTTTTAGAATATTCGTTTTTGAAGTCGTTTTATTTTGTTAAAATTTTGTTTATGTTGTTATAAATACTGAATGCAATCTTAAAATATCACAATCTCCTTGAAATCTATGAAAACATAATATGGCGTGCGTACGTTAACTTTAGATCTTAGGTTAAAGAGAGCTTTCCGATGGACATTCACAGTGGCGGCTGTAAAACAACGTATAATAGGGGCAGATTTCTTAACCCACTATAAGTTGTTAGTTCATTTAAGTGCGCGGAGATTAGTAGATCAATTCACTCGTTTAAATGTTATTGCTTCAGTCATGTATCATGGCAAGTATGAGTCGTCAGTTAAAACTTTTATTAATAATAATATGTGGCACGATATATTGTGTAAATATTCAGACATTACCAGACCAGTATCATACAAAGATAATCCTAAGCATCAGGTGTGCCATCATATCGAAACTTCGTGGCCACCAGTGTATGCGAAGGCGAGACCACATCCGCCGGATAGATACAAAAAGTTTGAAATTACCAATTAAATATTATCAGTATTATCATAAATATATATCTCTATAACAAATATTTATTTCTAATAGAGATATTACTGATTGCTATATGTATAAGCATTCAGCCAAATATACACCTTTTTTCGTAATATATTTATCATATTCTGGTTATCTGGTAGTTTATGAAATAATTTTATAGACATTGGATGACAATTTATTTTAGAAATTATATTTTCAATGGTCACCAAAACTATAGCAAGAATAAATATGGTTCTTGCAGAGTTACAACATTAATAATATACAATGATAGTGTAGTTAATAGCTTCATTATTTTATAATTATGTAAATGCACATATTAGCTCAAATACAAAAAGATTAGGAGATAACAAATCTACACAACATTCTTACCATGAGACTGATGACAACTTCCCTTAGCTAAATAAATAAAAGCATAGAAGACGAGACTACCGGTTAGAGCTAGAGGCGTAAATAGTGTAACCTGACTCTGCAGATAACAAAGTTTAATCTTATTTTCCCGAACCCGTGTGCACTGTAGTAATAATGGCCAGTTATTTCATTTATCGCTCAAAGAGCTACACATTAACAACCTGCTTTGTAAAATCCTATAAATAATCTAGGAGAAACTCGGTCTTTAGTGAATCGTAAATATACAGTCCACTTAAAACGACTGTACTTATTACAATTTTGATCTGGTCGGATTCTATCCAGACACTGTAATGGTTACTTTAGTTAGCCGCGATGCTAGCCAATAAATGATTGATATGTTGGATATCAGACAAGTAATACCTATCTCGACAATGCTTTATTGTTCAGGCTTGAGCCTGAACAATAAAGCATTGTCGATACCAATCAATACCAAAGCTTAAAGAGATACCTAAAACACTTAAAGTATCATAGAGCAGCTCGAAATGTCTTGAAACCCGCAACAAATTTCATTAAAAGCAAATTGAAGTTGTGAAATTGTTGACAAATACCTAGAGCATTTAAAACTGCTCGGTGGTTTCAATTTTGTTAAAGAGGTTTGTCGATGAAACCAACTCCTTGTGGTAGCGTATGAGTGGCTTCGTGATATTTTTTCATTTAAACTTCTTGCAATTGCTTACTTTGGCGGATAGAACTTGACTTCTCGTGGCAAAGTGATTGTAGCATTTGAAGTAACGTTTGCTTAAATGATCATTTCTAATACTTAAACATTGGTTCCAAGAAAGCTCAAATTTAATGTGCTCTAAACTTAAATAAACTTAAATCATTTGGGATATAAATTAATAATTGCCTGCATAGCCTTGACAAACAATGAATCCACACGTTCTCACAATAAACTAATCATTGCTTATAGTGTCTCACATAAGAATATACGACTTCATTGATGTGTTAGATTAAACAGCACAAAAGGCGCTATTGGAATTTGAGGGATAATTAATTTCAAGTTCATTAGCATGACGTCATCGGACTAAGAAGATGACGATACTAATCTGGTACATATACCAAATAAGGTCATCACTGGCTGGTACAGAGTAATTCTGCGGTTGTATCAGGCCGATTACCAATCGTGACTGGATGAGGTAAACTGATGACCCAGAAAAAGAAGCTAGGTTACATTGAATTTGGAAGATAGAATACCATATGTTGTAGCATAATATGAGAGATTCTTATATCCAGCAGTCGACTGCAATTAGCAGATTAATAAATGACATGTTGTGGTCTGTCGAAATAATTAATCTGAATACAGAAGCCGATTATGATATTCGTATAAGTCGGTTTCAGGTGTTCAGATTCGTCATCTTCATATTACTTTCTGCTATCGCATTAAAACCGCAACCGTCTTCAAATTGTTATTTTTATTTCAGCGCTTCATCTTTTACCGCTGATTCTCCTAATGACATGACCTCTTAATAAAATTTACTATGGAGGTTCTCCTTTGCATCCTTCTGCCTTATAAATATGAAAGGATTTTAAACATATCTCATGGTGTCAGGTGCCGCCCCTGGAACTAATAATTAATTACTCTCTCAAATAAAAAGGGAATGAGGAAGTTAATGGAGGGGCTCACCATTGTTTATGGCAGTTCTTATTTGCATTGTATATTTTTGTTGTGTTTAATATATTTTGTGAAAAATTCTTCTTCTTCGGTTGATTTTTATTTTTATTTCTACAGAATTTTAAATTTGTTCTTTTGTAAATAAAAAGATCTCACAATGGTTACCCTTTTTTAAAATACAAAACCATTCTACCTAAGAGCCACGAAACGTGCCGCGAAACCGTACCAAGGAAATGCGGCAACTCAAGAACTGTAACTGCTTTTATAAAACAATAACACATAAGTAAATTCAAACACTACATTTGTCTTTTTACCTGTACTATTTGGAGAAGACAAAAATAGATGTATATATATAATAGGATACCAAGGAACTAGTAAGTTTTTATAATATAACGATGAATGGAAAAACAATGTACGATTTTCCTGTTTATTAAAAATGTTTTATAAATGTTATCATATCAACCTTGTTACAAACGCATACAAATTATTCACTCTGTACACAGGCCTTTTTTATATGTGAGGACGGTTAGGTTATAGCCTGCCACGCTGGCTTAATGCGGGTTGCCGGACACACATCTTTGAGAACACTTTGGAGAGCTTTCAGATATGCAAGTTTAATTCAGATATAATTATAATTTTGAGAAGTAAGTAGTGCCTTCTTTGGGTTCGAACTCGACACTTCTCCACGACGGCGGTGAACTATTATTTTATTATTGTTGGTGGTAGACGAGCCAGTGGTTCATCTAATGGTAATGGGTAACCATCGCTCATGTGTGCTGTGATTTCTTACCTGAGCCTCACGATCGCCTGCAAACATAAGTCCAATTCAAAAGTAAAACCAACATTCAAAGTTCGCGTATGTGTAAGGCAGGTTAGAAACACTCATAAGAAATTTAATATTGTCCTCTAGATCGAACTTTGATCATAGCGACCAATGTTTACAAATACTTTATTTACCTTATATAATAGCGTTTAGATATTGTGTTCGCATACTCAAGTGCACTTTATATTTGTATCATACGCACCACCAACTGCTCTACGTACTTTCCAAGGCACGGGGAGGTAGCATCGTCGACATCCAAACAGAGAGCTGCTACTGAGAATTCCTTGAAATAAAATTCAATCACTCTTGGTTGACCCAATTTGTTATTCAAAACCGAGACTTAATGATCCGCAACCATACACTATTGACTAGATCAACATAATAAATGTATATCAACATTAAAACAAAAATAAAAAGAACAACCACAAATCAACAAATTATATTCCCACTCTTAACCGCTGAGTTCAAATGGCATAACCGAGGTTTAACACATAAAAACGTCATACTTACTCGTGAATAATTTTTAAATAACCCGTGAAGCTTTGCCAGTCGGTTCTGCCAATCCGCCTACTGCCAGAACCCATATTCCATTCGTTCTGGCAAAAAACTGGCGGTATAAACACTGCATGGAGTTTGGCAGTCGAGCGAATATACGAGAAAAAGACGACCGTGTTGTGGTGAGGGGAGGGCACTGGAACGAAACATATGATGCAAGTCACAAGATAATAAACATTTATGTTTATTAATAGACAACTTTAGTGTGATAGCTGGCGGTCAAATTGAAGTCATGAAAAGTATTTGTTTTAAGTTGTAAGGTTGTCTGAAATATAGTATTTCAGACAACCTACCAAAATCCGTCGATTAAAATCTTAATGCCGTTGATTAACTCCATACCAAGACTGCAAATGTGGCCACGTGGTATCTTATCTTATCTTATGCGGGGGCCAGTCAGTGCAGACCGGCGACACTTAGACCCAGTGGGATCTTTTGTGTCGACACTCTCCCAATAACGACTGCCATAGATGTTCATGGCAGCCGGGACCAACGGCTTAACGTGCTTTCCGAGGCACGGAGCAGGCGATAATTGTCAATCAATATGCACATAATTTCGAAAAGTCATATAACTTCCGAAAGTCAGAAGTGCGCGACGTGGGTTCGAACCCGAGACCCTCTGCATTGCAGTCTGTTGGTCTCCCCACTGAGCTATCGCTGCTCTTTGCTACGTGGTAAGTTAGCGATAGTTACAACCACAGGTTACATCAAGGTAGGAAAAATGAATATAGTCTCACTAGCATAGTTTTATTGTCTGGATGTCGATGAGTAAAGGATATGTGTGAACATAATGTGTCAATCATATTTTTTTCTGACACAAATCAGAAATATTATATTATAGTAATATTTAAAGATAATAGCGGTATAGACCTCAATATTTGAACACTTATGGAAAAGATAATTTTTTTTTTAGTATTAGTCTGTCACATTTAGCATTCAATAAGTCTTTGAATGATCAAATACGGTTTCCGTTTCCCATTTATATGAACAACTGAATAAAATCATAGCATAAAGGCGACGACTAAGCTCTGTTGGTTTTATTTCACGTTATTACCACTACATTAGTGTAAAGTATGGTACATTGTCAAGTAAAAAGATGACAAAAGTCTTCATAACTACAACATTATATTTTGCATTCATTTGCATTATCGTTTTGCATCAGATAGCTGTACCTAATTTTGATCGCTATTGCTTATTCCTTAAACCAAACCAACCCAATTCTAAATGTAACTACAGTGCTTGGCACCGCCGCGTGTTCACAAAAAGTATAGTCTCGAATAAAATACAATTTATTTATTGGTTCCATTGACGGTTATACGGGCCGACGCCAAATCACATCGTAAATACGCCGAGCGCATCGCGCAATGTACACTTTATAAGTCGCGGGGAAAGTTTCAAGCGATGAGAATAGTTCAAAACGAGCTTCGTGGAGTAAATTGGTTGGATTTGAACTGAATTGAAAAGGTCAAGTAACATATTTTCAAAGTTTAATTCTCTTTGTCGGGCTGGAGGTTTCTCTATGACTACAAATGTCTAAAGTAGGTATTTCGTATAAAGTGGAAAAGAAATGTGCTAGATATGATATGTATGTTACATTCATAAGTTATGATTGGAAAAATTATTTGAAAAAACTTACATATAAAATATATCATTACCAATTTTATTGAAATCGCTGTAAATAATATCAGCTACTTCTTCTCTAAGTCATCGTTCAGATCAAGTCCATGAAAATGGCCAACGAAAAGAACAAATGATTAAGAAAGCTCTTTTTATAAATATCTTCTTTCGTATTATTTCATCTCCACCGAGATGTCCTTAATACAGCCTAGTCCTTATTTTACGGTTTATTTTTAGTAATTTAGCTCAGGTGTGTAGTCAAATGCTAAGTAAGATTTATCACAATACATCTTAACGAACATTGAAATAATGCATAGCATTATGTTATATGAATCTAAATTATCCATTAGCAGATACTGTGAACAATCTTTGCATAATATTATGAGAGTAAACATGATAAAATAAAATATGTATGAGTACAAGCTTTTCAAAGTTATACCTTTTTAACGAACGAAAGCATTAACACCATATGGAACCTTAATTTAATGCACAATTTTGTCGAAAATCAGAATTTCTGCAGCTAAATGAACCCTCATCTTTGCTCGCCGTACTGAATCCGACCACCTGGTCGTATAGTGTAGAAAAATTCTTCACAAATTATCATACTACTGAAAATTTTCTTACACTGTATGAATGGAAGTTGTTACACTGTGGTCGAGTGGTAGATTGTCTGTAGGGGTATATAATCGTTTCATATCGTACTTTCTCGTCGATTAGGCAAGCAAATGAGGTGAACGGAATGTATTGTGTGTGAAAGAGACAAAACCGATGCGAAGTAAGCTGAATAAATGACTATTGATTATGTTGATTTTGTTTGTGTTAATACCTGAGATAACGGCGGGATGACTTTGGTACAATCGTATTCAATTTGGAAACACTGTACCTATCTTCGTAGAAACCTTTTTAAATCTAGATAATCTATATTTTGGTCTGTAGATCAATTGTTTTCAGATTTTTACTCTTACGGCTCTACAAATAAAAATGCCTCTGTTACATGCGTCTGAATGTGTATTTTGCTATCATCTTGGAATTACACGACAATTGAGGCAAAAATATATTAGTTTCCTTACATTATATATTGTTTTTACTTTAATAAATATAAACATTTTTATACTAATATAAACCGACTTCAAAAACATTGAAAATAAAACATAAATTTTATATTTTAGTCATAAATAAGCTTTCAGTCAAATGTAACCGTAATTGTGTCAACGAATAATTTTGCGGTAAAAAACTATTACTGTTTTATTATCTAAGCATTGATTTAGATGTTTCTTCGGCACCGACTTCAAATTCGCTTGAATACGGTTATTGTAAAACAACTTATTTTAAAATTTGATCCGGGTAAAGGCAAATTCTGAAAATGATCACAATTTTAAAGTCTCGATTAAGAAAAAATCTTTAACTATTGAATAATACGGCTTTGGAATTCCAAATCCGTATTATTCAATAGTTAAAGATTTTGCATATTTTTCAAAAACAACAACTGATTAAAACTAACTTACTTTATACGGATTTTAACGAGTTCTTTATTTAACACTTTATTATATAATTTTGAAAATGGTATACTACTACTATAGAACTTTAATATTTTTTAAGCTAAATAAATTATTAAAACTATTTATACATAAGCTTACACTTTCCCCGACGTTTCGGTTACTTTTCAGCAGCCATGTCCACGGGATACTAAGATGGAAGCTGTCTCAATGTTCTGAAGTGTAGTTATTTCAAAGTACCCGGATATCATTAATTAATCTTTGGTGTTTCTATATAAGCAAGATGAGTTCATAGTATCATGCAGCCTAGCTGTGTTTTTTTTTTCCATACAAATATACAAATATTGAAAGTGGCCCCACTTATCACACGTCTAAGACTTAAGACTACGCGCCGTCGCAAAAGAAAGCGGCAGCGGATCCAAAAAATACACCCCGCGGGAGAATGCGTAGTGCGGGATCAGGAATGGTTTCAATTTCAGGATTATGACATTTTTGGAAAACGTATTAAGTTTTGTAAAAAGTGGTAGAACTTAACTACTTCAAGTTAAGTGTGATGCAAAAAAAGATACGGCTAAAAGTTTAATCGTATTTTTCATTGTATAACGTTGAAAATACAATAACAAAATAAAAGGTATTGGTAAATATATTATCGCTATTGTTATTCAATACCATAAATTACAGCCTTATATTTACTTCAGCATCTCCCGGCGTAACTTGCGTCAATAATAAATGTATAATTAATGGAATTAACAATTAATTCTAAATTCTTAAGTGAGATTGACAATAGAAACGGCACAGCCTTTCGAATTATATTTGCCTTAACCTCTCAATGTTAACGTCTGTGAAGATATTTGGTTGTTTGTTACTCAATCACTTAACTATTCGCCTGCATGGATGGTGTAGGTAGTTCTAGTGCTCGCCTCGCCAGTGCCACTACGCAGAGTGCTCTGGGTTCGAACCCCATACGGGATAAAAAATTATTTAATCCTCAGATACTTGTTTCGAGTCTGGGTATTCTTTGTGACCCAGGATTCATTTCTAGTGCAGGAGTAGTTTGTTACAATAAAATACACGCGTGAACTGTTAAGTAAAATTGGATGAAACTTGGTACACTTATAGACCATATCATCTTCTAGAATATCTTTTATCCGGATATACGTTCATGTGAGATTAATACAGGCAAAGCTGCGGATAAAAACCAGTAATAAATATAAACACTATTCAGCGAACGTGTCACTGGTCAATAAACTTTACAAAACAAATATAATATGTACATCATTTCAATTTGCTGTATGTTTAAACGCGCACTCATTATCATATTCAAGCACTACTTAAGCATCAATAACAGCATTGCAAAGCCTATTAAACGATTATAAATTGAGTTTGCATGAAAAGCTTAAGCTCTTGGTTCATTTATGCGCTATACCGAACAAAAGAGCATGCGACAGGCGTCTCACGGTGCGAAAGAACATGCCACAACGAATGCTATGTTTAGCACAAAAACTTAAACGCAGTAATTTTTCTTTCCTATTTTCTTTAAAATGCAACTTCTGCATAAGAAACAATTCTTGTTTTTCGCGGGACTTCACAAATATTTTAATAACGGACACATAATACAGCCAGACTTGGGAAACTATTTATTTATCACACTGTTCTTTTTCCTCGTGTATTTCGAACCCACAATGTTCAGCATAGTAGCAGTGATTAGGCGACCACTTAAACTACCACGCCATCTGTGCAGTGAAATTGTTTTATATTTAATAAAATAGCACATTGCAATCACGTTCAGCGCACCGTATAAGTGAACCGAACGCTTTAGACTTAATTTAGTTCATTCAGCATCTAACAATGGTTGCCAACCTGTGGTACAATCTCACCGAACCAAAGTGCACATTAGAGACTAGACCAAATAAAATAAAATGTAATTCGAAGTATAAACGCTTAGTCTGAGTTTGTCTCAGCAAAATAAGTATTTGCATAATTAAGTGTATAAAAGTAATAGCGAAGGGTTATGTGTTTTTTTTTTGTCACATGTACGGGTTAAGTTCTGCTATTTGTTTATTTTGAAAACGTTTGCTAAAAAATTAGTCTTTTTTACCGTAAGGGAATGGCAATTATGACTTGTTTTACTAATTCATTAATAACTGGCCTGCCAGTTGTGAGTATGTGTGTGTACTGTGTATGAGTGTTGGCAGCTTTTCTGTTTAGTTTTAATAGTAGCATAGAGTTTGGCATTTTCCTTGGAAAACGTTAAGAAAATGATAGAATAAACAAATGGGATAAGCGGTAAATCTTAATTACTGGTTATATTTTATCGATCGTTTAGTAACATATTTTTTTACAGAAATTTACCTGCCAATCTGCACTGGGCCCAGCGTAGTGGGCTATGGCCTAATCCATCTCACTCTGAGAAGAGGCTCGTGCCGTACAGTGGGACAGTTTAATGCAGGACTGAAATTATTATTATTTTATTATAACGGTATACTTGAATACGATAAGAAGAAATAACAATTTTATATATTCTAGTATGCATGGAAAATAATAATAATATTTTCATACAGAACAATTTAAAAGAAAATAATATAAGCTCAGCAAAATATAATAGCCTTGTTTAACCTAAGCTCTTATCTGCAATCTTACCTAATCTAAGAAGGTTACACAAGCCGCAGCCACGAGCATCACCGCTAATCTTTAAAAGCAACCAGTAATACAATTAAGCTCATCAGCTCAGCAAACACTATTTCACAAATTAGTGTAAGTACTCGACTGTTAGGTAATTTACTAAGCGAGTAAAGCAAAATAATTTAAGTGTTGAAATTTACTTAGATAATAGCAGTAACACTATCTTTAAAATTTGAAACTTTTGGATTAATTACCAATTTATCATAATACTGTAGATTTTATGTCACATTTACTGGTTTTTTTCCCAGTTCATGAATAATATGTAAGTAAATAAAACGTGAAAAAACAAACGTCTGAGCTACACAATATACCTATATAATGTTAATTCTTTAGTTAAGAAAATTGTGTAACTGTTGGTTACCATAATAAAATAAAATAAAAAAAATATTTTAGAAGATCACACGCTATCTTGATGGTACATATATAAAGCTTGCCTGTGCATGGGGTCTAATGTTCGATTCACGGGTCGAGCATAGTTTGATTGGGTTTTTTGTATTGAAACTATCAATAGCAACTCGGAGTATGGCCATGTGTCCGGTTGACGGCGGTGAGCCTACTCGCAGGCTCGCCAGACTGGTTATGTGGTAAACATGTGATAAACAAGCAATACATTGTATTGCATGTCTGTTACTAGAACTCGCCATTTTAAATAACTCGCAGCATTTATACTACTAAATTTGAATACACACGTGCTACAACGTTAATAGCGTATGTAGAATATAGTCTAATAAAAAATACCTAAAAAAGCGGCCATGGGAAATAACCAATTTTTTTTGCTGCAATGCTTTTTAGAACTAAAATCCAAATATTTTACTACCATGTAACATGTTCCAACAAAAAGATTAATCTACATACCATATGTGGCGATACAGGGTCCCTCGTGACCGAATACAGCGGCTGTAAAAGGCTTTACAAACTAAAACGTAAGCTTATAGTGAACCATTGCACGGTTTGGCAATAGTGGATTTAATTCTATATAGTTTTGTAAAACACCGCACTCGCAGTGCAATCCTTTGAATTTTATTTATCTATATATTAAAACGAGAAGCGGAAACTTTGGAACCCTTTTTACGAAAATTGAGCGGACGGAGGAGTATGAAATTTCGCACACTTATAGTTTATACAGATAAGAAGTGACGAATGCTAATATTTATATAAAATATGCATTAGAAATACATTAAATTAATGAAAAGCCACTACACGCACACAACCATGCATTTGACACACGCAGTCGAAGCGCGTAACTATGGTTACATATATGACATAATAATGTCAATATATATTATTATATCAGCAATATCTTACAGGCAAACTTTGGTCGAATTTCGAGCACTAGGCGACTGCTAGTATTATTAATTATGTGAAAGTTGGTACGATGTTTGTTACTCTATGCGTAAACCGTTGAACGGATCTAGATGAAACTTGATACACATAATAGCCTATTTACCTTGGATTCTAAGAAGAAGAAGTCCTAGATGCGGCTTACTACTGTCTTAACCTGTGAATACCTTTCTATGACTGATAAAATTGTACACTATCCTTCTCTATCGTGTCAATGGAATGAGTGAGCTTACTTCTCTTGTTGTGGACACTTTTTCATGAGATCTTAGTACGGTGAGAGCACCTCTGTGATTTAAATCTTTCTTTGGATTAATATACGTTTTGAACGGTTCATGTAATACTGTTAATTGTTCCACTTATTATTATCTTAACTTTAGTTCTGAGCATACCAATGGATAGCTTTATTCGACCAGTTTTAAGGGCAGGGAAAGCCACGGCTAGTAACTACTAAATAGAAAGATGTCTTTATATTCACTGTAAGTATATAAATGCTTAAGTTGTTACAATTGGAATCAAGAGGTCGTAGGTTCGAACCCCGCTAGCTCTTTACGTAAGTATTTTTTTAAGAAGAAAAGTAGTAGAATTTAATAATAATTTAAATAAATAAATATAAAAGCTAAAATACTCATAGACTCCATACATAGACGTTCAAAATAAAACGACCAATGTACCCAAAAACAAAAATATTAACCCAACAGTTTTCAAACTCACTTAACAACTGAAAGGTTTCTAAAAATACGTGTAATAGTATTTTGTAGTGGGAATTAGATTTATCGCGCAGTGGCAGTGTTGTGTCACGTGCTTCGTCTTACGATCGCAGCAGTTGGCGTGACCGATAGCTACACCTGTGACTGATCTGTGTTGCCGATGTGTGACCTACATCGTATTTGTTGCACTTTGGAAAAGGATAAATTGGTTAGGTTAGCTCTTGATTGTTTTAGTATAACAGAAAAATGTTATGATGCATGTACAATGTAGTTAGCTGTACACTACTGTCAGTTCGTAAGTTATGTAGTTGTTAGTGGGTTAGTGAGAGAAAACTCTTCTCGTAGTTTTGCAAAGTTTATTATTCACTAGTTACGTAAATACAGTGTATTATAGTATAGAGTGATCTAAAGTGTCAGTCAATTTAATTACTGTGACGGAAAACAATTGACTGATTTGCGTAATTAGCCAAAAAATATTATACCTAAGTGTACGTAAACCGTACAATGTACGTCATTTAATTTTGTTGATAGTATAGATTGCCTGCAAAGTAGCGACAGTGGGAGACCATTGGACTGCCACGCTGAGATGTCGAGTTTGATCCAAAGGCCGTACGACCTCTGACGTTTTGAAGTTACGTGCGTATTAAATAGGTAATTAGCGCTCCATTTAATGGTGAAGGGAAAACATCGTAGGGAGACCTGCATATCTGCGACTTCTCCATCATGTTCTCTAAGACATGTAAAGTCTGCCAGTCCGCACTGGGCCAGCGTGGTGGACTATGGCCTAACACTTCTCACACTGAGAAAAGGCCCGTGCCCAGCAGTGGGACAGTGTATATACAAGGGTAATATTATTATAGACTGCCTCGTTGGAACCACAATAATATAATGAAGAAGATTCGAAGTGTCAGGGATTGTCAATTGCAATATTCTTTGAGTTATCCTTATTTGTTTTCCTCGTCACTTTTAGTGAAGCATATTGTATATTTTTATGGCTTTGAAAATTATTATTAAGTGGTTATTATAGGTCCTGTGTTTGATTTTTGAAGTGAAAACTTCTTTAGCGGCGTTGTGCACTTCTTTGTGATGGGTAAAAAATTTTAAACTCGCGTCAGAACACGTGACCTGATCGAAAATTCGTAAGACGGAGGGAGAATTGTCATGTTTATTAAATGAATATTGTATTTTATCACATAAATGATAGTACTTTTATACTGATAATTAAAGCAATTCGTGCGAAATTATTCCCTAACCATTCCAAAATATCAAAAATGCACAACGTTAATATTTAAGTTTTCCCTTCTGCCGGCACTCACAGAGTGCAACCCATTTTTTTGATTGGCCGAAGTGTGTTTTGGTTTTGCTGTAAGTTCTCAGTGGCAACCCAACTATCTAAAGCGTTAGAACTAAAAGCAATTCTAATGAAATGTATATTTAATTTTGTAAGATTTAAATACTGGCGTGAATATATTTTCTAAAATCAATAAATTGGACAATGTATATAGCCTGCCTGATAGTAATTCGTTACATCGCCCTATGATCATTTGCATTACGGAGCGTCACTTATGTGTAAGACGCAAGCCACACAGAAATAGCGTCAGGCACTGGCGTGGCGCGAGCATTTCGCCTCTTTTCTTGTTTTGAACAAAACATATGTGAGCGTCGAGAAATAGCATGCTGTGTCGTAGGTGCTCGTATGACGTACTATACTCACGCCAGATCTAGACGCCATTCCAGTGTGATTTGCGCCTAACTAATCATAGGAAAAGGTATTGAAGATGGATTAAGAGGTAAGGGATTAAAGATAGTAGAAATGGGAAAGATGTGTATGCCGCCGCACTAAAACACTCACCAGGCAAAACGCAGTTAGTTACTGCATTTTGCCCGGTGAGTCACCTAAGCTAGCCTATAAGAGGCTGACACATCCCCGGATTAATTGTTAGTTCATAGCTATATATATATAAATAATATATATAGCTATGAACTCTTTTTTAACTAAGAACTGCGCAAAGCATAAAAGAAAACGCGGTACAACATTTCCTTTCAACAACATTAGTACAAAAGTACTTGCATACATCAAGGGAAAGCGTTCTGAAAACATTATTGTGCAACTAAAAGAATTTCTCCATTGTGTTGGTGAGGCCCCGCAAGGTACATTAAATCGTATTCAAAGAAAGGGCGTTCTAAACGTTTTACTAACAAGTAACAAAACTCCGCACGTGCTTTAGCGTGTACTTTACAATAAGCGGTAATGACGAGGCTTTTATATAAGCGGTAGCGATAGCGGGAGCGGGAGCGATTCTTTAAACTTAGCGTTTATGGCAAATATAAGTGCAAAATAAGAAAATTCGGTGCGTAATAATAATAAGAAACGTTCAAAATCAAAATTATTAAAATGACGTGCTATGAATAACTAAAATTTATTTTATATATTTTTGACAGCATGAATTGCACAGTCTAAATATCAATGTGCAAAAGAAATAACTATCTCGCCTCCTGTCTTTGCTCTTCAAAACTAAGCAGATTTTAATAATCTTAATAATTATATGATATGAAAAAGATTTTGGCTACATCTTATGTATTTATTTAATTAGTGTTGTTAAATATTGATTTAATTGAAATTTGAAAATGATTTAACGATGAAAAAGGAAACATAGCAGTGTTAGTTATGGATTACATGTAAATATATTTTTTGCTCTGGTGTATTTATAGATGACGAGTTTAAAGAAAAATATCCTTATTATATGGCTAACATTGCTCATTGACCCTGAAAGAGAAATCATATGAAGCAGCAGCCAATAGAGTTCGTTATGTATTTAAAATACTACATGTCACCCGCTTCCTTCCCCAAGACACTCGCACCCTTTTCGCACTCATCACGAGACAAAAGCCTCGCTCGAGTTCCATTATGATATAAAAAGGAAGGGTCCAACACAAACAAATATAGTACATAAATTTTGTTACATTCACACTGCGCTGCTGAGTTAGTGTTGAGTATTGGCGTACTTACAAGACTCAATCATAAGTCTTAAACGATCTTCAGAGACTCAGTTTCGATTGGATTCAGAATCGGTGCAATAAAAATTAGTTAAGACGAATTAAAATAAGAGAGATTTTATATAGAAGAAGCTGCTGTCTGAATGTTTTATTAATATTTTTTCAATATTAATAATAAAAATATAAAATAGTTAAAATATTTTGTCTGTTTTGCGCGGTATCGATAGTTACGTCAATACAAAATTTGAAATGAAATGTGTAGTGGTTATGCCACGAAATTGTATTTGAAGACATAGCTAAAAATTTTAAATTTGTGTATGGGTTGAAAAAAATAATAATTCGTGAAATATTGTTCATGCATCATCCGATGACGAGATAAACAGATTAAGTAATTTCGTAATATTTTTTGTATTTATTATGTCCATAATTAAGTTTTATTTTAAAAGATTACTCTTGCACTAGTAATTATTCCTTAGGAAAATGTCCTCTGAATTTCAGTCACGGCGGCCAATCTTAACGGAGACTGGCAATTGGCACAGGTGATATTATAGTGCAGAAGTATGTGCGCAAACACAAGTGCACTCTCTGTTCCCTAACTCTAACGATCCGATGTCGATGTCGTGTCGGATTACCACCCCGACACGACTGGAGAGAGATCAGGCGCCGGACCAGCGGCTTAACGTACTTCCCGAGGCACGGTGATATCTAACACCGCCAACTTTCTACCTCCGGGCTACTGAATTTTTTTACTAAAAAACCCCAATAACTTTCTGTTGGACCAACCTGAGATTCGAACCATAGACTTCAACCACAGCAGTCGCATTCTAACGCTATGCCACGGAGGCAGTTAGGACAATAACTAATGACTCATAACAACAATTTGTGGATCACATACATTATTGTCCCATGTTGGGATCAAACCCTTAACACTCGATACTGTAGTGGCTAAAAGGCGACCACTTCAACTACTACGCCAGCAATGCAGTCATTAGTTCATACAGCTTTTATTATAACATTGACTTTTATATTTTTTACTAAAATTTCCCTTTGTACTATGAAACCGTGACTAAAATTACACAATGTCGACGCTTACGCTTAATAGATGTTTACGTTAGTGATACTATACAACGAATATGTTTGAAATTTCTGCAAACAATTTTACCTATTGTTATTCACCTCGTAAAAATATAACTTTATCGCCTTTGTACGTTTTATCGCGAAAATAAACATATATGTTTATTTTCAATAAAGCTCAAGGCAAAATCTAAAATTTAAAAAATCGAATTACATAATAATCCGTGGACGCTATTATGGCCTAGTGATGTTAATTTCAATTAATAATTAACGAAACAGACCTTTCACATTTTATATTATGTATTTATCTTAAACATATACATAAATAAATGAAAATATGTACCTATGTAAATATATATCTTGTCATATATACATATACCCTTATCTTTTTAATATAGTTTACTTATCACTATTGAGGCTTTTTCGCCGGAAAATTGTTAACTACAGCCATAGATAATACCCACATAACAATCTGTTACTTTTATAATACATTAAGTTAACGTCATGAAATAGATAAATACAAAACAAGTATTAATTAAGAGTAGTAGAGCCTCGCTGATTTCAGTATGAATGGGCCAGCTCGACCGGGGAAAGACTACCCTCTCACAGAATATTGACGTCAAATAGCAGTATTCCTACTGTTGTGTTTCGTTTGGTGAGTGAGAGTGCCAGAGGCCCCAGTCAGCCTCTTTCCCTCTTCCCGCTCCTTCTCCTTCTCAGTTCCTTTTTCTCTTCTTCCTTTCCTAAAGGGTTGGCAATGCGCAAATGATGCTTCTGGTGTTGCAGCCGTCCAAAGGCTACGGTGATCATCATTTTTCAATTTCAAATCGAACTTGTATTTCCTGAGATTAGCGCGTTCAACTAAGCAAACAAACAAACTCTTCAGCTTTATAATATTAGTATAGAAGTATAGATTAATTCTAGTGAACCTAACTTTTCTATTAGGTGGTGAACGTCATAAACTACTTATTCCGGTTTTATTTTATATATTACTTGACACACGCATAGGCATTCTGCAAGTTTTACTTAATATCTTTTTAGTGAAACTTTCGTACTGGTCTTTCTCATGCACTAACAAAAAAATCTACCTTATAGACTACTAGCTTCTGCCTGCAGCTTCACTCGGAAACGGTACTATTTGTGGATAAATAATCTATGTAATTTTTTTTACCCTACACAACGTGTATGCGATATTCCATAATGATCAATCGAGTAGTTTAGACGTGAAACTGTAACAAATAACAAACTCATATTCGCATTTATAATATTAGTTAGGATACTAAACAATATAATAAATAAATAGTCTTTTCCAATTTGTGTCACCCCGGCAAGGTACAGTATGAATCACCTCTTAATCGCATTACATCAACACTCATACACTTCAAGTTTCTTCAAGCTGTCCTCAAGTTTATTGTAACAATGTTTTGTCGAGAGGACTTGAGCACTTGTACCTCAGTTGGTATTGTATAAGTCTTGTGAAAAGAAAGTTATAAGTACTCGAGATCTTCATTATGCTGTATTGTTTTCTTTATTTCCAAAATTAT
Organism: Catocala sponsa; assembly: GCA_963564715.1. NCBI lineage: Eukaryota > Metazoa > Arthropoda > Insecta > Lepidoptera > Erebidae > Catocala > Catocala sponsa. The sequence continues at coordinate 22,347,923 of OY751334.1, read as the reverse complement.
TTTAATTGAAGTAAAAAGAGATTAAGTGCTGTGGTAACGCGATCACGTTGCGACATTAATACCATCGTTTATTATGCTTTCATTATATTATTAACTCAACAGTTTTGGAATACATACATTCATAATCTTACGCCTGTTTCACCCAAGAAGGTGTTGTAAGTGTTATTTTTTGCGAAATTACACCTACTTTCCGTCAACTGTCTTAGGTCCCACGTAATTGGAGGTGATCCTATTCTCGTCTATCGGGATTTTACACTTCCAAATTCTGTAATACCACAAAAAATTCTTATTCGAAAAACCAGTAACTTTGTCCAATCCAGAAATAGAACCCGAGACCTTAATTACAGCGACTACCTGCAGCTATTTTGGAATACAATTAACATTAGCCTTACGTAGCCCACTATCGAAGCTGTATCAAAAATAATTAACAAAATTACATACAACTAACCAGTTTCCAAAGGCTGTCATATGAACAGAACATTTGAAGCGTAGAGACCAACTGTAAGTCCTGGGGGCGAGTTCGTAATCCGACCGCCGCGGGATCTGAGGAGCTTTCAAATTCCACCTTTGTGCTGTGGTACAATTTACGAAAGTCAACTTGGTTCTATAGAGAATTTATTGTGGCTTCTGTAGTATTACAGAAAGCAAGGATTGGAAATTGGATGAAAATATCAAAGTTCAATGTCGTTTATGTCAAATGATATGGTTCTATTTCATTTTCTTATACTTTAGGCATATTGAGTCTACCATAAGTATAATATAAGGGCCTACAGACTAAGTTTTGGTTATAGTGGTCAATCTTAACGGAGACTAGCCATCTGCGCAGAAGACATTATAGTGCGCATACTCGTGCACTTTCCTATTCCATAATTCTCATAGTCTGATTGTACGACAATCCAACATAGTTGGAGAGAAATCAGACGCAAATTCATCAGCTTTGTGTGCTTCCATATTTATTACAAAAATTTTCTTAAATTATCAGTCCATCTTCACGCAACTTTCAAGACCTGTTGCTTTTAACAGCTGCTTACAAACTATGTGGTATTGACTTTAAAGAATCCAAGTTTATATTTCGCATTGCCGCTATTAAAAGGGCGTAAAATTGTTTACAAATATGATCAGGCCAAGGAACTAAAAATTAAAAGCTGTAAAGTGTATTTGTCAAACACGAAAATCGTATGTAGTTGTACAATTTGAACTGGCATAAAATAGTGTTGCGATAAAAACTCTAATATAAAATTGGCAACAATTTTAAACATTTTATTTACTAATCTAACAGCTCGAGGCTATGCATACGTTCATTTTATTTATCTAAGCCTATTTAAATGCATAATTTTAATAGTGTACAGTATGAGACCTGGTAAACATATTCTTTAACACTTTATTAAAATTTATATTTATTTTATTTTAACATTACGACGTATCGTCTTTTTTAAACATGAAATGATAAATATATTTTACAAGTATTTTAACCCGTACTACGATCTCATTGCAAATAAACTTTAAATCAGCACAACAAATACAACACAAGAAATATCAAGACCCCACAAATAGCGAAATTTAGTCCTTGTAATTGCCATTGCTCGATTCCTAATATAGGCAAATAATGTATTACTTACTTTGTGTTCATCCTTGAATGTTTTAAAACCCACTTGTGACTATATTATTAACTAATATATTGTGTGTTAATTAGTAATTTACACACAATAATGGTCACTATGGCAGGAATACAACTTTGTATATTGTCTTTTTTATAGTCAAACGCAACTTTGGCAAATAGGCTGATTAATTGCGGTTATTAAGCAGTTTTAAATGAGCTTTAATTAAAATAAGTGTTTTATTTTACCATCTGAAAACTGCAAGTGCTCAACTGTCAATCACTGGCCATTAAAGTTACGGTAGTTAGTTAGTTGGACGTGCGTTATCCGCACTTGGCCCTACAATTGGGCCATTGTGCGTAAGTGACCAACGCGAAAAATTGTTCGGTTTCTCATACCACCTCAGCTCCGTCCAGAAAGATAATAGTTAGACCACTGTTAGGCAGTACCGGGGCCTCTTCTCATTTTTTGAGAAATGTTTAGCTAGATATAGTCTAATAGTCTACTACGCTGACTCAATTTCGGTTGGCATACGTCACACATTATCAACAAAAGTTAGAGGTTTATGTCTTAGAATCAAACTCAAACTCGAGACTTCTGCGTTGCAGCCCAAAAGTCTCCAACTAGCATATCCCTGCTCTGCTTATATTTGTTAGATCCAGATCTTTGCAGCTCAAATACTACTTAGCGATAGTCGCACTATAGATTCCAATAATGCTAGAAGTTATGCCACATCAAGCCCGTCTGTATCTCACCCTTCGCCCCCTTCGTGTTTATCACAAACCCTTAATAGTGAGACATTGTAAGTAATTTAAGGATTATCGGGCTCTTCCGATAGCTCAAGTTTACAACTTACTAAACTTGAAGCAAGTTGAAACTTGTTATAAGTAGTTTATGTGTTGAAGATGTACTGCGGTTAGTTGTTTTAATGAACGATACTAAGAGATGTTAACGAACACTAGAAAATTTTGTGAGTTCTTAGTATACTAACGCCTGTGATATTTTTAAGAAGTCATAAGGATATCCATAACCTTTAAATAACATTTAGTTAAAAACTGAGTGTTTGGACGAACCAACTTATCTACCTTGGTAGGACAATCCCAAGTATTTTCATAGGAAAATGTTGATTGTACTGATTGTTGCCATTGTAGTATCGTCATTCGATATCGACGATGCTAGATACCGTTACTTAAATTCTGAATACATATCTATATATATTTCGTTTCTACACGAACTATCCTCGAGGAAATTGCTAATGAATTGGCTATTTATATTTTTAGTATTCGAAAGCAGCGAAGGTAGAAATGTAATTACGCATATTCGAAAAATCTTTTTACCTTTATATTTTTACCTATTAAAGACGTAATTGATTTACTTATCATAATTATGATTCAAATACCAACGTACATATAAAACTGTAAGGTATTATTTCGCTAAGGTTTATTTTGAGAAAGTAAAGGTTTTCGCAATTGATCTCTTGGTTGGTTTGAAGCTTATAAGTTGTTTGAAGTAAAAATGTAGAAATTCTTACTAATGTGAAATTTAGTAGCAATACTCTAGAATGAAAAACAAAATATTATTATAGTTTTTAATAATGAAAAAGAGTTTACTTTTAAAGGGTATCTAAATAACTAATGATTGTAACAGAGTAACATTGTCACTCGATAACTTAAAATCACTTGAAAATATTTTAAAATAAATATTGAACAAAAGTAAGGAAGAGGGCTTATTCCATGTTATTTTTAAATATATTAAAATATTATTATTTGTTAATGTCGAATAATGATTGAAATGCAATTTATTTCTGTAATTGGAAGTTTATCTATTGGTTTGTTTCGGAGCGTCCAGTATTCGCTTGAGTGAAATCGCCACGGCGCATCAGTGTCATATTGACGTTTAAGCGCCGAAGACGCGTGTGTTATAATCCTAATATAATTATAGCTACAACAAAGAGTTCTAAAGTACAGCTAGGTTATAAAATTGAATTTAAGTTCCTTTACTATTATATATCAATTATAGTTATTTAATATACTGTTAAATATAAACTACTACTGTTACTGTTAATGTTTAATATATTAGGTTAACAGCAAACATTAAACTTTATGTGTGGCGAAGGTAGATGTAAATTTAAACCAGGAACAACTTTATAAAACATTTATTTGTTTAAATGGGCAATTAACACAAGAATAAATCATACCAGTATTACTAATGTCCTTATTAAAACAGGTTACATAATTCTCAATATTCACAATTTCACATGGCTTAACCTATAACCTAAATGTTATAATATTTAGGTAAAAATTTTTAAAGAATACAGCTATTACAGTGAAAATAAAATGGCTACTTAACTTACGAGGCTTTTGATCCGTTCACTTCTACAGCTCACAACAGAATAGAAAGAAATTCTGCCCGGGAGGGCCTTTTATAATCATTTTACATGTGGGTTGCCATTACTCAAACATACATATAATCAGACTTGGAAATAATCAAATTAAATAGTACATTTTCACAAAAAATATTAAATAAATACATATACATGCCAATCACATTCACCCCTTGCCGGTGAGATTAATTGGCACCAAGTAAGTGGCTGACCAGCGGATAGCAAACTGAGCCTGTAACATAGACATGCTGATTCTCTTCGCCCGCTGAGGACGAGACTAATCAGCACCAAGTCACAGCAGACCAGCGGTTATGTTATTTATATGTAACAAAGCATTGTACAAATAACAGTTTACAAACAAAAAAAATGTATACAGTTCTAAAGCTAATTATGTATAAACAAACCAGTATTTTAATTACATAGCACTTTCAACAGCAATATTTTCATCAACCCATTCTCCAGGCCAAAACCGTAACTTTTCTTTTGCTACTACAATATCTCTTAAATTACCTAAGCCCTTCAAAGCATACCGATCGTTAGGAAGTAATGTATAAATTTCATAGGGGCCCTTAAATTTAGTTGTCGTTACGTATGTGGTCCTGATTGACATAAACTAAATCACCTATATTATAGTCCTTATTATTTCGTCTAACGGAATCAAAACGCTCTTTAAAGTTTTCTGATACTCGTAGTAATCTTTGCCGGGCTAGTTCACGATCAGCTTGCACATCGACACGAGACGATAAGCTATCATGGTCAAGAACATCATCTAAACGAGCTTGTACGACGGGTATATTTGCTTCTACGCCTATTAATAAACGTAAGGGGGAAAATCCAGTAGATTTTTGGACAGTGGTATTTATAGATTGCTGTGCCTTCCACAGCCCGTTCGGCCAATCTGACAATTCATTGCACATAGTACTTAGCATATCGATTACTGTGGCCACGTAACGTTCAACCTGTCCATTATTCCTAGGAGTACCAGTAGCTATCATGTGGTGTTCGATATGTAATTCTCTAAAAAGCGTTTTAATTTGATTAGAGCTAAAATTTGTTCCGCGATCTGTAATAACTAAAGATGGTGTACCGAATAATGTAATAGTTTCTCTTATGATAGGTATCAACTCCTGGGAATTTAAAGTTTTAAGTGGTTTCAATAAACAAAACTTGGTAAATCCATCAACTAATAGTAGTACATGCCTGTGGCCTTCTGTGGTTGCCGTAAATGGCCCGGTACAATCTAAATGTATGGTATGAAACGGGATAGCAGTTTTATCAATTGGGTGTAAAAGGCCTTGTTTAGGACCAGATGGCCTTTTCCTTTCTGTACAAATTAAACAATGAAAAATTTATTTTTTGACAAAAGCTGCCATTCCGAGAAACCAAAAATGTTCTCGAATTTTATGGAAAACTTTATCAAACCCAACATGACAGTTTTCATCGTGAAACAGTTTCAACATACTAAGTCTATAGCCTTTTGGTACAAACAATTTCGGTTCTGCGTCGCGATCAATTTTATAATGTAATAAATCATTTTTTATTAAATATTGATTAGAATCTAAATCACCTGTTTGTAACTGTGATATAAGATTCTGGGTTTCAGAGTCATTCTGTTGGGCAATTTTTAACCACGATTGTGAGCTATCATTCTCATTAGATACTTCAATTAAGTTAATTTCAGGAAGTGGACATCTACGCTTTGAGACTGGGGACTCGACTGGATTACGGCTAAGAAAATCGACATGAGTAATATATTTACCTTTTTTGTACTTAATATCAAAACTAAAATCTTGCATAAAGGTCCACCAACGAGCTACTCGTGGTGACAAATCTTTTTTTGTCATTGTCGATTTTACCGCGTTACAATCGGTAATGATAGTAAAATCAATGCCGAGTAGGTAAACTCGGAAGTGTTTTAAAGCCTTATAGATGGCTAATGTCTCTAAGTCATAAGAGTAATACTTAGATTCAGTTGGACTTGTCCGCTTGCTAAAATAAGCTACAACTTTATTTACCTTATTGACTTTTTGTAAAAGTATTGCTCCATAACCTATTGAACTAGCATCTGTATGTAGTTCTGTAGGATGCTTGGGAGTAAAAATAGTCAATAGGGGCCTAGAAATAAGTCTATCTATTACATATTTTCGAGTCGCATCCTGTTCGGGGCCCCGTTCCCATTTTTGATTGTTTTTGGTTAGTTTGGTTATACAGGATGTTCGTGAAGTGAAATCGGGAATTAATTTACGGAAATAACTGGATAGACCCATAAATTGACGAACTTGTTTAATTTTACCAGGAACAAGGGAATTAACTAGAGCAGTGACTTTATTTTCACTTGACCTAACACCGTCGCGAGATATGTGTCTACCCAGGTACTCAATATTATCGACAAAAAATTTTCATTTTTTAAGGTTTACTGTAAAGCCGTTAATACTTAGTGCCGAAATTGTTTGTTCCAAATAATCAAGTCCTTGTTCAATGCTGTTAAATGGTATTAAAATATCATCGATATAGACTAATATAAATGTCAAATGTCGTACAGCCCTAGATATCGCTCTTTGGAACACCGACGGACCGTTACAAATACCAAACGGCATTTTGCAGAATTCGTAATGTCCATCTGGTGTTACAAAAGCAGTATATTTGGTAGAATTATTCGTATAGATATATAGAATTCGGATTGTCCTAATTGATCGATTTGGTCCTCAATGAGAGGGAGAGGGTATCTGTCTTTTTCTATTAATTTATTTAATGCCCTGTAATCTATACACATTCTATCACTCCCATCACTTTTTTTACTAAAATCATAGGGCTAGCAAAGGGTGAATTACTTTCTTTAATTATACGTTTATTTAACAAATCTTGTATTATTTCTTTAACCTTCTCTCTTTCTATTGGGGCCAATCGGTATGGTCTATAGTAAACCACATCGTCCTTTTTCAACTTTATCTCTAACTCACCGGTTTGTACATTACCAATTGCTTCTAAAACGGAAGGGTATTTATGTAAAATGGCTCTAATCTTATCCTGTAAACTGACGTCTAAGTGTGCTAATGCCTCTGAAAGTTCTGAAAATGTATCTATAGTACTACATTTTTTTAAGGTATTGATTTCAGGGTCAAGTTTAGGTATGTATTTTCGTACTAAACGAGAACCTAACGAATCTGTTACAATTTCAACATCGGGATGTTGAATGGCGTCCCTACCTATTAGAAGATCGTAAGGACAATCAGAGTCTCTAACTATAAAAATATCTAATTCAATACACAATTCTACAAATTTCACTGGTACTTTTATTTTTGAAAAGACATGTAAATTACCCTTACCTATCCCACAAATATGAAAACTACATGGAGTAATGTGACAACCAAGACGCTGTGCTATAGATTCTTTTATTATACTGCAATTAGCCCCAGTATCAATAAGTGATTTAATGAAAATATTATTAATAGATACCTCTGTTAATTTAAATTCGCACTTCCTAAAAAATTAACCTCTTTTTCGGTCATAGAAGTATTATTATTATTAGATTTCGGTTTATATCTACAAATAGCATCTACATGTCTGGGTTTTTTGCAATATGTACAAAATGTTTTAACAAATTCGCCAGGTCTTGATTCTCGTGATTCTGGCTTGTTTGTTTGTGTATTACTCCGGATGTCCTTTGTATGGCACTGCGCCTTGGTATGCCCCAATTTGCCACATATATAACATTTCACTTCATTAGAACGAGTATCTATTCTAGGGCGTTTAGAAAGACTAGAACCAGAAGGATCCTTAGAGTCCTTGCCGCTTTGCTCTAAAGGTCGCTTCTTAATTTTCGTATATGAAGTAAACAGGGCTATAAGTTCAGATGTGGTTTTAACACTGCTGTTAAAAGACACCATTCGTACATTTACGTCAGATATACTACCACACACTAATTCTATCAACTGTAACTCGGTAAAAACAATTTTTGTATTACGTAACAGCCTTATTTTCTCTCTAGCATATTCACAATAGGAATCACATGACTCAGAATTGTACAACACTGCCTTTTGAAGTTTTTCTGCTAAATTTTTCTTTTCAGGATACAGACCTGTTAACTCTGTTAAGTAAATTTTCCCATGATCGACCCTCAGCAGGATCCCATGTCTCGAACCACAATAATGCAGACCCTATTAGGGCCTTACCTGCCTTGGCAACTGTTGCAACGCTGCTCCATCTAAATTCTTTAGCGAGGGTCTCGATATTGCTGCACCACGACTCAGCGCCCAGGTCGCTTGTAGTCGGGTCGAACATCGGCAGAGCAACGTCGTCATCTCGTCGCCGAGTGCCGGAAACAGCATCTATAATCGCCTTAAGAAGTTCTTGTAAAGCAAGGAGATCCATTCTGAAATTACAATATTCATGTTAGAACAGTGAGCACAAGCCTATCCCACTTCTGATGTTAAAATCCTAATATAATTATAGCCACAACAGAGAGTTTTAAAGTACAGCTAGGTTATAAAATTGAATTTAAGTTTCTTTACTATTATATATCAATTATAGTTATTTCATATACTGTTAAATATAAACTACTACTGTTACTGTTAATGTTTAATATATTAGATTAACAGCAAACATTAAACTTTATGTGTGGGGAAGGTGGATGTAAATGTAAACCAGGAACAACTTTATAAAACATTTATTTGTTTAAATGGGAAATTAACACAAGAATAAATCACACCAGTATTACTAATATCCTTATTAAAACAGGTTACATAATTCTCAATATTCAAAATTTCACATGGCTTAACCTATAACCTAAATGTTATAATATTTAGGTAAAAATTGTTAAAGAATACAGCAATTACAGTGAAAATAAAATGGCTACTTAACTTACGAGGCTTTTGATCCGTTCACTTCTACAGCTCACAACAGAATAGAAAGAAATTCTGCCCGGGAGAGCCTTTTATAATCATTTTACATGTGGGTTGCCATTACTCAAACATACATATAATCAGACTTGGAAATAATCAAATTAAATAGTACATTTTCACAATAAATATTAAATAGTGTAACATGTTTAACATAATATTTTCAAAATAACAATTACTACAATAATTAATATTTTATCCTGATCTATTACGTGCGTGGACGCATTCGGTATGATAAACTTGCTGCGTTACCGATCAAATCAGTGTTAATCAGACATCCTGTATTTCTTTAGTATTTGCCTATCATACCACGCCTATATTTTGTTGCTTCATCATGTCAAAAGCGAGATTATCGTCTAACCCTTCGTTATATACATTATATTTTATGCAATTCTAAAATTATAAAACATTTAAAATCCAAGTAAACAGTACGGTATAATACGAATGTTTTATAGGGTGTAAGTTTTTAAACTACAAAATTGTTGCAATTCAATTCGATCAAAATAGAGAGCCACAATTCAACGCATAAATGAACACACGCCCATAGAAACATCACATTCACAGTGAATGCATCGTTTTCCTTTTTTATTCGAACACACATTTGGGTCTATTGAATAAACAAAACGATGTAAACGGTACAACGCGCGCTTAACAAATATTTTTTGAATGAAATGCGGTACTGTGCGTATAGATTGTGGTCTTGGGAATCATTATAACGTAACTTTGCAACCACTATTTATGTATGTTAGAATTGGTACTTTAACTCTCATTACGCGTCTAGACAACAAATCTGAAATAAAATCAATCAGGTATGGAATTGGTTGGACCGGGTATAGACTTGGATGTAAGTCGATAGTGAACATTGATTCCACGATCTCTTGATCATGCTAGTTGCACTGCATTTGGCATTGACATATTTAATGATGGTTTAATATCTGGATTGTAACTGCCGCCATGGCACAGCGGTAGGTCATGGGTTTGAATCCCGGTTCGGGCCAACAAAAAGTTTTTGGGTTTTCTGCTAAGAAACCTTAATAGCAGCCTGGAATTAGAAAGTTGGTGCATGGGGTTGTGTAATACACACAACCCCATGCCTCAGAAAACACGTTTAGTTGTTAGGCCTGCGACTAATCTCTTTTCGATCATGTTGGATTGCCGTCCCATCGGATCATGAGAATTAGGGAATAGAGAGTGCAGTTGTGTGCGCACACTCCTGTGCACTATTATGTCTCCTGCGCAGATGGCTAGTCTCCGTTAGATTGGCCGCCATGAAAGAAATTCGGTTTGAAGGACATTATTGTTAGTATCTGGATTTAATGACCTTATATTCATATATTGCTTTGGATATTACAGAAAGAATATTTAGTATTTTCTCTTGTATTTACGGTACGGCAACAATGTTCATTCAGTTCAAATAATCTGTTGTCACAAATGGCAGTCTTTTGTGTTTGCGACAGGAGTCCTTGTTCGAAAAATATTTGGCGTGGAAAATTGGCTACAGCTCTCATTTATTTTATCTTTTGTTCAATTATTTTGTTACAACTTCGGCCAATTAAAATATTAGTAATTTGTAATTTTTTGTTTATATATTGTCGTTACTAGGATCTATTGCAACAATCAGTCTATTGTCATCTTCTTCTTGTCAAGAGCTTTTCCCAATGTAATGCACCACATCCATCACACACTGAGCATACCTTCCACATCTTGTCTACCGTAGCCATCTACTTCAGATCGTCGAGCCTCCTAACTAGGGACTGGTAGCTGTCTTACAATACTTGTATACTCTGCTGCTAGCGCGATATGCTGCAGTAATCCTAATTTATATAATAAACTAGGTTTTGCCCGCAGTTTCACTCGCGTAAATGTAGGTTAGATTATTTTAGTAACAGTACTTTTTTTAATAATATCATTTAGTCTTTATTTTTAGGTGATAATATAGCTTTCTACTGGCGATTTTTAAATCGGTTGAGTTTTTAAGTTAAACAGTTACAAAAAAAAAAACAAATCTTTCCTCTTTATAATATTAGTATAGATGATAATGTGAGTTTGTTTGATATGCTTTCACGCCTTAGCTACTCGACCGAACATCATGAAATTATACACGTTGTCAGGAGTACAAAAAATAACATATAAACATACCTTTCATCCAGAAAAAGTATTATTTCCTACGGGTAGAAGTTTATTGACAAAATCTACATTAACGAAGGTAAAGCCGCGGGCAAAATATAATATATTACAATCTCAAACTATATATCTAGCTATGTTACACGTACAAGCAGATAAAAATATTATATTCCACGTAGTAGACGGTGCTTTTATTGTCGTCTCCTGTGGAAAAAACTAAGCTCACTGTTATTACAGAAACCCAAAAATCTCATAGGTATATGTATAAAATCCTGATAAAATCCGAATACGGATTTCATTCATTGTTTAACATGTTTATACATGCTGTATAAAACTGGTGAAAAAGGCCGCGTTATTCGTAGAGAAAAGGTTTAGCTTGATAACATTAGGTATATAGAGAATTCGTAGATAAAGGATCAGCTATAATTATAACATAAATTAAGATAACATGGTAATTATATGTATCTCGCTCGAAATAAATCTATGTCCAACCTTCACTAATAACTAATGTTTGGTTTAAAGTTTACAAGCTTAGCACCAACGGCTACAAAATGATATTTAGAGGTAGATGCTTTAGAGTAAATAATTAGGAATCTTCCAAATTTTTGTCCTGTTCAGAGAATTAAGACTAACAAGAATTCTCATGACCACTACAATACCAAAAGCTTTAATGAAATTTGCTATAATACCTAAAAAAGTATCTCTTTCCAGTTCAACCGAATAAAACTAGACACAGTATCTAGATAAAGTACTCTCTTACAAACCCATTGAAAAACACTCCGCCTCTAAATACCCATGAAAGTAATTAATATATTTTAGTGGAGTAATTCGATGCGGTTGGCCGCGGTCCAGCACTCGGGAATCACGTACGAGGCAACAAATTAACTAGAAGAGATTGTTACTAACCACTAATGTACAGGCAACCGTTGATTTGATTATTTGAAGGATATACTCGTATGCGGTGAATAACTGAAGCAGTAGTGCTTTTGGACATCGCTTTTCATATATTTCGGTCATTTTAATAAACGAGAATTCATAATTACAGATGTAAAGCCATGTGGTCACATTTCCTAAACGTGTGATAATGGCTTTTATTATTTACTAGCTTTTGCCCGCGGCTTCGCTCGCGTTAATTTAGAATTTGGCAATAAATTCGGGTTGTACTCTGTACGTGGCGCCATCTATTATCATAAGAACGTTATTGTTGTTTTTCTCAGGAACAGTAATTTTTTTCGGGATGAAAGGTAGCCTATGTCCGTTTCTGTACACCTGACAATGTATGTGCAAAATATCAGAATGATCGGTTCAGTGGTTTAGGCTTAAAAAGGTAACAAACAAACTCATTTTCGCTTTTAGAATATTAGTTAGGATACAAAAATTATTGGATTTCGAATCTAAAATCTTTGTAAAGTAATCTTAAGTAAAGGGAAATGAAGTGTCAGTTATAACACTGGTCGATATCAATAGCCATATCGCTGTTCAATATGACCTAGATATAAGTAAAGTGCAAATCAATATGCTCGAATTTCGAACGAAACAGAAGGTCTGATGAAAGCAGAAAAATTCCGCCCACATGTAATCGTCCTGTACAACCGCATAAATGGTGTGCTAACGTAGACAAAATATATGCGTACGTTTGCTACAAAATAGACTTTATAAGTTGTATTGGAGTACACAATAGGGTTGATTAGTTTCCCATTACCTCATTTGAGTTCTGCATTTTGAATTATTAAGTCCTTCAAGTAGTGCTCATAGCCAAAATCAGCTATGAGGGCATTATATCCAGCTATAATTGGTAAAATGTAAATGTAATGCGACCTTATGTAACAGATGTTCTTATAATATAATGACTCGTGTATTAAGTTTAGCAAAGTGGAAAGAAAGAATGACAAAATAATAACGAAGAGAAAATATAGGGCAAATGTAAATGGCATAGTCGGATGGAAAATAAATAAATTGACAAGCCTGTACCAGGAATATAAAGAAAGTGATTGATACAAGAGAGATAAGCTAGGATCGTAGTAAGAGCAAATGAGTAAACTTAGCCTATCTCTCAGCGACGTAAACATGACACTTAGCATATACGACAGACCAAAATGTCTCTTTTCCCGGCTAAGTATCCCACAGTGCGTATCACTGTGAGATACTTAGCCGGGAAGAGAGAGTCAGTCTGTCTTATAACTCCTCTTCAATTTCCGATGTCTTTGTCATCATTGTCAGACAGCAGGCGCTACCTCATATTTCTCAACAGACCTTCTCTTTACATTGTCTTAGGTCTTCCTCTAAATCTTACAACAAAATATAGGTATTATATACAGGACATTGTTAACGCAACCTTGATAATTACCAATATTCTGCAAGTACTCATTATGGTTACACCAAGTACACAAGTACAGACAGAACAAACAGAGTCTTTATAAATAGCCCCGTATTGATTACTACGTATCCAGAGGACGTCACGTGATACCAATCGAACGTTTTACAATCCGATAAAATATTTATTGATCTAAATAAACGTAAATTTTATTAGCCGTAACGTTTCCTATAAAAGTACACTTTAGAAAGTACCAAAGAGGGCAATTTGCTGCAGTATTGCATTAAAGCAATAAGTACAATTGAGAATTTAACCGATTGCTATAGAGGCTTGTTTGACTTGAGTACTGCCAAGAAAATGTATTGTGTTGCCTACGATGCATTGAATTTGGTATAGTCTAACTCTAGGAATAAAGCACGGAATATTGCGCGGCTTACTTCTACTAGCTAAGAACGTAATAATGATAATAAATTATTCATAATTTTGTGCCGAGTAACGGCCGGTGCAGAGCGCAGGTAGCACAGTCACGGTATAAATGTCATATTTGTATCAGCTACGTCGCGTCGTTCTACGCCCTCGAACCGCGCGTGAAATGTGGCGATATATTATAATTATGTACATTCTAACTCAAATGCTTATAAATGTCATTAAATTATCAATCAACTTTAATGAATAATGCATTCGAATAAATATCGATATTTTGAATAATTTTATTACATTTCAAATAAATTTACGATTTATATATCGAAAGCCTGCTATCGACAAAAAACATGGATTGTATAGAATATAGGCTAGTGGGAAACTGTTGGACTGCTACGCAAAGGTCTTGTATTCGATCCCGCACGCTCCACTATTTTTCCAAAGTTATGTGCGTATTAATTAGTTATATATCACTCGCTTTAACGGTAAAGGAAAACATCGTGAGGAGAATACCATGGAGGACTCTCAGATATGCAGGTGCATGTCGGAGAGTTCTCCATAGTGAAGTCTCGAAGATATGTGAAGTCTGCCATCCCGAACAAGGCAAGCGTTGCAGACTATGGCGGGACTCTTCTCAGCCAGGGAACAGTTCGGCCATCCTAATCTTTCTTAGACTGAGAAGAGACCCGTGCCCAGCCGTAATTTTTTATTATATAGGATATATCAAACGGGGCATCTTGTGAGAAATCTAGCGTGTTCTGTGCTCAATGGTAATTTCTTACTAAAAATCTATTGGTAATACCAAAGTTTATAATGGTTTTATGCATATTGCATGTCTATAGAATATAGATGGAGTCGTTATAAACTTTCGACTATGTTTCCTGTTGCCTGTTTTTCGGATAGCTTTTTAAACATTCAAATCACGGTTATAACTCGACGTAGAATACGGATTTAATAGATAGGTAACACATTTTTCTGTTTGGCTTACTAGGTCAATTATTGTATGGTAAAATTTGTGTCACATTGGTTTTGATGTCGTGTCGTGTCCTAAATGGACATTTCAATATGCCTGTATATTTCGATATCCCACATTTAGCTGCACTTCAAGTGTCCCGTATTTACAAGAGATCCTATACTATGTGGTAGATAACTAGACTGAGTGCTGCTTTAAAAAAAACTTAATAGGAAAAACCAAAATCCTTACTCTGACCCGGGTATGGACGTCACTGCAGTCCGCATATATATAGGTAAATAATAATACTACGGCATTAAAGAAGTATTGATATATACTGAAATTTATCTAGATATCTCGTCAATCATGCTTTGTTGTTCATCATAAATCCTGTGATACAAATCCTAACTAATATAATTAATGCGAATGTGAGTTTTTCACGCCTTAACTACTCGACCATTCATCATGAAATGTCGCATATACGTTATCAGGGTAACAGAAAAGGACATAGGGTACCTTTCATCCAGAAAAAAGAACTGTTACTATCCTAACCTTACATAACCTACATTTACGCAAGGGAAGCCTCGGACAAAATCTAGTAATCTAGATATATAAAAAATCTGAAATTACTGACCTGGAATTTGAACCCGAGATCTCATGCACAGTAGTCGTATTCACACCACCTGGGTGTTTTGTAGATGTGTACAGTTTAGTTCCACATGCATCACCAATAGTAACTAATTAAGTTTGGTGGTCTATACTAATACTAGCTGTAGAACTAACTTTTTATTTAGAAGCGCGAATTATTTTGCATTTGTTAGCCCAATTTTTAAGAAAGGTTTTAGGCTATATAACATCACGCTACAAGCAGAGTGGAGCAGTAATCATAATCGTGACTAAAATCGGGTGGAACAGCTAGTTCAAAGTAAATCGCAAATATAGAGAACTCATTATCTCAGTCGAAAGACGTCCACTGCTGGACATAGGCCTCCCCCAAGGTCTTCCACACAGACCAGTCTCGGGCCACACGCATTCAATCGCTTCCTGCGACCTTTACCAGGTCGTCGGTCCACCTTGTAAGAGGCCTACCCCTTCCAGTGCGTGGCCGCCACTCCAGAACCTTTCTGAACCTTTCTATCTCTATAGAGAACTGTTTTTCAATATTCGTTGGGTTCAGAACAGTTACGATGCGCGGTGTATGTTTTTCCAGTATTCCTTTAGTGTAATGACGAGAAAGAATGTTATCCAATACATTGTTCAGTGAATTTACGGCAACATGCTTATCGATAAATGACTTGGAAAGCAGTGTACTATTTAATGTTTCGGAGGATTCGGTACTGAAGAGATTGAACATAAGTTTATACTAAACGTACTAGATTTTGCCCGCGGCTTCGCTTCCGTAAATGTTGGCTAGGTTAAGTTAGATTAGTAACAGTACTTTTTTCTTTTTCTTTTCTGTACCCCTGACAAAGTGTACGCGAAATATCATGATGATCGGACAAGAAGTTAAGGCGTGAAAACGTAACAAACTCACATTCGTATTTGTCGGCTTTGATGGCGTGGTGGTTAGTGTAACCGACTGCCACGCATGAGGTCGCGGGTTCGATTCCCGCAAAATTCAAACATTTGTGTGCATCAACATGAATGTTTGTCTTGGTCTAGCTGTTTCTATGTATAATATGTAGGTAGTTACAAAAAAAAAGTATAAATGTATGTATGTATATCCATTGTCTAGTACCCATAGTACAAGCTCTGCTTAGTTTGGGCTAGATGGTGTTGTGTCTATGTGATAGAATATTATTATTTGTTTCTCTTTCACGGGTATATTCCTAATACGTTAGGAAAATACCCGGCCCTTTGGGAGGCTTACACGGAGACATGGGTCCAACGTGAAGAGGCCCTTCGAGAGTTTTAATCAAAGGTGGGATGGAACACCTACAGCGGCACTAGCCGCAGCAGGCGTAGGACTATTGCTACGTATGGATTCTAATATATGGGCTATGGGTATGGGTGTTTGATGGACTGGTATATTGGTAACTATGGATGATAAAACGGCGTCTGCCCTGAATACTCTAATAGCATCAATCGAATGGACAGACGGTGACTCGCCAACTCATTAGATGGGCCCCCTAAATAGCCACTATAGGCATACAAGCCAGCAGCAGAGGGCAACACCGGTGCGAGCGGCTAGGGATGTCGAGCGGTGCGGCGCCGGTTTCGCCATCACGGGTCTCGTGAAAACGGAGACCCGGGGCGGGTTTCCCCGTAGTTATGCCCTTGAAAATGACACTTCCACCCCCAAGCATGTAACTCTAGCGGCCCCCCTCTGATCGGCCGATCAAGGCAAGCCAGAGTTGAGAGTCCTACGGGCTCTCTTGAACTTCCACCCCAGCCAACCAGTAACGGCAAAGTGGGGACGAGGCCCTCACCGACTCTCTGAGGCATTCAGGATCGCAATGTCGCCACTCACATTCAGCTCGCCACAAGCTGCCCTGCGATTTGTGCGTTTTTATTTAACCTGGTGATACATTTTTTGTTTATATCACAAGGCGAAGGTGTTAGTTTAAAAGCTAGTATACTATGCCCTCCGGTATCGCGTTAGTCTCATGAAGAGATAACGACTGTCCCAGAGGGGTTGAATATTATTATTATTATTATATTAGTTAGGATTTTAATGAATTGTTGGCGAAGTAGTGGGTGTGACTGCTGTGTGCAATATCTTGAGTTCGATTATATTACATTAAATTCTTAGTACACCACCACCAACCCCACCACATATTTTGGAACTGGCCCCGATGAACGGCAATTGGCTCACCCCCAATTAAGTGGGACCTTAAACTGTAGCTGGTATGATGTGGGTACACACAGCTTTGCTTATTTCTTTGGACATTAAGGCGTAAGATTATAATATACGTTTACTATATTATCATCGAATATTATATTATCGTGAGGCAACCTGCATATCTCAGAGTTCTCCATAATGTTCTCGAAGATATTATGTGAAATCTGCCAACCCGCACTGGGCAAGCGCGGCAGCGTGGTGAACTATGGCCTAACCCTTCCCACACTGGGGCAGTTTAACACAGGGCTGATATTACTATCTAGCATCTGGCATTAAATGACCGTGGCTTTCGATAACTAGCCGATACGATTATTTGCTTGCTCACCTTGCCACTGCCCGTGCGTCAAGTGTTGTGGGACCGCAAGGGACAAAGGTCTCCTAAATGGTTACACTGTGTCTGGATGTTCCTACGTTGTTTTTTTTTAAATAACTTTTATAGATGGGAAGTATTGCAAGTGTAACAGCCGTGTTATAAAATATGGTCCTTATCCTTACTAGTATTATAAATGCGTTTGTGAGTTTGTTTGTTTCGCTTTCACACCTTAATTACTCGACCGATCATCGTGAAATTTCACAAACACGTTGTCAGTGCAGCAGAAAGGGACAAAGGGTACCTTTCATCCAGAAAAAGTACCGTTATTTACCTAACCTAACCTACATTTTGGCTAGTCAAGCCGCGGGCAAAATCTAGTTGCATATAAAGATTTACAGATATTTTATAAAACATTGAAGGTAATCCGAGCGTATACCGTCAATTTATTAATGCTTTTACCAACGTCATAGGGTCGAGGGTAAACTTTTACACACAGGAACAGAAGATAAGATGTTGAACATCCTCATTGAAGCTATTCGTCCGTCCAATCAGCCAAACAATTAAGTATCCTATACACCGAAACTGTCCAGTGTTATTGCCCCTTTTATAGCCGTGCCCACAATCACCGTACTTTATAAATAGGATTGTTCGCTACCCGGGTAATTGTACCGTAATAAATGAACTCTTATTTGACTGTACGTATTCCGGCAGCTCTTCGAACTTTGAGTTTTGTTTCTAGAAGTTTCGCAAATTACGATTGCTCAAATTGTTTTAAAAAGGCGCCGTGAAATTTATTTCCGTTGGCCGTTTCGTGAGAGCTTTCGTCATTGATTATATTTTTGATGTATAGTTTAATCATTTTAAAAGAGTCTGAAAATTTCGGCGAGCTTTTAGATCAAATCAGTAAAGGTAAAATAGCGAAGATGAAAAATAGTCTACTATCCACAATCATCGTATTTGTACTAAACCAAAACTACCAAAATGATAGCCAGGTATTCCAAATGCAATGTTGCATGACAAAGCAAATAAACAATTATTTCATTTTCTTTCTTTTGAGATCAGACTTGCGAGTTGTATAGAAATAGCAGCAGGCAGAGGCGCCTCATAGGCAGATACTGTTTATTTGCTCTACTATGCCATACTTGACTTAACTAGTATACCAGTATAAAATTGGTCGTCACTCGAGATATCAACCTATAGCAAATAAGATATATAAAAGACATAAAATAACTTCGCTTTTCGAAAACTATAAAAGTTTTCGTGATTTCAGTTGCAATGTTCTGCTACTGTGGACCACAAGATATTGGCACTGCACTTGTAATACGATTGACATTGGTCAATACAAGTAAACGTTAAAAAAGGTTAACAAAATCGTTTCTTTTTTTCAAAAACAGCATTTCTTACTCTGGTGTTATGGTAGATAATATTCCTGTGTCATAGGCAACTTTACAAACATTTAAACAATAGATGAGTATGAGAAATGTGATGAAAGTGAATGAAATCAGAGAAGTGTGTCAGGATCGTCCGTAGTCTCAGCCTACCCCTCTGGGAAACAGGCTTGAATCTATGTATGTACATATGTATGTAAACAATAGATACAAAAACTTGGAACAACTATTTGTGGATCTCACAATTTTTTTCACCGTGTGCGGTGGGAGCCGACCACTTAAACACTACGTCATCTATGTGAAAAAGATCATATCATTTAAATACATCAAAAGCTATGTTGTCCTAACTCTAGTTTTGTGTAACGTTTAGGAGCGCCACTCATGACCATGCAGTCGATACAGCTACTTCACCACAACATATACCTGCCTAAAAAACATCTGGTAATCCGTTTACACAATCCCTTGACAATATAAAACATGATCGCATGACCTATTTCAGGTCATTCATCACTTAATAGGCCGGTTTTTGCTAGTGCAGTAATGTCCTGTTTCCATAGCGCATTTCTGGAATTCATAATATACGAGAAGAAAAATAACCCAAGAATGAAATATCCGAATACATTGCAATCGTACATACAGAGGAAGGATATATTTTATATCGACGCCTGTAAAGCATTTTCCAAACTTCCGTCGCTTCGTGAAATTTCATAAGTTCAGAGCTTTTGACAGATTTGTGGAAATTTCCAGAGCTTTTAAAGTTCGTAGAGTAAAACTGAAACTGATATTTTGCTTATTATAATGATTTATAGATACCAAGTTATATTGGTTTTTATAAAAAACTGATTAATGTAAAAGGACTTAAATTTTGACTTGACAAAGTGTTTTTGATATTAAACTAGAAGCTTATAAAATCTTTAAAGTTTGTATTGAAGTTTAAATCAACAGTCAGAAGTAATTGTAACAGTTGATTGATAAGCATTCTAAAGCTGGTTATATAACGAACAAAATAATCCGTCATGGGATATCATGCTTCTCTGAAACTAAACAAACAGGTAAAGTCATCAAACTGGTAGATATTGACGAACTCGAACATAAACAATATCGCGAAACGACAGTTAGTAAACTTTGAGCGACTTCAGCAAGGGACACATACACGCAAGGTTAGTTACGAACAAGGAAAATGATAATGTGACTATGAAAAAGGTCAAAAACAACTATGAAACAGCTATGCTATGCATGCGCCTCAATGCTAGATAAATGATTAGCACTGTACAACAAATTTTATCAGAATTTAAACAGAGTACAGTTTTAAATAGCGGGATTAACCATGACAGACTTAAATTTCATTAAAAATATTGCCTGCCATAATTTAAATGGGTAATACTATACGATATACTTATATCGAAAAGTTTAATTTCATTTATGATATTTTGTCGACTGGTTACCGAGTTAATGCAATTTAACGCCGCTTTCACCAGATCGCTCTCATTATTCGGCGATAAAGCAAAATTTGATTTTGTATGTACGATAACAGCACCGTCACTCGAATAATTAATTTCACCCTGAGCCTGCGTGTAGTCAAATGAGTTGGGGCCAAAGCTGACATAACTGACAAAGTCCGGAACGGATAGGCATGTGTGGTGCTAAGACGAACACCTGTTTCATGTTGGTAAATTTACTTGTACTAATATAGCTAAGTTATACCTTCAATCTATCTATACATATAAAATGCTTTGTCCTGAATGACTGACTGGCTGACGGATCATCAGCCTAAACCACTGATCGTAGAGACCTGAAACTTGGAGGGTGTGTTCTTTGTATGACGTAGGCATCCAATAAGAAAGGATTTACCGAAATTCTACATATAAGCTTGTGCAATGCAAATACTCTTTTAAATTTGAATATCTCGAAAGTCGTCATATTATATTAGTATCGCATTTGAAGGTTTCTAACCTTTAGATACCCAAACAAAGTAATATGGCAGAAATACTCTGCAAAACGAAATTGTTTGGGATGAGAGTACTATGGTTCATAAATATGTTATTACAAAATTAATAACGTAAAAAACTAATTAAAAATCCTATTAGAACAATTTTCGACTTCTACGCAGACAAAGTCGCGAGCAGAGTAAAAACATAAAAGTAGAATCCTCTAATAGACGTCATAGAGTTCCTCCGCATCACAGACTAGAAGTATGCAAATGAGGCTAGCATAAATCAATTAGATACTCAAAATCGAAAGCTAAAACAACGTTTGCTATTTTAGAATAATATAAGACCACAAATGAAAAACATTAACACAACATAAAACCTATAACCCATTTATATCTCTAACACAACACTTTAGGTAAATTTATCTGTAGTATAACAATAAAATATAACAAGCTGGCACTATTCTTTCATACTAAGCCAACCTCTCCATACAAAAAAAAATATAAAGCGATGCTTAAATAAAAATTTACGAGGGCATCGGTAAACAGAGTCGGATACGAGAAAAGTATGACTTTTAAACGCGATTTCATTCTTCACCCGGCGATTTTATATAAAAGAGAATGTTGAATTAGAAAGGAGATATTCTGTTTATTCGTCAGGTGGGGCCTTTGGCGTAAATATTTTATTTGTAGCTATAAAATATAAATATTTTATGGCGTCGCGAAGTGGCGGAGGTATAAAAAGTGCAGTAAACCGAACACATCCCGACATTATTGGTAGATGTGAAGGTTCTACAATGTAAACTTTGGATTTACTTTGATATCTGCAGAGCAAATGTTTGTGGGGTTGCTCGACTGGGTTAAGGGTTATGTTAAGTGACAAATCAAACATTTTCAGTGCGAAAACTTTATATAAAAATAAACTCTTACTCGGGATTTAGTGTTTGACAGAGATGCTGCTTTGTCAGGATCTAGACTTTCTTTGGACAAAACTTACCTTTGAATAAATTTGCGAGCGATGGCCAGGTGTATTAGCTTGCCAAGACAAAGTTGCTTTGATACTTTTTTGAGGTTATTTACATATTTGTAATGTATTGTTTTTAACTTTGTAAGTAGAACTAAAAGATTTTTTTTAATTACTAGCAATTTGGAGTTGTAGTATTCGTGTTAACCCCTCCAGCTAAGCTAAAATACTTATGTTAGGAGTGGGTTCACGTCAGTAGTGCAATAGGTGGGATTTGACCCGCGATGTCACGATCGCAAGTCTAATGCCTTATATATTGGGTTACCGCCGCTTTAAATAAAGTTTGTATGAGAATTTATATTTACTACTAGCTAGCTATTAGCAAAATAAGCTAAGAAGCTAAGAATAGATAGTTACTTTAAGTCTGGGTGTACTAAGTTTGAATGATTGTAATAACCCCGTGCGACATAAGATATAAGCAAAACGCGGCAGATGTCACAAGTAAAAATTAAAAAAGTTGGTGGTCTGTAAAATCGGTTCACGGACGATAGTTTAACGTGACAACGTCACGATCGTGCCTTTCGCTCGCTCGTGTAGCGCTCTCGCTCCGATCGTAACATTACAACGCGCGTAACGGGACAATGAGCGTAACGGGACAATCAGTCATCCTTTTTCGTGCGTGCAGCCGGCGTTTATCGCTTTATTAGACGTTGTCACGTCAAAATCTTCTATTTTGCGCGAGATTGGTTATCTCACATCCAAACATTATTACGTAATTATTATCACTTTTATTATATTATTAGCAATACTAAAGGATTCAACACAGCTGTCTTAACTCAGTAAGTACGATCGGCTGTATTAAAGACTCTTTATGTATGATAAGATATTGTTATTTTTTTTGTTTTTGTTTTAAAAAGACAACTCTCGCACTAGGAATAGTTTCTGTGTTGCGGGGGACCTTACAAATATTCAAACAACGGACACAAAGAATACCCAGATTCGGGACACCCATATGTGGATCACATAAATTGTTGTCCCGTGTGGGATTCGAACCCACAGTATCCAACGTAGTAGTAGTGGCGAGTCGACCACTTAAAAGTATACATATATATCAACACGGAAACGGATCGACACCGTATCAACTCAAGCCGTGCAGTATTCTTTGTATGAATCTCCCTACTGCAACGCACACTAATCGGAATCGTAACGTAATCGCCTCGCCTCGGGACAAGCTTGCAGTCCTCGCGCTTACGGCTCGTTGTCCCCGCACTTACGGCTCGTCGTCCCCGCGCTTACGTCTCTTCGTGCACTACTGTTGCCAAACGTGCGTCATTCACAAGATAACTAACAGTCTTATAGCGCATATTTTATTGAATTTGCAGGTAAAGATTTCAAACAAAAATAATTATGAAAAGGGATCATTGAAGAAGTGAGAATATATCCATATTAATATGATTTAAGTGAGCGCGGCATAAGCGCGGCGTAAGCGCGGCGTAAGCGCGGCGTAAGCGCGGCGTAAGCGCGGCGTAAGCGCGGCGTAAGCGCGGCGTCGCCTAGCTGTAGCCGAGTTGACGTACCGGAGCTGTTGATCCGTTTTGGTTACGTTAGGTTGACGCCTGTTTGACGGCGAGGTGAAAGGCGATACGGTGACGATCCCTTTCCGAGTTGATATGTGTGCTATGACCTTAAACCACTACGCTATTCGTGCAGTCTACTACTACTCTATAAATAATGCTAAACCTCTTTACACAGAGTTCCTTAATTATAATTCTATTGAGGAACTCGCTTTCAAGCTCAGTTGAATATCGAAGACTTCGACTTAAATTACTGCAACTATAGCTGTCTGGGATCGAGTTACAATTTAACGAACTAAAATTGCAAAACGTCTGTCACGACCCCTGCACTGCTAGTTTGGAGTAAGAGGGGTTATATTCCAATAATACCAGTAGTACTGATAAAATACTTTAGTCATATAAATATATATACCGTGTTTGATAAAGTGAAGTTTAGAGATTATTGTTGATTTCGTGAAATGCTTATAGATTTTTACGTCATATATAATTGTGGTTATAGATTAGCACATAAATATTATTTATTATGTCTTCTTTTGGAGCAAAGTGGTATTAAATGCGACTGCTGTACAAGAGGTTTCAGATTCGATTATCGGGTGATATATCATATAGAATAATAAACAACAATTTCATCGAACCATATTCTACACTGGTCAAAATGAAGATCTAGAAAATGAAGGCAGCGCAAGATTGCGGTCAATGTCTTATCTTCAATAGTCATATTATCTATACCTACTTATATTATATAGCTGAGATGAATAAGATTCAACGCATGCGTTGAATAAAAATGAAAAACTTTTATATTAATGGTTAATCAACCAGTGTTGATTAACCTTAAATTTGACAATAATAGCAATTGCATTAGCCTGTACAAATGTGGACAAAGTTATCAAGTTATCAAGATGACTAATAAATATATACATATATGTATATCTTGAGAGATGGCATAACTGACATCTGTCGGGCGTGCTAATAACCAGGTGAAACCCTCAGGCATATTGTTTCCGATTATTGTCGAATTGCTAAAGGCTAGTAGTTCCACAGACATGATCTTAACAGGTTTGATACGGGAAGCAGTGTTGCTAGACACGGAACTCATTGTGAGAAGATTTCTGTCTATGGAATCTTAACTACCGGTTTCTTGACCCTATCCCAGATACCGGTGTGTCCTCAAACTTTAACAAAATGAAATTTATATGCTAAACTTCAAAAATTTGAAAGTGAAATTTCGAAAGAAAGACTAAATTCCGGTCATAGCCATTCATAAGGATATTATGTATTATAGAGGAGAAATGTGTGCGCAAACATTAGTGCACTTTATTGCCTCAGTGTCATAGTCCGTTGGGGTGGCAATCTGATATGACCGAAGAAATATCAGACGCAAAACTAGCTCTACGTGCCTTTTTAAACTATAAAGGCACAGGGAAGAAACACTGCCGACTATCGAACTTCGAGTTGTTTCGTAGAAAATTTAAACATAAAACTTCCTGTTACTCCTACTTGGGTTTTAAACTCGAGACCCCAATATCTATCTATATATTATTATACATTTAAAACGAGGCAGTCTACAGAAACAACACAAATATTTCAAACAAACGCATAAATAATAATATTTATTTGTCCAAGAAAACGCTTAACAGTCATGAACTTCGAAAAGAATTTAATTAGAGGCGAGCACAAGCTATAATAAAGAAAAACATGTTTCACCTTGGTCTTTAACGGAGAAAAAACAGGAAATAAAAGCTATGGAGTTGCCATGAATAAAATATAATTATGTAGTCTAAGCTACAATTAATATTTTATCCTTGGATTCTTCAGCTAGCTGCAAAAATGCATAATATTTTGCAAGCTTTACATAATGAACTGCAGGTACTTTAAGGATCGACTCCCCGGGTAAGCATTGCATTATTAGGAAATTTTCATTAGCAGTACGATGTCTGAAATTGTGCCCAAATGACGGCAGTAGACTGGCTCTGTATTACATAATATAATATACCTATATATATTTGAATTTCTGAAAAAATCTGTGTTACTTATCTAGTACAAACGAGAGAAAAACAATCGATGCAATTAAGAAATTTTCATTAGCAGTACGATGTCTGAAATTGTGCCCAAATGACGGCAGTAGACTGGCTCTGTATTACATAATATAATATACCTATATATATTTGAATTTCTGAAAAAATCTGTGTTACTTATCTAGTACAAACGAGAGAAAAACAATCGATGCAACAATAATTTGTCGAGATTACAGGTTTAGACCCTCTAAACCTGTAATCTCGACGAATATATATGTATAAGGATATACGACAATGTTATACTTTATCTATTGTATGGTTAAACTATGCGATCCTAATGTATAATTTACATTATACTTTAGCATGTAAAATACTTAAAAATATTTCTTATTATACTTGATACCGTACTCATTTGAGTTTATTCTTCTTATTATTTAATTCCGGTTTGAATTCGTGCATCATACACACACTTGGGAAATTCGCTCTGTATGCTAATGATTACTATATAGTGTATAACATCACCGAATGGCCGAATGGCCGTGAGGTCACTGTAATCACTCTTCAAACCATTTATAGCGCGGGGTGAACAGAGTCGGGGCAATTATCATAAATACTTGATGGCGGAGGGACGCAATGTGGGGATTATCGTGATAAATGTGCAGTTGTAGCTAAGAAACATTGCATGAAACGTCCGGTAATAAAAAACTTCGTTTAAAGTTCAGTATTTATAAGTTAATATCCTGCTTTTAGGGGGAGATAAAAATATACCTTCAACAACAAATGATTTCCTTTTAAGGAGTAATCGCTTCTCCTTGTTAGGCTTAAGATCTTGCATATGCGGTTAAAATGTTGAGACATGAAGTAAATGACCGATGCAAGCCATACGCAGGTAACCCGTATGATTGTCTTACTAGTAGCTTACACTTGTAGCCTTCACCAGCTATAATTTGTGGCATAACATGTGTAATAAGTAATGTTTTTCTAGTTTGACTGTTATAATAGGCGCAATCAGAAACAGGTTCTTTTCAATTCATCATCAGCCACTCATATAATAGTCCACTGTTGGTTATAGACTTTTAGAACTGAACTTCAGTAAGAAATTCACGGCCACTTTTATATAGTTTCCGTCTGAAATATGACTATTAAGTTGGCAGCATTTCATATTTCAAATTATTATTAAATCAAAATTCTTTATTTGCTAAATACAGGTTAGAGATGATGGTACATAAAGCAAAATAGTCCACTGTATTTTACCGTAACTGGCATGCAAATGTTACACTTAATTATTTAAAATAGCAATACATAAATAACTGATCAAAATATGTCTAAAAAGCAACCCTTTAGCTCACTTGAATAAGAGAATAAAGGTGTTTAAAATCAAGAAGGATGCATATCATTAAAAAATTTAATTACCCAGCTTCGAGAACGGTGTCGGGGAAAATGTTATTGGCTTTTCTGTTTAGGGATTCGGTACGGAGTCTTGCAATGGGTCTTAATAAGGCAATATACTTATGAGGATCTAAAACATAGCTAGGTACCCTTTCAGGGATAAGCATGAGTCTTGTATCTTATCTTTAGAAGTTATTTGAACATTACGCCCAAAAGATTATAATGGCTGCGCTCGATTACGTATCAAATAACAACTACTTGGTAACGGTGGATGTCAAAAGCAAAAAATAATAAATCACACGACGTTAAAATAAGTGATAACTTTATTTTAGATATACCTTTAGCGTACTTCTATCACTGTTCCAAGGTTAAAGAACTAAAATAAGATGTTCCTTTTTTCAACATGAATCTACCAAAAGGTGCCTTTATTGAAAACAGAATTCACCCGATAAACATCATAAAGCTTATACGTATCTATTTAACAAGCTGAAACCATTTTGTACGTAAAAGCCGGCGCTTTTTTCGAGGTATTACTTTCCAGAAAATAGGTCTCTAAAAGCTCTATGTCACCGCAACCTGTCTAAATCCATTGTAATATAGATTATAAAAGGAAATTTATCGCTGTTCTATACGTTGGATAAAGGTGCTTCCTTTCACTATGTTAGTAGCTGTAACTTCTACATTAAAGGGATCTAATAGATGTACAATGTGTAAAATAAATGTGTAGTCCTTCTGTGAAAAACATTGTGAGGTAGCCTGCATGTTATCCTTACTTCCTTACTAATATTATAAATGCGAAAATGAGTTTGTTTCTTTGTTACGCTTTCAAGCCTTAACTACTCAACCGATCAACATGAAATTTAGCATACACGGTGTCAGGGGTACAGAATAGGACATAGGCTGCCTTTCATCCAGAAAAAATAACTGTTGCAAACCTAACCTTTTTTTTCTTTCTTTTTCTCTTTTTTTAAACCTATCCTAGCCTAACCTACATTTACGCGAGCGAAGACGCGGGTTAAAACTAGTCTATAATATTTTCAAAGTTGTGCGAAGACTATTAACTCGCATTGAACAGCGGGTGCACTATGGTCTATATAAGACTTATCATTCTTATAATTAGAAGAGGCCCGTGCCCAGCAGTGAAACAGTTTAAAATAAACTAGCTTTTGCTTGCGGCTACGCTGGCGTAAAAGTATGTTAGTTTACTTACATTTTTACTTTTTTTAATTAAAATATAGCCGTAAAAATAGCTGTCTCGCGCAACTTCGTCTGCTTCACATTAGATAATTATTGCCCGATAAAAAAAACTATCTTATCTTTTAAGTTGGACCAAATTACAGATGGTTACGAAGTTTGATCAAAATCGGTTCAGTAGTTTAGGAGTCCATAGCGGATAAACAACTTGACACGTAATTTATAAATATTAAGATGTTACTCGCTGATAATAAAGTTTTCTTACGCAGAAAGAATTTTCAAAATCGATGTGCGGTTTTTGATTTACACCCTTACAAACAAACAAAAAACTAAATTAAATCTTTATATATTAATATACCTAGATATGGTCAAGTGCGAGTCGATTTGGCACACCGAGTTAAGGTGTGTACGTGTAACAGACAGGTGTGGTAAAATGTGATCTATAAGTAGTTTTGCCGAGTCTAGTTGTCCTTTATGTCCGTGTGTTTTAATGTTTGTAAAGACCCTCGCGACAGGAATTATTTCGAGAGCGAGAGCGAGGCGACTTTTTTATAGATTTTTTTAGTTTTATTTATTTATTTATTTATGTATTAGGAAGACCAACAGCTTTGAAATACATAGTAGTGAAAAAAAATATGCAACAGAGAGCCAATGATAGGTCTCCACGACTAACTCTTAGATAACAATGCGTGGACAGCAACTATTTTATCACTTAAACATCTAACATATAACAAATAAAGTAAAATTAATCAGCATTAAACCTTGTAAAAAAATCAAGACTGAGCATGCGCTTCACTGCATCTGGTTGAGTATTAAAAACATCAATGTCGAACTTTCTTGCTTGTTCGTTGTTGTTTTTTGTGTATAGGGTGCTGTCTTCCTTAATAAAAAAAATTAAAATAGTATAAATATTTATCTTCTTTAAATTATACACGGATACTAACAAATTTTGACATTCCAGCAACATCATCGCTTTTTATGGACCAGCTATTGGCTGCGCCTCTGCCTACTCCGTTCGACATATATAGGCATGGGACTATCAACGTATGTATGATTATTTCTGCAGTCAATGATCACAGAGACTTACGAGATTTTCTGCAATTCTATTAACAGTATCGGCAAAAATCAATTAACCTCTCAAACCCCGCGCCCCGCGCCGCCCGGGCACTCAAGGACACTTGAGCGGTAGTCGAGTGGGTCGGCAGATGTTTATAATTTAGAACGCAAAGTTATGATAACCAAGCTTGTGTTTCTTAGAAGTATACATTGTAAGCTACGATAAGTGTTATGAATCATCGCATTTACGTGTATATTTTAGTTTATACATCTGGTTAAAGTATTGTATAATATATGAAAAATATCGTTTAATTTTATATCATTGCCAGAGTTTACCATATTCGTAATCTTTGTCACCTTTTATGTTATTGTCATTACCAAGGTTACTAACATCATGGAGGCTATCTTTAAATATGGCCACATCTTAATGTTACATGATCTAGAAAATAAGACAAAACTCGTTACCGAGTTGCTTGTCAAATTTGCCAGCAACTAACGAAGGAAGTTAAGTGTTTCACCATAACTCAACTCAGGCGTGGGCACGTAAATCATCGCTCAAGTTTCGGGGCATTCATTGAACGCTCCGAATGCAGTAGGTATCATGAATTCGGGCTTTCGTTTCGGAAGTTGTTTGAATTTGAAACTAAAGCCTTGAACTTTAATGGATTCTCCAACGGGACTTTTTGAAACGGAATGACTGATGCTAAAGTCGATGCTGAAGTCTGCGTAATGGATAACTACTGTGTAGGTCTAGGTTTGATTAGCAGTTCGGGCAATGTGTAATTGAGATTTTTTGTCAAGTAGCAATTTTCAGTAGCAGCACGGCGTGAGGCACCGTTCTCAGTAACTTTTAAGTTCACACAAGAAAATATGAGAACTAAAAACACAGGAGCTGATGAAAGGTCCTATTTGAAGAGATTACGGCTGTTCAAATATACATATAACAGTGCCAATCATTTCACCAATTATCTTTCGGTATCACGTAGATAAGATATTGATATAAGAGTTGTCTTAGTTTCCACCTCCAACTTGATAGGTACTAGTTTTCATCCACATTGCTCGAGATTTTCACAAGAAAATAAAAACAAATTCTTACATAATTATCAACATTTATGTTCTTTCGATTATACACTCATAGCTTACCCACAATTAAATCCAAAAACACGTACATTTACCCTACAAGACTGTTGGTGTATTATTCTTCAAATAATAATATTCATTATTCTTAATTATTATCCCAGTGAGATAGCATATTTAAACAAATCTGTTAACATGTCACGGAATGCAGACATACTCCTAAACCGGAATTAAACAACACCAGTAAACGAAGTGGAGCTTAAGATGACAGCATTAATTACTTCTAAGTATCATGGCGAAGGAAACATGCATTTGAAATAACAATACACTGTTCGCTACGACACCGACACGATATTGCCATTTCCTTTGCTACTATAACATTATATATTAATTTTAATTCTACTCCCTTGTTGGCGTAGCGGTAGTGAATACGAAACATTCTTATGTACGTGAGTTCAATATTACACATAGTACATTAAAAGATAAGCTGTAAGTTGACTTCAAACAATTATTTGTTTTGACGCACGCTCTCAGACACGAGTATTTTACTTATCTCTTAGTCGAGTAAGTCCAATAAAAGTCATTGTTTTCGTCTTGTGTATTGATAATTATTCCTGAGTGCTCAGGTCCACGCTAACAATATTTTATTTTATTATCTAATATCTAACGCTGTGCATGTATGTTGTAATTTGCATTGCACGGTAAATATTAATGATTTACGATCAATGGAGTAGCTGTCCAAATTTAATTATATATGATACCGCATGTACCATACAGCATTCAAAATCATGTTTTTGTGGTACTAGTAGTTAATCAGATACATTTTGATATTTTGACATATTAACATTTTGTCATTCATTTTGTCATTATGACATTATCATTTTGTAATTTTGTAATTCTCATTTTCATTTGACACGGAGACATCGTTCCAACATGTCGGCGCCTTTCGAGAGTTT
Organism: Catocala sponsa; assembly: GCA_963564715.1. NCBI lineage: Eukaryota > Metazoa > Arthropoda > Insecta > Lepidoptera > Erebidae > Catocala > Catocala sponsa. Next base: position 22,316,536 of record OY751334.1, on the reverse strand, counting down.
AAATCTTAAGTGTGATGTGATCTACGGCAGCACCGCAGTGGGCTTAGGACTATTGCTATTGCACATACTATAGTATCTTCTCCCAATTTCTTACTTCTAAACCTCGTTCAGGTAAAAGTCGTAAAGCTTCAGAAGTAAGTGACTTGAGTAAAATCACGGCATCTACAAATTATCCTAGTTGCTACATGTAAAATCGGTTGAACCTATGAGAAGATGCTTAGAACTAACCCACTCACTTCATAATTTAATTACACATATCTTCTTCCAATTTTGGATATAAAGATCTTCATCAAAAAGACCCATCCCAACCTAAAATCTGAGAGATATAAATTTCTAAAAGGTTTTTAGCAGCAAAGTACAATTGTACTAACGACTCCGTCAATGTGACTTCGACTACACGATTAAGTTAAAGTGTTACTGTTATACCGATGTTGAATCGAGTTTTAGGTCTATTGTATTGCGAATTTGCAATCTTGAAGATTCGTCTCTGAGTTTTACTGATTAAATGACGGTTAGTAGGTGATTGTGTGGTGTAGTGGTATTTTTAATGTTTGTTTGTTCGTAATAATATTGTGAAGTGTAAGACTGTATAAAAAGTCGAATGAAAAACGTAATAAGACAAAAGTATTACGACTGAAATAAAGCGACAGTTTAAATATAAAATTATGGCCCTTGATCTCGGCATTTTATTACAAGTTATACAATGATTTTAATAGTAATATTATAATTATAAGAAATTTAAATACGTATTTTGTATATAAAGGTCTCATACGAGAAAAGGGGATGATTAAAAAAAAATTACAAATATGGCACGTTACCTAGTTAATCTAGCCTTAAAGTGAGTTGTAACTTTATAATTAAAACAGACAGATATACGAAAAACACAATGGCAGTAAGTCAATAACCTTACCTAAATATAAAGTACCCATGTAAATAAAATATAAGACTTACAATCTTGCTATATTATGTACGGCTTTCACGCATCTATACTTTAACCCTGAAGTATCGCTATATATTATCCTAACTAATATTATAAATGCGAATATGAGTTTATTTGTTTCTTTGTTACGCTTTCACGCCTCATCTACTCGATCGATTATCATAAAATTTCGCATACACATAGTCAGGAGAATAGAAAAGCCTATGTCCTTTTAAGATAGGTACCTTTAATTTAGAAAAAAAACGGTTACTAACCTAACCTACATTTACGCAAGCAAAGCCGTGGACAAAATCTAGTAAAATAAAAAAAAACAAAACAAATAGTTGCGCCTGGATCAGAAATGAAAATCACAAAACGAAGGTGTAAAAATAGCACTCGTCTCAAGTATTTGTCGTTGGAAATCGAACAATCCGTTCATCGTGAGTACCGTTGGCAAAACAATAAGGTCTTAAAAATTTACTGACAAACTAAAATATAATTGATCTCATAAGTACAGCTGGTGAAATGAGTTTAATATACCTGTCTTGGGGCATGTTTAAGTTGTTACAAATACACATAAAAAGCGTAAGAACTTAGCTTAAGAATTTACAGCATGTTGTTGTGCCAAACAAGGTAAATATATGCTTTTGTATTTATCGTTCACCAGGTAGTGCGTTCAATTTCTATGTTAGTAGCAAAAATATTGAATTTAGTGTACGAAAACTTTAATTTGCATAACGACATAAAATAAGCCAAAGGCTCCTTAGGTGGTAACCTAGGGCGCCTTCAAAAGGTATCATGGCAGTAATTATGTGGTTGCCAGAGAGTTTGTAGATAACTACAGGTATATATATGTTCACAACTCTGTAACTACATACGCATTATAATATTATCTTAGTTGCAAGTACAATGCAAAATTCAATTGTATATTGTCATATATATGTGAGAGCTTGTTATTAGCAATAGAAGTTAATTATTGTATTTATATACTAGATGTTCCCGCGGTTTCAACCACGTTTATCGTTACTGCGCCGCCCCCGTGGGTCGTAGCGTGATGTTATATAATAGCCTATAGCCTTCCTCGATAAATAGGCTATCCAACACTAAAAGAATTTTTCAAATCGAACCAGTAGTAATCACGCAGAATAAACCAGGAGAAACATCGTTTGTACTATGTCTGTAATGGGTAATTATTTTGCTACAATGTTATTTTAAAACTGCGATATCTCCTAAAATATTCATTGAAATCGAATTATGTAAAGGTCAATCTTGTTTTAAATTAAATACTTGTGATGAATAACGTATTTATATGGATAAGGATTAATATCATGTTTATAAAAATATCTTTGCAAATAATGCATTATTTTAGAACAAATTTCGTTAGAATAAAAATGGTTATAGTGAGCCAACCTTAAAAGATAGACATATACCGTCGCAGATTTTTTTTTAGAACTTTTAAAGGGCAATAATTCTGTCATACATGATTTTTGCGAAACTTTAACTGTTTACGCAGCGCACGCAGCGGAAGCTCTCAAAAGGAAAAAATACCCTCCGATTTTGAAACATTCTTCATTGGTGCTCCGCTCCTATTAATCTTAGCATGATGATATATAGCCTATAGCCTTTCACGATAAATAGGCTATCTAACACTGAAATAATTTTTCAAATCGGACCAGTAGTTCTTGAGATTAGCGCGTTCAAGCAAACAAACCAACAAACTCTTCAGCTTTATAATATTAGTATAGATAAGAATATTAGTCTGTAAGCTTTCTACAAAAATAAATAAATAAAATAAAATAAAATAAAACAATTTGCAATTACAAAAAAAAAACAGATTGCACTAAAAAAATTAAGGTAAATTTAATACTCTCATTAATATTGTGAAGATTATTCGGGCTCTCAAGTCAATTCACGTAGACGAGGGTAATAACTAAAATAAAATATAAAGATATATTAATTAGTTAAATGTCAGTGTCGGCTTTTTATGTTGCTAACGCTACGCAGATAGATGCGGCACGAAGCGAAGCAACGCGCAACTGATATAATATTTATTCTTATGTTATAGGAACGCCGCGGCATAGAGATGTTAGAAAGACTCAATTTGATGCGACATTTATATGTTGAACTCTTTGCTAGACACAGTGTTAGTTTTAACAAACATAGCTTTACATCTGTATTCTCCAGACGGTAGACATCCCGTTTCTGTTTATTTGACAACCTGTTTTTGAAAGCAGATCAACACAAAAAAAGCAACGGGGTGCACTCCGGGAGTGCAGGCAGAAGTGAAAACTTGAATATTAACGTTGTGCATTTTTTATATTTTGGAATGGTTGGGGAATAATTTTGCACGAATTGCTTTAATTATCAGTATAAAAGTACTATCATTTATGTGGCAAAATACAATATTCATTTATTGCGCTATCGTACACAAACATGACAATTGTTTTGACAAAGCTTTTATTAGACACACGCAGTCGAAGCGCGTAACTATGGTTACGATTGCCAAGGCAACAAAAAGTTTTCACTTCAACTCTTTCCTGGTTATGCTAGCCTAGTACTTGGAGTGTTGACAAAGTTGATAAGTCTCCCTCCGTCTTACGAATTTTCGATCAGGACACGTGACCTGACGCGAGTTTAACATTTTTTACCCATCACAAAAAAGTGCACAACGCCGCTAAAGAAGTTTTCACTTCAAAAATATTAATAGTCTGTTCGAAAAAATAGTCACAGGACTAGCTGACTGAATTAGAAACACTCATGAGTTTAATTATGACATTTCGTTAATTTATCTTTTAAAAACCAGGAATTTGTCAGGTATTCTATTATAGCACATATTAGAGATATGATTGCTACTATACAATATGCATTTAGCTGTATAAGTACAAAAAATTAACTGCGTACATTCTACTATAATGTGCGGTAATATTTATAACACAATCTCAATTTTTATTCTACTTCCTACATGTCTAGTTTACCAAAAGATCTATATTCTAAGAATACAAAATAGTCATATAATTATAGGAATATTTATACTAAAGTCGGTACAGAATGTCTTATAACTGAAAGTCTTAATAATCTTAAGACTCATATATATTGTTTCCACATCAGATAAAAATTATACAGAATTTGCGCTTAAGATCAAAGTAAAAATGATATTGTTTTCCTCGGCCTTGTTTCGACTTTCATTTAGTTGTTTCGAGAAACTAGATACAGCCACCAAGTGCTCCGTTTCTGATAGATATACAAACGCCGATCACGGCTATTAAGTCACTATTCAGCTCTCGTCTGCGGAGCAAGGACTGAACTTTAAACATTATTAGATTAACAATATTAACAAGCTAATATTGTCTTAAGTTTATGCGGATATCATTACTAAAAAAACTTTTCTTTGTGTGCCATATGTACTTGTTTTACAACAACACAGCGCACGCTCTGCCCTCTATCTCTAAAATGGTTCAAGATATAAAAAAAATGTTTAAACAAAAATTGTAGAGAATTTAATCTTCTACAATATTTATCATATATACAAATAGCATAAAATCCATAGGAAACGAGATATTTGCAATAAATGTGTAATACATCGATTATTTGACCTTTGACCTTGGAATATCGGTAGTCGCGGACACCATACGATAAGTACGTGTTGAGACAAGGGTGTCAAAATAAAGGTTTATACAAGTTTATAGCTTACTATCTTTCATTCCGAGGTGAAACCCCTAATATTCCTGGACTATTTATATTTTGCGCCTAATATATTTTATTTTTAAATTCTATAGTATTAATTTTAGTTAATTTTATCTAAGTATTACTGTGAATCTCTTCCTTCTTTAAATAACACTGTTGCAATACTTTTATTTGTGCCATTAGTTCTTAATGATTACCTAATATCTCTTTTTTGTAAATTGTTGAAAATGTGGTTGTTTGTTTGTTTTTTAAAAGTTATTTTATAAATACCAATGTTCTTATATATTGTAATGAGCAATTCTTTATTTTCCCAAAATTAAATACAAAAATATTACAAATAGAAATTAAATTGATTTTAAACGGGTTTTATTGAAATAGCTATTAATTAAAATATTAATATTACGTTGAATGCTACATTTTTCGATTTCCTTAATAATATTAGGATTTTAAAGATGTTTTTTTACTTATACGTAAACCCTAGAACAGATTTGGAAATAACTTGGCGCACAGATTGACCAGGTTCTGGATTAACACAAAAAACACTTGTTACCTATGCCTCTTCGTGGAATTCTCGTGGCCCATTAAAAAAATATTTTTTTTGTAAAATAAAGTGGTTGTATAACATTGGTTGTCCTTCTTTGTATTATTTTATCATCTAACTACTATCTAAATCCATCGAGAGAGCTTTTATATTACTATAGAACTTACTGTCGAAGTGACGTTTGAGTTCGAAATTAAAACTTTTATAGAATAACAAGGCATGCATTTGTTTATAAGCTGTTCCAATAGTGAGTACAAAAGTTTTATAGCATGATAGTTAGATAGCATGGAATTTACGCTTCTGCACGTCGTCTGCACTTCTGCATGAAGCGAGCGTAATTTGATGCCGAAGTCTCTCGAAAGAGATGACGTATATCCAACAACAGCACATGCTGGTCAAATGCAGGTGTTCAAGGACTTCTTATAAGTCAGTGGCGCAGCGGTAATAAATATGGCTGCTGTGCTGCGATCTCAGGCTTAAAGTGTTACTTGATATTTTGTCTAAAAAAATTCAGTAACATGAAGAGAAAAGAAGTTGGTGAAAATCACCACAGACTGGGCACCAAATAACAAACGGCCCCGCGGCAAGCCCAGAATGAGATGGCGGGATGAATTGGATGCGTTCAACCGGGATTGGAGATAATTGGCTTTGGTAAGAAAGGAGTTCAAAAGATTGAAGGGAGGCCTTTGCCCTGCCGTGGGACGGTACAGGCTAAAAATAAAATAATAATAAATAAATAATAAGTAGTATGAAGTCTGGAACTGGGCTGGGTAGACAGCAATTGATTCGACTTCTATTATGTGGGATCCAAAATCATAGTTGGTAGCATGTATACCTCTGCTTATCCCGAGCATAGAGGTGTGAGGCTATATTTTGTATGTATTACTTATTTATTATGAATTATTGAAAAGACAACCCCTGCACTAGAAATAATTGCTGTATTGTGGCGGATATTACAAACATTTAAACAACGAGCACAAAAAATATCCAGGCTCAGAATAACAGACTATTCGTGGATCACACAACACTCACAGCCCAGAACGCAGCCATTTTGATTGCATCAACTGAAACAACCATCAAGTCCTCACGCGTGCAGTTGTTGGGGCATTCAGGGCACAATATAAGTTGCGAAATCGGTTAGGTTGCACCGCACAAATAGCCCAGATTGGGATCGTCTATGAATAATAATTGGTTGTACTGGTTTAAAAAGGGTTTAAAAATGTGTGTGTGTTGTGTGTGTTTAAAAAAGATACGTAAATAAGTAGCACTTTTATGCCTGTTAACTATTACATACATGATACAACGTGAAATTAAACAAGTAATTATTCTTATTAGCGGTCGCCTAGTGCTCGAAATTCGACCAAAGTTTGCCTGTAAGATATTGCTGATATATGTCATTATATATTGATATATGTAACCATAGTTTCGCGCTTCCACTGCGTGTGTCAAATGCATGGTTGTGTGCGTGTAGTGTTTTTTCATTAATTTAATGTATTTCTAATGCATATTTATATAAATATTAGGATTCTTCACTCCTTCTCCATGTACACTTTAACTGTGTCAAATTTCATACTCCTTCGTTCGCGCAATTTTCGTAAAATAGGGTACAAAGTTTTTGCTTCACGTATTAATATATAGATTAAGTAAAAAGAGTCACTAGATATCTATAGAGAAATACCTCAATGTACCCTACCCGCAAAGTTAAGCGGGCATCATGCAGATTCGGTACCTCGAATTTCGTGATGATAAGTCTAAATCTTAAGCTGACTAAAGCTAAACTGCTTATTTCCAAGAAAACTCTGGGTTTAATACTAAACAAGAAGAAGACTAACAATAATTCATACAACATTCAGCAAACGAAAGCTTTCTACAAACACAGCTAAAAGAAACTATTAACTACAATATTAAAGTTTACCAGCTACTTAACCAAGCCAAGGCCTTGACTTCGGGCATCCCAATCGAGAAGGCAACATTTTTTTATCACTTCATCTCGCTGAAATATTCAGGAGAAGGCGTAAAAACCCCGCGGCGGTAACTACTGCTTAATGTGACGGTGGCACACCGAGTAAGATACTTAAAGAAAACAATAAAATTGTGCTTGGAAATGTCGGTATTATTTTCGTTGGCTCTAAAACTTTGAGAACACAATATAACGAAATAAAGCCTTAAATTAATATATACATAATGGTGTTAAATTATATTATATTACAATATAATGCTGTATTCAGCATAATTGAACAGTGTTTATTTTATCTATTCAGAATGACGTACATTCAAAAATACTTTTAATTGTTGTCCAGTTCTGGATCAAGCTTCATTAAAATAAAAATATAATCACAATGAACATTCTGATATCTGCCATTTATTTTTGTTGAACAAGCTGTTATTTCTTACTAGATTTTGCCAGCGGCTTGGCTCGCGTAAATGTAGGGTTTGGTTTGGTTAAATAAGTAACAGTACTTTTTCTGGATGAAATATAGCCTATGTCCTTTTCTGTTGTCCAGACAACGTGTATGTAAAATTTCATGGTGATCTATCGAGTAGTTAAGGCGTGAAAGCGTAACAAACAAACATACAAACACATTCGCATTTATAATATAGTTAGGACTAGGACTAGAATAGTTAGGTTTAGGATTCAGCATGCAATAGTGTGATTAAAACACCCACGTTATAGTATAATTACATAAGCACTAATTATTCGTAGATCAAATACATTGTATGCGTGGATCACACAAATGCGCCGTCCTGTAGAACTCACAGCACAGCTCCAATTAATCCCGATCGCCGTTAACAGTCAAGATTTTATTGTCGTCTATTATTTTCTTATAGCTCCTCAGTGTGTCACTAACTAATACAGGCTATTAGAAAGCGCGAAGGTGCAGGGAGAGGGCAGTAAACCACGTTTACGAGTGGCGGCACAATGAGAGCGCTATTGCGTAGTATCGGTCCGCTACCCAATTCCAATATGCGTACATTTTTAACAGCAATGCCTTGCTTAATAAGTAGGTATATTTTCGATGATATTGTTAAATACTGTAAACTATTTTACTGAATTATAAGGACTGTACTGTAAGTGATCTTAAAAAGTAAAATAAAATTTGGATTGCTGTGCTCGTGTTGTACGTTTTGTGTGAACCATCGCCTAAGGCAGCACAGAATGACGTCGAACAAAAGCACTTTTTAGAACTATAAATAAAAAAGGAAATAACAGAGGACTATTTCAAATAAAAATGCTACACTGAGACTTTTTATTGGGAGGAATCGAGAAATTTCAATCACTACACACAATTACTGGTCAAGTGCGCTGAATAAGAAACCTCGTTCCTTGGAAAAAAACTGCACCGTTATTAAATAATTTGAAACACCAAACTCAAATTAAAATAATAATAATAATAGTATAGGCTCACAAATATTACAAACAAACAATAAATAAAATAAAGAGTTCGTAAGTATCTTTAACTTTAATTTGTAATATTCTATCACATACACACAACACCATCTAGCCCAAACTAAGCAGAGCTTGTACTATGGGTACTAGACAATGGACAAACATACATATTAAATACCTTTTTTTTAATATATACCAAGACAAACATCCATGTCCATGTACACAGATGTTTAACATGTGCGGGAATCGAACCCGCGACCTCAGGCGTGGCAGTCGGTTACACTAACCACTACGCCATCGAGGCCGCCCAATCTGACAGATAAGTTTTATTTCAAATGAAGCTCCACATTTACTTAAAGCGTAATGTTTCTAAAAGTAAATAACTTATTCCAAGCAGATTAGATCCGTAGTTTGGAAGCGGCTGTCAAACCTTTAGGTGGTAGCTTTATATCAGCTAACCTGACTTCAAGTGGGTTTTAAGCCACTTAGCCAAGCTCAAGAGCATATTAAACTACGGAACAACCGTGTAAACACGACCTAACGGCCGCGGACCGTCACTACAAGCATCACGCTCTATTGACGCCCTGGCTCAATGCCAAATACTTCTAAATTTAAAATCAACAATATTTTCAAATATAGCCTTTACTACAACAAGATAAAGGCTTCGTGAAGTTTAAGTATAAGTTTGTTGGTGCGGTCAGCATGACCAATTTCTATTTGCTGTTCTCTACATTCGATTTTCAATTCAGTTTCTTTGTGATAAGGTTGATTTTTAACTTACTAGTTGATAGTGTTGGTTATAGCTAGGTGATAGTAACGGTAACGGGAAAAGGCTTACGGGTCGTCAGGGGTGAGATGTTCAGTTTTTTTTCACTAGTTAGATGCAAACTGAAACTATATTTGAAAATGGGTTGTGAGTGTTATTCTAACCGTTATTTTAAAGAAATAAGGTGGCAAATTGCTTGGCTAGTTTTAAGATGCATTACGTTGAATAAGAGTCGTGACATTTCCTTTTATAATATTAATTTAATGGAGCAAACGTCAGGTCTAAGAGCGGTGACTGGGTGTCATTTCATATTAGCTGTTCAAATGCAGTCAGTAATTTTTGATATATAAATAATATTCCAAAAATTACTGACTGCCTATTTTATTAGACAAATGTAATATGCTTAGAATATGAATAATACTTCGTCATCACCATTTGAATTAGCCAAAACTTAAGATCACATATTTCTAATAGAGACTCAATGTATAATAATCATAGTCTATAGAAACTAGAAATATAAATGGAGACACTATACAACTCTTCCTTATCCACATATTTTTCGCAGCAGAGATGTATTACACTTACATTGTGCCAGTATGATTTTAGTACCCTCGTAATAGGAACTAAGCCTATTGACATCCATAGGTTCGTATATATGCTGTATATACTCTCAGTTTTTTATCAGATACATTTTGGAGAGTGTGCAGAGTAACTGCGCAATTTGATTCCTCCTTCCCCGTTCTACCATCGAACGACCAGACAAAAAGACCAGCGGCACAGGTACATATACCACATTTCCGCACGAAGCGCTTTGCTTCCACTTTTATAATGCGTAACGCAAAGGAGTGGAACTCCCTACCTAAGTCTGTGTTTCCCGATGAGTACAATCTGGCTGACTTCAAGTTGCGAGTGAATAGGTATCTTCTAGGCAAGCGTGCTCCATCGTCGACTGCATCTTCACTTAACATCAGGTGAGATCGTGGTCAAACGCAAGCCTGTAACAATATAAAAAAAGATAATAAATATTTACTGCAAATGCTAAAACACTTTACTCGAACTGAGTAATCGAACCTAAGACCTCAAGCGCAGCAGTTGCATTCATTACCGCTATGCCGCCGAGTCAGTCATTGATTATTATTATTTGATATTAAAATAATCACAGCTGCTACTATATCAGAAATCAAAGTGTGATTACTCAAAATGGATTACAAATTACTGGCATTCTTGGTAACGCCCTCAGCTAAGCTACATTAGCTTAGCTGAGGGCGTATGTGAAGTGGGTACACATCAATAGTGCAATATACTATCGACTCCAGCGACGGCTGACCACACCTAAGGTTAAAATCGCATAGCAGGCCAACACTTGGTACCCGTACCCGTGACACGCCCCTTTCTTTGTTTGAGTTTTTTTACACTTTACATTTGTTTACTGATTCTAAGGCGATACAAACTCAACTGGTCACATGTGCAAGCGAAAATTTTTCTGAAATGGTCATCCGTCGCTGGAGCCGATACTACATTGCACTATTGATGTGAACCCGATATAGAAGTTGTTGATCCGAATCCTACTGGATTTGGAGTCATAATCTTTCAATCGCCAGTCTAATGCCTTAACCATTGGTGCTAAGCTATTGCAATACTCTTTGGAATGACTCCACGTTGGTACTGCAATGTATGAACAACTGAACATCGATCAAACCGAGAGAGCTCCAAGTCTTCATCACTAGGCTATCGTTATTTGAAAACTTTAGTCATTATTTACCAACTTAATTTTGCCCGCGGCTTTGCTTGCCTTAATGTAGATTTTGTCAATACATTTTTATTATCTCGCCTCTTTGCCTCGCTGATTTCAGCATGAATGGGCCGGCTCGACCGGGGAACGACTACCCTCTTACAGAATATCGACGTGAAATAGCAGTATTCCTACTGTGGTGTTTCGTTCGGTGAGTGAGAGTGCCGCAGGCCCAATCACTCCCTTTCCCCCATCCCACTCCTTCTCCTTCCCACTTCCTTTCCTAAAGGATCGGCAACGCGCAAATGATGCCTCTGGTGTCGCAGGCGTCCATAGGCTACGGTGACCACTTACAATCAGGTGGGCTGTATGATTGTTTCCCACCTTAGTAGTATAAAATAAATCCTATGTATTTTCTGTACCCCTGGCAAAGTGAAGGCTTTTAATGATCGGTCGAGCAGTTAAGGCTTTAAAGCGTAACAGCAAACAAACTCACATTTGAACTTATAATATTACAAGACTTGGCTCGGGGCTTCGCTCGCGTAAATGTAGGTTAGATAACAAAACAGAGAGGTAGTACTTTCTTCTGGATGAAAACGTTTATGCGAAAATTCATGATGAGTGATGGAATAATTAAGGCATGAAAGCGTAACAAACAAACTCACATTTGCATTAATAATATTAGTTAGGAAACAACGATATACAGTGCTCTTTTTAAAGTCCAAATCTAGTAATGTACCGAAGTACTGCTTTCGTATAAAGAACTTTGCAACTAGAATACTTTAAGTACACAACTCTCACAGTTTCCATTCTCTGTACAATTTGAACAAACTTCTATTACCAAATGAACACAATACGAGTCGAAGAAAATCAACACTATCTGTGTTCGTTGCAAAACAAACACCGTGATTGAGAGACAAAGACGAATGAGTGACGTCACGGAGGTCCATTACCGGACAAACAGTCAGCGTAATCGATTTAGAGCGATGCGCCCGCGCCGCGTACTGGCGCTAAATTGATTTTAGTTTTAGTGTGGTGCAAGTTATACATTAAAAGCGTTTCAATAAGATTATATACATATTTGATGGCCTTGATGGCGTAATGATTGGTGTAACCGACTGCCACGCCTGAGGTCGCGGGTTCGATTCCCGCACAAGTCAAACATTTGTGTGCATGAACATGGATGTTTGTCTTGGTCTGGGTGTTTCTATGTATAATATGTATGTATTTACAAAAAAAAAGTATATATGTATGTTTAACCATTGTCTAGTACCCATAGTACAAGCTCTGCATAGTTTAGGCTAGATGATGTTGTGTGTATGTGATTGAATATTATTATATTGTTGACGAACTAGTTTACAAACTCTCTGATAATAGCGGTTACTGTAGATTATATTGTTTTGCCTTCTTGCCTTGCCAGTTCGGTACATAAACAAATACATAATTATACAAATTGTCTTATTTTAATGTTGATAATACTTTCAGTTTATTGAGGTAAGCTTATATTAACAGGTCCTTAGTGAAAAACTTGTTCTTTTTAAATAATTGATAGCATCTAAGAGTTTTCAAAAGAACAAATTTTAATTATAAATAGGCTCTTATTCTACTTCATTGTTCTAATCAATCAATTCGTGATCATATTGTGTTTTAAGTTGAGAAATAATTGATGCTAGATGCAGCTATTGAATCCGGCTAAACATGCACTGAGTTAATAATATGTCAATATTCATGCATACAATGGCTAGAGTTGTAATCATATTGGTGATTGCATATGTTATTATACTGTAAGGTATACATATATGCTATTTTTTAATGATGATGAAACAATTGTGATGCTTCTCTAGATCAGTGCAACATAAGTTTTCATAACTCTTGACGCGTTTGAATGTTCAAATCCAATGCATTTTATATACATTCATAGACGTTTGAACAAGAGGTAATTTTATAAAACGTATAGAACGAAACGAACGAACGAACGTCTTTCCAGAGAAGTATGTCAGGATCGTAGCAAATGGAAATCCGTAGTCTCTGCCTACCCCTCTGGGAAACAGTCATGAATCTATGTGTGTATGTATGTATGTATAGAATGATAGCCTAGTGAGGAACCGCTGAATTACCATGCAGAGGTCTCGAGTGGCATCTCATATCACACATCTCATCTTTGGGATGGCTCCGGCCAGTACTTGCTGGACGCTCTCGACTGGTTACAGCGGCGGGCTGTCCGTATCATCGGAGTTCCAGAGGTCACGAGTTCACTGGAACCTCTGCAACTCCGTAGGGACATTGGCATGTTTCTACAGAATATACCACGGGGAGTGCTCTGAAGAGTTATTCCACCTTATCCCGCCCTCCCTTTTCCTATCCAGAACAACGCGTGCTGGGCTCAGATGCCATCCTTACACGGTAGAGTCGATTAGAGCGCGTACCAAAAGGTTTGGGTCCTCATACCTCTGCCGAACGACCAAGGCATGGAATTCTCTGCCAAGGCACGTGTTTCCTTCTTCCTTCAATCCTGGGTCCTTTAAGCGGGGCGTGAAAAAGCATCTTCTCAGGCCGTCAAAGTAGAGACCTCAACATCGCCTCGGCTGTTGTGGGGGCGGTGTGGAGGCCACTGCTCTTAGACCACACGACTGCTTACCATCAGGTGGAGTGTGGTCATTCTGACGAGCAAAATAAAAAATAAAAAAAACGCAACTCGTGAGTTTTCAATCATATTATGTGTATTAAAAATATTGTTGTCGCTCATTTTAATAGCGAAGGAAGATATCGTGAGTCTGAAAGCTCATCATAGTGCTTACTAATATTTGTGAAGACTGTCAACACGCATTGGACCAACGTGAGGTTCTATGGCATAAACCATCTCACACCTAGTAGAAGTTTGTGCAGTGGGGCTTTTTATAAACAGGGTTGATATTATATAAAACGTGCTAAAGATTATACCTGCTATAATTACAAGCAATCTTCTTGTGTGTATTGACAAACGACAACATACATCATCTATGAATATGACGTAAAACAATTATTTTCTCTATTACTTTTCCTATCCGCTAACATCTCATATTACGCACCAACACTTATATCCAGCCATAGTCGTCGAGGCGGGTTTGAACGAAAACAGACACCGTTCACTGCAACGGGAAATTAATCTGCTCGAGCACTCACAGAATTCTTAGAGAAAAGCTAAATCGATTTATACCTGGGACCTGATACTTTTATAACCCTGCTATGATTTATCTCAGTGTTTATTTGTGATTTATTTGGGTAGTTATAGAATATAGATAGATATTCCTTAGCCTATTGTCTTCATAATCTCTCTAAGTAGAATTGTTGTCTATGATGAGTCTGTATAAACTTTTAGTGCGACTCAATCGTAATGATACAAATAGTAAAAAAACAGATTTTCAGGTCGTCAAAATAGAGACCTCAACATCGCCTCGGCGGCTATAAGGGCGGTGTGGAGGCCACTGCTCTTAGACCACACGACTGCTTACCATCAGGTGGAGTGTGGTCATTTTGATGAGCAAAATAAAAAAGAAAGATACTTTGTATAAAATTTCGCATAATACTAATTCAAATATATTACATAACTAGTAATGGTAATAAAAATAATCTATTTATTCGAATCTTCAGATAAATCGACATATTTGGAACTTAGATCAATATTCATAAGCGTTAAAAGAAAATATCACGTATTGGCATTGGCCAATACGTGATATTTTCTTTTAACATTTTAATAGCAGTATCCTATACGTATTGACGTGTACGATACTGCTATTCGATAATTTACGTGGCGTAGGGTATGAGGATTGGGAATATAAGCAAGATGACCAAAAATAAAAAGCTAACTGTCGTTTGGCGGGACGTATAAAAAAAAAAACAGAACATAAATGCAACCGAACATCTAAAAAGTCCGGTCATCACTTTTATCCCAAGCTACTCGAAACGCAAGCGATATCTTCCTAGTATCAACTTTCGGCTATTCAATTATGATTCGAATGCGTGGTCATTCAATATACAAATATTCGTTTCTTTTAGTTGCTATTGCTCATTGCTAATATACCTTTTTTAACGTGGGGAATGCATTTACTGATTTTTCTCAACGGAAAAAAGGAGGGGAGGAAAAAGGTGGGTGAAAGTATGTCAGGCACATCCGGAGAAAAATGGAATGTCCCGGGTCCTACAGACTACCTACCACGGTGTGTCAACTGAAACTACTACAGCGATATTATTGCTAATACGCTAAAATCTGTCTAAATCCATAGTTTTTGTATTCCATACTTATTTTTATTTTTTTTATTAATGATAAATTTACAAAATTCTTCTACTATACAAAGTAATTTTACCACATTTTAACGTCCATTAGTTTCATGTCTTCGAGCGGCATCGTCGAACGAAGACGCACGGGTCGACGTGCTTACTGGATATTAATCGTCTTAGAAGAGCGAGACCTGAATGCTGAGAGATGCACTGTAAACCGCATTACACCTGCAAGCCGGTGTAATGTCTACTTTATGATTCAAGAAACCTACACTAGCTTTTAAGCCGATTTATTCTTAATATTAGTTCTATTTCCAATCGTCATATATCTATTTTCGAAGGAATAAATATGGCGATTTGACAAAAATTTTCTATACAAAAGCTGCTGTCCCAACGTCAAACGTATAAAATTAATCTAACCTTCCAAAATCAAAAATAAAGTGCTAAATTAATGACAAATATAATTCTGGACAAGTTAGATTTATAATTTAACTAGTATTTGCCCGCGGATTCGCTCGCGTTAATTTAGAATTTGACAATCAATTAGGGTTGTACTCTGCTTGTAATAATATAATTCAGTCATGATTCGAAAGACACGTGGCGCCATCTATTATCATAAGAACGTTATTGTTGTTTTCCTCGGGAACAGTAATTTTTTTCGGTATAAAAGGTAGCCTATGTACCCGTATAATAATATGCACAATGTACCTGACAATGTATAATAATATGCACAATTTCAGAATGATCGGTTCAGTAGTTTAGGCGTGAAAAGGTAACAAATAAACACATTTTCGCTTTTATAATATTAGTTAGGATTAGGATAAGTTACATTTTTATTTTGTGCACAGTTCATTTTGTCGTGTGGAATATGTACGCGTAGTCTATGCTTACATTAATTTCTTGAGTCACAACGGAACTAACTGATTGCTACTTTACATGGCAATAAAAGACAGCGTATAATTTGTAAAGTTATAGTGATTATTTTCGAATATACCTAATTCGAATGAAATCGTGGACAATCATGGCCAGTTTACATCAACTGATTAAAACAATATTCTTTTATTTCGTTAAAATAACTTTTGTAATTATTTATGTAAATAAATACATGAAAATAAGTGTAAGGTGGTCGATAATGAATTAAATAAATAATCATTTTTAAGCTTGTTTTTAAATATGTAGTACTGTATCTAAGTCTTGTGTTTATTTGTGTGTATTTTTATATAATAGTAGTTTTTATGTGTATAGTAGTTATATGTGTGTGTATGAGTAGTTTTATGTTTATATTTAGAATAAGGTGATAAATTATGTAGCGCACTGTCGAATTGGGTGTACCTGTAAGGACAGTTGCATGATGTAAATAAATAAATACATACATTGTCTCACGCATAGGCTTGAATATACATCTCTATCTACTCTTTCGGTAATTATATCCCGAAAGGGTATACAGATATCTAAATATTAACTAGCTGTTACCCGCGACTTCGTCCGCGTGGATTTTAATTAAAAAGTGTTTGTTCAGTTCGTAGAGTTTACGAAAACTAAATATTTGTGTATTGCTCGTATAGGAAAACCCATGTTTAAATTAATGTCATTCTTCTACTTTGTGAGACGGTTTTATTTATTACATAAGCGTTTATATTGGATGGATATATTTATATTATCATTATTATTTTATATACACTTCCCTATTGGAATCGGATATTGTTTTCTATTTCATTGGTTTTCATTTATTTTTGCCCAAAGTCCAATTCTTTTTCTAAATTAAAAGGTACTGAAATGTATATAATATAACATACGTAGTTGAGTCTAAGTTACGCTTTATAACATCAGCTGCCAGTAGACAGACAAAAATTTTAAAAATTGATTTTTTGTATAAGTCCCGCATAAACTTTCATATATTATGCAGTAAGTAAAAAGCTGCTATTTTGATGTTACAAACAGACACTTCAATTTTATTTAATTGTATAGATATAGATGAATCGAATATTGTTCACGATTTCATTGGTTTTATTTTATTCCGCATTCTTTTCTAAAATGAAAGTAACCTAAGTTACTACTTATAACTTCAGCTATCTGCCAGTGAAAGTCCCGTCAAAATCGGTTCAGCCGTTTCAGAGATTAGCCAGAACAAACAGAAAGAAGACCGACAGACAGACAAAAATTTAAAAAATTGAGTTTTTGGTCCCGTATAAATAAAAAGCTTTTATTTTGACATTACAAACAGACACTTCAATTTTATTTATTTGTATAGATGTATAGATAAACAGACATGATATAAATGGCTGGCGATTGCTTTATCGGCAAGACTAAATTAATTAGCAGAGAAAGATATAAAATCTAATTTACGTTAAAACATTAATAAAACTGCCATAAATATTAAATTTATTTATTGTATACATTATTACATGTCGTATAATAGATACTGGGGTCTTTAATAAATGTACAAGCAATTAATAGAGAAACATCGCATACATTAGGTACATAATATTTAGTTAACCTTGTAGTATTTTAAAAGTAAGGTTAATAGTACAATGATTGGATTTACAGCTCAATAAAGGTAATATAAAATGTAATAAATGGTGTTTAAGCAACATAAAAATACCAATATCTGAAAATCCAAAACGTATAACAACCTTCTAGAATGGAATACGTGTTTCGAATACCTGATGTAGCCTACATAATACCTAAGATCTGAAGATCTAGAGCATCTAATGACACATATATTTTACACTAAGCGCATTACGATATCGTGAGGGGATTACAGTAGGTAAGGTTGCATCTGCGCAATTACACTCTGCGATAGTTAAAGGATTTGTTCCGATATAGAATCTATTTTATATTCATATTGAATTTGGTTCTAAAGTCAATCTTCTAAGACCATTTCTTTTCGATCTTGTTCAAGGTTATATCGACGCAAGCAGATATAAAAAGTCGTTCCAAAATCAAATTATTTGTATAGATTTTATGAGCTTCGAAAAAACTTAATGCATAAAACTGTTTTAGCATAACATTTGGTAATAAATAGTTTTATCTATTGGAAGAACTTTATGTAGACTGTTCACTGCTGGGCAAGGGCCTCTTGTCTGTGTGGGAGGGGTTAGGCCAAAGTTCACCAAGCTGGCCCAGTGTGGATTGGCAGACTTCAAATACCTTTGAAAACTTTATAGAGAACTCTCAGACATGCAGGTTTCCTCATTTTTTTTTCCTTTACCGTTAAAACAAGTGATAATAAACTATTTAATACGCGCATTTTTACAAAAATTAATAGATTTGGTACCATGGGTTTGAACGACGAGACCTCTGCATGGCAATCTAATGACTCGCACTAGGCTATCGCTGGCTATTAGCTTGTAATTATTATTATAATAATTATATTTCACAAGAGAAAACTAAACGCATTTTTAATTTACTCTTTGACAGGTAGTTAAAATTGGCTTTTATTTGGCTTTAGTCTACCAGTTTCATTAAAATACACGTTTCTTACAGGTATATTAGCATCGTTAGCTAGTATCGGCAAAAATGGAAACTGACAATGACGTCAGAGTCGAAAGTCATAAATTAAATACAAGAAAAATCGCACGGAGGTGTGCTTATCGTGTGTAAAATAAATATTTGTTTTGATACCTATATTCATTATGACAAATAAATAGAAAATACTTTCAGTTATTCTATATAAACAGCTGAACAGATTTACGTAGGAGATGGTCCCTATTATCTTCTCACGGAGAAGTAGTGACGATTGTTACTGGCGGAAGGTTAGGGAAAGCGCCAACGAGCAACGAATCGTTTACTGCTATTAAGGCCTAAAGTTCCCGTAACTTAAGCAATAAAGAATTTAAATCGTGCGAAGGAACGCGTTAATTCTTCTTATTCTCATCAGCCAATCAAGAGATGGCGTAACTGAGCAAACTAACTTCGTGCGAAAATCCTACCCGTTTACAATATTATTACAAGTTCGCGTTTATAACACAATTCACCTCCTCGGCGACATATTTAGCTTAACGCATTAACAAAGCACCATCTGAAATGTAAATGTATCTCAGATTTAATCTGTATTAAGTGATCCACTTGGAGTTGCGATAACAATGTAAGCGTCAAGATGCTTCTCCTAGGTAAAGATTGTTATACCTCTCCCTTTCACTATCGTATGAAGGAAAAGGATGGGACACCAATCAGGTGATTGAATTGTATCGCGCGTACAATAGAATGGAAATTAGATTTACTGGATCACATTGTTCGTTCTGTTTGCGTAGAGGAACTAAATGATAATTTGGTCTGCAATAAAGTGATCGTAATTCTTCTATATGGTTGGGTAATTGTATTGTTATTAGGCAGTGATTAACTGTTACACGGATTTCGGTAACGAGACATTGTTTTCGTGATACAGGTTGGGCTGTCTTGGGGTGCCAGACATGTAAACAAAAGCGGAATCTTTTTTAAGTGAAAACTTCTTTAGCGGCTTTGTGTACTTTTTGTGATGGGTAAAAAATGTTAAATTCGCGTCAGGACACGTGACCTGATCGAAAATTCGTAAGACGGAGGGAGAATAATTGTCTTGTTTGTGTACGATAGCGCAATAAATGAATATTGTATTTTACCAAATAAATGATAGTACTTTTATATTGATAATTAAAGCAATTCGTGCAAAATTATTCCCTAATCATTCCAAAATATCAAAAATGTACAACGTTAATATTCAAGTTTTTACTTCTGACGGCCCTCCCGGAGTGCAACTCGTTGATTTTTTTTACCATAGTGTCATATGCTACTTTAAGATTCTTAATATGGCCAAAACTCGGACTATTTTCAACAAAAGACGTCAAATCGTTAAAATTTCGATGATAATCAAGATTCCAGTGCTTGCACTGAAGGTTAATAAAGTCAACTGCTCCCTAAAGACAGTAAACCATAAATAACAGGTGTGGGTGGAACAAAAGCTCTCTATAGTAAGAATCGATATATAATAACTTAAATCGCACGTTTCAACAATAACCCTTTAAATTCTCACAATGCAGCTTTATTACTGATTCCAGTACAACCTTGGAATCAAAATCGGTACGTGCCTGAAATAGTAAAACTGGCGGTGCACTTTTCATAGTAAGGCCAAATCCACACAATAGTAGAGCTTACGGACCGTCGGTTCGCTTAAATCGCTCAAATATTTCATAATAAGAAACACAACAAGTTCTCAGAATGTATTGATCTTGGCAGTTTTCAAGGAGAGGTTGCTACGATATTATAGTTGCCTAGACAAGTATATCTTTAGTAGAACAAAGTCTCGTAGAGTATTAAAAATAGATATCCTCAATGTACGGATAAAAGAAGAATACTGGGATGTGAATGAAAACGATGATTACAGAACATAATGTACTTCAGCTCAATGGTGCAATGAATATTGATTCCATAGCCCTTCTGGGAAACAGCGAAACAAAATATTATTATGAAATACTTTGGGAAATATTAAACTAGTAGCAAGAAATATTAACATATTTCAATAAGTGTATTGAGCAACATATATTCAAATCCTTTGTTGACAGATATGATTATCCCATTGAATTGCGGGGGCACACCAGTGGCCAGACACAATAGGCTTTAATTTTTGTCTGGCATTTCAACAATTGACAAGTTAAGCCAAGTTTCCAAGAATTTTACGTTTGCACAATCGTATTTTTCTGACCAAGCAGTCAAGGCAGTACTATTGTACTAACGAAAAATAGCACTGCACATATTCAGTTGCATTTTGTTCAATGATTGAGAACGCAGGATGGTCAAATTTCTCAGCACTTTTTTTCTTTATTTTACCTTTTATCTCCTTTACTTATTATCAGATAGGTGACCATATGTTTGTATACTACTTATATGGTTTACGGCTAAGAGTGGCTTTATTGTATTTCCTTGGAATTGTTTCTGTAATGCCAAACACACATAACCATGTCCATGAGCGCTCTTTATCGGTCACCATTAAGTACCGTATGCTCATCTGGTACCAGAAGAAATAAAAATACTTATCAATACTAGTATCAAGTAATCTCAAACCTCCGTGGCGCAGCGGTAGGGAATGCGACTGCCGTGCATGAGGTGTCGGGTTCGAATCCCGGGTTGGGCCAACAAAAAGGTATTGGATTTTTCTTTTAAGTAATCTCAATACGAGCCCGGAGTTCGGAAGTTGGCGTTGTTAGATACCCCGTGCCTCGGAAAGTAAGTACAGCCGTTGGTCCTGCGCCTGATCTCTCTCCGGTCGTGTCGGATTACCGTCCCATCGGATCATGAGAGTTAGGGAACAGAGAGCGCACTTGTGTTTGCACACACACTTGTGCACTATAATATCTCCTGCGCAGATGGCCAGTCTACGTTAAGATTGGTCGTCGTGACCGAAAATCGGTCTGGAGGACATTATTATTATTTGTTTCTCTTTCACGGGTATTTCCCTAATACGTTAGGAAAATACCCGGCCCTTTGGGAGGCTTACACGGAGACGTGGGTCCAACGTGAAGAGGCCCTTCGAGAGTTTTAATCAAAGGTGGGTTGGAACACCTACAGCGGCACTAGCCGCAGCAGGCGTAGGACTATTGCTACGTATGGATTCTAATATATAGGCTATGGGTATGGGTGGTGCGCTTTAAATAAACCCGGTGATACATTTTTTGTTTATATCACAAGGTGAAGATGGTATTTTAAAGCTAAAGTACTATGCCCTCCGAGATCGCGTTAGTCTCATAATGAGATAACGACTGTCCCAGAGGGGTTTATTATTATTATTTTTATCTCAACAAGAGACTGGTTCGTGTACAATCCGACGCTACAGTGTGTATATGGCTTAAGCGATAAATCGAGCTCAGTGAGCTTATGTCTGACAGCAAGGAAATTCAATTAAAATGAAACCACATTTTCATCGTAAATGATGAGTAGCAGAAAAATGTTTTATTGAAATATTCAATAATTACATGTCATAAAATGTTTTATTGAAATATTCACTAATTACATGTCATAAAATGTTTTATTGAAATATTCAATAATTACATGTCATAAAATGTTTTATTGAAATATTCACTAATTACATGTCATAAAATGTTTTATTGAAATATTCACTAATTACATGTCATAAAATGTTTTATTGAAATATTCACTAATTACATGTCATAAAATGTTTTATTGAAATATTCACTAATTACATGTCATAAAATGTTTTATTGAAATATTCACTAATTACATGTCATAAAATGTTTTATTGAAATATTCACTAATTACATGTCATAAAATCAAATATTTTTGTCATGTTCAAATATGAACACTAAAATATTATACAACATCGCAAAATGAACTGTAAGCCAAATACAAAAACTGTTAACAAGTTTTTGGTAAATATACTCTTTTTGTAAACATTTCCTCCATTTACTATGACCCTTGTGTCGCTAGGACTTTACAAAGAGTGAGAAAACGGGCACAAAGAACATCTAGAATGAGAAAGACTCAATATTAAATGCAACGCATGCAACCTAAATATTTTTTACTGTATGATTTGTTTCGTTCCTTTTTTGTTTTTAATAAGACAACGCCACTGGGAATAATTACTGCGTCGTGGGGGACTTTACAAACACTCAAACAATGGGCACAAATAACATCCAAACTCGGAACAACCATTTTTGTCCCGTGGGGGGAATGAATCCACAAAACTCGGAGCGGCGGCAGTGGCGAGGCGACTACTTAAACCACTACGCTATCCGTCCAGTTATGTGACGTTAAAATAAATATTCCTACAAATAGTTGTCCATGATTAGTACCTGAATACGTTCTATGGTTTACTTATGTGTCCTCAAAGGCTTATTAAACCCGGATAGGGATAGTATAATATAAATATCGGTACGCTAAATATTATTTTGTTATTTATTACCAGAAATATTTTATGAAAAGCAATTAGCGGTTTGTTACCGTTACTGACAATAGATCTCGAACAACAACCGCAAAAAAGGAATTTGATATTTTTGGAAACGAAATTTTTATGTCGGTTTTTGGGTGGGTTCTTGTATTTATGCTGCTAACGGACTATCTACAGAATAGGTACCAGTGCGTAAAAATAGATAACATCATCAGTGCCGACTTACAAATGCCACAATTCGGTATTCCACAAGGGAGTGTCCTTGGAAGTACACTATTTTTTGTGTACATTAACGATCTTTGTAACTTAAGTTTACCTAGCAGCAAAATCGTTTCGTACGCAGATGACACCGCCCTTCTCTTCTCCGCCGACACAAATGAGACAGTCCATAAAAATGCCCAGCGTGGGTTCGATGTGGTTAATAAATGGCTTAGAAATAACTTGCTTACATTAAATACTGATAAAACAAAATTCATTAAGTTTAACATGCGCAATCAACAAGATCATTTAAGTAATATTCGAATATATGCACACCATTGTAACAACATCATGAATGATGATTGCACATGTTCTGCAATTCATAGTACAACTAACAATAAATATCTGGGGGTTATAATAGATCACACTCTTTCATTTAAACAACACATAGCCGCTTTGTCAAGCAGACTACGGAAATTAATATTCGTTTTTAAAAAACTGCGTTATATCGCAGACACTAATCTTATTACACAAATCTACAAGGCACTGTGTCAATCCATTATTCAATACTGTATTACCTCATGGGGGGGGCATCCCAAAATCTGTTATTCTTGCAATTGAAAGAGCACAAAAAGCACTCCTGAAAGTAGCTACACATCGACAATATTCTAAAGTACTAACAGTTCGGCAGCTTTTTATAATGCACACCGTACTAAAACAACATACTACTCTTGTTCATTGAAATTAAACTACTATATACGGATTTTATCGCTATAATTTAATTAGCTTAAAAATTTGTAAAGTTTAATAGTGATTATAGTAGTGTAACAGTTTTTTCAAAAAATTTTGTAACAGTGTCAAATAAACAACGCGATAAAATCCGTATATAGTAGTTTAATTTCAATGAATAACATTCGCGTAAACAGAAGACAATATTATACTACTCTTGATTATAACCCGGAACTTGCTAACACTAAACGGCGGAAAGATATCGTTTGTACAACTCAGTCTCAATCTAAGTATATTTAGGTCCATTTCTTTATAATAGTATAAACAAAATAACTGCGATTTATGACAAAAATTATACTAACACTAAACAATTAGTTCAACAATATTTACAAACCTTGAACTACGATCAAACTGAAAATTTGATGACTGTTGTTCGATAAGTGTTACGCAATAAAATAGGTCTTTAAGTTGTCATAGTAATCACTTAGTTTATAATGTAATTCATAAGTTTTGTATACAAATAATAATGTTTTATAATTATTATTTTAGAATTTATATCTTTATTATACAGTATATGCCCCTAATGCCTGTGGCACAGGTTTACCCTAGTACAGGCACCCCTTATAATTATTTACCTTTACGATGTAACATAAGCTCTGTATCCATTTGTACCAATTTATGTTAAATAAATGATTATTATTATTATTATTATTTATAATATTTTACTATAAACGTTTACACAGAAAACAATATTAACACGTATGTATAATATATTTTTGCATAAAATATTATTGGGAAATTTATTGCAAAGTTACTAGATATATTTTTTACAACAAGTCAGAAAGAATTTTCCATTTAATTTTGCCCAGTTTTCATGTACCGAGGGAATGGCAATAAATAAAATATCCTGATCTAATACGATATTCGTACGGAACTTGGTATTGTAAACTTATATTCTTTTGCAATGAGAATATGTCGAACAATATTTTGACGCCGTACCAAATTGCGACTCAAATAGTATAGACTCAATTGCTATTTCAATGGACTTAAATGGCAATTTATTCAGCGTTCACATTTTACGTTCCTACTAGATCAATCTGATAGTATTTGACAGTCCAAAGTGAGATTAAATCATACCAGCAGCTGCCCGCTATTGATACAATTTAATATAATACTTCCTTAGAGATAATATCAATATTATTGATAAGGCCTTTAAAAGCACAGCTGTTGAAGTATTCCTTATTGCCTCTTGATCAAAGAGGTTGACCCTTGTCCTACTGTAGATAATAGTGATCTCAGTTAATTTGGAGATACTCCAATTGTTCATATTTCTATTTTATTGGGCGCTATTCAGTTTACTGTCGCTTGGGAACCATGAACGGAATAAAGTTATATAAACTGCGGAATCATCCTTAAAACAAGTTTCGTGTCACGTTTGATGCATTTTCCTGTTTTATTCCTTCTGGCAAGGAAATGGCGACAACTATTTTATTTATTTCTAGATACCGCGTATCTTGCGCTGCGGGATTGTGTGTAACTGCTGTGCAGTGTAATTTCGGATTTGATTCCTGGATTGGGCAGAGTGTAATTCGATTTTTATGCAATTTTCTTTTAGTATCTACGAGAATGCTGGACTACTGTTTGTTAGACAGCAATAGGGTCCCTTTTATGTATGACTTTAAACCAAAGCTGGTAAATTTTAAGTGCAATGTATTGCAGACAAAATTTACTTCTCAATTTGCTTTATTCTATAATTTTTATTTACTATATTATTTCAGTTACAACACCCAAAACCCACCCACATCCCTTTCGGGGATGGGGAATACAAGCATGTGACTATTTATGTTTGTATAAGCAGATGTATAACTAGTTTCGAAATTATCAATTTGTTTATGGTAATGGCAGAGTAATTATCTACGGACGTCTAATTGAAGCCTGTTCAATTTCCTCAGTAAGCGTT
The DNA here is from genome assembly GCA_963564715.1 of Catocala sponsa. Lineage (NCBI taxonomy): Eukaryota > Metazoa > Arthropoda > Insecta > Lepidoptera > Erebidae > Catocala > Catocala sponsa. Next base: position 22,290,486 of record OY751334.1, on the reverse strand, counting down.
CTGAACACAAATTACCGAAGTATCGGCTAACAAGTAATAACGGTTGGTGTCAAGAGGGCATTAAAAAACTTATTGACTTCACTGAGAGGTACTTGAGGGCTTAGCGCGGCGCTCACTGATTGGTCTGCTGAAGAAGAAATAGTATTTATGTGTATTTTAACTTTGATGATATTTATTTTCTCAAAGAATATTCTTTCTTTATAATATTTGAGTTACTATCTGGGACGTATTCTATTGACCTTTAGAACGTCTGTCCAGTGTTATCAACTTGTTCGAACATTTTGAGGAAGATTGGCTAACTTGGCAATATGAACATTCAAACATTTTAAAAACTAAACATACGAACTTACTTATCTATATTAGTATACTTAAAATAATGAAATATAGTTGTTGAAATACTTAGGAGTGGTATGTCTCTCTGTCTTTATGCTGCTTAATAAAAACGTGCCTGAAGTAACTTAAATATACAATTGACTTTAAGCAATTAGTGGCACAAAATAAGAAAACTATATTCGTTTTATTCTAACTAATATTACAATTTTATTATTGACTTCTTACTAGCTTAGACCGTGTAAGTTCCAAGAGAACTATCAAAATTCAAACGGGCAAAGTAGCAATAAGTAAAAGCTAGTACTATATTAAAATAACTGTAATTTCAGTAATTAAGTTAGTCCAACACATAACGCGCAGAACCGATGGCCGTTGGGGCAGAACGGTTCTGGAGTGGCGGCCACGCATGGAAGACGCAGCAAGGGTAGGCCCTCCACAAAGTGGACCGACGACCTGATAATGATTGCGGGAAGTGGTTGGATGTGGGTGGCCCAAGACCGGTCTGTGTGGAAAACCTTGAGGGAGGCCTTTGTCCAGCAGTGGACTTCTTTCGGCTGAGATGATGAAGTTAGTCCTATAGCAGATATGACCAGACCCCTTGTTACTACTTACAAAATAATCCAAAGACATTTAGTCTGACCTAAGTAGGTAACCCATTCAGATCATAACTTTGTGCTAGCATAAACACAATCTTAGAACCAACAAGGCTATCTTTATCGCAGGCATATTTTATAATACTAGAGGTCGCCTAGTGGTCGAAATTCAACCATAATTAATTTAAATTTTAAGTTTGATAGTTGTTACCTAAGGTTTTATATTATAATCACATTTCATTTAGATTTCGATTTATACAGGTTAATCTATCTATCTCTGTCAAACAAATTATTATATTGATATATGTAACCATAGTTACGAAGAATAGTACATACATCAGCCGAACAATGGCGAAATACTAAAAACGCGCGTGTAGTGATTTTCATTAATTTAATGTACATATTTCTAATGCATATTTTATATAAATATTAGGATTTGCCCCTCCTTCTCCATATAAAGTTTAACTGTGCCAAATTTCATACTCTTCCGTCCGTGCAATTTTCGTAAAAAGGGGTACAAAGTTTTGCTTCACGTATTAAATATAGATTTTTATTCCTACTAGATATTTATTTTATTATAGATATGTTAGTATGAAACTCTTAAAATATTGGCAGAGAGCCAACGGCACGTATCCAACGACGAACACTTGTGATTCTTCTCCACGAATGTTCAACACTCTCAGGAAATGATACAATGCATTCTATTATTTTAGTTGAGTGAGTCGTTTCTCGTGATGGCAGATCGGGGATACGGGTAAAGTGATTGTATGGATCATGATTTATCGCAGATTTGTTATCTTTATGGAATAGTTTGAGAGATGGCATATTGATTTAAGTAGTTTCCTCGCCACTGCAACTGCAGTATTGTGGTTTAAGCCGCACACAGCACAAAAATATGTATCATTCAACAAATGATTGTGCCGAATCTGAATGTATTTTTGTGTTCATTGTTGATGTTTGTAAAGTCCCCTGAACACACCTTTTTTCTGGTGAATGTTGGTATTTTAAAGTAAATAACTTTCGCAATGAAGATGCCTGATATACACATGAAAATAAATTGAATACAAAACACATCAAAATGTGCTCTCACATGTGGTTTGTACCCCTTGAGGGATCCCTTGTTTTGTTTATAAAATAACTTATCTTGTATTTAATAATTTGGGTTACAAGTATATTTATGATATAAATAATAATAATAATATCAGCCCTGTATTAAAATGTCCCACTGCTGGGCACGGGCCTCTTCTCACTATGAGAAGGGTTAGGCTATAGTCCACCACCACCTAGTGCGGGTTGGCAGACTTCACATATCTTCGAGAATATTATGGAGAACTCTCAAACATGCAGGTTTCCTCACGATGTTTACCTTCACCGTTAAAGCAAGCGATAATCAATATTTACTACGTATATAACTTCGAAAAGTCAGAGATGCGCGTCTTGGGTTCGAACTTGAGACCTCTGCGTGGTAGTCCACCGGCTTCCCACTAGGCTATCGCTGCTTTTTTATATTAATATTTTTATGATATATTTAAACGAAATTAAGGTTGATAACTTGGTTTAAGGCTCAAACTAATGAATAAAATACTGTAAGATTATCAAAATATCCCCTATTTAAATTTACACTGTTGTTGTATAGGAGTGATAGCAATAGACCGTTGGACTGCCATAGAGATATTGAATGGTCATCTCGAGTTTGATCCCAAGGCACGCACCTTTGACTTTTAGAATTACGTGCGTATTAATTATAGTTCGCTTTAACGATGAAAAAGAACATTGCGAGGAGACCTATATATGTGAGAGTTATCCATAATGTTCTCAAAGATGTGTAAATTCTACCAACTCGCACTGGGCTTGCGTGGTGGAATATGATCCAACTCTTTTTAAACTGAGGAGAGACCCGTTTCAAACAGTAGGACAGATTATATACAGAACAGGATTAATATATAATAGATAAGATATACCTATGTAATTACTGAAGTCAATCGTCTACAGACTGGTTAGCCAGCTATGATACAAGCTTATATTTGCGAATTTCTTTTGGTTTTTAAGTTTGTGCCACATTACATATTTCTATGTGGAAAATCGCACCAAAAAAATTACGAAACGATGCTTTATTTCTACGTATAAAAAGAAAAAATCAACATACATATTTTTGCATTTATAACATAAATAAAGATAAGGTATTTAATAAAGCCACTTACACAACACGTCACCACAAATGCATTAAAGCACACATTGGACATTTCCTCCTACGGTAATCGGATCACATAATAAGCAGTTAGCCTCATCTTGAGGCGCTCGAGTGAGTAGTGGAGCATCCGTTGGAAGGCTGCCAAATGCACGTATGGGAATCACTCGCATTGAGTGCAAGAGCACTACTTGAAACTCATGAATAAATACAATGAGTATTTATATGGACCATCTTTTGTGTGATCAAGTATGGTAGCGTAATTTGTATTTAGAAGGTTATTATTTGGAACGCTGACTGTCTTAGTGACCCATTAATGCGACTGCTGTGTGTGCAGTCTTGGTTTTGATTTTGATTTCCGAGTTGGGCAAAAGTTTATTGATTTTTTATGTCTAGAAACTCTCAGTAGCAGTACGGCGTCTAAACTGTGCTCGGAAGACGGCAATATGCTCGGATATAAAACTATTGCTGGCAAAATCTGTTTACCCATTCGGCGGGTATAAGGGCGAGTGACTATGTGTGTATCATTTAGAATCGAATAATTTCGCTTTAGATTATAAGCCATTATCCATAAAGCTTTTAGAAACGGTTTGTGTATTAGATATAATGAAGTGGCGACGTGTTGTCGTAATGATTAATACATAGCGCTATGTACATACATGCTGTGCTATACTCCATCAAAATCGATGATAAGAAAGCAGCACGATATTTGATAACTGTGAACAAATAAAACATATTAACCTGAAAAAATATTAAGTTTTTTCAATCCAATAACCAAAATAGGTAAAATGATATGCCTTATAAATCTGGTAGGGTAGTTGTCCAACTAGAATGTAAATCTATTATGTGACGTAACGCTATTTAATGCAGGCGTACAAGAAAAAATAACGTGGGATTTTTCCCCCACTTTCTCTCACGCCGAAATTAAAAATAATAATTGCTCCTTCATTTAGAAACCAAATGGGTGCTGTTTTCACAAATAATATTATTTTGAATGCTTTTTGCTGTTGTATAATTATTTATAATAATATACACCATCAAATATGGAGAACTATGTACATACCTTATTCGAGTAATTATTATTTACTATTATATTAATACTAGCTTTTGTCCGCAGCTTCGCTCGCATTAATTTAGAATTTGACAATCAATTCGGGTTATACTCTGCTTATAATAATATATTTCAATCATGATTCGAAAGACACGTGGCGCCTTCTATTATCATAAGGTAGCCTATGTCCGTTTTTGTATACCTGATAACGTATATACAAAATTTCAGGATGATCGGTTCAGTGGTTTAGGCGTGAAAAGGTAACAAACAAACAAACAAACTCAATTTCGCTTTTATAATATTAGTTAGGATTAGGATACTAATAATGTACATACAAGCATGTAGTAGTGTAAAGATAGAGTGAAAGGACATAATAGATTTATCATTAATAATATAAAAATAATAACAACTCTGTAAAAGCTTTCTAAATGTTTTGTCTACACTTTTGTAAAACTCTTTACGTAACTTCACGATACTTAAACTTCTTTTCGTAGTAATACTTTAATTTAAGCTCTATTTTACTCGTCTCTAAACTTTATTGCAACAAACGATACTCTAAATGGACTAAATTAATTAAACTTTTAAACACACGTACCCTTAATTAATAAACTAGAAGTCTTAAAAGTACCGAAGCCTGAACACAGTACAAGTCGAGGCGGCGTACAACAAAGTAGATAGTTTAATAAAAATATCGTTTAAATCCTAATTGGAAATTATCGTCGGCAAGTCTTTTAAACTCTTAATGAAATTCTAGCGTTTTTGTGACGTTACGGCCACGAAAAATGCGTTATTAGAAAAAAGAAATCATTTATTACACATAATAAAAAATAAAACTCTGATAAAACTTTTATCTGAAAAAGAAAAGGCTAGAAGAGTGTATCGTAAAACCAAAAATCCTCGAGACAAAATCAGCTTCGAAATACTTCGTAGTCGTTGTCACAAGCTTGTAAATAATTGTTATAATGAATATAAGCATACCATAGAAAAGGATATCCAAGCAAGCCCTAAGGCATTTTGGCGCTTCGTTAATAGTAAAAAACTTGGACAAAGCTCCATTCCATCGCAGGTGTATATGAATGAAACCATAGTCAGCGGTGGAACTGAAACAGCTAACCTATTTGCTAAACAGTTTTCTTCTGTATTCGATTGCCAACAAAACATCAGCAGGCCATTTATTCCAAATGATTATAATAATATTCTCACTCAAATAAGAATTTCTGAAAAAGAAGTCCTTAATAAACTTAAAAAACTAGATACATCAAAGGGTCCTGGGCCTGATTCTATACCGCCACTATTTATAAAACGCTGCAGTGAATACCTTGTACGGCCATTGGCCATTATATTCAACCGTTCGCTAGAACAGGGTATTTTTCCTGATATATGGAAAAACGCACGAATCATTCCCATTTACAAGAAAGGTGATGCCGCTGATGTTAGTAACTACCGCCCCATTTCAATTTTATCTTGTTTTTCTAAAATATTTGAATCACTGGTATGTCCTATTATATCACAACATTTTAACTCATTGATTTCACCCAGTCAACACGGGTTTAAAACAGGTCGAAGTGTAGACACAAACTTAACAGAATTTACATCTGATTTAACGATAGCCCTAGATAATAAAGAAGAGATAGATGCTGTGTATACGGATTTTTCCAGTGCTTTTGATAAAGTAGATCATCAACTACTGATATCAATGCTGCAATTTAATGGTATCGATGGCTCTTTACTAAAGTGGTTTTCTTCATATCTTTCCAAAAGATCACAAGTAGTTGCTTTAAATGGATATCAATCGTGTCCGTATTATGCTAGCTCAGGCGTTCCCCAGGGATCCCATCTTGGACCTGTTCTTTTTACAGTGTTTATCAATTATATAACTGCTCAAATTCACCATTGTAAAGCCTTGTTGTTTGCAGATGATTTAAAGATTTATAAGACGGTATCTTCTGATGATGACATTCAATTTATGCAAAGCGACATAGATCGAGTCGTGGATTGGTGTTCTCACAATAATATGACACTTAATGTTAAAAAATGTTACTTCATAAAATACACCCGAAAAAAACAGTCACTTATGTCCTCATACAACATAAATAGTACCACACTTGTTCGAGTCAATGAGATCCGTGATTTAGGCGTTATTATTGATAGCAAATTAAACTTTAAAAGTCACATCGAAAATATTGTAACGAAATCTTCTCAAATGCTAGGATTCTTAATTCGTAGTACAAAAGGTTTTCGATTACCATACACCAAAGACACTCTTTACAATTCTCTAGTCCGTAGCCGTTTAGAGTATGCAAGCATGATATGGAGTCCGCAGTATGCGGTACACTCTCAACGTGTTGAGAGTATACAACGCGCATTTACTCGACATCTGGCATACTCTTGCAATGGGATTTCTCATAGGTGTCCATATCAACAACGCCTGAAGCATTTTCATATGAATTCATTACGTGAACGACGTATAGTCATAGACATATCATTCTTACATAAGTTAGCAAATGGCAAGTTGGACTGTGCTGAATTGATGTCACGTATTGGCATTCAAGTACCCTGCAAATTACCTAGATATCCGATAACTAAAATCTACCATACACCAAAATTTAAAACGAACATCGAATATCACTCTACGCTATATAGACTTTGTCAAGAGTATAATACAATGACATTCACCATGATTCTAAATACCTGACATTGACATTCACCATGATTCTAAAAACAAACTAAAATACAAAATCTTTAAATCCCTTCAAGTCTCCAACAATAGCAATATCGTTGTCACATAAAATCATATATAATGTAAATTGCATTATGTTCTCCTTAATTCTTATTTTTATTTCTTACTTTGTTATAGTAATTTAAGTTCTTTATATAAATATTGTCACAACTATTGATGAATGCTGGTTAATCTGTAATTGGCAAATGTTTCAGCCACCATACTTCCCTTGTTATCGTTGATGTGAATTTGTAAACATTTGCTGTTGATAAACCATAATAAATAAATAAATAATATAATATTTTTATCTACAAATATTGCTTTTTCGATCCCTCACCGCGCATATCTGAATTTTCAAATCTATGTGCGTATGCGTTAATTATATCACTCGCTTTAACGGTGAAGGAAAACATGTGAGGAAACCTGCATATTTGAGACTTCTCTATAAATGTTTTTGGATATACATATATGAAGTCTGTCAACCCGCACTGGGCCAGCTTGGTGGACTATGGCCTAACCCTTCTCATCCAGAGAATAGGCTCGCGCCCAGCAGTCGGACAGTTTAATACAGGGCTAAAATTTTCTACATTGACTCTAGAAGCTTGTAATTCGTCGGCTATTTCTGTTGGGTATGTTTCACCCTTTGTAAGTTATATTTATTTACAGACACATATTTTTATGCTATTTTTACATGTTGGTACCTAAATGGGATTACATCTAACATACGTAAGTTCAAACTCAACTAATAAATTTAATTTTTAAGATTAATACTATCTGTAACAAAACCTAAAATAAAAAACAAATTAAACTACCAACTTTCAATTTCATACATTAGGTATGCATTACAGATAAATCCTACCATATTTATTTATATAGGATTAGGCTTACCAGCTAAAAACATACAGGACCGATGCTTTAAATAACACAGAATACATAATATCAACGTATGCCTTTAAATTAAAGGCAAGCACAACATTGTAATCGGAAGTGAGTTTCACAATGTTCACTTCATACAAATTCTAACACACTCTATTCTAACCAATATATACTAAAATAAAGCTGAAGAGTTTGTTTGTTTGTTTGTTTGAACGCGCTAATCTCAGGAACTACTGGTTTGATTTGAAATATTCTTTTAGTGTTGGATAGTCTATTTATCGAGGAAGGCTATAGGCTATATAATATCACGCTACGATCCACAGGGGCGGCGCAGTGACGATAAACGCGGGTGAAACCGCGGGAACATCTAGTATAATTATAAAAATACATTTGGCTGCACGAATAGCCTGCGCCGAGTATTATGCGCCCCATCACTACACGGAACACAATTTTTTGTGATCCACAAGTAGTTATTTTGAGTGATGTTGCTCTTTGTGTCCGTTGTTTGAATGTTATAAGTTTCCAAATCTGAGTTTAAATAAAAAGGCATAAAAATAAATACAGTACTTAGAAACTTTGGCAAGTTCTCTCATATACTATCAAAATATGTTACATAAGCGCTTATTTTGGAACCCCACGCTTTCGTCCGAGGAAGTTTTTAATAGTGTTGTGTCGAGTCACCGCTGCACAGTTAATTACTCGGCTCTCGCTTCTGACACTTTTCACGCAAGTATGGACTCTGTGTACAACAGTATCAATTGCCAATTAGTCTATTTTCCTATTAACTATTGAGTACTAAACCGCTCAACTTCTTAGCAACAATGTTTATTGGAAAATTGTTAAGATGTTTTAGTTGGAAGTTTATAACAGATTATAGTCTTAACATAGTAAGTAGTAATAATTAACAAAATATATAAACCGAAATTTTAAAATATTGGATGAAATATTTTATACTAGACTTATCCCACGGCTCCGCTCGCGAAAATGTAGGTTAGGTTAGGTTAGTAACAATATTTTTTTCTGCATGAAAGGTATCCTACGTCCTTTTCTGTTTACCTGATAGCGTGTATGCGAAATTTCGTAATGATCTGTTGAGTAGTTAAGGTGTGAAAGCGTAACAAACATACAAACACATTCGCATTATTAGTTAGGATTAGGATTAAGATACTTACATATTTATACAAAGTATATATGTATAAGTTCCTAAAAAAATTGAACACATTCATGTACCAAATATGTAACAAGCATACTATGGAAGAGCGGAGCCTCCTAATACAGGCATTGTTTGCTTAAAAGGAAGCTCCAATCACGAACATTGTTAGACATATTTTTGGTAATGAAATAAAACATTTTGTATTTGTAAGATACAAATACAAAATGTTTTATTCGTATGGAAATGAAAACACAAAAAACACATATATGTAGTTCCAAATTAACATCGGGTAGTGAAAACCTAAAATCATTCCACCATTATAGACTCCACAAGAAATAGGCAATATCGCTAAAGAATAAGTCTATAATAAAAAAAACCCTTGCGAAAAGCTCCTACAATATTAAAATTTCGTTTCATAAAACAAATCGAGTGCAACACTCAAGCATACTTTGTTCTTCAAAGGCACTCAGTTGAATGGTTTTACATCCCACGGTAAGAACCTCATTACTTTAAAATCTAAAACATTTTCCATATTCTATACTTCAGTTTTCTAAAACCATTTTATCTCAGTTGAACTTCAAAGTTGGTTGCGCACCAACAATTTGACCAGATTACTAGTTTCCAATACATTGCTCGCTATATAGCTACTCTCTGTATCACAAGAACAGTGCAGCTTAAAATATCGGATTTTCTTATGCAATTTTATTCAGTGGTTTGAAAGAGTAAGCAATGTTTTACTTAAGTAATTAATAAATACCGTATTCGACATATCGGACGGACGGATCTTAACCGTTAGTAAGTATTAAAGGTATAAATACCTATTTATATATATCTCAGTTCGTCAGTGTGTGGACGTCGTTAGAATTGTGTGTCGAAGTATGAACAGTGCAATTGTTTGAAATTAAAATTTATTTATTTTATTCTTTTATTTATTTTATTCTTTTATTTATTTTATTCTTTTATTTATTTTATTCTTTTATTTATTTTAAGGAAACTACAGCATTTTTACATTTTTCTTAAGACTAACTGTTCAAGTAACTATTAGTTCATAGTGTCGATGTAATACCGATTGGTGTTACTAGATGGAACTGTGCGTGTGACGTCTATAATTAAAAGTTGATGTTAAGATTCTCCGGGCTTGAACCACCTCGACGTGTATTATTTGTTTTATGTAGACCAATTTGAGTAGCGATAATTAGTTCTGTCGTTTACTTGAATAAATACAGTTCAGATATATCCTAACACGTTTTTTATTGAGTATCCTGTAGGAATTATATTCCGCCCAGTTTCGCACGATCTCGGCCATATACACTAACTCTAAGCCAATTACAGAGTTCCACGACAATCGAATATGAGGTAAGAAATTGTGATTTCTAAGGCTGAAGTCTACTAAGTTACACTATGAGTTTTATATTATAATAATAAATATATAAAGATATTTTGCCAATTGACGACGATACGGAGAAATATTATGACGCTTTTTAATTTTGAAGTCTTATTTTTCTCTTTAGTTTATATTTCTTGTAAATAATTTGTGTATTTATTATGTTAATTATTTAATTATTTATGAGAACTTATCAAAAAGACAGTTATCAGTATAATGATAGTTATAAGGAAATAAGGATAGTTGTCACTCTAGACGATCCGCAATCGATTAAAGTTGTTCAAAACGTCGGGAAATAAATAGGTATATTGTAATATTATACCTATTTATTTTTAGATAAAGGTATACCTTTAAATACTTACTAATGTGATTAAGACCCATTGTCTAATATTGTGTTATAATTATACCGGATGTAAATACTAATAATGTCTATATTAGAATTAAAACTGGGTCAAACTAACAGTTATAAAAGGTTTTACTGTAAAGAATATTTTTGCTGCACCTCAGTGATATGTAGGTAGTTTGTTTTATCCCAGAGCCTCGGCAGGCAGGGTCATGCCTCGATCATGTTGAATTGCAGTTCTATCAGAATATGGAGTAGATAACAGAGAATAATTATTTACTTCAGTATCTTCTGTCCAGATGATTGTGATCGAAATTTGATTCAAAGAACTATACCTAAATACAGAATAATAAACTTAAACTACACAGTTTTTATCTCGAATTTTCAGCAGCCACTGGGATACTGACTTTACTGACCGTGACTTCTTCCACTGCAGAAAAGCGGTTGAAACGTCTTAAAGCGTTAATATACAAGTTTTTAAATTACATGAAAATAAATAAATGTTGTTTTTAAAACAAACTGCGTTAAAACTCGTAGAAAGTATAATTTATGTTTCGTTTAAATTGTAAAAGTAAGACAATATTAAATGTAAGTTTATCAAAGCGGAGTCCGATTGGTAAAGTAGCTAATTTTAACCCGTCAGCAATATAGTGGACTTGGGTACGAACTTTGTCTTTTTAAGCAATATAAATGCATACCTTGTCCTATCCGCCATATTAGTGCCTCGCTATCTTTTTACGGAAATAAAGTCACTGGTAGAAGCTAATAAAAGCGGACAATAACTCAGGGACTGGAATAGCACTGACACAACCTAAGCTCCAAACATACGAAAGAAAGTAAGATGGTGATAAAATGAGAGTAATTTAACACTTCTGAATATTACATACATTTTTGTGGTCGTCAAAAATATGTAGAGCTTATGATAACGTTATTATAACAGTACTAACTTTTAGAGGTTCACTTTAATGCCTGCAGTAGTCAGTTCGCTACCACAGCGAGTGAAACTTTGTTGAAATGTCTAGCAATTAAGCGCATGACACTTTGTCCTTGTTCCAAATTGTATACAACATGTTTCGTACATATTTCTACCTTTCTCTAATATGCAACTCTAACGAAGGGGAATGAAGCGTTTGTCTATTGACTGAGTAATAAATTACAGAAATAGAAAAGTATAATGACTTTTGACTGCATTATGGTATGGTACAACCCTAACTTTACTGATGTATGTGTAAGCATTATTTGTGTGTATTTGTGTTAATATATTATATTCTTATACCATTATATGACAATCCTAACTTCCTAACTAATATTATAAAAGCGATAATGAGTTTGTTTGTTTGTTACCTTTTCACGCCTAAACCACTGAACCGATCATCCTAAAATTTTACATATACGTTGACAGGTGTACAGAAACGGACATAGGCTACCTTTATCCCGAAAAAATACTATTCCCGAGGAAAACAATAATAACGTTCTTATGTTAATAGATGGCGCCACGTATCTTTCGAATCATAATTGAATTATATTATTACAAGCAGAGTACAACCCGAATTGATTATCAAATTCTAAATTAACGCGAGCGAAGCCGCGGACAAAAGCTAGTGAGTAATAAACGGGGTTTTGTAAAAGATGCACGTGTTTCCTTTAACTCCTTAACGACAACCTCATATGGCGACCCTGTCAGGATGAACCTCATAGCAGGATGGTGTACTGATTAAGTAGACGTCTAACCGATGCCACTGTGCCCAGTGTCGTGGGTTGAATCCCCATACGCGACAAAAAATTGTATGATCCATAAATACACTCAAGGGCAAGGAAAGTGGCCCAAACATATTTTTTTTTAATTATCTATAAATTAATACGTGAAGCAAAAACTTTGTACCCCTTTTTACGAAAATTGCGCGGACGGAGGAGTATGAAATTTGGCACAGTTAAAGTTTATATGGAGAAGGAGGGACGAATCCTAATATTTATATAAAATATGCATTAGAAATACATTAAATTAATGAAAAAACAGTACACGCACACAACCATGCATTTGACACACACAATCGAAGCGCGTAACTATGGTTACATATATCAATATACCTATAATGACATATATCAGCAATATCTTACAGGCAAACTTTGGTCGAATTTCGAGCACTAGGCGACCGCTAGTAATAATAATTACATGAAAACATTGTTGTTCTGAGTCTGGATGTTCTTTAAGTTCGTTGTTTAAATGTTTGTAAAATAAAGGAAGCGCAAAGTAAATTCGATTGCTTAAAATGTACCATGTTATTTAACTAAAGCGAGATTAAGAAACATTTTATCCATCGAACAATAACAAAGAATATAATTATATTGAACACGTCATGTTATGTTCTTATCATTTTAACATCGTACCGCATCAGCCGCACCATGTTAGATTGTCTGTTTGTACCTAAAAGTACAAACAGACAATCTAACATGGTGCGGCTGAACGGTACGATGTTACGGTGCGCTCTTCACTCTACTGGTGCAGTTACCATGGATAGTCATATTATTTTCGGTACCACACTTAGTTTGATGTGCAAGCGATCGAACCAGCGTACCGGTAATAATAATAATGTTCGACGCACTGTGTGCCACACGATCGAATATGGTCGGAGAGCGAACCGCGTTCGTGGTTCGTTCGCACCATGTTCGGTCGCCTATTTTTACTTAAACAGTACATCGCGCTATATAGATCTTTATACTACATTCTTCTTCTCCCTAGCCTTTGTTATTCCCAAGTCACTTGGCGTCGGCTTTCTAATCTAACCAGATTTGACTGGATATCAGTTTTTACACGGAGCGGCTGTCACCTGACCTCCGCAACCCGAAGGCTAACGGACCAGTGTCAGGATATTAGGGGGCACTGACTTCCTAATAACGACTGCCATAGATGTTCACGGCAGCAGGGATTGACGGCTTAACGTGCTCTCCAAGGCACGGAGCAGGCGATAATTGTCAATCAATACGCACATAATTCCGAAAAGTCATATAACTTCCGAAAGTCAGAGGTGCGCGACGTGGGTTCGAACCCGAGATCATCATTGCAGTCCGTTGGTCTCCCCACTGAGATATCGCTGCATGCATGCATCTTCATACTACATTATACATGCAATATTCTAGTACCTTGCAGCCCTTATGCTTTTATATTCAACATCAAGACCTTCCAAATCAAATCTATACTTTGGCTCGTTTAAAGAGAAAGGTTCTGAATTAGATTGTCTGTCGTCTGGGACCCAAGGCGTTGAACTAACTCAGTTACTGTGATCATATACACTTTTATACCTCTCCTGTGATATAGCTGTTTCAATATTAAACTATTTGAAAGCATGATTGCCTTTAGGTATAGTAAAATTTAAATTCATGACGTTAGTTACTGAGTCTATGTAATCACGAAGGGTACGATGGGATAGATATTTATTAGCTTATGAATATATTACAGAAACGTAAAAAAAAAGATAGACAACCAAAAAAAAGATTTTTATTGTGTTTTAGACTTAAGCATATACTACTAGAAGCGCCGGTGACGTCATGGTGGTCATCGCTCTCGGAGAGAATATAATTCGTTGACTTGAGGAGTTAGTGTTTTAGTTGAATATCTTTACTTTATACCTCATCTCACACTAATACCATGTCTCTAAGTAAAAGAAAAGGGCATTTAGCGGAGTGTAGACTGTATTTCTCATACAACGAATGCAATGGAGATGAGAATGGGAACGAAAGCACTGTCATCATCATCTCAGACAAAAGAGGTCGACTGCTAGACGTAGGCCTCCCCCAAGATAACCATGTTAAGCAGCTAAAGTTTGAAAGATACCGTTAGACTTCCTACTTAGGTTTTGACAACATACTCATCATATTTTCTTTTCATATTCACTTTAGTCTTCTGGTTATCCGAAACCAAAATAATGCAGGTATATGACAAGAACTGCACTCACTTCATGACAATAGAGTTTGCATAAATATACACCCTTATTCTCATAATATTCCCCAGGTATTAGGCTCATATCTTTCACATACACTGTGAGGGAAACCAATTGCATTGAATAAAATTATTCCCTGCAATATATCAAACTATATGTAGAGTTATCTATAGTCTGTACACAAAAAACTAATAAACCTTTCTAAAAAGAAATATAGGTACACCTGGTTAGAATTCGATACGTATTCTTTTTTATTTCTTATTCCTATTCATACTATAAAGAAACATAAAAAATAATACAGCAATATAATATTGTCTTCTGTTTACGCGAATGTTATTCATTGAAATTAAACTACTATATACGGATTTTATCGCGTTGTTTATTTGACACTTTATTACTAACTTTTAAAAACTGTTACCCTAGTATTACTATTCAACTTTACTAATTTTTAAGCTAATTAAATTATTGAAACTATTAAAACTGTTTATATTATTACTATACTATTATACTATTTATATTTTATAAGGATTTTATCGAATTGATGATTTAAAAAAAAAGGTGTGTTATAATGAATAACGTGACAAAATTTGCATAACGTAGATTAATTTCAAGGTATATTATTATCGTAGGAAAACATAATACCATAAATTTATAAATCAATAAATTTAGTGACCATGGCTGCTGAAAAGCAACCGAAACGTCGGGGAAAGTGTAAAAATAAATCTAAATAGTATAATAGTATAGTAATAGTATAAATAGTTTTAATAGTTTCAATAATTTAATTAGCTTAAAAATTTGTAAAGTTTAATAGTGATTATAGCAGTGTAACAGTTTTTCAAAAAATTTTGTAACAGTGTCAAATAAACAACGCGATAAAATCCGTATATAGTAGTTTAATTTCAATGAATAACATTCGCGTAAACAGAAGACAATATTATGTAAATCAATAAATTATTTTATTTCAAAATGAAAGTGTTATATTCGCTCCAATTCCAGTGCGCATAAATCCCTAGTGTCCCTTCTTCCATCATAACCATAACCATGATCCGACCATCAACGTTACGGCAATCTATGGGGATTTATAATATTTACCTCAAATTTCCGTTGACGAATAAATTTACTTTGTGATGTTGTAAACTCGATAGACATTTTGGTCGATGTTTAAATCATTCCAACGCCATCCATTTCATATATTTACTAGGTCACGCGTAAATGTAGGCTAGGTTAGATTAGTAACAGTACTTTTTTCTGGATGAAAGGTACCCTATGTCGTTTTTTGTTCCCCTGATAACGTGTATGCGCAATTTCCTGATGATTAGTCGAGTATTTAAAGCATGAAAGCATAACAGACAAACAAACTCACTCAACTCAAACATAGTCTGAGAGTAGTAACTAAATGATTTTATAATGAGTTTGTTTATTAACCAAATAAACATGTAAGAAATAATAATATCGGTAGTATGTACTGCAATAATTGAGTATTTGGAATTGAAAGCAGTGGTGCTAAAATACTGTTTTAACTTTAAACGTTTAACTGTTTATTTATTCGCGCATACCAATATCAGCCTTAAAACGTTTAACTATTTATTTATTTGCATATACCAATATCAACCTTTGACTGTCGGCGTGGTGGTCTGCCTGCTCTCTCGGGTTCGATTCCTAGGTCGTGACCATAAAGAGTTATTGAGATTTTCTGTCAAAAATTCTTCATAGCAACTTGTCAGGAAGTTGGCGGTGTTCCCTGTGCGTCAGATACCGTTGATTTCTCTCCAGTCATTCCATCAGACTATGAGTATAAGGGAATAGTAAGTGCATTTGTGTTTACGTACACATATCTTAACAAATACTGACTATGTTAAGACTAGCACCGTGACTGAAATTCGGTCTCGAAAACATTATTATTTGATTTTACTCCATCAAAGACATTATTTGTTATATTTAAAGGTCAATGACACTACTAATAGCGTTAATATCGATTATCGTAGGTGAAGCTACAGGCAATCTATGAAATGGCTGACTAATTAGTGTAGCTAACGTAACAAAATACCCTCTCGCTTGAGTATATTTAGCCCGGCTTATGCCACCTTAACTTACTGCCTAGAATACTGCGAGTACTGTAATGCAAAATTAAATCCCTCTCTCGGTTTGTGTGTTACATTTATGATAAACTGCCAGACTATATTATTTGGTTACATTTTGTTTAGGGATTAAATATAATGATCATCAAAAATACTAATTGGTCAGCAAATATTGCACAGCATAACGATCATCTATACGCCTCAAATCACTGCATGCCGTCTCGGAAGTGTTAGGTTATTTTAAGTTTATTTTTTTAAACCCACCCAAAAATAGGAGCCCCGCGAAGCGGGGCTCCGTCGACTTAGTTTGATCTCTTTAAAGTTTGCTGGCCATGAGTTGCTGATCAATTAGCTATTTCTGCTCACAGATTATATTTTTCTGCTCACAAAAATACCAATACTATGCTAACCATTTAAATAACACCCTTTTGTTTATAGTTTAAGTATGGTTTAAGGAAATATGTTTTGTTTCAAAAATACAAATCTCACACTTGAAATAATTCCTGTTTCGCGAAGGACTCTATAATCATCCAAATAATGGATACAAACAGCACTGAGACTTTGAACAAACGTTTGTAGATCGTATATATTTTTGTACCGAGTAGGGATCGAATCCACAACACTCCGCGGTGGCAGTGACAAGGCGACCACCTTAACTACTACCTATGTCATCCGTATCTATACTAATATTATAAAGCTCAAGAGTTTGTTTGTTTGAATGCGCTAATCTCAGGAACTACTTGTGCGAATTCAAAAATTCTTTTAGTGTTGGATAGCCCATTTATCGAGAAAGACTATAGGCACGGCGGCGCAGTAATCATAAACGCGGGTAAAACCACCGGCACATCTATAGTCAATATGATTATAGGCAAACTTTCTATCACTAATAAGAAACGTCGCTTTGCTCATTATAAAGTTCACATTTACGCTTACGGCTGGTAACATCCTTGTATTGATTGCCAGGTTGAGCTCAGTGTAATTTAATTTTTCTATAACAGTACAATCTAGAAATATGTCTGCTATACGACGACAACTGCGGCTCGCAGTTATTACACACACATTTAAATACAGCTGGTAAAATAAGGTTGTAATGTAAAAAACATTACACACTTATTTTCACATATACATCGAATGTGTTTGCGAAGCGGTTTTATGTGTAGATGTATTTTTTAGGTAGTAGAGCCAAGCTGGTTACAGCAGGAATGGGCCGGCTCGACCGGGGAAGTACTACCCTCTCACAGAAAATCGACGTGAAACAACAGTGTTTCTCTGCTGTGTTTCGTTCGGTGAATGAGAGCGCTGGAGGCCTAAGCATGAGGTGACGATTCTCGCAGCTTATGAGGGACCTGCAGAGTATCCGTAGAGTCATTGTGTGGGTGGCGCGAGTCGACCCGGCGGCCAGGGAGAGCCGTAGAAACGGTGCTCTGCTGGCCGCCCGCGGTATAGTCCAGAGGCCCAACCGAGTCTAACCAATTAGTTTGGCTGCCTTATCATGCCGCGCATAATCTCGAGGTGGCTCGTCGTGCGGGATGGTGACTGGAGGGTGGGTCCCGGCGACCACTTTCGGGAGGGTACGGGGGTCCTTCCGTCCGTCGGATCGGCTATCGCCATACCATACAGTTATGAAGGGCTATAGCATAATAAAAAGTATTTAATAGCTTTTATTTGATTTATTTAATATTAGGTATATGAAACAACATGGTAGTGTTAGCGGCGTGCGCGACATTAAGCACGTAGGTATTTATTGATTTCAAAGTAGATGGCGCTTCTCACGTCCTTCGTAACTACCATAACACCTCCCCTCGAAGTAGTGAGCATAACTGTGAAATTTAAATACATTCATCCATCATACCTAAATTACGCAAACACTCATGATGCTTTGTACCACTCAAGCCTTTGGTCAAAACATCAGCAGGCATTCGGTCAGTACACAAATATTTCAGCTCGATTACACCTTGTTCGCACTTATCACGAATAAAGTGGTGCCGTACATCGATATGCTTTGTTCGAGGATGGTAGTTCTTGCTTTGAGCAAGTTTAATCGCACCCTGATTATCGTTGAACAGCGTCACACACTCACACTTTATTCCAACGCTACTCAAAACGTCGCGCAAATACAAGGCTTCTTTAGTAGCTTCGGAAATAGCCATATATTCGGCCTCGGTGCTTGATAAAGCAATGGTCCGTTGCTTTCGTGCCTCCCAGCTGATTGGAGCACCTGCTAAAATAAATGCAAAACCGGAATAGGATTTACGATCTATCATATTCCCACCCCAATCTGCATCAACCACGCCAAAGAGAGGCAAACCAGTCCTTTCATACACTAATCCATAATCTGATGTACCTTTTAAATATCTCAACACACGTTTAGCAGCCTTCCAATGTTCAATATCGTAATTTGTATTGAATTGACTTAAATAGTTGACGGCGTATGAGATGTCTGGTCTTGTTGATACAGCCAAATGCATCAAGGCACCAATCAAACTTTGATACGGATACTGTTCCATTATATCATGTTTAACACATTCAGGGTTCATCAATTTTACATTTACATCTATAGGTGTGACGGCAGGTTTACTTTCGCTCATACCAAATCGTTCTAACACTTTATCTATATATGATTTTTGACTTAAGTACACTGTATTTTCATCATCACGACTAAATTCAATTCCTAAACAAGTAGAGATTTTCCTCATGTCTTTCATTTCAAATGCTCCCCCTAATTGTTTCTTTACATTAATCATCCATGCATTATCGTTTGTTCCTATAATAATATCATCGACATATATACCTATTAACATCATTCGCTCGCCCTTTTGCGCAAAAAATACACAAGGATCCTGTGGCAATGCCTCAAAACCAATATCATTCAACATTTTCACTAACCTTTTATACCACTGCAATCCTGACTGACGCAAGCCATATAAAGATTTTTTCAATAAGCACACATTGTCCACACATTCATCAAGAGCTTTCTTCCAGCGGTCAGCTGTCTCAAGTATATTTTTGTCGGTTATAATTTTCTTCTGCGAACCAATCTTTTCTTTTGCGAGTACTCTCTCTAGAACATCGCCTAACTGATCTGGAATTTCCATATAAACCTCTTCATCGAGTGAACCATTCAGGTAAGCTGTAACTACGTCCATTTGATGGATTTGAAATCCTAATTCTGCCGATAAGGCAGCTATGAGTCTTATAGATGACGATCTCACAACAGGGGATGAGGTCTCATGAAAATCCTCCCCTGGCCGTTGTGAACATCCTTTTGCGACAAGACGCACTTTCTTGCCAGTACTTTTGGTACTAAACACGAATCTGTTTCCAATTACTTTTCGTTGTTTTGGTCTTGGTACAATTTCCCAGGTCTTGTTTTTAATTTGTGACAGGTACTCATTTTCTAGAGCAGATTTCCAAGAACTCACGTCACTTCTTTTCTCTATTTCTTCCCACGTCATTGGTTCTATCATTGCTACCCCTGCAATCATTTCTTCATTCGGTTCATCTTCCGATTCATTTTCATCATTATCTGTAGTATCTCCTTTCCCAGTATGATATTCTTTTCGCGGTCTACCCACCTGACCAGTATGAATTAAGCGAGGCCTTCCTTTTCCTCTTTTTGAAGGTTGTATTACATTTTCCCACGAGACAGTTGAGTTTCTTTTTCTATGGACTTGACCTCTATCTTCACTTGGTTCATTAACTCTTTCACGTGATTTTCTTGTTCCAGGCCCATCTCTCCTGGCTCTTAATATCCTCCGGTTATCTTCTTTTCTATAATTAAATTCTATTCTCATTTGTTCTTCATCGGTATCTTCTTCTTCGTCAAGTATCTCTTTATATTCGTGTCTAAATGCTGTCTCATTCATAAACTTTACGTCACGGGTTATTATAATCTTTCTTGTCGTAGAATCATGTATTCTATATGCTTTCGATTGAATATCATAACCCACAAATATTCCTAACTGTGAACGTGACTCAAATTTTCCTTTCGGTTTTCCCTTGTCTTTATAATAAGCTTTCGAACCAAACACGTGCATATATATTACAGTAGGCTTCTTTGCTTTCCATAGTGTAAAAGGTATTTGACCATTTAAAGCTGTAGTTGGACACCGGTTTCTTATGTAATTAGCAGTATTAACTGCTTCTGCCCAAAATGCAGGTGGACTTCCTGCTTGACGCATCATACAGCGTGCCATCTCAACCAATGTCCTATTCTTCCTTTCAGCAATCCCGTTTCGTTGGGGTGTATACGGTGCTGTCAATCTTCTTCTGATTCCTGCTTTGGTCAAGAAGTCATCAAACTCATTGTTTACATATTCTCGTCCGTTATCAGACTGAAGGCTCTTTATTTTCTTCCCAGTTAAATTTTCCGCATAGGCTTTGTAGTTTTTAAATACACTTAGGACATCACTTTTACTTGCTATGAAGTAGACTTCGCACCATCTAGATTTATCGTCAATGAACGTAACAAAATATTTTTTACCGCCATAAGACTGATGATTCATTGGACCACAAACGTCGCTATGAACTATCTCTAGCAATTCGCTCGTACGATCTTCCCTTTTCTTTGGAAAAGGTGTGCAAGTCTGCTTTTCACTAATACAAATCTCACATTGAGACATCCTTTCGTCATCCTTGAATGTTAGCCCGTGTACTAAACTACTCTTCGCCATAGCTTTCAAATCACGTTCGTTGAGGTGTCCGAGACGTTGGTGCCACATATCTATGGAATTCTTCGCATCTTGAACATTATTGACGGAGTTATGACTCATCCGTACATGATATAGATTGCCAACTCTGTCCGCACGCATATGAATTTTTTCATTATTATCAGTCACAATAGCATCATTTTTCCTGAAGCGAACCTCGAACCCGCGATCTGTCATCTTGGCCACTGATAATAAGTTTGTTCGTAAATTGGATACATAAAACACTTTTTCTATGTCAATCTGGCGTTCTTCATTGCCTGTGTCTACTGAAATGCTTACCATGCCAGTGCCAGTAATTTGGGTTCTGTCGCTATTAGCTAAATTTAGTTCGGAGTCTAGCCGCGTAAAGTCCTTAATCATTTGCTTGTCATTGCACATATGACCAGTGCATCCACTGTCGATGCACCAAATAGGGTTTAATTTCTCACCTAACATAACCTCTTCGGCAGTACTCAATAACATTGTTGACTTTTGCTCCTCGTTCTTACTATTTTCCAACTTTTGCGCGCTTTGTTTATGCTTGTTGATATACTTAGTTCTGCACTCCCTCGCGAAATGCCCACGACGACCACAACGATGACATTCAAAATTATTTTTATGCACGTGGTTGTCATTATTCTTTTTCAGATTAGCATTTTTATTTTTATTGACGCGTTTAACAAACATAGCCCCCTGGTCAGTCGTCTTGGACTTACGAGCTTCGTAATCCTCGATAATCTTGACCTTTAACCTTTCCGTTGATGGCAAATCATCACGCGATTCCATTGCCGTTCTAAACATGGCGAATGAATCCGGCAAACTGTATAACAATAATATGGCTAGTAGTTCGTCTATAACTATCAAACCGATTTCTTTCAGTTTCTTAACTGCATCGAAGAAATCCGCGATGTGCTTCTTCAAATCATCATCTTCTTGCATACGCGTCAGAACAAGCTTTTTCAATAACGAGGCTTTTCTGGCAGGACCGCTCGACTGATACATAGATTTCAGCTTATCCCATACATCCTTGGAACTGTCCAAACCATCCAATGCAGCTAACTCACTTGGACTCACCGCTAACAATATGTCCGACTCAGCTTTTCTATCCATTTTTCGCCAATCGGCATATTTCGTATCACTTAGCTGTGGTTTTGGCAACGCCCCCGATACATATTCCCATAGATCATTTTTAATCAAAATTGCCCGCATATGTATCTTCCATGTATCATAATTATCGCCAGTTAATCGATCTATTTTAATAGATGTAGCCATTACGAAGTTTCTTCAACTCCAAAACAATAGCAATGAATAAAATTCTTCGTAATTAAAATGATGTAAACAAACGGCGAACGTAACTTGTGAGTCCCGTTGCACTAATGACCTTTGCTAAACCTTAACTTGCGTAGACACGTTTATTACTTTAATTACGGCGAACTGTTTTGGTTCAAATCACTGCAATTGTTCACTTATTAGTTTTTATTTCACTCACTGGCAGACCCTGGGCCCATAACCTGAAGGGCTATAGCATAATAAAAAGTATTTAATAGCTTTTATTTGATTTATTTAATATTAGGTATATGAAACAACATGGTAGTGTTAGCGGCGTGCGCGACATTAAGCACGTAGGTATTTATTGATTTCAAAGTAGATGGCGCTTCTCACGTCCTTCGTAACTACCATAACAAGTTATATGACAAAACTTGCTCTGCGCCTTGCCCCACTTTGCTGCGAGAATAGCCGCCTCTTTTTTTTTCACGCTTCCCCTTCCTTTCACTCTATGGCAGTACGAACAAAGCATTGTCGTTCAACAGCAGCCAATCGCCGTAACCCCACTGCTGCTTCCTGTGTCGTGGAGTTTATTAACATCAGAGGACTCCACGCTAACCTTAATGCCGTCCATCACCACCTGGAGACGGCTCGGCCGCCAATGCTTTTTCTAACGGAGACACAAATACGCCGTCCTGCAGACACGAACTACCTGCAATATCCCGGCTACGTGCTAGAGGAGTGTTTCCTCGCGAAAGCCGGGGTATGCTTGTTTGTTAGAGCGGATATTTGCTGTCGCCGTCTACAATGCTTAGAGGACCCTTCCTTCTCTGTCCTTTGGGTACACGTAGATCATGGCTCTTTCAGCCAAATCTACATGTGCCTCTACCGATCCCATTCAGGAGACGCTGAGACAACTCGACTCTTCAATTACCTGAGTCAGGCGGCAGACGACGCGCAGGAGCGGTTTCCGAACGCTGAGTTGGTGTTCTTGGGAGATTTCAATGCCCACCATGAGACCTGGTTGGGTTCTCCCAAAACAGACCACGCGGGACGAACTGCCCATGCGTTCGCTCTCACGCATGACCTGTCTCAACTGGTACTCCAGCCCACCCGGATACCAGATATTGCAGGTCAGGCGCCCTCTCTGCTCGATCTGCTGCTGACGAGTAACCCGAACCGGTACAGTGTGTCGATTCGTGCTCCTTTGGGCACCTCAGACCACTGTCTGGTTTGTGCCACAGCTGTTGTTGTTACACCCCCACGACCCGAGGAGGCAAGACGACGACTGTGGCACTACTCGTCAGCAGACTGGGATGGAATGCGGGAATACTTCGCATCCATCCCTTGGGCTCAACGCTGCTTTGAGAACAGGGATCCATCGGAGAGCGCTACTGCTGTCGCTGGTGACATCATCCTGGGTATGGAATATTATATTCCATACAGTGATGTCACGAGCGGCGGCAGGAAAAGGCCCTGGTTCGGGCGTGAATGCGCCGATGCTGTTGAACGCAAACAGACAGCGTATCGCGCTTGAACCAGGGCTCGCACTCTCCACGACCCTAACGTGGATCACCTGAAGGCAGCGTTCAACCAAGCCACAAAGGTCTGCAAGAGGGCATACTTAAGAGCGGATGCCCAGCGCGTCGCACGGTTCGGCCAGGAACTAATGGCGCATCCTACGGGCAGTCGTAGCTATTGGCGCCTGGCCAAAGCCGTGCAGTCCAACTTCTGCCAGACCATGCTGCCCCATCTGAGGTATCCGAATGGATCACTGGCTCATCGGCCGCAGGAGAAAGCAGATCTGCTTGCAAATCTCTTTGCGGCCAACTCCCGAATCGATGACTGCGGTTCGCAGCCGCCTAACATTGCCAACTGCGGCTACACCATGCCTGATATATGTATCAGGCAACGAACCGTTCGTGCGATACTGCAGTCTCTCGATGTTCGGAAAGCCAGTGGACCTGACGGCATCCCAGCTGTGGTTCTTAAAAAATGTGCAGCGGAGTTGTCTCCCACACTTACGCGCCTATACCGGACGTCTTACGTCGCAGGCATTGTGCCTGAGGCTTGGAAGGAAGCGAACGTTCAACCGATTCCCAAAAAGGGGGACCGTTCCGAGCCAAGCAACTATCGACCCATAGCTATCACCTCGGTGCTTTCCAAGGTGTTCGAGCGGATTATAAACACCCAAATTGTCCGCTACCTGGAGGATCAATCGTTGATCAATGATCGCCAATACGGCTTTCGGTCTAAACGATCAACGGGTGATCTTCTAGGGTTCGTCACGCACCTCTGGGGTGAGGCTATGGACAAGCACGGCGAGTCTTTGGCTATCAGCCTTGACATAGCCAAAGCTTTCGACAGAGTCTGGCACCGGTCTCTTCTTTCCAAGCTTCCGGCCTATGGCTTGCCCCCTCAACTGTGCACCTGGATTGCAAGTTTCCTGCAGAAGCGTCGTATTCGGGTCCTTTGCGACAGTCGCGCTTCCAAATTTATGCAGGTCAATGCAGGAGTGCCTCAGGGTGCTGTCTTATCCCCTACGCTCTTTCTTCTGCATATCAATGATATGTTGAATCTCGGCAACATACATTGTTATGCGGACGACAGTACCGTGCATGGGCGATATCTCGGACATCCTGGGGCCAAACAGGCTGAGGTTGAGGGGAAAAGGCAGAATCTTGTCGTTGAACTTGACCGGACCTTGGACCGCATCTATGAATGGGGTGCCAAGAACTTGGTCGAGTTCAACGCCAAGAAGACCCAGGCATGCGCGTTCTCAACAAAAAAGTCTCCGTTCCTTCCCCTCCCTTCTCTGAAGAACACTCCACTGGTGATACGTGACAGTCTCTCCATCTTAGGTATGGATCTTTGCCGCTCCCTTAATCAAAAAACCTATATCGAGAGCGTCATTAAGCAAGCTTCGCGAAAACTCGGAGTTCTGAACAGGGTGAGGCGGTTCTTCACGCCTGGGCAACTGTGCCTATTGTATAAGGCACAAGTGCGCCCTTGCGTGGAGTACTGTTCTCATCTTTGGGATGGCTCCGCGCAGTACTTGCTGGACGCTCTCGACCGGTTACAGCGGCGGGCTGTCCGTATAATCGGAGATCCAGAGGTCACGAGTTCACTGGAATCTCTGGAACTCCGTAGAGACATTGCCTCATTGGCATGTTTCTACAGAATATACCACGGGGAGTGCTCTGAAGAGTTATTCCACCTTATCCCGCCCTCCCCTTTCTTATCCAGAACAACGCGTGCTGGGCTCAGATGCCATCCTTACACGGTAGAATCGATTAGAGCGCGTACCAAAAAGTTTGGATCCTCATATCTCTGCCGAGCGACCAAGGCATGGAATTCTCTGCCAAGGCACGTGTTTCTTTCTTCCTTCAATCCTGGGTTCTTTAAGCGGGGCGTGAAAAAGCATATTTTCAGGCCGTCAAAGTAGAGACCTCAACATCGCCTCGGCTACTGTGGGGGCGATGTGGAGGCCACTGCTCTTAGACCACACGACTGCTTACCATCAGGTGGAGTGTGGTCATTTTGACGAGCAAAATAAAAAAAAAATAAAAAAAAAATGTGTGATTACGCAGGCATGCGATTTACCTATGTATGTGTCGTGTGTGCGTAATGTATTTCATCAGCTGTGTTTTTCACTCCAATTCTAGTGCCCAAAAACGGGTTTGAAACCTATATCAGCCTATCCTTCCATGATATAAAAGCTATAACTCAAATAACCTCACACTTGTATTTTCTGGAATGGTAGTCTGAATGATTTTGTTTACATGGAATTACAACATAAGCAAAATTGCGGACAGCAACTAGCAAGCAATACATAAATCCTGAACATACGTAGTCAGCAAATTGCGGTACTCTAGATTAATTAATAGCAAATTGTCGAACCGTACACGTCATCATAATATTACATGTACCGTCTCTATTGACATATCTCTTTGAGTAATTCACCAGCTATATACAAACATATGTATGTTTAGAATTGTAGGCTTCGTCACGATTACCTGTAGAGCGTGTATATATATTGAGTGTTGATTAATAGCCTAGTGACGTAAGCCATCTCGTAATGCTTTATAAGCGCCATTAGTCAAAGTATATAATACGTTCATAGGTATGTAGTAAATCACATCTTATT
Organism: Catocala sponsa; assembly: GCA_963564715.1. NCBI lineage: Eukaryota > Metazoa > Arthropoda > Insecta > Lepidoptera > Erebidae > Catocala > Catocala sponsa. Next base: position 22,263,732 of record OY751334.1, on the reverse strand, counting down.
GATATTAACCGATAATGTAATGATCAATAATCGTGGGTTGAGAGTAATAATAATAATAATAATATAATATTCTACCACATACACACAACACCATCTAGCCCAAACTAAGCAGAGCTTGTACTATGGATACTAGACAATGGATAAACATACATATATACTGTTTTTTTTTTGTAAATACATACATATTATACATAGAAACACCCAGACCAAGACAAACATCCATGTTCATGCACACAAATGTTTGACTTGTGCGGGAATCGAACCCGCGACCTCAGGCGTGGCAGTTGGTTACACTAACCACTACGCCATCGAGGCTGACAAGAGTCAATGTCAAGTTGGTAACGCACAAGTATGCCTTTATGTTTGTGGGCAATTGTAAGGATTTGTAGTCGATTACCAGCAGCCAGTATTATTGGAATACTTATTGCGAGTATTTCAAATGTTTTGTAGAGGTATGTGGTGTTGTGCTCCTTATTGTAGGCTGGCTGTTCCGCACGTTTTTGAATACTCCTCCACTGATGCTACTAAGCATTTCAAAACAAATACTTCCATTAAGTATTCCAGTAGGCTATATCCTATGTTAGTAAAGTAGCTTAGTGAAAGAATAAATCCTATCTAGTTTTATAAATGTGAATGTGAGCTTGTCTTTTACGCTTCGATTGACTTCATGTAATAATGAGGAATTGCTAGATCATCATGATATTTCAAATTTAAGTTGTCAGAGATGCAGGCAAGGACGTAGGGTACATTTCATGAAAAAATAATTACTGTGCCTAAGGGTTAGAAGTTCATTGACAAAATGTATATTAACGAGAGCGAAGCCGCGGGCAAAATCTAGTCAATCAATAGAATTAATTCAGTAGTTTTGGAGGTTTTAGACTATTACTTGTAGTAGGGCCTGAAATATAGGTTGCAGAATGTGGCTGTAATAACGCTCGGCTTACTTTTTAGATTATAGACGTAGGTGTTACAAAAAGAATAGGCGTGATCTCGCTGCTCAAACGTGTTAGGCGTGTCAAAAACAATAATAATTATAATTAATGTTATAAGGAATTCATAACATTAATTATAATTATATTATTATTGTTTAGATTAAATTTTATCTCTATTTTATTTAAAATTTATTTATATAATAATATCAGCCCTGTATTAAACTGTCCCACTGATGGGCATGGGACTCTTCTCAGTGTGAGGAAGGGTTAGGTCATAGTCCACCACGCTGGCCTAGTGCGGGTTGGCAGACTTCACATATCTTCGAGAACATTATAGAGAACTCTCAGATATGCAAGATTTATTTAATAATATATAAACATTTAAGGGATCTACTGGCTTCGGGTATTATATAGGGACCAAGCTACCGGTAGTCAGGGATCCAAAGACTAGAACCTCCAAACAATGCGTGCCATGTTGAGCAAATAATTATAACATAGAAGGTGACAGCTTTCTGTCTTATAATTATTATTGTTTTGTAAAACATTTCTTAAGCTTTATAATAATAGAATATATTTATATCTTATTATAAAGTTGAAGATATGTTTTCTTGATAGTTTAACGCGCTTATATCTAGAACTAGCAGTTTGATTTGAACATTTATTTTGCATTAGTTAGTCTATTTATTATAAAAGTACCTATACATCGTCACTGATAGTCCAATACAGGGTAACTTACATTATCTTATACCGCGTATGAATAAAAAAGCATTACTGAGGTAATTAAGTGCTTAGTGATAAGTGCAGGTCAATAAGAATAAAATATTCCTAAAGCCGAGCTCGTTTCAAATCCAGGGGAATAGTTCCCTATAAAATCAGTTTGCGAAAGGACTCAACTTATTTTTCTACTAAAGTACAATATTTACCACGCAAGAAAATGACTAAGAAACAATTGTTAAAATATTTATTTAGAGTTTACCTAAGCAAACACTTTTAAATATATTGTGTGTAGGTTGCTAAAAAGACAATCAAATTATTAGGATAATATAAAGTATAAAAAAGAATCAAAAATCGGTTCACCTAGGAAACAGTTCTGAGGTAAGTAACACACATAAAAGAAACATACAGTCGAATTGAGAACTTCCTCCTTTTTTAGATGTCGTTTTTTTTTTTTTTTTTTTATTTTGCTCGTCAAAATGACCACACTCCACCTGATGGTAAGCAGTCGTGTGCTCTAAGAGCAGTGGCCTCCACATCGCCCCCACAGTAGCCGAGGCGATGTTGAGGTCTCTACTTTGACGGCCTGAGAAGATGCTTTTTCACGCCCCGCTTAAAGAACCCAGGATTGAAGGAAGAAGGAAACACGTGCCTTGGCAGAGAATTCCATGCCTTGGTCGTTCGGCAGAGATATGAGGACCCAAACTTTTTGGTACGCGCTCTAATCGACTCTACCGTGTAAGGATGGCATCTGAGCCCAGCACGCGTTGTTCTGGATAGGAAAGGGGAGGGCGGGATAAGGTGGAATAACTCTTCAGAGCACTCCCCGTGGTATATTCGCATTCACGACCAAACCAGGGCCTTTTCCTGCCGCCGCTCGTGACATCAATGTATGGAATATAATATTCCATACCCAAGATGATTTCACCAGCGACAGCAGTAACGCTCTCTGATGGATCCCTGTTCTCAAAGCAGCGTTGAGCCCAAGGGATGGATGCGAAGTACTCCCGCATTCCATCCTAGTCTGCCGACGAGTAGTGCCACAGTCGTCGTCTTGCCTCCTCGGGTCGTGGGGGCGTAACAACAACAGCTGTGGCACAAACCAGACAGTGGTCTGAGGTGCCCAGAGGAGCATGAATCGACACACTGTACCGGTTCGGGTTACTCGTCAGCAGCAGATCGAGCAGAGAGGGCGCCTGACCTGCAATATCTGGTATCCGGGTGGGCTGGAGTACCAGTTGAGACAGGTCATGCGTGAGAGCGAACGCATGGGCAGTTCGTCCCGCGTGGTCTGTTTTGGGAGAACCCAACCAGGTCTCATGGTGGGCATTGAAATCTCCCAAGAACACCAACTCAGCGTTCGGAAACCGCTCCTGCGCGTCGTCTGCCGCCTGACTCAGATAATTGAAGAGTCGAGTTGTCTCAGCGTCTCCTGAATGGGATCGGTAGAGGCACATGCAGATTTGGCTGAAAGAGCCATGATCTACGTGTACCCAAAGGACAGAGAAGGAAGGGTCCTCTAGGCATTGTAGACGGCGACAGCAAATATCCGCCCTAACAAACAAGCATACCCCGGCTTTCGCGAGGAAACACTCCTCTAGTACGTAGCCGGGGTATTGCAGGTAGTTCGTGTCTGCAGGACGGCGTATTTGTGTCTCCGTTAGAAAAAGCATTGGCGGCCGAGCCGTCTCCAGGTGGTGATGGACGGCATTAAGGTTAGCGTGGAGTCCTCTGATGCTAATAAACTCCACGACACAGGAAGCAGCAGTGGGGTTACGGCGATTGGCTGCTGTTGAACGACAATGCTTTTTTCGTATTGCCATAGAGTGAAAGGAAGGGGAAACGTGAAAAAAGAGGCGGCTATTCTCGCAGCAAAGTGGGGCAAGGCGCAGAGCAAGTTTTGTCATATAACTGTATGGTATGGCGATAGCCGATCCGACGGACGGAAGGACCCCCGTACCCTCCCGAAAGTGGTCACCGGGACCCACCCTCCGGTCACCTACCGGCACGACGAGCCACCTCGAGATTATGCGCGGCATGATAAGGCAGCCAACCTAGTTGGTTAGACTCAGTTGGGCCTCTGGACTATACCGCGGGCGGCCAGCAGAGCACCGTTTCTACGGCTCTCCCTGGCCGCCGGGTCGACTCGTGCCACCCACACAATGACTCTACGGATACTCTGCAGGTCCCTCATAAGCTGCGAGAATCGTCACCTCATGCTTAGGCCTCCGGCGCTCTCATTCACCGAACGAAACACAGCAGTGAAACACTGTTGTTTCACGTCGATTTTCTGTGAGAGGGTAGTACTTCCCCGGTCGAGCCGGCCCATTCCTGCTGTAACCAGCTTGGCTCTACTACTCTATAAACGTAATACGTTTAATGACACAAAGAGTATTCAGATTCGAAACAACAATATAAGGATCTCACCAATTTTTGTCCGACGTGGAGATCGAACCCGCAAGACTCGGCGCACTGATAGAGCTAAAACTTTCAAACTGCTACAACAACTGTGCAGTCAAAATTTATTACATTCAACAACAAAAGCATGAAACTTGAACCATGATTAAACAACAAAACATTCTAGAAGTAGGGCGCGCACTAATTATACGCTTAACTTGATAAGTCGATAATTCGCGACCGCTGTTCAATAGTTGTAGGCTTGTTCTGTCATGTTGTGGCATAACTTTGTTGACGTTTCTATTTAGTTGGCAGTTTTTATTAATTAAACTGGGTTAATTGGAAAATATAAAGCGTTTAGAACGTAAGTATAACTGCAATACTATTATTGCAGGTATACATAACTACTAAAGCCTTTATATATTCCAATTAACCCTATGTGGGGACACAGCGAGTACAAAGATATCCTAATCCTAATCCTAACTAATATTATAAAAGCGAAAATGAGTTTGTTTGTTTGTTTGTTACCTTTTCACGCCTAAACCACTGAACCGATCATCCTGAAATTTTGCATATACGTTCTTAGGTGTACAGAAACGGACATAGGCTACCTTTCATCCCGAAAAAATTACTGTTCCCGAGGAAAACAACAATAACGTTCTTATGATAATAGATGGCGCCACGTGTCTTCCGAATCATGATTGAATTATATTATTACCAGCAGAAAACAACCCGAATTGATTGTCAAATTCTAAATTAACGCGAGCGAAGTCGCAGGCAAAAGCTAGTAAATATAATATCGAATGTCACTCTACATAATATGTGTATGTAAATGCACTACGATTGTTAAGTTAGCGCATAAGCAGTGTTACAGTGTCCGCGGTGTTGTATAGTTGCAGATCTAACAATAAACCTAATGGGCTTAAACCAGACCTATCATTTCTTCACCCAACCGTACCCGGAGTCAGATATACACTAAGCATTGTCACGTAATCGACTCGCGGCACACGGCTGCGTGCGCGGCGAGCGAGACGGTGGCATCACTAGCACCCTCCGAGCGGCGGCGGCCTATATATAGTGGATCGCGTCCTGGGGCAGTTCTTCTTCCTTCCGCTGAGCTGCACATCTAGTTAAATGGTTCTTCCTAACAAGAACCACGTAGGAAGCCTTTGTGAACCACGCCACACAACACATATAATCAATATAATACCTAGGTTATAAAGTCTTTAAGTTTTGATTTTACCGAGATGAAATACAGGCATACCTATGCAGGATAGTAAGCGGTTACCGTAGCTTCTAATAAAAAAAGGAATAACGGTAGATTAAAAGGAAAGGAATAGGCACTGTAGGTCTGTGAGCCTCCGGAACTCTGGGCTACCATTACCAGCGTTATGTTCGCCTGATTGTAAGCGGATACCGTGGCTTTTACATTCGCGCGATACCGTGGGAACAAAAATTAAAGACGATTGAAAGGAAAGGGATGGGAGTTGTAGGCATATACATATATACCTCAGCCTACCTTATAATTTGTAACCTTTAATAGGGGGAAGACACTGGCTCCTGCAACACAATTTTTACTAGTGCAGGGGTCAGATAATTCTAAATTATTGTAGATTAATTTGTGTCAATAAAGAATTATTATTATTACTATTATGGGAACAAAGGGCGTGATACTAATTATTAGATGTCCATACTGTTCACTGTTACATTTTTTAAAATAAAGTATAGCCTTTATGACTCGGTGATAATATAGCTTTCTAATGGTGAAAGAATTCTCAAAATCGGTTAAGTAGTTTTGAGTTAAATCATTACAAACAAACAAACGATAAATCAAATCTTTTCTCTTTACCTATAATATAAGTATAGATATGTAAAACACCAATCCCTTTCGGGTTATAAGATATCCAATATTTTATACCAACAAAGGTTTCCCTATAAACCACTTGATCGTAAGCGTTTACCGCGATCCTTGATGGATGCTGTCTACCTTTTTGATGAGTCCCATCACGCCATTTTGCCCTACAAAAGCAGTGATCCGATAAGTATTGATTCCCTAACATTCAAATCCATGTTCCATGTAATTCGATGGCACCATTACACAGCATGCGGATGACGTAACAGGGACGCTGGAGATTTTAATATTCTGTCAGGTCATTTGCATATTAATATATAGTACGTCTATCAATCAATGCAAATACGGATGCCCAATAGCATGTTATTTAGCTTTACTGACATACGGATATATTTTTGTAACGTAACCGTTCAAATTCAATTTTGAAATGGGGTATAGATTCTAAAAAAAAATTACAAACAAAATATGTTATTACAACACTCATTATATACATTAACTAAATTTGGTTAACTAGCTATTTAATCTGAAATAGAAATAAATATTTAATATTACAAGAGGGTAAAAAGTTTAGGATATAATTCAACATTTCGTAGAAGTAATTCTCATCACAGTCGACTGGTAGATTGCCCAGAAAAGTGCCAGAACTTCCACGAAATAAAAACCAGACTTCTGATCACTGAAAGCGTCGATCAGCCTTTTTGCTATTTCTAAATATGAGCGTTGTAATTATAGCTTCTGTGTTGGATTATCAACAATGTTTATTATAACTTTCCTCCACCACCAACGACCAATAACTTTAGACACATCTTGTCCCCCAATCTCAGTTGCTCCGTGAAGATAAATAAAACCCACATCTCTCACACTAGGAACAATTGCTGTGGGACATTACAAATTTTAACTTTATCTATATATTAATACGTGAAGCAAAAACTTTGTACCCCTTTTTACGAAAATTGCGCGGACGGAGGAGTATGAAATTTGGCACAGTTGAAGTTTATATGGAGAAGGAGGAGCGAATTCTAATATTTTTATAAAATATGCATTAGAAATACATTAAATTAATAAAAAACATTACACGCACACAACCATGTATTTGACACACGCAGTCGAAGCGCGTAACTATGGTTACAATATCAATATATTATAATGACATATTATATTATATCAGCAATATCTTACAGGCAAACTTTGGTCGAATTTCGAACACTAGGCGACCGCTAGTATATATAATTATACATTTTATTCTTATTTGCGCAGTTTGTTCTAAAATGAACAGCCGTATGTTTTTACATTAAGCTTTGCCGTTGCAATTTAAATTTTAGGTTCAATCATTGGTCGACGGCTAATCATTTCGTAAAATTGTATGTCCCACGAAATTGGTATGCGTTTAGAATTATTTAAAACATGATTAAAATATGCCTATATTATCAAGTAGACGTTAGCGTTCAGCATTTTGCATCAAAAGTACAAAATGTTATTGGGTGCTTGTCAAGTAAAAACAACAAAGGCCCGTTTATATAATCACTAGCTTTTGCCCGCGGCTTCGCTCGCGTTAATTTAGAATTTGAAAATCAATTCGGTTTATACTGTACTTGTAATAATATAATTCATTCCTGATTCGAAAGAGACGTGGCGCCATCTTTTATCATAAGAACGTTATTATTGTTTTCCTCGGAAACAGTAATTTTTTTCGGGATGAAAGGTAGCCTATGTCCGTTTCTGTACACCTGTCAACATATATGCAAAATTTCAGGATGATCGGTTTAGTGGTTTAGACGTGAAAAGGTAACAAACAAACAAACAAACAAACTCATTTTCGCTTTTATAATATTAGTTAGGATTAGAATGGTATTGTGTTACCTACGGACAGTTCATTTTTGACACATAAGATGTAAAAAGAAAGAGTCCGTAGCTAAAATGATTTATTCCTTGATATAGGTCATACAAGTATCCTAGTACAGATACCAGTCTCTCACATAGTAGCACATACATGTGTCGATTAAGTTTATTTTGTGCATTGTTGTATTTTGTATAGGAACCGGACCTATCACCATAACATGATTACACATAATTCGTAAAGTTTAGTAACGTATTTATAGGTATTACCTTTTAAACATGAAACTTAAAAAAAATATTACCACAGGATACTACTAAAATAATATTGCATTTATACGGTTTCTATCGCATTCTAGAACGGCCAACTTAAGCGTCCAAAAAAGTGTAATTTTAATTAGTTTACGAGTTATATTTTTTAAATAAACCGCGACAATTTCCGTTTAAATGAAATCAATATCAATGTGTACGTATATTTGCATTCACGTAAATTTGGTTTTACATGGATGCATAAGAATACTAGTTATAAAAAATATTAGTAAGTTTGGTGCATTTATTCATTTTAGTTTTGGTGCTTGTACGCATGTAGCCGGCGCATGCTACATGCGCAAGTTACTCATGCATGTCATGCTCAAGTTTATTATACGAGTTACTTGCGCGGATGTATCCCAACAGTCATTCACGCAAAGTAAAAGTGAGTGCCTCAACTTACACACGTTATTCGCGTCGAGTATAATATTAGTCTAATATCTAATAACTAGTAGGTCTAAATCACCTGATAATTAATATTCTCGGGTGTCTTAGGCATATTATACACTAGATTTTGCCCACGGCTTCACTCATGTTGATCTAGATTTTGTCAGTAAATTTCTATCTCTCGGGAACAGTATTTTCTTCTGGGTGAACCCTATGCCCTATTCTGTACCCCTGATTAACGTCTATGTGAAATTTCGAGAAGTTCACAATCAGTCGAGTAGTTAAGGAGTAAAAGCATAACAAACAAACAAATAATATAATATATTCTACTATAATATATTCTACCACATACACACAACACCATCTAGCCCAAACTAAGCAGAGCTTGTACTATGGGTACTAGACAATGGATAAACATACATATATACTTCTTTTTTTGTAAATACATACATATTATACATAGAAACACCCAGACCAAGACAAACACCCATGTTCATGCACACAAATGTTTGACTTGTGCGGGAATCGAACCCGCGACCTCGGGCTTGGCAGTCGGTTACACCAACCACTACGCCATCGAGGCCGACGAAATAAACTCACTTTCGCATTTCTAATATTAGTTTGGATTAGTAATGTAATCCTAGGCAACAAAAAATATATTAAACGAAATTAGCCGGGCAATAAATTAGCAAATTTAATTATACGTGCTAGCTGTATTTAGTCTTTTGTTGCAGTCATTTGATATCGTCATCATAGTCGATGTCATAAAAGTCATTGTAATTGTTTACGGAAATATGTCACGGACAATAGGTTCGTTGTTCTTGTTCAAGGAGACTCTTAAGGCTCCTACACACAGTGCCGGCGGCAGTGCCAGCGGCACTACCACCGGCACTGCCGCCGGTCAAGCCGCGGCGCGGTGCACCCGGCGGCATACAAAGCCGCCGGCATGGCCGCCCGGGTATGCCGGCGTACAGCACGGCTAGCGTTCTACACGACTGTCATAACTGTCATAACTGTCATAACTAAACGATCTGTCAAGGAAGCAAGGTGCCTGGTCGTAGTAGAACCTTGCAGACATTTTCCCCGACCGCATTTTGATGACGTCGGAAGTGACAAGGATCAGCTCCATGAGTCTATGATATAAATAAGCATATTAGCCAGCCTGATAAGCGATATTGTTGATTTTTATACACGTGTTCGTTTTTCTGTAAGGGTACGTACCCTTAGAGGAGCCACCGTAATTCAGTTTCATATAACCTGCGTTCTTAAGTTCCTGATGCTCACAGCCCACACACAGGCTATTTCACTCATATGTGATAAAAGAAAGGGCGAGATAGGTATATCTGGTTATGATTATTCTTTCTCTCAGATTAGCAACTCGCATGTGGAGTGGAGCAAGAGATCATGTGTAAGCTATTACTATTAGGTGTAGATGTATACTACCTTTGTAATATTAATCGCCTTAAACTTATCGACCGTAGCTATTAACAAAGTCGGTACTACAGAAGTGCTACTTTTCAGTACGGGCTAATAAAGTTTTGAACTTGCACCAAATTGACAAATCGCCATATATTGAAACCAAATTTTGCATAGTGCTATGGTTTTTAACGTTTGTGAAAATCGTCATGGAAAAACTAAAATAAAATAATAAGAAATGTTAGAAAAAGCAGATGTTACGTTGTTAACCGAAACAGATCATAGCAAATTTGTCTTAAGTGTCATATCCTACAATGTTTCACGTACTATGAAAGTCGAAAGTGTCACATCCTACTATCTTACTCAAAGTTTAGCTATGTAGTTGTGTGGGAACTGCCATATCCTACAATGTTTTTCGGTATGTAGTTATAAAATGATCTCGCATGTGGGTATTCTACATTAAATAGACTAAAAAAAAGGCTTGAAGAAACTTATTATTGTTTAATATCCAATTAAATGTATAATTATAAAAGGCACCTTTTAATAGACTTTTGTATTATAAAATAATGACTAGATAGCGTGAGGTACCTGTTGAACACTTTAAAAATAAATTCAAAACTAAATCTCATAATATTGAACAAAGTCTGACACAGATACTTTGCAGAATATCAGAAATTTATATGTAGTATAATAAGTGAAAACTTATATTTTCTCTTTTAAATTTTATGAGTTAAATATTTATTAATTATCTCTTTTCACTAATGCTGTGACAGTCTTTGTTGACTTCTAAATTACTTATTTACGTATTTACTCGTAGAAATTTTAATATTAATTGAGATTACTGCGATTCAAATTTTAAATTAATAACTACCTTATACGTAGTACCTACCTACAATAACACAACCATTAACACAAAAAAGAATTGATATCAAAATTAAATTAAATCAGTCTTTGTTTCATTAATGTAATAGTTTCGTACATAATTATGTTTTACACATCCTTTAAGAATATTGCCTACTAGATATTAAAATCACAGGAATATAAATTGAATTCTAATATTCTGAACATTAGTGCTAAGATCATTGCAACAAATTATACAAATTATAAATATAACAACCTTAAAGATTAAAGACACTGTTAATTATTAACCAATTCTAAACAATAAAATATAATTTTCGTAAATATAACCCAATAACATCAATTAAGATTTTTCTATTGTTACATAGACTTTCTAATTTCACAAAGTATTGTTAGCAGTACTTTGTAAAATTTCGGCAAGAACCCAACTATGATAACTAGAAAGTTTAGGTAACAATAGAAATATCTTAATTGATACTATCGGGTTAAAATTCATAAAAATATTTTTTGTTTGTATTTAGGAAAGCAAATTTAATTTTCGGCATCTTCTTGGTCAATCTTAATAGCAGAATCAGTGTAAGCTAAGTTAAAATGTAAAATCGTGGTAGCAGGCAGGTATGATCTCAGTTTTACAAAGGTCCGTCAAATCTTTGTATTTATCTTTGGTGATAGGTAAAGGACCATTATAGGCCTTTTTCAGATCAAATTCCATCTCCAAACGTTGCTGATTTCGCCTACCAGATCTAACCACAATTATTGTGCATAGTTCCTCATCCAAATCGTACTTAAACTCTATTCGACCGTACTGTTCAGCACTCACTTTAACCTCCATTATTTTTGTCTGTAGACCTTTCTCATTTGCCGTATTTTTGGTCCAGATTTATAAGCTAGCTAAGCTTAAAAGACTTCCTCCTGCTTTACCTCCTTTACTATATAGGGGTAATTTTCAGTCTTAGCCCACCGAGCCAAGCAATACCACTCTTCTGAAAACCAAATAGATTTACGGCGGCAGGATCTTTAGATTGTGACGTGAAAACTGTCACCCTCATTTTGCGTGTGACCTTTTTCCAGAAAGCGATGAGTGACAGATACTCCAAATTTTTTGGCCACAAAAAGATATAGCGAAAAAACAATTCGTTTGCGGTTTTGAGCCCATGTCTGGAGCGGCCGGTAATGATGCTTGGTAGCTTATAAACTCCACATCATGGAGAAAATCGTCTAGTAGGTCTAAGTCTTACTACTATAATTAAATACATCATCTCCTAATAGGTCTTGCAACTGTATAAGATCCTCGTGAAAACCTATGGAGCGTGGAGATTCTTCTCCTAGAATAATAAAGATACAAATAAGTATACAAAAAAGCATTTTGCTGCCTTCTACGCAAATTAACTGTCGGTAAGTCTTGTATATAAAGTAAATTGTAATGCCACTAAAGTAGGCACATAAGGTATTTAGTGGGTATGTAAGTATTGACTGCCTCGTTGGTCTAGTGGTATAAACTTGTAACGCTTGATCGAGAGGTATCGGGTTCTATTTCCGGGTGGAGCTAGTTGATGTTGGGTTTTTCTGTTACAAAATTCCTGTTATAGCCTTCGGGCTATCTGACTTCGGTCAGGAAGTTGGCTGTCGATAGATTCCCGTGCCTCGGAGAGCAAGTTAAGCCATCGGTCCCGGCTGTCATGAACAATAATGATAGTTGTTACGGGAAGTTGGTACTCTCTCAAATCACCTGACGATTACCTAACCTAAAGATGTGGTTATCCCTTTGGGTGGCGGAGGACAAACGGCAGTAACTCCGTGGAAAACACCATATTTAGCCAATTCGGGGTTAAATCAGTAGTGGTGGACCCCGGTCTTGAAGGTGAAAGCCTTGGCCCCTAATCCTTGAATGCAACTGGCAATAACACTCGGATGATGATGATAAGGCTTTTAGTGAGGTGATGAGGTAAAAGTGTATGTATATTTTAAGGAGATATATACTATAAAATAGAAAACATAGTACCTAACTACTATAAAATGTCACATAATACAGAAAAAATAAGCCAAACCTCCCTTAACTTTGCAGTATATGCCATATCCGACCTGTGTTTTATTACTGTTTTTTAAAGGCCAATGTTGGTAGTACCATATCCAATAAAATATAGTGTAAGTGGAACAAGGATCAAAGTTGGTAGTTCCATATCCGACAAAACCGTTTAAAAGAGAAGCGAGTAACAAAGTCGGTACTACCATATCTGACAAAAATGTACTTATTCAAAGCGCGCAATAATGTAGAATGTGGTACATCCGACACAAACCATAAAATGATAATCCTTTAACAATGTAGGATCTGGCACATACTACAATCTAAACCGTTTAATCCTCAATTTAACATTTTCATAGCATATTTTAAAGTATTTCACTATAAACCAAGAATTAAATGCATTTTATATATAGGTTTGCGGTTAAACTAAGTTTATAATAAAAATAGTAACTTTCTTTTCTTCCTTTGGCTGGAACGCGTTGGAACACCAATGGAATTATACTTGATTCAGCAAGAACCTTTTCAGCTGGGACGTATGATGCACTAAATCTAACATACGTCTAGATCGAGACTTTGATATTTATATTAAATATTGCAATATTTACGGTAAACATTTAAATAAAAACAAGACACTAACGCGTGCAGTCAGCCCGTTAACAATGAACTAAATGGCAGATACGCCAGGTGCGCGAGCACCCGTGCCCCTCCCTCGCCCCGTGAACAGCGTTGTAACATATCTACCTACATTATTAATCGGACGCTTTTAAAAGTTCCGACTATATTAATCTAGAAAAACCATGATAGCGATTAGTTTGAAATTTGAAACTTTGCAAGGTCATAGATATGTATAATTTAGGACCTTAGGTGCAATAAAACAAAATTCGGTAAATGTAGTTCCGACTTTGTTAATAGCTACGGTCGTTATAAAATCATAAAATATCGGAGACCCTCCCCCCTCTCCCCCTTCTGGGGGAGGGGAGAGGATTTAAAAGGCCGGTAACGCACTTGCGACTCCTCTGGTGTTGCGGGTGTCCATGGACGGAGGTAATCGCTTACCATCAGGTGATTCGTACGCTAGTTTGCCTCCATTAACATTAAAAATAAACTTTTACTAATTAGTAAAAGTTCTAATTAGAAGGGAATTATTTTTAATGATAATTCCGCATCAGGTATAATTCCTGTATCGCAGGAGACTATAAAAGTACTGAAACAACGGACACAAGGGACACCCGGACTCGGAACAACAACTTGTGGGTCTTACAGATGTATGTGATTCTAACCCACAACACTCATACCGTAGGGGAAGTGGCAAGGCCACCTCTACGTCATCAGTGCAGCCATTTCGCAATAAGCATTAATAATTTACTTGTACTTTATTTCTGACTTAAAGTAGAGCCTCGCTGATTTCAGCTTGAATGGGCTGGCTCGACTGGGGAGGACTACCCTCTCATAGAATATCGACGTGAAAAAGCAGTATTCCTACTGTTGTGTTTCGCTCTGTGAGTGAGAGTGCCGGAGGCCCAATCACCATCTTTGCCCCTTCCCGCTCCTTCTCCTTCCCACTTCCTTTCCTAAAGGGTTGGCAACGCGCAAGTGATGCCTCTGGTGTTGCAGGCGTCTTTAGGCTACGGTGACCACTTACCATCAGGTGGGCTGTATGCTTGTATGCCACCTTAGTAGTATAAAAAAAAAAATTAAAAAATAGAGATGGAAACCACCTTCACGAATAGCGGACTTTAATTATCTTAAATGTAGGGTTTAATCAGAGTACTAAAAAAAGTGAAACATTTTGTTTAAAGTGAGCATTTAGGTGGGTGTGTCGCAACGCAGCCGGTGCCACGATTATGTCAAATTTATGTACATAATTTGTTGAACAAATGGCCGCGTGTTTTTGCCTCGAGCTCCTTATAATTAATAAATTTGAGACGCAGCCAACAAAATATCAGCCTGATTGCGGGTGATTTGGTGTTGTGGTACATTTTAAAGAGGTTCAATTAATCTTCGTCGTCTTTTGAGTAAGTAAGCTGTGTGTCAGACTTGTTCAAGCGGCTTGAAAGTTGATACATTGGCTTCTTGATAGCTGTGTTGAGAATTAGTTCTATGTAGCAACAATTTGTAAAGCTCGGATATAACTGTTCCTCTTATCTTAATAACTTAATATCAGTCAGATTCCTTTTTGACTAATATTATTGACAATTACGTCTAGTCTTTAGTTTAGGACATAGATAGTTATCATAAAAATTAGCTGATGAAAAATATACGGCCATTATAAACATTTTAATAGTCTCAGAATCGTTTATCGAAACGTATAAAAGTATAAAAATTATAACTGTCCCCCGCAGTTTCATTCACGTCTATGATTACTGCTCCTCTCCCGTGTCTTATAGTGTGATGTTATATAGCCTATGTTACTTCTGGATTACGTAGCCTTCTAATGATGAAAGGTTTTCAAAATGGGTCTTGCAGTTTTTGAGTTTATTCATTACAAACAAAGATAAAAATCATTATTCTTTATAATGTTAGTATACATAGCATACCTTAAGTTAACCTTAAATCATTTAACTTGACAACAATCAAAGTGTTTTAGCACCAGATAAGTTAAATAATAACCAACAATTAAACGAAAGATTAGATTTTTTGTTTTTTTGTAATGATTTAACTCAATATTTACAAGACCTATTTTAAAAATTCTTTCACCATTATAAAGCTATAATATCACCGAGTAACATAGGCTATATTTTCTTTTTATAGTACTATTACACCTTACCTAATGTACTTTTACGCGATCGAAGCGGGCAAAACCTAGTCTGCAATATAATTATAACCCAGAAACCACACTAAAAACGAAATATTAAAAGTCACCAAGTAGCTATTTGACAGGCTTACTAGTTCAGAGGTAATAACTGTCTGAAATAAAGTTGCTATGTTTATTATTACTAGCGGTCGCCTAGTGCTCGAAATTCGACCAAAGTTTGTCTGTAAGATATTGCTGATATAATAATATATATTGACATTATTATGTCATATATGTAACCATAGTTACGCGCTTCGATTGCGTGTGTCAAATGCATGGTGTGTGCGTGTAGTGGTTTTTCATTAATTTAATGTATTTCTAATGCATATTCTATATAAATATTACAATTCGTCACTTCTTCTTTGTATAAACTATAAGTGTGCGAAATTTCATACTCCTCCGTCCGCCCAATTTTTGTATAAAGGGATCCAAAATTTTCACGTATTAATATATAGATAAATGAATTATTGTCAGCGAGCGGGCTTGTTCATCTTAGAAAGATACATATAGTTAACAACTTTCAGCTTAGATTTATAACAGTACAGTTCCCTGTACGGTCATATCATGACGTCATTAATTTGCAGACGTCCTATTTATATTATAAAATTAAATGTTTCGAAGTTTAAAATTTAAACGCTCACGAGTAAGCCGCTAAACAGATTTCAATTAAAGTTGTATTTAGTTTCTATTTAGATTTCCATGAGATATATGCAGGCTAAACCGCGGATAGAAGCTAGTAGTTTACAAAAATACGCACTGAGTTCACAATTCAAGCAAGCATTCCGTAACTGAAACTACAACTTCTTGAGTGCAACAAACAGCACTTAACGGCATTGCATCGCTTCGCATTGCATTGAAACTAATACAAGTTGTTCGATACCAATACACGGACTGTGTAGTTTAGCGCTCAAGATTAAGACACAAGATGGAAGCGGGCTAAGGAAGAAAGTAATACTATTCATTTTTACAAATAAATTATTGATAATTAACGGATGCATGGATGGCGTAGTGTTAAGTAGTCGCCTTGCCATTACCTCTATGTTGAGTGTTGTGGGTTCGAATCCCATACAGGACAAAACTTTGTATGATCCACAAAATATGGTTGTTATGAGTGTGGGTGTTGTTTGAATATTTGTAAAGTCCCTCGCGACACAGGAATTATTCCTAGTGCCGGAGTCGTCATATAAAAAGAAATAAAAAGGATGATAATTAAATACACTATTAAAATTACCTATTTATAATTACTAGCGGTCGCCTAGTGCTCGAAATTCGACCAAAGTTTGCCTGTAAGATATTGCTGACATATTATGTCATTATGTATTGATATATGTAACCATAGTTACGCGCTTCGACTGCGTGTGTCAAATGCATGGTTGTGTGCGTGTAGTGTTTTTTCATTAATTTAATGTATTTCTAATGTATATTTTAAAAATATTAGCATTCGTGACTTCTCTGTATAAACTTTAAGTGTGCGAAATTTCATACTCCTCCGTCCGCCCAATTTTCGTAAAAAGGGATCCAAAGTTTTCGCTTCAAGTATTAATATATAGATTTTTAAAAAATTTAACATATTTGTAAATAGTTAAGCTTATTTAGTGTCTAATTATTAAAGTATATAACATAAATAAAGCATAATAGGTAAATTGAAATTATTATAGGAAAATTATAAGAATTGTTTACACGTATCTCGCGTCACCCGCGTAGGATTTAGTATATATTATTATGTTTCTGGCAGGAAATAATTCTAAGCGTAAAGAATAACTCTTAGAAAGGAGGTGTGTGTCTTTACTAGTTTATATAGAGTAGTAGAGAGATTTCTTCGTACGCTTTCTGAGACACACTTTTTACAGTTGAACTCACAAAAGATTATACCGTAGCAGAAGCAAAGCGTCCATTGTAACCAATACTCACTTATACTTGTTAATCGCAATGAAATTAATAAAGAGTCGCAGAAATTATACAAATAAAATTTCATATTACTTTCGACTGAATGAAGTTAATAATTAATTCATAATGACCGTAACGACGTGTTGCGGCCGATGCAAATCGGCATTACAGATAATTTAATGGGGCATGTACACGTTGTAAACTCGTTGCAGGTCATTATTTGTTGGTGCTTATCGTCTCTGAGCAGGTAACAGGTACAACCACTCGGTGCAGAATTTCTCAACTAGATTTAACATGTTTGTAGCTTTCTTTTGTTTATTATTTTAGTAGTCAAGTCAAAGTCAAAAATCATTTATTCATTTAGGTCACAAAGTAACACTTATGAACGTCAAAGTATAAAGGTTAGTGAGTTTACTAAGTTACTGAAGCTACATTTAGGTTAGTTGCTAGGGTCAGGCAAAGGGTTGAGCCTATGAGAAGAAACCTGCAAGAAACTCACAGTAGTGTAGTAGTAGCGGTTCCTTTATCGATTCAGACTATGCAAACTTCAAAAATACAAATGCTAAGACCACCTAGACGCATAATTATCCACGCATCATGGTATGATGGGTTTTGTCTATCAGATTAAGCCCACGACATCCGTCCATGGCAGTAGTGATACTTTTTCCCTATTACGAGGGAATTGAAAATATTTCTGGTAAAATTTAGATATAACATACATCGACTGTCGCCTTCGCATACACAAGCGTGAGTATTACTATGTATTACAATCATGTTATTGATTTTTCAAATTGACTTTTAATGTGCGTGACTGAATATAAAGCTACGCATATAAATTGTGAAAGCTTTAAAGCCACTTTTTATGCAAATAGACAGATAATCCCGAGATTCATTGGCCTTTAAACAAAAGTTCATTTATCTGTTAAGGTTGCATAATTAATTTTGTGAATATAAAGGCATAGAATGCTAGCAACGACCTTAAAGGCTCACTCATGTCAGTCATTAACTGCATAGTAATGCAGTTTTTAGTTCAAGCTTATGGTGCATTAGTGGCTATTAACATACTTGGAAATGCAAGCATCCATATCTAAAGTCAAAGTCAAACTTTAAAATCGTTTATTTCACAAAGTCACAAAGTACCAGCTTTAGAAAAAGTCTAACTATATTGGTTAGTAAGTTTTCTAAAGTGAGGTTACATTTAAATTATTTACTAGATTTCCTTATAAGAGATACATGGCAAGAAACTCACAGCCATTCTTTTTATTTGCCAGTGTGATATTTAACCACTTATCGTTAATTTGCTTGTCTGGTCGTCGCCTTAGCCTTATAAATAAGTTTCAACCTTCGCCTTTTTCTCTGATATACCAATTCTTATTAACACTTAAATGCAGCCAGCATTGACCAGTCGTAATAAACGCAAAACTTGGGTGCCACGTCACCACGTTGGTTGTTTATAACTTAAGGCAACACAAACGTAGTACAACTGCACTAGTTGTTTGGTAGAGCGCATAGTTACTGCAGTGAGCTGCTGACCATTCACAGGCTGATGTATGCACATCACGATGACGTAGGTGGAATGAATGCTAGACCAGCACAATAATAGTGGCGTTTGGTTCAGTGTATAACTTAATTTATAACGGACTAGCTTTTGCCCGCGGCTTCGCTCGCGTTAATTTAGAATTTGAATTCGGGTTGTACTCTGCTTGTAATAATATAATTCAATCATGATTTGAAAGACACGTGGCGGCATCTATTATCATAAGAACGTTATTATTGTTTTCCTCGGGAACAGTAATTTTTTTCGTGATGAAATGTAGCCTATGTCCGTTTCTGTATACCTGACAACGTATATGCAAGATTTCAGGATGATCGGTTCAGTGATTTAGGCGTGAAAAGGTAGCAAACAAAGAAACTCCTTTTCGCTTTTATAATATTAGTTAGGATTAGGATTAGAATGTACGTAGCTTGCTTATTGAGTTTCTCTATATTTTTGCTTACTTTCTATTTTCTTTAAAGTAAATAGATAGTAATAAGAAGACGGAGACGGTACTCCTTTTGAAAATAGACGCGTTACAATTTTTGGCCTTAGTGATGAGTCAACAACACTCGGTCATATTACTATGGTGATTCAATTACTTAAACCAGACTGCCAGTGAAAACATTATCAAGATATTTTAACTTTATTCATTCAACTTATTCTTTTTATAAACTAGAAGAGACAGACATTTGGTCACATATAAAGCACGCCTGTGTATAACTTAAAGCACAGGAACAAAACGCGCCGCTGTGTCAAGCCTGTTCTGGGTGGTTGAAAAGCCCCAGTCATCTCCTGCAGCAGAGAAGTGTGGCTTTTCGCTCCCTAAAGTTTTCAATCTCTTGCTTATACATCACCATCTCGCAATAGTAGGTCATGATTTTCCACACCTTTTCACTCCAAGCAATGGACTGGATCTAGTACAATATTACATGTCGAGCGAACCCACTGTTATCTTATATTATCTTATGTGGGGGGCCAGTCAATGCAGACCGGCGACACTTCGACCCAGTGGGATCTTTTGTGTCGACACTCTCCCAATAACGACTGCCGTAGATGTTCATGGCAGCCGGGACCAACGGCTTAACGTGCTTTCCGAGGCACGGAGCGGGCGATAATAATTGTCAATTAATACGCACATAATTTCGAAAAGTCATATAACTTCCGAAAGTCAGAGGTGCGCGACGTGGGAGCCCACTGTTAAATCAACTCATTGAATCACTGATTTCTAATATACTTTATTTGCCTTTTTCTTAAGGCATCAGTAACTCACAATGCAACTCCTGTAGTTGTTTGGTAGAGCACACAGCTTCAGCGACGTCATTGCCCACATGTCGATAGATGGACATCATAAAGATACATGGGAAAATGAATGCTATAAGAAAGAAATCATGATTAATGTATCTAGATATTAATAGTGAACCAAGTATACATTGTTACAGAACAGAATTTCTTTAAATATAAATAAATGCTATACCATCACTTTTACGCGCAACCGTAATATTATTAACACTGAATACCATCTTAGTGGTACGATTCTCCAAGAGAAAACCGAAATAAGAGATTTAGGCATAGTTTTTGATTCCAAATTAACATTTCTACCTCATATTGACAACATTATTAATAAATCTTCAAAAATGTTAGGTTTTATTATTCGTAACAGTAAATTATTTCGTAATCCAGATACAAAAATATCCATATATAACGCCTACGTACGGAGTAATCTCGAATATTGCAGTGTAGTGTGGTCTCCTCAATATCATGTGCATCAAATCAGAATAGAACGTATTCAGAAAAGATTTTTAAGACATCTTGCTTTTTCATATCGAATACATAAACAACTGCCCTCGTATACCCAGAAGTTGACGTTTTTTGCGATGGATAGTCTATTGGTTCGTAGGCAGTTACTCGATATGACTTTTTTGTTTAAGGTTTTGAGAAACGAATTTGATTGCCCCTTGCTTTTAAAATTATTTGGTTTGCGTGTTCCTAGACGTGTGCCAAGGCGAGCACTTGTCGATGCTGGATTGTTGCAATGCCCTACCGCTAGAAGTAACTTAAAACAATTTTCTACCATTTCACGGCTGTCGAAGGCATATAACACAATTTGCGGTGAACTTGACATTTTTGCTGATAGCTTACCATCCTTTAAGAAAGACGTATTGAGATTGTTAAGAAGTTCTTAATTGCACCTATTTTCAAATTGAATTGTATCTTGTTTAATATGTATATTCTCTTGCTTATTTTGTTGTTTAAATTATTTACCTAACTGTTAACAGTGTTACTATACTGTGGATGCTGTGACACCTTCAAATGTTGTGCATTTAATTTTTTTTTTAAGGATGATTTTAGATATAAGAAACAATGTAACAACTACTGGTTGTCCAAATAAATAAATAAATAAATATCCGAAGGGATATTAAACATTTTGTCAACTTTAGTTTTAGATATTTCATAATACGCGATGAGTCTACTACCTAGTAGCGAGCACGGTTCTAGCCTCCGCGCTGGGAATTTCTTGGCAGAACAATTCAATAGCTCTTTTGACCTAGAAATTGACCTAGAAGTCGAACTCAAAACCCTATGCACAGCAGTTACATTTACTACCGGTGCCCCACCGAGCAATTTTTATATGGGTTTTTACAAAGTGAACTATTCTACTGAATTTCCTTTTTGGGCAAGAGGCATGAGTTCGTAACAACTAAATTCATGCTAGCCATCTTACTTTAGAAATATAAACACATAGCCTTGCTCTTCTACATAAAGCTTAAGTAGAAACTATTACTACAGCTGGCTTAAAAATTTATTCCCCAACAAGAAGTTAGCACTAACATAGTGACCTTTTAGAGCCCAACAAAGGATCAGAGCAAAATATACACGTGCCCGCTTACTCATAATAACGTGCACAAACGCTTTACTGTTCTGTAACTTCGCTTAATGAGATAATTAAAGAGAAATAGCGCTGTATGGAATTAAAAATGGCGGCTAAATGCTGTTGGAAAAATGGGAATGGAGAATTATGTCTTTTTGTAACTTCGTTATGTTGGAACTATCGTTGTGCATTCTGTACAGCTATGCCTTGTTAGGTATTTCATTTTATTTACAAATGGATCTCTGTTTTGTTCATATGCTTTAAATTTCGTACTTTTGGTAGAATATAACACAGTAATGAGGCAGATACCCGCTCAGCGAAATTAAACATCTTTGTATATAGCAAACATTCTTTAAATGTATGTTGGTGATGTCCATTATTTCAACGTCAGTAAAGAGTTCCCATACCTCTCTTATAATATGTTGCCTTTTATCCTATATTTAATTTGTTTTGATCTGGGTCGGCAAAACGTGAGTAATCCTTTTTGATATTAGTAGTGATCATCGGCTACGGTAATCGCTTACCATAAGCCCCGTACTTGTATGCCATACTAAATGAATACAAATGGCTTAGGCAACAAAGGGATAAATATAAATATATTCCTTGTACAATTTACGTAAACATAGTATAACTTTACAGCAGTGTCAATCATTGAGTGCCTTTATCAAGTTCCTCATTGCTTTTTCCTTCGGGGCCACAGCGTGACAGACTAATGTCCTTGACTAGTATCTATTAATCACGAACGTTACACAGTCAAGTCCCCAAGGACAACTACGTCACCTTACCTTATCTTCGGTATCGGATATAATATGTATTATACACATATATATAGGGCCTCTATGGTGTAGTGGTTAGTGTAACCCACTGCCACGCCTGAGGTCACGGGTTCGATTCCCACACAAGTCAAACATTTGTGTGCATAAACATGGATGTTTGTCTTGGTCTGGGTGTTATTATGTATAATATGTATGTATTTACAAAAAAAAAAAGTATATATGTATGTTTATCCATTGTCTAGCACCCATAGTACAAGCTCTGCTTAGTTTGGGCTAGATGGTGTTGTGTGTATGTGATAGAATATTATTATTATTATTACTTGAATCTAGAAATCTATGAAGTTATAAACAGACGTATATTACACGAACATTTCGCTATCTGTTTTGGTCCCATGTGAGAAGCCACACGAGCCTGGTATGAATAAAGTAGTAGTATTTGATTAAAACACAGTAACACATTTTTGACTAATGCTAGATTGCAAACATACATACATACATAGATTCACACCTGTTTCCTAGAGGGGAAACAAGATAAATATTTAAATAATACTAATTTACTGTCGAACTTTTGCTGTAATATCGTAGTGTTCTAGAAATATACTAAAGTTTGTCATGCAAAACATAGAACACAACAAACACAAAATGATCCCTAAATATACATTTTTGTTACACGAATTCATATATAGAAATTTGCGAGTGTTCACTGAAATACTTACCCGAGTGAACACAATACAATGTTATATTATGAAGCAAGTTTGTTGCTAAATGTGAGTACAGAATAAAAGTTTAATAACTGCATCGCCATCATTTTTATATTCATTTACATAGTAGGTCCTCAAAACTCTATGCTTGATTAGTTATATGTACTTATATTAAAAGCATTCATCCTAACTTAATATTATAAATGCGAAAATGAGTTTATTTGTTTGTTTGTTACGATTTCACGCCTTAACTACTCAACCGATCAACATTAAATTTTGCATACACGTTGTCAGGGGTACAGAATAGGACATAGGGTACCTTTCATCCGGAAAAAATAACTGTTGCAAACCTAACCTAACACATCCTACATTTACGCGAGCGAAGCCACGGATGAAAACTAGTATTTAAATAAAGTAGTTGTCTCGAAAATAGTAATATTAAAATCTCTTCTAATTAGCGTTCATTTCAATTTAAATATTTGCAAAAACGTATAATTGGTATTTGATATATTAAGTACTAGCGACCCATCCCGGCTTAGGACGGGTAGTACAAAACCTTAACAAATTATATACTTAAACCATCCTCATGAATCATACTGTCTATTGGTGAAAACCGCATGAAAATCCGTTCAGTAGTTTTTGAGATTGTCGTGTACAGACGCGGCGGAGTACTTTGTTTTATAGTATGTAGTGATATTTCATCTTTATAATAAAAGCGTGTTTTTAGATTTCAAGTAGTAATATAGCATTTTTTGAAAACTGTTGGTCTTACTTATCATTACTACCTGAATAATATAGTATCAGCTGTATTTGAGATTTCTGACGGGATACTAGTTTGCTTGTGACAATGAACAGTGAATCCCTGGTCGAAGAGTCGAGCCTTTCCAAAACATACGAAGTACATAATATCTAGCATAAAAAAGTTAATTCCTATTACCTGTTACATAAATCATGCAACTTGAAAGTATGAAAGTGATTGCATTGGAGATAGTTCCTAATATTCTTTTTAAACGTATACCCATAGCTGAGAGATATGATCACAATATAGAGTCTGTAGTGAATGTAGTGTGAATAACGACACTCAACTGAGTAATGACTTAAATGTCAATAGATTTAGCGACATAGCCTTTCGTTTATTGACATAACCAAAAAAAAAATTGGTTGTCTGTAAAGTCGGCTTACGGACAATAGTTTAACGTGACAACGTCATAACAAAATTTCTTTCCCGTAACGTTACAATGAGCGTAACGGGACAATGAGTCATCCTTTTTCGTACGTGCAGCCGGCGTTCATCGATTTATTAGACGTTGTCACGTCAAAAATTTATCTAATACGTTGTATCTGCATATTGGCAAACTGCGTCCCAAAAACAATAATAGCAATATGTATAATATAACTAAAGTACACGTACAGACTGTGGCCTAATGTGCTCTCCGAGGCACGGAGCAGGCGGTAATTGTCAATCAATACGCACATAATTTCGAAAAGTCATATAATTTCCGAAAGTCAGAGGTGCGCGACGTGGGTTCGAACCCGATACCCTCTGCATTGCAGTCTGTTGGTCTCCCCACTGAGCTATCACTGCTCTAAATAATAATATTACAGATACAGAGGTGATGTATTATTCTGCCGTGTGGAGACTAAAATACCACACCTTTAGATCTTTTCATTTGGAAGTATCAGTACGTAAGTTATAAATTACACAAACACTTATGGCAGCACACCATCTTGATCGTGACCAACTGTTTCTAATTAGGTCAATAGACACCCACAGTCCACGGTTAGGCTACTGGCAAACGGCCAAACCTCTTCATTTCAGCTTAGGTGGTCACAGAAGCTTGTTCTGTCTTGAACTTTAAGCTAACAAGACATAATCCGGTAACTAACCGCGTATCTTCGGCTACATTATTACTCGGTTAGAAAATATTTGAAGTCAGCATTTTCAAGTTGAACTACGGTAATATTGTCGTACGTTTACGTGAATGTTATTATTAGGGATTTTCGAAAGCTGTATATTTTTTAAATAAATAAGTAATTGGTATATTCTGAAGCGCCCTTTAGTGATGTACTTGGCAGTTGGGATACAAAGCCTATAAAAGTCTATAAAGTAAAAGTCAAAAGTAGTAGTAATACACCAGTCCTCCTTTTAGTTCTAAAGAAATAATTACACACACAGTTGTATGTGAAACCATTTCATTAGCTATTGACTGTTTGGGATCTAAATATCTTTAACAGCCGTGATCTAATTAATGTGTGGAATTATCTTGTTATTAATAAATATCTTATAACATCTCTTCAGACTTATTGTCAAAGCTTCATGATCTTTGATTTCTTATGCAAATACCTATATTAATTTGGTCTATAGAATTGACCATAACTTTTTTCACAGTGAACGTATTTAATATTCAATATTCAAAATATTAAAGTCCGTTCTTTGTATTCTATTATTGTGACGAGAAAGCATGAAACCAAGAAAATATTAATTGATGTGTACAGTTAGCAATATAACTCGATAAATGTTTAAAAAGATTGTGACATTATTTAGAAAATAATTGTTATATTTTTGATCATTAAGACATAGCTCGATTAATGGAAATAGTAACAACCAAACAAAAATTTCAATTGTTAACCTATTGCTAGAAATGCTTAGCTATTATGTCGCTGACTGTACGTTAGGCGAAAATGTACGCTCGAACTCTTGGCAGAAGCTAACCACGGATTATACGGACATCTATTGCTCCGATCACCTTAGCAGTAGGGAAAAGATTGACATCGGAAAGCGTAGCACACGCAGTTTAAATCTGTCTTTCTCTTTCTCGCTAGGAATCTCACAAGATAGTAGGGTTAGCCTTTTTTATTTCAGCTTCCACTTCCCTCTATCCTTGAAACAACAACAAATTTTAACTGCCTCCATGGCGCAGCGGTAATTAATGCGATTGCTGTGCATGAGGTCTCGGGTTTGAATCCCGGGTCGAGCTAACAAAATGGTATTGGGTTTTTCTGTTAAGAAATCTCAACACGAGCCCGGAGTTAGGAAGTTGGCGGTGTTAGACACCCCCGTGCCTCGGAAGGACGCAAAGCCGTTGGTCCTGCGCCTGATCTCTCTCCGGTCGTGTCGGATTATCCATCCCATCGGATCATAAGGGTTAGGGAACAGAGAGTGCACTTGTGTTTGCGCATATACTTGTGCACTATAATATCTCCTGTGAAGATGGCCAGTCACCGTTAAGATTGGTCTCCGTGACCAAAATTCAGTCTGGAGGACATTATCCTTGAAATCATCGGAGAGCTTGAACTTTCTCATGTTTTTCAACACTATATCTTTCTACTTTGTCTTGGGTCGGCCTCTGAATCACTGACCAAGGATGGCAAACTGTAGTGCCTTTTGAGTCACACACGCTTTTAGAATGTTTGACAAATAAAATCATATTTAATTACACAATAGTAGTCCTACAACAAACATCACAAGTTAATCAAACAAACTAGCCTTAGAGCAATATATTCTAACATAAATACGTCTTTCGAGCCAATACGAATATTGGCATCGAGCTAACGGACAGAGCCAATAGACAAAATCTGTCCATTTAGACACGACTTGTGTGTTCAGGTTTTGAATAATTTAGATGTAGGAATATTTAATTAGACTACGGGTCTACTGGTGCCTTAAGAGAGTGGCTTTCTACGAAATCAAATCGAATTAACAACATAGCAACATAGCGCGTCGATTACAAGGACGAATTGTCGTCTGCGAACAAATGAAAGAGAAATAGTTTACTAGAGTTATAAAGATTAAAATATTACGTTTTAATAATAACTAGCGATCGCCTAGTGCTCGAAATTCGACCAAAGTTTGCCTGTAAGATATTGCTGATATAATTATGTCATTAACATATTGATATATGTAACCATAGTTACGCACTTCGACTGCGTGTGTCAAATGCATGGTTATGTGCGTGTAGTGTTTTTTCATTAATTTAATGTATTTCTAATGCATATTTTATATAAATATTAGGATTCGCCCCTCCTTCTCCATATAAACTTTAACTGTGCTAAATTTCATACTCCTCCGTTCGCGCAATTTTCGTAAAAAGGGGTAGAAAGTTTTTGCTTCACGTATTAATATATAGATAATAATACCCACTCCGGGTCTCCGCTTTCACGAGACCCGTAATGCTGACTGGCGCCACACCACTTGAAGTTCACATTATTGTTGCCCTCTGCTGCCTTTAAGGCTTTTATAGCTATGGCGGCTATTCAAGGAGCCCATCTAGTGCGTTGGCGAGTCATTGTCTGCCATGCCGACTTTGCACTGAGACAGTATACTGTCTCAGTGCAAAGTGGAGTCCTATGGATGGAAAAACGTTTTTCCATCCATAGTGTAACACCAGCTCATCAAACACCCATCCCTATAGCACAGATTAATTAAGCTCCATATGTAGCAATAGTCTCTTACACTTGCCGCGGCTAGTGTTTCGGTAAGTGTCTCATTTCACTCCAAACTAAAACTCTCGAAGGGCCTCTGCATGTTCGACCCATGTCGCCGTGTAAGCCTCCCAAATGAGCGAATTTTTCCCTTACGCATTAGGAAAATACATGTGAAAGAGAAACAAATAATAATAATTCTTTATTTAAGTTACCAAGACTCATTTGATTAGTAAACCAAGAGCCAAGAGCAATGCATTTATTATTGATCGAACTGAAAGCATCAGAAGATCGCAGTGAAATAATCTACCTCTGTTGTTCCCATACTCAATATAAACGCAGTACCACGAATAGAGAGAGAAATCTCGCATAACCACAACCAACCATGATTATCCATGAGTATGACTCCACTCCGCTAGAAGTGCACGACTAAGAACAATATCGTTGACCTCGATTTTCGGACACCATATAATACATTATCATTGGGAAAGACAATTAAATATTAAAGTCTGACGGTGGCTGCTATCGTGTCGTGTAGGGATTGCAACAAGCGAGTCTTACTTAGTGTTGCTTGGTTGTCTGATGGTAAATCCGTCTCAATACTTAAAAATAAGTACGACCGAGTGCACGTTAATCACCGATGCGATAATCATTAACACTTGAAACTTCAGAAGTAATTCCTCAAGTTTCATCAGTTTTTACCTATGAAATTGCTATTTTGTATGAAGAAAATCGGTAACGTTGCATTTTTATACTATTTCATGAATATTTTAATGGGAGATCCGAATTCATTGATTGGTATTTTGCTTGACTTTAAAGCAAGTTTGCTTTGTCTTAAATTGTCTTAAAAGCAACCATCAAGTAATTATAGCAAATTGAAGCAACCAATCCGAGATACACTAAAGGCCCAACTTCAAATACAAATTAATTTTTAATTCATGTTAGCTATTAGCAATAATATCCATAGAGTTTCTTTAAATAAAAACGATCATTGTATTTTGTATCCTTATATAAATCATGAGATTCGATGTAGGATAAGCCGCACTTTCATAGAAATGTCTTGATGTTGCTGCTTGTTTGTGAATTAAACAATAAATTCTTAGAAATCCCTTTGAACTCGGTGGTCTTAGAGCTTGGTCTCAATACGCTGAAATCTCGATAATTAAGTACCAAGCAATATCCATCAGTTCTTGGATACGACAGATGTTAAGGCAGATGTCAGATAACAAATACTCAGGAATAATGTAGCTGTTGCTTCTCAGAAATCCTTTAGTATATTTTATGTATACATAAAGGTATACTTATAAATTAAATAACGAATCCACAAGAGTTTCGAAGCTCTTACATCCATCTTCTTTAGCTCAATGGAGGATGATATCATTTGAATTAATACCTACACATTTGCTATATATAATAATAAAAATATTATAATATTTAGGAAGAGTATGTACATTTAATTAGTCTAAGTCATCGACGTTCTAACAAATATATGTTGGGCCTAGTACAAAATTACGAATAAGGTTTTTGCGGTTGACATATACATACATACATTCGTAGAGACTACTAAAGATGTTCACAGTGTAATTTAAACCCTAATACTTTTAAAATAATGCTCAATGTTGTTTGCACTTATTTAAGGTGTTATACGCGTCAATGCCACCTCATGCTGCGGGTGAGATTTTATTTGCTAGAAGCTGTGATCCGATATGTAGTCATTCATTTGATAGAACGGTGCTAGCAATAATAGCACAAGTCGTGCAGGTTGAACATCGCACGGTGAAAACATCTTGTGTCGTACACAATTTTTTTCAAAATTCGTTATTTTAATAATAATCCCCTCCACTAAAGTACTTCTCAAAAGCGATATTTCGTTTTTGTTGACTTTATAAATATAACAATCTAGATTTCACCCGCGGCTTCGCTCACGTAAATTTAGGTTATTTCAATGTTCTATACCGCGGAAACAGTACTTTTTCTGTAGGAAAGTTACTCTATGTCCTTTTCAGTAGCCCTGACAACGTTTATGCGAAATTTTATGATGATCACTCAATTAGTTAAGGCGTCAAAACATAACAAACAAGCAAACAATCCCACTTTCGCAATTAAAATATAAATTAGGACTACTGTTGTGTTTCGTTCGGTGAGTGAGAGTGCCGGATGCCCAATCACCCTCTTTCCCCCTTCCCCGTTCCTTCTCCTTCCCACTTCCTTTCCTAAAGGGTCGGCAACGCGCAAGTGATGCCTCTGGTATTGCAGGCATCCATAGGTTATGGTGACCACTTATCATCAAGTGGGCCGTAAGTTTGTTTGTCACCTTTGTTGTATAAAAAAAGTATGTCATATTATTTTTACAGTTAATTTGGTTGATGTGGTCTCGGGTTCGATTTGCGGGTCGGGCACTGTGTTATTGGATTTTTCAGTCAACAAATTCTTAGTAACAGCATGCAGCCTGGAACTGCGCCCGGTAAAAGGCAATAGGCTCGTCTCCTATCACGTGAGACTTAAGACCATACCAGGTGAAATGTGGGTGTTCAATAATAATAATAATAATAAATTTTTATTCAATAAATAAATAAAAGTCATTACAAAACACATTACTGGCTACTTATTGTATTAAATTCACATTAAAACTATATTTAATCTAAAGGAAAACATTTTATAATTTAAAAATTGGACAAAATAAGTCTTGTTTATACAGTCTGTTTTTACATTTTATTACCTGAACTAGGTCAGAGACATACATACATTACATTGATATTCTATTGTTAATAAAGTAACGGTCTACAAAAAACAATTAACATTTATACATGTACTGCAAACATATATAGGTAGTTAAGTATAACTACAATTAAGATATTTATAAACAATAGCAATTATAAATAAAAATTGCTTAAACAAAAATAAATTATTTTACAACTACTAGCAAATTCTCTGTATTAATGTATTAAATTATGTAATTCAATGTATTAAAAGAGAGGGGTCTGACTACGTATATTCGGAAATAAACGTGAAATTAAGGCTCGTTTTACAGTAACGCTTACCGTCTGCGCGGGTGGTAAGCGCGGCCCGTACGCGCGCGGATGACCAGCTCGAAACAATAAAACGAGTTAAGTGCCGCGCGGTTAGGCACCGAGACTTCTCTTAATTGTTAAATTATATTACCTATAGAAAAAAAAACAACAACGCCGGCGTTTTTGTATACGCCGTCGATGTTGCCTTTTTTTTCCTACTTGTGTACATACATCCTTACAATGCCACTAAATTGCTGATGATGATTGAAACGCGCGGCCGAGTTGCAGTCAGCGCGGGCCATCCGCGCGGGTTGCTTTACTATGTAACGATCCAAGTCGGCCTCGATGGCGTAGTGGTTAGTGTTACCGACTGCCACGCATGAGGTCGCGGGTTCGATTCCCGCTCAAGTCAAACATTTGTGTGGATGAACATGGATGTTTGTCTTGGTCTGGGTGTTTCTATGTACATATAATATGTATGTATTTACAAAAAAAAAAGTATATATGTATGTTTATCCATTGTCTAGTACCCATAGTACAAGCTCTGCTTAATTTGGGCTAGATGGTGTTGTGTGTATGTGATAGAATATTATGATTATATTATTATTATTAAGGCACTCGAAGCTCGTGGCCCATGACGCTTACTAACCGCGCTGGCGAAAGCGGCACTGTGCAAACAGCCTAAGTATTTATGTATCTAACAATTCAAATAAGCACACCTTGCTAACTATTAAGCCTTGTATCCACTAGGCAACAATTGCGGCCCACACGTGACGCTCAACAAGATCGGCAACGTTGCGCAACAACGCGTGACGTTGCCAGCGGGCGCGCAACATGACACGCGGCTTGTTGTTTATTTCTGTGCAACATGCAGCCACTGAAATCAACACTAGTTCCTTTGGCGATATGTTGCCGACGCGTGGTCATACGTGGACATACAACGTTGTTAAACAAAGTTCCGCGTTGCCGTGAACAACAATGTTGTGCAACATGTCGCGCGTCAAATGTTGCCTAGTGGATACGAGGCTTTACACTACACTGTGTATTGCTTCATACTAATTCGAACAATACAAAAAATCCGCTCTGTCTTCGCTATCTATGTATGGTGGACCTATGTAATGGTTTGCAGCTATTGTAGTCTATGATCGCTAGAATACTCTTATTTTTTCAGCCAGAATAATATTACAGTGATTATTCAGCACTCGAGCGAGTTGGTACTGTTACAGGTATGAAGCAGACATACTTCAGTTCATACAGCCTCACCTATTAAATTGAGTGTGTACTTAAACAATGAACCCGTATTACAATATCCAAGGGCACATGACACGTGTTGTTTCCTCTTGTGTAATATTATAATACACAACCTGTTATGAAGTTGGTCGATCAAACTTCCAAATTACATATTCCATTATGTGTAAATTCGAATTAAAACTTGTAATAACTGCTAAATTGTTCTATCAAGGGCATAATTGTAGCGCTGTTTATTTATGAACCTGTTTCCTTAAGACTTTTTAAAAATATTATGATTGTAGCTACCAGTACTCTGGCTAATAATTTATACTAGCAGTCACCTAGTGCTCGAAATTCGACCAAAGTTTGCCTGTAAGATATTGCTGATGTATATGTTATTATATATTGATATATGTAACCATAGTAACGCGCTTCGACTGCGTGTGTCAAATGCATGGTTGTGTGCGTGTAGTGTTTTTTCATTAATTTAATGTATTTCTAATGCATATTTTATATAAATATTAGGATTCGTCACTTGTTCTCTGTATAAACTTTATAGTTACTTTATAGTTAACTTTACACTTATGTGTGCGAAATTTCATACTCCTCCGTCCGCCCAATTTTCGTAAAAAGGGATCCAAACAATGTTTTCGTCTGCCGCCGCGTCGCCTGTAAAATATACATTTCTACGTCGATGGTAGTACAGGTCTTCATTATAAGGTCGTCAGATTATTTTTTACTTTAATTTATTATAGTTTTCATGCGTGAGTCTCTTCACGCGATTCTAAGTGAAAGA
Source organism: Catocala sponsa (assembly GCA_963564715.1). Classification (NCBI taxonomy): domain Eukaryota; kingdom Metazoa; phylum Arthropoda; class Insecta; order Lepidoptera; family Erebidae; genus Catocala; species Catocala sponsa. Next base: position 22,230,988 of record OY751334.1, on the reverse strand, counting down.
AAACATCATGAGGCAATCTGGATGTCTAAAAATCATTATGTTATCGAAGATACGTAACTCACGGTTTGGTCTGCGTGAAAGACTAAGGTCAGGTTAGGTTAGGTTAGGTTAGTTTCTTCATTTCTTCGTTTCATTTCTTAAAACTAAGAAGTGGCATGTTTCCAGCAGTGGATCAGCTTATAAATAGGACTGATATTATTATATATAAAGAGCAGCGATAGCTTAGTGGGGAGACCAACAGACTGCAATGCAGAGGGTCTCGGGTTCGAACCCACGTCACGCACCTCTGACTTTCGGAAGTTATATGACTTTTCGAAATTATGTGCGTATTGATTGACAATTATCGCCTGCCCCGTGCCTCGGAAAGCACGTTAAGCCGTTGGTCCCGGCTGCCATGAACATCTATGGCAGTCGTTATTGGGAGAGTGTCGACACAAAAGATCCCACTGAGTCGAAGTGTCGCCGGTCTGCACTAACTGGCTCCCACATAAGATAAGATAAGATATTATATATAAAGCTTTTCGTAGTACTGAGACTATTTAGTAGTATGAGGGAGTCAAATAAATAAAAGATATTGCCTTAACTTATTAATAGGTACATTACTTCGAAGAATATTTTTGCACTTGAATGGAAGTTGTTTTTACTAGCTTGTAGGAGATATTATTCGGAAAATGCGTAAATGTTATATTTAAAGTGTGATTAATTCGTGTAATTAGTGTGAGTCGTACTACATAAAAAAAAAATTTTTTAGTTTGATGACTTGTTATTTTTGTCTTATATTTACTGAAATGTTACACATTGAAATTAGCCTACTTTAAACTGTTTAAGTCTAGAGTCTTCTCGTGCACATTGTGTTGAAAAGCAATAAGTATGAATAAAATAGTTTAAAATATTATAAAATTAGTTAAATATTTGTAAGGAAAAGAATGTTCGGATAAAGTAGTTTACTTTCAATTTGATGCCTTCTACTTACCAGTTCAATGGCTTTATGGCAGGTCTATAAAACATTGACAAAGAATTTAAGAAAACTCTATAACGATACTATGGATACATTACTCCTTATTATTGTGAATTCGTTTCTGCTTGCGGTTTCGCTCGCGCAAATTTTATGAATTTCATACCATAAAATGTATCCCATATATTTTTACTCCAGGACTGGATCTATTTAACAATTTATTTGTAATTAAGTAACAAAGATCTAACTTCCCACATCTTTATACACTTTTACATTTATAATATAACGCTTTTGCCCGCGGCTTCGCTCGCGTTAATTTAGGATTTGACAATCAATTCGGGTTGTACTCTGCTTGTAATATAATTCAATCATGATTCGAAAGACACGTGGCGCCATCTATTATCCTAAGAACGTTATTATTGTTTTCCTCGAGAACAGTAACTTTTTTAATTAATTTGTTTAGGCGTGAAAAGGTAACGAACAAACAAACTCATTTTCGCTTTTATAATATTACTTAGGATTAGGATATTAGTAGGATAGTAGGATTACACTAATAAAGGCAACATAAAATGCAACACAATAACAATTAAAACACAAATACGTATTACACAAACACTCATAATACATACACAGTACGTTAATCGTGCGATTAGTCGCGGTCGCGCTATAACCCGCTGATTAACGACCGGCTGCACCTGTGTGGCCCGCTTTAGCTTTATATCCAGATTAGTGGTAATCTTTAATTATTGAGCTTTTTTGATTTGGATGAAAGGGTACCAGACTAATAGGCTTGGATTTGGATTGAAGCAAGAGCGATAGAAAATTAGATGTTATTTATATATTGTTTTACTTGGCTGGTTTTGTTAATTCATAAGACGGCCTCGATGGCGTAGTGGTGAGTGTAACCGACTGCCACGCCTGAGGGTTCGATTCCCGCACAAATCAAATATTTGTGTGCATGAAAATTGACGTTTGTCTTGATCTGGGTGTTTATAATATGCTTTTTATTTTTGTAAATACATACATATTATACATATTATGTATAACATGTATGTATTTACAAAAATAAAAAGTATATAAATGTATGTTTATCCATTGTCTAGTACCCATAGTATAAGCTCTGCTTAGTTTGGGCTAGATGGTGTTGTGTGTATGTGTTAGAATATTATTATTATTATTTATTAATTACTAGTTTAAATATTACTAGTACGAGTATTTTTGTCAACCCCTAAGCTAAACACAAGTTTAATCTTACCTTGGGTGCCAGTGAATCAAACTACATGTGATTTGCAATAACAATTAAAACAAAGTATTGTACCTACACTACTACCGTTCTTAAAGTGCAATGAAATTGTAAATCTACACTAATATTATAACGCTGGAGAGTTTGATTAGTTGAATGCGCTAATCTCAGGAACTACTGGTTCGAATTGTCAAAGTCAAACCGAGTCAAGTCGACCAAAAGGAGCGAAGCACCAATAAAAAATGTTGCAAAACGGAAAAATTTCTCTTATGTGACGCAGACGAAGTTGCGCGGGTTTGCTAATCTTGGTAATAAAGATAGCTAAGCTTGACTGCGCTGATGGTGTGATAAGGAGTCTTCTCGTTTTTGCCACTGCTCCAAATATTATTGGTTCAATCCTCACACGTCACAGTTTGAGTAATCCACAAATATTTGCTCCGAGTCTGGGTGTTCGTTATTTGAAGATTTTATAGTCCCCTGCGACATAGGAATTATTTCTAAAGTAAGTGTTAAAAAAAACCTTCTTTATGCAAATCATTACGTTGCTGAGTAAAAGTAGGATATAGCAACAAGCATACTTTAGTAGTAATAGCTTTGTACTTAATAAAGTAATCTATACTAATATTATAAACCTGAAGAGTTTATTTGTTTGTTTGAACGCGCTAATCTCAGAAGCTACTGGTTCGAATTGAAAAATTATTTTAGTGTTGGATAGCCTATTTATAGAGGAAGGCTATAGGCTATATAACATCACGCTACGACCTACGAGGACCGCGCAGTTACCATAAACGCGAGTGAAACCGCGGGCACATCTAGTATATTAATATAAAAATAGACTCTATTAAATTTAACAAAATTTGATCGAAATCGATCCGATTTCAGGACAGCAACTATTAATAGAAATATCCTGTATTATGTTTTCCATGATTGGATTTCTCATTAATACAACAGCGTGGGCTCTCGTTCAACGTATAATGGGAAGGATCCGACCCCATCTTTTAGCCATCGACCTACTTACTTGTAGGGAAATTAAACATCCACTTTAGCAAATATTGCTCTTTTTAGCTTCGTCGCAGTTTAGTCAGCTCATTACGTCTAAAGAAAGAAGAATAATGTAGAAAAGAAAATGCATTTCTTTTACTACAAGATGTTTTCTTAACCGTATTGCGCAGTAGCTGGAATTTTGTAAATTTATTATTAGGTTATAGTTCTTCATTATATTAATTTACCGCCTTGTTGATACTGTAGCATAAGTTTCAGAGTGCATGGAACGGGTTCAGCAACGTGACGTTTTTTTTTTTTTATTTTGCTCGTCAAAATGACCACACTCCACCTGATGGTAAGCAGTCGTGTGGTCTAAGAGCAGTGGCCTCCACACCACCCCCACAGCAGCCGAGGCGATGTTGAGGTCTCTACTTTGACGGCCTGAGAAGATGCTTTTTCACGCCCCGCTTAAAGGACCCAGGATTGAAGGAAGAAGGAAACACGTGCCTTGGCAGAGAATTCCATGCCTTGGTCGTTCGGCAGAGGTATGAGGACCCAAACTTTTTGGTACGCGCTCTAATCGACTCTACCGTGTAAGGATGGCATCTGAGCCCAGCACGCGTTGTTCTGGATAGAAAAGGGGAGGGCGGGATAAGGTGGAATAACTCTTCAGAGCACTCCCCGTGGTATATTCTGTAGAAACATGCCAATGAGGCAATGTCCCTACGGAGTTGCAGAGGTTCCAGTGAACTCGTGACCTCTGGATCTCCGATGATACGGACAGCCCGCCGCTGTAACCAGTCGAGAGTGTCCAGCAAGTACGGCGCGGAGCCATCCCAAAGATGAGAACAGTACTCCACGCAAGGGCGCACTTGCGCCTTATACAATAGGCACAGTTGCCCAGGTGTGAACAACCGCCTCACCCTGTTCAGAACTCCAAGTTTTCGCGAAGTTTGCTTAATGACGCTCTCGATGTAGGTTTTCTGATTAAGGGAGCGGCAAAGATCCATACCTAAGATGGAGAGGCTGTCACGTATCACCAGTGGAGTATTCTTCAGAGAAGCGAGGTGAAGTTGTTAGGAAAATTTTCAGACGTGGCATGGCGTCTGGAAATGAACCTTGGCATCTAGAAATTAGCTTACAACATCTGGATATACCCGTAATATATACCTATACATACATACTCTACTAATTATACTCCAGAATGGATATACAGAGACATCTCCGTATATCCCATCTGGATTATACAAATTGTTTCACATTTCTCGAGCTATATTTTAGGTAGGTATTCTCCGAATAAGAGAAGAGTCTATCGCTATCTACCGAACACATTTCTAAACTCTTTAATGTTTCTGAATTCCTTAACAGAAAAACCCAATACCACTTCGTCCCAATCAAAAATCGAACCCGTGATCTCGTGATAGAGCTCAAATTTTCCAGAACACCAATAAGTCTATCGATATTAATTTTTAAATATCACATTTGCTCCCTGTCCACAAACAGAAAGACCATAAACCAGAATAAAAGTTAAGACATAGCTCAGAAAACAAACAACATAGTATATACAAATCCTTATGAATTATTCACTCATGTTTTTGCCAACACGGCAATTACAAGAAACAAACAAAATAAGTTAACGTATGTATTTATCATTAGTTGTATAGCATGATTTACTTTGGATTTGTTTGTTTTGTGGACTGTTCAAATATTTTTAATTATGTTTGTACGTGAATTGCTATAAGAAGGCTCTCAGTTCCTGGAGAACTTGTTATTGTTAGTAGGCCTGCGAGAATACCAGCGTTGCAGTCTATACTGCAACAATAGCCGACGCAGTTGCCTAATTTGATCTCCATGTACCGTTTTCGGGTTAATTGTATTATCTAATATTGTTTTTAAAATTATGTATATATGGAGATGCAAATAAAACATTTTTCTTTCTTTCTTTCATTGTTTTATCGTAATTGAAGGATAAGGATGAATTTATTTTTATATTGACTTAACGTAGTACATGCAGATTATTTTGGAGAAGAGCTATCGCACTAAGAATAAATTATGTGTCACGAGCTCTTTACAAACATTCAAATAATGGACATAAAGAACTCTAGTATTGGAAACCAGTTTAGTATTTATGAAACACACAATGTTTTATCCTGTGTGGCAATCATACCATTAATACTTGACTCAGTGGCAGTAAAGACGCGACCATTGAAACCATTACACTATCCGTGTAGTAGTACTACAGTGTAGGCGTTACCATAAATGTAACTTTATGATTATCAATCTTCTATCTATATATATGTATAAAGGAAGATGTCCTGACTGACTGACTTAGACACAACGCACACCCTATACCGCTGATCGTAGGAACTTGAAATTTGGAGAGCATGTGTGTTTTAATTTGTAGGGGTGTACTAAAAAAGGATTTCTTGAAATTCCATCCCTAAGCGGGTGAAATAGGGGGTTGAAGTTTATATGGAATTTGCTCATTTCTGGACTTATAAGTATAAAAATAGGTATACAAGTTATTGATTAGAATTGAAAATGACCTGTGTAGGTACAATGGACGAAAACTCCCCCTAAAAAGGTAAAATGGGGGGTAAAGTTTGTATGGAAATTTTCTCATTTCTGGATTTTGAAGTATAAAAATTGGTATATTGGGTCCTGATTACAAACAAAAATGATATATGTAAGTGGAATGGACAAAACTCACCCCTAGAGGGGTAAAATGGGGGGTAAAGTTTGTAACGAAATTTTCTCATTTCTGGACTTAGCAGTATGAAAATTGGTACCTACATAAGTTTTCGATTACAATTGTAAAATATTTGTGTCATAAAAATTATTTGACCATTAGTAAGCTACATTATCACCGAGTAACATAGCTATATTTTATTTCATAAATAGTGCCGTAACCTACTTTTACGCAAGCGAAGCCGCGAGCAGAAGCTAGTAATCCATAAACTCACACTTGTATAACTTGTATATTTGTATACATTTGTATATATAATGTATTTTTATTAGAGGTAAAAATGTTCAAATTTTTTCAGCAATGTGTTTAGGTTCCTCGTAGGGGCGACTGTATTGCCGTCTATTAGTCATACTGCTAGATGCCGTGCTGATATTGAGAATTTATTGTCATATAAATCCAATATTACTTTGCTCAACGCAAGTAGTGAATCTGAAATATTATGTACAGCTGCCGCACTTACTATTGCTGCGCCATCGACGCGATCTGATATGTTGGATAGTGCAAGATATCGTCTTCGTTAAAATAATGGCAGTTAGTTTTTAGCAAGTATCTTCTTATACCTAGAAACTAACAATATGTAACTTAAATAAACTCAATAAGCAATAAACTTTCTTGTTCGTAAGTGTTCTTTTGTTTAAATAAATGATACACAACTTAAATATTATGCTCATTAAAAAAATAAGTTTTTATTCCTCACGAAAATTAAAGAAGGTACGTCTTGAACTTTCACCTTGTGGATTGTGGAATATATTCCAAAATCCTGTTTCCATTAGTACTGAGCGCGTAATAACTGTGTAATGGTGCCTCATCTCACGTGAAACGTCCAAACTTGAACTCTCACACACCTGCTACAATCATGTATGTTTGCCAACCACTACCACGATATACAGTTGATAGCTTCTGCAGTATAGTCTGACAGCATTTTACTGATAGTCAATTTATTTTGTTAGTACTTGAAATTCTACTATTAACCGGATAAAAAACAATATCTAGTAAAAACGAAATATTAAGACAAAGCTTTTGTGAAGTAATGATTGTATTTAATTATATTATTAATATATTTATATTCCATAAGTCAATTTCATAATTCCATACCATCAACTGCAATTGCATGTATTATCATAATGACAATACATGCAATTGCAGTTTGTTAATTTGATAACATTAATATGTGTATGCATACCTATAGGCAACTTACTTTAACTTTATATTATCTTGTACATAGTTATTATACTTAGAAAATTAAAATTATTTTGATTTTAATACATTACTAGATGACTATATTTTTATAAATAGTTGATATTACATATACACTTTTTAAAAAAGCTTTTGCTTAGGCGGTAGTAACTAGCAAATAAACAAAAATAATATAAAAAATCTTAAAGAGGTTTAAGCATAGTCTATTAACAGCCTCGATGGCGTAGTGGCTAGTGTAACCGACTGTCACGCTTGCGGTCGCGGGTTAGATTCCCGCACAAATCAAACATTTGTGTGCATGGACATATGTACATGTTTGGCGTGGTCTGGGTGTTTCTATGTATAATATGTATGTATTTACAAAAAAGGGTATATATGTATGTTTATCCATTGTCTAGTACCCATTGTACAAGCTCTGCTTAGTTTGGGCTAGATAGCGTTGTGTGTATGTGATAGAATATTATTATTATTATAAATTATATACAAAATCATACATAGTTACAAAATTCTTAAAAAATGGAAAATGATAATTACATCCAATCATAGTCTTGTCAATCTGAAAATATGAACTAGTTACAATTACGCCTGGAGCAATTATGTCACTATTCGAACGAGAATTATTTGTTTGATTATAAAATATATTCTTCAACTCAAGAGGTAACTACAGTCACTGTAATTAACCTATAGTATGTGCCATGTTAACTACGACGTATACTCGACGAGCATCCGCATTCCACTAAGAGTCGAAAGCTGAAAGCCTAATTATGTGGATACTACGAGACTGCTACGCGAGTTCTACATCGCTGCTACAGCTGTGCTACGCTGGTATAGTAAATTATACTTACGGTAATGAATTTACTTCCACGATAAAAGTCTACTTAGAAAAATAAATACCATACCACACAATAACTGTCGTATATTAAAAATAATATACAACTTAACACAAAAAAGAAATAATATATTTTTGTAAAACGTTCGTTTTTCATGAAGGTAATAAAAATTCTATAATGGTTATTTAATTTTTATGTAATAAAGACACTTTTATTTTATATTTTGAAGAAGAGGATTTAATATTAAAAACGTAAAACAATATTAATTAAAAATCTATCTTTTACATAATAACATAATTATTACGATGACATTTCTTTTAATCTTTTTTTTGGTGGGCATTTTAAATTATTCTTAAATATTTATTTAATGTATTTATAATGATATTTTACTAGGTAAAACTATCCGTCAATGACAACGCTACCATAAACTTATTGCTTTATCATATTTATTTCTACAACTGTTATGTACGCCAACAACGTTTTCGGACTACGAATTTATTTAGCAGCCATTTTTTTGGTTTTACAAATTATATGCATTTGAATTGGTATAAAAATATAATAATATGCAAAGGAATTTTTTTAAGTGTAGCTTTCATTGTTGGCAAATAAGCGATCGTACATTTCAGACTATTTACTCACTGCTAAAGATTGTAAGTTTGTCACTACATTTATTAAGTCTTTCTAAGTGACAAGATTTTTGTCATTTATAACCTTTGGTGAATTAACATATTACAGATCGTCACAATCGGATCGATGCATTAAATTTATTCTAATCTAAAGGCATGACTCACTTTTATTTGTGAATTGTGAAAAGTATCTTAGTATTTAATCGTTTTCTATATTCGTTGTTTTTGTTTATTTTCATTTATTGCGTTTAATTATATTTCATGTTAATTGGCAACTATTGTAGTTATGTGTTTACACTCTCCTTTCTCTATTTTTTTTTTATAAAATCTATTGAAGGCTTACATTACTGGTATTCGCTTGCACATTATTAACCTGTCAGTTATTGGAATGCCAGACAAAATAAAAAACCTTTTGTGTTTCGCTGCCAGTGTACTGCTGCCACCCAATAGATTAAATAATCTAAGTATTCTGAATCAAATAATCGAATTAAATTTATGAACATGCGTATAGTTTTATATCTATGAAAATGCGTACAGGTTTATGTTATAAAATAAAGTTTACCGCTTCTCACATCCGCCCTCAGTGAAACAAATGCCTAGAAGCTTTTGTGTGAGCCCAGCAGTCCGCAACCAGAGGTTATTTCAACCGAATTGCTCGTGACTGCACCAAATACTGAGGCAAACTCATTTGTGTCCACGGGGGAACATTTTACTGATGTTCATAAAATTTTGCACCGAAATTTTCTGTGGTTTTTAAATTGTGTAAGGCAGCTTTGGTGCCGTATAAAATATAAGGTGCATTATAATATATTTCCATATGATGCATTTTCATTAAAGTATTAAATAAGTTTCTAGATAAACATGATATGTAATGTTTCTAGATTCTTCTTTGACGCGTTGACGGCTTCATCCTTTTTGGATAGTTAAAGTCATTACACGCAGAAGTGTTAATAATTGCCTCAATTCAATTTAAAACTTGTGAATAGTTTTATCTCATTTTCTAGTCTCAGTAACAGAATTCTCAGTGACAGCGCAAAGCCTGAGCTTACTGTACGGTGAGCAATTGTCTGACTCGATGCTACGTGAGATTTATAAACATTGCCGGCACTAGCTGAATTGCAACGTATCTCTACTGAAGTCTTCAAGTCATGACGGTGACTTCTATGTCATATGCATATGTAGTTATGTATATATGACAACGATGTAGGATATTGAATAGCTTAGTTGGTGGAGCGGTGACATGGTTTGTTGGGGTCGCAGGCTTAAGTCTTGCTTTATGGATTGTCTTCTTTTTATTGTTTGTATTTTTGGTTTGTATGCTCACTGACAATACTAGCCTTGACTTGATGCGATTGGAGGCAGTTTCCGTAGGTTAAGCGGAAGGTGTGGTGTTACCAGTAAGCAAAAATGAAATGAAATAATTATAGTGTTAGTATTAGTATTTTTTTTTATTTTTTAGTTACATATTGTTCTGGTTTTTATTTTGTACTTTTTTTATTTAAATTTTTATTTCTTCATAATATTTTTGGTGTGCCCTTTTGTGCCAAAACTAAAATAAAAAATATTTCTTTCTTTCTTTTCTTTCTTTCATTATAATTTAAGTTCTACTAAATAATTAATAATAAACTATAATATATGTGATGTATTTTTATTGATTAAGCCATCAAATCATTACATTTTAAGAGATATATGATGCAGCTTATTAGAATAGCTTGCATACACAGCTGATATTATAATGATAATGAATGAAGTTAAAAAGTTATGTCAGACCTATGAATTTTTAAAGTTATGTGCGTATTAAATAGATAATAATTTTCGCTCGGTTTGACGGTTATGGCAAGCAAGGCAAGGCAAACCTGTATGTTTTAGATCTACAGAATGTTCTCAAAGATATGTGAACTCTGCCAACCCGCACTGGACCAGCGTGGTAGACTGTGCCTAACCATTCTCTGTTATTATTAACTACTCTCCTACATTTTTCAAAATAGCCTTATAGCCAACATAATAACAATAACTGTCAACATAAAATAAAAATATAAATATATTGTATTGTACTTGCTGAACAATTTTCTTTTTGTCGGTTGCGGTAATCTTTGTATAGCACTGCGCGCCATAAAATTAAATATTAAAAAGCGCAGCTAGAATAATTTAAGTCAACATATTAAAATACCTAAAGCAAATATCTATATATCAAATAAGAACTGCTCACTCCCAGGCTCGGTAATCCTTCTTAGGATCATTTAGAACTAAACAAAATAGAGTAATTACATTTGATACTATTATTACAGCGACTTACTTTGAGTGGCGAAGGGAACACGATCTCTATTTCAGAATAAATAATACCTCCACAATAGCTTTTTCATAACAATTCAGGATGCTTTTATTTCGAACGCGTTTTGTTTCTCTATGTAGTCTACCTATTCATTAATATTAAACATACGAATTGTATTTAAAATTTTCATTGTTATTTTAATATTTAATATACTATTTTAAATAAGTCTACATTTTCATTAAGTTTTGGTTTTATGATTGTTTTTAATAAATGGATGCGGTATGTTCAACCAGGCAATTTTTTATGCAAACCTAGTTTGACCTGTTTATAAAAATGGTACGGGCAATTGTCCTACCGAAGATGATTATGACGTTATAGAGTTGGCGAGCATCAGAATTTACTGTGTATATAAGAGCCTTTTCACAGGTGTATCAAGTGAATATCACTAAACTAGTATCGCTGAGTAAACATAGCAGGGTAGGTATAATCTAGCTAGTTTTGCAATTAATGACGCGAAAACTGTTGAACGGATTTCTATGAAATTTAGCACGCGAATTGACAATAACCTGGATGGGTGTCTAACGTGTTACATTATAGGACACACCTTTTTATTGGGATAAGAGCAGAGGATACTGTAGCCAGAAGTCGTTCTTCATAAGCGAGAAAATAATTGATCGCCAATTCATTCAATTTCTAAATCACTGGCAAAAGCTTTAATCGGCCCAATGGTAAACCGTTTTACATAAATGTTATAATCAGTCTGATTGCTAATAGCCTTCACTTAATCGGTGAGTAAGTATGGACACAAAAGACTAACAAAATAATAAACATGAAAGACTTAATTTCAGAACACTGTGATACACGATTTTGGTACCCTCTTAACTGTTAGCTGGAATTAATAGATGAGTCATAGATTAAAAGTTCCAAACATATGTGGTATCCATCACGTCTAGTTTTCGAGGGTAGTAGGAGCCTAACGTGAGGGTAGTAGAAATAACAATTGACATGTATGGCAATTGTTATTTCTACTACCCTCACGTTAGGCGTAAAAGAAACAGTTACCGTTTTCGATGTATTGTACTTTTTTATTATTTGGTTTGTTTAGTACTCATATACGCGCTTTTATGAACAGTCGAAATGTATCCGAAAAGTCACATTTGGCTTTTCATAGAGGACTATTAGTGCCCACACTAATGTATGGAAGTGAAAGTTGGGTATGGCAAAAGAAGCATGAGAGCAGAATAAATGCTATAGAAATGAGAGCGTTGAGCATATGTGATGTGACTCTGAAAGATAGAATAAGGAATAGTGTGATTAGAGAGAGATGCAGCATGAAAGTGGATATAGTGACAAGAATAGAAAAGGGTATGTTAAGCTGGTTTGGACATGTAGAAAGAATGGACGAGGAAAGACTGACTAAGAAAGTTTATAAGGCTAGTGTGAATGGAACAGTCGCAAGAGGAAAACCTAGGCGAACGTTTTTCGATCAGATCGGAGGCGTTCTAGACAAAGGCCAAGTTAAGAGCTCCTTGAACCGACGGGCGTGTATGAGGAATGTGATGAAAGTGAATGAAGCCAGAGAAGTGTGTCAGGATCGTAGCAAAAGGAAATCCGTAGTCTCTGCCTACCCCTCTGGAAAACAGGCGCGATCTATGTATGTATGTTTAGTACATTTCTATTCGATAACGTCGACATCTTTGTACATATTTATTTGAAAATCCAATATAAATACAATATGGGTTGCAGAACATCATTAAAAATTCACTTTCTTCTTTCTCATTTTCTTTCTTTCCATCTAATCTTGGTGCGGTCAGTGATGAGCAGGGTGGGAGGTTCCACCAGGATGTAAAGAAGCTTGAAAAACGATTTCAAGGCTGTTGGGACACAACTATGCTAGATGATTACTATTGGCGTTTAAAACGAGAAGATCATTCAAAGTACAAAAGGAAAAGTTAAAGTTTCGCGATATTTTGTGTTAAAATTTTATAAGATGATTTTTTTTACTTTATTTTACCTAAATGATAAAATTAAACTTGGATAGTGTAAAAAAATCTGGTTGATTTTATTAGATTTCTTTAAAATATGTTTTGGCCTATTAATTTTTAATATAATTTAGCACATACTTACGGAAAAAAAATGAGACGTGATGAAAAGAAAATTTGTATGTATGTTTAATAAACGATAGGTATAAATAAGAAAACATGACATTTCAAAGCGGGTACCTAATTTTTTTTTTCATTTGTAACGCAGTGTAATTTAAATCATTTTATAAATACTTATTTAATATTTTTTTATAACTTCACTATAGTAAAATAGCCCTTCGTTTACCAATTATTTGCAAAGTGAGAAAGAGGAATGAATGAAAAAGTCATCGCCCAGGGAAGAGCCACTCTCTCATAGCAAACATAGGAGTTTAATACTGTTAATACATTACACCCCGTGTATAAGAGTTCCAATACTGCACATACCTATCTTTCCTATTCCTTTCTTTTCATCCCACCTTTAACGCCTTTGCCTAAGACAAAAAAAAATACTGCCTAACTTCACAATCGACTGCATTAATGCTACGCAACATGATCACTTTAATAACTGTTATTATAAAGTATCCTCTTTGATGCGGTATAAGAATCGTGAGCATGCCTTAAACGATAGTTAGACTGATTTTCCTAAAACAGATGCATAGTGGCTGCGTGAGGCTCACGTTACATTCCATTCGCGCGAACACCGGTACGTGGCCGTCATTGTGTAACTGTACGGAATATGAGCGAACAGCGATTTTACGAGGAATTATTGTTTGTATATTAGTCTTATGAATCTTATTGCCTAGTATTATATACTGGTTTCTACCCGTCATCATTCCGCGTTAATACCGGGATAAAAAGTATCCTATGAGCTAATCCATGACGTGGTCTGTGTGTATGCAAAGTTTTATCTATTGAATTTAAACAACTGTTCGCAAAATTTAATAAGAGTGTATTTAAAAACCACTACAATTAGATCTTTAAATTTACAATATACCTGACATTTCGGTTGCTTTTCAGCAGCTGTAGTCACTGGAAATCGTCGGGAGAAGTGTAAATTTTAATAATTTAAATTAGGTCTCTAAAAGTAGTATGTGTAGTGTAGTACTGCTTGCTTGCGATAAAGTCTGTAGGAAATATAAGTTAAAGATTGTGTTGTTTCTTTGTTTATTTGAATATGCTAATATGAACATTTTTCAGTCCGACTTGAATTCTTTTGCAATAGGTAATTAGACTAACGTAGAATATATTATGCTCCGAGCTTCGGGAGTTCAAAATAAATATTCTAATAATTAACAATACTCTGATCCGATGCAGGCTTACACGCCGGTAATTCTTTTCGAATGTAGGTTTCATACTTAAGGCTGCCTGTCCATTGAAACGGAGCGAGGCTGCGAAGCGAAGAAACGGAGAAATATTAACCAATAGGATTGCATACCGGAGCGGAGCAGAGATTTTATGCAATCCTATTGGTTAATATATCTTCGTGTTTTGCTCTGCAGCCTCGCTCCGCTTCAATAGACAGGCAGCCTTAAATATGTACTTATATGTATACCTTTTTGATATATATTCAATCAATCTATTAGCCCATTGCAATCCACTGCTGGAAATAGACTTTATTATACAAGCATATTGCATAACAAAAATACTCTACATCCTAAAGCTGCCATTCAAGCATATTCCAATTCGCTTCTAACTTGTTTCATGGCGTTAATCAGGCGGCTGCAGCTTCTACGGTTTCTGATTAATTATCACCCGTCCGTTCAGGGACTCAGTTTGGAAATGCAGTTGGTTAATTCCATCGCATCGCTTCCATCGCTGAGACTGCAATATTCCGACATTCCGCATTTTACGATACAAACGCTGCATTTGCTATAGCTGCAGATAAATTTGAGCTTGGTAAGTTGTGGAGACATTTGACAAGGAATAATGTATAAGACATACGCTTATCTAATTTATTTGTTCTGAAGCATATGTTTGCGTCACCTATCGTAAGGGGTCGGATTTTGTTTTAAATCCAACCTTATGTAATAAGGTTGGATTCAACACGTGATTGGCATTGTATAAGTGTCTTATACCTCTGCCTATCAGTGTCTATGAGATTGACGCTTACAAGTTGTAATACTAAAATTAGAAATGTCTACTTTTTTATTTTTTACGGGTGGTAATGCATTGCCGCATACCCCTCCACGGGGGCGGGCGGAGGGGTTATTTCGGACTCACCGGTGTAAAAGAAAGATGTTGAAACGATGAAAATGGACCTCCCGACTAAACCTATCACGATGTTCCTCGACATAATCATAGTCGGCGGGGTCGCGCGAATCACTTTCACATGCAATCGCGACCCCGCCGAGGTTTCGGCTCGCCGAAATGGCAGGCCACTCACGAAAAGACACTTTGGTCACTTAACCCTGTCTTCTTGAAGGTAGACGGACACGACACAGAGGCGCGCGTGGGAACACGCACGCCGCCTCTCGGACCTGGTGCTGAACGGATGGCGGGCAGGCCCACGAAGCCCGCCACCCCCAGGTCAAACCTCAGGGTGGCTGGAAGTCGTCCCGCGCCCTCCGGCGCCCGGCTCTGCGGTTGGGGAGAGGGTTTAAACGCTCCCGCTCCGCCGCCTCCTTGATGGAAATAACTTCCTCACAAAAGGAGGCGACGGCGTTCCACGACCTCTCACTCCGGACCTTAGACAGAACTACGGCCGGGAGCGAGAGGGCAACCGATCCGACTGCCGCGATCAACTCACGGCGCTGCGATGCCCAGGCGGGGCAAACCGCCAAAGTGTGTAGCGCCGTGTCCTCGATAACGTCACGGCAATCGCCGCACTGGTGGTAACCGGGCGTCTCTTGCCGGCCTATACGACACAGGAGCCGGCCAAAACAACCATGGCCGGTCAAAACCTGTGTCAGCCGGAAGGTGAGGGCGCCATGCCGCCTCTCCAGCCACTCCTCAAACACGGGACTTACTGCCACGATCGTGGCGTGCCCGATCTACTACGTAAACCGTGGCTAACCTAAACACGCAATACAAAACATGCATATTGATGGTGAATTATTTTTCAACCTATTAAATATATTAAGCTGGCTAAAGGCTACACATGCAAATTTTTTATTCCCCTTTTTTTTAGGCGTTGCTAATATTTAAAAAGTATCCAGCTTGCTTGATATAGAACAAATAGCTTGGCTTATAACCACTTATGAAATTAGGAGAATCATTTGCACGTTGCCAGCTCTATGGAAAGGGAATAAAATATAAGATAAAAGAAATGATTTTATTCCTTGTATGTTATGTTTTATTATTTAATTATCATGCTCATTTGAACAAGTTAGGAATATTAACAGGTAAAGCATTTAGGTACTGGTAGTTCTCATTTACTGCTTATTCCCTTGGCAAGAAGTACTTACAGACAGTTACTGTGACTCTTACGCCAGATTATTGAAATAAAGTGGTACATTTTTCTTTAAGTAATTTATTCAGTGTGAAGTATATAATACTACAACACAGAAATCTTGTCACCAAGCTACACAGCTTGTTGACAAGTGACCACTGTATATAAAAAAAATCAACGGGTTGCACTCCGGGAGTGCCGGCAGAAGTGAAAACTTGAATATTAACGTTGTGCATTTTTGATATTTTGGAATGGTTAGGGAATAATTTTGCACGAATTGCTTTAATTATCAGTATAAAAGTACTATCATTTATGTGATAAAATACAATATTAATTTATTGGTACATAAACATGACAATTCTCCCTCCGTCTTACGAATTTTCGATCAGGTCACGTGTCCTGATGCGAGTTTAACATTTTTTACTCATCACAAAAAAGTGCACAACGCCGCTAAAGAAGTTTTCACTTCAAAAAAGGTGTACTTGCTACTACTGCTGTAAAAAGCAGACACAGATAAGAGTAAAATTTCATACATGGTACCAGCAGAAGCCAGAGCTTAAAAGATTCAATCTAATACCAGGCCTAGTCGCAATCGTAGCAAGCCAACCTATCAGCAACATGCAACAATCGCACTTACAATCTTACAGCTTCGCTTTGTACGCTGTCCATCACCGGTGACAACAGATTACAGCTCGCTTCTGTGACGTCACATAACATGACACGAACACACCATCATTCAATTCAGACGCATTCATACGTAATCCTCTATACAGAGTACTGTTGCATGTATACAAAACTGGCAACTGGACGATGAAAATACGAGTTTCAAATAACGAATTACGTAGTAACGTTTCGTAACACCCGTATTGTTTCAATTTGTACTAAGGTTTGGGCCAACCAACCTTGCTTCTATGTTACCAAAATTGTAGTAGCAACTCGGAGTCTTGCAATATAGTAGACGACTTGCCCTTATTATGTGGGTTCTAAACAAAATATTGAGATTTCAGAAATACATGCTTGCCTATATGGAGATATCTTTATGTATGACTATTGAATGCGTAGTGTTTTAGACGGACACTACAACAATGTGCTAAGTAAAGCCCCTTGCACAGGTCAAACAATATTATAATCCACGTAAAGGGAGAACAAGACTAGTGGGATGTTGCTGATTTCAACAGAAATGCACCGGTCCAACCGGAGAATTACTTTATATCCATAATATTACAGAATATTTACCTAAAGTAGCAATATACGTATTGTTTGCTTTTTATTAGGTGAGTGTAAGCGACGGAGGCTCAATACTTTCTACTTCAATCTTCTTTTTCCTGCTACTTCATGTAAACCACGAAATCTCTTAAGCATCAGGAAGACTATATGCTTGTTAAGTCCCTATGAGGTTTAGGGTACAGAGCAATTTGATTGTGTTACCTTGGAATTACTTTTGTAATACCAAACAAAAACAGCCATATCTATGTGCGGTGCCACCTGATGGTAAGTGATAATCATTTATTATCAGCTGGGCCGCTATCTCAACTGTCACTAGTAGCAAAATAAAAACTAAAGATTTCACATTTCAAATGATAATTTGAAAAATAAATCCGTTAGATAAAAAAAGCAGTCATGAACTTTATTATTGTTAATCGGGACCGTTATATACCGCAAAAGTATATACAATGGCAGGCAAATAAGTTTGAAAGAATACGTCATATTAAACGGCTTTTAGAAAAATATCTTGTAATTTTTAAACGTGTTGACTCTTTGTGAACTTGTTATTTTACCTTTATTCCGTAAATAGAATGGACAATCCCTTACAGTATAGAAGAAGTAGCATAAATACCCTTAAATTGTATAAGTTTCATTGGACTGTAAATCTCCAAAGTAAATCCACTTTACTCATCATCCAATATTGCAACAACATTACAAAGCACTTAATTAACAAGCAGTAATACAACAGCATATAAAAGCTTCGAATAATATTACGTAGCATGTGTTTCCATTGCTCAACTACTCAGTTCGAAAAAAAGAAAAAAAGGACCAATAAGCAATCTAATCCGTATTTAATTTATATTACTTGATGCTATCCAAAAAGAGTGCGACACTTCTAAAAAAGTGGTGTGTTATTCTTAAAAAAATACTATCTGCGAGATTACAATAAAATGACGATAAATAGCAAAAAATATGAACAGTTGCAAAGCACAATATAGCGTTGTATTTAGCATTTACTTTAATGATAAAGAAAAATATTGTGAGGAAACTTGCATGTCTGAGATTTCTCTATAATGCTCTCGAAGATGTGAGAAATCTGCCAACTTACACTGGGCTACCGTAGTGGATTATGACCTAACATTTATCACACTGAGAAGAGACCCGTGCTCAGCTGTTGCACAGTTTATATATAGGGCTTATATTATTATTATTTTATACAGGAATTCGTAAATAACAAATAGTTATATATTTAACAGTATTTGTTTATTATAAATGAAGGACTGGATAATGGAAACGTCCGCTCTGACGTACAAAGTCGTGGCGCGGGGCAGTGTAAATCGCCAGAGGCTCCCGAAGGTATCCCTGGCCAGAAATCGTGTTTATACAAAGATTAATGAAGAAATGGATATGCTATAAATATTTTATCCTAAGTTTGTAATAGACGCATTTCTTATAGTAATAAGATTTCCAAAAATACTATAGATATTGGTTATGTCTTAAAACTTTAAATGGTTTCTACTAAAGATGAAATTTGCGTTTAAAGATGAGGTGACTTTTGAAACATCATTTATACCTGAATATATAGTATAATATATTCGGATCAATAATATAAAAGAGTTAATATAGGACAAAAGAACAGTTTCGTATTATTTTGTTTAATCTATTGAAATCCATAAATATTTCTTTTTATTAGAATTTCAATGCGAAGATGTTTTTATTGATTGTCTTTCTTTCGTTTAGCAACGGAGCAAAAAATCAACGTGATTTTTTCATAGAAATAGCTTAATATTATATATATATATATTGCAACCATGTATCTTTCCAAAAAAGTTGTAAATTTATACTACTCTATATACTGGAAAACCACACGGTTTAAATAGTATAGATCTTTATCGAGACTTTTCTCCACACTAGCTTGTCGCAAAAATAGAATTATTGAAGAAAACTCACGCTGCAACTCAATTTTTGCACACAGAACACTCTCTAAGAAATACTCGTCTAGCAAACACAATAGAGGTATATTATATAATATAGAGAAAAGCTCCGAAATTAACGTGATCTAGATTAATTAGATGAATTATTCTACCTATATAGATCTGAGCCTACGCAATGCTCGTTATAGCCCAATATTGGCAACTAGTTTAGTCCTTTTCGCAAATCGGATTTGCGTATCAATTAACTGGTTGTGCGAATCATTGATAACGAGAAACTGTGTAATAGATGTAGATATTAATTGGATGTGAACGATATTTCGCTATTAAAGTAGGTATTATTTAGATGCATTATTTTATACGGCTTGCGATTTTCATTCATATTTTTTACTAGGAAATACTCTTTTGCAGTGTTAAAATAGTTTAGTGAAGATAATTGAAAACCTTTGAGATTTACAAAATATAATTCTAAATTCTAAGGTTAAATATATATGTAACTAAAAATTTATATGAAAAGGCGGGTGAAAATAAAAAGGTTGGTCATATTTAAAGGTAACCAAAAAATAAATAGGACTTAAAATGAATATGGATAAGACAAAAGTCATATTATCCAACGTCCATGTCATACTTACTTTATTCAAATTGGGAACTTGGAAACAGGTATGATTATATACTTGGGTTAAAATATGTTCCAACTTCGACAAAGAAGTCAATGTTGGTTGGTCAGCATTCGGGAAGCTACAACATATTTTGGTGTTCAATATACCGCAGTGTCTTAAGAAAAAAGTCGTGGAGTTGTGAAGACTAACTATGGGTCCCGCCTCTAATGACGAACAAAGCTAAGCTTTGAGATGTCCTGCGTGATCGAATAAAAAATGAGAAAATCTGCAAGAAACCTAAAGTTGCAAACAAGGTTCTCCAGATAGCCAACCTGAAGTGGCAGTGGGCAAGGCACATAGCCCGCAGAACCGATAGTTATTGTGCAGAAAAGATGCAACAGAGTCCCTACAAGATGGACCGGCAACCTGGTAAGGGTCGCGGGAAGTGGTTGGATACGGGTACGCACGGGATTTTTCACGCACCAACGGAGTAACTATCTGACGAGATTTGCGTCGAGAAAGTTTATGGGGCGCCGAGTTTAATGGTCTGCTTTTATTACCTATGGTTAATTTAGGGGTTCCTTTGGGTAAACTTTAGAAATAAAGGAGTAAAACCATAGGCAAAACTAATGCCAAGATAAGACAAGTACTAATTATAGTAAGTACCTTAATTTAGTTTCCAATTAAATAGCATAGTTTAACATTAATTTATCAAGTCAATTTCAATTAGCTTCTGTCAGTCTTAATAAACAAATTCTTTCTAAGTTTT
Source organism: Catocala sponsa (assembly GCA_963564715.1). NCBI lineage: Eukaryota > Metazoa > Arthropoda > Insecta > Lepidoptera > Erebidae > Catocala > Catocala sponsa. Next base: position 22,210,218 of record OY751334.1, on the reverse strand, counting down.
ATTATTAATGGATAACTTTTCTCAACTGTGCGTTCTAATATTTATAAAAAAAATACAGATGACTTTAGTTAGTATGAAAATTTAAGTACACAATTTATAAGTATACTAGCTTTTGCGCGCGGCTTCGCCCGCATGGTACCTACATCAATAAAAAGTAGCCTATGTCCTTCTCCAGGTTTTCAACTATATCTGTACAAAATTTCATCCAAATTGGTTAAGTGGTTTAGCCGTGAAAAGGTAACAGACAGACAGACAGACAGAGTTACTTTCGAATTTATAATATTAGTATAGTAAGGATAAAATAAGTATATTGAATCTAATATTGTCTTACGTTTACGGGAATGTTATATTGCATTGAGATGAACCTTACCATATCAATATATTTTTTCGCGTTGTTTATTTTAAAAACATTATTCTACATGATTTTGAAACTATGAAATTACTACTATTAAACTTAACTTCTATTTAACATATTTAAATTATTAAACCTTGGCAGCTAAAATACAACCAAACTGTCGGAGAAAGTGTTAACCTAAATCTAAATAGTTTAATATTAATTCGTTCAATTTTTGCACTCCATTATGATTTACAAGATGTTCAAGTATAGTAAACTTAGTATAAAATATGTATATGGGAATGAATAAAAGAAGTGATTGATCTAAAAAAGGGTAGATTTTGTGAAAGACAACAAGATTAGATCCGCGGTAGAGGCATCTCTTTATGCCATCATCGCATATACAACATTAAATAATGTGTATACCCAAAAACTTGGGTCAAGAAAACTTGATAAAAATATTAAAAAAGCTACACGGTTTGTTTGCCTGTTCGCCAAAAAAGTCATAACAAGACCTACTTTTCACGTCAAAAATTGAGTTCAAATGTAAACACTGCAAAATAAAGTTACATTTATTTTAAAAGGTTTTAAGTATAATTAAACCTTTCGGGCACTTTCACACACATTTATTAGTTTTTTGTTTGGTTTAATAAGCACATTTTCCTTGACAACATTACCATACCAAATTCGATTTAATACGTATGCTAAAATGAAATGTTACCAAGCTAAAAATATTACATCAAATTCCCAAGGTTTAACCCGATTTGAACTGCCTATCAATACACCCTGTGGCTATACGCAAAATTTGTTAAGCTACTCAAAATATGTAGTAAATCTCGTACCCATATTAAACAACTTTTTTTACAATATATCTCTATTGTGTTCAAAAAACCTCTGTCAAAGTATTTTCATAGTTATAATATAATTTACTTTTGTGCTTATGATACACATGAAAACATGTTTGTTGACCTATTGGGATTTATACACATAATAAAGTTGTAACTGATCGATCTGAACGTAGGAGATGTTTAAGAATAATTAATATGTATGCTTCATAAGTGATATAGAAGCAAAAACAGCTATTTTAGAACTTTTGTCTGAGTGTCTGTATGTTTGTACGCGCAATACGCAAAAAAAACTAAAGCACGAAATTGAATGCGGTTTTTACAGTAGTATTGCTGGAGGCTTAACTGAAAATTTTGTGCTATTTTCATCTTTATACGCCTATGAGTGGAGTATTTAAGTATAAGATTTTTGATACGCTGTCTAGAAGCCGTAAGAAATAATTGAAGGGTTGGAGTGGTGGACATAAACTATTTTTATCTTGTATCCTAAAACATGTATATAAAAAAATACTACTTTCAAACTCCACTCCTAAGAACTCAAGGGAACAATCTGGTTCTATTCAGTATACAAATATGTATCTAAATAAAACCATATCCAAATGTGCCTAACTCTTGGTCGGGGGCGGTCGTCCAGTGCACTTTATGTCCGACCCGGCCTGGGAATCGAAGCGGCGACTACTAAATTAAATAACTCAAAACATCTCTGCGCTGCAAGCACTTAAATAATTCACTTTGTGGTACTGGCTAGGTCGTAGTTCGTTTTAAACCTATTTACGAGATTGCACAAGCTATACTAGCGTTTATTTGTGCTTATCATTGTACATTTAGGAGTTTTTCGTTTGTTAAATATCACTGCTGCAATTCAAATGAATAAATAAATAAAATATTTATTACATACTAGCTTTTGCCCGCGGCTTTGCTCGTGTTAATTTAGAATTTGACAATTCGGGTTGTACTCTGCTTGTAATAATATAATTCAATCATGATTTGAAAGACACGTGGTGCCATCTATTATCATAAGAACGTTATTATTGTTTTCCTCGAGAATAGTAATTTTTTTCGGGATGAAAGGTAGCCTATGTCCGTTTCTGTACACCTGTAAACGTATATGCAAAATTTCAGGATGATCGGTGCTGTGGTTTAGGCGTGAAAATGTAACAAACAAACAAACTCATTTTCGCTTTTATAATATTAGTTAGGATGTATAAAATAGTTGATTATCGCTTGCTTTAACGGTGAAGGAAAACATCGTGAGGAAACATGCATGTCGGAGAGTTTTCCATAATGTTCTCGAAGATATGTGAAGTCTGCCAACCGGCACTAGGCCAGCGTGGTGGACTATGGCCTAACCCTTCTCATAGTGAGAAGAGGCCCATGCTCAGCAGTGGGACAGTGTAATACAGGGCTGATATTATTATTATTATTATATATAAACATAGTTACAGTACAAATTTAGACTGACCACTAGTCGCTTTACCAATGCCTTTGCAACGAGTGTTTTGGGTTCGAATCTCACACGGGACAAAAATTTTGACTGACCACTAGTCGCTTTACCAATGCCTTTGCAACGAGTGTTTTGGGTTCGAATCTCACACGGGACAAAAATTTTGACTGGCCACTAGTCGCTTTACCAATGCCTTTGCAACGAGTGTTTTGGGTTCGAATCTCACACGGGACAAAAATTTGTGTGATCCGCAAATGGTTGTTCCGAGTCTGGATGTCCTTTGTGTCCATTATTTGTAAAGTCCTCACGATACAGAAATTGTGTGGGAGCGGTTTTTAAAAGAAGAAAAAAGTTATATGACGTCTATATTCCCAAAAAGGTAGGCAGAACTGTTACGCTCACATTTTACCAGCTTTAAGGCCTGAGCAATAGAGGGCTAATCTAGCAGTTTAAATAGTCTGGTATTTGCTTTTATGCTGCATTATGCTGCTTTTGTATTATGCTGCTGTGTTATTAAATTTTAGCATCACGAACGACCATCAGTTCTACTAGGTTATCCAATAATTACCGGACAACCTTTATATAGGTCTGATAATATTATTATATTACTAGATTTTGTCCGCAGCTTCGCTCGCGTAAATGTAGCTAAGGTTAGTAACAGTACTTTTTCCTGAAAGAAAGGTACTCTATGTCCTATTCTATACCCTTGACCACGTGTATGCGAAATTTCATTATGGTTTGTCGAGTTTTTAAGGCGTGAAAGTGAATCAACAAACTCACATTTATAATATTGGTAAGGATTATGCAATCATAGTCTTATGCCCGAAGTGACGTTTTGTCAAATAAATAACGTCGCTACCGGCAAATTTAACAAAAATAGTTCATAGTGGCGAAAGCGGCTTAAATGAAATAGCATGCTTATGTAGTTAAAACATTTCTGATAAAAGGTATTTTACGGGTAAGTAGATATAATCTATATCTACTCACCGCTAAAATACCTTTGATTTTAGATTTTATAATAAGATTTCCTTTGATATTGTCCTGTCGTTGTTCAAACAGTAATTTTCTTCTGACAGGCTTATGATAAGAATGTATTAAACTTAATCCCTTTTCCCGTAAGGATAGATTTTCTCAGTAAGGAAATAATCAAAGTGAATATTACGTAGAACATTAAATATTACGTAGAAAACTTGCATTTCTGCAATAACGGTAAGGTTTCAAGTCTTAATCCTGTGTGGTATAAATATTGTTGTACTCATATATTGCAATATTTGCCAGATAATTATTCACCACGTATTTTTTTATAAATAAAGACGCATATTAAAAATTATCTTTCAGCTGAATATAATGCGGCATCATAAATTATGATTTAAATAAAAGTTAGACGGTAGTTATCTCAAATCAAACCATACATAAATACATACTTATATAACACAATACACATACATGGACTGGACGTACAGTGTTATAGGTTTGAAGGCCACACGATTTTTGTAATCCACAATATAATATTTTCCCTCTTAATGTAGCTTGTGTCTATATAAATTAATTTTCTTTTTTCTTTCAAAATTGTTTTTTTTTTATGGAGTAGGGGCAAACGAGCAGACGGGTCGCCTGATGGTAAGCGATTACCGCCACCCATGGACAGCTGCAACACCAAAGGAGATACAAGTGAGTTGCCGGCTTTTTAAAAGGAGTACGCTCTTTTCTTGTTGAAGGTCATATTGGTCCGGAAATACCGTAAGCGACAGCTCATTCCACAGTTTTGTTGTGCGAGGCAGGAAATTCCTGGAGAAACGCACAGTTGTGGACTGCCAACCATCTAAATGATGGGAGTGAAAATGCTGTCGCGTAGGACGATTAATATTAATCGATTATTATTATTATTAATATTAATAGTAATTTCGTGTCTGGGTGATATAATTATATGTCTGATGTTTGGTTGTCTGCTAAGTCTCCCGAGACCCTGAAGTTAATCCTGGCCCAGAAGTTTAAGAAATAATAAAATATATATGCGTGCATATGTGATTACTATATACATTCGAAGAATATATTACCATTCTTCAGGCAGTTGGAGGCATATTAACAAAATATTGCATATCCTTCTTATTATTCCTTTTTACTATTTTTACCATTTCCGGCAGAGTTTATAATAATAATAATAATAATATTCTACCACATACACACAACACCATCTAGCCCAAACTAAGCAGAGCTTGTACTATGGGTACTAGACAATGGATAAACATACATATATACCTTTTTTTTTGTAAATACATACATATTATACATAGAAACACCCAGACCAAGACAAACATCAATGTTCGTGCACACAAATGTTTGACTTGTGCGGGAATCGAACCCGCGACCTCAGGCGTGGCAGTCGGTTACACTAACCACTACGCCATCGAGGCCGTCAACGTCAGAGTCTATAATTAAACCACCAAATTAAATAATTAAGACCTTTGTAACATTATTGAGTGCAATAAATTGAAATTATATCGCGTCTGCGCATTAGAAGCGTGGAAGTAACTAATTAATTTTATTGCGCCTTTTGTATTTGTGGCTAATGCATTCAGATCTCAAACACATTACGTAAACATCTCAAGTAAATAATTAATTATTCAAATCAAAGCTAATCCTACAAGTAATTCATTATAAATAGCGCATAATTATAAATGTACGTAGCGTGTTCGCCCTTCAATCGCAGAGACAATTAAATCGTACGTCGCCGTCGGGACCACAATTGGTGTTGATTGTAGAATACAATCGAGTTATGTAGAATCGAGTAGAGTTGAATTACAGCGAGATATCAATACTTTGATATGGCTATCATTTGTTATTTTGAGGTGAGTTAAACATAATATTTATACATGTTGATTTTCATTCTCACCAAATTTAAGTAACATATTATACATATAATAGTAGCAAGTCATGAATGACCGTGAACAAACCATTTTCTATTATGTCAGCTAAATGACAGCCAATGTGTTAATCATACAAAATTAATTTTCTGATCTATATTTATTCAATACCCATGTTTTCAATAAATATTTTTAAAGAGTAAATACGAATAACGCTACGTTTGGACAGTATGATGTCCTCCTTACTATTGTAGTTTGTCGAAGCTTGTCGGCATGGGTCAAAAATCGTTGCATACAAGTTGTTTTACAGTAATGAAGGCACACATATGACACATTGGTTGATATCTGTTATTTATCAATAACCTAACTTCCTAACTATTAGTTAGGAAGTTAGGTTATTAATAAAATAACAGATATCAACCAATAGTACAATATGGCTTATCATTATACAAGATGGTGTTCTGCATGCTTGTCAAGTTTACAGAGTTTATTAAGTATAGAGCTTACTTAAAACAAATTGATTAAAAACAAATACCCTAATTTGTATTTATTATACTACATTTTGCCCGCCGCTCCACACTTCCCTTGTGAATTTCTATTCCTTTTCAGTACCCTAGACAATGTGTATGCAAAATTTCAAGTAGTTAGTTACGCTTTCACTCCTTAACTACTTGAAATTTTCATCCGTACTTCTTAAAAACATATTTATTTGTAAACAAACATTTTTTGTAAGAAGGAGTTCTACTCATCCGCTTTATTAATTTTGTCACATTATACCTACTTATCGCATATTTATACATCATCCTTAAGACCGGCCATAGACAACCAATATACCAATATCTATGTACCATAGATTTTTTATGATTGATGATGATTTGAAACTAGTTTGTGGCACATGAGGATTTGAAACCCCTATAACTAGAAATAAATATTTAAATAGTTACCTGTAAACTTTGATAAGCTAGCAGCTCCCAACTATGTACCTCTATGTATTTTGCTTACCGTGGCAACCTGTAATTAAGGCAGCACCGATACTTGTACTTGCAAGCAGAGATAGCCTAGTGGGAGACCGGTGGATTGCTACGCAGAGGTATCAAGTTCGATCCTAGGGCACGCATCTCTGACTTGTCGAAGTTATATGCGTATTAAATAGTTAATTATTGCTCGCTTTAACGGTCATTAGTCATAAGTTATTTAAATTATTTTCGGTGAAAACATTGTGAGGAAACCTACATGTCTAAGAGTTCTACATAATGTTCTCTTAGGTATGTGAAGTCTGCCAATCCGCACTGGGCCAGCGTGGTGGACTATGGCCTAACTCTTCTCACATTAAGAAGAAGCCCGAGCCCAGCAGTGGGACAGTTTAATACAGGTTTGATATTATTAAAATACTTAAACTGCATTGCATTTTACTTTCCTGCAATAATATCTCTCACAAGTAAATAGCTTCCGTCTTGTAGTAAAAATGTTACTAAAACTGAGGTAATTTATCTTCTTATTTTCACTTTAAAGAGACATACAATTCAAAGACTCGTTTCACAAATCATACACCATACTTAAATCAAGACTCCTTTCAAGTAAAAGATTTCAGTTCAGGTCTCTCAGCGCGGCAAATAGTATTTCGTTTTGTGTAAATATGTGTTTTTAAAATATAGTTCACAGTTTGTTCTGAAAGCTTTAGATTCGTATTTATTTACACTGTTATATAGTTTTAAATCTGATGCAGCTTGATTTGGTGGTCATTTAGGTATGTTAGTATATGATCGTGAGGTCTCTAGTTTGACGCCCAGATCGTACAAAGTGAAATTTTCTGTTAGGAAATTTTCAGCAGCAACATGTTTTGTTACGTGGTACTGAAAATATCATTGCTGGAAAATGTGGGATGTAATACAGCTTCTTTTTATTTATTTACTAGCTTTTGCCCGCGGCTTCGCTCGCGTTAATTTAGAATTTGATAATCAATTCGGGTTGTACTCTGCTTGTAATAATATAATTCAATCATGATTCGAAAGACACGTGGCGCCATCTATTATCATAAGAAAGTTATTGTTGTTCTCCTCGGGAACAGTAATTTTTTTCGGGATGAAAGGTACCCTATGTCCTATTCTGTACCCCTGACAACGTGTATGCAAAATTTCATGTTGATCGGTTGAATAGTTAAGGCGTGAAAGCGTAACAAACAAACAAACTCATTTTCGCATTTATAATATTAGTTAGGATTTAAACTTTATGCACAAAATAGAACATCGGCGGATTTAGTGCCACTGGCATTATCTTCCAGTCAACCATTGGGTGACGCAGACATAAAAAGTAGTAGGTGCATACATTAGGATCAAATATATATTTACATATAGGTACTAAGCATATTATTATACTAAAGAATATCACAATAAAAACGATCTATTACATAATATAATAATATACAAACCAATAAACATATTTTATAATCTAAATAAAATATATACATATATATATATATATATATATATATATACATACATGCCTACATACGTCTTATATTATAGTTGAGAGAAATTTGATAAACTGTCAAGGAGGAGAGCTCGTGCCTTGAAAGTGTTACGGTTTGTGGACACCCTGACTTCATGACGGAGCGCATTCCATAGTAAAACGGACTGGACGAAGAACGAAGAATGTAGGAAACCAGATGTATGGGAGGGACAAAGCAAAAGGAGTTTATTGGAAGAACGAAGATTTCTATCGTGATTGGCACATAGGTAATGGAAAAGGCAGGTTAAATAAGTGGGGGTATTTGGTAAAGGTTAGGATAGAAAATAATGTTATAAGGGCACGCAAACTACGGCGTTGACGAATGGATAACCATTTTAAAGTGGATCTATGAGATGAAATATGATCATATTTACGAAGATTATAAATAAAACGAATGCAGTTGTTTAGAAGCCGGTCATATTTATCTTTTTTTATCCTCTGAGGTTATTTAGGCGTGAGTTTATTATATTATTAGCCATTGCCCGCGGCTTTGCTCGAGAAAAGTACTTTTTCTGGATAAAAGATCTATGTCCTTTTTGTATCCCTGACAACGTCTAAGTGAAATTTTAAGATTGTCGTTCGAGCAGTTAAGGCGAGAAAGTGTACCAATCAAACAAAATCACATTCGCAATTGTAATATTAGTTAGGATCTACTATAGGGTTAATCATATGTTAAACCTAATAAATTGTCTATGAATAGTCTGTACTACTCATAGACAATATATTGTGTTGGTCTTGGGTGTTTGCCTGTGTACTAAATTAGTTATTCTAAAATTATTTAAATTTTAAGAAAGCTAATCCACATGTATTTTATGGTCTTAGTTTTGATCCCGAACGATTTCATAACTATAATTTGAAAGTTGTCAAGAGCTAGTCTTAGTCCATTTTAATAATTTGTCTGTTTATAAGAACATACATAGTTTGTCTTGTAAGGTTAATTACTCTCAGTATAATCATTTACTTATTAATTAATCCTATTTATCATTGACCTATATTATTGTATCGATATTGTAAGTATTAGTAATAATGATTACTATTCGATTGTACTGAACGTGTAATTTCTACCGATTGTTAAAATATAAATGGCAACACTGTGTCGCGACATCTTGTGTTAAAAATATAGAGAATGACATTCATTCCACGTCGAACTGTTGAACAGTGAGGTTAAAATTTAAAATAAATCCATTTAAAACTTGTCAATCCTTGTTTCTTTTCTGAGATTAAGACCTGATCCTTTAGTCTCAACGTTGTTGCTAGAACATTCTCATATTACCTACTCATATAAAATTACACTAAAGCAACCTTATCAGTACAGACCAAATTTAATTTATCTAGAGACTGAACTCACCGGGGTTACTTCAGTACAACTCATATATTATATGAACAGTAACTTGTCGTTTTACTGGTACGACCATATAATGTTTGACTTTAATTAATATTATTTGGCGTTTGTTTTGAAGTGAAAACTTCTTTAGCAGCGTTGTGCACTTTTTTGTGATGGGTAGAAAATGTTAAACTGGCGTCAGGACACGTGACCTGATCGAAAATTCGTAAGACGGAGGGATAATTGTCATGTTTGTGTACGATAGCACAATAAATGAATATTTTTATTTTACCACATAAATAATAGTACTTTTATACTGATAATTAAAGCAATTTGTGTAAAATTATTCACTAACCATTCCAAAATATCAAAAATGCACAACGTTAATATTCAAGTTTTCACTTCTGCAGGCACTCCCGGAGTGCAACCCGTTGTTTTTTTCTTTTTATTTTGTAATAGGCTTGCGTTTGACCGCGATCTCACCTGTTAAATGAAGATTCAGTCGACGATGGAACACGCTTGCCTAAACGATACCTATTCACTCGTGACTTGAAGACACCCAAATTCATTCGGGAAACACAGACTTAGGTAGTAAAAATTTGTAATCTCATAAGCGCTTCTAATTTACCGTAGCCGTATCAATTTGAAGGTCTCTCTGAGCTTCGCTAGAACGGCTATCGTTCGAAAGACCACAAATACTAACATTAAGCTCTTTTTTATGCCAAGCAGTAATATTAGCTCAATATTGTATTTTCAACTGTATTCGAGTTAGCCGTTAGCACCACTAACTTTTATTTAAAATGTCTCTCACCGGCCCATTCCGCTAACGAATATAATGTCATTAATAAGTTATGTATGGCATAATCTTGTCACTTCATGCCGCAAATGCGGGTACAGTATATTTCTACCTAATCCTTTAAAAAGACCAGGTTAGGTTAGCTAGGGACTCTTATCTATACTTATATTATAAAGCTGAAGAGTTTGTTTGTTTGTTTGGTTGAACGCGCTAATCTCAGGAACTACTGGTTCGAATTGAAAAATTCATTTAGTGTTGGATATCACATTTATCAAGGACGGCTATAGACTATATTAACATCACGCTACGACCAATAGGAGCGGAGTGTACTTAAATGAAAAATGTTGCACAAACGGAGTATATATTCTTATGTGAAGCAGACGAAGTTGCGCAGGTCAGCTGTACCTCTATATAATAATATATCCCGAAGGAATTGGTAAGTATAACACCATTCACAGTTCATCAGTTATGGTTTTTGGGTCCCGCATAATATTGGGCGACCCTATTAACGTCTTCTGGGTAAGTTCTAAACTTCATGCTTTCGAATTTCTCGAGAGAAAAACTTAATAACATTTTGCATGACTTGGGATCGTGGTGCAATTATCAATTCGACACCAGATCGGTAATATCGGCTTATCTCGTGGCCTTGCCTTCAACCAGCCGTCTATATAACTCAGCAACTTTACCTGAGCAGCTCTTTGTCCATAATATTTTAGTAGTCTACAAGGGAATAGCACATTTATCATTACATGAAATCCTGCAGAAGGCTTGTTGTTAGTTGTCCATCGCGCGGATCCTGCATACCATACACTCGGCGACGGTGAAGCATGAGCACGTTGATGGCTAAACTTTTTTTTTCTTTATACTACTAAGGTGCCAAAGAAGCATACAGCCCACCTGGTGGTAAGTGGTCACCGTAGTCTATAGACGCCTGCAACACCAGAGGCATCACTTGCGCGTTGCCGACCCTTTAGGAAAGGAAGTGGGAAGGAGAAGGAGCGGGAAGGTGGAAAGAGGGTGATTAGGCCTCCGGCACTCTCACCGAACGAAACACAACAGTAGGAATACTGCTATTTCACGTCGATATTCTGTGAGAGGACTAGGAGTAATTCCTGTATCGCGGGGGACTTTACAAACTTTCAAACAACTGACACAAAGAACACCCAGTCCGAACAACCATTTGTGGATCACACAAATTTTTGTCTCGTGTGGGATTCGAACCCACAACATTCGGTGTAGAGGCAACGGCGAGGCGATCATTTAAACCACACAGTCCAAACTGTGACGATGGCGTATTGACGAAAACATGGCAAAAGTGAGTTAATTACAAACATGTTAACTATGTAGCTTGTCCGCAAGCAAGACTTTAATGCTAATTAGTGAGTATATTATGCTGTCACCCTGGTACTAGTACCAGGGTGTCGTGTGCTACCTCTAACAAAATGTTTTAACATTAGTAAATTTTTGGTATTGTTTGAGTCTTTTAATCTAATTATCTAACTTTACATTCTAATTCCAACAATGTTACCTAAAGTTTTGTAAAACAATTCATGTTATTTAATATATTCTACGTAAATATTTCCAAACAACACATGAAATATTCAAAACTGCCTCGCAGACTTATCAAAATCCTTACGCATATCAATTCAACATGTCAAAAGCAGACAATGGGTATATTTAATTTTGCTTAGACCAGATTATAATTCAATTTAAGTGGTGGGAACGCAAATATGTTTGATTAAATTACTTACTTCGACCACGGAGGGACCAATTTAACTTAGTTTGAGCAATCAGAAAGCTGTCAATGGTGGTTTTCGTAAGTGGAAGGAAACCGGTTTGTACTCATATCGGACCTTTCGTTGCTTTGCACGTTTTGATTGGACGGTCATAATTTTAAAAGTTGATAAATTGAGTCGAGATCTTTGTGGGTCGATTGCGGAAAGGGACACTTTATTAAGCCGCGTATATTGAGTGTTATAATAATTATTGGAAATATATACTTTGGTTTAAATTTAGATGTGCTTAATTTGTCAATTGCTGGTATGCCAGATATAATTTAAATACGATTCGAAGAGGCGCTGGCGGGTCGCTACGTCTTAAAAAGTTAAGTGATTTATGATTCTTATTGGAGTAAATCGTTGTTATGAGAGGTACGTTATCTTTACAAATGCTGTATATCTCAGGAATATATTGGCCCATGCCATATGCCTGCGAGTACAGCCAAAAGTGTATTCGATACCTTAATTTCGCCAGTTATTTCTTAATGACCCTTGTAACCCGGGAGAGTTTATCGCCGTTTAAAAATAAAATTACTGCATGTTACACTTTTCTACGAAAGATACTTAGCCTAAAATGATGATCTCATTAAGAAATTACAATCATTAGTAAATATGTACATATATTTACAGTCTACATGCCGAGCCTAGATTATATTTCCAAAGCCTTAACAGCTATAACAACATAATTTTGTTATGACCATACTCCTTCATTCAAATCAGAGATGTTAATATACAGAACAAGGCGTGGTAAGTTGCACTTCAAAAGATAATAATAATAACATTGGGAGCAGTTGGCAAGCGCTCTGCGACAATACTCCACTAGTGAGCTTTCATAATAGTGTGAAAGGTACAAACGTGAAGCGATTTTAGCGGAATGCAGAACAAGCAGGCGTAGAATATGATTAACAGAATTAAAACTATTACGTGCCGAATTATAATTGGGAGGCTACACACAAGCGTAGAAAGGTAGGACGAGAACACGTTGTATATACGGTGAGATACGATCGTTTGCATTACCGCGTGAGCATACTGTCTGCAACTCACTCTCGTATGTTTTGCTCGACTTCAGTTTGCGAGTCCTCTGTTATAGCTAAGTTGCAGAAATATGGGTAATTACTAAAAAATATAACGTAATTTTTTTATAAAATGAACTAATTACAAATGCATAATGCAAAATGTATTAAAACTGTGTAAAAGATAAATTCAAAATGAAAGCGTTAAGTTACCATTATTCTATATAGGTATATCTTTACTATTATTATTTAGAGAAAATATTGTTATTTTGAATGTAATGAATAGATTCAAAAACGACTGGACCAAATAATAATTCCACCATTAGAAAACAACTTTAGCCCTAAGTAACATAGGCTATATAACGTCACGAGACGCGCCACGAAAGTGGAACAGTTATTATAAGCTGGTACTTATAATTTACAAAACAACTAAGACTAAGGGCCACTGGTATCTCAGTCACCCTTACACGGATGACAGACGACAGCATGATGTTTTAAATCTATTTAGTGCTAAACGTATTTTGTGAGTTGTCGTGCAAGTGGCTCTAAATGTTATGCCCACAATAATTTTGCCGCTATGTCTATTAACTTGAACCATCAACAAAACAGACAAAATGTACGGGCACCTCATAAAATATTATAACATGCAAAAAAAGCCGGCACCCACACACGGCTCAGATAATTGTTATAGGGTGTATATGAAAACTTTGTTCTCGATTTTTTGCGCGAAACAGTCGTGCCGGAAGCGCCCGTCGTCATGGCAACCGGTTTTTAGTACGTTTTAGTGCCAAACGACCGAATACCGTACGACGTTATAAAATTTTATTGCGAAATCAGAAATTATATCCTAGTCTGTGCGGAAATATGAAATTCATATGGTAGTTTTTGGGTCGGTTTGAGAATCTTTACCACTTCGTTACGACTTTGGACGTATTGAAAAACGAATACTAAAGATAGAAAACTATCTAATGCCCATTTGCGTTTCTGTTTGTTAATAAAATAAAGTGGTTTTGGGTTTTTCTTTTAGGTGATTCTCAATAGTGGCATAGGGTCTGGAACTATGCCAGGTGGACGGTAAGATCGTTCTCTTATTGCGTGTGATCTTATCAGCTTTGATAATGTTAACACCTTGCTAGTAATCGGTATATATCATGTATATTATATATCTTTAATAAAGCTTACGTTTACCATATCTTATTAAAAATTGGACCCACAATTATTTCTTTCCTATATAAGACTAAATCTAAATGAATGGTTTTGCTACTCATCTATATTTACGTATAGTACTTATAGTCTTATAAAACAAAGAGGTTATATATAGGAGATAGGAGGAGGATAGGAGAATAATTAATTGTATAGCAAACGTAATAGGTCTTCTACGATGCGTTAGATTGCATTGCTACTAGAGACTAGCACCCAGATTCTCAGATGCGGGAAAATCAAACTCATTTCAAGTGACTCGATTATGTAAAATAATATCAGCCCTGTGTTAAACTGTTTCACTGCTGTACACGGGCCTCTATTCAGTGTGAGAAGGGTTAGGCCATAGTCTGCCACTGGGGTTGGCAAAATTCTTATATCTTTGAGCACATTGTGGAGAACTCTCAGATACATATGCAGGTTTCTGAGAGTTCTATATTTATTCATAGTTTATAAAAATATTAAGAAAAACGCTTAATTGAATTTAGACCATTAATTTGAATTAAACTATTTGGAACTGGAATTCGTGAATAACTTTGTTTGGAATTTCTATTTATTTTTTGTATTTACTTTGGAAAACCTTGGGGGTGGTCTATATCTAGCAGTGGACGTCTTTTAGCTGAGATGATGATGATTTATATTTATATAAGTATAAATATAAATCATCATCATCGAGACTTAAAGGCTGGCTGACTTTTTACCATGCGCTTGCTAAAGAATAGTCGGTAGAACCGGAGCTATATAGACTTTGCCCCATGACTAAACATGGCGCCATTTCTACATTATAAAATCTTAAAAGTAAACAAAGTAATAATAATAATAATAATATTCTACCACATACACACAACACCATCTAGCCCAAACTAAGCAGAGCTTGTACTATGGGTACTAGACAATGGATAAACATACATATATACTTATTTTTTTGTAAATGCATACATATTATACATAGAAACACCCAGACCAAGACAAACACCCATGTTCATGCACAAAAATGTTTGACTTGTGCGGGAATCGAACCCGCGACCTCAGGCGTGGCAGTCGGTTACACTAACCACTACGCCATCGAGTCGTCACGATACTCTCATACCCAAACAATTGTGAGCATGTTTTAACTACAACTGTTTGCTGACTTGTCAACGTACAAAACACCTCAATGTTAAATAGTAATTTGTGAAAAATGCCGAGGCTATTACAGATATCTCTGTAAAATGTATTAATTAAACTCAGGTTATGTAATATCGCTTATATTTCTAAAAATATTTTTCATACTCAAGAACGCAGCGTATACTTATGTATAGTATTATCAACAATCGAATATTTTTCGAACGCAACAGTGCACCGCTATATTCGAAATCTATAAATTCGCAAAACTAAAATCGTATTCGTATAAAATATCGTCAAAAAATGAAACTGAAGGCAGCTTTAGTCGAACAGGTGAGGTAACTGGAGCATACATTAGGTAACATGATTCATAGCGGGGCAATATATTAAACGTTGAATATTATACGCGGTTCGAGCTGTCGTTTAGGGGCAAGAGTAAAATAAAATGTAGAGAACTAATCATTTTTGATTTGGTTATTACATACAATTGTTACCTACATTAGGTAATAATAGTTACGTAATGGTTAAATTAATTATACTAGCAGTCGCCTAGTGCTCGAAATTCGACCAAAGTTTGCCTGTAAGATATTGCTGATGTATATGTCATTATATATTGATATATGTAACCATAGTTACGCACTTCGACTGCGTGTGTCAAATGCATGGTTGTGTGCGTGTAGTATTTTTTCATTAATTTAATGTATTTCTAACGCATATTTTATATAAATATTAGGATTCATCACTTCTTCTCTGTATAAACTATAAGTGTGCGAAATTTCATACTCCTCCGTCCGCCCAATTTTCGTAAAAAGGGATCCAAAGTTTTCGCTTCACGTATTAATATATAGATACTCTTGACGACGTCCAAGGTGTTCGAATGGCTGCTGCTGGCGCATTGCAACCCACACCTGACACCTGTCCCGAACAGTTCGGGTTCAGGGTCTAATACGCCACCGCCCTGCAGCTCACTCTCGTACTGGGTGAAACTAAAACAAAATTAATATTGCGATAAATAAGCTAATTAACTAAATTTGCCGTTCCGACACAGTCATAAAATTGTACCTAATAAAATGAGACGTTAGTATCAAAACAAAAACTATTATAGAAACGTATTTGATTTGTCTTATCAGGCTAGTTAGTGTCACGATCAGTAGCTGAACATTAAACGAATTTATAATTGCATTGTAAAAGGAAAAAATATTTATTGCTGTTTTAATTTAATGAATAGTGATTAAAATAACTATAGTTTTTTCATTTTCATATTTTTTTTTAATTAGACGGTTACTGCAGTAATAGGTAAATAATTACCATTACTTTATATGATTAAGCACTTCAAATTCTTAAGAATGTATATCGATTCATATCGCTGACTGTACAACTTCGTTAATTTTCGTTCATAGAAAACTACTTATATAGAGAGACCGGCATTCCAAGAAAGGTCCAGCACCTTGTTAGCGACGTCGTTCTAATAATAAAACAATGAAAAGAAGGAAAGAAATGAATGATATCGTGCAAATGTTTTTATTTAGCCCCTAGCTACCTGGTATTTTTTATGGTAGCAAGCTACTTCCCGTACCTAGTTTGCCACGTTGATTGAGTAAATAATTGTGTCATATGGTAGGTGGTCAATAAGTCAGGTTTCGTCCAATTTTTGCACGGTGATGCACTATTTTAACAACCACATCGCTACATCTTGTTAGTTCTACTGAAATATAGTTCGGCCTGTGCGAACTCTACGTTTAGGTATAACACATTCGAAGTTAATTTTATTGTATACTAGATTTTTTCTCGTGAGTAGATTTTGTCGATAAATTTCTGTCCTTCGGAAGCAGTACTTTTTCTGGGTGTAAGGTAACCTATTACATTTCTGTTCCCATGACAACGTGTATGTGAAATTTCATGATGATCGGCCAAGTAGTTAAGGCGTGAAAGGGTATACAAATAAACAAACAAACTCACATTCGTATTTATAATATTAATTAGGATTAAGTTAATACTAGTTTTTACAAGCGGCTTAACTCCTGTAGTGCTAAGAATCTGGCACACGGGAACCCTGCATTATTTAGGATAGTCCCGTTGAAAATGCTATACCTACGTAGAACTCTATTGTTGTCTGAACAGAGCACAAAGCAATAAATATATTTTCGCATTTATAATCCTTACTTCCTTACTAATATTATAAATTAGAAAGTAACTCTGTCTGTCTATCTATCTGTCTGTCTGTCTGTTACCTTTTCACGGCTAAAGCGCTCAACCGATTTAGATAAAATTTGGTATAAATATAGTTTAAAACCTGGGGAAGGACATAGGCTACTTTTTATTGATGTAGATACCACGGGGGCGGAACCGCGCGCAAAAGCTAGTAATAAATAAAGACTGATAAGGAAAGTACTAGAGAAAAATTGCATCAGTACTATATTCCACTACGGTGGTTTATTTAATTAGTAATAATTTCCACTTAGTAATTAGTCCTCATTAGACACAACCTTATAACTGTACTGCTAATATAAGCCGTCACACGAAACCGTCCAGAATTACAGAACATTGCAACACTTCGTGTAATAACGTTATCGACCACTAACACTCAATATTAGAATCACTGCATCACTGCAAACAGCCCGCTGCCGAAACCAATTTCAATTAGTGACGAATATCATTAATAATATGTGAATAATGAATGTGTGTGTACGTTTGCGTACTCCATATGTCTATATGCTGGGCATAGACAGTATTTATACGCGGCAGTACTCATTGGAATTTCGATGTGTGGTTTCGACGTATGCCATTTTCATTACGATGATTTCTACTTATGTAAATGTTTATATGCTGCCGTAAGTTATTAGTATTTCGCAGAAATATATAGAAAATAAATATTGAGGAGCACTATAAAATCTTGGTATATATATTAAAAACTACAAATGCGTAGGCAGAGACTACGGATTTCCATTTGCTACGATCGTGACACACTTCTCTGGCTTCATTCACTTTCATCACATTCCTCATACACGCCCGTTGGTTCAAGGTGATCTTAACCTGGCCTTTGTCCAGAACGCCTCCGATCTGATCGAGAAACGTTCGCCTAGGTTTTCCTATTGCGACTGTTCCATTCACACAATAATTAATTAATTATTAATTTTTCCTTCTGGGAAACAGGCCTGAATATATGTATGTATGTAGAAATGGGTTGATTGGTGAATGATCATGACTCACGGATACTTACTACACCAGGTGTGTAACTTGCATGTTCCTAACCTTTTAAGATTGGACGCATTGTATGGCTAGAACTAGGTTTGAAGGTTATTGGTACTACTAGTATAGCACCTTCATATTACCTCGATATTTTTTTCTGTGGCTTGCGATTTTGTGACGTGACGATGCTCTCCGAGCTAGGGCTATTCCAGTTTAGCGCAGTGGATATAAAATTAACTTTAGAAAAAAAACATTTTATAATAAAATCAATTATAGATACGTACAAAATATCTTGCATATTACACGTAGGTTAGACTGAGGTATTTTTTATACTATCAAGGTAACAAACTATAGCTATCATATGATTTAAGTAAGTAAGTAAGGCAGGGTTACGGTAGCTTTTACCTACTTGTATTATCAGAGTATCAGTTGCACATTGCTGACCATAGAGAAAAACTAAAGATAGGACGAAGGTAAAGGAATGGTACAGGTAGATTTGTGAACCCACGGCATAAAATCTAATCACAGTCTTACATATATCAGTTTCCTGCAAAGATCGGCATTTTCCCGTGAGATCGTGCAGTCTCTATGGCGGCAGGAAATAATTGCCAACTGCGGTCTTATCCACTCGTAATGTAATGTCAATACTCTAAACACGAATCTGCGAGTGTGTGAGTGTAAATGCAGATGTGTGCGTGTGATGACGTGTTCATCTCTCCGACTGCCGCTGTTATAACCCTGTGTGTTATTACAACCGTAATTATTAACAGTCAGCTAAATATTTAATTGTAGTACGTGCTGATCCAATTAGCCCGTTGATTAGTTCGATTTGTTTGTAATTAATTTGTACTACTGTACGCTTTTTGGCATGCGAAAATGGAGCTGTTGGTATGAAAATAATTTACGATAGAATTTGTAATGAAATATTTGTTTTGATTGTACATCGTATGTATTAGTTGGGCCTTGTCAGTAAATACTTACCGCAGATTTAATTAGACACCTATGGTTAATTATTGTTTGTGAATATTGAACTTATAGCAAATGATTATTTACTTATATTACGTGGATCCTAAACCTCGCGAAATCTAGGCGTAACACACCTCTGCCTACCGTTTCGGGGATATATGACTGACTATGCATGGATGCGAGTCCCATATAAACATTTGCGAAAACGCAAGACACTTTGGCAGCACGGATAGCGTAGTAGTTTAAGGGTCAGCGCCGACGGACGAAGTGGCGGCGAAGAGACTAATTCAGTAACAATTTAAACTCAACCTAAAGTGCTTCAGAATACGACTGTATTTGATACAACGAAATAATATGACGGCGAGCGACTCATTTTATTTCGTTGTACCAAATACAGTCGTAACCCTAAGTCGTCACCTTGCCGCTGCCGCCGTGCTAAGTGTTGTGGGTTTCCTAATCTATACGGGACAAGAATTTTTGTGATTTGCAAATAGGTGTTCCGAGTCTGGTTGTTCTTTGTGTCCGTCGTTTGACTTTTTGTAAATTCACAAGTGATACAGGAATTATTTCTAATGGGAGTTGTCGTTTTTAAACAAAATAAACGAAACGAAATATTTTGCATAAGATATTTTTACTTTGAAATTAAACAAACTTTACACGGATTTTATCGCGTTGTTTATTTTTTATAAAACACTATAGTTACATAATTTTGAAATTTTTAACTAGTATTGTTAAACATTTTATGTTCGGGTATTTTGAAATAACTACACTGGAACATTGAGACAACTACCATCTTAGTCTACCCGTGACCATGGCTGCTGAAAAGCAACCGAAACGTCGGGAAAAGTATAAAATTAAATCTAAATAGTTGTATAATTTAAATAGCTTAAATTAAAGTAACTAGAAACTAGTAAAAGTGTTTAACAATAGTAGTTTAAAGTTTCAAAATTATGTAATAATAATGTTTTATAAAAAATAAACAACGCGATAAAATCCTTCTAAGCTTTGTTTAATTTAAATGTATAATATTCGCGTAAACATAAGATACCATATTATATTATATTGTTACTTGTGAATGTTCGTTGTTCGTAGTATAAATATGACAAATGCCACTTCTACTTCCTGCATCCTGATATCCACGTACCGGCAATAGTTCACCGTCTGAGAGAAACACGTGCAAGTTTATTATGAACGCGTGAGTGTCGCCTTCATTATTTCCCTTTTAGCTTTTAAGAATTGTTCCCACGTTTTATGGAGTCGTATTTGTAGCTAAATATTTAGGTATTTTATTAATATATTTTGTTGTTTTATTAATACGGTGTGAATTATACTTGCAAAATATTACAATATGTTATTCTATGACAGTAAATTAATCGTGGCTCGCGTAAAGGCTACGTGGCCTTCGAATGCTAGAACTATTTGTAAAAAATGCAAATTAGAAAGGAACAATATCTATTAGTTATCATTTACGTACGTACGTTACGTATCCTTACTAATATTATAAATGCGAAAGTGAGTTTGTTACGCTTTCACGCCCTAACTACTCAACCGATCAACATGAAATTTTGCATACACGTTATCAGGGGTACAGAATAGGACATATGGTACCTATCATCCAGAAAAAAGAACTGTTGCAAACCTAACCTAACCTACATTTACGCGAGCGAAGCCGCGGGTGAAAACTACTATTTAATTTTTAGGTTTTGACTCGGAATATTACAAAAAAAGAAGTACAAAGTGTCATGATTTCTTATTTTTGTTAATATTTCTGTTCGTGAGTTTTTATTTATTCAATTGGCAACACAGCCAACTATCATTTTTAAATAGTGGGGTTATTGTGGAGGGGAAAAATAACTCGTTCTCTCGGCGGAAGATCGCTCAGCAGTAAGGAACTAGCATTCAACTGAGTAAGACGTTCTCAATAGTCCGTGTTATTGCTGTGAGTTTGGTAATATAGTCACATAATATTTTAAACGGTTCAGTTTCATTATATTTCGGAAGTGGGATGAGTAAGTACACGCAAACATTTTCGATAATTATCTTTTTGTAATGGCGTTATTTCTTTCTTGTTTTTAAAAGTTTAATTAGTAGATACTTATTTCGATTGTTTAACTGTGAACAAACTGATAGGTATAATACTTTAGTATAACCTTTTGTCATTTGCCATCATAATGTGACGACTTTTACAGTACACTTTACAATACACTACACAAATGTAATAAACTACCCACATAATTACACACAATGACATTATACGCGATTCCCATAGGAATCATCACTACTTGGTGTATTTTCGAGTATTAAAACTGAACGGTTACCTTGAAATACACTTAGTAACTCTTTAACTGGAGTGCTGTTGGGGAATACCCTCAGTGTATCCTACATATTCAGCTAATGAGTAAGGTTTACTTTCTAGAGGCAACCATGCCGACAAACCAGAGGTCCGCCTGCCTATTGGTTGAAAACTCTACACGCACGAGTGTAAATAATTTATTTAATTGCATATTATTATGTACCTACATTATAATTCTTTAGTAAATAATTGAAATATGCATTGTAAATTAGCAGCGATAAAATGATATAACCTATGATTTTTAGATGATAAAATGATATAACCTATGATTTTTTTTTTAAACATTCGCATTTACATTGTATCAGGAGAATACTTGGTCAGGGTACTCCCTGATAGTTTTTTTTTAGTTCTAAGAGTGCATTGTGCTCTTGCGTGAAATACTTGGACGAGGCTACTCTTCGTCAGTGTTTTTGCTGGAGCATAGTGCCGTTATTTGCTTAGGTATAACGCTTACGCTTACCTAGTCTGAGTGATTATACAGTTATATACTCTTCAGCAGTCTTTGGTTGGGATGCAGTGTTATTACGTAGATTGACGAGTAAAATACTTGCAATAGCTTTTGTAGTATTGAGGTAATTTCTTTGTTAAACAAGCGCTGCTGGTTTATAAAGCTACTGGACTTGAAGGCTGTTGCCACTTGACTTGCAGGCTGTTGCCACTTGACTTGGAGGCTATTGCCACTTGACTTGGAGGCTATGTGCGCTTCGTGCTACTAAGAGGTTATGTGTGCCTCGTGTGCTGCTTGCTAAGAGGTTATGTGTGCCTCGTGTGCTACTAAGAGGTTATGTGTGCCTCGTTTGTTACTAAGAGGTTATGTGTGCCTCGTTTGCTACTAAGAGGTTATGTGTGCCTCGTTTGCTACTAAGAGGTTATGTGTGCCTCGTTTGATACTAAGAGAGGTTATGTGTGCCTCGTTTGATACTAAGAGAGGTTATGTGTGCCTCGTTTGCTACTAAGAGGTTATGTGTGCCTCGTTTGCTATTAAGAGGTTATGTGTGCCTCGTGCTACTAAGAGGTTATGTGTGCCTCGTGCTACTAAGAGGTTATGTGTGCCTCGTGCTACTAAGAGGTTATGTGTGTCTCGTGCTAATAGGCATGAAAGTGGATATAGTGACAAGAATAGAATATGGTATGTTAAGCTGGTTTGGACATGTAGAAAGAATGGACGAGGAAGGATTAAGAAAGTTTATAAGCCTAGTGTGAATAGTCGCAAGAGGAAAACCTAGGTGAACGTTTCTCGATCAGATCGGAGGCGTTCTGGACAAAGGCCAGGTTAAGAGCTCCTTGAACTGACGGGCGTGTATGAGAAATGTGATGAAAGTGAATGAATCCAGAGAAGGGTGTCAGGATCGTAGCAAATGGAAATCCGTAGTCTCTGCCTACCCCTCTAGGAAAACAGGCGTGAATCTATGTATCTATGTGCTAATAGGAGAGGTTGTGTTCCTCATACTAATAGGAGAGGTTATGTGTGCCTCATGCTTAAGCCAAGTATGCTTTGATTAATATGCCTTTTTATATTTGTGTGCCTTTTGCTTTTTAGCAGAGGTTATGTGTGCCTCATGATTTAGCTAAATGTGCTTAAATTAAAATGAGGTTAGATTCGCCTCATACATATGTCATGTATGTGTGTCGACTAGCAAAGATTAGTTGTCTCATTAGTGAGCCAAGTACATTCAAGTTACATAGTGTACATAATTGAAATGATCAGTCTCATATGTGCGTAGCATAGATCATTTTTTTTAAGTTGAAATATTAGAGGATAACCATACTTTATGTAATAGGCCGTGCTACTATGGTCTATTACTGACTTTTACAATGTTTAGTCATCTAGGCATGATAATATCGATTCAGTCCTAATGATATTATATTTTTATTTTTGAGACCATGAAGTCGGACGACGCGATGACTCCAGGTCCTGATGGTGACATTTGTCTATAAATATTGTCGCGGACAATTACTATTATTTTGTGCACATTAGATATACCTACTTTACTTTTTTTTTAATTTTAACTGAAACATAATACTATATAATGATAATTATATAATATAACTATCATAGAAAAGATTTTGGACAAATATGCCTGTTGACAATAAACAAATACGATTTAAAGAAATTATATTACAATGGGATATATAATAATTCGCCGATTCTTAAAGATCATACGTTTTAATTCCATTATACGTTTTTAGATGCATATAGGTATGTTGTTTGTCTTTGAACATGTTTATGTTCTAAGATAGCATGGAAATATATACAAATTCGGTTTGTTTTTCTAATTTGGCATATATCATAATTATTTTAAAGGCATATTAATTAACTTAATAAACCATTATCATTTTGAGTTATATTTCTGATTGTTTTTATAACTGTGCGTTCCATTATTGTGTCGCAATAGGTGTCCGATGTGCAGTCATGTTATCTGACCCGTTACGCATACTATAGATGAGAGACACATTATATTTATTCGGTTAATAGATTAAAATTGTAATCTTTCCAATGAAATATCTCCCTAAATTATAGTATGGTCAAAGAGACAAATATTTGGCAATTATTCTGACTTTTGTAGTAGTTCCTGCGTTGCAGCCTATACGTTTTACTAATATTATTTATGTTCATTTTTATTTGGATTATAAATTTAATAATTCTATTATAATTTTCTAACCATTATGAAGCCATTTTATTTTGTATGCTCTTAGCATTTATTGACTATAGTTGCATAATCAAGTCCACTTTTCTTACAAAGGTATCGTTTAAAAATTTAACACCGTTATTAGAAATTAATGCATGAGAACATAATGCTATCGGAGGGAGGCATCAGGCATGACATCGGTAACTTATGTAAACAATAGAGGTAATGAAATTTTACACTAAATCATGTGATTGAATTTGTTTGAAGGAGTTCTCAGAATTTTGACATAATTTTTGAATGATATTAATAGTCAATGATTTAGAATAAGATTGTATATTGGTTTGGTTTTGGTATAGGTTTTCGAAAGATATTAAAAATCTTTTTGTTATCTTTTGAATGCATTTAGGTATCGTTCATAAAATAAGATGGATGATATAGGACAGATATAGAGATGTGATACTAAGAGTGAGGTATGGGTATGAGTATTTTATTATGATTGATATGAATGTTAGGAAATGTGAAATACAAATAGAAATATTTGGTTGATATGTTTTTGACAGCTATTTGACCCAATGACGATGTTGGATTCGTAAAGACCATATTGGTATTTGGATTTGTTTAAATAATGTACATGTATGTTTTGATTATTATGTATGAGGTTTCATTGTGAGGTTAGAAGTGAATTTATGTAGGTACACACAAGTGATAATAAAAGAGTTCTGTTCCTTCAATTTGATCATGGTGCAAACGAAATTACTGTGAAAATTGTTAGAGGTCAATGATTTGGTGAAATGATTTTATGATGGCTTGATGAAATGGTTTGATGGAATGGTTGAATGGAACGGTTTGATGGAACGGTTTGATGGAACGGTTTGATGGAACGGTTTGATGGAGCGGTTTGATGGAACGGTTTGATGGAACGGTTTGGTGGAACGGTTTGGTGGATCGGTTTGATGGAACGGTTTGATGGAACGGTTTGATGGAGCGGTTTGATGGAACGGTTCGATGGAATGGTTTGATGGAATGGTTTGATGGAATGGTTTGATGGAATGGTTTGATGGAGTGGTTTGATGGAACGGTTTGATGGAGCGGTTTGATGAAGCGCTTTGATGAAGCGCTTTGATGCAACGGTTTGATGAAACGGTTTGGTGAAACGGTTTGATAGAACGGTTTGATGAAATGATTTATAGAAATGATTTGTTGAAATAATTTTATGGAATGGTTAGATGACATTGGGATGGTTTGATGACATTGAGATGGTTTGATGACATTGAGATGGTTTGATGACATTGAGATGGTTTGATGACATTGAGATGATTGATGACAATGAGATAGTTTGATGACATTGAGATGGTTTGATGACATGGAGATGGTTTGATGACATTAAGATGGTTTGATGACATTGAAATGGTTTGATGACATTGAGATGGTTTGATGACATTGAGATGGTTTGATGACATTGAGATGGTTTGATGACATTGAGATGGTTTGATGACATTGAGATGGTTTGATGACATTGAGATGGTTTGATGACATTGAGATGGTTTGATGACATTGAGATGGTTTGATGACATTGAGATGGTTTGATGACATTGAGATGGTTTGATGACATTGAGATGGTTTGATGACATTAAGATGGTTTGATGACATTGAAGTGATTTGATTGAAGTGATGTGATGACATTGAAGTAGAAGTCTATTCGTATGCATATGAGACATAATTACAGAGGATGTTACAAAGGTTAATATACATCATACCTCGCCTTTAGTAGGCGTACGCAGCGATAGCTCAGTGGGGAGACCAACAGACTGCAATGCAGAGGGTCTCGGGTTCGAACCCACGTCGCGCACCTCTGACTTTCGGAATTTATATGACTTATCGAAGTTATGTGCGTATTGATTGACAATTATCGCCTGCTCCGTGCCTCGGAGAGCACGTTAAGCCGTCGGTCCCGGCTGCCATGAACATCTATGGCAGTCGTTATTGGGAGAATGTCGACACAAACGATCCCACTAGGTCGAAGTGTCGCCGGTCTGCACTGACTGGCCCCCACATAAGATAGGATAAGATAGTAGGCGTACAGTCATGATTTGAACAAAAGAATGGCCATGAGTTTCTTGCCCGTTCTTCTCATGAGCCCTACACCCTTGCCTTGCTGAACGTAGCAGTAAATGTAAACTCACAAAAAAAAAATTGTGTAACCTTGACATTCATAAGTTTTGCCTGAACTTGTGTTATTAGATAGTACAAATAAAATAACAATAATTAATAGACATAATATTCATTATCAATAGGAACAATAATTATAAATATGCGAAGGAAATAAATAATATCTTAACTGTAAAAACAAATAGTATAAACAATGTCAATTTCCAGTTTAATAATTACATAAGTCAAGATAAATTAAATATAAATACATTGTATAATTTTATACAGTACTTAATATTATATTGCTAATAGACATTTCGTTTTAAAGTATGTGTGAAATAACAATATTCATTTAATGTATACAAGCAATTCTTCAATAGTAATTTTTTTTATTTAGTTTAAAATTCGATGATCGGGATGTTTCTCTGTTATGCATAGGAAAATGGATATATACTTTTCATTCTTGCTAACACCATATCTTGATCGTGTGATAATGTAAACTGAGTGATTTTAGTTGAGGTTGTGCTCCAGGAGTAGCATGGTATCGGATGGCCGAATGTCATGATTTCTTATTTTTGTTAATATTTCTGTTCGTGAGTTTTTATTTATTCAATTGGCAACACAGCCAACTATCATTTTTAAATAGTGGGGTTATTGTGGAGGGGAAAAATAACTCGTTCTCTCGGCGGAAGATCGCTCAGCAGTAAGGAACTAGCATTCAACTGAGTAAGACGTTCTCAATAGTCCGTGTTATTGCTGTGAGTTTGGTAATATAGTCACATAATATTTTAAACGATTCAGTTTCATTATAAAAGAAATACCGAAGAGGGGTAAAGTGGTATAGCCTATTATTTGACAAACTAGGAAGCCATTACAAAACGTTCAGATTATATTCATTAAAAAAATTTAAAAGAAATTGGTTTAGGCAGATTGTCCCAAAAGTAGTGTCATGCGGCATTCAAGAGGAAAAGAGAATCAGCGCTATATACGTGCTTGCCCTACCCTGATTTTTAAAAGCAATTGAGAATTAAATTTATCTTTAGTTCTGCATTCTGAGTCTAGAGTTTTTGTTGACCTCGATAGTACGATATCTATCGTAATGGAAATTACCGCGACCATGCATGACTACGGCCGGTGCAACTTAGGGGACCATTCTCTTAACAAAATCGTCGAAATAGTGCCGACCAAGAAATAGAACAAATCGTATATTCACATTAAAATAAACGTCAAATCTGAACATGAATTGCATTTTAGTTCATATTTCACGTAGACTACATCGGCACTCGTACCTGAACATATTTTATCACGACAATTTGACTTCTAGTCGAAACGTCAACCACCTAAAGGGAAATAATATGCGTGAACGCATTAATAACCGTTACTTACTACATATGATTTTGTATATTTGTGTCTGTAGTCTAAACCTATCACCTCCAGTATTCCCATTAACAGAATTAACCCAATTTCGTGGCACACACCCCAAATAGTGTTAAGTATCAAAGAAAATATTAATTACGCAATTACCTCTAAGGTACGTCCTCACGCCTCACCATGTTAATACGAGATAGGCACAGTTAATGTGTTAGTTAGACGGATGACATCTACTCCCGGTTTCGCTTGTCAGATATGTGTATTGAAAATGCTATAACTTCTACTTCTTCTTCTTTTCGTGTGGTTAGTGACCAACCTGTTGTCAATAGTTGTTCAAGCCGCCCGTAGGCCTCTGACATGGCTTAACGACTGATGTTAATTTGACAACAACCGGGACTGACTTTTTACGTGCCGTCCGAAGCACGGAGACGCTCAGATGAAATACCACTAAGCGGTCACCCATCTATAGACTGACCGCATCCAACGTTGTTTAACCTCGCTAATCGTTTACCGATCAGTGAGTGCAACTGGATATGAGCGCCTCTACTAACTTCTACTCTAATTGTAGTATAACTATACGTGGCCCTTTCTCGGCTGAGCGGTTCAACTAAACTGTTCGTCCACGCTCCGGACGTCACACGAAATGTTGTGTACACGGAGGCGTTGTAGATATATGTAATTTGAAAATTAGAAAAGCGACTGCCCTGCCAATATTAAAAAAAACGGGATGATATAAGGATACTAATAATACCACACATTCAAATCTGTTCAGGCATTTAGAAGTTGTGGTGGAATAAAGAAACTCACATACATACATACTTATCATGAATAATACTTATTACTTATTATTTTATGTATCATCATGATGATGATGATACATAAACCCTAAAACATTACACTCCTTTTTGGGCAATCGTGTAAAAATTATCGCGAGTACACTTACCTACCGAAAGTCAGTGTGCTGCAAACAGATGTAACAGTCGTTAAAGAATGAGATGAAAGGAAGAGCTAAGAATTGAAGCCGCGGGCACAGCTATTTTATTTTCTAATACTTCTTACTAACATCAAAAATGTGAGTTTCTTCAAGCGATCATCGTGTGACTTTGCATGCACGTAGTCAGGGGTTAAGTAAAGGACATTGTTTACCGATTTTCTTGCGGGCGAAGCCGCGGGCACAACTAGTAATAATAATAATATTAGTCCTGTATATGAATTGTCCCACTACTGGGCATGGGCTTCTTCTCAATGTGAAAAGAGTTATGTCATGGGCCACCACGCTGGCCCAGTGCAGGCAGGCCGATATTTTTTAAAACAGACCGACCTAGGTTTAATAACCACATTGCATATTATCTCGAGAATATTATGGAAAACTATTAGACATGCAGGGTTTCTCTCGATGTTACCCTTCACCCTTAAAACAAGCAACATAATTATTATCGTATGGTTAATTATCAAACATCGAAATGTCTTCAGTAACTTTCACATTTATCATAATAGTAGAATCCCCTATAAACACGCACAAAATGATGATTAATAAACACCTCTATTTAAAATACATAGTGCCAAAATATATCCGAACAGAATTCACTTACAGTACTGACCAGCTGAAATTAAATTGAATCAACGGACAGTCGAGCGGTAGAACCGAGGACCCTTTGCTACGGTCACCGATCGACGGAAACTCACTTAAGCGTTGAATAAATAATGCTCAGATATGGCCCTTGTAGCCAACGTTGAGACCTTTCGCAGTGGAAGAGACTATACTTACACGAAACTGAAACGATATTCATTTACTTGCTTACTGCTGTTCGGGCTTTATACTCGAAGATTCAGAGTAAAAAATTCACTATCTAGTACAGAGTTTGTTCTAGATCTAAAGACAGTGAACGATACTGATTCACATTGCATACGTACATATGTATGTATGTATGAAATCAGTATGGCTTACTGTCCGGCGTGAGGTGTACGCTTCAGTATGGTACCTGTGCTTATATATTATGCTTATGTCCTCGAAGTGTTTGGTTTGGGTGTATCACACAAATATTTGCTATGGTTTAGATCCCACGTTGTGGTGGGTGTGTGGGTTATTCAATGGGCACAGTTCCAGACTTTGTGTTGGAACTGAGAATTTCTTGACAGAAAATCATAATAACTCGATATGAGACCTTATGCACAGCAATCGCATGCGCTACCGCTGCACTACCGAGGCAGTCCGTCAGTCAGCATAGTAAGCTTACATTTAAACAGAAATTACCTATACTTGTTTTACGATTTAGCAGTGTGATATGAACACCTCGTGCGTAGCATTTGTAATAAACACAATACCGCTGAGCTATAAGTAAGTCTAATAGTACATTTTATAAAATAAATGAAATGAGTATTTACTAGTATTGCAATTATATTCCTGCTTCATAACGATTTAATTACAATTCAATAAGAAGATTATTTAAATTTCAAATAGGATTTTATTTTGTAAAGTATGAACACATTGAAAACAATGCAAATTAAATAATTATATAATTGAAATTTCATATAAACATATTGATGATCACACTGCGTGGATAATAAATTAATAATGCACAACGTGAATAGAATGCACTGATACGAAGTATTGACTGCACGGATAGCGTTGCAGTTTAGGTGATCGCTTATTGCCATTGACAAAAAATTGCGTCATCCACAAATAAATGGTCGTTCGAAGCCTGGGTATTCTTCGTGTCCATTGTTTTAATTTTTGTAAAGTTCGTTGCGATATAGGATTTATTCTTAGTGCAAGTGTTAAAAATAAATTGAACGTCATAATAATAATTATAAATTGTATATAAACATCATAATATGTTCTACTTCTAAGCATTCTTCGTTCTTCTCACAGAACACGAAATATGGTTCGCAGTAATAAAGTGCAATTGCTACAAAAAAAGAAAATCGTATATTCATAACTTGAATGATTTTGCGTCCGAATGTTGATCAATCCGTTGTCATCTAACATACATCATATAATAAGATTGTAACTGTCAATGTCTGTACATTGGAGATATTTAAGAAAATATAATATGCGGTATCTTTATAAGACATAATTATAGAAGCCAAAACAATTTATTTTAGATATTTTGTCTGTCTATATCTTTGTACGCGTATCACACATAAACTACTGCACTTAATTGCGAGTTATACAGTTGCATAGCTAGAGGTCTAACCTACAATTTAATATGCATTTTTCACCTTGATACGCCCGCCTCAAAGCCTAGTAGTTACTATAAGAAAAATATTTGTTACGCCTTCTAGAAGCTGCAACCTACAAGACATAGTTAAAAAGTCAGATGTCTCTCTCCGACCGTCCAAATATTCTATATCTGACTAAAAGATACATAAGCAAACTTTACCTTATTCCCTCTGAAATGCAAAGGAAGAAAACAATAATAGGTACCTGCTTCCAAATTCCATGCCTACATATTCACCAGCAAAAGGTAGTCATAATATAATATTATAGTATCTTAACCTCAGCATAATAACCATATACATATATGTTTCGTAACGTCGACGGCAAACTCGTAAACAAAGTTAACTAAAATGTGTTACCGATGAGCCGACGATCATCTATCTCTATTTAGCGCCGAATGTATTGAGATATACTGAAACGCTTAACGAAAAAATATTCCCTTCTCAAGTGGTAACTTCGCGAATCCTTCGAAACTTGAAATATTGTATGTGGTTTTATAAGGTATGGGCTTAATCAGAATTTAAAAGGAGGCTTATGTACAGGCCATATTTTGCTGCAATGTGTGGCTGTACTGTTTTAAATAAACTGTTTTTGTAACATAGACATTGATATATGTATTAATAGTTCGATAGTCTCTGAATTTTTATATTCTAAAATACATTATTATCATAATATAATATAAGACTACTATTGTTATAATCACGAAGCGGGACTAAGCGATCGGCTGCAAACAGAATACTTCGCTAGACCTTCAAGTGAAAACCGCTGCTACGGCGAAAAACCATTGATACTTTAACTGTCTTACGAATCGCAAATGTTTACATCTCAAGAATTGCTACTAAGTTTTACTGACTAGTGATGTCTGTAAACGCATATCAGTATCAGATACAAACATCACTTTACAACTAACATAAACTCTGCCACCCGCGCCAGGCGCAGCGGTCTTAAACGACAGACTGCAACACGTAACTTCTAAAGTACAAGCACTAAACTACACGCTCTGTGCGATACTGCTTCAACCATTGTCGTATTTTACAAGAAAAACGGATTTACTTTGAAATAAGAATGCGGTTTAAGAGCCTTATTTGCTTTGCGGAGGATAAACGGGGCTTAATTATTTATTTAAGTACTTGAGTGTGGTATTTGACTTGAGTTTCGAGAATAACAGATAATTTTATTTAGTTAATGTATTTTTCTATTTGAATATACATAGCTTTTTGCACGTACTGAAGCAGCCTGGCAAGATAGCAAGCAAACAGTTTTGTATTATATTCCTGGGATATTTATGGTTGTGAGATTCCATGCCTGCACCCGCTACAAAATATCGAAGACAAACATTGTGTTGTGGTTGTGCTGTTAATACGGATGCTAGATTTCTTATTCTATTAAGTCGCAGCGACATATTCGTGGCCACAAGCAATAGGTTTTTAATTATATCTAGCATTCCAACAATTGACAAGTTAAAGGCGCTGAAAGAACAGCAACTTCTTATTTTAAGAGTTCAAGATGCGTGTTTTATATTCCTAGTCTTTGTAAGCAGTTATAAGCTACTGACTTGGTCGTCTAATGCTAAATCGAAATGACAATTCATTTCAATTGCCAGAATCGGGCAAAATATAGGCAAACTTTTATTCTACAACAGTTATAGTTTCATACTTCCGCTTAAATATATTGTTAACAGTTACTAACCCTTTGACAATTTGGTAGTAGTTAAGCGCCATGTACATTAATCTGTTAAACAGTTTACGCGTAATTATTTAACAGACATCTTCGTAAAAAATACAGTAGCAGGGTTTGAAGATGCAATAGCAGCTAAATAAATATATAATAATATAATATAATATTCTACCACATACACACAACACCATCTAGCAAACTAAGCAGAGCTTGTACTATGGGTACTAGACAATGGATAAACATACATATATACTTTTTTTTTGTAAATACATACATATTATACATAGAAACACCCAGACCAAGACAAACATCCATGTTCATGCACACAAATGTTTGACTTGTGCGGGAATCGAACCCCCGACCTCAGGCGTGGCAGTCGGTTACACCAACCACTACGCCATCGAGGCCGACGATATAAATCGTTCTTATAAAATATACATACATCGAAAACCTTACTCTTCTTCTGATGTAAGGATCCTCTGAACCGAAATTCGGTCACGGCCACCAATCTTATAGTATGTCTAGGCTGTTATTGACAATCTCTTGACGATAAAACTAAATAACTTTTGTTAACACGACTGATCAAACCGCATTCTGATGTAGTTGGGTAATAAACAATGACCGAAGTTTTAAACTCTTCTCGTAGTATACACTGTCAAAAATGTTACGTGCATCATACATTGCGCTGAAACCACTACAAAATGTTAGCTTCTTTGAATAAACTATACAATGTATTGCACACTACTAAAGCGCAACAAAACTTGAGCTGTGACGAATACTGAACCATAAACCCATAACGTGGTAGTAACTCACTGTATACAGGAATAGACATGAGGAATGGAATGTAAACATCGGTAAGACTTGAAGTGCAGACTTGTTTCCACATGCAATTTTATTCACAAAGTATGTCGCTTAAGTTATATTGTAGACTTTGGTATCAAAGACTTTTTTTAATATAATAACTAGCTTTTGCCCATGGCTTCCTCGCATAAAAGTAGATTAGATGAGGTTATGTTAGTAATCTTTATTTTTAAATATTGTTATAGCTCAGTGGGGAGACCAACAGACTGCAATGCATTGGGTCTCGGGTTCGAACCCACGTCACGCACCTCTGACTTTCGGAAGTTATATGACTTTTCAAAATAATGTGCGCATTGATTGACAATTATTGCCTGCTCTGTGCCTTGGAGAGCACGTTAAGCCGTCGATCCCGGCGGCCATGCACATCTATGGCAGTCGTTATTGGGGAGTCTTGCCCTCCTGCTGCCTTGCTCTAGCCTTAGGGAATCGATAGCCTTCGGGTTGCGGAGGTCTGATGGCAGTCGCTCCGTGTAAAAACTGATATCCAGTCAAATCTGGTTAGACTAGAAAGCCGACCCTAAGTGACTTGGGAATAATAAAGGCTAGGGAGAAGATAATATAGTTATTCAGTAATAATATAGCTTACTAATAGTGAAAGAATTTTTAGAATCGATTGCGTAGTTTTTGAGTTAAGTCCTAACAAAAAAACAAATATTAAAAAATGTCTTCTTTATGATATTAGTATAGATAAATATAATTACACAATAACAGAATAAAATACGCCACGCACCACTATCATCTATCTATCTAAATAATCTATAATAACACTAGAAGTAAAGAAACTTTATACAATATTGTCTTACTTTTACGCAAATATTAAACAATATAATTATTTAATACATTCAATATCCCAAAATAACTAAAACGCAGAAACGGGCATTTAAACAGTTTAAATATTACGTAGTGTAATAAAAATTTAAGTTAAACAGTTAAAAACTCTAAAAAGCAATGATTTTCAGAATATTTGTCTCTCTATCCATCTATTTGTGTTTAACCATTCATGACTTGCAAAACTCTCCACCGAGTTTAATGCGATTTTCAGAGCTTAATAACTTAAGGTTCAACTTAAATGTTATATTTTATACCATTCTCTTTAGTAGAATCGAGTTGTTAATTATTTTATATCGAGTACAGGATCGCACACTTTAATCCACCACACTTCATCAAATACTCTTGGCTAATGCCATCATTTAACTTGTTATCTATACAATACAAATAATACAATACTACAATACAAATAATACAATACTACTTACAATACAAATAAATAAAATTGAAGTGTCTGTATGTAATGTCAAAAGTTATTTTGATATTACAAACAGACATTTCAATTCAAAAAACTTCCGGAACGAACAGACAGACAGACGACAGACAAAAATTTAAAAATAGATGTGTTCGTATAGGTAGCTTATATAGGTACTTTCATATTCATTAGATAAAAAGCTAATCTCCAAAACGGCTGAACCGATTTTGACGGGACTTTCACTGGCAGATAGCTGATATTATAAGGAGTAACATAGACTACTTTAAAAAAAATAGGGTTCTGCGGAGACAAACACTTGTTAGTTAAAATCTACGCGGTTAGTAAAAAATACTAAAAAATAATACCTAGCCTAGAAGTAAAAATACGACTATATAAATATATTGTATAGACTTTATATTTGATTTATAAGGTTATTTTTTGGCGAAATAAAGAATTTGAATTAATATTTTTCCAGTCCATACAATTTTTAACTATGTTACATTTTCACTCCCATGTACGCGCAATATGTTTAAATAGGGGTACAATGTTTTCTCTGCACTTATTTATATAAATATTACATTAACATATGTATATACATACTACATAGAGTAACGCTTGTTGTTCGTGGGATTAATGTGTTTTGAAACACTTTCATCACATTATTCATGTATTATCTTTGCATTAAGGCTCATCTAGTGACGCTGTTCTTGGAAAATTTGTTTTGTTAAGAAAACATTTGCTGTGTTCTTTTAAAACATAGTAAAAACACAAATAGCAAAATATTATTTTAATAATATAGGTTTGAAAATACGTATATACTGTTTGAATGACTCACTATTTTTTAAAATATTGTTTCATGTATTTTTTTTTGTTACTCTGGCAATAAATATTTCAACCTTCATTTCTTTGCTGCATATCCACGTAGGTAGATAGGGGTGCATATTATTTACAGTTTAATAGCTTTGCTTAGAAGTTCTACATAATAGCAGACTGTCCTACCTGCCACAAGCAAACGCACCAAATTGCCAGATTTTGTACAGCAAATTAATTTTTTACCTAGCTCTGGAATCGAATCTGTTTTATTTCATAAAACGTCCATTAATATTCTTCGCAGAAAAATTACAAGCATCGCTCTCTTTCATCATCCATATATATAGGCATATTATAAAGCATTGTAATTATGTAATTAAATCGGCAGCCTGTACATAATTTATAACAAATTATATATTCCATGGAGACACGCGTAGTCTCCATTGTTATTATAGAAAAACATACTAGGTCAGTGTGTCGCAACCTTTACAAACGTCAAGTGTACCTCGTCAGCGAATGTCCGAAACTCTGAACAAAAGTGCAATTGTGCCTTTTTGTTGAATTAACGATGCTACGGGACGACTCGTTAGAATGGCGACCGTTTTTAATAATATTTTTGTTATTAAACTATTTTTGTAACTTTATGCAGTTGACAGCAATAATAGTGAAGATAATATTCTGTAAAATGTATAAATCAAACAACCAACCAATAATTAATACGAAAATTTAATTAACAACGAATAGTATTATTGATATATCATATTTTTAAAGTTACCCAGTATTTCAGCGAAACTCAGTTATTGTACAATTATTATTATAATTATTAAAACGGTCGCTGCTTCATCATATTAAAATAAAATGCTTTTTCTGTTTAATATAGTTTTAAAATATAGACACACGCTTACATTTGCCTGTAGGGCTAAGTAAAGCTGCTATATCCTACAGATTTTAAAAGCCTGTACTTATTGCGTTTTACAATATAACTGAAAAGGATATGTTACACACTACTGCCTAATGCCTAGCCCTTTAAAGATATACCAGTGTTTATAAATGTTATGTTATCAATACGCATTAATTAGTCTATAATTCAAAGTGAACTTAGTTTGCATTCGAATCCATTTCAATTCCATTAGCAATTTTACATAATTAAAAACACAATTGAGTCTCATTAATGCAAGGTTTATAATCAAAGGACAGATAGTCTGAATTTTCCATTTGATTATAAATCTGTAAATTCATCCGTAACCGATTCTGTGCTCGTATTATATGACATATATTGCAGTAGAACATAATACGAGCACGTATTGGCAAAAGTAAAATACTACGTCAAAAAGAGTTGCACATAAATTAAAATAACGCACACAAATGACAACTGATTCGGTGCCACTTACTTCTTAGGCGACTAATATGGCAAATTTGCATTCAGTGTCCCAAAGTGCTATTCTGGTAAAACACAGTCTACAAACAGACCGCTGTTTGTAGACTGTGTTTTATCAGAATAGCAATTTGCTTTTTTTGCTTCGCTGTTTGTAAACGGCCTATTATACACCGGTATAATAGGCCGTTCACAGAATAGCACTGCTGGTGGTACGATGATTCTAATACCAAAGAGTACTAGCGTATCATCAATCCTTAAAATATAAATCGCTCTGTAAGGGACAAGATCACATTAGTGTAGATATCACAATGCCTTCTTGACGAGTATAAATCCCGTTCTTACTACAGTAATACTGTATTTAATGAGCGGTCGATTTGATTTTACAGTAGAGAAATAATCTATGTTTTGTTAAAAAAACCAGATTTAATTGAAAATCTGACCTACTCGATTTTTAAGTGAAACTATTTTTGTCATTACTGTTGGAGTCAGGGTATAAGGGGTGCACCGTATAAAGTAGTTTCAGCATTAAATTACTTCCACTTATTATTCTTTCAAGAATATAAT
Source organism: Catocala sponsa (assembly GCA_963564715.1). NCBI lineage: Eukaryota > Metazoa > Arthropoda > Insecta > Lepidoptera > Erebidae > Catocala > Catocala sponsa. The sequence continues at coordinate 22,172,598 of OY751334.1, read as the reverse complement.
GGCACAAGGCATATAGGTAACTAGCTTTTGCTCGCGGCTTCGCTCGCGTTAATTTAGAATTTGACAATCAATTTGGGTCGTACTCGTCCAGAAGTGAGAAAATTTTCATACAAACTTATCCCCCCTTCTGCCCCTTTAGAGGAGAGTTTTATCCATTTCACCTACACAGATATTTTTTAATTGTAATCGAAAACTTATGTACCAATTTTCATACTGCTAAGTCCAGAAATGAGAAAATTTCGTTACAAGGTTCACCTCCCTATTTCACCCCCTTAGGGGTGGAATTTAAAAAAATCCTTTCTTAGTACACCCCTACAAATTAAGACAAACATGCTCTCCAAATTTCAAGTTCCTACGACCAGCGGTTTAGGCTGCGCGTTGTCTCTAAGTCAGTCAGTCAGGACATCTTCCTTTATATATGTATATAGATTGTTAAATACACTATATTTTAAATATCAAAAATCTTGACTGATAATTTAGTTAGACAACACAGCTATCTATCAGCCTTACCCAAGACGTAATCTAACGACGCACGGTTATCCTCAACGTCATTTACAAAATGCATGGCATATGACCACAGTCGCCAGGAATATATCGTAGTTATGCCTTACAGATCCTTCAGTTTCAGGTCTGATTACGGCATTCAATCTGTTTACTATTTAGAAAAAAAGAATCCTATGAAGAAACAAAATACATATACCCTATGTAGTGTACCTAATGTTAAGCCTTGTCAATTACCCTAAGGCTAAATCATCCCACAATTACAATAGACCGCTTGACCTGAATATGTGCGCTTCAGCATCAGTTAAAGCTGAAATCGGCTATAGCTTAGTGTTGCTCTAATCCGCTCTATACTTTGCTACTACGCGGCTCTACTCTGAGTAGCGAGCATTTCCCGCCAAGTCACGCCTGAGACTAAAGATGAAATTCTTTTGCGCGTAACATGTAATACCAGCACAGTAAGTACGTTATACAAACTAATGAATTTGACTTTAGTAGAATTATTGATCCGGTTCAATACCATTAGCGGATCCCTACGTTATAATACATGTTCTTCGCAGTATAAGAGTTAAATCAACTGAACATAGATTTATATAATAACTTTATATTCAAATATTATCTAGACGTCAAGAACTTAAAAAAAGTAGTGAATATTATATAAAAAAATTAATTACTTAGTTCGCATATCATACATACATAATCATCAATTCTAATTGAAGAACTTTTTATAGATTTGATGCCCAAGTTTGCTGTATGTGTTTTAATCTTAAATTAAATCATTTACTATAAAGGTCTCTAGAAAATGCTGAAATTTCAATTTTGGGTTATAAATTAATAGTTTATATGTATAATAAAAATAAAATATAAATTTCAACAAAGATTTGCACAACCACAAACGGCTCATGTTACGCACAATTAAAGCGGCACCTTTTCACAAATTCTCTCGGTACAATTTTCCTTCTCAGTGCGTTAAATCGCAATCCCTTTTTGTACGTGTTTCTTGCTCGCGACCGTAAGCCGTCGTAATGTTTGTAAATAAGAAAACACTGGAATAATAACGCTTAACTTTGGATCTCGTTCTGAGAGCAAAAAGCGCTTTCCACACGGAATCGTGTTTGCAATCTTATTTTAGTTGAATAAAATTGCGATTTAGCGCGGAATAAAATTTTGTTCAATCGCCTTTAATATAGGCTGGCTGGGAGTAGGCGCGCTACTGCTTTCACTGAAGTGTGTTATACAGAATGGTTTTTGCATGATTTAGTAAAGAAAATTTCGTGAATCTATAGTAAAATTATATTACACGACTAAACAACTACTTGCTGGCACCATTATGTTGTCCTGTTTAGAGCTTGGCGCAATTATTATATTTTACTAAGTTATACTCTTCTTCATATTCAAATAATTGTGAGGTTACCACATACCATGGTTTGAACAAACGATGACATTTACGTATTTAAAAAATGAGTAATATGTGATAAGTGATATGTGTACGTTCGTCGAATCTCCTCGTTTTGAACACATCCCCATAACTGCCTCAGCCAAAATTGCAATACTTGGTGTCGACATATCGAGTGATGTCCAGTTCCGCGGCCATTTAGAGGGTAAGGCTAAATTAGCTTCGAAAAAGCTTGGCGTGCTCAACAGATCGAGACAGTATTGCACGCCGGCCCACCGCCTACTACTTTACAAGGCGCAGGCTCGGCCTCACATGGAATACTGTTCTCATCTTAGGGGCACCCCAGTACCAGCTTCTCCCTCTAGATCGCATTCAACGGAGAGCGACTCGAATCGTCGACTGCCAGGTTGTTTCAAATCGGCTAGACCCCTTGGCGCTGCGTAGAGATGTGGCCTCGCTTTGCATCTTCTATCGCTTTTACTATGGGGAGTGCTCCGAGGAATTGTTCGGACTGATCCCTGCCGCCTCTTTTCGCCATCGTCCTACGTGACAGAATTTCCATCCCCATCATTTAGATGGTTGGCAGTCCACAACTGTGCGTTTTTCCAGAATTTGTTTGCCTCGCACGACTAAACTGTAGAATGAACTGTCGCCTGCGGCATTTCCGGACCATTACGACCTACAAACCTTCAAGAAAAGAGCGTACTCCTTTTTAAAAGGCCGGCAACGCATTTGTAACACCTCTGGTGTTGCGGGTGTCCATGGGTGGCGGTAATCACTTACCATCAGGCGATCTGTCTGCTCGTTTGCAAGTAACTCATAAAAAAAAATTACTAACAAAATATCGAATTATTCGAAAAGTTTAGGAATCGTATGTCGATTTACAATTTAAAGTCAAATTCATTATTTTGATTGACATAGTTCGAGTTGTCCTCTTCAATTTGAACAGAGTGCTTTTCAATATGAAACATAATATTAAGCCTATAGTATATTACTCTAATAGAAAATGGTATGTGAATCATATCTACCAAAACACTTGCGTATATTGTGGCTATTTATAGCAAAATCAAAAAGGAATCCACCACCATATTATACATCTGAGAGGACGAGGTTCTCGAAATAGCAAACACAATATCTGAATCCTTTACCGCATAATGCTGGCATTATCTACGATGTAAGCAGACGGGCTTATTATAAACGTTTAAAACACATAGATAATAAATGTTTTATTATTACATTAATTAATACTACAAAAATAATCTTGAACATATGTAGTTCTCTCCATCGGTTTATGTAGGTGAGTAAGAAAACTCCTTGAATTAAAAAAAAAAACTATTCTTAGCATACGCAAGATATCTGCATTCACATGCTTGCAACTTGGTCAAAGTATTAAAACAGTTTATCGTATACTGGGCATAGTATAAGTTCTCGTATTCACATTTATAATAGCACTAGCTTTTACCCGCGGCTTCGCTCACGTTAATTTAGAATTTGACAATCAATTCGGGTTGTACTCTGCATGTAATAATATAATTCAATCATGATTCGAAAGACACGTGGCGCCATCTATTGTTATAAGAACGTTATTGTTGTTTTCCTCGGGAACAGTAATTTTTTTCGGGATGAAAGGTAGCTTATGTCCGTTTCTGTACACCTGAAAACGTATATACAAAATTTCAGGATGATCGGTTCAGTGGTTTAGGCATTAAAAGGTAACAAACAAACAAACTCATTTTCGATTGTATAATACTAGTTAGGAAGTTAGGATTAGGATTAGGGTATGCAAGATATCTGCATTCACATGCTTCAGCTTGGTAAAAATATTAAAACAGTTTATCGTATACCGTGCATAGTTTAAGTTTTCGTGTGAGTATTTTTATTATAATTCGTGTTGGTTGTGAAGTTTCACCTCACAGTATTCACATTTAATTTTATAATAACAGCATATTACTCGTTCTATCTATTGAACCAATCAATGCATAAATCGAGAACTGAATTAATAATGCTGAAATTCTCAGATTCAATACGGCATTCATGGAGGATTATTGCGTTCCGATGTAATGCTTGTTGATTGGTATTATTATCTGCGCATTATAATGCTGTAGTGTATTGTAATTGGGTGTGAATGGGGGCAAAAAAGACGAGATTTCTTGCTGGCAATAAATTGGTATCCAGTCATATTTATATTTTCTAATTAATTTATTTCTTGTTGGTAGGGTTTTTTATTGTTTCTTTAGTCATCAAAAAAAAAAAACGACAAACGTAGGTCCGCTTCACACTTGACTCGTTAATGAGTCAAGTGTCGAGCGGACGTAGTATACGTTTGTCCGTTTGTGTATTGTTTGCACAATTAATTTTTTATAAATTTTTCCGTATTTCCCCTTGACACTCAAGAAGTTGGTATTGTTTCTATAATGTCTAGACAACACTGTATATTTGTCTATAATGGTTTAAAACGATATTAATATATCAATGGTTACACTCATCACCAGTGGTCATTGATATTGATTACTTCTTAAACTTTTAATGTGGCAAACAAGCATGCGGCCTGCCAGATGATAAGCAGCCACCGAAACCTATGATTGTTTGAGATGTTGAAGATATATCACGAGTGGCCGATTGAATAAATCTATTGAAAATGTTCATGTAAATAAACAACAAAAGTTTTGTACATTTATATGGTAAATATGGCTTAATAATAATCAATGAGTTCACACAAGAAATATTTATGATTTTTAAATGCCATCGCATCAATTTCCGCGAAAACATTTGGTTGGCTGTATATGAGATATTCCTTTACAATTATAATAATATAATAATAATATTTTACCACATTCACACAACACCATCTAGCCCAAACTAAGCAGAGCTTGTACTATGGGTACTAGACAATGGATACATATACTACTTTTTTTTTTGTAAATACATACATATTATACATAGATACACCCAGACCAAGACAAACATCCATGTTTATGCACACAAATGTTTGACTTGTGCGGGAATCGAACCCGCGACCTCAGGCGTGGCAGTCGGTTACACTAACCACTACGCCATCGAGGCTATTAAGATAAATGCTTAAGTTTATTCGTTATAGAACAATTATGCTTAAATATGTATTTAAATATCAAAGTCATTTTCAGCTTTACTCTTCGGCACCGCATGGTATTAAAGATGGCAGTCCACAGGACGGTTTTTGAAGAGTCCAGTGCAATAAAATAATTCTTCAGGCTTGCTTACTTGCCCAATTTATGAACTAAACGATGAAAATAAAGACAAGATTTAAAGAAAAAAACTGTAACGTTTATTAATTAATTTCTGGTTCAGTTTTCCTGCGCACAGGTTCAAGTAAACTGAATTAATTTTAAAGCAACCTTAAATTTAAATAAAAGTAGAAAGAAAACATTTATTCAGCAGCAAAGATGAGTCATACTTAACCTACTTATTTATTTGACCTTAAGTCATCCGCGGTTTCGAGTTGATGGAGGCAGATTATCCGGTCATGAATTTCTCATGACCACAATCCGCAGTAATGAGGGGCCAACTGGAGAGAAATAAATACGTATACATGTTATAGAGCCGTAAAATACAAAACCAGGTGCAGCCTGCTGTATATACCATTAGCTGTAGTTTTCTTAGCCAATAAAATTTGATGTATCCTCAATTCGGAATTTGAGGATTAGGCACGAATTCGTGTTGGACAAAGCAGTAGTTTAGTTTTAGTTTTTATAAATAGACAAGTACACTTGGAATTAATCCTGTGTCGCGGGGGACTTTACAAACATTCAAACAACGGACACAAGGAACACCCAGACTCGGAACAACCATTTGTGGATCATGCAAAGTTTTGTCCCGTATGGGATTCGAACCCACAACACTTGACGCAGTGGCAGTGGCGATGCGACCACTACACCATCCATGCAATCAAGTAGTAGTAGTTTCTGAATAGTAGAAACAATATAATATAATAATAATCATTTATTTCAGGCCTAGCCCATATAGTATATTGTAAGTAATAATTCTGTGAATACTAGTGTTAGTCTTTTCTTTCTTTTCTTTTCGTGTGGTTAGTGGTCAACCTGTTATCAAGAGTTGTTCAAGCCGCCCGTAGGCCTCTGACATGGCTTAACGACTGCTATCAATTTGACAACAACCGAGACCGACTTTTTACATGCCCTCCGAAGCACGGAGACGCTCAGATGAAATACCACTAAGCGGTCACTGGTCTATAGACTGACCGCACCCAACGTTACTTAACCTCGCTAATCGTTTACCGATCAGTGAGTGCAACTGGCTATGAGCGCAGTAAACAGTACTTATAAATACCTTAAACAGTAGTTATAAATACCTTATTTGTAAATTGAAAACACTACATTGCGAATATACGTAATGGTTCTAGAGAAGCCACTTAAACCAGTGCGAGACCAGGTTTATTAATCATACATGTTGCAGCGTATAAAAAGAAATGAAATTACTTCATTCATCACAGATGAATAGTTGAAAAATAATATTCACTTTTATAAGTAGTAGTAAAGTTTTTAATATACACAAGTTGGAAGATGGTGTGATATAATTGTAACACACATGTATGAATAAAATAAATATAACTTGACCCTTCTAAACTTTTCTTCTTTTGTTCAAGTGCTAACATAATATATTAGAACGCATGCCAAATAATGTATTTTAGAGAAAATTGAGGGAGAGTTCGCATATTATGTTTCCTATCACAACTAACCATTGTGGACATTAACAAAGAGAATTTCATTCGCTTCACTTGGAGAACTCGAGTAATGGATGGTAAGCACTAGAGTGCTTTGGACATTTTGAGGTTACTTTCATATAAGACTTACTAACATAAGAATTTTCGAGTGCATCGTTGTCAATAATTATGTTTGTTCCAGCATAAAACTAAACTATGTATTACTATTGAAATTAAACTACTATATACGGATTTTACCGCGTTGTTTATTTGACACTTTATTACAAAATTTTGAAAAACTGTTACACTACTATAATTACTATTAAACTTTACAAATATTTTTTAAGCTAATTTAATTATTAATTCTATTAAAACTATTTATACTATTACTATACTATTATACTATTTATATTTATGTTTACACTTTCCCCAACGTTTCGGTTGCTTTTCAGCAGCCATGGTCACGGGGAGACTAAGATGGTAGTTGTCTCAATGTTCCAGTGTAGTTATTTCAAAGTACCCGAACATAATTTAATCATCCGTATATAGTAGTTTAATTTCAATGAATAACATTCGCGTAAACAGAAGACAATATTATGTAAACTATTACTAGTCAGTTCATACGTGTTTTAAGCTATCTTTATACCAAATTACATCTACGTCCATAGTATCTTATCTTATCTTATATGGGGCCAGTCAGTGCAGACTGGTGACATTTTGACCCAGTGGCAGCCGGGACCGACGGCTTAACGTGCTCTCCGAGGCACGGAGCAGGCGATAATAATTGTCAATCAATACGCACATAATTTCGAAAAGTCATATAATTTCCGAAAGACAGAGGTGCGCGACGTGGGTTCGAACCCGAGACAGTCTGTTGGTCTCCCTACTGAGCTATCGCTGCTCTCACATCCATAGTAACTTAACCGTCAAATGGTAACAAAGCGATAGAAAGATAAAGTTTAAAAAAAATATATAATGAATAATATATATATAATGTACAAGACCAACAAAATTAACTAACATAAGGATTACTTGGAACCTAATATGGGATAGTGAATACTTTATCTAACAGAACACTATACATAATAATAATAATATGATATGCACTCATAATCTTAGACCATTCATCCTTAGACACATCCAATGCTTGGATTGCCAGTCAGAAGGTATCATTCTGTTTTTAAAGACCTTGGGACTTTCCTGAATAAGATTCTAAAGAACTTGATTCTCATTTAGGAAGGCTCAAAGATTTTAAAAACTTAATCTATTCATTCTGCGCATGTGATATATTCATATCACATGCGCGCTTAGTATTCACTAAGTCTAATAAAAAAAAAATGTTTGAATGTGGATGGGATTTTATGGGCAGTGTAATTCGGCCTTTGATTTCGGCATTCTAAGATCTCGTTCGGGACATATTGAAGGATATTTTTTTAAATTGATGTGATTCTATAAAAAAAAATTGATCTGAAGAAAACAGCAGTGGATATAAAATCAGTCAACTAATTTCTTTGCTTTTAAATATATATGTATATTTTTTTATACTATTACGGTGGCAAACAAGCATACGGCCCACCTGATGGTAAGTGGTCACCGTAGCCTATGGACGCCTGCAACACCAGAGGCATCACTTGCGCGTTGCCGACCCTTTAGGAAAAAAAGGAAGTGGGAAGGAGAAGGAACAGGAAGAGGGTAAGAGGGTGATTGAGCCTCCAGCACTCTTACTCACCAAACGAAACACAACAATAGGAACACTGCTATTTCACGTCGATTTTCTGTGAGAGGGTAGTACTTCCCCGGTCGAGCTGGCCCATTCATGCTGAAATCAGCGAGGCTCTACTACTCACAAAATCTAATTAATGTCACTCAATATAATTAAATATGAAGCACAATTATGCGACCAAAAAATTATTTATTCTCGCGTAATTATTATAATAATAATATCTTTTTTTTAATTAATAATATTTTACCACATACACACAACACCATCTAGCCCAAACTAAGCAGAGCTTGTACTATGGGTACTAGACAATGGATAAACATACATATATACTTTTTTTTGTAAATACATACATATTATACATAGAAACACCCAGACCAAGACAAACATCCACGTTCATGCACACAAATGTTTGACTTGTGCGGGATTCGAACCCGCGACTTCAGGCGCGGCAGTCGGTTACACCAACCACTACGCCATCGAGGCCGACAAGTTATATAGTATATTCCACAATAATACCATCTCCACACAATTCTTAGTTCTCTAAGTGATCAGATACAGATGTTCTTTACGTAAGTGGGTCACAAGATCTAGAACTATTGACTAGCACGTCACTGGCATTTGCATTCCTTAATAAATTAATTTATGCTGACTGATGCTGGTTTTCTAGTATTTAAAATAAAATAACTTTATCACCACCAGGTATTAAGTGACATTGTCAAGTACGCTTACCTAATATAATAATAATATTCTATCACCTACACACAACACCATCTAGCCCAAACTAAGCAGAGCTTGTATTATGGGTACTAGACAATGGATAAACATACATATATACTTTTTTTTTGTAAATACATACTAACACCCAGACCAAGACAAACATCTATTTTCATGCACACAAATGTTTGACTTGTACGGGAATCGAACCCGCAACCTCAGCCGTGGCAGTTGGTTATACTAACTACTACGCCTTTAAGTCGTCAAAATAAAAAAGCTTTTCAAATTCAGTTAAAGCTTTGTGCACATTGAAGTACATGAGTGTGGTTAATGCAATGGTCATTATTTATTAGTCATATCTATTGATCAAATTAGTTAGATGAATATAACAGGGTTAAAATGTAATCATATCTCGGCAAAAAATGCGCAGAAACATGAAAGAGAGGCGTGACGAGCAGGAAGAGCGCATCATGCTCGTGACAAGTGTATGACTAAGCTTGGATATCATCGATAAATAAATAATAAAATATCACATACTGTATACAACAATATCTTGGGATACGAGTACAACAATACAACAGCCTTAAAGTCGAAAGGAACTGATAAAGTTACGTTCGACTGTCTGTTGAATTATTGAAACTTAAACAATAAACACAAAATCACAAAGTCAGCCTCGATGGCATAGTGGTTAGTGTAACCGACTGCCACGCCTGAGGTCGTGGGTTCGATTCCCGCACAAGTCAAACATTTGTTTATTTATTTATTTTATTATTTATTTATTGATCACCAACAATTTTTACATTGTGTTTGATTTGTACATTGGCATTACATGTTATAATAATAATAATAATATAAGTAATACAATAATAAAATAATAGAATTAAAACAATAACAAAGAAAAATAATACACACCAATTGCAATATTACTATTAAAATTCAATAAATTAATTAAATTCAATATGTCAAGATTAAATACTAATTAGTGTGCATGAACATGGATGTTTGTCTTGGTCTGGGTGTTTCTTTGTATAATATGTATGTATTTACAAAAAAAAAGTATATATGTATGTTTATCCATTGTCTAGTACCCATAGTACAAGCTCTGCTTAGTTTGGGCTAGATGGTGTTGAGTGTATGTGATAGAATATTATTATTATTATTATTAAAAGAGTAAATATAATTTTGCTGTACAATATATTTTTGACAGCACGCGCAACGCAGCGTACACGATAGTACCAGTTGTGTCGTTTAGAGTATTAACATTTGTAATTAAAATATTGATTACAGGTAATTATTGATGCTTGGTTGATGTTTAAAAATATAGCTTCGTAGAAGTGGCTTAGACATTAAGATGTCCTGCATTCACGCGTCCTCATTCTCGTAATAAGAAATATTTATAATAGAGTTTCGATCTAGTCTGTATAATAAATATCACAAATGGTATGCTTTTTAATAAAAATAAACGTCAAATGAGAACTTAAATTGGATTTAAGTTCGTATTTGACGTTTATTAGACTATATCGAAACTATTTTTGAATCTATTTCATCACGAGGCTTTAGCCGTCTGACTTCAACCAATAAACAGTATGAACTTTGAATGCAAATACAGAATATAAATATATTTAACGAGCTTTTGCCCGTGGCTTCGCTCGTGTTAATTTCGAATTTGATAATCAATTCGGGTTGTACTCTGCTTGTAATAATATAATTCAATCATTCGAAAGACACGTGGCGCCATCTATTATCATAAGAACGTTATTATTGTTTTCTTTGGGAACAGTAATTTTTTTCGGGTTGAAAGGTAGCTTATGTTCGTTTCTGTACACCTGACAAAGTATATGCAAAATTTTAGGATGATCGGTTCAGTGGTTTAGGCGTGAAAGGTAACAAGCAAACAAACTCATTTTCGCTTTTTTAATATTAGTTAGGATTAGGATTAAGACATTCACTATCAAACAAATAAGCCGTCTATTCCTTGCGGTTACATCGGTCGGTGCGTAGTTCCGTACGACTATCGGTATCGCGGTGAAGTTTCACCAACTTTTCCAATATCCCTGTTATTGCGTGTTCTGCCTCCGATAGGATCAGTGGACGTCTTCCCAACTAGACAAGTTCTATGAATTCTTAGTAGTATAGATGTTTAAATTATTTACTAGGTTCGTAAGATCTTCCAGAACTAATAAATAAAGTTTGTCATAAAGCTTATCAATGATAGAAATCTTACACTAAGAATATTGGCTACGTATAGCCAACATTCTTAGTAGACAAACGTGTACTAACATTAGGTACAAAGAATTAAATAATTATTGTAAGAAAAATCTTGTCGAGGTTTTGCTAAATAAGGATCATCATCGTGTCAGCCAAAAGACGTCTACTGCTGGACATTGGCCTCTCCCAAGGTTTTCCATATTTTTTATTGTAATTCCAAATATTTATTTTCTTGTAATATTTCTTCTTTTTAATTTTTGCGTTAGAAATCATGTAATGAAAACTGTGAATGGTGTGCACAGCTTTAAGTGATGTTTTTACTCTGTATCCCAGTTAGTTAATGTGTAATATTAATTATTTTGTAAAAATGTCGTTGCTGTACCTTAAGTAAATAAATAAATAAAACACAGGTTTCCCCGAGATTTTTCTTTCCTTCACCCTTAAAGTGAGCGATAATTAACTATTATATAATAAGCTTATAACTTTGATATGTCAGAAATGCGTCTTGAGACCGATCTCGAGACCTTTTCGTGGCAGTCCAACGGTCTCCCACTAGGCCATCGGTGCTTTTTTTGTTCCTATAATTCAGATATACATACATGTACTCATACGCAATTTCTTTTTCGAAGAGAATTTGCGTTTATTCCAAATTCATATACAAAAACAGATCAAAATTTGCTGGCAGATAATAATAATATTAAATTAGGACTTAACATAGGCAATATTATTGTGATCTACCTCAGTTGTACCAAGACTATATATAGGTAATACAATATCGAGAGAAGGGTTATAATAGAATAGTCACACAATTTCAAACCGCCGAAGCGTGCAATCGCGTCTAAGCCGTCGCCGTGTCTTCAGAACAGGTTTACAACCAAATTCAGTTCTGTATGTTATTGAATAGATATTCCACAATTTCCTTTAACGCCATTATCGGTGCGATGTGTTCTGTCACCAGTTAACATATACCTATATATTATCATATGCTTTATATATAAGCCTATAGAGGAAACGAGACATATTTGGAGGGCAAATGTAATTTTGCAAATGTCAAATCGGATAAAGCATGTACGATGTGATTGAAGCGGAGCTATGAAAGCAGCGGAGGCTAGCGCTCAAACCACCTTTCATTCGATTGCCCAAAAACCCAAACTGAAGTCCGTTGTGGTCTGCTCTTGGGAAATAACATTGTCTACTATACTTTTAAATGTTAGGAGCCTTCTGTACTTATCTATAATCCATGCTGTACTTAGTAGACTGTCATAGCTATCTGCAGCCAATGCTGACTGCATTGTGTTGTTTAAGATTTGAGTTGTCGCTTTTAATTCGTTTTCCAATTGTAAACAACATATGAAATTTTATATTTATTACACTAAGTTATATATGCATAATCTTACGCCAATATCTTTGAGATAGAGGTGTATGACACCCACATTTCATTTTAAAGTATAATAAGGGACAATATGTCTACCAATACAGTTACAGGTACGGTACAGTTGCACAATTTGTGTGATTACTAATTTATTTATTACCAGAAAGACCAAACAGACAAAGATGCGTGATATGGGATTGACCTAGGGACTTATGCGTGACTACCCACCATTCTTCAAACTATACTATCTTATCATTTTCCTTTTAATGTTACATATATTTTCGTAACAGCGTTTCAGTTTACTATTGTTAAATAACTGAGATCTCCAATCAACAGATGGCTAGAACCTAAAAACAGCATTTTTTTTATGGCATCGGAGGCAAACGAGCAGACAGATCACCTGATGGTAAGCGATTACCGCCGCCCATGGACACCCGCAACCCCAAAGGAGTTACAAGTGCGTTGCCAGCCCTTTAAAAAGGAATGAAGGAGGGAAAGGACAAAGGAAAGGATAGGAAAAGGATCGAGGTAACTAGGCCTCCGGCTCTCTCACTCAACAATACGAAACGCAACAGTACGGGTACCGTTACTTCACGCCGGTATTCTGTGAGAGGGTAGTACTACCCCGGTTGATCCGGCCCATTCATGTTGAAATCAGCGAGGACCTTACAAGAAAATTCGAACAGCAAACGTAAATTGCACCAAATAGCAAATAAATTGGCTCGATTTAAACGCCATTTTAATAGCCAACATCACTAAATTCTATCTGTAATTTGATTAGATGTCAGTGAACCGTGAAAGAATTTCGTTTGCACCTAAATAAATACGTCACAGAATTAGTTGGAGGCGTTAAGCTTGTGATTCCACCATGCGTATGGAAATTATGTCGATGCCGAGAGCCAATATTGCCTATTGCTAAGCCAATAAGTAGACACTGTTTCTTTGTAGATCCAATGTCTTGATATTCGAAATAAAGATTACTGTGCCGTGAAAATAGCTTACGTAAATATTTCGCTGCAGCCTTTCTATTGAGAAAAATGTTTTTATTGATACATGGAACTAAGCAGCGACAGCCTTAAAAATCTATTTCTTGATAGTTTATTTTTTTCTTTTTGAAACAATACTCACTTTTTCTTCGTGTTGAATAACTTTGCGCTTACTTACACCAATGGAGACGTCTCGGGTCACTTCCTAACACAGGCAAAAGAAAACATGTTTAGATGTGTAAGGCCATTATTACCAACACAACGGAGCCAGGGAATATGTCAGGAAGACAGAATAATTAGGCTTGCCAATTACTTGGAAAAGAAAAAAACAACGGATTGCACTCCGGGAGTGCCGGCAGAAGTGAAAACTTGAATATTAACGTTGTGCATTTTTTATATTTTGGAATGGTTAGGGAATAATTTTGCACGAATTGCTTTAATTACTCACGCGAGCTCTGAAATCTCTTTATGATGATTCCAGAGCTTGTGTTAGGATAAATGGGACCTACACAGAGTGGTTTAGCATCGATAAAGGTGTTAGACAAGGATGTGTAGCGTCACCTTGGCTGTTTAACCTATATATGGACAATAGTTTGAAAGATTTAAAAGATTGTGAATGGGGATTAAGAATGAATGAGTTACTTGTCAAATGTCTTCTTTATGCCGATGACCAAGTAATACTTGCGACATCAGCGGAAGAGTTGCAGGCGATGGTAACTATTATGCATGGTGCTTTTGACAGCAAAGGAATGAAAATAAATGTATGGTAATGTAATGGTATTTGAAAAGGAAGAGTGCGTGACGATGTGTAATATTATGATTGATGGAGAAAAAGTGGAGCAAGTGAAAGAGTTTGTATATTTGGGTACTTTGTTTACAAGGGATGGTAAACATGACGGAGATATTGAAAGGAGAACGATTGCTGGCAACAAAGTGAATGGAGCTCTACGCGCTTTTATGAACAGTCGAAATGTATCCGAAAAGGCACGTTTGGCTATTCATAGAGGACTATTAGTGCCCACACTTATGTATGGAAGTGAAAGTTGGGTATGGCAAAAGAAGCATGAGAGCAGAATAAATGCTGTAGAAATGAGAGCGTTGAGAAGCATATGTGGTGTGACTCTGAAAGTTAGAATAAGAAATAGTGTGATTAGAGAGAGATGCGGCATGAAAGTGGATATAGTTACAAGAATAGAAAAGGGTATGTTAAGCTGGTTTGGACATGTAGAAATAATGGACGAGGAAAGACTGACTAAGAAAGTTTATAAGGCTAGTATGAATGGAACAGTCGCAAGAAGAAAACCTAGGCGAACGTTTCTCGATCAGATCGGAGGCGTTCTGGACAAAGGCCAGGTTAAGAGCTCCTTGGACCGACGGGCGTGTATGAGGAATGTGATGAAAGTGAATGAAGCCAGAGAAGTGTGTCAGGATCGTAGCAAATGGAAATCCGTAGTCTCTGCCTACCCCTCTGGGAAACAAGCGTGAATCTATGTATGTATGTATGCTTTAATTATCAGTATAAAAGTACTATAATTTATGTGGTAAAATACAATATTCATTTATTGCGCTATCGTACACAAACATGACAATTCTCTCTCCGTCTTACGAATTTTCGATCAGGTCACGTGTCCTGACGCGAGTTTAACATTTTTTACCCATCACAAAAAAAGTGCACAACGCCACTAAAGAAGTTTTCACTTCAAAAAATAGCGGGCTAATTTTGGGTGCAGAATTACCGAATTAGAACTAAATACATATAACTTAAACGCATTAACTTTGACTTGCACGAACACATTTAGTACTCAATAAAAACCGCCTGAAATCCCATAGTCTTTTTATCAAAATTCAGTATTCAGCACATAACTCAACGATGATTTCGCACGACTAGCAATATTCAAACGACTGACTCCGAACTCACGGTGAGTGCGACTATTTTATTCAAATGGATATATGTAAATATAGTGCGTAGTGACTAAAATTACACTAAAGCTTTTGTTGTAGATTATTTAGTTTTGTAGAAGTTTTGTATGACGTGTGGGATAATGATACGCCGGCGTCAGGTAGTACATACAAATAAAACGGGACAAAATTACGAGATACATTTTTACCTGTCAATTGTTGGAATGCCAGACATAATTGAAAACATATTGTGTCTGGCCGTCGGTGTGTCACTGCCACTTATTAGGTTAAGCGGTTATAACCCAATGGCCAAGACTTGCGAACAAGAGATCGTTTGTTCGGTCCCCACCCATTACACTACCTACGTGAACTCACTTGTTACACAAACATTAAACTTAGCTTGATGGGTTAACATGAATGTTAGGAATCACTAAAACGATTTGTTTTTATACTAGATTTTGCCCGCGGCTTCGCTCGCGTAAATGTAGATTAGGTCAATTTTCTATCTCTCGGGAATAGTCAATTTTTCTGGACGAAAGGTACCCTATGTCCTTTTATATACCCCTGATAACATGCATGCGAAATTTCATGATAATCAGTCGTGCAGTTAAGGCGTGAAAGCGTAACAAATATACAAACGAACAAACTCACATTCATATTTAGTTATTTATTGAATTTATTTAAAAAGATCAACGTCTGCACTAGGAATAAATCCTGTGTCTCGGGCGACTTTACAAATATTGAAACAACGGACCCAAATAACACTCAAACTCAGAACTACCATATGTGGATCACTAAATTTTTTATCCCGTGAAGGGATCGAACCCACAACATTCAGCATAGTAGCAGTGGCGAGGCGACCACATAAACCACTACGCCATCCGTGCAGACTGAAATCAAAACTGATAATGTTAACCACAATACACAAATAATGTCCAGTTAGTACCTACTTATATTCTACGAACTTTACATGAATGCTTCAATGTTTCATTACTCCCTTGTTCCTCATTGACGCAGAACTTGCAGTTCCACGGGAATAACTGCGAACTTGTGCATCCATATACTTTGTAGCATTACCTAAATTACTTCGCTCGTTTGCAGGTACTTAGCAGTTTTTGGCGTACGGCTCATGCGAGTGTTGGTGCATTGAAAACTGAAACTTATAGATATTAGCAAGCTATTTGCTCTTGTATAGCTAAGATCTTTTTTAAGATCGTGAATAAGTACTGTACTACAGCTATAGCTCCGTGGGAAGACCAACAGACTGCAATACAGAGGGTCTCGGGTTAGAACCCACGTCGCGCACCTCTGACTTTCAGAAGTTATGTGACTTTTCGAAATTATGTGCGTATTGATTGACAATTATCGCCTGCTCCGTGTCTCAGAGAGCACGTTAAGCCGTCGGTCCCGGCTGCCATGAACATCTATGGCAGTCGTTATTGGGAAGTCAGTGCCCTCTAATATCCTGACACTGGTCTAGGGTATCGTTAGCCTTCGTGTTGCGCAGTTCAGATGGCAGTCGCTCCATGTAAAAACTGATATCCAGTCAAATCCGGTTAGACTAGAAAGCCGACCCCAAGTGACTTGGAAATAATAAAGGCTAAGGAGAAGAAGAATAAGTACTGTTTCCAAGGAATATAAATGAATTGACTAAATCTAGATTAAAGCGAGCGAAGCGGTGGACAAAATTTAGTATAACATACGTGAGATACATATGATAAAGGTATTTTTAAGGTATGTTTCATGCCTGTGTTAGGATACCTCCCCGTTTAGCAAGGGTTATAGAAATGTTCTTAAAATAGCCAGAATTAAGTAAAGGCATGGCACAACGCATGTATACTCGATGGGATACGCATAAGTTTTTAATTAGACCGACAATTTGTGTAGGTTTTAAGTGTCACATAGTACAGGGTTGACCTAATACTGGCTACTAAGAACATTTCTACTCTTTAATATGCCGGACAAACATCGCAACCCATCTAAATACAAGGTAGTACATCAGTCACAAAGTATGACATTTGCACGTCGTGCATCTACTAAGCAAAATTTGGTTCCATGCACTGTGTTAGCAACTACCACCAAATATTAACTACAGTTATATGCCACAAATAAATGCTGAATAACAACGCCATACCGGTCGCCGTCAAACTGGACAGCCATACAAAATGTTGAGACCAAGTCGCTTGCCCAGAAAGCAAAAAAAAAGAAGAACCAAATATAAAATATAGTGTGTATTTATATACTAACTTACTTATCGTGTCGATGGCAACACATTTTATATAATTTTGGACCAGTTTTCGGCAACGCGGATTGCATTTGGTTTAGCCTGGTACAGGTCATCCAGTGTGCACGATTCTGGGCTCACGGGGCACGACAACAGATGACCCATTGTCTGTGGTGATACGCCGCATTCACATGTATTTATATAGACTAGCGGTCGCCTAGTGCTCGAAATTCGAACAAAGTTTGCCTGTATATATTGCTGATATATGTCATTGTATATTGATATATGTAACCATAGTTACGCGTTTCGACTGCGTGTGTCAAATGCATGGTTGTGTGCGTGTAGTGCTTTTTCATTAATTTAATGTATTTCTAATGCATATTTTATATAAATATTAGGATTCGCCCCTCCTTCTCCATATAAACGTTAACTGTGCCAAATTTCATACTCCTCCGTCCGCGCCATTTTCGTAAAAAGGGGTACAAAGTTTTTGCTTCACGTATTAATATATAGATAAGAATAAAGAACGTCAAAGTTTCACTTGTCATTTCACATTTACTTACAATCCCGATTGACTTACTTAGCTTTATTAATTGTATAACTCGTACCTGGTTTATCTGGTGCAAATAATACCTCCTATTGATCATAGTAATACAATTACAGTATATTGGTACAATACAAATACTCCGGGCACATAAAGTAATAGGGATGTAATACGTTACGGTCCTAGATATATACTTGTATGATTCTGGTGATCACCTCGACCATAAACCGATTCATACTGTATAGATAACGTAATGGTTAAGTACATCACTAATACAAATCCATTGAGAGTTGGGAGTACAGTCCCTTTACAATTAAAATAGTTAACCTGTTAAGTCTTAAAATGTCAGACATTAAAAACCTATTGTTTCGGCCGATATGCCGTGTGTGCGCCACAGTCACTGCAATCAAAAGGTTAAGATTAATGAAAAAAATATGTTACTATTTTTAAATGTCTGAACAAAATTGGATTCACCCTTTAGACGTGAGGTGTTTTTTTTTAATGTTCGGATGTAAAGAAATAGTAATATAAATAGCAGGGATAGTCTAGTGGGGAGAGCATTGGATTACCAGGTCTTGACTTCAATCCTAAAGCTCACACAGTTTTAGAATCTTTATGTGTATTAAGAGCCATTTCACAAAATTACGCAAGTGAAGTTTAGGTAAATTCCGATCGCCGAGCGATCGAGACAGTACGATGCGTCTAGGAGCGTCGTGGTATAGTGCGACCGTGTCAACAATTACGTTTTGATACTTTTCTTGGTACCTATTGCTTGAATTGACCACTGAGTTGACCACTTACTAACAGTGGAGGAAAACATTGTGCCTCTGATAGTTTATAAGACAGTTTACAAGTTCTTAAATACATAATTATAAACTCTGTCAATCTTGATATCAATATATTTTTATAGAACACTAATACCGTGGGCGGCACATATTATGCTTTATTAATATCTCAATAACCTTATAAATACACGTAAGATTTAGTCACCGTTATTACTAAAATTAATTAACTTTTTAACACCTACATAAGTTAGAAAGTTCACCCATGCGTGGAGTACATTGATGCCAAAATGTCATATCATCATATTTGTTGCTACGTATTTTATAGACATATGTAAATAGTATTAAAAGCGTTATATTTTAATTATCACTACAACAATAATCAACATAGTGAAATAAAAATAATCATTAGCATTTACTACGCTATTACTTAAAGTGTTAAACATTTCAAATCGTAATGACAACTGTTAACACTTAGCACAACAATAGACGACGGCTGAGACTAAACGTAGATGAATTTAATTATTTCACTGTTGACTTTTATTTGTTATATTCTGTGACTGATGAAACCGCTAATGCGCGAATAACAAATAACATTAAAGCAAATAGTTATTTGAATAGTAACGTTTCATGGCGCAAATTCTAACTCAAGATGGTTTCTATAAAATGGTTTTAATGTAGGCATTGATATCTATGAGGTGCTTCTTTGTATATGTATGTATGTCTGCCGGACCAATTAGTGCATGCACGTAATCGAATGGATTCTAAAGAAATTTGGTATGAAGATCACCATGGCGAAAGACAAAGATATCTTAACAGGTGCAGTTACTAACATTCGCATTATTTTATATAGAAACATTTATGATAGTATGTGATTAAGTTATTTAGGAGGCGCAGCAGTAATAATGGTGATTGCTGTGCGTGAGGGGTTGAGTTCGATTCCAATGTCGGCCAAAGGGTTACTGGTTGGACGAATCTATAAAAAAAAAACAACGGGTTGCACTCCGGGAGCGCCGGCAGAAGTAAAAACTTGAATATTAATGTTGTGCATTTTTGATATTTTGGAATGGTTAGGGAATCATTTTGCACGAATTGCTTTAATTATCAGTATAAAAGTACTATCATTATGTGGTAAAATACAATATTCATTTATTGCACTATCGTACACAAACATGACAATTCTCCCTCCGTCTTACGAATTTTCGATCAGGTCACGTGTCCTGACGCGAGTTGAACGTTTTTTACCCATCACAAAAAAAGTGCACAACGCCGCTAAAGAAGTTTTCACTTCAAAAATTGTATTGTCAAATGGAACTGAATCGGTATCTGGTAGACAACAGGTACGCTTCGTATTATATAGGACCTACTACAGTAGCTGGTAAAATGTAGGTATAACACTTACAGAGATACATAATCATAACAAAGACAAGTGTCAACAAAGACAAAAACTAGTGACAAAAGTCTAGCAAATAAAGATTATTATTATTATTATAACAATGATGAATGTTCATGATGAATGATGAATGTTCACTTCTAATTCCATGGATTCTGTACAAAATGCAATGGTTGTTTAATAAATTAATTTATACTTATTTATTTATTTAATTTAATAATAAGACTATATACATATTTATGTATATTATTAATGTATTATTAATAATAAGTATCAATAACCTTTTGTACGATTTGTATAGTACTTAGCTTAGTGTCTACCCGTATTCGTTATTTCAGTTCACCATAATTGTTTTTTGTAATTTAAGACAAACCATCTTAGTAGATTATTTTTTTTATGTGTGCATTATTTTTATATAAAAATATGTAGATAGTACTTCGCTATTACAACCGTGCATACGTTACACAGTATAACAATTTCTTTACACGACCGCTGACATTATTCTCTTCTTATTAAGAAATTCTCAAGTCATTCCAAAGCTAACTCGCCCTTTATAACTTTAGAGAGATACTGACAGTCTACAAAGAAAAGTTTGTTACATTTAATTTACAAATAGGTTTGTGTTACTACCCATAAAATATCGAATCTAAAAGCACTTTACAAGATTGAAAAAGATAATGTATAACAATGTAAGAGGCAACAAAACTATATGTTTAAAAGCACTATTCAATATATTTTAGAGGGGCATATCTTTAATATTATATAACTTTTACAGAGAATCAGACATATCAAATCAAAATATTTGACGACCTCGATGGCGTAGTGGTTAGTATAACCGACTGCCACGCCTGAGGTCTCGGATTTGATTCCCGCACAAGTCAAACATTTATGTACATGAACATGGATGTTTGTCTTGGTCTGGGTGTTTCTATGTATAATATGTATGTATTTACAAAAAAAAGTATATATGTATGTTTATCCATTGTCTAGTACACATAGTACAAGCTCTGCTTAGTTTGGGCTAGATGGTGTTGTGTGTATTTGGTAGAATATAGAATATTATACGCTTCAATTTAAAATCCTTCAGTTTTATTGGTAGAAATATCCTAACTAATATTATAAAATCGAATATTAGTTGTTTGTTACGCTTTTACACCTTAACTACTCGACCGATCATCATGAAATTTTGCATACACGTTGTTATAGAGTATCTGTCTACCAGAAAAAAGTACCGTTACTAATCTAACCTGTATTTACGCAAGCGAAGGCACGGGCTAAATCTAGTACATAATACTTTCAGTAATAATAATAATTTATTTATTTCTCTCTTACACAGAATGGTTGCAAAAATCTGGTCTTAAACTATGTTTTACATGATCGAGTAGGTGAGTCTGTATGAGAGACTGGTATCTGCACTAGGAGGACCTGTATGACAGATTACCAGCCTCTCCTAACTCTAGATAAGCCAATCAATCATATCAAGTCAAAATATTTTATGCTTCAACTTAAAGTGCTTCAGAGTCTGGTAGGTAAAATAGACAAGGATATTATACTTAGTTATGCTTTTTTGCTTCGTGTAAATGGGTAGAACAACTCACGCAATGAACAACACAAAGTTTAAAAGTAAGGCTCCTAAGCTTCATCCGCCGGTGAACACATAAAACCGTTAGTCCCTGTCAGTACCCTTATAATATTCGGACAACTCTCTCGACATCTAAGAATCAGGTCATCGCCTAATTACATTTTAATTGTGGTGCCGTACTAGCTTGGCCTAGTTGACTTTTAGATTAATCATATCGTGCACTATACGAGGCTGTATGAAGGTTACCACGCGAGAAATCGAGAAGCTACGATGGGCCTCAACATACTATTGTTATTTTCGTTTACGAAATGATGGTACTTATCAATTAACAATTTAGATATTCCTATAATTATCAATACTATTCTAATACATACAGAAGATGGTTCAAATATTCGAGTAGATTCTAGAATATTTATTTTTAGTCTCGTGTCGTCACAGATGTTTCAGCATTCAATTAGGTAAGTAATTAATTTGTCTATCGGTGTATGGGTGTCGGTGTCTAGATACAATGCTTTCATCTGCTGACAGAGAATTTTTAAGCTCAGTAGAATCTCTACCAGCAACTAGAAAAAGTTGCAGAAAGGCAAAATACAAGGTTTCCAATACTCCTCAAGGAAGAGATAGGCTATCAAAACAACTGATGGTTTTGTCTCGGCAGCGTCATTATTTTTTTCTGTTTGAAATTCTAATACTTTACATATTTAAAAAGACAACTCCTGTATTAACAATGAATCTTGTGTCGCGGGGGTCTTTACAAACATTGAAACAACGGGCACAAAAAACATCCAAGAAACAATTAGTTATGGATCAGACAACATTATAGCATTAAGAATTAATAATATTGTGTCGCGGGGGACTTTACAAACATCCAAACAACGGACAAAGAACATCTGGACTCGATACAACTAGTTATAAATCACACAAATTTTTGTCCCATGTGGGGATCGAACCCACAACACTCAGCGCAGTAGCAGCGGTTAGGCGACTACTTAAACCACTACGCCATCCATGCAGTCATATGTTCTTTGACTACGGCACCCACTCACCATCAAGCAGGCGATGGTGGCAAACAGATGCCTGTGCAATTTTAAGCGATACATACATATTCACACGCGTATACGGGGTACTGATAACTCGACGTATTCCCGGCAATAATAGATAGAGGAGCTAAAATGCAATAAATTTAACCCCCCCATATGTATGGCGGAAAGTTAACCGTTTTCGAGATATGCTGAATTTAATGATTTTTTTTTTAAATATCCTTTTTTTGCCCTTACAACATAATAAAAAAAATTGGCTCATTGAATGTCTTTGTACATTTATTTCAATTTATAAAGAACCTAGAAATAAAGCTTAATAAATAAAAAAAATATACCCATAAATGCGTAATAAACAATAACCATGACTAAAAATGTTTTAAATCTAATTAATAATTTCAACGTTGCTCGAATAAGTGCTTCGTAAAATTAAATAAAAATAAATTTAATTTAATTAATTTCTTCG
Organism: Catocala sponsa; assembly: GCA_963564715.1. NCBI lineage: Eukaryota > Metazoa > Arthropoda > Insecta > Lepidoptera > Erebidae > Catocala > Catocala sponsa. Next base: position 22,149,072 of record OY751334.1, on the reverse strand, counting down.
GTTAAATTTATTACATTTTAGCTCCTCTATCTATTATTGAATCCGAGAATACGTCGAGTTACCAGGTAACCCTGTATACCCGAAAGTATCGGCACAGGTGTATTACATTCACATTTCAGAGCCTATTGTGGTTTACAAGATACAGTTCTTGATTCCATGCTTCAACTGAGAATTTCTTGACATAAAAACCCAATAAAGCTTTGTGCTATCCGAAAAATCGAACGCGAGACCAAATGCAACATCTACAATCATTCACTTGCATGACCTAAGATTTACTATAATAATTATCCCAAATTACATTCACAATTTTATCCATCCACATACTCATCCCCATACTCACAACACACACGTACACATCTGCATCCCTCACTTACACATCTAACATATTTCAATAATAAATATATAAATTAAGTATGTAATAACTCTCTTCTGTGTCTATGGTTACATTGTTTTGGCTGAGCGCTGCCTCCCAAAATACAGGCTATAGCCTAGTTTGGGAATTAGTGTTAGTAAGTATTGTGCTAACTTTAAGTGCTAAATTAAGGTTCAGGCAATGTACTACATTTCTATGTCAATAAACATTATTATTATTAATAAAAAAAATGCGCAGCTGCTGCATGCACTACCAGTCTGTCTGACAGTATAGTGAGCGACACACATAGGCAGGAATCATCGTTGTTTCACGATGTAAAGCAATGCACTATAACGTTATATGCTTAAAGTAAGCAACAAAATATAGTAGCTATAAACTTATGTAAACCAGTAATTAAGTAGGCATTGTGGTGAAAATTGAGGCGTCCGAAGCTAAATTGATGTTCTGGTGTTCATTACTCAAAGTCGCCACGGTCTAATGTAATTATGAAAGTTTCCCAGAACGCCTACATACTGGCCTCTAGGCGGATAAAAGTAATTATAATTAAGTTGACATAGGTTTTATTAGTGATTGAACTTTAGCTGGTCAAAGGTTAGATAATAGGATTTTGGATCTGATGTAATTGGAACACATTTACTTTTGGTATAACGATGGTTCAGTATTTTTGTTAGAAACAAAATAACTTCTTGACAAAAATACGGAATGCGGTCTTTCTGGTTCCAGGATATGGGATTACGCTTGCATATATGGCTGATTGTGGGATATCTGGTTTTATTTACCTCTGAGTCTTATTCGAAGAGGTTAATGAAAACACTATGTCGGTATATGTGCCTGTCTGTTAGTGACCGGAATAACTCCGGAACCACTCAACCGATTGACTTGTAACTTGGTGTGCAGATACCTTGAGGTCATACCTCAGTCGAATTTGAATATAGGCCTTGTGGATCAAAGGACCCCTGAGATATAGGGGTCACAAGGTCACATGTATTTTAAATGGCAAAATATTGACTTGGAACTTGGTGTGCAGACACCTTGGGGTCATACTCGGTCGAGTTTGAATATGGGTCCTGTGGATCAAAAGAGCCCCGAGATATTGGGGTCATTCCTTTTCATTACTTTTACATTTAAGACGAAGAGGTTGAATCCTGGGTTTTTATACCCATCTCGTTACGTGTCTAACTGCATTGCTGTGAGCGTAAAATTAAAGTAAGCCGAAACTAATATACATATTTTATTATTTACTTTTAAAATACTTAGGATTTCATACACATTGGAACCACATATTCAGAGAACATTCATAAAGTCAAAATGTGGATCGCAAAATTATTGCTCCATGTAAAATCAAATGCCATCCATGCAGCTATTACGGCTTCTACAGCTTTTGTTAATTACTCGCAAATTGCATCTGTTCTCTACGGGTCCTGAATGCAGCTACCTATGACGTCACCGATACACCCTATATCGAAGCAAACAACACTGTCGTGACACTATACAGCTAAAATCAAACAGAACGGTTGAGCGCACATTTTAAAGCAATAATATTTTATGTGAGTGCGAATATGTGGTTTTCACGCGAGGCTGGCCGCCTTCCAAGATATTTATCTGCGACTAACTTCTTTACTATTGGTCGTAAGTCCTCGTGATGTATGTGCCGATGTATCTGAAACCCTAACTCTTTCTTGTTTACTGTATTTGGTTTTATTGAAAATTCTGCAGCTCTTTACGAGTGATTTGTTGTTCAAAGGTTGTTTGTTGCTTTAAAGTGATCTTTAAGATAAATAAGTAAAATTCTTTTGTTCGTACATGAGGGTAAGGTCAGCAACTAATGGATCGATTTTGAAAATCCTTTAATAAATAGAAAGGTAGATTCCTGTTTTTCATTTTACTAATATTATAAAAGTTTATATATTTAGACGATTCACGCGTAAATCTGACTTAATTTTTGATGCAACTTGGCACAAAGATAGAACATGTATCGACATATAAAATGGAAATGGAAATCCGTAGTCTCTGCCTACCCCTCTGGGAAACAGGCGTGAATCTATGTATGTATGTAGATATATTATGATTTTAAAGAACATAAACATTTATTTAAATAAATTAACTTCTTTATCATTTAACCGTCTAAACAGAATTCAGAACAACAAAAATGGACGAAAGGTAGGTGACAATAAAATCTTCTCTAAAATCTGGAGTAACAAGTAGCTTTAGAAACGGGCACTGAGAAACCACTTTTGGCCAACAGAGGAATGCAGCGAAAAACCACAGCCATGTTGAAGTTGGTGTGTTACTACGGTCAGCGTAGTTTAGAGAGCTGCATAAGCTGCTTGTACACGAAGCAAGTAGTAAGTACAGGCTACATACGTGAGCTAAGTGTGCGGGTTACATGCGCAAGTTAATCATGCCATCAAAAATGGCATGCGTCAGTTGTTTACATAATAATAATAATAATATTCTACCACATACACGATAACACATACACTTATGCGGCTTACATGATGCATGTAAGCCGCATAAGTGCCTTTATCAACTTGTAAGTAGAGTTACCAAACAACATCTGTGACGCTTAATATATGAATATTATATATCTTAGATTTGAAACTCTCATAACAAGTTGCACTCACTGATCAGTAAACGATTAGCGAGGTTAAGTAACGTTGGATGCGGTCAGCCTATAGATGGGTGACCACTTAGTGGTATTTCATCTCAGCGTTTCCGTGCTTCGGAGGTCACGTAAAAAGTCGATTCCCGGTTGTTGCCAAATTGACAGCAGTCGTTAAGCCATGTCAGAGGCCTACGGGCGGCTTAAACAACTCTTGACAACAGGTTGGCCACTAACCACATGAAAAGAAAGAAACAAGATTTTAGATTTAATAATAATATGGTTCGGCATATTATTTCTTTTTTGCAAGAAGTACTTACTTTTATCTTTGTAGTTTACATACCAGTTTATATATAAACTGTGTATACATAACTTGGGATGATTAAAATATTCCCTACATTTTATCAAATATTAGCTTGAAGGCCTGAGCTATATAACTGTTGTACTGAATAGCATAATTATTAAATATGTGTAAAATGTTTGTGTTAGCACTTAATTGGGTTATACATGAGATCTGAAAAAATTATATAAAAATATATGCTTCTGTAATATGTGTGTATATGCTACGGACAGGATCTATGTAACTAAAAAACCTTGCGCATGTACCTAACCTGCAGTACAAGTGCACACTTGTGCAAATGTACAAGAGCTATAAAGAAGGTGCTTTTTCACCATAAGGTGACCAGTAAGTTGCTTTTTTTACAAAAGCTATATAACGCTTTAAAGAGAGGGATAAATCATCATCATCATCATCATCATCAGGCTATAATAGTCCACTGCTGGACATAGCCCTCCCCCAAAGAGCGCCATAGCGCCCTGTCTTCAGCTTGCTGCATCCAGCATCTGCCTCATCGTCGTCCCACCTGGTCGGAGGGCGTCCTACACTACGTTAAATAATAAAAATGAAAAAATGAGGGATAAATGCTCTTAAGTAATGCATAAGCATGTCTAAAATGTACTAATATAAAATAGAATAACGAATTATTTTTTACTTCTGTTAATAAACAAAACAATGGTACTTGGTCTACTAAAATTGAAAGGAATTAACGCGATATAAAAAGCGAAAAGAATCGAAATTGTAAGCTCAAAACATTATAATAACTTTATTGTATGAATACAGTTGAACTCAATAATAACTGCTTCATAAAAAGCTTTGTAACTAAAATCGAATGGATTCGAAAAATCAAAACGAAAAAGAAGTAAGTACAATTTGATTATTGAAAATTTTTTTAACAACTTAGTTCACAATCGACTCGCAGCAGATGATCTGTTAATGTTACTGTCATTTCTTCCAACACAAGAAGCGATATTTTAATTAAACGAAACACTCATTGTATAAACACCACTATTAACACACAATAGGAACTATAATCGAATGTAAATATTGGTTGTTACGTCGTTATGCCATTGCGGTCGTTTACCAAAGCAGTGTTTGTGAAATTTCATTACATTTCAGTAATCGGAACGTCTGACAATTTCGTCATGGTCTAACGATTGTGTTTATTAGAATGTTCAAATTAAACATCAATAAAGTTTTATTGGAATGAGATTATGTTGGCAAGTATTGATTGTTACAGTAAGTGGATAATGCAAATTTTTGTTTTTCTTGCTTCGCACGATCGACTCGACTGCAATGTTGAGATGTAGACTGCCTAATAACTGGTTGAAGGAATAACGTGCAATTGAGAATTACAAGGGTATACAGATTGAAATACATACCTACTTGAACATGTACATTAACGTACTTCATTATATTCTATTCATACTTTTTTTTTATTTTGCTCGTCAAAATGACCACACTCCACCTGATGGTAAGCAGTCGTATGGTCTAAGAGCAGTGGCCTCCACATCGCCCCCACAGTAGCCGAGGCGATGTTGAGGTCTCTACTTTGGCGGCCTGAGAAGATGCTTTTTCACGCCCCGCTTAAAGAATATATGAGTTCGACATAATATGATCGAAATTATAAAGGCGCGCAAATTATGTTTGCTTTTGATGTTAAAGCGCATTCACTTATGTTGTTTTTTAATTTACTTTTTTTTATCGAACCGCCTTTCACGTTCAGCAGTTATTACACTTTTTAAGAAGCCGTTATTGGAAGTTAATCGCAACGTTTATAACATGAAGACAGCAGTTCTAAGTAGACATGCCACAGTTGTACACGACGTGTCTAATGTAATATTAGAAAACGAGTCAAACCATGACCAAGATCCTAAGAAGCCGGTCAAAATTAAGTATGTTCCTTTATGTCTATACACTTAAATAAAGTATTTTTGTATAGTATGTATTTCAAAAATGTATTACATCCACATGTTGCAAGATGTCTATAAACCGTTAAAGACGTCGTAGTCTAACACATTGCCAGACACTATACTACTACTAAAATTATATCTACATAAACTCAACAATATTTTACCCAAGCCGATAATCGGACCTGTAATTATCGTGAAACGCGTTATACGCAATTGAATACATTCGTTCGTGCTTATTCTTACCATGAAACATCATTCGTCACGAATATCATCGTATGACGTTTGGACCTCCACCGTAAACCCTACCGCGAAGTGAAAAACGTGCTAATGTCACTTTGACATCCCGCTATTCGTAATTTTAACCTCTAAATACACGAAAGCTTAATAGGTAACTTTTTACTTTCGTGATTGCGAATTTTATTAATAAAAATACTGTATTGGACCCGGTAGTAATTTTATCGTGCTCGTCAACATGAGCACGATTAAATTTCTAATATATTTATCACTTTATAACATCGTTGATGTTATAAAGTGATAAATATGTTAGAAATGAAACTTATCGGTATTATGCTATATCAATACTTTTCTAATACAAGCATTCGACCTTAGCATACTTTTGTACGATATTTTAGTTGCAATGGCAAGATTAGAAATCGCTGGCTCACTATTACAAGGTTCTATGTTAATTTTTGTAACTTTGGGGAAATGAGGTTTAAAATTTGCATATCAGTAAAAATAACTTAAAAAGTAACTTAGAACTATTTGCGAGTTAATATTATGAGGTGGTAAGTGCTTTCATCTATTACTATATTAATCTAAACAAAAAGGATTGATATATAGAACTATGCAAGATCCATAACTAATTTTTTTAAAAATGTAACATTGAATCTTGTAATATTGGACCAGCGAAATGCTTTCAATTTTATCGGTATTTATCACTACATCAAAGGGCTCTGAGAAATCTTTAACGGGAGACTTTAATTTTACTGGATAAACCAACATGCGCAAATAAGTAATGGGGAAATAAAGAGAACTTAATTTATTTAATAAAAAATCTTATCGATCTGATTCCAAGATTGATCACAGCCATAAGCGGACGATTATGTTTGTGGCCAATCGTGGGATCAGATCGATCACATTTAGATTGCACATATTATTATGCTACAAGATCGTTCAAAATGTTTATTTTTCATTCTTCAATTCTATAAGGAGCAACTAAAAGACGTGATTTTATTAACAGAGTTTAGAAATGCATCACACGCACACAACATCGGCAATGACGCAGATACATAAAATACTTAGATATAGACACATAAAATTCACGAAGTAACATTGCAATCGATCGCAAAAAGTTACAAAAAAAGCATTGTCGCCTAAGCTTAGAATACAATACTCTGTGTTGTTCTCGTAATGTTTGATCCCAAGCACAAATGGTTAGTAAATTCATTCTGTAGACAAATTTTACATCACCAAAACTTAAATGGAGTAGGTCCAAACATCAGCCTTTCCTAATTGTCTTTGTTAGATGAAAATGCAGGGAGATTTAAGTAGAATTCGTATCGTAGCTTCGTAGATTATGTACTAATGATATGGAACTTATGCTAACTAGTATGGAGGAAAGTTTGCTTGCTGCGCAGCTATGTATTACGGTCGGGAACGGGCGCTACTTGTGGTCATTGTTCGACTGCGCTGTCGTAAACTTGGTATGGATGTTTACATTTGCTGCAATAGTTTACTTTGTACTAATTGCCATTATATATTGGCTTAAGCCTTTTATAAGATAAGGGGCTTCTAATCGAGCAATATTTTCTTGCAATTATTATGTCATTGCAGTCTATGCAAATAAAATTGAAGTATCTGTTTATAATGTCAAAATAATAGTTTTTTACTAAATGCATATGAAAGTTTATACGGTACTTATATATAAAATCGATTGTCTCTCTGTCTGTTAGTTCCAGCTAATCTCTGAAACGGCTGAACCGAGTTTGACGAGACTTTTATTGGCAGATAGCTGATGTTATGTAAGGAGTAACTTAGGCTACATTTATTTCGGAAAATATTAGGCTTCTGTGTTAAAAGTATTAAAGCTTTTTTGTTAAATTCCAAGCAGATGAAGTCACAGGTAACACCTAGTATTACATATTGCAAGAAATCCGGCGATCTCACCAACTTTGCAGTGGTCGGCCATCTCGATCATAATTAACTCCTTATATGTATAGCCGGACGATACCCGAAATATATCATGTTTATGCGCACTGGGTTTTATGGCTAGCAATGATGCCAGCCACTATATTGCAGCCACATATTGAAGTAAAATAATGCCTGATTGGAATCCATTTTAATAAAGCTCTTTCAGAATATAAAATTTCGTGAATTATTTAAATGCTTAAATGCATTCAACGTACTTAAAATAATGTGGCAGTTGCTTTGTGACTATCATAATAAAAATGTATAGTTCTTTTAATTTAAAGGTTTATCAGTAAAAATAGATTTTGCAGACGTAATTTGCAAGACGTAGAAAAGTAGATGCTTATACATCATTCTCCATTGTCCACATACATTTAGATAATATGCTTAATTTTTTAAAATCTGTATTTAATTAAGCTGGTTACGTCATACGTCATTAATTCTAAACTCTTATATATTATTTTTACTTATAATTTTCAGGTCTGAATAGTAACGATGATCAATAAAAGTACCTGTAATAACACATGCTGACTGCGCGGATGGAGTAGTGATTTTAGTAGTCGCCTCACCACTGCCGCCGCGCCCTGTGTTGGGGGTTTGGTCCCCACACGGAACAAATATGTACATACATACATACATAGATTCACGCCTGTTTCCCAGAGGGGTAGGCAGAGACTACGGATTTCCATTTGCTACGATCCTGACACACTTCTCTGGCTTCATTCACTTTCATCACATTCCTCATACACGCCCGTCGGTTCAAGGAGCTCTTAACCTGGCCTTTGTCCAGAATGCCTCCGATCTGGTCGAGAAACGTTCGCCTTCTTGTTCTTGTTCTTGCGACAGTTCCATTCACACTAGCCTTATAAACTTTCTTAGTCAGTCTTTCCTCGTCCATTCTTTGTACATGTCCAAACCAGCTTAACATACCCTTTTCTATTCTTGTAACTATATCCACTTTCATGCCGCATCTCTCTCTAATAACACTATTTCTTATTCTATCTTTCAGAGTCACACCACATATGCTTCTCAACGCTCTCATTTCTACAGCATTTATTCTGCTCTCATGCTTCTTTTGCCATACCCAACTTTCACTTCCATACATAAGTGTGGGCACTAATAGTCCTCTATGAATAGCCAAACGTGCCTTTTCGGATACATTTCGACTGTTCATAAAAGCGCGTAGGGCTCCATTCACTTTGTTGCCAGCAATCGTTCTCCTTTCAATATCTCCGTCATGCTTACCATCCCTTGTAAACAAAGTACCCAAATATACAAACTCTTTCACTTGCTCCACTTTAAATGGGTGTTCCGAGTCTGGATGTTCATTGTGTCAGTTGTTTGAATGTCCTTCGGGACACAGGAATAGTAATCTAGAGCGATAGCTGTCTTTTAAAAATAAACTGAAAAAGGAACAGGTATTTCACATACTTATCCCAGTTTTTAAAGGGATTAAATATAATGATCAGCAAAAATACTAATTGCGCAGCAAAATATGCTTACTAAAATATATCATAACGAGCACCTATACGCCTCACATCACTGTATTCTGTCTCGGAAGGGTTAGGTTAGGTTAGGTTCCTTCCATTGGGTGAGAGAGGGAACACCCCAGGTTTTTTAGTGGGTATACCAGTTTGGGGAGTCCCACACACCCCGCCGGTGCCGTCCCCTAGCCGGCGGATAGTGCATCAAGCATTTTTTTTCCTGGGTACCAAAAAAAAAACAAGGTTAGGTTCCTTCTTAAAAAAAAAAAAAAGGTTCCTTCTTAAACCCACCCAAAAATAGGAGCCCCGCCAAGCGGGGTAAATGTTTGCTGGCCATGAGTTGCTGATCAATTAGCTATTTCTGCTCATAAATTATATTTTTCTGCTCACAAAAATACCAGTACTATGCTAACCATTTAAATAACACCCGTTTTTAAATAGGTAAGAAGATGCCTACAAATTACAGATCTTACAATATGCATGATATTAATGTATCAGGGTTGTAGGAGGTTCTATTGCTTTTTCGACATTCATTAAAACCAGCTCATCAATTTTAAGTACACTCATCCTGTTCGTTCATTTATCTCTACTTCTATCGCTACATTACTTATTTGTTAAAACGGTTTATCGTATTGTACGAAAGCTAATCTAGTAAATTAAATGGGCTGAAGAGAAATACGAACTAAAATTGCTTCGTAAAAGCTACTTTAACATAGTTTCCTTTAGCTCTCAGAGCCTGTAAACATACTACACATTACTAAATAGAAGCACTAAAACAATTTTCTGGTTACGCAAGAAGTGCGAAAACACCCTTGACTTGATTAAGTGCCCCGTCAGAGGAAATAAGGGTAAATACGAAAATACGAATATTCACAGCCCCGTATCAGATAGGGTTACCAAACTTCCTTAATTTTTTTTCAACTGACTGTTTTGACTGACTTGACAAGAATTCGCTATGGCAAAACTTAAACTAAATCTTGAACCATGAGTAATTAAATATTGATCGTAGGTAGTTGCAGTAGTTTCACTTAATCACCTATCAGCTAGTCTGGATACTTACATGAGACAATAATTCGTACGATTACGAGTAACAGTTATTAAAACATTTCTAAACTTAGATCTCAGTGAATTATTATAGTATAGAATAAATTATTTTTTAGCTTTTGGATATAACCGATCTATACATTAAAAAATGACATTCTTCACTGTTAGCGAATCATTCCTCTCGACTACACGACCATGCTTCTAGAATTTTTGTATTTTCCTGCAGAGCATAATTTTACAAATGCAGCCAATTTTGTAGTTTAAAATCAAATTGTCTGGTAAGCTATTTGAGAATTCTAATTCGAAGAATAAAAGTATTACCATTGTAACTTTTAAATGGTGACTCATAAAATTATGGCAAAATTTTTATAATGTCACTTTGTCTATTGCCCCATCGCCTAGTCATCATTTTAAAATGGAAATATTAGGAAGTCATGAATTTGAGCATCTACTTACATTTGTCCTACTTACATTTGTCCTACTTACATTTGTCCTACTTACATTTGTCCTACTTAAATTTGTATTATTTCTGCATATTTTACTACTAGATGTTCCCGCAGTTTCACCCGCGTTTATCGTTACTGTGCCGCCCCCGTGGGTCGTAGCGTGATGTTATATAGCCTATAGCCTTCCTCGATAAATAGGCTATCCAACACTAAAATAATTTTTCAAATCGAACATCGTTTGTACTATGTCTGTAATGGGTAATTATTTTGCTGTGATGTTATTTTAAAACTGCTATATCTCCTAAGATATTCATTGAAATCGAATGATGTAAAGGGCAATTTTGTTTTAAATTAAATACTTGTGATGAATAACGTATTTATTTGGATAAGGATTAATATCATGTTTATAAAAATACCTTCGCAAATAATGCATTATTTTAGAACAAATTTGATTAGCATAAAAATGCATAAAAATGGTTATAGTGAGCCAACCTTAAAAGATAAACATATGCTGTCGCGGACTTTTCTTTAGAACTTTTAAAGGGAAACAATTCTGTCATACATTATTTTTGCGAAACTTTAACTGTTTACGCAGCGCACGCAGCGGAAGCTCTCAAAAGGAAAAAATACTCTCCGATTTTGAAACATTCTTCATTGGTGCTCCGCTCCTATTGATCTTAGCGTGATGATATATAGCCTATAGCCTTCCTCGATAAATGGGCTATCTAACACTGAAAGAATTTTTTAAATCGGGCCAGTAGTTCCTGAGATTAGCGCGTTCAAGTAAACAAACAAACAAACAAACTCTTCAGCTTTGTAATATTAGTATAGATAAATAGTAAAATTGGCAGTAAGACGTGATTTAAATAAATAATTAATATTTATTTTTATAAATATTATTGCAGTTACACTTTCGTTCATCTATGTAGGTAGCCCTGCATACACCCACGGTGAGATGAATTATATTCGCCGTGAGTACTCATAATAGGTAGTCGGTATTTATGAGCTCAGTGGAGAAATATACGTGTTGTGATTCCAACATTGTACGGGAATAATAATCATGATCAAGAAAATCAAAGAAATTCTGAATTAAATGAAGGTGAAGGAGAGAGTTGGAAAATCGATAACAAGGATATCAATGTTTGAATACATTTAGTATAACTAAAGAGCTAGATTTTAAAAAATACAGTAAATACAGTATATGTGTTCTAGAAATACTTATTATATGTATTAAAATAAATGATTAAATCAAGCTTTATTAATAAGATAGGGCTAGGAATTCTCTTAGAATGACATGATTTACGAATACATATCTTCACAGATCTTCAGAAGAACTAGTGGTTTAAATGATTCGAAAACGACTATCGGTATATCGATGACAGTCTTTATCAGAAATGGCTTATGGCTTATTATTAATGGCCCTTTCTAGTTGCATTGATGATGCAAGGAGCTTCGTTAACTTGATGAGCTTTCGTATTAGCTTGTACCTCTAAGATGTTTTGTTTCAATATTTGACTCTAAATTCATTTACATTAATTATAATTATGATTGACTCATTGCATTCGAATACATCTGTACTGAATTTCCAATTATTGGAATGTTATATCAAAAAGGTACAAGAACACACTTGCAATAAATGAACATTTTTATTCGCAACAATACTACCTAAAACAATAAAATTCATAACAGACTTTTATATTTAGATTTAGAAGAGCACGTAAAATTCCATCTATGTTACTCTATTTAACTACCACCGACCGAATAGTTTCATTCGCCGACACAAAAAAAAATTTACAAAAAAAATTGCTAGAAATTTCATCCGTTCGGAAAGGCTTTTACCAATTACCTTATATCGGGGGTAACAATCTGTCGGACTAAAATGTAAAACAAAATGTCGGCAACAGTGATATACCCCTGAGTAAACCAACCACGGTTTGTCGGATGTCAACGGCCACTAACAGAGTGGTTCAAAAAAAGTTGGACAGCGGAAACTTAGTTCTTTATGGCACAATAACTGTTAGGTATGGCCTAAAACGGGTACAGCTTTTTGTTTAATGTTTTGTTTGAGATTGAGTATAGAAATACGAAGTACGACACAGATAACTGTAGGATGTGCAATTGAATATTGTTTCACCATGTTTATTTTTTGATTGTATGGTTTAAATTGAAACCCAACAGCTCTCTATAAATATAGCTAGAGAAATGTCATTGTAATACGTTTCAGCTTTAAATCTCCAAGATTGTTAATCTTAGAGTCATGATTTGTTTTAGTGAGGTAGTAACATGATTATTATATACGGAATGCTTCATTATATTTGGACTCACCTAATTATTTATTCATTAAAGACTAAAAGGTATATCTTACTTCTAATACAACAAGTGTTTCGTACAATAAAACGTCGTATCAAAGGACAAGTATATCAATTTTCTTGTAACTGTCTATTTTAGATTAGTTCAGTTTCCAGCCATTAACAATGTCTCCCTAATTGCGTATTACTCTTTCACAAATTAAATGTCACGGTTTTGTCGGCCTTAAGCTTTTTACCTTAATTCCTTTCGAGCTATTTTGAAAGGATTAATGTATTAGAAGTTGTTCTATAGATAGATATCAAGTATATTTTCCAGATTTATTCGAAGTTGCACCGCTGGCCAATGCTCAATAAGAATTAATTACTCCCTTCTCCTTCAGTTCCGTTCATAAACACTTCACTACGACACCGCGTGTTGACGTCATAAATAAAAACAACACATCAATACCTAAACGGATAAAATCTTAAGTATAGGGAATAGAGATATATTATTACTTACAATAGATCTTATCGACATACCTTTAGAGGTGATTTTAGCTTGGTAATCTAGCCAAGACAAAAGCGATACTTAGTAATAGAATGCGCTGTCGTTTCGGCTCGTTTCTCTCTCCCGCTTTACTTACTTACCCCCCTGATATGTTGCGCTCACAACTTGAGAGTGCTAAGCCCACAACTTGATGCAACTTGCTAACACTTAAGCCTCTTTTGTAGGCTTTAAGTTGTTAGTTACAAGCATTATACTTAGCGATGTGTTGCAAATATCTCGTGATACATGCTTCCAGAATATTCTATGCTAAATATGACTTAAAGTTAAGGAAATTATTCCTTTTATCTATTCTGTGGTAATAATGTATGATGATTTATTATCTTGACGTATAAGATACGTAATAAATTATTGTCATAATTAATAGGATAATATCTTAAATAATGATAACAAAATCAAATAGGCTTGGCTAGTGTGCATATGTAATGTTACGAATGTAAGCACTTCGAAAAATATGTGCGATTTATTTTATAAACAGAACATGATGAGCAAGCATTTTCCATGGATAAAAGTAGATACACTAAAAAATGACTGCTTATAGTTTTGGTTCTTAATTAATATTTTGAGTGTATTGTGTTCGATGTTAAAGATCTGCGTCAATAATTCAATAAAAAGAGATTGATCCTTGCTCATCAATTGCAGGTTCGTATCCTTCACCAGTAGGTTTTAGGTAGGTAGTGATAATCACTGAGCTATTGCTACTTTAAAAAAATAATGTAATCCTTGCTTGATTAATTGATTGTACGGATGGCGTAGTGGTTTAAGTAGTCGCTACGCAACTAACACTGCGCCGAGTGTTGTGGGTTCGAACCCCACATGGGAAAAAACTTTGTGTGATTCACAAATGGTTGTTCCGAGTCTAGGTGTTCTTTGTGTCCGTTGTTTGAACGTTTGTAAAGTTTCCGCGACACATGATTTATTTATACTGCGGGAGCTACCTTTTTAAAAAGAAACAAAGAAAAGAAAAATCTAGAACTTAACATTTTAGAGAGTGTAAACAACACCCCCATTAGAATCATACTGAATTTCTGTAAAGCCAGAAAGTACTATGAAAGGCAGACAAGCATGAGCTTAGGATTATGTATATATATCTTTCTGTAACGGAATTTATAGATGGCATTTCTAATTATTCTTACTCTTTTTAAATTATAATGATAAAATCAATTTAATACATTTAATGCTAAATCAAAATAATGACTGCTTTCCAAGTACTGTAATAATTGCAGGTGCAATCAGATACAAAATAATCTGTCAACCGTTAGTTATGACGTATAACTGCCTCAATGGTCCAATGATCAAAAATTAATTACACAGCATTTGCGGGAACGCTTAGAATTTGACAAAGTCATTAATTATTGTGTTCATTCAATAGTTTGTTCGTGTAATAATTTTCCAATATTCTCTGCAAATGTCACTGCTAATAAATTTGTGGACGTGCGTTGTATTTGACTAATGAAACTAATTGTGCTGAAAGTATTGAAACTGTACCCGTTATGTCATGGTTCACTGATTTGAATTTGTACTTTAAATTATCTGACAATATTTTAAAATATTTTCTAAGCATTTACCATTTTGTTTAGTATAACTATAAAAGTCTTTCTTTATTTGGGTATAGTCTTGTAATTTTTAGCGGTGGTAGCACAATGGATGAGGCTTCGTTCTCGCGATTGAGAAGACGCGTGACCGAATCCCGGCTATTGCACTACCAACGCAACCTCGCTCCTAAGACAAACGTTTTAGCTTAGTTGGAGGAGTCACCAAGAAATATTTATTATAATTAATAGAACACTTTACCAATAGTCTGTCTATATATATAAAACTCTTCCGTTACTGAGTGACTGACAGACAACGCACAGCCGAAACTATTGGGTGCAAGAAGCTGAAATTTGACATGTATGTTCCTTGGGTACTGTAGGGGTGCACTATGAAGGGATTTCCCGAAATTCCCACGGGATTGGGATGAAATGGATAAATAAAAAAACATGTGCGGGCGTAGCTGCGGGCATCCTCTAGTGCAATTATAATTCAAGTAGGTCCTGTATCTATGTAGTATGTATGTATATCTTCGGCGACGATGCCGATGTAAGATACAGTTTTTTTTTAAAACACCATGTTAAATTGAATTTAGTAGTATCTATAATAGCAATAGACGTATAAAGCATTGACGACCATCATTACATCTACATAAGCACAAACAAAACAGTTTCGAACCATTTTCTCCTTTATGTGTAAGACGATAGTTTTTTGAAGACTCATTACGTTACCAGCAGCAGGGGTAGTGAATGCGACTGCTGTGCATGAGGTCTCGGGTTCGAATCCCGGGTCGGGCCAACAAAAAGTTATCGGATTTTCTGTTAAGAATTCTCAATAGCAGCCCGGAATTAGGAAGTTGGCGGTGTTAGACACCCCCGTGCCTCGGAAAGCACGTAAAGCCGTTGGTCCTGCACCTGATCTCTCTCCGGTCGTGTCGGATCGGATTACCGTCCCATCGGATCATGTGAGTAAGGGAACAGAGAGTGCTCTTGTGTTTGCGCACACACTTGTGCACTATAATATCGCCTGCGAAGATGGCTAGTCTCTGTTAAGATTGGCCGCCATGACCGAAATTCGGTCTGGAGGACATTATTACGTTACCAGTCAGAAAAATTAAAAATATGTTTTATAAATATTTTATGTTAATTCATATTCCTGAACCCTAGATTATAATAATAATTATAGTCGAAATTCGACCACTTGGCGAACAATAGTTAAAATAAATAACCGCGCTTTCTTGATACAATAACCCAGCAGTCATGTTTTGGACCTAGTAATTAAATTATGCTTACAAATTTTTTGTTCAAGCATATTTTACTTTGAGAAATATCTATTTAAGACTTCATAATTAAAAAAACAATAATAACTGGCATTATTATTGTTTTCTTTCGTTGGTTTCAACATTGTGGACCACATCGGCAATTACAAAAATAAATCCTCTACCCAAACTAACAGAGTCAGGTAAAACTGAAAGCAAAGCTCTTCGCTAAATAAATTCCAATATTCTATCGGCGATCCGGTGCCTGGATAATTTTCCTATCCAGGGATTAATCGTTCAGCGGTCACTGGTGTAGAGATAAACCTGGTGATTACTGAGCTGTCGACGTGAAAGACAAACATAGAGGTTAATTACTGGCGAGCAGCGCTGGCTGGGGGCAGCTTAGGCGATAATATCCGGTAAAGATGTAAGGTCAACCGCATAGATGCGATACTGGCTTTAATTTAAGTTTGGGTGCTACTATTACGCTTCTCGAAACTTTTTTTTTGTTGACTGTTCGAATTGCGTAATGGATAAAATCCGACGTGAAACCGCTGCCGTTGCGTTGGGTGATCTAGGTTTGAATACTATAGTGACCGTCACGTAAAAAGAACGCTGGCCGTTTACCTGCGCACTGAGCGATTTATCGATCAAATTGGCGGTATGAAGGCGCGGGACGGGGGGACGGTCCGGCAGTATGTCTATGCGCGCACGCTAATTGGTTCGTCAGTTGACCCATGCGCAGACACATCCCCTCCACTGTCGCTCAGCGTTCTTTTTACGTGACGGGACCTATACACGAGACAATTGTTATTTGTGTGATCCACAAATAATTATTATTCCGCGTGTCGGCGAACGTTGTGACCACAAATAGTGTGTTTGTGGATGTGAAACAGAGTTAGAGGCATCTTTTATTAAAAAATTGTTTTCCTGTGTAATTGATTTTGATAATAAAGAATACAGATTGTGTTTTGATATGGATGCAGATCCTTACAAACATAATTTGTAAAACAAGTTGTAATATTGGCAATTAAAAAGAGTGGCCGTGAGGTTCTTACCCGTTCTTCTCATTGGTTCTACGCCCTTGCTTTGCTGAACGTGGCAACAGGTAAATGTAAATTTATATTATTGTTAATATAACCTTAACGTTCATAAGTGTTACGTTGTGGCCTAAATAATAATAAAGATATTTTATTTTTGATATATAATTTTCGTGTAAGCAAATGTCAATAACGATTTTTTTTTTATAAAAGTTGTTTGAATTTTTGTAGTTAACGTCATCTACAAAATTAATCGTTTTTTGTGTTTACTAATCTTTAAAGGGTTTCTTTTACTATGGCAATACTCTATTCAAGGCCTATTGACAGTCTTTTTATACGTGCAGCCTATGGGTTAAGTATACGTAAATGGCTAAAAATGCCCATGCTAATGGGTGCAATATAATACTGGGTTCAGGGCCCTGATGTCACGTTTTTGTAGTGCGTCAGGTATGTTTGCAGACGCTGGCGTGGACAGATTGCCGCAATATTAAGAAAAAGAGTGGCATCTCTGATCCGGCGAGTGTGTGGCAGCTCCAACAGTTACTACAAATTATTGCAGGCAGAATGGAAACAGATTGTCCATTTTTCGTGGCCTGGTTGCGACTGCATGTCGCATGTACAGGATTATGTATTTTAATCTAAATACAATAACTATCTGTATGGACTGTATTTTTTGGTCTGAAATAAATTATTAATTATTATTAGGTATATATCTCCATTCCGTATCATATAAATCGAGGAAGTCCATGTAAAAACATATTATCTTTGATGGACGTTGACACCAGATAAGGCCAGTTAATTTAGAGTTTTAATCTATCTAGTAATAACTGACCAAAGCTCAAAAGATAAATTATGCGACTTACTTTTCTTACAAAAGTAACCTTGAGAAATAATTACTCAAGCGCTTGTGTGCAGGCGGCTTTAGGGCTGAGCGTTTCTCTGGAGTGAGGCCCATTGAACGTTATTTAAAAATGGAAGGACTAATTAAAGCGTCGGTGACTCCTGACAGAGTTTAGCTCGTTCTTAAATAAGAAAATTAAAAATATATCGTAATTTAATTATAGAACCTTAATGTCATTAAAACAGTTTATTACCGTTATTAAGGGCAATAATTTTATCTTTTGAGTTATGAATTTAAATTTCATGAAAAGGGAAGGTTCAGCTTTGTATTATTGAAAGTGAATCTTTCATTCGGATTAATTTAGAATTCCTTTACTAACCTTTAAGCGCTTGTCAAGCATAATTACATAAGCAAGCATTTATGTAAAAGCGTAACTGTTCTTGACTTTAGTTTCTTTGAATAATTTTTATTGATATTATGGACACATATGTAGTTATATTGTACTTTTTGTTGTATGTTATCAAATGAGTCATATTTTAACATTATATTACATATGTATGTACACCTGTAATCTATCGACATGTGGAAAGAGTCAACCTTATGAAATGCATTCTTAAAAACTACAAAATCAAAGAGAGCCGCTATTTCTCAGACCTTTAATAAATTGAAATTGAACTTGTCGCAGAGCGCAGTAATTAAGTGATCGCAGTCAAGCAATAAATATAATGATTATAGTTTGTTAATTGTTTAGTTTAATTTTAAGTAGATTTTGCCCGCGGCTTCACTCGCGTAAATGTAATAGGTATGTATATTTTTTTATTTCGCGAGAACAGTACTTTTTCTGGATGAAAGGTACCTATGTCCTTTTCTATAACCCTGACTGTAACGTGTATGCGTAATGTCATGATGGTCGGTCGAGTAGTTAAGACGTGAAAGCGAAACAAACAAACTCATATTCACATTTATAATATTAGTTAGGATTACTGGTTGAATGTGTTTAGTTGTATGTCGATGTCTGATGACAAATGATAGTTGACAGGTGACAGTCATTCGAATTTAGGAGAACGGACGTCCCTAAAAGGCATTAAGTTGGTAGCAACGTTGACGGTCAGACGTATTGGCACATCTAATCTCACTGCATCCCAATGTAATCATTGTGTGAAACAAACGTTAATCTTTAAATATTAATTGCATCCTTTCTTATTTTGCTACCAAATTTACGTAAGCATTAAAGATCAAGCCACCAGATATTAACTTCGTATTATTTCTAATGTATCCTCATGTCTGAACATCATTCGGTCAAACTTCAAAATTAAGGTAGGGTCGGACGTTCAATACATATGGCCAAAAGCCGAATTGGAGAAGACTACTTCTTAAGCTAGGCTACTCATCCCACGTTTTTGTATTTTCTACTACGTTGTCTTTGTCTATAAGAATTATACTTTTCTGTAAAAAAAAATTTTAGATAATAGATATACAGGTCTGGAATAAAATTGTTTTAAGGAATTAAGTTTCCTTACGATGTTTATCTACATCGTTAAAGTAAGCGTTAATTAAATTTTAATACGCGTTTAATTCCGAAAGCTGGACGGGCGTGCCGTGAATTCAAGACCAATTACTAAGCTCTGGGCAGCCCAATTTTTATTTTACTTCATTTATTTCCCCAATAGCCCAATGGATTGATTATGCGCTTAGCAGTGGTGTAGATTCGATTCTTACACTAGCCAAACTGAAACTTGGAATAACTATTTGTGAATCACATATGTGTGTAGTTATTTAAGGTTTACGTGCACATAATAATATATCCATTGTTTGAATTTTAATAAGGTTTGCAACGACATGGAAATTATAGCGGTAGAAAGAATTTTCTTATCTAACGTTCTTTTTAAATTAACTTAAATTTTATGCAGGAGGCAGGAACAGACGACTTATCTTCGACTTATCGATAAGGTTTCCGTCTCTGGTGTGGTAACCACCGGCACCGGATGTTGGTGGGTCCTCATACTTTTATAAAAACTAGCGGTCGCCTAGTGCTCGAAATTCGACCAAAGTTTGCCTGTAAGATATATGTCATTACTGCGTGTGTCAAATAATTGGTTGTGTGCGTGTAGTGCTTTTTCATTAATTTAATGTATTTCTAATGCATATTTTATAAAAGTATTAGGATTCGCCCCTCCTCCTCTATATAAACTTTAACTGTGCCAAATTTCATACTCCTCCGTCCGCGCAATTAGCGTAAAAAGGGGTACAAAGTTTTTGCTTCACGTATTAATATATAGATTATATAAATATATACATACATTATTCTCTTGCGTATAGCCCCCAAAAAGATAGGATATATAATTTTCGGTCCTACTTAATAAGTGGCGAGCCTATAGCCGTCTAACGGACACAAAGTCAAAGTCAAAATCATTTATTCATTTAGGTCACAAAGTAACACTTATGAATGTCAAAATATACACATAGGTTAGTGAGTTTATTAAGTTACTGACAGTTGCAGACTCCGTGGCTGCTATTGAGAATGGCTTGATAGAAAAACTCTGTAATACTTGCTCAATGCAAAATTACACAGCCATCGTTTTTCTTACCATAGCGCCACCGGGGCAGTAAATATATTTTAAATGTGTACATTATTATAATGAGTTGAATAAGGGATCAAATTATTGTTTTAAGCAATATTCTCTTTTATCCTGAAGGACTTCGCAAACATTGAAATACCTTGACTAGAAGAACTATTTATAGGCCATAGATTTTTTAGTTCCAATTTGTAGTACTGGCTAAAGTGCCTTAGCAGTGACGAACTAAACTTTAGATCCTGATGAAATTAAAACAATGTATGTACACAGCATTGAACAACAAATGTATTTTGAACCGTGCCTCTGTAGATAGAGCTCAAAATCTGTCTGTTATTCGGTATGCATCTAGTTTAAATTGGGGATGACTTGCAACAGAAGGCTTGTTAAACTATTATGAAGGCACTCTGCGAGAACATTCTCGGCTTAGCTGGAGCTAGCGGAACATTTTAATTGATAGCAAGGAATAAACTTGAAACTAGTACAGTATCTTCCTAGTAATTTGTTTTTTTTTTATACGACTAAGGTGACAAACAAGCATACGGCCCACCTGATGGTAAGTGGTCACCGTAGCCTATGGACGCCTGCAACACCAGAGGCATCACTTGCGCGTTGCCGACCCTTTGGGAAAGGACGTGGGAAGGAAAGGGAGCGGGATGGGAGAAAGGGGGTGATTGGGCCTCCGGTACTCTCACTCACCGAACGAAACGCAACAGTAGGACTACTGCTATTCCACGTCGATATTCTGTGAGAGGGTAGTCCTTCCCTGGTCGGGCCGGCCCATTTATGCTGAAATCAGGGAGGCTCTACTACTCATAGTAACTGCAAACATAATTCCTGTATCACAGATGAGCTTACCAACATTGAAAAGAACAAAGAAACTCGCATAATTAACCACTTTGTACGGATTCAATCGCGTTTTGGTATTTGCCAACAACGTGTCATCCCATAGTACACTTACTCAAACATAAGTAGAAGTTATACACTGCGGGGATTCGAGAAACATTGAGTTCTTTCCGCATTAGTAGTAATATCAAATTAAACACTACAAGATCAAACACCACCTTCTCCACGTGACAATATATATGTATAAGTAATAAATATGTTAGCATGTTTAAGGTGTAACAATCCTTACTAATATTATAAATTCGAAAGTAACTCTGTCTGTGTACCTGTCTGTCTGTCTGTATGTCTGTTGCCTTTTCACGGCTAAACCTCTCAACCGATTTAGATGAAATTTGGAACAGATATAGATTAAAACCTGGGGAAGGACATAGACTACTTTTTATTGATGTAGGTACCACGTGGGCGGAGTCGCGTGCAAAAGCTAGTATTATATAAAATAATAAACAATACAAAGAAAGGTAGCATTCATGTTCAAAAAAATACATAAATGAGCGAGACGCCTACAAACTGCGTCCCTTTATGAAACAAATTAAATATAAACTGTTCTTAAATATGCATAATTAAAAAAACCGTAATCACGGGAAAAGTATAATAAATATGTAATAAATCATGAATACATAATACAAAAGATGTGATTTAAATAACCGACAGTAAAATCCTTATAGTAATAGTAGTTTCATATCAATATCTAATATTTGTCTAAACGTAAGACAATCGTAATCCTAACTAATATTATAAAAGCAAAATTGAGTTTGTTTGTTTGTTTGTTACCTTTTCACGCCTAAACCACTGAACCGATCATCCTGAAATTTTTCATATACTTTGACAGGTGTACAGAAACGAACATAGGCTACCTTTCATCCCGAAAAAAATTACTGTTCCCAAGGAAAACATTAATAACGTTCTTATGATAATATATGGCGCCACGTGTCTATCAAAATATGATTGAATTATATTATTACAAGCAGAGTACAACCCGAATTGATTGTCAAATTCTAAATTAACGCGAGCGAAGCCGCGGGCAAAAGCTAGTACTATCTAAGTCCTTGAATCTCGACCACAATTTACTACAACAGTAGAGTTTCGTACGTGGGAGAGCCACGCTTCGGCACGAATGGGCCGGCTCGACCGGAGTGATACCACGGTCTCACAGAAAACCGGCGTGAAATAGCGCTTGCGTTGTGTTTCGTCGAGTGAGTGAGGGTACCGAAGACCCAAACCCTCCCTCCCGTCCTGGGCAAGGACCAATTTTAAAGGCTGGCAACGCATTTGCGACTCCTCTGGTGTTGCGAGTGTCTATGGGCGGCGGTAATCGCTTACCATCAGGCGATCCGTCTGCTCGTTTGCCACCTATACCATAAAAAACAACAGTCACATAAAAATAAACAGTCAGCACACATCCTCAAGAACGTTATTGGTCATCTCAAGATCTACAGATTTCTTCACATAATTTTTGAACCTCTGTTCTTACGAATGTACTTCCACACATTTATCCAACCATATTAATTAATATTCTTATAGCCATTTACATAATCACACGCCCTAAATGCATAGCAGTTATGGTTGACTTTTATCACTTTTTGTCACGCTTGTATTCGCATACTATTCACATCAATTTCCATATTGATCAGCCTTCCCCTCACGAAGTAGACTGAACAAAATAGGTTACATTGGTGACCGGCGGCAGTCGATTGAACTTTATATAGTATCAGTCTTATAATAATTTCAAGTATAACGATGTCTAGGATTGTATGGATGGCCAAATAGATAGCAAAGTAGTTTAAATCGCCTCGTCTCTGCTACTGCGTACGTCAAATATTTTGTTTCGAATGCCACATGCATTGATATACATATAAAATTATATATCAATGGCCACATGAGAATAAAATTTAAGTGATTGCATAAATGGTTTTGTGGAATCTGGGTATTATGTGTCCGTTGTTTGAATGTTTTTAAAGTGTTCTACGATTTAGGAATATTTTTAGTGTGGACGTTATCCTTTAAAAAACATTAATATATCTCTTTTACATAGATAATATATTATCATTATCAAGTAATAATAATAAGTCTTTTACTCGTTCGCGTACACCTATCACTTATAACTATAGAATAAACACAGAACCAATCCAAAGAGTCGCACAGGTAAAGGACTTAGGCATTAGTATGACTCCTGATCTTTGTTTCAGAAGTCATATTATAAACGTATGCAAAAAAGCATATAGGAATTTGGGATTTGTACTTAGACAGTCACAGCAATTCACTAACTTGAGCGCGATCAAGGCCTTGTACGATGCACTGGTGAGAAGCCACCTCGAGTATAGTGCTATCATATGGTCTCCCTATGAGGCTAAATATATTTCAATGCTGGAGAAAGTCCAGAATAAGTTTACCAGGTACCTGTACATGAAATTATATGGCGTATACCCATTCTATCCATTAATGTACCCCACATTGTTTGTCCTCGGAATGGTCGGGTACAATGAGCTAAGAGTACGTCGGGAGTTCTCACTTGCAATGTATGTAATTAAAATCCTTAGGAGTCAAGTGTGTAACGAAACTGTGCTAGGGCGCTTGAGCCTATGTGTGCCTGATCGCTATGTGTGGAGGAGGCGACTTCCACCGATTCTGGTTGTCCCTGCTGCCAGGACCAACTTACTGGCCAAAACGCCACTTACTCGCACAATAAGGGTAATCAACGAGCTCAGCACTAAAATTGATATCTTCTCCTGTAACCTCAACGAACTCGCAAAAGCAATTCTATATGTAGTAGCATATAAATAGTGTGTATGATAATATTTTAATTTCATAATTTAGGTTTACGATTTTGTCAATTTTCTTTGTTTATTTTTAAATTTTAATTTTTGTTATGTATTATATATTTAAGTTTTGAGTATTATGTGTGCATTTTGGCCCCACAATCGCATTGGGCTTCCTGTAATGGTTGTGTGGGATGTGTTATAAATAAATAAATAAATAAATAAATAAGTTTATTTTGGTTAATAAAATAGATAAAAGTACACAAAATTAGATGTGACACTGAATCCCGCACTAGGATACCCTGTGTTGCGGGATCCAGTCTCTTTCGTCTGATATTCATAGAGTAATTGCATCAAATATGGATATTCTTAGAATAATTTTATATTTACGCAAATAATTTTACTTTTAATTCGTAGAGCAACGTTTTCTTTGTTCTTTAAGGAGAGGTGTGCGATGTATCGTCTCAAGTGTTCGCAGTGCAAAAACTTCTTACTTTGCAAAGTCACAAATACAGGCGTATGACAGCCCTGATATTGCAAGCATTTATGAGCGCTAATCGAAAGTTTTTATTTTGTATGCTTACGCCTAGTGGTAAACGGTAATTGTATTTTATGATTGCTTGCAATTATACCCGTGAAGTATCACTCTTGCTCTGTCGATCCTGTGTAAATAAAAATAAAGATGAGATTAACGTTATGGCAAAGGTTAAATTAATGTATGTGTCTGATAACCCTTACTAACTAAGTAAAACGCAATAACAAAGTTACCACTCTTACGTAAATTTCCAGAACGGAACAAATAGGTTTAGATATTTTTTATGGCATTCTAATAACATATTATAAAATTAAATTTGCGACATCCTTTAAACTCATATTTAACCCATGACATACGTTCCATACTATCAACAATAACAACAATATCACGATCATACGTCTTCTAAGAAATATAACGTATGGATGTTTACAATCTTACATTACGCCACGTATTGTCGGCAGATGTGTCCCCGGTGTACAACCGATGTGTTATATCGCAGCGTTTCCAGCAATTTGATGCAATTCCGTCGAGCGGTGCACGCGACTAATGGTGCGAGATGGACCGCTACGTTTGCAAGATTCACATTTTTCGTAGCTCTGTATATATGTTCGTATATATAAATACTTGGAGCTCAATGTATGTAGATTAATATGGGGCGTTGTTCGGGAACAGAAACAAATTTTCTAATCTTCTTACAAAGATGGTGTCCACTTGCAGCATTAAAAAAAGGACAAAGTATTATGTAGATATCAGCTATTGTTAAAAGTCTTAGAAATCCATATCCGGTGTTTTCATTACTTTATGTGCATGACTTGTGACTAGATGCTCCTATTTTGTACGTTTTGACCTGACTACCATTTTAGATAAATTTCGCTTTATTTATTTAAAGGTAAGAATTTGTACTTAGCTATAAGACCGCCTTCTGCATGTCAGCATAATAATATATGTATATTGAAAAATTATTAATGTAAACTAAGTTTTAATGATTTTAAAGATAAAGCGTTATTGATTTTCTAGGTTTTATAGTTTCTAGTAGGACTTTAACATACGTGACAAAATTTCGACATTCTATTCCAGGTCATAAAACTATTGTACGATATACTACAAACTATATCTATACTAATATTATAAAGCTGATGACTTTGTTTGTTTGTTTATTTGTTTGTTTAGTTGAACGCGCTAATCTCAGGAACTACTGATTCGAATTGGAATATTATTTTATTGTTGGATAGCTTATTTATCGAGGAAAGTTATAGGCTATATAACAGCACGCTAAGACTCACGGGGGCGGTGCAGTAATCATAAACGCGGGTGAAACCGCAGGCACATCTAGTATTATATACCTATATAAACGCCTTCAAATCCTATCCTTAATAGAGTATGTAGATATAAATGATATCCAGCGATGTTTTTTTATCTCACGTAGGTAATTGAGATAAAAATGCCATCTACCCTGCACATCGGCAGACAGCTACTGAACAGAATTCTCTTAAGAAAATGCAATAACGTGTTGCCCGATTGAGAAATCGAACTCATGACAATAAAAGTTTAGGCAACCATTTGTACAAACCCATAGGGTCAACTAGGCAGTGGCCATTTTTATATAGTGGTCGTAACACTAAGACGGCCGTTAGTACGGACAAAAAGAACTTGGCGCTAGCAGTCTTGAACTTTAGTACCATTGAACTAGTGAACATGAATTTCATTGACGTACAGGTCAAATTTCGTTTGCTGTCTGGCTTATATGTTGTTTGAATAGTTCAAGGAAATTTCTACTAAAGATGTAAGTACTGTTTGTCATCCTAACGTAATATGTAATGCGAATGTGGGTTTGTTTGTTAGTATTTTAGGCTTTTACGTCTTATCTACTCGACCGAGAATCAAGAATATTTTTCTAAAAAAATGCACGTATGCGTTTTCAGGGGAACTGAAAAAGACATAGGGTACCTATCATACAGAAAAATACTCTTACTAAGCTAACCTAACCTTCATTTACGCAAACGAAGCCGCGAGCAAAATCCAGTATTCTATACAATCTAACGTGCCAGAGACAAATAACGAGGAATATAACTATGGTACTTATATTGTTGAAATGACGGAGCTGCTTTAACTCAGCGCAAATATGATTAAACTTTCGTCTCTAGATGTACGGCATGCGTCATTCTGTGCTCTGTTTGATATTACATAATTATATTATATGCTTTAAGACTAACATTCCTTTACATGAAGCATGAGAAACAAATAATAACAGTGCATGTTAAAATATTATTATTACTGCCCCACTACCGTGGATCATGGCGTGATATTATAAAACTTAATATGTTACTTGTGGATAAAGTATCCATTTGATTCGCGCGGCCTCGCCGTCTATGGTCATGTCGAGGAACACCGTGGTAGATTTAGTCGGTATTACCGGGGTATCATTTCCCCGATGAGCCTGACATAACCTCTCCGTCGCCCCGCGGAGTATGCGTCAAAGCATTCCCCAACGTAAAAAAAAAGGTCTTCGGTCCAATAGTTTTTGAGTTTATTCTTTAACTGCAAAAATACAAATTTTACCACTTTTATACGTAGATTTTATAGATTAATATAAATATATTTATGTAAAACTGACTGACTTCATTTTCATACTTATTTTTAAATTTTGCTCATTACTTTTTAGGAAAAGGCATAGGGGCTTTCCTGGTTTAGTAAATGCACAGAATTGCATTCAATATTCAGTTGCGATAATTTTTTATGTATACTCAAAGCTCAAAGACATTCCAAGGATTTCAGAGTGATAACAATTAAGACCTAAATCACCAAAATAAATGTAGTAGATCGAATTGCTGTACGGGTAACATATTTGTGTTATCTATGTATATAACAATTTAGCAATCTTTATGCTCGTGAGTTCTATGATTGAATAATCTTATTCTCTAATCTAGACATTTCTTTCCCTAGATCTAAACTTCTATAGAGACAAATACTTGTTATATTGAATACAAATCCTATTCTACTCTCTTATTTTTATAACAGACTTGCGATCTTTTTATTGAATTGTTTTGTGTCAGTTTACTGTCCAATTTGTCTATTGAGATAGCAACATACTTAATAAAGTTGTCTAAGCTTGCATCAAAACTATGTTAAATAACGTCTAAAAGAGATCTAATGCTAGTATAGCAAACGCTGCTTACAAAAAACATCGATGTGATTTATAGCAATTGGCATTAAGTAAACTGCAACTAACAGCCATGCAAGCACTCGCGTATACGGCAAACATAATTCTCCACTTTACTCTTGACTTTAAAACTTGCTAGTATATTATCTGAGTCGAATAAAATCCAACCATAATGTGTGAGTTGATCGCACGTTAGCAATTCATGGGCCACCGCTTCAGTGTACATCGTCTCTCGGTCGTAAACACGTTTTATTGAGTTGTGTAGTGAGCAAGCGATGAATACTAAAACAGGGAGAACGAACGGTGCATATTCAATATTTATATGAAGCTATGTTAGTGACTCCGGCGATATTGTTTGGCGACATTAATTATTACGAGCCACCGCGATACAATTATATTGTGATGCGAAATTCTGACTTTATAGGGATTTTTAATTTTAACAGCGTTGCTTTCGAATGCAGCAAGTTTCATTGAAGCTGGTTGAATAATTCTAACGATATACATGCGGTCTTTTTGCATAAATCGAAACTGTTTTGTGCTTATGATTGCAGACCATCCTAATATATTAAGCAGTAACTGGCGGTCATAGCTTGATTTCTTTGCGATAGTGGAAGAAATACTATGGAACACATAGTCAAACAAAGGTAAAAAAATGACGAACTTGATTATTTAAATAGTGAAATAGATGATTCACAAAAGGTCATGGTCAACATTCAGTGGAAAATCTCTATTAATACAATGCGCAGTCGTCAGGGAAGGAGAGGATGGAAATATAGGAACAAGAGTAGAATAGAGCGCGGGCTATCAAAGTCTTCAGAAATCAGGGTTGTATACCGGAGTCAACATTATTGCAGGTTACATCATGGGGAATGCCTGATGAATAAACCTAGTTTCACTTTAGAAATGATTAAGATAGGTTTCGGGTTAAATTCCTAAGACAGACAAAGAGACCTTAGATTTTCATAAAAAGATACAAGAAAGGTTCAAAAGCAGCACGGAGTCTGGAAATAAGCCTGATAGATACTAGTAAGTTCGACTTTATTACGTGGCGACAGAAAATTGGCTTTAAAAAAACATTTGCTTACTCTTACTTATATTCAGTATGATTCAAAATAAATATGTGAAATATACATCGACGTGAGAGTGCCTCTATGTTATGTATCAGTTTTGTTTTGCATATTCTCTAAAATATTTGTACAAATACAAAATTTACGATCGTCAGTTTCGAAACAAGAGTCGTTAGTTAAACGTGGGCTGGAGTGCAGAGCGCAACGTGCTCAATATTGATATTTGAACTACGCTGAACTTAGCAAAAGTGCATTGTAAAGTATTATACTGATGTGTGATATGAATCTTTTATACTTTTATTTTTAAAGTGAAAACTTCTTTAGCAGCATTGTGCACTTTTTTTGTGATGGTTAAAAAATGTTAAACTCGCGTCAGAACACGTGGCCTGATCGTAAATTCGTAAGACGGAGTGAGAATTGTCAAACTCGCGTCAGGACACGTGGCCTGATCGAAAATTCGTAAGACGGAGGGAGAATTGTCATGTTTGTGTACGATAGCGCAACAAATGAATATTGTATTTTACCACATAAATGATAGTACTTTTATACTGATAATTAAAGCAATTCATGCAAAATTATTCCCTAACCATTCCAAAATATCAAAAATGCACAACGTTAATATTCAAGTTTTTACTTCTGCTGGCACTCCCGGAGTGCAACCCGTTTTTTTTTTTTAATAATAATAAGTAATACATTTTTATTCAATAAATAAAAGTCTTTACAAAACACATTACAGACTACTTATTGTATAAAATTCACATTAAAATTATATTTAATCTAAAGGAAAACATTTACAATTTAAATATCGGACATAAGAGACTTGTCTATGAAGTCTGTTTTTACATACATATATTACCTGAAATAGGTCAGTTAATATCAGATTTGATGTAAGCTAGATTGCCTCAGCAGCGGCTGATGTGCATGAGGGCTCGTGTTTAAATGCGGAATCAGGCAAAGTGTTATTAGGTGTTTGGAACCGTGCCCAGTAGATATCAATAGGCTTGCCTCCTATTGCATGAGACCTAAAACCATAGTTGGCAAAATATGGGTATTATAATATACTTCTGTCTACCGAAACTATACTTCTATTAACTATGGTCTTGCTATGCCCACTTGCTTTTAATAACCCAGAGAACCAACAAACCTTCTTTTTTAACAAAATAAAAATATTCTCGATATAAATCTTGTTTCCGTTTAATTTTCTTTTTGGTGTAGTGGTAAACTTTACCCTCATTTGCTTCTTTATCTTCTACATCTTATTCTTCTCTAATCTATTGTGCAAAGATTTCCAGTAAGAAAACTTCTCAATGATTTAGGTTCGCCTTATTTTGCTACTTTGTAACAGTAAGGGAACGGCCTTTGTTCTTGTAATTTTGCAAGATGAAATCTACAACTTATCAAAATCGACTTAGATGTTTAGTCATTTGAACATCACAGAACCGACAGATTAGCTAGCATTTATAATATTAGTATAAATTGTATTTATTCTATAATATTATTCTTTGTGTGCAATAAAGAAAAACTTTGAATGGGTCGTAAATTTTTGGTCCTAAATACAGAACTCGCAGCATTCGCCAAGTGACCACTTGAACATCAACATCGACGCAGCCCTAAAACATTTTAATTAAAAACATGCACCTGTTTTCACGCTTAGAATGAAACTTAAAAATATGCATTAAATTTTTTATCACATTTGCACAAGATTTTCACGAAATTGAAATCTCAAAGAATTGTTTGGTTAAATGGATAGCGGGTCTGCTTAAAAGTTTTTATATTAAGAAGAGTGAATGACCCTTATGTCTGTTTAATCAGCAGTACTTTTATAATTTTGTATTATTTTTAGTTTCTTAGTTTAAGTCGGCTAGAGCAAGGAAAATAAGGTCAGGTAGAGATTCAAGGACGGTATTAATCTGGGTTGTTTGTTAGGTGGTACCAATCAATCTCCCATCTTATACCATGTCCTTTATTATTAGCATTGACGCACATAAAGACTAAATGGCTTGCTCCGATAATGCAGCCACGATAATGCAGCCAATGTGGTCTCGTTTTGGTTCGCAACAATATAAGTAATATGGCCACATTTTGGGAAACGCTATAATTTGAGCGATGTTTGTAGGCAAAATGCTAAGAATAATAAGTTCACAAGTGGTTAGTATAATGGTTTATAACTGCATTGACAACACTAAAAGGTACTTCGGATAATATAAAACGAATTTACCGTGACATTTAGTAAAGCGAAACTGTGAATCAAAAGGCAAAAGCTTTATTATCAGTTCTGTCAAAATCAGTTGATGTCATAAATACATTGAGCTAAACATATTTTCAATCATAAGCATTTACCGCGTGTATAATTCAAAGAACTAATACTGCTTCTAGTTCATTCGCCCTACTAAAGCTTGCTGTAAATGTGTTGCAATACGTCTGAATGGGTTTATTGAATGTTTCCAAGTTGAAGTTTTTTGTTGAGAAAATTCCCAGTTATGGCTCGAAACGGATTGCGAATCTTTTCAATTTCTTTCAGGAACCTTAAAGATTTACGTAAAGGCGACTGCTTGTCTCCAAATTTAAACTTTACTACGTTCAGAGATTTGTTCTTGATCACATCAACTTTGATGATTAGATTTGCTTTGATCCAAAATGATTCTATAGTATTTGCGATAAATAAAAAGCAGAATGTCATAACATTAAATTACTTAATACTCAATATTTTATTGCAGTTCAAAATATTGCACAATGGTGGATTTATAAGCAAATTAGATCATTATAGACATAGAGATAGACATATATTTATTGCATAAAACTGTGTGTACAATGGTGTTACATAATATTAGAATAAACAGTTACCCATTCGGGTATTGCAACTTTACAGTAAACAGTAACTATAGTAAACATCAAGAAGTACTTAAAGACTATAAAAATTTCCTTAGACTATAGAAGGCATTAATAATAAGCCATTTCTTTAAGGCATTTTAAACATATTGCCATTTAATTGCTTTATGTATACAGGGATATGATTAAACACAAGGATAGCAGTAATATAAGCGGTTTTATAATAAATATCATTGTTTATGATTAATATTATATTTATATTTACTGCGAATATTTAATTTAGTTTTATTTAATATAGATCCTGTTGGGCATAGAAAATTAGAAGCGAGGAAGAGGGCTATGTAGCAATTAAAAACATTTCCTTTTAAGTAAAAAATATAAATATATTTATATGTATATCAACTTATTAAACACTATTTATACATATATGTATATGATATACACATTTCTATAATCACTAGTTTTATCTTTAAACACAATTACTGTTTAGAAGATTAATGAAAAGCAATAGCACTAAATATTGATTAGGTTTAGTTTTATTTTAAGTAGGATTTAGTAGGTACTACCATGAAACTTAAATTAGGATTACCGGCCAATCATTCATATTATTCGTACCATGAAACATTAATTATAAATATTAAAATCTCACGCGCCGGCTAATGTATCGTAATGTATCTGGGTTACGTGTTCTTTGGATAAATGCATTAGCGACGTCGAAGTTCCTTTTTCATATAGTTGACGAGGCGCCTGATCTTGCGATTGTTACTTACGGTGTCTTTAAATAATAAAAGCTAGCACACTCACGCTAGGATCTTGGCTCAACAAACATAAAACTTTATTGGCATATTATAAAATAAAATAATTGTTAAGAGAGGAACCCGCCACGCCCCTTTGCATTGTCCATCCCAACTAGTGCAATTACAGGTTGACCATACCGAACTCCTCTGGACAGAGACAGCCGAATCGTGGGTGGTGGTGAGGGTGCGTGGTAGATCTTCTCCTTTCTTCCTAATGATTTTATTACAATGGATTTCCGCTAAGTGATTGCCTAGTTCGATTCAATATTTAAATTATAAAATAATAAGTTATAATATTTCTCGTCACTGTAGCAAGAGCAAAGATAACAGACCAATACAGCAATGTTTCGACAAGTCATGCGTCAATTTTACGCAGACTATCTTTATAGGGTAAAAACAAATATAAAAAGAAAGCAGTTACACCCCAGTAATTGACTTCTAATATGGTCATTAATCACAAGCAACGCATCGATAAGATATTCGCTTCTCATAAGATGCACGATTGCAATAAATTAGCCAGCTGGCGTCCACACAAACTATTGAGGGTTGCTACTAATGTTTTCAAGTTTTGTATGTAGTTTTCTATGCACACAAAAACAATTATTAAAACTAGCGGTCGCCTAGTGCTCGAAATTCGACCAAAGTTTGCCTATAAGATAATGCTGATATACGTCGTTATATATTGGTATATTATGTAACCATAGTTACGCGCTTCGACTGCGTGTGTCAAATGCATGGTTGTGTGCGTGTAGGGGCTTTTCATTAATTTAATGTATTTCTAATGCATATTTTATATAAATATTAGCATTCGTCACTTCTTATCTGTATAAACTATAAGTGTGCGAAATTTCATACTCCTCCGTCCGCCCAATTTTTGTAAAAAGGGATCCAAAGTTTTCGCTTCACGTATTAATATATAGATGTCAGACATACATTAAAAGTCTCACTTCTATAGCCCTGAAGTGACACCTCTGCCCACACATAGCTGGCAAAGTGTGCGCGTAATACATATGCACATTCTTTAGCATGGAGAACTCTCAGATTCTTTCACCATTAAACCAAGCGATAATTAACTATT
Organism: Catocala sponsa; assembly: GCA_963564715.1. Taxonomy (NCBI): domain Eukaryota; kingdom Metazoa; phylum Arthropoda; class Insecta; order Lepidoptera; family Erebidae; genus Catocala; species Catocala sponsa. Next base: position 22,115,460 of record OY751334.1, on the reverse strand, counting down.
AATACCCACATAACTTATAAAAGTCAGTGATGCGCGCCTTGGGATCGAACGCGAGACCTCTCCGTGGCAGTCCAACGGCTTGCCACTAAGCTATCGCTGCTTTTTTAACATTCAAATGCACTCAGCCCGCGAGGGAGGTAAATACGCTACTATTTTTAAATAAAAAACATTTGTGTCTAGTCGTTGGCCAAAAAGTTAAGAAGACGGCGCTGTCATTTAATATATAAGTCTATGCAGAGAGGAGATAGGTCTGCGTCCTTCATTATAGTATCAGCGCAACGTTCCTTATTTAACCAATGTTGAGTTATCATTCAACCTTACTAGAGATATCCAATTCCTAGTATAGCAAATTATCACAACTAGGAATTTTTAGGAGAGCATGCTTATTAGCCAGCATTGCAAAATAAAAGCAAGCATGAAATACCACACAAACGTTCTCAACTAAAGTACCTTTCAACATTATGAATGAGTTGGCAGCCCTATTCGTTAACAAATTATCTGCAACAACCCTGATAAGGCCATATATAACGTACGTGCTACTCGCCCCTAACTTCATTTTAATGAGGTTTTCATCGTTTTTCTAAGATAAATTAGTTCAAGTTTGTCACGTATTTTCATCACATTCATGAATAATTTAGATTCGGTTTCCATACTTAGATAAAACTATATGTGTGATTTATTCTGATTTATTTCCTATTAATATTATAAATGTGAAAATTTGTAAAGATGTTTGCTTATCCTAACTTATTAACGTTATATATGCGTATGTAAGTTTGTTTGTTTCTTTGTAACGCTTTTACGCCTAAACTATTCGACCAATCATCATGAAATTTCGCATACACTTTAGGCAAACAGAAAAGTACATAGGATATCTTTCATCAAGAAAAAGTACTATTATCAAGCTAACATAAATTTTCTCGAGCGAAATCTTGTTTGTCATAATTGAAAACCTATATAGTGTCTGGCCGCCGGTGTGCCACTGCCACTCAATAGTATACGACTACACATAAATAGTTCTATCGATTTTGATAAAACTTGGCACATGAATAGACCAGATTGTAGATTAACACAAAATATTTTTGTTCCGGTATGCTTCTATGTAAGCTTTACGCGGGCAAAGTTGCGGGCAGATGTTAGTTTACTAGAAAACATTTAAATAAAGCAATTTTTATATAAGGCAAGAAACGTTAAAGAGCACTGACGACTTCAGTATAATGATTTCATCATCATCATCATCATCATTTCAGCCGAAAGATGTCCACTGCTGGACATAGGCCTCCCCCAAGGCTTTCCACACAGACCGGTCTTGGGTTACCCGCATCCAACCGCTTCCCGTGATTCTTACCAGGTCGTCGGTCCACCTTGTGGGGGGCTTACCCGAGCTGCGGATCTCCTCATTTCTGATTTAATCCCGCAGGGAAACCGCTAGCATTGCTCTCTCCATCACCCTCTGAGTGACTTTGAAACTTCTGATAAAGACCATAGTGAGCGACCACGTCTTTGATCCGTAAGTCATCAATGGCAACACACACAGCCGAGTTGGATAGACCTCTTGCTCAAAGTTAGACCTTTAGTTCATTTGTAGGTATACTTGTCGACAGCTTCGAGGGTAAAGTTCCCAACTTTGATAGAAGTAGGTATGATATGGACGTTGGACATAATTTTTGTATTGTCCATGTCCATTTTAAGACCTACTTGTCCGGAGGCTCTACAGAGGCCATCGAGTATTATATCGAGGTCTTCCATGGTCATGACCACGATATCGTCGGCAAATTGAAGGTAAATCGAAGGTTTATGTATAATGATAATTTTATACTTTATACACCAATCTACACAAATATTGTACAACTGAAGAGTATGTTTGTTTGTCAGAACGCATTGATCTTAAGAACTATTAACTTAATTCCAAGATGGTGTTGCGTTAATTAGTCTATTTATTGAGAAATATTATAAGCTTTACAATATTAACGTGTAAGCGTGGGACACAGTACAATGATAAACCTCACGCTTGACTGAAATGTTGTTATGGATATATGGACTACTAATATAGACTACTAATATGGAAGTACTAATCATAGCAGAGCTATCGAGAATAAAGGTTAATATTTAGAAGTTCTTTGAAGAATTTGTGATTGCCTAGTATCGCACAATTCTCAAGTTTGCCAGACCAGGTAATTATTTTGTAGTACCTAATTTATAATAAAAGATAGGGACAAATGAAAGGTCGAAAGGGAGCCCTGCAGTGAAACAGCAGTTAGGCTCATATTAATAATTATTATAATACCAAAATACCCGCTTGCACGAATAATTATGCAAAACCTGAAACCAGCTTATGATCGATACACGGGACATGCCCTGGATTAATATGCAGGGTTTAAGTTCAAGAATCTACTTTCTTAAGCTGTAGAACTTACCTAACTAAAAGATTGAGTCGATCTAAATATTTGCAGTTTTGGTATGCCGCACATAACATTTAGATACATGTATGCACAATTTTATTATAACTTTTATGTTTTTTCAGAAAAGTTTATACCGAACTATTGTAAATATATTGCAAATATTAAAACAACGAACACAAGGTATATCCCAGACCCGTAACAACTATTTGAGGAACTTTTAACTCAAAAATCTAAAAGACTAAACCACTTAACACAAGATTTGTTTCGTATGGAAATCGAAACCACAATATGTAATCGGTGGTGGCAGAAAAAGTGGTAAAAGGAAGGTTATATAAGCAATCAAATTATTGCAACATCCGTGCAGTCGAACAAAAATCTCATCTAAAAAAAGGAGTGCTACAATATGCAAAATATAAGTTGTACGCAATGGAACTTACCAAAACAATCAACGTCATGATCATCTTGCGTCAATAAATTTTTTGGTCGTCGGACCAAGAATAGGACGTGACTTACTAATAATTATAATTGACAAAGCAAACATGTTCGCCAATGAACAACCTTACTTACTTTTTACGTTACGAGTGGTTAGTAAGAATACTAGTACTCAGTAAAAATGAATTATTGTATATGATAGACAAGTATTTTAACGTTGATCCCTTGTATGCTGTAGAAAAATACTCATTTCAACAACAAAATATTCGATATAAGACGATGGTAAACATTTTCTCTTTATTTATAGGATCAAAATTCACAATCAACACGAGTTATGGGTACATCAGTTTAAAATTCACCTCTTTAAAATACTTTTGCAGAATTGCACTTGATAGCGATCAGTTATAAATTGAAATTTAATAACCTTACCGACTTATGTTTCAAATAAAACTGCGCTGCTGCTCGCTTCAATTTTTAATTTGTCAAGTCATAAAAGTGGTGCTTTAAAGAGTACTATTACTTCATTTTAACTGATTCCTGTTATGTCGTAAAGTAATTTGCAAAATATATTTTAAATACTTTGGTCTGCATAACTTACAAACTGAGATAGATGATAATGTTAAAAATGTGTGGAACGAATGGTGTAAATATGCAATTAGTCAGCGCGTATTATCGGATTGATAAGCAAGTCTACAAGATGTGCTTGTCTATATTAAGCGATAACTGATTTACTATCAGCAAGAGTAAACCACTCATATTATTCAATATTTTGCCCGCGGTTTTGCTCTCTTAATGTAGATTTTGTTAATACATTTCTATACCTCGGCAACAGTACTTTTATTCTGAATGAAAGGTCCTTTATGTAATTTTCCGTATCCCTTACAACGTGTTTGCGAAATTTTATGATGCGTGTCGAGTAGTTAAGGCGTGAAAGCGTACCAATTGCGTTTAAAAAAATAAGTTAGGATTTTTTAATTATTCAATATAGGCTTCTGAACAACGTCCATAGACTCGGCACTTATTAAATGGGACTTAATAACTTCTACTAAAATTTTGGTACAATTCACGGTACAATTTGGGGATATAGACGTAAGATTACGATGTCATGTGTTTATACTAACTAGCGGTCGCCTTGTGATCGAAATTCGACCATAAATGATTTAAATTATAAGTTTGATCGTTATTAAGGTTTTATTGTCTGTAACTATACCCTTATAATCACATTTCATTTAGATTTCGCCAAGGCTAGGTTAATTTACCTATTATTTTCAAACAAATTATTATTTACTTAACTATCTATACCTACTCTTTCATTGACGATATTTCTAAGCTCGCTACTTTGTTTTCTTTATTACATACAAAAAAGCTATGTAACCATATTTACGAAGAATTGTACGACATCAGCACGAACAATGCCGAAATACTACAAGCGTGATTCGACTGCGTGTGTCAAATGCACGGTTTTAATTTATTTCTAATGCATATTTTATAAAAAATGGAAATCCGTAGTCTCTGCCTACCCCTCTGGGAAACAGGCGTGAATCTATGTATGTATGTATTTTATAAAAATTTTAGTATTTGCCCGTCCTTCTTCATACAAAACTTTACCTGTGCCGAATTTCATAATCTTTCGTCCGCGCAATTTTCGTAAAAAGGGGTACAAAGTTCTTGCTTCACGTATTAATATATAGATTATAATATTTACAAATCCTAACTTAAATATTATAAATGTGAATGTGAGTTTGTTTGTTTGTTTGTTATGCTTTTACGCCTTAACTACTCGACCGATCATTATGAAATTTCGCATACACTTTGTTAGGGGTACAGAATAGGACATAGGGTACCTTTCATCCAGAAAAAGATTTGTTACTAGTCTAACGTAACCTATATTTATACGAGCAAAGCCGCGGGTAAAATCTAGTCTGTTTGCACCGCAAAAAGATCATTTCCTGCTACAGTCTATAATTTATTTTAATTAATCACATAATAAATGTAAAATCAGATCAATTACGTATTGATTATTTCATTAACAATATCAATTGAATCAAGTAAAAGTCAATTACAGTCAGCCATGATTGATTGAACGTTGAAACTTTGGAACGATCCAATCGAATGATGAGTCAAATTAATTGGTTCATTCAATTAGTCAGTTCAGTAGCTATGTGCCAGTTAATGGAATATACTTTATTAATAGTAGTGACTTAAGTTCTTGAACAGACCTTCGTTTTCTCTGAATAAAGGTATTGGTAAGTATTCAGTGGTAAATGCATTAAAATTTACCTTTTACATTCGATGCAAAAAAGTTATGTACGTTACATTCTGATTTAGGCTTATAGTGTAACAGAACGGACCTCACTTCACAATATTCCACTTCACTGAAATCTGACCTCAAATTAAAAACCGATAATAAATTGGTTCTTATAGTATTCAAGACTAGCCTCTCCTACAATATAATTATATTACATTTTTAAGGTTGTGAGCTAAATGTATTTTGTCCATTTTTCTAGATAAGTAAAATATGCCTACATTTTTTTTTAATATTCTCTCACATATACACAACACCATCTAGCCCAAACTAAGCAGAGCTTGTACTATGGGTACTAGACATTAGATAAACATACATAGGTATATATATTTTTTGTAAATATACCTATAAATATATACATAGAAACACCCAGGCCAACATCCATATACATGTACACATGTACACAAATGTTTGACTTGTGCGGGAACCGAACCCACTACGTTATCAAGGCCGCCCAAAATATTATAGAAATATAATTATTATAGAATTGGGTATACATCAGGACCGCTTTAGATGTTGTTAACCATCCAAGCGGACGAGTACTAGGATAAGAGTGTCATAAGTAGGTACTAATATGTTAATTCAGAAGGTGGTCTATCTGCGTGCCAAGTTTCATCAAATTTTTTTTAACACACACGTAATAACACACATCTTAACAAAATGTATATGTTTATGGTTACTGCGCCGGTCCTGTGGGTCGTAGCGCCATGTTATATAGCCTATAGCCTTCCTCGATAATTAGGCTATCCACCACCAAAATAATTGTTCAATTGGAACCAGTAGTTCCTGAGATTAACGCGTTCAAACAAACAAACAAATTCTTCAGCTTTATAATATTAGTATAGATAATAAATTTATTTCAAACTGTCAACTCCAACACTAGGAATAATTACTGTATCGCGGGAGACTTTACAAACATTTAAATAACGGACACAAAAAGCACCCAGACTTGATACCACTATTTGTGGATCACACACATTTTTGTCCCGTGCGGGCATCAAACCCACAACACCTGGCGCAGTGGCAATGGCGAGGCGACTACTTAAACTACTAGGCCATCTGTGTAGTCATTATTTTTTCTTTCATCATTTTAATTCGAACGTACAAATATAATTATTTTTTTTAATTTTTTTTTTATTTTGCTCGTCAAAATGACCACACTCCACCTGATGGTAAGCAGTCATGTGGTCTAAGAGCAGTGGCCTCCACATCGCCCCCACAGTAGCCGAAGCGATGTTAAGGTCTCTACTTTGACGGCCTGAGAAGATGCTTTTCACGCCCCGCTTAAAGAACCCAGGATTGAAGGAAGAAGGAAACACGTGCCTTGGCAGAGAATTCCATGCCTTGGTCGTTCGGCAGAGATATGAGGACCCAAACTTTTTGGTACGCGCTCTAATCGACTCTACCGTGTAAGAATAATAATAATAATAATATACTTACAAGGATTTTTAAATACACCTACTACTGCAAGTGTACATTTGACGTCGATTAGCTTCACGGCTCTTCTATCCCAGCATAATAAAACAGAAGTCTATTATCATGCTTACATTACGGCAGCTATATTTGGAATTCTCATTATAAGAACCAAAGCTAATATCATATATGTACTGGTAAATGACAGGCTTATATCGGTACATTTACTCAGAATTTTCTACTGGAAAACCTAACAATACATTGTCCGATCCATAAACAAGTTATCACGTAAACAATTGTGGTATATCAATTTCAGGGCAAAAGGTTACAACTTATTATATATATGTATATTATAAATGTGAGTTTGTGTGTTTATATATTACGCTTTCACGCGTTAACTACACTACTGATCATCATAAAATTTGGCATACATGATGTCAGGGCATCAGAAAAGCTCAAAGAAAAAGCACTGTTACTAATCTAACATAATCAATCTAACATGTTATACGAGCGTAGCCTCCGGCAAAATAAAGTATTTTTTATTCTCTGCTCTAACATTATAACTGGATCCAAAAGTGTTACATTGCTGAATGTCAAACTTACTTCAAATTATTTACTATCATACTATCAGTAACTTTAATAAGCGGCGTTCAAATCCAACATAATTATATGTAACACTATCTTTTTTGTACTAATATTAATTTTACGGACAACGATGTTGGTTGTGCATATATTTAAGTACTTTGGTAATAAGTCGTTTAGTTTAGCATAGTGTACAATTGTTTGTGGACAACAAATGATAAATAAAATAAAAATAAAATAAATAACTTGAAAAGTAAACAAGAATTCTTGCAATTTTTACCCATATTATTCGTAATCATTATAGTATAATAAGTACATATAATTCATTACTTTTGAATATACTTCTTACTATTATTATAAACAGAAAATATAAAACTGCAAGGATTACCATTAAAGCTGCAACTTTAAAGCTCAATTATAAAAGCAGAGCCAACTTTACGGATTATTACGCGTTTATGGCAATTTTACGTGTATATTGTGCGATTTTACGCGTTTTTACGCTCAAGTCTGCATTGCTGCGTCACGGCAACTCAATTAAGTTAAACTTTTATTTTATTCTTTAGCTTATGGGTTTATTTTTATAACGGTGAGAGATAAAAGATATGATTTCCACACGAACGTTAGTAAGAGAACTTACTGAGTTTATTACAATCGTACCTTAAGAAGCCATTTTTAAAGACATTGAGGTAAGTATTTTATTTCGCTGTATTTGCGAGGTGAAGGCAAATATTTTGAGGAATTTTGTCTCGCTAGGAAGTCATAATATGAATGCAGTGTTTCGGGCGTTGCGGACGCCTACAAGGCACGATTACAATCTCCACTCAAGACCACTAAATGTCACCACTCAACACTGTAGCATCATGCATCTGCTTCAACTAGAAAGGTTCCTATCGAGGTACGCTTTCTTCCACCTATGATCATGCAACCAGACGTATATGCAAAAAAAGAACCATTCTGTCGTTTTCAAATGTGTATAACAATTTATATTTAGTAAATACCTAGTATACAATTTAGACAAATAGCATTTTTTAAGTTACACACTGCTTCTTATGTGCCGTGGCATGAGTGTGCGATTGATTTGGAGTCAAATCACCGGTACCACAAAATGGTATTATTTTTCTTTTAGAGAATTCTCATTAGAAATAGAGTCATTGGTAATCTGTCCGATTGCCTGCCTCCGTGACGCAGCGGTAGTGAATGCGACTGCTATAGATCTCGGGTTCGAATCCCGGGTCGGTCGATTTTTCTGTTAAGGAATCCCAATAGCAGCCCGGAGTTAGGAAGTTGGCGGTGTTAGATTCCCCCGTGCCTCGGAAATCATGTAAAGCCGTTGGTCCTGCGCCTGATCTCTCTCCGGTGGTGTCGGATTATCCGTCCCATCGGATCATGAGAGTTAGGGAACAGAGAGTGCACTTGTGTTTGCGCACACACTTGTGCACTATAATATCTCCTGCCTAGTTGGCCAGTCTCCGTTAAGACTGGCCGCCGTGGCCGAAATTCGGTCTGGAGGACATTAATAACGATAGCGGGCTATAGAATCGCCTCCTATTACAGAGAATCTAAAGCGTCATTGTGGAAATGTGGGTGCAATACTCCTACAACTGATCGGAAATAGCAAAAATAAATACATATATGGAAAGATATGGACTTATATCCATAGCTCTTCATATATTTATTTTGGAAAGATATGGTCATAAGTCCATAACATAAATCACAAGTCCTTTAAAATGACATGGTATTTTTACCAATACTAATCAGTCTGTAAAAAACTTAATACACTAGCTATGTAGTATATTACGATTTTGGAAAGAAGTGAGTTAAGGTTAACTACTAACCAACCGGCAAATAGACTGAATTAAAAAGTTGACTTTTCAATTAACCTGAAATAGTGCAGCTGCACACCAGCTGCACATTGTTTTCAGCAGAAACATTTTGTATTTATGTGTCCCCCGGGGCCCATAATTGTGTCCGAACCAGAGCACATTGTGTAGGAATTAATTCATTATACCTTTTGTTAATATTTTACGCGGATTTCAATCCAATTTGAATTTCTATAAGCGGCTGTTTCAATGGGACGCTTTTGTTTGTTTTAAATTAGTCCATTGGGATTATTTATAAGTACATGTGTGTTTCAAATGATAAACTTTTAAAAAGTACTACTTACTACTACTCAGTCGGTTTTATTCTATAATTATGACACAATTATCTACGGCCACGTTATTTACGATTGTTTTTCAGTGTAGGAAACGTTGGCTTGTTAGTTTTATATGCAGTAAATTTTTTTTTTTAGAAAATCTTGTATGTTATCACTCGCTAGCTATCAATCTAAACAAACCAAGTGCCTTACTTGTTACTGTACATACAGCGACACATCAACCTAGACTGTTTGAACTTTGGACCTTGAACTATTAAAAGTTGAACGCTGCGAATCGTACGAGAGAGTGCGTTATATTTTTGTTATTTTGTCTCATTTACGCTGAACGGGATGCGACGCTCTATCCTTACCATTACATCGACACCACTATGCACAGTCCCTTTCCGACAAATCTCTATTTTGTATGTAGCGTAGTTATGTGTACTATATACACATAACTACGCTACATACAAAATAGAGATTGGTGTCTAACTTGATGTGTAGTCGTGTGTACCGTACTAAATACAGTGGTACTCGTATGGTAATAGTAATGTCCTCCATACCGATTTTTGGTCACGCGCGGAAAATCTTCACGGAGACGCTGGAGATACTATAGTGCGCAAATACATGCGCAAACACAAGTGCTTTTCTTATCCTTACTCTTATGATCCGATGAGACGGTAATCCGCAAAGACTGGAAAGAGATCAGGCGTAGGAACAATACGTTTACGTGCTTTTCGAGGTACTGCGGTGTCTTACCGCCATCTTTCTAGCTCGGGGCTTCTATTGAGATTTTTTTGCAGAAAAACCTAATAACTTTTTTTGGCCTAACCCGGCATTTGAACCTGCCTCGCCACGGAAACAGTAACAGCTTACTAACAGGCAGGCTACGCCTTAGACGCTCAGAAACAAAACTATTAAAATCGCTCACTTTTATCCGTCAGAGTACCAGCAAAGTAGTATATAAGGAGTACGAGTCTCCAATAAATCTTTAATCTCGTAACGTTACTATACCCATGAAAAAGAATAAAACCGTCTTTAATTCACGTTACTTCACTCAGCAAACTAAACAAAGTGCTCGATAACAACAAGACAATTTACTTTAGTGTTCGAGAAACAATGAATAATACATCCAGACGGCGAGTTTTTCATACTACAAGCAATACAATAGTCACTCATGACAGTTCCATTGGAAGAAACAAGTAATAGAACAGAATAGTCTATAAATAAGAGAAGGGAACTGAGTTTATAGAATGACTTGCTATTACATCCATATTATGTATAATCTTTATTAAAGAGGCCGTAAGCCACAAGCTGACTCGCGGCCGATGTAACCTGGTCGAAACATCAAGTATTAAAAGACTATATTAATAATAATACACCCCTCTGGGACAGTCGTTATCTCCTCATGAGACTAACGCGATATCGGAGGGCATAGTATACTAGCTTTTAAACTAACACCTTCGCCTTGTGATATAAACAAAAAATGTATCACCAGGTTAAATAAAAGCGCACAAACCGCAGGGCAGCTTGTGGCGAGCTGAATGTGAGTGGCGACATTGCGATCCTGAATGCCTCAGAGAGTCGGTGAGGGCCTCGTCCCCAGTTTGCCGTTACTGGTTGGCTGGGGTGGAACTTCAAGAGAGCCCGTAGGACTCTCAACTCTGGCTTGCCTTGATCGGCCGATCAGAGGCGGGCCGCTAGAGCTACATGCTTGGGGGTGGAAGTGTCATTTTCAAGGGCATAACTACGGGGAAACCCGCCCCGGGTCTCCGTTTTCACGAGACTCGTGATGGCGAAACCGGCGCCGCACCGCTCGACATCCCTAGCCGCTCGCACCGGTGTTGCCCTCTGCTGCTGGCTTGTATGCCTATAGTGGCTATTTAGGGGGCCCATCTAATGAGTTGGCGAGTCACCGTCTGTCCATTCGATTGATGCTATTAGAGTATTCAGGGCAGACGCCGTTTTATCATCCATAGTTACCAATATACCAGTCAATCAAACACCCATACCCATAGCCCATATATTAGAATCCATACGTAGCAATAGTCCTACGCCTGCTGCGGCTAGTGCCGCTGTAGGTGTTCCATCCCACCTTTGATTAAAACTCTCGAAGGGCCTCTTCACGTTGGACCCATGTCTCCGTGTAAGCCTCCCAAAGGGCCGGGTATTTTCCTAACGTATTAGGAATATACCCGTGAAAGAGAAACAAATAATAATAATAATAATAATATATGAACATACAACCTTGTATCCTTTTTAACATACATATATGAACATACAACCTTGTACTCTTTTTTAATCATACTACGCGCACGGGATGTCTTATTAGACATATTCAAAATTTATATGAAGAAGGAATGTAGAAAGCAAACTCAATTAAAATTATAAAATACTTTTTACGAATTCGTCGATTTCGGGCGCTGTGCGACTACTAGTATGTATATTTTTTGCCATTCTGAATAAGTGCGTTTTTTGTCTAGAATATAAATAAAACCAGTAGGTTATTTACATCCATAACATTTAAATGCATTAATAAAAAAACATATTATAATACTTTTATTGAGAAGCGACGCTTCTGAATTTTTATTGATAAATTGTCCCTGTGAAGACTTTGAGTCACCAATACACTTGTTTTCTCACCTACATAACCATTAGACTTAGCAAATAAAGCAGAAATGACATACAAGTAACCATAAACTAGTACATTTTCTTGAAATTTTGCGTATAGTACGACAATAAAAGTCTTTAAATCTCCTTTTACAAACTTAATAGTAAAAAAGCCTTAAAAAACCTTTGTATTGTATCCCTCAATTTGTAATTGCTTTACGTGTTTAGAATAAGTAAATGTTCGGGTAAGATGTATGCCTAATCGTTGGATACTTAAGAAGTCTCTTAATCTAGTGTTACAAACTCTGAGCATCGGACTTGAATACCAATTTGGACGTGACAAAATAGGCGTGAAAATAAATTTGGATGACCACCTTATTTCTTGTTTATTATTTAGCACATAATATATACCCGTATATACATAATATTTCGTACAAGTATTATGTATCTAATACTCTAAGGATTACACGGACAAATTTCTACAGTTATATTTCAGTCCCAGGTAATACGGAGCGGGTCTATGAGATCTATCAGGTACAGTTCTAAAAATGTGTCTGACATTAAGCTTGGATTAAAATGGAGACTAAATTCCTAAGATGTCTGAAAAGATTTTTGCAGAGAACTCAATAACCTTGTTTGACTTTTTACACTTACATCTGTTTCAGCTAACATTATGATTTTATCAATGTGGCGACCAGACCCATGACAATACACCATCCAAATGGTAGGCATGCACCCCTAACGATATTTAACTGACGATACTTTTATCATCTATACAACAAGAGTCGAGGTCTTCTTAACGGCGTGTGCGTTTTCGGTTAGGTATAAGCAGTGGACTATTATAGCCTGATGATGATGATGATGATGATAATCTGGTTGACATCGAAAATTGACATAATAGGATGTCAAACGTATTTTACCACCTATTCTCAGGCATAACAACAGTCGAATACAGAATATAAAAAAATTTAAAATAAAACGGTAAAAGATGCGTTTTCTCAGCAACAAAACCTTTCCTGTCAACAAAATAAAATCCAAACAATAAAAGTATTAACAGAAAGTAACAGCTACAGCTTCCATTTAACGCTGAAAAAGTATTCCTTACAACCATTTAGGGGGAAAAGAAATGTAAATTGTTGAAAATAAATTATATCTGGAATTTAATCTATCATTCAGGAGGGGTGAGGCCCGGCCACAACTTTTTAATTTGGCCCGCAATACTAGGGGCACGGGCCAAAACTCTGAATTACGTACGTTTGTATATTTACAGAGTTTTGTCCGCGGTTTTTTCTGGAACTTTGTTTGCGAAATTGTTAATGCGTTTTAGAGGATTATTGCGGGAGTGATGCGAAAATAATCCGCCATTTGTTGACGAATTTTCAGAATAAAATGTATTTAATACTTATTGTATGCAAATTTTGTTATTTTCGGTTTGGAAAATGCGGTTTATTTATCGCACAGTTACGCTTGGATACCAAAGTAACGCCTTCAACCTTAAATCTGTAAAGTTACATCGATAGCTGCCAGCATTAAACACGCCTAGATTTGTTTTATTTGCGTTCACTGTCCAGAATATTTCATTTATTTTAAAAACAGCTTCAATAAACAAACTATTCTTATTACAGTGTATAAGATAAAACAATAAATACCAGAGTACAAAAAACAACAAAGTTGATAAATAAAAGAACCTTTCAGATAAGAAATAAATGGACAGGTATTTTAAAACAGTTATAAATAAAGCTAAATAAAATAGACAGCAGATTACTAAGACTAAAAGCTTAGGTAAGGCATATTCAAGAAATGTATAGATCTGATGTTTAGCAATCGTAAGGATATTTTCAACGTCTTGTACGTTAAATATTCTTACGATTGCACATCGACTGTTATTGCTGTTCAGTAGTAATAAAAAGTAATAACAGACAGCCTTACATAAACTTATTCTGGAAGGCACGAGACAAGATAAAATTTAGATATTGATTTTGAATTTGACTTTTATACGTTTACAGGAACATTACAATATATGTTTGACTTTAAAGTTTATTGGTCGTATCTGCTATAACAAAATAATGGGTGATATAGTAGACATATTAAAATATTATAAAGTTGTAACATAATAAAAAAGAAGATCGTAGGTATCCCAGATGTTTTATAAACTGTCTCATCACTATTACTACAACTTTGACTCCTTGTTTATACTCCTTTAAAAGATAACTCCATCTTTGGATATGTATGGAGATGATTTCTTAGTTAAGGTAATTTCAAATGTTAAAAACGAACATTAAGTTTAGGCACACGTATTTGCGTTAAGAGAAGAATAACTTTTGCGTGCATTATTTATTATACAATATAAGGAACTAGAGATTACCTGTGATTTTATAACTTTTTAAAAGTAACCTGTACACTTGCTTAGTACCTCAACTGACGTCATACCAAATATTATCAAGATATGTTCAATAATTTCGCCATAATAACGTAACCAATAGAATTAAGGAACATTTTTTTGATATTTATACTGGCTGTAAGGGACGGCGTATCGAAAACTTTAGCAAGACGTCTTTCTATAAGTACTTATCACAACGCAAACTTTAATTAATAAAAAAACGCAAGATTTAAATGTAATGTAGATTAACATTATTACGCAGTACGCAATGGATTGCTACCAATACATCGCACTCGACGAATGAACTCTGCGTTCCACGCACATAAAAACAGCTGATCTATTTAAATCACGACCATTTAATTACATTGCTGTATTGTAGAAAAATGTGACAGTCAGAAAAATTATAAATTGCAGAAAAGGAATTGTGATTGTTGAAAAAAATTCCATCGATTTTTAACTCAGAATAATGGTCTGAATCTACTATTTCAGTTTTCGGTACACCGTCCCTTACACCCAGTATAGTTGACAAGGATTTAATGGACAGTCTTCACGCCGAGATTTTTGTATGATTCTCGGACTTAATGAAAGTTCTTAATCATAAGCATGGCTACTTTATTTCGCCTGACGCCTAGATCCCCCAATATAACTATTTGTAGATCACACATCTTAAAACAACTTGTAGCATTGCGTTACCTATACATATTAATAAACCTACTTCATGTTTATGTGTATATTCACTGAGGTCCAATTTATTTTCTTTTGTCGCTGTACCATTTCGGTCGAGAATTTTTACGAATAAATCCCTTAAGATTCGTTACAAAGAGTTTCATTTGCATCCAAGTGCGATTGTCGGGCCTCAAAACCATCGGATCATCCTTTATTATACATAATGTAGTCCGATCCGGTCCGATCCGATCCGGATTGTGGGTGTATTCTTGAGTAATGCGAGCCTTAATGAGAACGGCTTAGCGCTTTGCATTTTATTTTAAGAGTGCTTTTATTCGATGAGAAAATGTTGATTTAGTTGCTAAGTGTTTACTGCTTATAAAGGAAAATAAATAGATGTATATAATGCTTTATATAAAACCAAAAGACCGAAAGACACAGTAGGGGTAGGCCGACGACTTGGTAAGGGTCGCGGGAAGCAAGACCAGTCTGTGAGGAGAGCCTTGGGGCTCGGCTGAGATGATGATGATGATGATAAAACCAAAATATCTGATATACTATACAATGTTACATCTATTAAAAACGAATTACTTGATATAAAATTGAACTATTCACTTACATATTTCCATATTTCCAAGGAAGAATATATGCTTTTTTTGACAGCACAATATAGTATATTATGTCTCCGCGCCATGACTGCTAATGTGCCAAATGTTGCGAGTTTGATTTCCGTATTGAGAAAATTTGTTAAATGCATAAAAATATATTATAATATTTAAAGTTATATACAGTGTTCAATATTTATGTAGTCATCATAATTATATTATGTAGTCATCGTAATTGTATTGACACTTGCAACCCATGAGATTTTATTGTAGAAAATACTACCAAAATTGCAATGCTAGTGCAAGTACTTAGTGTCTTTGATAGCATAGTATTTTCTTAAAATATCGAAATTTGAATACCCTACTCGCCCCAGGAACACAATATAA
This sequence comes from Catocala sponsa, assembly GCA_963564715.1. Classification (NCBI taxonomy): domain Eukaryota; kingdom Metazoa; phylum Arthropoda; class Insecta; order Lepidoptera; family Erebidae; genus Catocala; species Catocala sponsa. Next base: position 22,099,547 of record OY751334.1, on the reverse strand, counting down.
CATTAGGTCTTTGTCCGTAATAATCTATATGGTTCATATGTTACCGCAGATGGATCGCTTCAGGTGTGAAATGCAGTTCCTCTGTGCTGTACCTCATTTATTAATTAATTTGATGAATCATTGACTTGCATCGCTAATTTTGCGGCCGTAAATTTCTCAGCTCTAGATTTATTAAGGCAATTAAACTTGGCGCGAGTTGACAGTTTTTTCCTTTGTTTCGGACACTTTAATGAGCGCTCGGAGACGCTACGAATTAAATTTGTCGGGCCCAGTGTGGACGACTCCCTAAATACCTATATTCAAATGTACCCAAGACCCAATTTGTTCAAATACCTGATGCTGTGAAATTCAAATAGAAAGATGTACTGTTCGCTTGGATTCTTGAAGTTACAAGGTAATGAAATAATTATAAGGTAAGTAATTATGTTTTCGTTAATATTATTTCCTTTTATCTTATTCACTCTCTTTCATGTCGTCTTACTGACTTGTAATGATATCGTGCTCTCATTGCGAATGAACCTTGGAATCATATTAAGTGAGGTTGTGTTTGCCCAAAGGACTTTATTTGGGCCAGCACTCTTAAGACATTTTGTCGAATGTTATGTGTAAGTACGATACAAAGAGAAGACGATATTAATGACAATTATATAACAACTTATTTGTTTTTAATGTTTCGTATATTGGTCGACGGTAGCATACATCACTAAACTGGAATTGTGTTTCGTGTAAATGAATGACACAAGTCACTTGCTCTTGCCCTTGTTTGGCGTATTTAGTCTGAGCGTATAGTTCACGCTAGTGGTGCACGCCAGTTACTTGTGACGTATACAAGCACCTTCAGCTTGGATGCCAACATATGTGTGATGCCATTGTGCTAATTTATGGCGACCTGATCGATTAATCAAAAATCATAGGATTACCTAAGGAATCGATTCACTGAATGATTCGATCCATAGTCTCAGATCGTAATCGTTCTAGATAATCCTAGATCGATTACGATTTAAGACTATGGATCGAATCATTCAATGAATCAATATTATTTGCCTTGTTAGTTTCGTGACAGTTTGCGCTTATGATTACCAATGGTCGTGAGGTTACCTACATACTTCAGGTCTTGGGCAAAGTATTATTGAGATAATCCTCGCACGAAGTCTGGCAATGTGTATGATGTACGAGATTATGCATCCCCTACGTAGGTTGTAAATGTATCTGACAAGGATTGTGATTGAATCAACTCCAACTCGATCCAATGCCTTAATCTTAGGGCTATTTTTGCTTATATAATAAGTTATGGCATCAACATTATATTTTATACAAACCATAATTGTGTGAATACGTATATTATTCATAATACGACGACTGTTAAGCGTTGAGTTTTTATTAAAGGCTAAGCTATTAACATCGAATACTAGAACAAAATGTAAACTAAAAACTTGGAACTTTTCACTTTTATACTGGTAATTGTGAATACGTAGAATTCAATTCAATCGCCCGCAGCTACCCGACTCGCGGGTTCTTTTACAGTTGCAAATGCGTAAATAAGTATAAATTTTTAACAGGGAAACGTCAATCAATAAACCAGGGATTTAACCCCGACCTCGACAGCCGCGTCATGGATTAACATTCTCTTGTATTTTGGTAATACTTTTATTTGCTTTTCTTTTTTATTCTCTTTTTTTGTAACGCTGCGATGGCTTCATGAGAAACCGTTAGACTGCCACGAAGGTGCTTTGGCACCTCTGACGTATTAAAGTTGTGTACGTATTTAATAGTTAATTATCGCTTACTTTAATGGTGAGAGAAAGCATTGTGAAGAAACCTGCCTATCTTAGAATTTTACATAGTCATTTTTTAATATTGTGAAGTCCACCAATCCTCATGGGCCAGAATGGTTGACTATGGCCTATCCCTTGAGAATTAGTCCGTGCCTAGCGGCACATATACAGTATATGGATAATTTATATACAGGGCTGATAGTGTTGTCAGTACTAAAAGTAAACAGAGTGCTAATACTACTGACAACGTTTTATATCTTTAATAAATCTTTCTCACTGGAAAATACAACACAATGCTAGTTATCTTCTGTCTTTTTTCGAATTTGACAGTTTATTATAGTACCGCAGCAGTAATGAATACGATTGCTGTGCATGAGCTCGAAGCTTAAGCTAAAAGCTTAAGCTACGTACAGAGTTTGGCACGTCACTTGGGTCGCGCCATTACGTGGGAACTTACATAGCTACAAAAATGAGGATGTCAAATGCTTCTGCCTACCTCTTCAGCGATATATACGTAAGACTATGTATGTATATGAGCAGCGATAACTCAGTGGGGAGACCAACAGACTGCAATGCAGAGGGTCTTGGGTTCGAACCCACGTCGCGCACCTCTGACTTTAGGAAGTTATATGACTTTTCGAAATTATGTGCGTATTGATTGACAATTATCGCCTGCTCCGTGCCTTGGAAAGCACGTTAAGCTGTTGGTCCCGGCTGCCATGAACATCTATGGCAGTCGTTATTGGGAAAGTGTCGACACAAAAGATCCCATTGGGTCGAAGTGTCGCCGGTCTGCACTGACTGGCCCCCACATAAGGTAAGATGTATGTATGTGATTACATAAGTTAATACTTACATGTCTAGAGACTCATAAATTGTATTCTACGTCATCTGTCTGGCTTTATGCAAGCCAATATCCCTTCAAAATTATTTCGTTGCAGGTTATTTTGAAATAGCTGAACAATAGCAAATGCGCCTAAGGGCGTACCATCGCGAACTACAAAGCTCATGTTTAGTTATCAATATTTACAGTGTAATTATCAATATTTACAGTGTAATTTTCACCATGATTTGAGATCCAGTTAATTTAATGAACAATCTTTTAAATGCTTTAAGTAAACATTTAATATAATGTTTTAATGTCATTCGGCCCAAGTATCGAACCCGTAATGTCATGATCGCACATATAATTATGCCCAAATTTAAGTCACGGGACCAACACGATATATATTTTATAGCTAACTTGATTTTTATGTGAAGGATTTATAAAGAAACTAGCTGTCCCGACAGTCGTTGTCCTGTACATACGAAAAGAAAAGCTAATGTAACCCATTTTCGAATCCACTTGAACACACACAAAAAATTTCATCAAAATCGGTCCAGCCGTTTAGGAGGAGTTTAATTACAAGCACACGCACAGAAAATTTATATATATAAAGATAGTCTACGATTAAAATTTAAATAACGTAGCCGATAAAAAAATAGGGCTACATAGCAAAAAATAATGTTTCAATCAGTTATGTATTAGTTTAGTCTTTTTTTACTGCTCTTAATTAGTTTCGCATTTATTTATTTTCTTGTATCTACTTATTGAAAGTGTTTTAGAAATTGTATGAAGTGAACTTTGTAAACTCACCTTCGATTATAATGTTATGCTTACCTTTAATTTAAAAGCATACGATGATATTATATGGGCGTTTATGAGGATTGTGATGAAAGTGAATGAAGCCAGAGAAGTGTGTCAGGATCGTAGCAAATGGAAATCCGTAGTCCCTGCTTGCGAAAGACTGCAGGCAGATTCTGGATGCGGCAAGCTGAAGACAGGGCGCTATGGCGCTCTTTGGGGGAGGGCTATGTCCAGCAGTGGACTACTATAGCCTGATGATGACGATGATGATGATGAGTCTCTGCCTACCCCTCTGGGAAACAGGCGTGAATCTATGTATGTATGTATGTACGATGATGTTATGCATTTTGTGTTATTTTAAGTCAATGTTCTGTAGTCAAGTTTAGTTGGTAAGCCTAAACTTATATAAAATATCATCGGTATAATATATATATATGTCACACTAATTAAATATTATACTGAAAAAATGTTTGTTAAAGTAAGAACAACCATTCTCCAAAATCAAGGACGCTTGAGAACATATTTGGGTTTACTTCTAGCACTACTTACATTATCATTTTACGATAACCCTAAAAAAATTAAAGTATAAAAACAAAATGCGTATTACAATATAATACGCACTTAGTACCACATTACCGATATACGGTACATTGAATAACCGAGTAACCCTTTCTTTATAAAGAGCTTGCTAACGTATTTTTTATCGGGCGGGACGCAACTGCGGTCATCACTTTCCGCTTTGTTACTCCGGCTAACTTGGTTGATAGCAGCCGGAAAAAACTACGAGGCCTTTGGGGACTTTACAGCTAGTGACGTCATCACGTGTGAGCTAATATTGTTTAGGTAACATTTCAGTTCCTGTTTTGAAAAATGGTCTCAAAGCGGTTTTAAACATGGCGTAGTGGTTTAAGTGGTCGCCTCATCACTGCAACACAATGCCCGTGTGGGATTCGAACCTACAACACTCGGCGCAGTGTTGTGGGTTCGAATCCCACACAGGCATTGTGTGATCCACAAACTATTGTTCCAAGTCTGGGTGTTCTTTGTGCCCGTTGATTGAATGTTTGTCAAGTCCCCTGCGATACATGATTTATTACTAGTGCGGGATATATATAAAAAGAAAAAAATACCAAGGCTGTTTTTTTTTATTTATTTGCTTTTACAAGTTCAGTTCCATGAAAATATCGATTTGCGGCTCGCAGTAAGTCTGAAGGAAAGTTGAGCTGTCTTAAAACTTGTGACGTATTCAATTAGAAGTTGTAAAGTAAAAAATATAGTCCTTTTTGAAGTTTGTTTTTACTGGCCTTGTAAACTGAACAATAATACTTTTATTTTTTAATTTGTTGTTCTACCTACATATAATTTAATAGGTATATTGAAATTAAACTACTTTATACGTATTTCGTCACGTTGTTTATTTTAAAACATTATATCATTTTGAACTATAACACTATTATTATTGAACTTTACTACATAATGATGTAGTAAAGTTCAATAATTAAATGAATATTATACATTGAAATTGAACGCGTTGTTTATTTTTATAATACACAAACATCATTTTGAAACTTCAAACTACTATTGTTAAAAACCTTTAAAAGCCTTATATTATTATAGTTGTTTTATTTCAAAGACAAAGTGAAACATCGGCCTCTAAAATACTTGGTAACCTTTACTGAACTTGAGTAAGTAAAAATAAAATGCGCATAGTAGGCTATTTTATTCCAATCCAATTAATTAAACTTTGACATTAACTATATCGGCAGTGTAGTCAACAGCCCCGCAAGATAAAGACCTTCGCTCCACTCAATAAATCACGCTGACCGGAGACTGAGCGAAAAACTGCTCGTTTCGCTTAAACAGTCCAAGCACCACCATTTATAACTCAGCCGCTTCATACATAAGCATTGCCCTTTTCGAGGTAGAGGTGCGAAACGATTATTAGTCGGAACCTAAATCGATATTTATTATTAAATTTTTTGGTATAGGTAATATTGTCTTACGCTTACGCAAATGTTATACATTGAAATTGAACTACTTTATACAGATTTTATCGCGTTGTTTATTTAAAACTTTATAGCATCATTTTGAAACGGTTACACTACTACTAAATCTTACTACTTTTTAAGCTAATTAAATTATTAAAACTATTTATATTTAAGTTTACGCTTTCCCCGAAGTTTCGGTTGCTATTCAGCAGCCATGTTCACTGGCTGAAAAGCAACCGAAACGTCGGGAAACGTAAAACTTAAATATATATAGTTTAATAGTTTACTTTTACACAGGTAAAAAGGATGACGTAAATAACGGCCACAACAGTCAATATATTGAATGCATGTTGAATGTTTCGAGAACCTACTGTAAAAAGTTTCCATCAGAACAATCTGACTGGTTTAAGTTCAAACCTTCACATTTCTATCGACTTCATAACAAAACAACCCTGTTCTGTTCGTGTTCCAAGTTTAAATTAAAATGCATTGTACGTTGAACTTTTCAGAAAATTGGAAGTACCAAAGCAAAACTGCATGTTATTAAATAAACAAGCAAATCAGCCGTTCCGCGAACAAATCTCGACACAATTTGTGTACGCTCGAGCGTGGAACCGCATTCGACCGAGTTGACCCGAGTCGATATGACTCGTTTCACTCACATCAAGTCGCATCACTAGTTCGGCCAGACGGGAAATGATTTGTTGAGTGCTATGGAATATTCCATTATGCAAACACTTTGCTTTTCCACGGTTTTTATTCACATATGGGAAGTTCCCTGAATTTCCTATGGGAATGTTTTACAATGAGCACGTGAGTGTTACATTTGCCACACGATTAAATTTGTATTAAACTTGCATGTTGCCTTCCTAGTTATTAAATAATAATATCCATTGTATTATTATGTATTTATTTGTATGTGCACACATGGAAAGTTTTTGTAAGCAGTTATCCGAAGGAGAAAACATACATTGTAAATTGACACTTGCTAAAGTCGTGGCATATTTATATGGATATAGAGGCATAGACCTCAATCTCCGAAGGATTAGGCAAAGATGCATTACACCAATATTTCGTCATCTTTAATGTTAGGTCCCGCGCAATAGTAGGCGAGCCTACTGCCGTACCGGACACTGCCAGACTTTGTGGCGCTATTAACAATTTCTTGACCAAAAGCATCAAAGTACTGTCCAATCATGGAATCAAACCTGAGACATCATGCCCAGTAGCTGCATTCACCACCGCATCTATATACACCTCTACACATATACGATTAATTAGAATTTTCGAATTCCTAACTTAGATACCTACGCCATTGATTTTCACCCAATTAATTTGTGAGTGTACTTACTTGATTTATACAAGCTTCAAAGAAGAGAAAAATATCACAATGGGTCCACCACAATCTTAGTCTCCGTATAGCCATGGCTGCTCAAAAGCAACCGAAACGGTAGAGCAAGGCGTATAAATTTAAATTTATCAATATATTTTTTATTTACTATAATAAAATCATATAACGGTAGTTAAATTTCAAAGTATAATATTTGACAATAATGTATTTAGGATTATATTTTACTAGTTAAAAATATCCGTCAATGACAATGCTAGCATGAACTTATTATTTTATCATATTTATTTCTACAACTGTTATGTACGCCAATAACTTTCTCAGATTACGAATTTATTTAGCAGCCATTTTGACTCTACATTTAAAAACACTAAAACTTATTCAGGCTCTAACCTAAATGCTGTGTTTAAAAAGTAAATCATAGTGTATACGTGTTTTTGGTTTTACAAATATGCATTTGAATTGGTATAAAAATATAATAATATGCAAAGGAGGGTGCTTGCTGAAATTTTTTAAGTATAGCTTTCCTTGTTGGCATTACATTCGCGTAAAAGCAAGACAATATAAAGCAAAAGAACATCTAAGTAACTGTTTTAGTTGAGGAATATTCCTTTATACTAGACTCTCCTTTTCCGAGAGCGCGCTGTAACCAAATGTCTATCCAAATATTGACTGAGCTTCGAATAGAACTGGCACTAAGTTGCCAAAGCTAACGAACAATCTATTAGTTTCTAAGCAAGTAGTTCTTGAGGAATTGAATAGTTCTGATCGCACTTGTGAGTTTATCTTTACGGAGTATTTAGTTATTTGTATATTTCAGTATCTGAGGTATAAGTCTAACTTGGGGCTCAGATATTGAAATATACTGTACTTATGTTTAATTATTACGGCTTGTTCTAACAATAATAATATCAGCCCTGTATTAAACTATCTTACTGCTGGGCACGGGCCTCTTCTCAGTGTGCGAAGGGTTAGGCCATAATCCACCTCGCTAGCCCAGTGTGGGTTGGCAGCCTTCACATATCTTTGAGAACATTATTGAGAACTCTTAGATACGCAGGTTTCCTCGCGATGTTTTCCTTCACCGTTAAAGCAAGCGATAATTAAGTATTTAATAAGCACATAACTTCTAAAAATGAGAGATGCGCGTCTCGGGTTCAAACTCGGGACTTCTGCATGACAGTCCAACGTTTTCCCACTAGGCTATCGCTGCTATTGCTCTAACAAATAATAGTAAATTTTGAAATCATGTTTTAATTTGAAATAATTTATGTAACGGCAGTATACGTAAATAATGAGAAACATTCTAAACTAATTTTAATTATATTTCTTTTTTAAGGACAAGCACTAGGAGTTTTTCCTGTGGTTCCATTCAAACTAGTGTCATAAAGACCACCCAGACACGCCACAATAATAAGCGGAGTACGCAATGTTTTATCTCGTGTAGTGATTGAATGTACAACACGCAACCCGAATGGCAGTTGAGGCGACCACTACGCTATGTGTAGGGCCTAATTATGATATATATTTTATTTTAGTAGTAAACACTTACCAGTACTCGTCTTTTATATAACAAAAAGTAACCAGGATTTGTTGTAACACCAAATCTAGATATTATTGAGGTTTATGTAGCAATGCTTCTGAATTTCTTTGGTATACGTGCCATCTAATTAGGACTATCTCTGCATAGATGATGCTTTAGTTTATTAGCTCGCCATTACGCCGCACCCGAGTATTATGGGTTCGGTCCCCAGATGAGACATAAAAGTATGTAATCGAAAGATATTCGTATCGAGTCTGGGTGTTCTTTGTGGCAGTTGTTTGAATGTTTGTAAAGTCATCTATGACGTGGAAATTAAAACGAGTGGGGTAATAGATCTTTTTTATAAAATAAATGGACAAAAAAAGATATATCAAAAAGGTAAAAGAAACGAATACATATAATATACGATTATTCAATTAACAAATGGTCGACTAAAATATAATTTATTGATTAATACATATAGTACAAAGAAAATACTTTAGTTATACCGAGTTACTTCAATAACATTTTCAATTGTTTGCCTTACAAAAGGCATTGTAAAAACACGAACATAGTTGTAGAATGGAGGATACATTGACTCGCCCACTCGACGTAAACTTATTATCGCAGAACAATGGATACAATACCGTCACGTTACCAGCCAGCTACAATAAGAATTAATAAAAGTTGCGCCTAATACTCGCTCACGTGAGCAAACTTACGCGCCAGGGGAACACGCCCGGCATCTGTCGCTCGCACAGTTGTAGGGTCACCGTAAAATTTTGCCACGTATTACATCGTAGAGGTAATTCCAATAAACTGAGTTGACCATTTTGTATTATTGAATAAGTTTTTGGTTAGAATATTTAGTTTTAATATTTTAAGAATGTATGACATGCATACATATGTTGAATTAGGTACGCTTATTTGGTAGCAGTTCTATTTAACTTACATTTTATTATACTACATTAGCTGTCCCCGCAGTTTCACCCACTGTTTTTTATTGCTCTATTATTTATAATATTAGTTAGAATATAACATTTATTATGTTATATGTACGTATAATTATTATCTTAGCTCTACCACACATATATTTTGCTATCTATACTTGGGTCCCACGTATAATGTAGGAAGTGTCAAGCATTTTGCCATCAACAAACAACTTGATTCTTTAGGAAAACTAAGTATACAAAAGTAATCGTCGAAGGAGTTTTTAAGTTGTGAGTTGTTTAAGTAATCAGAATGACTAACATCTTCCCTTTGCAATAAGGAAAATATGCATCATAATTATGTAATGCTACCCATGCATTCGTATGTACTCACTACAATAAGATGAATTATATATGCTTTTACAACAACCTTTATACAGTTTTGATTCTATCTTTGGTCAACACTCTTTTGGATTTGATGGTGGTAAACAATATGAATAAAAAACAATATTTTTGCTACCAGTCATCTGGACACGTTACCAGTTGACAGCGATGCTGACGAATTCTACGACGCATAAACCAGTTTCGTAAATATTTAGGATTATAATTTTTAGTATCTTTATTTATTTATTTATTATTATTAATTACAACGGTTATACACCAATAACAGTAATTAATTAATCTCTTATGATCTAAATAGATTACATTATCATTATTATTAAAATTACAACAGTCATATCAAAATTATAAGCTATTAAATACAGATAATAATTAGATTATACAACATTATTCAGATGCAATGTCTTTCACAAAATTTCAAACATGATATAATAATTTGGTTGAATCTATCAGTCAACACGTCACAATCGGGTAGGTCAAGAATTAGGGCATTGATTGCGCCGTGCATGCGACAAAATGGGGAATGCGCACGCGACACCGTGCGGCACGGTGCAGTCGCAAACAATCTGGGACGGCGGTTGGGCCGGTGGCGTAGATAATTGTCGGGGACATAAATCGCACATAGTATGTTGTGTAATTCTGGGCAATCAATCGCATTCCGCAGAATTTTCAGAGCAGTGATGACCTGCGTCTGAGACCGCCGGACAGCTAGGGAATTATATCCTAAACTACCAAGCAAGAAATCTGTAGGGTACATAAATGGATAATACCCATGATTTCTCTTATATAAGTAGCGTAGAAAGGCCTTTTGAATCTTTTCAATAAGTAAGGTGTATGTTGACTCATATGGACTCCACACACAAGCTGCAAATTCCAATTTACTTCGAACAAGGGAATTGTATAGTATTTTGATGATGGTGGGATCACGGAAATCACGTGCATTGCACAAAACGAAACCCAGTCGCCTATATGATTCGGCGGCCACTGCGGAGATGTGCTGGTGAAATGTCAGACCACAATCGAAGATAACGCCAAGATCACGCATGTTGAATACGCGAGTTATCTCGGTGCCCCCTAATTTGTATACAGTTTGACTAGGTCGTGATTTACGGCTGAACGTCATAGTGTGACACTTACTGGTGTTGAAATACAATTTATTTGTTAGACTCCATTGTAAGACTCGATCAATATCACTTTGGAGGTCCAAGCGAGTGCGACTCTCAGTAATTTCGAGTACTAACTTCAAGTCGTCCGCATAAAGCAGGCATTTGGCATGTTGTACTACGCTGACGAGGTCATTAATCATTAAAATAAAAAGTAATGGACCAAGAACTGATCCTTGGCTCACTCCAGATCGCGTGTGATATGATCCCGATAGAAAACATCCATGAGCAACAAATTGTTTTCGGTTCAAGAGATAGTTAGCGGAAAAATGCAGAAGCTTTGGCGTGAATCCTATGGCTTGTAATTTGCTCAGTAAGATGTCATTGTCTACGGCATCGAAAGCCTTTTTAAAATCAAAATAAAGAACATCTACTTCATGTCCCCTATCAAAACCCTTCGAGACGTAGTCAACGAGCGACAACAGATTCGTTTCCACTGAATGACCAGGTCGGAAGCCGTGTTGTTCATCACACAAGTAGGATTTTAGTTGATGGTAAATTTCTCTATGCACAATTGTTTCGAATACCTTGGCTGGACATGACAAAATCGCAATTGGACGATGTTCCTCAACTGAGGATTTATTATTAGTTTTCGGTATCGGAGTAACTCGGGATACCTTCCATTGATCAGGATATATGCCACTTTGAAGGGCCAAGTTAATTATGTAAGTGAGTGGGGGAACAAGAAAATCCACACAACCAATTAATACATATGGTGGAATCTTGTCTGGACCGACTGAGCTTCGCGGTTTTAATTTACGAATGCCGGCCTTAACCTGAGATATAGTGAAATTACTAATGTGTATGTAGCCTCCATGAGTTGTAGCTGCGACAGGTAATATATTATCAGCGTCCAGTTTGGGGCTCTGTTGCAAAAACACACTAGAAAAATAATTAGCAAATGCATTCGCTGCGTCACTGCCGGTAAACGTTTTGCTATCGTAGGTCATTGTAGGCTCAAAGCCACCTTTGGACCGAAGACGTTTGATGTGCTGCCAAAATTGAAGTGGATTGTGTCTAATGCAATTCTCAGTTGATGCAATATATTGCTTGTATGCACAATCAATACGTTTTTTTAAGTTGGATCGAATACTACAAAATGCAAAATACACACTAGGGTCGGCGTGACGTTTCCATTGTCTGTGAAGCTTAATTTTGTGCTTTAAATCTGTAATGATGTCATAGGAAAACCAGACGGGATAACGTTTTCTATTAGATATAGATCTCTTTTTTTTTGGTACACAAATATCAAATATGTTAGATAGTATTCTGTAAAACTCACCAACAGCGGACGGTACATCCGTGGCACTAGTGATACTGCTCCAATCAGTCTGTGACATGAGTTCGTAAAGTAAACGAAAGTCAGCCTTACAAAAATTCCAGTCGGTCGTTGAGTCGAGGTTACTTGGACTGGTCTGCTCCCTGCTCAACGTCGTAAGAAGTTTGATCTCAATGTCAAGGGGTGGATGATAAAAGTCAACGTTTACAATACCACCAGCCTCAGCGGGCTGAACTTGCACAGCGCAATCAATATCCCTTGATAGGACTACATCCAATTTGCCGCCAAAAACATTACGTATATTATTATTATCTAACATCGAGCAAAATGAAAGGAAGTATGCAAAATAATTGTTGACCGATTTTGATGCACTGTTAAGGTTAATATCACCAATTATAAATACATTACTTTTAAAATCGTTCACAAAGGATTCCACTTTGCAGAACCAGTCAAAATACACAGAATCCGCGGCACTTGGAGGTATATATACCGCACAGATATATACACTAATTCCTCTAACGGTCAGCTTGACCCAAAGATCCTCTCCGTTAGCAGTTTCGAAGTCCCTGGCTCGAACAGGCACAATTCCCGGCTTAGCAGCTATTAGGATCCCTCCTCCCGGTCCGTTTCTGTCTCGGCGTACCACATTCCAGCCAGTGGACACAACTTCAGAATTCTCCACTGAAGAATCCAAGAAGGTCTCAGTACCAACAATAATGTCACAATCCAGAAGTGACATATTAGTTCTCCATCTATGCAATTTTGTTTTAATACCACAAACATTTTGGTAAAATACATCAAGCGTAGCAACTGCTCTTATGCGGGTAGAGTGATTTTTTTCACTAGGCTCAGAATTATTCGGCATGTGATAATCGCTTCGTCTGTTCGTTGGTGCGAAATCGACGAAAGGTAATCCACGGCTTAATCCGAGCATTTTCAGGCCAAATCTCCGGCGAGAGAATGCACTCATAGTACGCTATAGGCACCACCAGTTTGTATGACCTATAGTTTCCCTTTGCTTTTACTTCATCTACGACGCATTTCGCTTGAGGATACAGTTGTTGTAGGTATACTGTAATTTCATTGGGACCGGACTCCATATTCCATAGGTGTATGCTTTTCGTTTCGTCAACTGCACGAAGAGAAGTAACATTAGGCCCAGCAGTACCACGAATAGAACCACGCATAGAGTTTCGTTGTTTTTTTTGGTTGGTCTGTCCATCAGTAGATGCAACACAATCCTGTTGACTGCCAGCACTCACGTTCTGTTCCTTCATTAAATGGTGATTTTTCTTGGTTTTCGAGTAGGCCGAGTCAAGATTGGTCTTATTTATAGCTGATGTGTGTATCGATGGGGAGACAGTTACTACTGGGGCTGCAAGCACTGAGGAGGTGGTAAGGGCTAGCTCCGTGTCAACTGAGTGGAGCAGATCCTCAGTTGGGTGAGCTATTCTCACGAGGTCAGTATCAACGGTTGGACTGTTACTAGTAGTTTGGACCTTGTCGATACCCGATGAACAATCTGTCCGCGTCTTAGCTTTTGTTTGAGCTTGTAAGTTTTTAGGACGGGCTTTGGTGTTCGTCTTCACGGTATTGCGCCCCTGAGTATTAGTATTAGTATTAGTTGTGCAGGCAATTGGATTTGCTTGTTTCAAAGAGTTCTGATAGGTGATGATGCTATCTTCCATAGACTTAAATTGCCCGCTTAATTTAGTCAGGTTGTCTTTACATTCTGCTATATTTTCGTGGCAACGATGTACATAAGTAAATATTTCGATTACCTTAAGGCTCATATCCAAAACATGTTCCTTCAAATCCTTAATCTCTAATGCAATGTTCCTTATGTCAACGGGGAAGTCACTCTTACGGTTTGTAGTTGGTGCTTTTCTTAATGTTATGTTTGAGGCGCGGGCAGACTGCGGGGTGCCAACTCTAATCTCCGAGTTGTTGCCACCCTTTTTTGAGGCACAACGACATTCAGGGCAAGTCCAGACAGATCTCTCATCTCGTGCCAATTTTTGGTTGTTGCAAAGATAGTGATACAGCTTTCCACACTGTTCAATCATACACTGAAGATATTCTTCACCAGGCTTTAAATCATCATTACACGCAGAACACTTCATTTCGGCACAATGTGCTTGTTAGCAAATGCAAAAGTAGTACACAAAATATATTTTATATTTCCTCCCTGAGGCAACGCTGCGTAGGTACAAACCGTTGCGCCGTCTACGTTGCTTGATCTATATACTATCTTATTTTTTTAACAAAGACAAGATACTTGGGCTTACTCCTCGTCGTACCACCAACTCGTGCCACCAGTGGTACGAAAAGGAATTTTATTTCCTCTTCGTGCCACCGCATGCATCAGTATAGTTCTTATTTTATTATAGTTGTTACTGATTTTAGATTAGTTATCGACAATTTAACTGTATTTTACTATCTACTATAGATAGATCCTACGTACTTTTTTTTGCACTTGATATGAGCACATAGATGCATAATATATGCCAGTACAAGACTAAAAACCTATACAGGCAGATACAGCTGCACATATTATTATCAAAATTTAGCCACTTTTTTGAATTCGTCGTTATTTGCAACATACATTCATGTTCTATATTTTCTAATAATTTTAAAGGTATAAAGATCGAAGAAGAAAGCATTTCAATTGTGTCTCGTTTCATGTTTTCTTTTTTGGTAGAATCAAATGCTAATCAAATAATTTACTCATTACCAAACAAATATAAGGACTAGAAACATATATCTGACAAATCGCCATCGCCACAAAAATCACTTGGTACTGTCGACGTGACCCCTTGAACAAATGTACCGTTCTTGTGAGCTTATTCAAACTGGAAGAAAATATTCGCACTACTGATTCTCAGGTAGTCACGACAAACTACAGTTCTTTAAAATCGCGATAAAGTATATTTTGCATTTATTTTTCACGTTCATTAAAACCAACCTACACAAAGATTTAAAATTCGAATAAAATAGCTATTCTATTATGACAATACTGGTATAATAATGAGATGCAGGAACATTTTATTTTATACTAGCTGTCCCGACAGACGATGTCCTATACACAAGAGAAAAAAAAAACATATCTAAACCATTTGCGAACCCACTTGAAAACACACAAAAAAAGTTTCATCAAAATCGGTTCAGCCGTTTAGGAGGAGTTCAGTGACATACACACGTACAGTAGAATTATATATATATATAAAGATTTACTATTTATATTAAAATTAAACTACTTTGTACAGATTTTATCGCAGATTATTTATGTTTAACAAACAGTATATTTTACTATTTCTGATATATTAAAACTATTTATTTACCTATTTCCTGATGTTTTCGTTGCTTTCCAGCAGCTATAGTCAAGGGTAGATTATATGATCGTGGTAGTCTCATTGTCTTAAAGTGTAGTTATATCAATATACGTACGCAAAAAATGTTTCGGGTGCTATGTTATAGCTACACAAATTTCAATGCACAGAATTGGAATAACCGTAAGAAAATATTATGTACTCTGTAAAGTGAAGAGTTGTAGTACCACAGTACTTACTATAACTAAACTATAAATTAACACAAAGCTTTACAAAATGGACATTCAAAGTCCCCAGTAGCACCTTGTTCGAACCAATTAGTATCCACCCCGACTATTTAAATTAAAAGTCAAACATTATTGAAACAAGGGCTGTAAATCAGCATAATCAATTTGATTAATTCATCAAACTGGCTCGGCGCAGCCCTGCAAAGCCCGTCGACACTTGCCGATAGATTTTAATTAATATATAGTTCCCGGGAGTTATTCCTCAAGTTTAGAAGTGGATCGCGCCGCGTGCGTAATTAGAATTAATGTTGGCAACACAGCGGCAGGTACGAAGTTAGCCTCCCCTGCCGTTGCGCTACCCGATTAACTTGGGACAATTTGTTTGTTGGCAACACCACAGAATAAATTTTGCAACTTTTCCCTGACGTGGGATTAAGAGGAGGTATCATGAGTTTTGATTTGTTTAATTTAAAGTAAATTAAAGCAGATGACCTAAATGTTTAGTAAGAGGCAGAAGTGCTCCCTGGTTCGCAAAGATTGTATTAATCCTTGTTTCCAACTTGTTGAAACTTACTTGAAAATCACTTAAATTTAAGCAATTTTGTTGGTATTATAAAGATAAAGTAATGTTGAGAAAACCACAAAATTGTTTATACTGCTTCATTTTTTATATTTGTTACCTTAGAATCTTGCTCATTGGCTTGTCACCTTGGATCTCAAGTTTATAGACGATTGTGTTGTTAGATAATAGATTTAATTTTTGGCTCTTAAACTTCGGCAGCGCGCTGTTAGTTCACAGCCTGAAACTCAAACTCGTAAACGACTGCAGTGTCGCCTCTCGCCATAAAATATTGAAACATAAAGTAAAACTGCTGAAATATAATATGATCTACCTCGATAATAATGATTGCAATCCACTTTCTAGTAAAAGAGGCGAGATGCTATTATGTTAGTGGACAGATTATTGCTGAAGTCACTTACCTAATTTCGCGTATTAAGAAATTATATATTATGACAGTGTCACGGCGTAATTCACAAACATTTAGACAACGGAAAACGAACACCCAGTCTCGAAACAAGTATTTGTGGGTCACATAAATTTTTGTTCGTATAGGGTTTGAACCCCTTCCACCCGACTCAGTGACACTGGTGAGTAACCACTTCTTCTTCTCCCAAGCCTTTATTATTCCCAAGCCATTTGGGGTCGGCTTTTCTGGTCTAACCGGATTTGACTAGATATCAGTTTTTACACGGAGCGGCTGCCACCTGACATCCGCAACCCAAAGGCTAACGATACCCTAAGGCTAGACCAGTATCAGGATATTAGAGAGCACTAACTTCCCAATAACGACTGCCATAGATGTTCATGGCAGCCGGGACCGACGGCTTAACGTGCTCTCCGAGGCACAGAGCAGGCGATAATATTGTCAATCAATACGCACATCATTTCGAAAAGTCATATAACTTCCGAAAGTCAGAGGTGCGCGACGTGGGTTCGAACCCGAGACCCTCTGCATTGCAGTCTGTTTGTCTCCCCACTGAGCTATCGCCGCTCCTGTGCTGGTGAGTAACCACTTAAATACATATAATAGTAAAAACGTTACTGCTTGTAATAATAATATCGACAATCTTGCAATCCTTTATTTTCTTCCTATTATTATCTTAGTCATAACGTAACGGTTGTATGATAATAATTAATTACAATTAAACAAGTTTTTCGAATTGAAAACATTTTATAGGAACTTAAATGGAATATGAATTTACTTTTTTCTGTGCATTAAGAACTTCATCCTGCAATGGCGAGACGAAAATTTGTACACACCATTAAAAACCCAGATTCAAAACAACTATAATTATACTGAATCTGGGATTTTGTAGAACTACGTTTGTAAAGTTTCCTGGTATGTAAGAACTGCCCAGAGTATGAGCACTACAGCTTTAAATTACAAGAACATACTCCATTGGATTCATAAAGTAGAAAATAGCTTCATATAAGCTTGAAAGACTTGATATAACCTTTGAATCAGAATATATTATCTATATATTAATACGTGAATCAAAAACTTTGTACCCTTTTTTACGAAAATTGCGCGGACGGAGGAGTTTTAAATTTGGCACAGTTAAGGTTTATATGGAGAAGGGGCGAATCCTAATATTTATATAAAATATGCATTAGAAATACATTCAATTGATGAAAAAACACTACACGCACACAACCATGCATTTGACACACGCAGTCGAAGCGCGTAACTATGGTTACATATATCAATATATAATGACATATATCAGCAATATCTTACAGTCAAACTTGGTCGAATTTCGAGCACTAGGCGACCGCTAGTATATATTAATAGTTCAATTATTCAATCCTGCAGTATCAAGGCTTTTGAGTGCTTTGATAAGTTAATCCAAGACATCCGGATTTATAATATTAATTCCACTGCATATAACGTTAAAAAGACAGCTTAGGAACGCTACTAAAGATTATGAATTGCCGCTGCACTGTACTTTATGAGTAACAAACGTATGTTTTAAATATGAAGGTGCTTTCGCTGAAAATATTACGTAGTTATACAAATGGCCCTGCAATAGAGCAGTTTAAACGGTGTATGGACATCACCATTTATCTTCACAATAATATGTCACAATAATGTATAATAAAATAGATGTATAACATTTTTATTTACACTATTTCCACTGGGATTCAAACAGACTTAATTCCAAAGCCCGCTCATTGAATATCATGCTAAACATTTCATACGCCAATTTATTTCCCGTCCGGACTTAAAAACACTACATTTTAGCTAGTTTTATCTCACGGACGCGTGTCAAGTGTCTCGCCCTCGGCACACACGTAATTTATCAAATAAACATGTTTCCAAAGGGATATGTGTACCCGCAAACTGTCACATCACTGGAAAAGGACCGCAAGTGTAAAGTCCACGGTTTATCGCACAACACCAACTAAAGCTTCCACTAACATATGCACACACGTCATACGGGACACCTTTATGTTTTCCGTAATAAACTTATGACTGACGTGAAAATGTAAATATTTTTATGGTTGTTTTCCATTACAGGAAATGTTTTTATTATTGTCTGTCAAAATTATTCCATTCCAAATCAGGGTAAGCACTTGACTTGTCTAAGTGAAAGTGGCTCGGTAGTCTTTACTTTGACGAGTTTAAGAGATACCTTTTAACCCATGGCATGACCAGCAACCAGAAGTTTCCTAGTTTGAAACGAAGCTTTTCTTCTTTTGAACAGGGATGGAAATACAAAAATAACTTACTGTGGACGTGCACTTACTAGTCGGGGGTTTTGGTCCACGCGTGAAAGTGTTATTGGACTATTTAAATTTATTAGCGGTTGCCTAATGGTCGAATTTCGACCATAATTGATTTAAATTATGATAGTAACCTTATAATCATATTTAATTTTGATTTTATTCTATACAGGTTATAATTTACCTATCTTTGTTAAACAAATTATTATATTGACTAGCGGTCGCCTAGTGCTCGAAATTTGACTAAAGTTTGTCTGTAAGATATTGCTGATATAATATGTCATTATATTATATTGAAATATGTAACCATAGTAACGCGCTTCGACTGCGTGTGTCAAGTGCATGGTTGTGTAAGTGTAGTGGTTTTTCATTAATTTAATGTATTTATAATGCATATTTTATAAAAATATTAGGATTCGCCCCTCTTTCTCCATATAAACTTTAACTGTGCCAAATTTCATACTCCTCCGTCCGCGCAATTTTCGTAAAAAGGGGTACAAAGTTTTTGCTTCACGTATTAATATATAGATATATGTAACCATAGTTACGAAGAATAGTACTACATCAGCCAAACAATGCCAAAATACTACGAACGCGATTCGATTGCGTGTATCAAATGCATGATTGTGTGCGTGTAGTTTATTTTAATTAATTTAATGTATTTCTAATGCATATTTTAAAAAAATATTAGGATTCGCCCCTCCTTCTCCATATAAACTTTAACTGTGCCAAATTTCATACTCCTTCGCCCGCGCAATTTTCATAAAATGGGGTACAATGTTTTTGCTTCACGTATTAATATATAGATAATATATTCTGATTCAAAGGTTATATCAAGTCTTTCAAGCTTATATGAAGCTATTTTCTACTTTATGAATCCAATGGAGTATGTTCTTATAATTTAAAGCTGTAGTGCTCATACTCTGGGCAGTTCTTACATACCAGGAAACTTTACAAACGTAGTTCTACAAAATCCCAGATTCGGTATAATTATAGTTGTTTTAATAATATATAGATATTTTGAAGATTGTAAAGATTGGCTGATTACATTGACTTTGACCTTGTGTCTGGATCGTTTCATATTAGTTCTTATTATGTGTTTTTTTTTTAGTACGGTATGACAAAATGTATCTAATCTACTACATTTCGTATCAGAATTAATGAGCAATCAAAAGTCCAGATACAAGATCTGGACCTGTCTTCGTTACACAGCAATAGGCTCACCCCCTAAGGAAGCTTAACTTAAGTAGTAGCATTAGACGTAAACTTTAACTAAACGATACACAAGCAAGATGTTAAGTTTCTATTTCGTATCCTCCTTTGAGCGTGAAATGAAAATAATGCCAAAATATACTTTAAAAGACATTTTGCCAGCACAAAGCTCAAGAGCCACGTAATGTAATGTTGGCGTGGTATCAAAACAGCGGATATACAGAGACTCGAATGCAAAGGAAGCCATATAAAATTGTCAAAAAAAAACTGTGAACAGAGGCTCGCGACCTCATTTTCAATCCACACCAGATTTGGCAGGCGCGACGTGGGAATTTTAAAACAAAGACCAAATGAAACTGGGTTGACAACTGGCTGCTATACCTTACGAGTAGACCCGCCAACTTTTATATGATTAACGGAAAAAATAAAAATGGCGTAAACAACAGGAAATGTTCCACTGTCAAGATTTCAGCGGAAATGTGTTATTTTTCTGGTATTGTTTTTATTTAACCGTTTATTGCTTTAGGGTGGGGCTCAATGTAAACGGAAAGGCGTAATACAGCAAAGTCTACCTAACTGTATAAGGTAAAGTTTCACTTGACTAAGGCGCTGTGTGAGTGCAGTATATTTTGAGCAATCATCGCTTGAATGCGTTAAATTAAAAACAGATTGTTACAAATAAAAATATTGTAATAGTATTTATTTTGCTTAATCATAGCTCAATAAAATATAAATAAAGTTTTTTACTTTATTCGTTCTCACGCCTTTATACTTCATTAGATGTTTGTATATTACAACCACAATACGTCAGCAATGATTTACATGAAATAAAACATTGTGTAATTCACAAATCTTGATCCGTAACTGGGTCTTCTATGTGTCCTTTGTTTAAATGTTTGTAGACTTCCACGACAGAGACTTACCTAGTGTGGGAGATGTCTTTAAAAAATAAACAAAATATTTGAAACAACTATATGTATATTTGTTACAAATATAGTAAGTATTTATTAAAATAATACATACATACATACATAGATTCACGCCTGTTTCCCAGAGGGGTAGGCAGAGACTACGGATTTCCATTTACTACGATCCTGACACACTTCTCTGGCTTCATTCACTTTCATCACATTCCTCATACACGCCCGTCGGTTCAAGGTGCTCTTAACCTGGCCTTTGTCCAGAACGCCTCCGATCTGGTCGAGAAACGTTCGTAAAATAATATCTCGTACTAGTCCGATTGGATATCATAAAATCCGATGATACGTTGCAGAAGTGCATTATTTGTAATGTGGTATTTTTAAAGCTCCGCTCCGCTTATCGCAAGTGGAACCTCACCCTAACGTGTGTAATTAACTTATCTAAATTACTTGACAGAAGGCGGCAAGATTTAAATGATGATTATTATTCTTTATAAGCGATGAATAATGCTGAATTGATCTCTTTAAGATAGATATCAATCGATAGTACCATTTGTTCCTGTAGTCCCAGGTTGAGTTAAGTTTCACTGGGTTTCCGCTGCGATATATTTTCGGAAAACATCAATAACATTGCGTTCTGTATAGAAAATTATCATATTTTATTTAGCAATAATAATTTTATAGCGTTAAAATAGATAATCATTTTATTTTATTGTATGTATACTAAATTATATTCGCACGTAAAAAGGAGTTAAATGAGATATCTATGTGTTATATGGATATTATTTATAAATAATTTGTTCTTTCGAACCTATTTGCAGCAAAGAATATTTATTTTTAGCTTAAGCTCGCGGCTACATTGGTAGCTGTACTTTTTCATGGATAAAAAGTATCATATATCCTGTTCCTTCCCTATATATTTTTATCAATATACTTTTACCTCTGACAACGTATATGCGAAATTTCATGATGATCGTTGAGTATTTAATTCTTGAAAGCGCTACAAACAAACTGACGGCCTCGATGGCGTAGTGGTTAGTGTAACCGACTACCACGCCTGAGGTCGTGGGTTCGATTCCCGCACAAGTCAAACATTTGTGTGCATGAACATGGATGTTTGTCTTGGTCTGGGTGTTTCTATGTATAATATGTATGTATTTACAAAAAAAAAGGTATATATGTATGTTTATCCATTGTCCAGTACCCATAGTACAAGCTCTGCTTAGTTTGGGCTAGATGGTGTTGTGTGTATGTAGTAGAATATTATTATTATTATATAACATTCGCATTTATAATATTAATTATGATTTAAGTAATGATATTTGAGTTACTACCTCTGCAACTATCTGTCTTATACGGCTTAATGGTCAACAATAGCCAGTCAAGTGTGGTGTTACCTAGAGTCTGCTATTGTCCCGTGTGCGAATCGGTGGTTTAAGTGTTATCTTACCCCTATAAAGGCGCTAAGGGTTCTTACTTTGATTCTCTGGACACTTGTGTCTTCCTAGGTGACACGTTAGTATAACAAATAGCACTTTTTTATTATAGTTTCAATTAATTTTGAGGTTTTTATTTTTCTTTCCATATAACCTTCTGTTTTGCTTGCTGTTTAAAAATGTAATTTATTAAATACAATATTGTGTATTTTAATTACATTTGGATGTCAAACATTGGCAGAATATGAGGTTCTGTGAATATTTTTTAACGTCTGTATTTTGTATTTGCCATATTATCCGAATAAACATATTGATTGATTGTTTCTCAAAACGGGCTTAAATAGTTATCGTACTTCTATAATTTATGTAGTCCCTCGCGACGCAGAGATTATCCTTAGTGTATTATATCCTTACTAATATTATAAATGCGAAAATGAGTTTGTTTTTTCGTTACGCTTTCACGCCTTAACTACTTAACCGATCAACATGAAATTTTGCATACACGTTGCCAGGAGTACAGAATAGGACATAGGGTACCTTTAAGCAGCAATTAACCGAACTCATCGTCTAATGTGTAATTATTCAAACATACATCGAAAGACATACTTGAAATACATACATATATAGATTACGGATTATTGAGACTACGGATTTCCATTTGCTACGATCCTGATACACTTCTCTGGCTTCATTCACTTTCATTACATTCCTCATACACGCCCGTTGGTTTAAGGTGCTCTTAACTTGGCCTTTGTCCAGAACGCCTCCGATCTGATCGAGAAACTTTCGCCTAAGCTTTCCTCTTGCGACTGTTCCATTCACACTAGCCTTAAAAACTTTCTTAGTCAGTCTTTCTTCGTCCATTCTTGAAATAAAATACTTGAAATACTTTGAGCATTAACGACATAAAGGTATAGTCTACCACCTATTCATAAATAGGTGTCCACTCACCAACAAACTACTTAAGTAAGTATATAAAAGAGCAGCGATAGCTCAGGAGACCAACAGACTGCAATGCAGAGGGTCTCGGATTCAAACCCACGTCGCGCACCTCTGACTTTCGGAAGTTATATGACTTTTCGAAATAATGTGCGTATTGATTGACAATTATCGCCTGCTCCGTGCCTCGGAAAGCACGTTAAGCCGTTGGTCCCGGCTGCCATGAACATCTATGGTAGTCGTTATTGGGAGAAGGATCGACACAAAAGATCCCACTGGGTCGAAGTGTCGGCGGTCTGCACTGACTGGCCCCCACATAAGATAAGATAAAATAAAGTATATAAAAAGTTTAATATCAATAATCCTACCTACACACTATTATTACACTTTAATATAAGAAAACATTACCTACCTGGATACATTTACGACGCAAAACCTTCTTTTATACCAACCTTAATACTTGGACGGGCAGAAAGCCATTTATACAACTTTTTTTCTGCTAAAATCAATATGCAAAATATAACACATTTACATGCCTTTTACGGGAAACTTAGCACATTTTCCTTTACCCTGAATTCTTGGATAGTCTAACCGCAAGCCTGCTTCTGTCACCGTGCCAATCAAAACCCATCCTTATTACATTCATAATAAGGGTTATGGTGGTCGTATAACAGTATTATTGGAGTTCAAATGTTTCTGAAGACCTCGTAAAAGTATAACGCATAGTGGGCGACACGCGAATACGGAATCCAAAGGCCATTCGGTGTTTATTGATTCATAAATTTTATTTCTCCGTATCATTTGTTAGGGGAGAGGAAAATAACGGTTTTCTTAGTTATTTTCATTTTTGCAAATGTTGTAAGCGGGTTTTGTGGTGATATATCGGTGTCCTTAATGATTCGAATTAAGGGGGACTTGATGCGCTGGTTGGGTGAGTTTGGATAAATAATATGACTATGTTTATAGCGATACTATCATAAATATAGCCATGTTGATGAAATACTAGATTTTACCCGCGGCTTCGCTCGCGTTAATCGCGTTATATCAATAAATTTGGGAACAGTACTTTGTATCTGAATTAAAGGTACCTGTGTCCTTTTCTGTACCCCTAACAAGGTGTATGCGAAATTTCATGATAATCGTAGACCGATTAAGGTGTGAAAGTGGAACAAACAAACAAAATCACGTTCATCATCATTTGAACCGAAAAACATGCATAATATACTAGTTGAGATTCCACTGTTGAGCACAGGCCACTACTCAGTGTGACAAGCCTTTGGTACATACATACATTAATAATATTATATTATCTTATTGAATTTTAACAACATTGTTAAGAATCACCCTATATTAATTCGATATGCAAACAATTAAACAATAGGCTCAGAGAACATACATACAATCAGAACAGATCCAGCATAACAATTTGAATTATATATTTTTGTCCAATAAGTATCACGCTTACAAGACTGGCAGCTAAGCGCTGATTCTGATTACTAAAAACCCCAGCATAAATATTATATACCAGATAAAAAGAAACATTTTATATTGCCACCCAGTATACGCATAAGTCCCCCAATTGTCATGATAAAGATCTGTGCAATAGGTACTTTGATGTCATAAAATTGTTAACAGTCTATAAACATAACATGATATTTAAGTACGAGCGAGCCTGCGTCTTTTTATTTCTCATACACATATTATGAACGATATGAAAACTTATCAGTAGGACCATCTGCTCATAGTATAACGCTTTCATTCCCGAAGGAGTAGATAGATATGCCTTACACTCATATCTCACCGTACGTTTATAAAGGCGATTCTACATATTGTCTTCTAAAGAGTCCAGATACCATGCTGCTACTTGGAGAATCTGTCTGGACAGAGAATCTTGATATAATACGTAACGGGTATTAACGTGATCATGCATAATGGTTACCTTTTTTATGCTTGACGTTTGTGTATGTATGTATATATATCATGCAACGCAAAAGTTTAAAATTTATTAGAGAATGTTAACGTTTCTCTCTTCAAATATTCTGTGGTTATCCAGACTAGACATACTATGCCCGATTTGGGACTCGAATCCGACACCTCTCGAACTTCAGTCGCATTTACCAGCGCTACGCCTTCGACGTAGTCTGTGAAGAGATCGAGGTATGGTAGGTATGATCATAAGAACAATCTGAAAGGATGCAGGAAGGAAAGGGCAAAAGAAGGAACACGGATGTAATTTTAGTCAGGAGAAGTCTGACATACAAGGATTATCCGTTCCGTCCAAAGCGAACAAAATCATTTCTTATTCTACCTTAAGAAAAAAGACGTCTCCGAAAATAATAATTGTTTTAATCTCACGTGTATGCGTATTTTTATTAGAGTTCGAAAAATCTCTTATACAACAGCTTTGTCCGTCCGTCCGCCTGTCTGTTATACAACTTTCAACTCAAAAACCGTAAGACCTAGACACTCGCGGTCAGCATAGTCGACATACCCCGACCTTACTATGACCTTTGAACTCTAACCTCATACGTGATACCACGTGACCTTTGCATATTACTTGAACCATTTTTTCGAACTCTAAGATTTACGGCAATTTATTGCCGTTTCTCATTTGTTTAAAGGATATAGATCCTTAAAAGAAACAGGAGTATTACATCCACATTTCATTAGCTATATTTAGGCTAGTCTACCTCTAGTAGGACATATCTGGTAACTAATTACCTTCGAGAGAGAGCAGACGGAGTCCGGCAATGCAGACCACCTAGGTAGTTATGAGAAGGAAAATACAAAAAGGCTAAGATGTGGACGGATTAAATAGGAACCCCCGCTTTAGCCTAAACCTAACCTTTCCGAGTTGGATTGCTTTAAGTAAATATGGTAACCCTAATCAGTATAATTATGTATGTATTATATATATTTGATATAATGGTTACGACCAATATAATAATATGAAATGTTATTTGTATTAAATTATATTCGATCAAATGAATGTTATACTCACAGTACTATCAAATAATGCTAGACGAGATAAGTTTTCGAGTTTATGTATATTAAATGTTATGAAATTATATCAACAGTCTGTATTATCTCACGTTTATTACATTTTGTGAACGTTATTGAAATGAAAATATACCAAATTATTCTATACGATATTAGCACTTATGTATATCAATAAAAGATACATACAGCGATGATTCCAAATAATATAGAAAATACAAGAAGATTATTATAAACTCTATTTGTAGACAGCAATCAAAAACAAAACAGAAAACCCGACGTTTATTGTAACCCAATAAAGCAATCAGTAACCAACCCTTTCGATAAACCATAGGGTGACGTAATCCGGCAGTTGTATATAAGCGGCGAAGGGTTAAAGCCAAGAAATATGCGGTCACTTCAAGTTTTAGGGATTTGGGTAGATATTTATCCCAATAAAAGTATGCCTATTCTATAAATATGAACCTCAGTATGTATTCAATAAATTCAAAAGGCATACATAATTACAGAACAGTTTTTTTTATTGCCATTTGCTGCAGACGAGCGAGCGGCCCACCTGATGGGAAGTATTAACCGCTACTCATGGATTTCAGCAATGTCAGGACACAGCAAAGCCGCTGCCTACCGTGAAAAAAGAAGTCTTAGTGTATTTGTAATATACCTATACTAATGTTACAAAGCTAAAGAGATTGTGTGGTTGTGATTGTGTGGTACTGGTTCGATTTGAAAAATTCTTTTAGTGTTGGATAGCTTATTTATCGAGGAAGGCTATAGGCTATATAATATCACGCTATGACCCACGGGGGCGGCACAGTAACGATAAACGCGGATGTGGATTTAATTCCCACACAGGACAAAAATTAGTGTGATCCATAAATAGTTGTACCGAGTCTAGATGTCTTTTGTGATGTACGATCGTGTGAATTTTTAGTAAAGTCCTACGTGACACAAAAATTATTCCTAGTCTGAAATATGTCTGTTTATAATCAAAGGATTTAATAATAATTACGTTTTTTATCACGCTGTAGTACGTATGTAAACTTATAATATATATATTATATATATATATATAGTCGAGTTATTCAACTGTGTTGCCCGTTAAGTATTTATAATAGCTATATCCTTAAATTTCGAAACTTGGACGGGTTTTGATATTAAGTGTTAAAGTGCAGTCGGCAGGAAAAGTATCAGGCAGAAATATAGAGTCAAATAAAAATATTATTTATCTTTTCCAGTGCACATTCTATATCTATACATCTATACAAATAAATAAAATTGAAGTTGAAATTAAACTACTATATACGGATCACAGCAGACTTCAACGAGCATTGGTGTTTTACATCAGCTACACTGGAACATTGAGACAACTACCATCTTAGTCTCCCCGTGACCATGGCTGCTGAAAATCAACCGAAACGTCGGGGAAAGTGTAAACATAAATATAAATAGTATATAGTATAAATAGTTTTAATAGTTTCAATAATTTAATTAGCTTAAAAATTAGCAAAGTTTAATAGTAATAGTAGGGTAACAGTTTTTCAAAATTTTGTAAATGTTGTAACAATTGCTGTTATTAAAAAATGTGAGATCTTAAAGTAGGTTAGATTTGACTTGGCCAGTTTTTATCAGAATTTAAATATATATATATATATATATATATATATATATATATATATATATATATGTTGAATAACTTTATAAAATGACTGATGTAATGAAAACTGGCCAAGTCAAATCTAACCTACTTTAAGATCTCACATTTTTAAATAACAGAAATTGTTATAGGTATCCAATAAAGCAAATAAATAGAGTTTAATACTTGTTCATAATGTTATTTTGTTCCTGTAAATACATATTTGGATTTTGCATAGAACTTGGCACTCATTTAGATCTCCATTGTTTTTGCGGCGAAGCCCACACCCAAGCATAATTTTTGTATTGAACTTGGCTCTCCTTTTTTACATTTATGTTTTGGTGGGATAGTCATTAACCTAACTTTTTGACTGTGTAGTCAAAAAGTCAGGACAATGATTACAATACGGCGACCACTATGCCGAGTGTTGTAGTTTGACACGGAACAAAAATTTTGTGATCCAGGAATGGTTATTCTGAAGTCTTTGTTTCCCGTGTTTGAATATCAGTAAAGTAGTGGTCATTCTCAAAGAAATCTAAATGTTATAAAATTAACCTTCAAGCATACAAGCACAATCCTATCAGTGTGCTTGTTTACGAGTTTATTATGTAACGATAGTAATCGTATAAACATAATAAATTATTACCTTAAAATATTCCACCTCCACTAATGGCTGTAATTGAGGAGCCACTAGCTACGCGATCGGTTAAGCTCTGACAGGGCAGTAAAGTGGCTGTAGCTACAAAACACGCGGTGAGTTTAAAGTGAGCTGGGAACATTACGTATGGATGTTGTGCGACATCCCGCACTGATTGAAATACCGAACGAGAAGTAAACGGAGGTGGTATCATCAATATTTTTTACAAGTTACGAGCGCAAAAGACTTGTCATTTCTATTGCATTTAATTTTTGTGTTTGTAATGGAAAAAGTCACTCGCGTACTAGAAATAATTCCTATATCGCGGGGAACTTCACAAACATAAAATGGACACAAAGAGCACGAAGGACGAGAAAAAATTGTGTGATGGACAAATAGTTGTTCCATGTCAAACATGGAATAACCATTTGTCCATCACATAATTTTTTGTCCCGGGAGGGATGCAAACCACAACACTCAGCGAGGTGATCGCTCAAAACCATAAAGCCATTAGTGCAGACGTTTTTCCTTTCAAATAGTACTTTTCAACAAGTAAATGATTATAACAGAAACGCACTGCACCTAGAAATTTATTTGCAATATAAAGTTTGTAAAATGAATTATGACATTGCCGGGCTATGTCCTAGATCACCTATAGATCACCATACCTGTCGATCGCTCGATCCTGGACGAATGAAGTCAAACGCCAATAGGTAATATTTGCTTGTAATGTTTTTGGTCTAATGTTGTGTTGGCAGAAGTTTACAACGCCATTCAATGTTACATAGGTTTTTATAGCAAGTGGACAAGGCAATGTCAGAGTTAAAACTCAATTCTATTTACGTTCTCAGAGTATGAAATACTGCTGTTAGTGATGATGACACAGCATCTTCTTAACCAATTCTAGAAAGCCATCAATAGAAGATTATGCGACTTTAAGAAATCTTCTCCATTTTCTTTATACGTTTCTGTATTTAAAATGTATTTATCTGTTAGTTCATTATTAATGCGTTAGTTTCAAAGCGGTGGTGGCATTGGCGTTGTTTTCAGATTAAATATTTATTGAGTTAACGGCAGGTAAAAATTAAAGGTGAAAATGGTGTACTTCGGCGCCAGGTGATCGACTTTTGTTGTAAGTGGTTGAACACTAAGCGTTATTCATGAATTGAGATAAAAGAAATAATGATATTCTAACGTTACACCAACTGAAAATATTTGATGAATCTGACTTTCCAAAGCGAGTGTTATAACAGCCGAATTCATAATTCGGTCTTGGCATGAATTTGGTGAATGATTACCTATTTGCATTGGTAGTAACGTTGGTTGTCATTTCAGATCGGTTGATTAAGATTTTTGGTTTGGTAGTTCAACGGTTACCCAATTGCTCCACTAAGCTATACGGGTTAAAATTATGGCATTCATATTTTACACTGTACAACAAATCACATAATCTAAATATTGTTCACTGTCACAGAAACTTGACAGTTCATCGTATATGTGCAATGCAGCTGTAGAGTGCCTTCTCACTTCAGATTAAGATTGTCCAAGAGGCTTGGAGACATATCCCAACGTAAACCTCCCAAAGGCCTGTGTATATTTTGTAAACTAAATAGGTATATATCGGTAATCCCCGAAGGAGTTGTAGGTTATTTAGGGTTTACAGCTATAACAGACGACAATATTGACCTTGAAACATAGAAATGAAAACAAAATCGAAATGTGTGTTAAATGTGCCATTTAAGACACTCTTCGGTATTGTTATCTTTCCAATATTTTGTTTTCTTACTAAAATAATAGTTAAGTAATACTTTAATTTACTAATAAAAGAAAAATATCTAGGATGTATGCTCTATATAAAAGGAACAAATACTCCCGGTTCGTCAAATCATTTTAGTTGAAACAGTGGAAAGGCTTAAATGAATACGGTTTCTATAACAATACCATTCCACAATTCATATCCATTGAACAATTTCAATTCACCAATTTGGTTTGTGGCTTCGAACATGTGTGTACTAACGAAAATTACAAGTAAAGCCCGTCAATATTATGCTTGGATATGACTGTAGAGAGTTAAATTGATCTATGCATTAGAATATGCTGATGTGAGTATCTATAACAGTACCCCATATGAGCTCGGGATTCGGCTCAAATAGAAACAGTTCACCCCAAGCCAGCTAGCAAAAGAAAGTAGTACAATATTACAAGAGTAAGGTACAACAGCAACGGATAAGATTTCCTGGTGATACATACATTGGCAGCATACACTAATTTTAGGGTCTGTAACAAAATTTTACCCTGGTATAGCATTACGCTTGTATGCTCTTTTAATACTGAACACCACACACATACAAACATACTACACATACTTTAACACTGCATAGCATAATGTTTTTACAGTTCTCAAGTAAAACAAATTGTGATTGTAATATACGACAGACATAAGCAAAGATAGTAAGCAATACCTATCCTTAGTACTGTCATCAATTTGTACATGAATGTAATTCAAATTGTATCCTCACATACGCAATAAATTTATAAAACACGATCAGCAAATACGCCTAAGTAAGTAATGCAATAGGCAAACAGTCTCTAAGTACCACAGTGTAATGTTCTATAGAGAACCAACTTTATTCGAGAATTTTATTACATACATCTATAGTTATAAGGTTATCCTGATTATAATCCCTTTATAGTTGACTCGGATGTACTAGTCCCGTCTTCTTAAGCCATCGTTACGGTATTCCCTGTCCCACTAGTGTCCTACCTTTTAACTCTGTAAAGTCAGTATTTGAATATTGATACTATTTTTGCTATAAATTGTTCGCAAAAAAGATCATACCTATCGTTCGAGATCATATGAAACATCGTGTCGATCGATCAACCGCGACCTAGGTATCAAAGCATATTTAGACTAGTCTACTATGATTCGAATTGTATTCACTGACTACAAATCAGGATTCGAATGAGGGATCGAAAGATTTGTACCTGGTGATTTGGGTCATAAACTAAATAACTATGCTGTATCTTTAGGTCTCGCATCATAAGGAGCTACTTTTGTCTGCTAATGGGCTTAAAGCCTCGATCACGTACAGAAGCTGCGCTTCTCATCACAAGAAAAACGTTGTATTATGTATTATTTGCACACTATAACACATTCTAAATATAAATCAGAAATCTTAGCCTGATTTTAAAACAAAAGTAAGGGCGAATGCTACATACGAGTTAGGTACTCCTGGGAAATTATTCTCAGCACTTGACTGACGATCCAACGCACTTTAATTTGAGATTTTATTTACCCTTTTCCAAAGTTACGTCTTCATTGTTCACGCGTCAGTATGAAGGGATCTTCGATTTATTTTGATGAATTGTTTATAAGCACAGCGGCGCTTGAGGAATTACTGTTTGATGTTGATTAATATACTGATTGTGTTGTTCTTGCTAAAGGTCGGTGATTTAGGAAGTGATCTGTTGTTTGTTACAAAGTGTAAGTCAATAAGCCGATTTAACTAAAATAAAACATATAAATCTAAGCAAGTAAATGCCTTTGAGGTAATTTAATGCTAAGAACGTCGTCGTACAGCTAGCACTAGGGTATTGTTGCTTAAAACGTGACAGGTTGAATAAAAAAAATTCAGGTAATATGGATGAACCTTACTGATAACTCTTTGTGGAGTGTGGGATAATGATAGTGAAATGATAGTGGGATACCATTTTAAATTACATGACAATAGTACTTTCGAGGTTGGAAGATTTTCCTAAATGTGACTTCTCCAAATGCAAACAGGTGCCTCGGATATCCGATCCTGGATTCTTGTACCATTAATTCCACACTCTTTTCGTCAAGACGTAGTATTGGTTTTGACATTCCTGGAATATCAAAAATGTTTAATACTATTAGCTGTGAATTACATATCTTTAACACTACGTTGTTAAAATTCAGAGCCAGTGTTAGAATTGTTATAGTTGTAAATATACATATTATATAATGTTTGTTAAATATTTTATATCTCTTTTTACGTAGGTTTTTTTTATATTTTAAGTTCATTTTTGTTTTAAATAATGTATAATCTTAGTTCATTAAGTGCAGCTACCGTTCATATACTTTAATGGTGCATGATGTGATAGACCTTAAAAAGGTCTACATCCACTGTTAGAATTAGTATTTATTTTATTAGAATAAGCATTAATGTAGGTAATTCCACTGGATGTCCAAGTAAAAAAATAAATTTCTTCTAGTCAGAGGTCTTGTATTCATTGGATTTACACAGTTTATGATAGCTTCAAGTGGGTAAGTACCTACTACGTTTTTTTTCAGTTGCAAAGCAATTTGCTTTTCCATAGTCAAGATAATTGTTTCTTTTACCCTTTTCCTTACGGCTACTTGTTGGTATTGCTTTTGCAATACTACAGAAACACTGTTGTGTCAATGGCTACTGTTAAGCAGGCTGCTATCTGGCTCTTCAGGCAATGAAAGCAAAATATTAATCCAGCACTAAAATTGTTCTACTGTTTTTATTCTACTGTGGCCCTTTCCCACATTCGTACATGCAGGTCACGACAGTTCGCTAAACGGTCACGTGTGAGGTCGTGCTCGGCTGCGACAATGCCGACACCTTTGAAATACTCGCGCCGACATACAATTCGATTTCCAACGATCTATTCCTGAGGCACGTTCAGAAAGTTATGACGCTATTGTAAAGTATGAGCGAGGGTGATTGGCTTAGCTGTTTGATTTGTGGTGATATAACTGGGATTCGATGAGATATGAATGGTTTAATGAAGCATATGTAAATCGAGGGATAAATACCAATTATTATCCATAAAGTAAAATTTTGATATGTTTAATGATTAATTATCATCTACATTACCTACACTGCTGAATACCATATTTTGTGGACTGACAGCATAGTCAGTCCTTCGCGGACTGTTCGATTTACCTTGACTATCAGGCAAATAAGCACACGGCCAATCGTTTTGATCGCTTTAATATCGGTATTAATCACGCATCGCCGTTATGGCATAAATAATTCAGGTTAGGATGAAGGTAGTTAATATGAGCTCCCAGCATCCAAGGCAGTCAGTAATAGTAACATCGTAACTGCTCCTATTTCGATTTCATGTACGAGTGGTACTTGTCCATTTGAGCTGTTCCACTCGTGATGTTAGTGACATTTTTGGCCATCCAAGCGTCGATAGGCTATGTAATCTTAGTATTGCCTCCGGGGCGCAGCGGTAGTGAATGTGTCTGCTGAGCATGATGTCTCGGGTTAGAATCCTGGGTCGGGTCAACAAAGGATTTTTCTGTTCCAAAATCTCAATAGCAGCAGCAGTTCGGTGTTAGTAAGTTGGCGATGCTAGACACCCCCATGCCTCGGAAGCACGTTGAGCTAATCGTGTCAGATTACCGTCCCATCGGATCATGAGAGTGAGAGAACAGAGAGTGCACTTGTGTTTGCGCACACACTTGTACACTATACTATCTCCTGCGCAGATGGCCAATCTCCGTTAAGATTGGCCGCCGTGACCGAAATTCGGTCTGGAGGACATTATTATTACTATCAAGTGAGCTGTATTTTTGTTTGACTTTTGTTACCACTAAGATGGTAAACAAACAAATTTAGTTACATAAGAAAATCACGTTTATATTTTAGGTAAAAATGTATTTTGGCTCAGCACAAAAAATATCGAAGCTTATCGATAAGTTTTTGCCTACAATACTTAGTAATCGCATACTTGAAATTTTATGATAGACATATATTTAAATTTCAGTCATGCTATACTTCAGCAAAGAAATTGGAATATTATCTTATAAAAACTAAAAAAGAAACAATGTGACAAGAGTTCATGGCACTTTCGACCTTAGCCTTTGCAGATACTTTATTTTAGATATTTTATTTTTATGCCATTACGTGCCAAACATGCATACTTAGAATTTAAACAACGTGTA
This sequence comes from Catocala sponsa, assembly GCA_963564715.1. Classification (NCBI taxonomy): domain Eukaryota; kingdom Metazoa; phylum Arthropoda; class Insecta; order Lepidoptera; family Erebidae; genus Catocala; species Catocala sponsa. The sequence continues at coordinate 22,064,954 of OY751334.1, read as the reverse complement.
TAGCGTATGGTTAAGCAGAATTAGAAATGACAATACGTGCTAAAATTCAACGGTCTTGTGACACCTATGCTGACGGTTGGGACGATGTGATCATCATATTCGATTATAAATTATCGATTATTGTTGTTATACTCAGTGACGTTTGTAAAATTATTGTAATTTATATTTTATAATAAATCAGACAAGAAGAATACAAAACAATTCATTTTTATTAAATTTATATTTGAATAGTAGGTACCTTCATAGACGTTATTTAAAATTATCTAAAAATGATATTCTTGTTATACACATTCTAAATAAAACATTTCATCCGGATTTATGTTGTGTTATGTTAAGTTATTTTATCTTTATAATCAAATGTAAACATCGATTTATTTTACAAGTCTACTCGGTACTTTGTAGTTCGATTAAGAGGTCGCAAGGAACGTCACTAGTCGGCGCCATTAGCGAGTAAGGTCCTGCCAAAACATGCCAAACCTATCAGAGCTGCTGTCAAAAGCTGTACTTGGCGTAATATTTGTCGATTTCCATGGTTACTGTTTACGTGACTATAGAGTATGACGTCTAGATACCTCATTATCCACTAGCACCTCTAGGGGTTAATTTAAGCGCGATAGACCTCATTTGATGAGCGTGATACGAATTTCAGCTGTCACCGGATCCATCCTATATTTTACGGAGTATAAAGTTGACCAGCATTAACGATATCTTTCGCTTGTTGTTTTTTTTTAATCCGCAGAGAGTATTTAAATCTGGAATCATCCTATCAATGCAGTAACACAACACAAAACTATTTACTTACTAACTACTGAGTGGCGTCAATTTCCTAGTCAGTCTGCTCTAAATTTCAATATGGGTTTCACTGTGGATTATGATTTTCCTATTCAATCAGAATCCGTGTTAGCTAATCGGAAATTCTTGGATTCGACACGAAATTGAATTTAGGAATGCTATAAAATCATAAGGAAAAAGAGCTTAGAGATTTTCTGCTAAAGAATTCTTAGTATTAACACTATCTGAAAATGTGCCCTCGATTGTAATAAAAATAAAGCTGGCATATCGTAGATCTCGCATACAATTAAAAGCTAGTACGTATTTATTAAATTCAAGGCTTTTCCGGCTGGCCCGGGGTTTGACCCCCGTCGTAATAAATGTGTGTCGCGCGCTGTGTGTCACCGTTTCCGCTTCCCATAACGAAATCTTTGTTGGTGACGGGAACAATTTATTTTTGTTTTCTTTGTTAATTTGGACTGCACATATTATATTCAATTGAGTTTTATGTTGATATAAAGGTTGTTTAAAGACTTGAAGGGCTGTAGGCTGTATACCAGCGCTCTGTAACCTTTAATTGCCAGCATGCTGATCTGGATGAAATTTATCTTAAAGCTCTTATTACCTAATACGTTTGTTTATTGTATAGCAAAACATGTTTCGTATAGTCAAAGAAAGAAGAATGATAAAAACAAAAATATGAGTTCTATTTTCGATTCGATAGACTGCATAAAATTAAATGACGTAGCGGTTTAAGTGCTGTCGCCAACGCCAAAATTTGGGTGATCTATAAATTAAGTCTGGTTGTTCTCTGCGTCCATTGCTTAAATGTTTGTGAAGTTTCCCGAGATACAAAAAATATCTAGTGCAGTAGTCTTCTAGTGCAGGAATGTGATTATTTAAATAAAATACTTGCTTGAAATAGAGAAAGTTCAAAGAAAATTTCTAAAAGAAAATTTCTCTTTCTTTCTATCGTTGTTTTTAAGGGCCTTAATTTACTTAGGACATGCAATTTACCATGCCTAATGAGGCAGTGAATATTTCTTGACATAATGCTCTTATATAATCTTTGTAATAATTCATTTTATTACTCGCATATATGTAACAAAATATGTTACTTATAAAGGACACCTTTTAAGCGCGTTTTTTATGGTATAGTAGGCAAATGAGTAGACGGATCGCCTGATGGTAAGCTATTACCGCGGCCTATGGACACCCGCAACACCAAAGGTGTTACAAATGCGTTGCCGGTCTTTTAAAAAGGTGTATGCTCTTTTCTTGAAGGTTTGAAGGTCGTATTGGTCCGGAAATACCGCAGGTGATAGTTCATTCCACAGTTCTGTTGTGCGAAGCAGAAAATTTCTGGAAAAGCGCACAGTTGTGGACTAATGATCTAAATGATGGGGATGGGAATTCTATTGCGTAGGACGACGGCGAAAAGAGGCGGCAGGGATCAGTCCGAACAATTCCTCGGAGCACTCCCCATAGTAAACGCGATAGAAAATACATAGCGAGCATTGAACTAAAAGAGGCGGCAGGGATCAGTCCGAACAATTCCTCGGAGCACTCCCCATAGTAAAAGCAATAGAAAATGCATAGCGAGCATTGAACTATTATTAGCATAGCGAGCATTGAACTATTATTACCAGCGTAAGTAATTACAACTCTTTGATAGCGAGGCCACATCTCTACGCAGCGTCAAGGTGTCTAGCCGATTTGAAACACCCTGGCAGTCGACGATTCGAGTTTTTGCTGTAACCAAATATTGAACTAACGCGGACCTACGAGCTTCACAGCGTCGTCGTCGTTGTTCCAAATAAAGAAAGAAAAGAAAAAGAGTAAAGAAATTATATTCCAAGTTTAGAATTTAAATTACAGTCATACATTACATTATATAAACAAAACTACATTTTCCTTTTTGACTAGTGTAAGTGCAAAACTTTTCTCTAACATTATCTATCTCATAGTTATTCAACCGTAGGATAACGAGTCAATATCTCGATAAGTTGGGAGCATTGTCCTGTACATTATCTTTCGAAGAATCCAATGCATGTCTGCAGAACTAACAGTGGAGGCAACACAAAATACATCGCAGAACTTGATATCATATTATTATAATATTCTTGCTACAGAAAAATGTTCTTTAAAATATGAATATTATAAGGAATATTTTATTCAAAGGATCCATTTCATGTTTAGTATTTTGCAGGTTTTCATAAATGTTTACGTTTATTTTTGTACATACTGTAACTCGACAGCGCAAGCTGCGATGCCTTATGATAGAGTAGTTTGCTAGCTAGCTTTACTTTATTTATTTAATTAAGACATCTTCCGCACTAGGAATAAATCTTGTGACGCGGTGGAGTTTACAAATATTCAAACAACGCACACAAAGAACATCCAGACTTAGAACAACCATTTGTGATTACTCAAATTTTGGTCTCATATGAGATTCGAATCCACAACACTGAGCGTAATGTCAACGGCGAGACGACTACTTAAAACATTCATACAATAGACACAAAAACACCCAGACTCAGAGTAACCTATTGTGGACCACCCAATGCTTACTACAGTGTGGGATTTGAACCAACAACACTCGGCGTAATACTAGCGGCGAGGCGACCACTTTAATCACTGCGCCGTCCTTGCAGTCATATAGACGATAAAAAAATTCAATTATGTATTTTAGATTTAGGAATGTTATATATATATATTTTTTTTATATAACTAGAGTGGCCAACAAGCATACGGCCCACCTGATGGTAAATTGTCACCGTAGCCTATAGACGCCTGCAACACCAGAGGCATCACTTGCGCGTTGCCGACCCTTTAGGAAAGGAAGTGGGAAGCAGAAGGAGCGGGAAAGGGGAAAGGGGTGATTGGGCCTCCGGCACTCTCACTCACCGAACGAAACACAACAGTAGGAATACTGTTATTTCACGTCGATATTCTGTGAGTCCTTCCCCGGTCGAGCCGGCCCATTCATGCTGAAATCAGCGAGGCTCTACTACTCTGAACCATTCACACCAAAAATAGGTACTCAATATTCAAGAAATGATAGTTTTCATAATAGGTTTAGCTTTCACACAATAGCTCCGTGACCAATTTAAAATACAAACCTAATATCAAGTTGAAAACAAATTGTACGCGAGCCACATTTAGAACTTAGTTACATAAAAAACTAAAAACTAACCGGCCGTTGTGCATTCGTATAATGAAATCCTTACCACCGTGACCTGCACACAGTAACTTTAATTAAAAAACTGAAGAAAAAATGTGTATAAACCTGTGTAACATAGTAACTAATTCAGAAGTTTCCACCTTTCATAACGGGTAAGTTTGTGGCGTGTTCCGAAATTAAAAAGTTGGGGATTTTCCGAGGTCGGGCTGGGATTATTGCCAAGCCAAAGTTGCCCGATCAATCGGCCCAAGAGCGGGTGCATCGGCGAAATTGTTTCGTCAAGTAATCTCGTGTTCCAGGCCCGTCAGCTAAGTTATTTTACGAAAGTAATGGGGAAGAATGCTTGGGTGGAATTTATCTCTTATACACACGTACTCAGCTATCTATGTACTAAAGCTTATGTGAATAACTATTTTCTATCCATGGCTTGGCTGACGGAAACCCATGTTGACATGATAAAAATACCCTATCTGTCTAAAATATGATCTATTCATGTGCGAATTTTGATCCAATATCGTTCAACGGTTCATCTGTCATAATTCAAACTCAAAATTAAATTTATGTTTATTATAATTGGATAAAATCATCTCAGTTTATAAACTGTCCTGTGGCAGGACAAACAAGCTAGAAACATGAAAGTCAGGTAATCTACCCTAGATTATCACCCTGACTAAGAATAGGGTGACGAATTTAACAAATGTTCAAAAACATTTTAAACTTTCAAAGGTGTGGTAAGTTAACTCGTAGTGATAATTTCTACAAAAATTGAGCCATGTCTTACTTTCTGTATTCTTTTCCCACCGAGTTGCACTCCGTAGTTTATGTAAAAATGTAACCCTAAAAATGTATTATTAAAATTATTTGTTAGTGAGAAATGTATAAAATAATAAAATAATAAAATTTTAATATATTATTAATTATTAAAATTTTATTATTTTATTAGATTTTTCTGCGGCTTCGCTTGCGTTTATCTAGGTTATGTCAATCAAATCCTCTGTAACAGCAATTTTTCCCTAAATGAATGGCTCCCTATTCATATCCTATCCCTTTTCTGTTCCCCTGACAAACTGTATGTGAATTTTCATGTGGAGCGGTCGAGGGGTTAAAGCGTGAAAGCTTAACAAACAAACTCACATTCGCATTTATAAATTAGGAGTAGGATTCCGTCTGTCTCTATCTAATTTATAGTCTGATACGTCCCTTTGTATACTGGCAGTTACATATATGTATGTACATACATCAAACTACTAGCGCCAAAATAGACGATGGCGAAACTAATGCTAAAGTAATTACTGATCCTGAATCATTTCAGTTTACACGGCGGATTACAATATGTACAACAGACATCAATTTGTGGATTCCGACCCGGCAGGCAAAAGCACTATATATATTGTACATATATTTTCTCTGTATAGGAAACCCGTGTTGTCCCGAGTCTAAACTCGGGACAACGCGGGTTTCCTATACCTAAGTGTTTATGTTTGTGAAGCAACCGCTTTACAAGGATAACTCGTAAAACGTACTTTTTAATATAGCTTTGACATAAATTTGTGCTTAATCGTGAGGTCTCGAGTTCAATTACCAGGTTGGGCAAATTAAGGAAATTCTGAATAGCAGCCCGCTGTCTAGAAGCGTCTTCGGTAGACTGCAATAAGCACTTATAAGAAAATAGCTAAATCTTGCAATATATAACTGTATACACTTCTGGTTACGCATATACGACGATTTTCTTTTCGAGATTATACCACCGTATTCAAGTTAAATATGGTCACATGCTAACTAACATTATAAAAGCGAAAATGAGTTTGTTTGTTTTTTGTGTGTTACCTTTTCACGCCTAAACCACTTAACCGATCATCCTAAAATGTTGCATATACATTGTCAAGTGTACAGAAACGGACATAGGCTACCTTTCATTCCGAAAAAAAATAATTTTCCCGAGGAAAACAACAATAACGTTCTTATTATAATAGATGGCGCCACGTGTCTTTCGAACCATGATTGAATTATATTATTACTAAGCAGAGTACAACCCGAATTGATTGTTAAATTCTAAATTAACGCGAGCGAAGCTGCGGGCAAAAGCTAGTAATGTATATCATTAAATTCTAATTCTCCAGTCCGCATGAAATTTCGTCAAAAATAGTATTCTCATATAAATTAATTACTTCCTATTGGTATTATTACTTGAGCTTTACATTTGTGAGGCCCCAATAAATCGATGTATATTATATTTTTCATCCAAAATGAACTTGGAAGTTTGTTCGTGACTTTGCCAAAGTTTTCGGTGCTCATTATAAACTTTTAATTTTTGGATCGTTCACTATTGAGAGGGTTTCAATTTTTACAAATCACTCAGAAGTTTGGCAGGAACATTAATTTTTAATGGATCTGTTTTATATTTCCTTTGGTCCTGGCTTCGAACTTTTTACCATGTTGTTTGAGTAGGTACCTGTTTCAATATTATATTTCATAAGGTTAGAGGTGACGATATTGAATAATAATTATACAAGGTGTAGGTAATATAAATAAATTGCATTTTAAAAGGGTCGTGTAGTATGTACGTGAAAGTTGTCTTAATATTGAAAGGTCATGTAGTGGACATCCATGAATAAAGATAATCTTGAACTACACAAAATATTTCGAATTACAAAAGAAAATATTTTCAAGTAGTTTTAAAAACCCTTAAATCTTACCGTTAACGTCGTATTAATATAATTAGCGTGCTACTTTACTTTTCACTCTTAAAATTTGGATTGAAAGGAGCTCGCCAATTATTTGGAATTGGTATGAATTAGCGTTTTTACAGAAACCCGGCATAGTAATGTTGTTACTACGTTTTGCTCGGTAAGAGTTCTGGAAACTCAAATTCCTTTTATTTCACCCCTATCTTTAATTCCTTTTCTTTAAAATCGGTAATGAACGAGTAATACTTCTAAGTAAGGTAAGGGATTGTAAGCTACATGAACCATTTAACAGGGGTCTGTCAGCACGTTTGCTATTTTGATAGACACAGGTGGGCAGACTTCACACGTGTTCCAGAACTTTATGGAAAACTCTTGTGTATTTTGCCTACAATGATGTCTTTCACCGTTAAAGCAAATGACCACACAATAATGTTGTACAATGAAATAATTTATTTATATTTCAATAATATAAATATCCATTATTGTGATATTGCTTTATTAACGTCCTCATCAGTCGTAATTAGTAATTAATCCACATTATTGTATACCTAATTAAATTCAAATTTGAACATTAATTATGTGGAATTGTCTCATTAGCCCAATTACATAAATTTCCACTTACGTTTACACACGGCACAAGGATCAGCGATAGCTCAGTGGGGAGACCAACATACTGCAATGCAGAGGGTCTCGGGTTCGAACCTACGTCGCGCACCTCTGACTTTCGGAAGTTATATGACTTTTCGAAATTATGTGCGTATTGATTGACAATTATTGCCTGCTCCGAGCCTCGGAAAGCACGTTAAACCGTTGGTCCCGGCTGCAATGATCATCTATGGCAGTCGTTATTGGGAGAGTATCAACACAAAAGATCCCACTGGGTCGAAGTGTCGCCGGTCTGCACTGATTGGCCCCCACATAAAGATAAGATAAGATACACACGGCACAAATTTGTTTAGTTGCGATCTAAAATAGAGGGCTGGTCAAAAAGGAACGAGCATTTTATAATTTCTGTGATTGTATTTATTTTGTCTTATTTGTAACTTATTTCGTTAAATAAAGAACACCTTTTTTTTTCATTGCCTTTGGTAGCAGACGAGCAAGTGGCCCACCTGATGGAAAGTGGTAACCGCTGCTCATGGACTTCAGCAATATCAGGACACAGCAAAGCCGCTGCCTACCTTGAGTCAAAACAACTATTTAACTATCACACAAATATTTGTCCCGTGGGAATCGAACCCACAACACTTGGCGTAGTGGCAGTAGCAAGACAGTCACTTAAACCACTACGTGTTATGTTGTTAAATGAGTCGAATCATGCTATGAACAAATTGTTAGAATGTATTGTAAAACAATCAGATTTTTGGGGACAAAATAATTCGTACCTTTTACGCCACGATAAGGCTTACACGTTATTACATACATAGATAGATTCACGCCTGTTTCCCAGAGGGGAAGACGAGCCTACGTATTTTCATTTGCTACGATCCTGACACACTTCTCTGGCTTCCTTCACTTTCGTCACATTCCTCATACACGCTCGCCGGTTTAAGGTGCTCTTAAACTGGCCTTTGTCCAGGACGTCTCCGATCTGATCAAGAAACGTTTGCCTAGGTCTGCCTCTTGCGACTGTTCCATTCACACTAGCCTAGCCAAAGAATGGACGAGAAAAAACTGACTAAGAAAGTTTATACTTTCTTAGTCAGTTTTTTCTCGTCCATTCTTTCTATATGCTTAAACCAGCCTAACATACCCTTAAACGTTATTAATTGCTTGAGAATTTTAAGTTAAACATAAATATCAATTTATTATATGTTTTTTTAGATTTATTCGTTAATAAAAAGTACTTTATACAAAAATATAACATATAATATACCTCTCAAATTATAAAAAGCAGTCAGGATGACTGTCTGATACTATAAATTTTGTCATACATATAATATGTAGATATAAACAGCGATGATCAACCCATGTATATTTAGCTAATATCACACCATGGTGATAGTTTCTTTGAAGATGTGTCACCTCACTTAATGGTTTCCTTATTCTATGGGTTTGAACCTCCCCTTTGATGCACACCTATCATAACTTTCACTGAAACATTACTTTGATCGAGTAGAAATTCATCAAGTGTATTAGTGAAGGATGACCACATTTGGACACCTATTCTATTTAACTAGACTAAATCCCTTTTTACGCTTCAATGGTCTACGTCAAAAGTACTTTAACATACATAGTACATATACGCATGGACATCCCCTAACGGATAGATCAAGGAGTAAAACACCCAAATTTCGGCAGCTATTTTTCTAGATCCTTTCTGTTGCCATCTACTGAGAAGCATTCCAGACTCCGTGATGCTAATGAGAATTTTTTAACAAAAAACGGCAATCACACTTTGTTCGACCTGGGCATCCAACGACCCTACGATCGGAGGCGCAATCGTAAACTGAAACCATTGAAACAACAAGATAGTCGGATACTTTTCATATGAATATAAATACTATAAAGATATAAAATATAGTATAGGATAGTATAAAAATTAAAAGAATTTGTCCGCGGCTTCGATCGCTCTGGAACAGTACTTTTTCTTAGATGAAAGGTAGTCTATGTCCCTTTCTGTATTCCTGACAATTACGTGTACCTACACAATTTTTTTTGATCGGTCTTTTATTTCTGGCTTTAAAACGTTACAAACAAACCAAGCAAACTATAGTTATAATTCGTATAAATGTATATTAAACGTGCTTGTATGAATGCAACAGAAAAGCAACTGTGACTAAGATTCGAGATAAGATTCTTGTGAGAAGATTTAAAACTATTAGCTATCTATATATCGCTTTACCAACTAGGCTACGTATGCTCGGTACAATATATAAAAACTAGCTTTTGTCCGCGGCTTCGCTCGAGTTAATTTAGAATTTGACAATCAATTCGGCTTGTACTCTGCTTGTAATAATATAATTCGATCATGATTCGAAAGACACGTAGCACCATGTATTATCATAAGAACGTTATTATTGTTTTCCTCGGGAACAGCAATTTTTTTCGGGATGAAAGGTAGCCTATGTCCGTTTCTGTATACCTATCAACGTATATGCAAAATTTCAGGATGATCGGTTCAGTGGTTTAGGCGTGAAAAGGTACAAACAAATAAACAAACAAACTAATTTTCGCTTTTATAATATTACTAGTTTTCATCCGCGGCTTTGCTCGCGTAAATGTAGGTTAGGTTAGGTTAGTTTTGCAACAGTTATTTTTTCTGGATGAAAGGTACCCTATATCCTATTCTGTACCCCTGACAATGTGTATGCAAAATTTCATGTTGTTCGGTTGAGTAGTTAAGGCGTGAAAGCGTAACAAACAAACAAACTCAATTTCGCATTTATAATATTAGTTAGGATTAGGATATAGTTAGGATTATGTTTTTGAGCGTTTCTTTTTGCTACTCTGTAATATATTTCTAATGCTGCCATGCCATTCATGATGTAAGCAATTAGCGTAATCTACTCGAGAAGTTATGCATTACATAATATAATCCTTGCCAAGTGTCTGAACTAGCACATGTTGACCGCGTCGTGTACACGAGTCATTAGTATCGGTTTGATGTTATAATAGTTTTTATTTTAGTCAATAAGAACTCAAACTAAAAACTAATAGTACAACACAAATATAAACACTTCAGCTATCAATTTAATTGAAAATATAGCTTTTAATTGACAATTAATAAAAAATTAAAAAGTAAGCGAAATTTCGGGCCGTGTTTGACCAATTCTTATCATTCCCTCTACTGAGCGCTATAACTCGTATATTTTACAACACTCACATCGAAGGGCCCACTAAATATTAAACGATTTCCTGTCAACTTGTCCAATAAACCGGACAGTACATGTGCAGGTTGTATCGCATCACGGAGGCTGTATGCGGGTCACGATCGCACGATATGCGGTCACGTGCCGCGACACTCGTGCGATATTCTCTATGATTGGACACAACCAGATTAATAGAAGCCGATGAGAGCGATAAAACTTGCTGTTTATATTATTGTTTGCTGAACGTATGAGCTTTAAAATGGTTTCAGCTTTTTATAATACATAGACATAGTCTCATATTTATACCTGCCTCTGTAGCGCAGCGGTAGTAAATGCGACTGCTGTGCATGAGGTCTCGGGTTCTAATCCCGGGTCGGGCCAACAAAAAAGGTATTGGGTTTTTCTATTAAGAAATTTAATACGAGCCCGGAATTAGAAAGTTGGTGGTATTAGATACCCCGTGCGTCGGTTGCCGTTGGTCCTGCACCTGATCTCTCTCCGGTCGTGTCGGATAATCCGTCCCATCAAATCATGAGGGTTGAGGGTTAGGGAACAAAGAGTGCACTTGTGTTTGCGCACATACTTGTGCACTATAATAATCTCCTGCGCAGATGGCCAGTCTTCGTTAAGATTGGCCATTGATATTATTATTATATCAGCAGGGTATAGCAGAAGAGAAGTACAGATACATTTCACCATCCTTTGTCCCACGTAATAGGGATAGAGCCTATTGTAGTCTACCGGATACAGTTCTAGATGAAGAGCTGATGCAGAGAATGGGGTTTTGATAGAAAACTGAATAACGCTTGCCCGACCCAGCAATTGAGCTAAGAATATTTAAGCTAGGTTAGTTCGCAGCATATCGAGTCTGTAATATGTACTGTGTTGACAAAGGTTTCTAACGTTATTACTTTCGACTGTGATTAATATTTCCAGCTTAGCAAGCATTCATAAACTACGGTTGTAGCCAGTGTCACCTCATTTCTATCGTATGGACCTTATGCGAGTTTATTATTAGAGTTATAAAAAAATGTGATACCTTAAAAGTTTACTAACCATAGGAACAGTATGAATTATTAAGAGATTACCCTTATCATACATTGTCGTAACCTGTATTAGTATAAAGCTGCTGAAGTTTATTTGTTAGTGTGCGCAGTTGGGTTTGAAAATTATTCTTGCATTTGATAGCCTAATTGTTGAAGAAGGCTATATAACATCACAGTACGAGCCACCAGAGAATTAAGACTGCGCCGAGCGTAAGACATATGCGGTGCATATTCGAATCGGTGCGCGGCCGCCATAGTAAAATTGTATGGGGGATTTGAAGTGCTGTTTTGATATATATGTATCTTTATTGTCAACCAATAATTTACATATTTGGGACGGACAAATTGTAATATATCTATTTATGTTTCGTTTTAGCTGTAAAATAGGATAGATTTCTACTGTTATAATCTAAAAATCACGTAACATGAGCTTACGTTTTTGCATTTTTCGTGCAAATTTACGTAATTTTGTAGGCGAAAATATTAATTATTTTAAGTTTTTTACACGGAGTAATTTATAAACACATTTATTTTTATGGTAAACTAGCTTTTGCACGCGGCTCCGCCCGCGTGGTACCTACATCAATAAAAAGTAGCCTATGTCCTTTCCCAGGTTTTAAACTATATCTGTACCAAATTTCATTGAAATCGGTTGAGTGGTTTAGCCGTGAAAAGGTAACAGACAGATAGACAGACAGAGTTACTTTCGAATTTATAATATTAGTAAGGATATATATTTTATATTTGTATTAATTAAACAAAAAGTGTTAATTTTATTCACTTAATTGTGACCGCCTGTTTTGGCACAATTCGCTCGATGCAGTCTTAATTATAAACCTGCGTTAAAACACGTGGGACAGCTAGTTTGTTACACTGGGCTAAAGAAGTCTGCTGCAATAGGAGTTAACTGCAATTCAAAATATTGTTTTGTCAGGTGGCAAACATTATTGCGTAGTTCGAAACTGCTACCAAACATAAACACATAAACATATAAAATGTAATGTTTGCTTGCGATCGTGAGAACTTGAGTTTGATGTCTGGGTCTTTCTTTTCTTCATACTTAAGAGCTTTGCTCTAGTCGGTGGAGCATATGCGATCTTCTCGATTTTCGGCCAGTAACTTGACCTCCTTATAAGACATGACCTTTGCCTTTTCTTTTAGTTGATCTGTAAATGCTCTTCTGGGCCTGCCCCTTCCTCTCTTACCTTCCACTTTCCTTCTATGACGCTTTTTATAAAGTCGTCATGTCTTATAAGGTGGCCAAACATCTTTCCTCTTCTGTTCTCAATTGTCGTTAAAATGTTGCGTTCTTCTTAGACAAGGCTCAGTACCGCCGCGTTGCTTTTCTTTTCTATGCAGTTGATTCTTTCCATGCGCCTCCAGCACCACATTTCGAAACCTTCCATTCTTTCCCTGGGTCTGACAGTGGTTTATCTAACTTTTCTATAAGATGTTCATTGCATCAATAAAATGTGCAATATGCTCGTCTTTATTACGAGTGACCTACTATTATACTAATGAAATGAGGTTGTTTAACATAAACACACACTTCTTATAAGCTTGACAATATATTTCCAAAAATAAAAACTATTTCACGTTATTTTTGTAATCAAGTCATTTCGACTAGCACCAAAACCTTAAACATGCCATTCGATAAATTTGATGAATGGCCTCACAATGCCAACACTTTCATTAGAATAATGCATAATTATTATGTACTATGTTTACCCTAATTTAATTATTAAGTAGATTGGAATGCAGGCATTAGGCATATAGGCTAATTTAAGGTCATTATGTAGTGACGAAACGCTTACGGGCTTAATAATAATTAATTTCGTTTAATACACAAACAGAGCAATAATTAATTTTCCTAAATCAATTTGTATCGAGAGATAAACACATTATCGGATATTTTATAACGGCTCGTATTTACTTTTTTTATATAAACATGGTTTTGTTATTTCTCTTCATGACCTTATTTATGTAAGGTTCCAGCGCGATATTCGATTCATTCTAATGGCTTTCAAATAATTTGAAAGTATTTAAATAATGCTGTAGCAACACAATAGTAACCAAGTGTAGCTACAGTAACAGTCCTGAGAAATAAAAAAAACAACGGGTTGCACTCCGGGAGTGCCGTCAGAAGTGAAAACTTGAATATTAACGTTGTGCATTTTTGATATTTTGGAATGGTTAGGGAATAATTTTGCACGAATTGCTTTAATTATCAGTATAAAAGTACTATCATTTATATGGTAAAATACAATATTAATTTATTGCGCTATCGTACACAAACATGACAATTCTCCCTTCGTCTTAGGAATTTTCGATCAGGTCACGTGTCCTGACGCGAGTTTAACATTTATTACCCATCACAAAAAAGTGCATAACGCCGCTAAAGAAGTTTTCACTTCAAAAATACGCTGTAACGTTTATTTTTATAATAATTACACAGACCATGTGCCAGTTTGTGGCGAGCTGAATTTGAGTAGCGACACTGCGGTTTGAACGTCCCAGAGAGTCGATTAGGGACTCGTCTCCGGCATGCTTTTACGCTGTAGCTGGGGCGAAATTGCAAGGGCGCTCGCAAGACTTTCAACTCTGGCTTACCTTGGTCATACGAAGGCCACCAAGGCTATATGCTGGGAAATAAAAGGGAGCTGTGCTTCGCGTAAGTCTCATAAAAGTCCGGGTATTTGCCGAAGGACAGCTGTTACGAAGGTATAAAGGAATAAAGAGACAAACAGCAAGAAATATAAAAACACGTAAACATTTAGTTCGCATTAAACTACTTTATATGGATTTTATCGTGTTGTTTATTTATCACTTTATCACATAATTATCATCACTTTATTACATAACATAATCTCCCCGTGACCATGGCTGCTGGAAAGCAACGGAAACGTTGGGGAAAGTGTAAACTTAAATATAAATAGTTTTAATAGTTTTGATAATTTTATTAGCTTAAAATTTAGTAAAGTTTAATAGTAGTAGTAGTGTAACAGTTTTTCAAAACAAAATAGTAAATTATGTAAAATAAACAACGCGATAAAATCCGTATAAAGTAGTTTAATTTCAATATATACAGCATGTTTATCTTAAATACTTTATTTGTAATGCTTGCACTGAGCCAAAATGCGTTTCTATGGCACTAGTCCGTGTAAGCGACGGAATACCACAGCCTGCGGCCAAAAGTCCTATTACATGACGAGGAATAAAAAGCACGTAGGGACCCATGAACGCTTTAAATTGACTTTGGCAGTTAGACACCGGTCTCCGCAGTATCCGTAGCCGCATCATTTTTTTAACAGCAACGACGTTGTTATTTGTGTCACTTAACTTCATAATATAATTTTTTTAACTCATTTCCAATAATATATTGTGACTTTACAAACATTCAAACAATGAGCCCAAAGAACTCCCAGACGTAGAACACCTATTTGGATTACACAAATCCAAACGGTACACGGGATAAAACTTCTTGTGAGAATTGATTCGACAATACTTGGCGTAATGGCAGTGCCAAAACAACTACTTAAACCGCTATGCCACACATGCAAATAATATACTTCTATATGTTTATTTTGGTAACAAACATAGAGAAGTATAGCTGTCTTTTACACACACTGATTTAAAATCTAGAAACCATCTAGTATTTTAAAGTTAATATCAATTTAGATCAGCGTAAAAATAAATTATACTCGAATAAAATGTCCTTAATACTCTTGTATTAAATAGTTCAATTAGTAACGCCAATTTTTTAACAAAAAACTAACAATACAAAAGAATTACGCTAAATTATCAAAAGCGCTCTTTGAAATAAGAATTATCCTGTAACCTTTTGAATAAGTAATTTTCACAAACTTGAATCAATCCAGCAACCAATTTTTGTCTAAAGTTTTGCCAGTGTCGAGGTCTTATAAAGGAATTCCAATATCAAAGTGTTTCGTTAATGACGCCCGCTCTCACTGATTCGATTGGCGAACGCTACGACTAACTTGAACAATACTATCACGGTAAACGAAAAAATTCTTGACGCGCTAGGATTTCAAAAAGTCTGATTATGTTTTCTACTAGCTGCAACACGCGGTTTCACACGGGTAGATAATGCCCGATGCCGTAGGAATATCGGGATAAAAACTGGCCTATTTATTAATCCAGTTCTCTAGCTATCTACAAACCAATTTTATCGCAATCGGTTCAGTAGTTTTTTGCATGCAAAGGTAACGAACATCCATCCATCCTCACAAGCTTTCACATCTATAATACTAGCTTTTGCCCGTGACTTCGCTCGCGTTAATGTAGATTTATGTTAAGATAGATTGTTTAGTAGCCTATATATTATTCTGGTGTAAAAACATTAATACTGTAAAGTTTCATCAAAATCTGTTCAGTTGTATTTGCGTGAAAGAGTTACAAACATCCATCCATCGATTCTCACAAACTTTCACATTTAGAATATCAGTAGGATTATTATTCTATAGATAGAAGTCGAAGCCTAACTTGCTTCTAGTCGTAGACTAGCTGGCCGCCTACCCGATGATAAGTAGTAAGCCACTTATAAATTTTGCCAATATTAGAAGTGCATACAGTAAAGGCGCTACATAACATGGAAAAATCCTCGTTTATATAGAGACAAGTCGGACAAGTCATAGTGGTCCGGCAATGCTAAATGGGATTTCAGAATACATATAATATAAGAACTATGATTGCTGATTTCTAGGTAAAACGGTTCGGCCCTACTGTCCTATCAAGTTGTCAACTGGAATATGAAAGAAGGTAAAATATGAAATGTTGAAATGTATTTTCCAGGATCTGCCAACCATTTACAGAAGACATGTTATATTATATTAAGTTTCTTTGTCTACTTTGATGATTTGACTTTCTAAAGACGATTCCTTTAAGTATAAACCTAATAGATGGAATATCAAGTTTAATCTGCCATTATGTTAAAGCTGACAACAGAAATTAATTACAAGTATATCATCTTTTGAGCTAACCTAGCCACTTTGCTATTCAACCAAATACTATATTGAGCATGTCCTCTGGTTGAAACAGAACTTTTTATGGCCTCAAATCTTTTGTTAATTGGAACAGCTCTATGCTAAGCAATCTAACTAGGCACTGCATACCTATTTCAGTCACAAGATATATTGTCAGAGCTACTTATCTGCCTTACTCTGCGCTCAGACATTTTAGTTTATACAACAAGAATACGGCTATTCTGATTGTAAACTCTTACCGTATCACTTGCAACGCTAAGCGTATTATTTGCGCGTTGAGGACTCCGTCAACTCCAGGTAAGATAAGATAGGATAAAACCTTATACCGAAGCGGTATAGTGATATTGATGTGGCGATAACGCTAAACAAAAGCATATCATTATGTATCTCTAATATCATCCTTGAGTAGTGGGGTCATCGTCATATGTTTATATGAGTTTTTTTTCACGTAGTCGCAGTCACGTCACCGTCGCCGCTGCAGTTTCGTTCAGTTGCAGTTCGTTTAGATCTTATGCTACTTCATAATAGTAGCCAAGCCAAAGCCAAATCATTTCTTCTTTTCTGATCGAGCCGACTCATTTGTACCTTCGCATTATAAAAAATCTAAGTCAACATATATTTTAAATACAATGCTTTTTATTCAATATAATAAAAGAATATCACTTAAAAGCAAAACTGCAAACGAATACCGTGATTGCAAAATAAGAGATTATATTCATTATTTTAATTATCGAATCAAACTATTGAGGCGAATGCCATCTAAATTCCCCAGCCTATAACATAATAGAGTAAACAGTTAGGTCATTGTCTAGGTGTCTAGACAACGTTTAATTACGTTAAGTGGCCACCCCTATCCCCAGCGTTACACTCGAGTTACAATGATTTATATATTAAATAGTTATTTAATTTTACGTAATACTTTTGACGAGAGTAATACATTTTGATTGTTTGAAGTTTCAGTCTGGTTGCACTGGTAGTGGTAAGCTGAACCCTGTGTCGCTAAACTTGCGAGTTCATATTTGAGTAACGAAGTATGTGTGTGTGTAGAATATTGCTATGAATTTTAGTATATTTGAACACCACTATAATAGTATTTATTTCAAAGAATTTAGAACTAATTACTTTCGTGCAATAGTAATATCAGTAGTTGCAGTTTCGAGTTTCACTTGACCCAGGATGCCTAGTGCGAGTTGTTCTTACGTTAACGCGAACGAAACGTTTACCGTGTTTGGTTTTCTGATCAGTTAAGAGCTTCGAGCGGGCCAATTGGAGCGCCGAACGTCGTAAACGTGTCGAACGCGTTAACGTAAAACAATCTCGCACTAGGTACTCACTATCTCATCCATGCCGCTGAAACAGATCGCAGTTCGTTTTTAAAATGATCTTAATATATACCCATGTCACAGTTTTATAATAGTATAGAATATGTATTATAAATATTCATTTACATGTCACCCCTTTTTAGATTTAAGCAAACAACGCTTAGTTTAATCCAATCTGTACCGGTCTCAGAACCCAAACATTAATTAAATGTTTGTTTGATATACATACACGCTTTGCATAGTTGGAGAGTGTTGCAACCTTTACTTCCAAATCATGTACTGTACGGAAAGCTGTAAAGGCTAAGAATAGTAAAGTAATTAAATATTCTGTGTATTATGTAAAGTTATTTTGTCCAAAGAACAGAGCTAGTTTTCCTAACCTATAGTTTGATTAGCGTAATGCAAACATTGAAGCCTTATCTATTGAAGTACTAATGGTCGTTGAAGCAAACTAGTTTTAGAATGGAAACTGCGAATTGGTAAATACGAGGTAGGACGTGAACATTCTGGTAACCTAAAAATAGGTGGTTTGGTTGGACTGCATGCGGAAAGTGTTAGACCATATTATTATATCTTATAGTGTAAAATGGGACAATCTTATGTCCAGAAAACTACGATAGGCTGATTGATTGATTGCCACATCGCTCGCTATCACCGCTCATGTACACGAGGCAAATGAAGTTACTATTATTAAATTTAACAGATAAATTTCTTATACAACAAAATATAACAAGTAACTATATTATGATCAGGGCCTTACCTCTTAAAATTTACTCTTAAAATATTTTTGTAAGATAAGAATAAGACAGCTCGTCGTATAGTTATGTTCCATTGTCGTATACACTCGCGAGCAAAAAAGTCGACTCACTCTATACATTCGCACTAAAAGAGCTCTAGCACTAAAATTAAAACCTAAATTTCATTTAAGGTCTGACATTCTTAAAATCTCCGGTCTAACCTTAAAAAGAACAATAACGGCAGTATTCTTTTCTAAAAAACAACTGACAACAGCTCTGGACAGAAAAATGTAACATTATGTGCTCATTTACACCAGTGGTTGTTGCCTGACTCTAGGAGGTATAAAAGGCAACCTACCCCTTTCACCCTTATCAGTTGACCTTAAAACGTCGACCGGTACACATCTCTGCAATCTCCAATCAAGAATATTTCTATCAAATGGACACTACAGCAGAAACAGCGGCTCAAGCAGTCGCGCAATTGGAACAAGGCCTTAGCCAACGTCAAGTTGCTCGTACTCTACAAATGAGCCCGTCAGTGGTTTCAAGAATTTACCGAAGACACCAGGAGACTGGTGGCTTTAACCGGCGAAGTGGTTCTGGTAGAAAACGAAGCACTTCGGAGAGGGACGATCATTTCATTGTCACCGCTTCGTTGAGAAATCGCTCCCTCACCGGGGTTCAAGTCCAACAAGAGCTCAGGGCAACACGTGGAGTAGCTGTCAGCTCGTGAACAGTGAGAAGACGACTTAAGGCAGCCACCCTAACTCCAAAAAGACCAGCAAAGGGACCGAAATTGACCTCAGCCCATCGAGCAGCTCGCCTTCGTTTCGCTAGAGAACACGTTGATTGGACTGAAGAGCATTGGAGCTCTGTTCTCTTCTCTGATGAAAGCAGAGTATATCTGAATGGTAGCGACAGAAGGAGAAGAGTCTACAGAAGACTAGGAGAGCGATACTCACAATGCTGCATAGAAGAAACTGTTGCCTTTGGAGGAGGTTCTTGCATGATGTGGGCAGGCATTTCAATGGAAGCAAACACCGAACTGGTTTTCATTGAAACTGGCCGCCATGCCGGAGGATTGACTGCGGAACGGTATATTAATGAAATCTTAGGAGACCACGTCATCCCATATGCTGGTTTTGTCGGGGAAAACTTCATCCTGATGCAAGATAATGCCCGTCCATACAGTGCAGCTGTCGTTTACCAGTACTTAAATGAAGTTAACGTGCCTGTTATGGACTGGCCATCTCGTAGTCCGGACTTGAATCCTATTGAACACTTGTGGGATGAACTCAAGAGAAAAGTCCGGGCTAGATATCCTGTACCAACATCAATAACTGAGCTTCGGGTAGCGTTATCTGAAGAATGGGATGACATACCGCAAGAGAGAGTGAAGCACCTCATTGAGTCAATGAAGAACCGCTTAGAAGCCGTTATAAGGTCTAGGAGTGGTAATACTATGTACTAAAAGAACTTTTTTGCAGAATAAAAAATATTTTTTTGATTAAAGCTGTCTTTTCTTTTTGATTTTTCCTTTGTAATTTTAAGTTTTAACACAATAAAAGTTAATCAGCATATTTTCGTTACATAAACGAGCGCAAGTTAGGACAATTTGTACTCATTTTAAAGCTAAGACTTAGGACTAAAGAATTTAAGACCTAAAATGAAATTTAGGTTTTAATTTTAGTGCTAGAGCTCTTTTAGTGCGAATGTATAGAGTGAGTCGATTTTTTTGCTCGCGAGTGTAGAATGTCAATGCTTTAAGCTATAACTTACTGTCTCGAGTCTGTGTGTTCTGTGTCTGTTTGAATGTTTACAAAGTCCATCGCGACATATTTATGTATTATTACTAGCGCAAGAGTTGTATAAAAATACAACTCCTCTGTTTGTAAAAACAAACAGAGGATCTGAGTAATTAATTGAAAGCAAGCATGCATACACGGCATTTGCAATTGTATGTAGCCTCCAGTCTCATGTAAATTAATGTTGCGAAGTAAAGCCATCTGACGTCATGGTACGTGCTGTCGTCGTATGTCTCGGCCATTTGCCAACTGTTAGGCTTAGAAACGTACCTTTAGAATCTCTTGTAGATTGTGCTAGCAGAGCTTGAGGCATTTCAGGCAAGGTAGGCTCTTCTACTAACATTATATGCTGGGTATTATGAAGTAGTTAGACATGCAAAATTATGAGACGTGCTCACTTATTTACAATACGCCTTAGTAGTATGTACAAAGATCAGTCATGTGCGAGACGGTATCAGCTGATCACATATTGCGATTGAAAGGAAACTTTCTGAAGACAAGAAAGGCTTTCAATTTCATATAGACGAACGACGTAGGCTTCTTCATACTTATAGGTTACTGAACTCTTAAACTCGTGAAATATGCTTGTTTGCATTACCTATAAACTAAAATAGAGACTAGTGAATAAAACAAAAGTGGTTATAAAGGAAAAATAAATTGAGAACAAACTATATAAATGATTAACGAATTATTTTATTACACAATTTGTATTTGTTAGGTCGTTTAGTGTCTCTCGAGAGACGTTGCGTCAATTCACTATAATTACGTCATGGTTGCTGTTATTCATCATTTAAGACAAACTACCCTTGGCCTAAAATCAAGTAAATGAACATACATTTGGTTTTTGTAATGATGATGTAATGATAGTTCAAATGTTTAAATTATCATCAAATTCGGGTTTATCATTACACGTATTAATAACATACATAGTTTGTATAAAAAATAAAACTAAACCGATTTACTTTATACAAAAACGCAATTTAATAGCCAATGATTCAATATAATAAAAGAACTTTTACTGGAGCTTACATCTAAACAATCATCTTTAGCCGTTTTTGAGTTGTTGTTATTTTACACAGCAATGGAGCAACCAATTGTCGTGATTTTTATCTTAGTTCCTTAAGATTGGATCCTTAGAACTAGGGCAGCGAAGCAGCGGGTAAAAAATGTACTTTGATTAATACTTTAAATGCGAAAATATGTCTCTTAGTTTGCGTTTCTTTAACGTAAAACGGAGCAACGGATTGACGTGCTTTTAATGCATAAATGTAATCTATCAATCGGAAAGCGACATAGTCTACATTGATCCTTCAAACTTTGCGAGCGAAACCTCGAGTAAAAGTTAGGAGTTGCATAAATTAATATCAAATAGATAATAACTGTAATTTACAATCATCATACATCATCCAACATTTTAAACATCTTGGCTAGATGTTTAAAAAATAGCTAATCGGCACTTTACGATGCTAATTTGCTTTGTGTAGTTTTCCCAATAGATTTAGAAAAGTTCTTAAAATTCAATTTGGTTTGTAAAATTGAATTACATAGCGTTGCTATCAAATTTACGTCAAGTGCAATAAATGTTTAACAATCGGCTAAAAACTATAACTTTGTTGTTGTGGTCCTCTTGGAATTGTGAGGTTAAAATATTAGCAGTTTATATTGGTTTTAGTTCAATATAGTTAAAATGTTTTTGTATTGTCTTTCATTTGAAATGGATTTAAAGCTGTCATCAATTCTCTTCAATTTCGAATATTATTTGTACTATTTACACAAAACAAAACTTTGACTTAGTTAGGATCCACACTTTCATTGATGACGAGATTACTGAAGGCATAGCAATTGTGTTAAAGGACGTCTTTATATCGAAGTCATGTTTACGTAACTAGAAGTGTAATTGAACAAATATGCGATAAATGTTTGTTCGATTACTTTGCTGGCTATTTTAGCAATTCAATTATCGATTGCATAATACAGCATTTATATTGATATAAAAATCAATGTATCAGGAATTAAAGTCATATACCTATCTTGTTCATTTCCATTGTAAACCATGAAAGCGTTTACTCTAAAACAAAAATATACCTTATATTTCTTTTTGTCTGAAAAAACGTAAGTTTTGAGCGATCGCCCCCTGTAGGGAGACGCGTAATTAATTGCGAAAGAAAGAAAAAGTTCGTTGAGAAAAATGTGCGAATAATATATTCATTGCAATAAGTTTGATTGGCTCTGTTTCGTATTTATAAATAAAGCACACCTCAGCGGCTGGAATGCGACGAATAATTGTTCATTGTTCGTGAATTAAATTTAGGTATATTTGTGAGTGACTAAGTACTCTGTTTAATGTACATCTATAGAATCTAATTATTTTCTAATACAATTATTAATTTAAATAAATTACTCTTAATTCACTTACTTTTTATTAAAGAGTTCTTTATACTCCTGTCAACCGTTTTTTCTAATTATTGTCAATTAAAATAGGTTGAAACTGCGTTTTGACCTGGGGGTGGTGGGCTGCGTGGGCCTGCTCGCCACCTGATCAGCACCAGGTCCGAGAGGCGGCGTGCGTGCTCACACGTGCGCCTCTGTGTAGTGTCTTTGTCTCGCCCAGGGGGCCGGTGGAGAAAGTATTTTTGTGTAGTGGCCTGCCGTTTCACACGGCGGGCCGAAACCACGTCGGGGTCGCGATTGCATGTGAAAGTGATTCGCGCGGCCTCGCCGTCTATGGTTATGTCAAGGATCACCGTGTTAGGTTTAGTCGGTATTAACAGGGTATCTTTTCCCCGGTGAGCCCAACATAATCTCTCCTTCGCCCCGCTGATAGGTATGCGTCAAAAAATTCCCCCACGTAAAAAAACAAAAAAAGAGTTCAAACTGCTTTAAAATTGAGTCAATGGTTTGTAATTTCAAACAAGTGGAATCATGATTTTCAATTTCTTAATATTTTTTTATTCGCGTACACAGTTGGTATGTACACTTGGGTGATTAGTTTATTTACCTTCCCATTATTGTTGTCAAAAGTACCTAATTTAGAGACAAATGCTATCAATGACGTTTTAGTCCTACATTTTTAGTGCCTACAATGGGTATTACGACTTAATTAGAAGTGAGCAAGCATATCGATTTAACCTTAGTACTGCCGATGTCTATAAGGATAACTGGCGGTATGACCATATGTTGTGTTCTTTGTTTGTATGTCTACGTCATACAATCTCTAGTACCTACAGGCTTTGAGATATTTCAAGAAAGCTAGGCCTTTCCATTGACACTATATGCAAGGTATTATTTAGTAGTTGGACATGCAAAATTATTAGGAGACTTCAACTACTGCTGCGTTGAGTGGCGTGGATACAATTTACAGAGGACATAGTACGATCCACAAATAATTGTTCGGAGCCAAGCTGGCCTTTGAGTACTTTGTTTGAATATTTGTAAAGTCCTCCACGATACAGGAATTATTCCAAAAACAGAAGTTCTCTTCAAATAAAAATGTTGGCCACTGCTATGGGTACTATTGACACAGTGCACAGTTCAATTTCAATGATTTATTGCTCTCCATATGTATTACATGTTTTTTTTTTAATAATAAATTTCTATCACATACACACAACACCATCTAGCCCAAACTAAGCAGAGCTTGTACTATGGGTACTAGACATTAGATAAACATACATAAATATATACTTTTTTTTTGTAAATATATACATATTATACATAGAAACACCCAGACCAAGACAAACATCCATGTTCATGGACACAAATGTTTGACTTGTGCGGGAATCGAACCTGCGACCTCAGGCGTGGCAGTCGGTTTCACTAACCACTACGCCATCGATACAAAAAATAATATAAAAGATCAAATATGGACCCTGTCGGGCACAGCAAAATAGATAGAAGAGAAGAAAGGAGGAAGCCACTGGTATAATTTTTAAAATATTGCAGCAATAAATAATTAAACGAAAATAAGTAATCAAAGTAAAATAAGTAAGTAGTATGGGAGAGGCCTATGTCCTGCAGTGGACTGCGGTGGGCTGATTGATTGATTGATTGAAGTAATCAAAAATTTTAATACCTAAATTCAATTTTTCAACTTGTTTATCTTTTATTTATATTTATGTAATAATATTAATTTATTTAAAAACTATGTTTTAAATTATTGTAGGTACATACATATA
The DNA here is from genome assembly GCA_963564715.1 of Catocala sponsa. Classification (NCBI taxonomy): domain Eukaryota; kingdom Metazoa; phylum Arthropoda; class Insecta; order Lepidoptera; family Erebidae; genus Catocala; species Catocala sponsa. Next base: position 22,040,412 of record OY751334.1, on the reverse strand, counting down.
TTAAATTAGTTTGTAATTCAAGTTTTTCATTTAGATATTCATTTATGTCGTAATAGCTTTTGTTGAGGAGAAATTGTCTTAGTTTATTAATTAAGCTGTTGTATTTATTTTCGTTTCTTATGGTACCTGGTAATTTATTATATATTTTTATAACTAATTTATTGAACAACATGCAATGCTTGGCATTATTATAATAATAGTATTATAATTACTAGATATTTATTCGCATGTTTTCATACGAGAACAAATAACGTAGAGTAAAGACACCGACTTAATTTATGTTATTCATTCGTATAAGACGAACATGTTAGACGAGAAATCCACTTGCACCGCTACGACAGACTGCCTTAACGAATATACCGGTTATTTCTATCACGGAGAAACTGTATTCTAGTTGCCTGTAATAAATCATCGAAGATTTTAAATAGGACTTTATAAAAGTATATAATATACATACTTTACCTATATATAATAGATTTTATGTAAATGATATTTAAACTGATTAACTTTAAAGAATTTCCTTGATTTTTGATAATAATAGCAGTGCAATTTTATTCGCATATATATTGTCAAAATTTGATTATATAAACGTGCATTTCAACTAGCGTATACGGCCTTCATCACGATTAACTTTATTTTTATAACTTAATAAATCATTTATGAATATTTATAGACACATTTTGTCTGACTTTTCCATTACTTTTTAGCAAAAATGGTTACGCCTGGGTAACTACTAACTTACTAATTAAATAATGCTCGGGTACTTCGCACAGTCTTAGTATTTTCAAAAGTAATTGTATTTATTTAGTAATCCGATGTAAACCGTTTAATTAGATACTCGTGAATTTCCAAACTAGACTGTCATAGTTGTCAGAGACAGATTTGATTTTAATTTTGAAACACTATACCCAGTTGGTTGTATGATTTGCGTATTTATTCAGAGCATGACTCCCTCGTTGTCTTTAAAAGCTGATTAAAACCATTAAGAAACACGTTAACCTTCAGTTAAAAAGCTATATACCTTAAGAATATAAAGAAGAAATTAGTTTGTCTAAACCCCTTCCTCAATAAATTAATATTAAACCCATTCAAAACTCTTTACCAACATTCACTCTCCAGTTTTACAATCACCTCTTAGACGGTGAGCGAACATTTATTAATTAAAAGTATAACATAAAGTCTTATTAGCCGACGCAATCAACTCATAACAGCGTTTTTCCATTAATATTTAAGCAGGCACTCAGTTACGATGCATTAAAACATCTGAGAACGAGTCGATCATTGTGCGAGGCGCGGCTATACATATATGTATGATAATCGCATATACTTTAGGCCTAATAGAAGAAAATAAATAGACGTATGTAAGTAAAAGTGCCAATTAACGCATGTTCATTCACAAGCTGCTTGCGCTGGCTACATGCGCAAGTTCCTAGCTCGGGCTACATGCGCAAGTTTCTAGCGCGAGCTGCATATGCGAGATAAGCATACTAGTTAATGCATGACTGGATCGCGTCGATCGTTTACAGTAAAGATGAATGAATATGATGCAAGTAACATGCATTCATCTTTGTGAGATCGTTCGTAAGGAAGGAGAACTTGAAGCTCTCATAATAACACACTAGCAAGCCGTAGAATCGAAACCTTATTTTGAATGGTAAGCAATGCACCAGTAAACAGGTGTCGCAAACGTCTTAGGTATCCGGTAAACACTATCCCCTAAAAATAAAAGTTATTTGTGTCCATAATATGTACATGTGAAGATTTAAGTTTGCTACTAGAGACGTCTCGCTTATTCGAGTTCGATTCCCGCACAAGTCAAACATTTGTGTGCGTGGACATGGATGTTTGTCTTGATCTGGGTGTTTCTATGTATAACTAGCGGTCGCCTAGTGCTCGAAATTTGATCAAAGTTTGTCTGTAAGATATTTCTGATATATGTCATTCTATATTGACATAATTATGTAACCATAGTTACGCGCTTCGACTGCGTGTGCCAAATGCATGGTTGTGTGCGTGTAGTGTTTTTTCATTAATTTAATGTATTTCCAATGCATATTTTAAAAAAGTATTAGCATTCGTCACTTCTTCTCTGTATAAACTATAAGTGTGCGAAATTTCATACTCCTCCGTCCACCCAATTTTCGTAAAAAGGGATCCAAAGTTTTCGCTTCACGTATTAATATATAGATATGTATGTATTTACAAAAAAGTATATATGTATGATTATCCATTATTTAGTACCCATAGTACAAGCTCTGCTTAGTTTAGACTAGATGATGTTGTGTGTATGTGATAGAATATTATTATTATTATTCTCCAAAGTAACATTATAGATGTAAATGTGAGTTTTTTCACGCATTAGCTACTTAACCGACCATCAATAAATTTCACACAGAGAAATGAATGAGTAAAAGTACTGACCTCGAGGGAAGCTAGTATTATTTTTATACAAGCCAAAAGTGTCAGTTTTAACTGGACAGGTAATACAAATGACACTTCTATTGTCAAGCTACCTGCGCTCGACGTCATTCCTCACTCAAACTTTATGTGGATCACACAACTTCTGTACCTTACACGGAACACATTAAATGCAAGACTGATAATAGCAATATTCTTTACCAGCTCTCTAACCATACAGTCACTGTTATAAATAAATATCTAAATCTGACGTCTAGGTGTGCAATGACCTGATAAATATGTATGTCCTCTTGCTAGGCATAGGTCTTTACTCGTGACAAGCTCATAAGAGGGTTATGAACTTCATATATTTTTTTAAAGGAAGTTTATACAGTGCTTTCAGATATGCAGATTTCGTCAGGATGTTTTGCTTTAACGTTAAAGCAAGTTATAATTAACTTTTTATACGCACTTGGTTAGAAAATGTTAGAGCACCATAAAATATAGTTGAAATTCTTTGCTATAAATGTAATTAGAACGGACTTCATGTTTTTCAGATTGTTTGTGTGAATATAAATGTTAATTGGAAAATAGCTACTATAAAAAGTTTTGCGGGGTGGATGTGTCACTTGTGACCAAACAAACACTAAGATGACAAATCATTAAGACATAGCTAAATTATGAGAAGCAAAATTTGACTAATCGCATTTTAAGATAGACCTCCAACAATAAAACTGTGAGACCCACATTCAATTTCGTCCACAAGTTTTTGCGTAATGCGCGTACACAAGTACAGAAAAAAAATAGTTTTGCTTTTATAGCTCATATAAAGATACTCACGTAATTTATGATTGTACAGACATCGATCATTTACAATTTTATTATATGTATGAAATTCGGTCTGGAATGTACACTACACTTGACACTTCGGTCCTAGCAGACTGAAACACCGCCATCTTTTTTACTCCAGATTTTAATAAAACATGTATGACATTAAAACCTAATAATTTTATTTATTTTAAAAAAGACGGCGCCTGCCTCTTTTTAAAATCCTATGTCGCGGGATACTTTAAACGGATATAAAGTACACCTAGACTCAGATCAAATAGTTGAGGATCATACAATTTCTTCCTTCTTCCTTCAATCCTGGGTCCTTTAAGCGGGGCGTGAAAAAGCACCTTCTCAGGCCGTCAAAGTAGAGACCTCAACATCGCCTCGGCTACTATGAGGGCGGTGTGGAGGCCACTGCTCTTAGACCACACGACTGCTTACCATCAGGTGGTGTGTAGTCATTTTGACGAGCAAAATAAAAAAAAAATATTAAAATAAAATTGTCCCGTGTGAATCTACTACACACGCAGTGGTAGTTGCGGCCACTTAAATCACTAGGCCATCAGTTTAGTCAATATTCTGAGATTCGAGCCTGGGATTCTCAGTTGAAACTCGGGCTCAGGATTTCTTTCTTTATTTTTCAGGAAAAGCGGGTAGATTACCGGAAAGATCCAATTGGTAACGAATCTGTTTGTTAGAAAATTATCAATAGTAGTACAGAGATAGATTTTGCTTTAAAATTAAATATTAAAAATATAGCTGAAGAATGAAAAATATAATTATGGTTGTAATACACTTCATGTCTTTGGGGATATACACTCACGTATTATTATTATGTATGTATAATACAAAAATAAATTCTTCTAGTTACATCGCTTATTAAAACCTCAAAACAATACATTAAAACTAAAACAGCATGAAATTATTTTTGTCGGTTTTTGAACAAAAGACAATTTACAAAGGCTTAATTAATATAATATGTTTTCCGTTAATAACTTAAATTTAATTTTGTATCATTTCAGTTGTGTTCATTGAAAGTCATTGAGCGTGAAATAATGTGTGCCTACCGTATGAGGGAGTGTTTACCATACAGGGGGAGGGGGGGACGGTAGGCGAGCAACAAGGCCTTCAATGTGAGTGTTGTTATAAAACGTACTCGTAAGTTCGTTGCTCTGTTATTTAATTTAAATTGACTAAATATTTACTAGATGAAAATAAAAAAGTAAAGTATTAATGAATCGCACAGGGACTGTAGTGAGCAACCGCCAACTGTTCATCGTCGCTGTCGCCACGCTGAGTTTGTTCGACGCAAACAATATTTTTGGGTAATACATAAATTATTGATCAGTCTGGGTGCACTTTGTGTCCGTTAATTAAAACTCTCTGCGATATAGGGCTTGTTGTGTAGAGTATCGATAAACTCAGAAACTACCAGTTCGATTACCTTCATAAAGCTATTTCATCCAAAAGTAACTTAAGCTACCTATACCTAGCATCAAGCTACGAGCCGTGGGATCGCAGCAGCAATTATAAAAGTGGGTGAAACCACAAAGAAACAGCTAGTCTCTAATAAAATCTGTTTAAAATAAATGATTCCCCTAATCCCCGTCGTTAGGTTACAACAAAATCGCTTTCTGTGCTCTCCAATACATCTTCTGGGAACGGTTATAGACATGTCATGTCCCTAGTGACAGGAATATGGCTCACGTAATGGCGAGTCACATAATAACGAGTCACATTATAACTATAGAACGATTGTGCTCACTACGCTGCTTCTTTAATATAATTATGTATAACTAGCTGACCCGCGCAACTTCGTCTGCTTCACATAAGAGAATTTTCCCAGTTTTTGCAATATTTTTCATTTATGCTCCGCTCCTATTGGTCGTAGCGTGATGTTATATAGCCTATAGCCTTCCTCTATAAATGGGCTATCCAACACTGAAATATTTTTCTAATTTTTACCCGTAGTTCCTTAGATTACCGCGTTCAACCGAACAAACAAAATGTGAGTGAAGTCGGCGCGTGAGCGCCCCCGCCTTTTTATAAATGCAGCGGATGGCCGTTTCGCGCGTTAAACAACAATCAACCGTATAGCCGTACCCATACTGGCGCGGCGAGATTTGGAAGTTTTATTTCATCTATATCTTGTGTGTTTATAAACCGATTCCTATATTTTTTTTTATAATATAAATATTAAAGTGTACTTTTTGAATATGGGAGTTTGATAAAGATATATCTATGTGAAATACAATATATTTATGTATTTTAATACACTTTGAAGAAATGCCTAACGATTAAACACGTTATTGTGGCTAATTTATAAAAGATATATATATATACTATTAAGGACTTTTTTGTAGATCTTTTGAAGACCATCATCTTTGTAATACATACTTTTGGTGTATGATCAACGTATGCGAGGATAAGAGCTCGAAAGCGCATTTTCGTCCGACTTGCTTCAAATTTATCGTCACTGCTCAGCTCCTATGTGTCTTAGCGTTATGTTATATAGCCTATAACCTGCCCAGGAGTATGGACTACAATCGTACCAAGGTTGGTTAAAATCCCTTCAGTAGTTTTTGACCCATGCGTGCACATACAGACAGACAGACAGACAGACAAAAAATTTACTGATTGCATTTTTGTCATCAGTATCGATCACCATTCATCCTCCAATATTAATTTTGAATATATATTCAATGTACAGAATTGACCTCTCTACAGTTTTATTATAAGTATAGATTATTACATAAGCAGCTACCTCGACGACTTGAACAGTGTACATTTCATAAGTAAAAAGAAATTTCGATAGGGGTGCTGCGCGGAATGCTAAACTATGGTGATGGTATCATTCAGTACGATGGAGTTTATCGAAATTAACAGCTATTATAATTCACACCAACTGACTAACATTTAGCGGGCTTGACGGTACATAAGTGGGGTGTCGGCGTGGCATCAGCGGATCGTTGGCAGCATGCTGACGATACGGATGTGGGACGGTGCCGTTCGGCGGGGTGTATGCATATTACATCGTTTTGTGATGTACTGAACTGCATTAGAAAAAGCGCTAGAGATTGGACGAGTTAGTAGCACAGCCTAAGTTGCAAACGAGGCGAAAGCGAGTAGAGGGCGTGGCGGGACCGAGACGATAGCGTTGTATTATATGGATATTTATATTGATATTCTCATATTCGCTGGCAATCTACCGCCGTTTAGTCACGGGCAGTAACAGGCACCGAGTGTGAAAATATACGCTGTATACACGCCAGTTACAAGTCAAGTTCGATTACACCCGCTGTGTGATAGTACATATTTCGACATACCATCATATACAGTTAAAATACCATTATCGTAATTTAAACACATGTTCATAATGTTTATTTAGCTTAGTCTTATATGAATTTATTATTTTATTTTTAACGAAATTACATCAAAATGATATTACAAATAAGCGATACCAACTCGTAACCAGGTAAATGATATGGATGCGACACCTAAATATGTAAACAATGGTTTGTAATAATGTTTTGATGACAAGATGAACAAACTCTTGAATTTAACTTCATTTTATGTTCACTAAAATATATTGTCAAGAAAATTTTGACAATGTAGTTTAATTAAAATTACTAAAATTTTTGCTGAGGTCTCCAGCTAAACTAAAATAAGCTATTTTAAATAATATTGTCTTACTTTATCTCGAGTGTTATACATTGAAATTAACCTACTTTATACGGATTTTATCACGTTGTTTATTTATTGTGTAGCGGTTGTCTTAATGTCCATAAGTGTACATACTTATTTCAAAGTACCTGAACATAATTTAATTATTGGTGTTTCTATTTACGCAGAATGAGCTCAAAGTATCATGAAGTCTAGTTGGCCTCAAATTTTCATTAATTATTATGGACGAATGCTGACCATAACATAATTAAAAAACATTTGTGTCTGGCCACCGGCGGGCGACTGCTGGTCAAGACATTTATAAGCTTTTCTTCTACTTTTTCTGTAGATACATATGTATATCTAGTCAAGTATGAAATCGTTATGCAATGAACATGTATATTTTTTGGCATGATTTTAAGCATTAAATTAAGATCAATTGTATTTAATCATATGCTCTTAGTCATTATCTAAAGGCCATAAGCCAAGTGGCCTAATTTAGAACATGAATGCAGTAGCCACCTTTTGTGAAATCAGAATATCATACACAGCTAGGAATAAATACTATTTCAGTTATACCATGCACCAAGAATATAAGAATAAATTTCACAACAACTCTAAGCCAAATTGTTTGACTACTTATATACACAAACAAATAAAATATGCATATTGGATTGTAGAACGCAAACTAGTGTCGACAAATCCCGCACATATTTCCAGTGATATACTCGAACACTCCGTCGCGAGGCGCGGGTCTTGTCGACCAAGTGCATTTTGTTACGGGCTTGTGCCGCACTGAACATTATTATGCGAACGTTTTTAATATTTAATGTATAATGCACATTTGCAAAACGAGATTGCAATTCACTATTGAGTTAACAATTGAGTATTTTAAATTTATGAACTTTTATGGAAAATATTTTTGCTGTTTGTATACATTTTTAAACAGACTTCGTCTATTTATCTGGACGTTTGAAAACCGTCACGGTATTCTCCACAATAGCCAAACCGCTTTGGATGCTTTTCAAATAGAAAGATAGGATTGGATTAACGTTTTGTGTTTGCTAGGAAAATACAATAAAGTACAACAGGATACGTAAATGAACACAAGTAGATACATACGTAGGTACCTATTTAAACTAAAAACCAAATCTATAGTTTTGAATCCAAGAGTGACCGCTTACTAAATGATTACAAGTATTTTTTCATATTTCTCCCTGCAATTATTAGAAAGTATTTTTCACTAATCCGAACTAAACTGGAACCGGGAACCTAACCAGAACTGCATACATCGAATAAAGTTACAAACTTTTGAAAACAAGTGCAAGTTTCTGGAATTACCCACAAAACCGAGCACCCCGGCCTGGGGTCGTATTGTGGGTGATTATCAAACAAAACGGTGCAGGTCTTTGAGACCGAGGCGGCGACAGGGTTACCCGCTCACTAGCAAGGAGATTTCTAACTTTAATTCTAACGCTTGTACTGCGCGGGATACTGAGCTTTAGGTAAGAGCTGTGTGAACTGAAGAGCGGAATTTTATTGCTCTGTTTTAGTTTTGTGGTATTTAAAGTTGCCCACTTGTATTGAACTTATGAATAACATCTTTTTTTATGGTGAGTTTCGAGTGTTAGTTCTAAAGTCTGTAGAGTGTATGCATTTATTCTCTAAAGTATAAGGTATTATAACAACGTAACTTTTAAGTGGAATTTCATTTTCACTATTTAGCTATATGCTTGCATTGACATTATCAAATAACATTTTATTTTTAATTTAAGATAGCTTTTTGTCTTAGTTAGTAACACAATCATCACTCTACCTATTATGCTCTTAATTTTAATTCCTTTCTTATACGACGAGCTAGTCATTTTTAATGACTGTATATGAAATTTCAAAATAATGAGCATATTATGCATTCACTCGCTTCCGCTTGCACTCAGCTTCCGCTGTGGTCTCGAACATATCTCGTGGGGTCCCGCGTCATCTAAGTTGCCTGGACACAATCTAACTTGACACTGGCATCTAATTCCGCACCTGGCTGTACGCTACATTATAGTTATATACTTCGTCTATGCCGTAGAGCATCTACGCCGTAGCATTATGCTACGCTGGTCTACTGTGATTTATTGCCTTAGTGATGCGCACAGGTCAAGATTGATTCTCAACATAATTGTACAGAACGTTTACTGCAGCATATTGGGTTAAGGATAGTGTTTATGTTTGAGATTATCAACTATTCATAACAACAATGGTTAATCTGTGCACGTGAGAGATTGATCGAAAGCACAGATCGTATAGTCTCTGAAGTGGCTAGCTTGAGAACGTCAACGCACAAATAGCAATGGTGTGCTTCTTTCCGATTTGATAAGTAATCCTATCTATAATATTATAAATATTAAAGTGAGTTTGTTTGTAACGCTTTCACGCCTTAACTACTCAACCAACCGTGAAATTTCTCATACACTTTGTCAGGGGAATACAAAAGGCCATAAGGTACCTATCGTGCAGGAAAAAATACTGTTTCTACATTGACGCGTGCGAAAATCTAGTCTATACTAATATTATAAAGTGGAAAATTTGTTTGTTTGTAAGGTAATTTTAACCCAAAAACTACACAAACGATTTTAAAATTCTTTCTCCATTAGAAAACTATATTATCACAGAGTACATTTTATTTTAAAAATGTTCTGTTACTAACCACACCTAACCTAATTTTAGGCAAGCGAAACCGCGGGCAAAAACTAGTAATCAATAAAGCCAACGGTCATCCTGTTTAAAGCACAGAAGTGCTTCTTTTAAGTGCTGTAACAAGACTATTTACTACCAAAACACGAATGAAGGATGATTTTATTTAGTCTTTCAAGGCTTCTGGTACCTTATTAAATAACTTCAGTGTAAGGAAATTTACGAGTAGGGTTGTACAAGTTTTGGAGAAGAGTCTTTTGTGCCTAAAGATACTTAGTATTACAAGACCACCAGATCGAAAGCAAGCACTCAATACTCCAAATACGCAATTTCCACGCGTTGTGTACGTTTTTTAATTATAAATGCATGTTTATAGTGTACCGAATGCGTCAATAAATGCATGCCCCGGAATAAATGTGTAGCGTCGGACGCTTAATGTGTATTTGATTTATTTTCCGTTTATTTACTTTTATTTTCACGCCACTATATAATTCTTTATAAGCAGCGTTATATCTGATTTTCAACTTATAATGTACCTGGCAAAGTATTTATCCTATCGTGATAAATTTGATCGTCTACGTGCTCTGGAAAATACAAATGCCAGATCCCGTACGGTAAACTAATTTGGAAGCCTGTAAGCCTTAATTTGTTTTCTTTTTATTTAATTACTATATTATGCCAGCGGTTTTACTCACATTTATCTAGATTATATTAGTAAATTTGTATCCATCGAGAACAGTACTTTTTTCTGGATGAAAGTACCCTATATGCATTACTCTTTTTTTAATTTTATGATGATCAGTGGAGGATTTGAGGCCTGAAAGTGTATCAAACAAATTCACATTCGAATTTTAATATTATTGTTATTAGTTAGGATATTAATCAATATATCTTATTTTCAGTTCTAAAGCTAAAAAATAAAATTTATTTAAAAACGCAACACTCGCATCTTGCAAAATCAAAGAAGTAACAAACCCATAATTTAGTCTTCACCTTACCATATTCATTAATTCGATTAGTACTGATACTTAAAATAGATATAATATCTGTTTCGTCTAGCAGTGGAACAGTTTCAAAACATAGCTGATATTTTTATACGCTGACATTTACTCGTTGGGACCGTGGAAGGCACTCAGTGTAAGGAAATACCGCAATATATAATAACATAATGAAGTCATCATAATATTTGCATGCGGTCGCTACAGCGGGTGTCAGACGTCGGAGCATGGCGAGTCCGGTCACTCGTGGCTAATCCCGCCTGTACAAACACCGTGTTCCGTCCAACGAATGAATGTTTAGCCAGACATACTAATTTTGAAATATTTATACTTGACTGCTCATTTTGGGTAATAAACACTGCAGATTTTGTATTGTTCTTTTCTTCTTTTATATGTGGCCAGTGAGAACTTTTGTATTCTTTATTCTTTTTTGGCCAGTAAGGTTCATAGTTAAAACCTAAGCTTAAGCTTCATGGGCCACGGTGTTTCATTTTATAGAACATAATTGAAATGATGTATAATGCGTGTATAAAGCATTTTATTTCTGCATAATATAAAGTTGAACGACAGAAGTTAGTGTTTAGAAAAATCATAACTATGCAGTTTTCCTGGAATTCTTAGTTTATATACACGTAGCCTATATCGCCAAAGGATTAGTCAGAAATGTATTATACCAACATTTTGCTAGCTATGGGTTACTTATTACCGTCTACAAGACACAGTTCCTAAATCTAGAATATTATTGAAAGAAAAGTTTGATAAAACTTTGCTTGACCCAGAAATCAGTCCCGAGCGCTCGTGCACTATACTTACATTCACTTACACTACACTACCAAGGCAGTCAAATAAAACAATGCATAAAAATATCACTCAGTCTCCCAAACACACTTCGCACAATAATATATCACATATAAAAGTGCTGGATAACTACAGTTAGTAGTCATATCATTCCTACAGCCGGAACAACTTCACATTTTGTGCAAAGTATATAACATTTTACTCATAAACCTATTCAGAGTGGAGTAATGCAACTTGAAATAACTTGAATGGTGCACAAATATTTCGTTTTTAACTGACATGGGGTAGTTTTTTGTTTGATTGACAAGTATTGATCTAAATATAGGTATACTATATAATATACCATACTCAGGTCTATAATTTGTGTTCGTTAATTGAAGGTCTTAAAAGTTGCTCGCGACATAAAACAGCCTTAAGCTATTATTTTCTAATTGAATGACTATAGTCATAATGAATATGAAGTCATAGTCAAAAATCAACTATTCATTTAACAAGTAAAGTAACACTTGACATTACAAATATTAATAGTTAGTGAGCTTATTGAAAATGTAATAACTTTTATAAAGTACTAGCTTTTGCCCGCGGCTCGGCTCGCGTTAATTTAGAATTTGACAATCAATTCGGGTTGTACTCTGCTTGTAATAATATAATTCAATCATGATCCGAAAGACACGTGGCGCCATCTATTATCATAAGAACGTTATTGTTGTTTTCCTCGGGAACAGTAATTTTTTTCGGGATGAAAGGTAGCCTATTTCCGTTTCTGTACGCCTGAAAATGTATATGCAAAATTTCAGAATGATCGGTTCAGTGGTTTAGGCGTGAAAAGGTAACAAACAAACAAACTCATTTTCGCTTTTATAATATTAGTTAGGATAGTTAGGATTAGGATTAGGATAGGATTAGGATAATTGTGTAGTGTACCTTCGTTTAGCAAATGGTGGTAAAACATGTTCTGCAGTAGCTAGTTTTTTACAAACTCTTTTGTACCGTACTATAGGCACGTCGTGATCAGTCAAACCACTAGGCAAGAACAATATTTGTTTATAGAGACTTTCCATCTGCGAAGGAGACATTATGTAATCCACTCTGCGTTCACTAACTTTTAAAGGCCAATGAGCTGGTAACTCGATATGACTGCAGAAAGATCAGGCGCAAGAACAACGACTTTACGTGCTTGCCAAGGTACGGGGATATGAAACGCCGCCAACTGACTGACTCAGGACTGCTATTAAGAATTTGTTGATAGAAAATCCCAATAATTTGGTTGGCCCACTCGGGTTTCGAACCGAACACTTCAATATATTCATTACTCCTGTGGCACCGAAGCGGTCATATAATTACATACATACGTACATAGAGAGTCGTACCACTTTTACATTTAGCCAGCTATTTTAAGTCCCACTTAATAGAGAGTGAACTAATTGCCTACCGGGCACACTTCCAAATTCCGTCCTGTTAACGAGAATCACGTAACAAAAAACCTAACCTAACTTATTTATTTTACCTGAATGTTAGAAATGCTTTAATAATTTTGTTCATTTTAATTGTATACAAGTTACTCGTATACAAGGCCATCGTAGTACGTCCCATTGTCATCGAGCCGTAGACAATACATTATCTTTTTGTAGCGTCGACACGAAACAAAAGATATCAAACATAAAATAAAGGTCCGTATTACAGTTCCGAGTAAAGGAGGTCGCACACTGCGTCCGTAATATTTAATTTGATATATAACACAAATTTCGCACTAGGCATAATTTCTAAATTGCACGAGAGTTCACTAGCACTAAAGAGAAAGGTCTAAAAACATCCATATGTGGCAAAAGTCTTTGCGAATCACACAATTATTTACCTGGGCGGACATCAAAACTCTCTTCTCCTTCTCTCACTTGACGCAGTGTAGTAATCTCTCAAACTATTGCATCATCCGTGGAATGTAAATAATTAAGGTTCGCAAGAGTTTAATTATTCAAATCGATGCCAATGCACGGACATCTATGAGAAAACAAGAACCGCAAGCTAGTCGAAAATGTGTAAGTCAAAAATTAGTGTTAGATTGTTTATAAGATCCTAGCGCAGAAGATAAATAGACAATTATTCATTATCCACAAAAAATAATCTGTGTAATTACAGTAGAGATAGCCAAAAGCACGTATGTAGGTAGCCTTATCACTAAAAGTGATTCCTTCACACAAATATACTCATTATGACTAGTATCAAGTGCGTTGTTCATAATACTTTACTAGATTTTGACCGCGACTTCGCTCGCGTTAATGAAGGTTAGGTTAGCTTATTTTAGTAACAGTACTTTTTTTCTGTATTAAAGGTACCTTATGTCCCATTCTGTAACCTTGACAACGTGCATACGAAATTTTATGATGATTGGTTGAGAATGTAAGGCGTGAAAGTGTAACAAACGAACAATCAAACAAACAGACTCACATACGCATTTATAATATTAGTTAGGGTTATGATTGCTAGAAACGATTTTTTTACACAAGCATACACAGTATGAAAGCCAGTTATGTTTATACAAAAATAACAAAACAATGTACGGTACCCTTTAGCTGGTCGGTTCGTCCGAGCGAGCGGGCGAGCGCGCACACACCACCGACCGGGCACGTCACAAGACGTTCCAAATCGAGCCTTTTTGTCGCTTCCGCCGCGTTACCTCCGCGCACCGTCTTATTGCCGTTGTCTCCGAGATAGTGCTGTTATTGTGATACCTTTGTGGACAACGGACGGTAAAAGTATAGAACGTTGTACTTTTAACGTCGTTTGGATTTGTTTTGTTTTGATGTGCTATTGTATCACGGGACCGATTTATCTTGTTTAGCGTTTAGTTACCTACACCATTTTCCATTATTTATTGTGTAAACGACAAATAATTATAATGTGTAAAATTTTATATTACAGTAACCGCTTCTCATTTGGTGAACCAGTATGCTTGTCAACAGGGTTAAATTTGATATAAACAAATTTTGATATGAATATGATCTTTCTTCTAGAAAGCAGCTACGATAGCTTATGATCAATCCTTTCAGAATAGGAATAGCTACGATAAGATGAAGCCTAAAGGGTCAGTTGACCACTGGTCTACTGTAATAAGATACGAACCAAATTTTGTCCATTAGACTCATGCTAGTACCGAGCATTTCTTGACAGAAAAACCTAATAATAGTTTACATATGCATAGCAGTCGCAATCACAAGCGGTATGTCATCAAGAAATTATAGAATAATGTCCAAAGTTAAGATCTTTATAAAACTTATCTCTGTTACTAAATTTAGAATAGGTTACTATTTCTTTTTTATTATATGGCATATACTTTGAGATCCAATGTGAAATAATCTTTCTGTTCTCGATGCAGTCAATATTTGGATTTTCATAGAGATATTGAAAACCGCTTTGGACCTTTTGGAATGGAATTTTTGAAAACCCTTCCTTATTGCTCGCCTGTATTGTATTACGGGCTTGAATATAAAATAGCTGTTTAAACGTGGTGCCCAGATTTTATTAAAATAAAATCTGCTTGAAGGATGTTTAACATTATAATATCTTTTTAACTTCAAAAAGATCAATCGTGGGGTTCCGAGCGCGATTTCTTAATTTGGTAGAGAAATTGGATGGTCAGTATCTAAGGATTTTCTTTATTATTTCTGTACTTTGAAATGTTTACTTCTTTTACCTGAGGTACCACCAAGGTCATGCGATTTGACTTTTTCTTGTGGGGTTTCTTGAAGTCACAGGTCTATACCACAATCGACCGATGCAATAAAGGTGAACATAACACAGACCATCGCTCAAATTCAGCCGGATCTATGCGGAAGAGTCCTTGAAAATTGCATCACTCGTATCCGTGCCACTGTAAGAAACCGAGGCGGGCGTTTCAAAAATGTCATATTTCACACCTAATGTTAAATATAGGCTTTTCAAATAAAAAAATACTGGCAGTCTTTGGGGACTGCTGATAGAAGTGAAATCTTTAATCCTTGATCATAAACACTTCTTTATAAACCGAAAATAATTCAAAAACGGAAATTCGTTGACGATGACGCGAGTTCCGTGATTTTTGTTTACCCAAGAAGCGCTCAACGCGCCTAAAGAAGTTTTCACTTCAAAAATAATTTTGTTAATACACACACAGCTTGTTTTATTTCATTTCAACATATACCCGCCCTTGTTGGAAAACCCTTTATATGGGTATAGATAGCACCGTAGTTAAATAATGGTCATATGTGCCCCGAATGCTATTTAGGTATTTGGGTTCAGTTATCGATACTGCTGTGTCAATTTTATTTTATTTACCGCCATTAAGAAGTTTCCTCGTTAGCGCAGTGATAGTAAATGACCACGGGATCGATTTCTGGATCGGTCTATATGTTTTTAGATTGCTCTGTCAAAAAATAATCAGCAGCAGCATGAGTCTGGCACTGGTAGCAATAGGCTCACCCATTATTACGTAGGACCTACGTTCTAAAACACAATTTGGTGAAATATGGAGTAATAAATATACGTCTGGATACCCCTTCGAGAATATAGACTACAAGATTTTGCCCGTGGCTTCGCTCGCGCAAATGTAAATTAGGTTAGATTTGGTTAGTAACAGAGAAAGGTACTCTACATTCTGTGTGACAGGTACCCTATGTCCTATTCTGTACCCCTGACGTGTATGTGAAATTTTATGATGACAGGTCCGAGTAGTTAATGTGTGAAAGCGTAACGCACAAACAAACTCATATTCGCATCTACGATATTAGTAAGGATGTATGCCGCGAAGAAAAAAAGAGCAGTATAATAAATGTATATTAAAATATAATTTTTCGACGAAGAACTTCCTCTAAAAAACAGCAATAACGTTTATGCTAATATATGTAGAAAGCTTGTTTGATATGAAACAACATAATAATACTGTCATCATTGTGTCTAGTAAACTGTTTGTGTTCAAACACATGTTATAATAACGTGAAATACAAATTATTGCGTTGGATAAACATGATGATAAACTATGTTAAACACGTAATGTAGGGTAAATATATATTATATCTGACAATGATGACAAATAAGTCACGTATGTATAATCCTAACTATATCCTTACTAATATTATAAATGCGAAAATGAGTTTGTTTGTTTGTTATGCTTTCACGCCTTAACTACTCAACCGATTAACATGAAATTTTGCATACACGTTGTCAGGGGTACAGAAACGGGCATAGGCTACCTTTCATCCCGAAAAAAAATACTGTTCTCGAGGAAAACAACAATAACGTTCTTATGATAATAGATGGCGCCACGTGTCTCCCGAATCATGATTGAATTATATTATTACAAGCAGAGTACGACCCGAATTGATTGTCATATGTACCTACTTTTCTGTTTTTCTGTGTACTGTAAAATATTCGTGTAATAATGTGTACTTACTTATGTTTTGAAAATAAATACTTACTTACTTACTAAATTAACGCGAGCGAAGCCGCGGGCAAAAGCTAGTTATGTTATATCTGTTCATTCGTAAAAACATCACTTGATAAAGACGTGATTGATCTCGCTATTTTTTTACACGTATGTTGCTTATCCATAAAAATTAAAAAATTAAATACGTCTCTCGAGTCAAGTAGTTATAAAAAATATGTTAACTTAATTAAAATAAAAACTTTGTGCAACTGTATGTATTTTATATTTATTATTTTGTACTTGTAACATTATATAATTTTTAAGACCTCTGGAATTTATATTTGTATTAGGGTAACTGGTTGGTAACATGACCACATGTTAGTTATTTAGTGTCAGTTCTAAAAAGCCCGCTAACACGGGGAGATTATTTTCAAGAATATGCAGGAAGCCGTAAGAGTAGCAACATTGTTCCTGCATTTCAGAGGTTCACATGCATACTTCATCCATTCCTTTTTTGTAAATTCTTCTTTTTTCTTTTACCCAAGAGCGGCATCGCGTAAGTAATACCTTTGGTATTGCAACCATCTCGGATTCGAATCCCGGATTGGACCAACAAAAAGTTATAGGGTATCCTGCTAAAAAAATTAGCAATAGCTCGGAGTTAAGAAGTTGGCACTGGTACTCCCGTGCCTCGGAAAGCATATCATGCCGTTGGTTATCCACCTAATCTCTCTCCAGTCCCATCGGTTCATGAGAATGAGGCTTAACGACTGCTATCAATTTGACAACAACCGGGACCGTCGTTAAGCCATGTCAGAGGCCTACGGGCGGCTTGAACAACTCTTGATAACAGGTTGACCACTAACCACACGAAAAGAAGAAGAAGAAGATGAGAATGAGGGAAAAGAGAGTGGACTTGTGCGCAGACACTTGTACACTATAAAATGTCCTGTCCCAGAAGATATAATAGTGTCAGATAGTGTGTATAGGATAGGAGTAAAAGCAGACCAGTCTCCAGTAAGGTTGGCCGCCGTGACCAAAAACATAAATTTTACTATTATTGAAGCAGCCTATTTAGAAAGTATATTCACTACACAGAAAGCCGTTCTCAAGTAACCTTATGCTGCCCATGTGGCTTAACATAAAGTAAATTTTAGACCTCCTTAAAGAGGCATTGTACACAAAACAAATTTATGATTGTATATACAGGACAAACATATTTTGAGTATACAAAAGATTCAGTACTGTATTTGATGAAACACATAAACATACACCTTGCATTGTGTCCATGAGCAAAGATAGATATGATTTGTCACCAATCGGATCATAGTATGCTTATTTACTATACTACAGAAGTAAAATTATTTGGCTGTGATCTTTTGCAGTGAGAATATTTGTACTTGCCCAATCAAACGTTTCAAGTTTCTACGTGTAAACATAATATAGCTATGTTTAATATAAATAGGAAATCACACAATTAAAATTATTTTAGAAGTAGAAAGCCTAATGTGAGAACATTGGACTGCCGTGCAAATGTCAAGAGACTTTGACCCAACAGCAAGAACCTCTGACTTTTTAAAGTGTAGTTGCCTATTAAATAGGTAGTTATCACTCGCTTTCATGATGTAAGAATAACGATGAAACTATGGCCAAACCTGCTTATAGTGAGAAGAGGACCATGCCTAGCAATGGGACAATCATAAAATAAAGCTGATGTTAAAAGTAAGCACTACACTCAAATGCTTTTTGGACTTAATAACGTAATTCTTCTGCTGAGTGCCCTACATTACGAAATAGTAGGCATAGCAAAACTAATTAAATGATAGCACGCTGCACTTCTATTACTATGTTCCATTCAAGCGATGACGTAATCTTACTATGATCGACGCTTGTAAACGGCTGACACATCGACCGAAGCATCTTACATAGTCTGTTACTACAGAGCTGGTAGTTTTAAAACAACATTAAGTTACTTTGTGTTTTTACGACGTACGTTCTCTTTAACGGGTGCAATCGTTGTTAGCGTCCCTACTACTTAGTACGACAATTCACAAGAATTACTTTGACATTAACTGGTTTTCGTCTTTATGTTCCATCTTAGCAAAGTTCGGGAGCGGGTGTTACTTGTGGTGACCGGTCGACATCATGAACGGCGAAGGGTTTGATTATTACTTGGCTTGTCTTTACTGTTATAAATGAGATGTTTGGACATTCACTAAATAGCGTAATATAATCTTGTAAGTAATGTCCCAATTAAAAGTTTACATTAAAGAATAATAATATTCTATCACATACACACAACACCATCTAGCCCAAACTAAGCAGAGCTTGTACTATGGGTACTAGACAATGGATAAACATACATATATACTATTTTTTCTTTGTAAATACATACATATTATACATAGAAACACCCAGACCAAGACAAACATCCATGTATATGCACACAAATGTTTGACTTGGATGTTTTCCTTGTTCAATGTTAGTAATAAATTTATTTAACTGTTAAATTTTGTTTGCAGCTTCGCTTGGAAACAGTACTATTTTTCTGAATTAAATAATAATAATAATTGTTTATTAGTACTTAAAAGACACAAAACAAAGGCACATGAATACAGCGCGTAGTAATAAAATACAAAATGGATTTCATTCGGAAAAAAGTCAGTGTGTTTAGAAAGACATTCAGTTCCTTCTTTAAAATAAAACTTTTAAAATTAGAACATTACTCAACTCTACCTAACCCTATGTCTGTTTCTGAATCGTTGACAACGTCTATGCGAAATGTAATACTTTTGTGTATCGAAAAATGTGCCGATTTGAACAAAACCAGCTTCCCTATTAGCGATTATAAACTGTTATAGTCATTTCGATAGTAAATCTATCTAGCTAGTTTATAAAGGAAATAAGACCGTTCGACAGTGATATTTAATTATATTATAATCCTTATTGTATATATAATATTTTATGGAAACTGGTATGCACAAGCCCTTATCTAAGTTTTATGCCTTAGCATGAGAGCGTAAAAACAAACAAACTCACATTCGCATTTATTATTAACTAGTTTCACCCGCGGCTTCGCTCGCCTAAATGTAGGTTAGGTTTGCAACAGTTATTTTTTCTGGATGAAAGGTAGCCTATGTTCTATTCTGTACTCCTGACAACGTGTATCCAAAATTTCATGTTGTTCGGTTAAGTAGTTAAGGCGTGAAAGCGTAACAAACAAACAAAATTGTAAAAAAATAAAGTTAACTGTTTCAAATTCACATTTTATTTAAAACCCTATGTAAGTACGATAAAAAACATAATGTGATGTACAAATAAGTAACTCAAATAAAATAATTTATGGTTTCCAAATCTGAAATTGTTTTATGTAATTCTTATTTGTTTTAATCGCAATAATTACTAAACGTATTTTGATAAAGATTGCCCAGATTTATAACTTTCAACGTTGCGGGTAAACCGTAGCCTACACGGCCGGAGTCACGGGCATAATGTAATATGTGGAGAAAAGCAAAACTAAGCATTTTTGCAAAAATATGATTGGTTTTGAATTATTTTCCCATATAGGCTTTTACGAAACTTATTTTTCTGTACCTATGTGGATGTTCGCTGTTATGTATTTATTAATACTAGCGGTCGCCTAATGCTCGAAATTCGACCAAAGTTTGCCTGTAAGATATTGCTGATATATGTCATTATATATTGATATATGTAACCATAGTAACGCGCTTCCACTGCGTGTGTCAAATGCATGGTTGTGTACGTGTACTCTTTTTACATTAATTTAATGTATTTTTATACATAATTAAAAAAAAATATTACCATTCGTCACTTCTTCTCTGTATAAACTATAAGTGTGCGAAATTTCATACTCCTCCGTCCGCCCAATTTTCGTAAAAAGGGATCCAAAGTTTTCGCTTCACGTATTAATTTATAGATACCTACTAATAACTTAATATATTTCGTTTCTATTTTACACACACCGGCGCATAACTATACTAAAATACATCGTTAACTATAAGGTCACTGACTATTTATTTTCAATCAATTTATTCAAAAAGCTGCGTTGCCCTACATTTTTAGTATACCTATAAATCTTTGTATATACTTTTCTAAGTCAACTCGTAAATCTATACATATAAAACTCTTCCGTTAATAAGTGACTGACAGACAACGCACAGCCGAAACTGTTGGGCGCAAGAAGCTGAAATTTGACATGTATGTTCCTTGGGTACTGTAGGGGTGCACTAAGAAGGGATTTCCCGAAATTCCCACGGGATTGGGAAGAAATGGATAAATAAAAAAACACGTGCGGGCGAAGCTGCGGGCATCCTCTAGTAGGTTATAAAAGACAAATAAATATATTACTATTGAGTGCTATTTGCTTTTGTATATAGAAAAATGTGCGAATTGCAACAAAAGCAGCTTCTCTATTAGCGGCTAGAACTATCTATCTAGTTTATAGAGGAAAGACCGTTCCACAATGAGATAATTTTAATCCTTATTTTAAATAATATTTTATGGGAACTGGTATGCACAAGCCCTTATCTACTGTTATTAAGAAACTCCAATGTAATTCTATACTTCTTGGAACGATATCATATTGTAATACATTATATCGCCATCCCTCGAAGCAAAGTAGCAAGAGCAGGCTTATAACTAATATAACTATGATTCTTTTCATATCGGGATAAACATTGTCTTCCATATTTACCTTGTAATTCAATCTGGCGAAAGCAAAAATAAATTAAGTCTATCAGAACTTTCTATAATAAGATTTTCCGTTCGACCTGCTAAGTTAGGCTGGTGATACACTTTCCTTGCTATAGCCAAGCTTTATAAAAACCACAATTACTAGAAATGAGCTTGCTAGTTTATTTACAACTAAATTAACAGAGAACTCTCTAGTTATATTAACACTGTGATAAAAATTATGCATGTGCGGAGCTGTGGTTTGTGTGGTGAGTGACTGAACATAAAAACTTTATTTACTTTACAGCTTGTGGATATGGCTTTTAGAATTTCACAAATATATCTAGATTTTATGCTTATAGCGCTATATGCTTATAAATATAGCTCTTATGCATCTTTTTTGAGATATTATTCAAGATTGCTAGACAAACGATAAAAAAACCTTCACGGTAAAATAGGAATTAAGTAAGTAGGTAGTTAATTTAAGTTTGCGTATGGTAAAGGAAAACATCGTCGTCGTGAAAGAAAGAAAATCTACATAACTGAGAATTTTTACTAAGATGTGTATCAACCCGTGCTGGGACAGCGTGATGGACTATGAAGTATCCCTTCTCATACTCAAAAGAAATCCGTGCTAACAGTAGGACAGCTTATAAACAGATCTGATAGTATTATTTTCTTCTTTTTAGGAGGAAAGACAGGAAAATGTTCCTCTTTTATATCTGACATGACCCTCTGCACACTGGATTCTCTTACGGGGCGTAAGGGAATTTTAATGTAAAATGAAACGGAACACTTAGTAAGATTCGACCTAGGCATACTATAAGATATAAATGCTGAAATTTCGTGCTTATGATTGGTAATATTAGCACCAAAAAACGCATGTAGTAACGATTCGATTATCCTTACAGTGATATGGTCCGAGCAACTGAATATTGTCACTTCGAAAGAAATTAATGTAATATAAGAATAATAATATTCTACACATACACACAGCACCATCTAGCCCAAACTAAGCAGAGCTTACTATGGGTATACTATGGGTACTAGACAATGGATAAACATACATATATACTTATTTTTTTGTAAATACATACATATTATACATAGAAACACCCAGACCAAGACAAACACCCATGTTCATGCACACAAATGTTTGACTTGTGCGGGAATCGAACCCGCGACCTCAGGCGTGGCAGTCGGTTACACTAACCACTACGCCATCTAGTGACTTTACGTTGGCCGCTGCTGGTAGCTTTCTACTTAAAATTTAATAAAATAACCGTTTTAAAAGAAAACTATTAGTGATAAACTCCGTCTACCACAAATATAAGATCTATAATATAAGGTTAACAGAGACTGGCCACCTTCGTAGGAAATGTTATTGAGCACAAGTGTGAGCGCGAACACAAATGCAATCTATTTCCTAACTCTCATAATCCAATACGACCGAAGCGAGATCAGGCACAGAAACAACAGACTCATGCAACCAACAGCAATGACCGCCTTAATATTGGCACCGAATTTGACTAAATTGCAGGTGTATCACCAGCCTAAGAAATATCAGTATGCTAGCAAAGTACCTAATGATGAAACATTAAAAGGTAGCAGACGGATGCTTTTTCGACGCTAATTACAGAATTAGACCGAGCCTCAGGTCCCGCGGGATTGGCCTGACATTTACGAAAAGAGATAATAGTCCTCTTATAGTTATTAGACATTTCTTTTTATGCTCATGACGGTTTTACGTAATTGTAATTGCACTTATTACTCTCATCAAAGTGGAATTTGATTATACGTTGGTGAGAGCTTTACTCCTTTTGAAACGATCATACTGATCAAGATTTCAGTATGGTGATCACGTCGACTAATCGCACTGGGATTATTTACCAATGATAGCTGATGATACCTATGCATTTAAAAAGCGGTAGAAGGCGCATTATTAATGTATTGTCCTTGAGATGAAAAAGTCATAAATTCGACCCTAACTTTAACATTACCGACATGATTCCTTTCTTTTTTATTACTGTTGCTGACAGACGTGCTAGCAATCTACCTAACGATAACCGGTGACCGCTGCTCGTGGACGGGGCTATGTTTTCTTTACATTACAGAAGCAATTCCAAGGAAACACAACGAAGCTTGTTTGACAGCGCTGCCTATCGTTAGCCAGAACATAAGCTCTTACTTTACTTGAGGGTTTCGTACAAATACTAGTTTTGTTCAATGTAATTTGTTTTCCACCATCAAACCATTTTACACAGCCAATTACTAACAAAAAAAAAATCAACGGATTGCACTCCAAAAAAAAAGCAACGAAGTGCCGGCAGAAGTGAAAACTTGAATATTAACGTTGTGCATTTTTGATATTTTGGAATGGTTAGGGAATAATTTTGCACGAATTGCTTTAATTATCAGTATAAAAGTACTATAATTTATGTGGTAAAATACAATACTCATTTATTGCGCTTAGGTACACAAACATGACAATTCTCCCTCCGTCGTACGAATTTTCGATCAGGTCACGTGTCCTGACACGAGTTTAACATTTTTCACCCATCACAAAAAAAGAAGTTTTCACTTTAAAAAATAAAAATGACGATATACATTTTTCTTGAAAGTATGTTTTCTTGTTTAAAAGCAACTCGCCCTAGGATTACGTCCTGTTTCGAGACACGCTAAAAACATTTAAGCAACGAAAACAAAGAAAATCAAACTCTAAATAACTATTTGTCGATTATAATATAATAATATGTTTTATTTTCTCTCAAAGGTACATACATGTAAATACATTCGTTACAAGTTAAATTTAAACCTTTGAGAGAGCTGGAGTCTGTACTAGGTTCAAGACCTGTATGACAAATCTCCAGGCCCTCTCCCTATTATATAGACATTATTAACAATATTTAATGTGGCTAAGGTTGTATGGACAAAGTAACGATAACTATTGTTAAGAAAACAAATATTTAAGCACCAAAATATAGTAACAAAAAAGGGTTGCATGCAGATGGTGTGTAAGTGTGTATATGAGTGTGAGGGTGTATATGAGTGTGTTCGTATGTGTGTGTGTTTGTGTGTGTGTGTGTGTGTGTGTGTGTGTGTTTTGTTTTGTTTAAGTATATGTGTGTGAGCGTGTATTATTTTCTTATTTTTATATTCTTATTTTATTTTATTTTAGTGACAATGAGACTTTCAGTCTCCTCATAACTCAGACTATGTAACCAATCTGTAACTACTTTTTTACATTTTGTTCTACACATTGAATATATACACAATATTTTATTTATATTATTGTAGACGTAGCTACTGAGGAAGTAGTAGTTTCGTTGCGCCAAACTAGAACTGGCCGACACCGACTGGCAAACATTATGTTTACGGCGGATGGTCGCAAATTTTGATGGTTCATAGGAGTATGTGCATGTGTTGTTAAAATGAGATTAAGTAGGAACAATTGTCGAACTGAAAGTACGTTACATGTTTTGTAGAGTTCTGTAGTGGACAATCGGAAATTATACAGTTTTATGTCGCCTGTGAGAATCGATCTCACGACATTTGACCCGGTAGCAGCGGCGAGGCGATTACTTACCACTACCTTATCCGCGCAGTCATAAATTCACACTCAGAGATAGCTACAAGATACATCTTGCCACACAAGTTACACGATATATTACAAAATATTTATTACTAGCTTTTGCCCGCGGCTTCGCTCGCGTTAATTTAGAATTTGACAATCAATTCGGGTCGTACTCTGCTTGTTATAATATAATTTAATCATGATTCGAAAGACACGTGGTGCCATCTATTATCATAAGAACGTTATTGGTGTTTTCCTAGGGAACAGTATTTTTTTTCCGAATGAAAGGTAGCCTATGTCCGTTTCTGTACACCTGACAACGTATATGCAAAATTTCCGGATGATCGGTTCAGTAGTTTAGGCGTGAAAAGGTAACAAACAAACAAACTCATTTTCGCTTTTATAATATTAGTTAGGAAGTTAGGATTACGATGATATTTCTGATAAACAGACTATTTATGAAACTAGGACAGGGGTGCTAAACCAATGGCACGCGTGTCAGCATTGGCACGACACAGAATATAGCCATCCCTGAACTAGGATATCCTTAGCCACTCCAACAAACTTAAATACATACATACATACATAGATTCACGCCTGTTTCCCAGAGGGGTAGGCAGAGACTACGGATTTCCATTTGCTACGATCCTGACACACTTCTCTGGCTTCATTCACTTTCATCACATTCCTCATACACGCCCGTCGGTTCAAGGAGCTCTTAACCTGGCCTTTGTCCAGAACGCCTCTGATCTGATCGAGAAACGTTCGCCTAGAACTTAAATATATTACTATAACTACGCCATCTCACTTATTACATTACAGCAAGCTCAAGTGGCACGTCTCAACACAACCAGATTGCGTAATATACAAAGTTAACTAGTATAATGATAATGTGTACACAGTTTACAATAACTTCGCAACAACTAAACGTATCACGTAAACGTGTATAACTAAACGTAGTAGTGACATTCGTGTTGCTAGTTTGTATATTTGTTTACATAATTATGTTTCTGTTTCATGTTGTAAATGTAACAAAACATTTGAACTAAGCATCATGCTCGTATCTCAAAAGGGTTAGGAGGTTATCAAACATTATTTCTGAGGCCGTGTTTGCAACTTACGCAGATTTTGGCGGCATATACACTTCAGAGAATGTTAAACATTAGATTGCAATAACATATTGATCGCACGGAAGGCGTAGTGGTTCAAATGGTCGCAACTCCAGTTTGATTCACATTTAGTCGTTCTGACTCCGAGTATAAAAACATTGTTTGAAAACAAGAATTTATGATAACGTAGAAACTGGTTTCGTATAGCTAAAAAAAAACAACAGGTTGCACTTCGGGAGTTCCGGCAGAAGTGAAAACTTGAATATTAACATTGTGCCTTTTTGATATTTTGGAATGGTTAGGGAATAATTTTGCATGAATTGCTTTAATTATCAGTATAAAAGTACTATCATTTATGTGGTAAAATACAATATTCAGTTATTGCGCTATCGTACACAAACATGACAATTCTCCCTCCGTCTTACGAATTTTCGATCAGGTCACGTGTCCTGACGCGAGTTTAACATTTTTTACCCATCACAAAAAAGTGCACAACGCCGCTGAAAAAGTTTTCACTTCAAAAATCGTGTGATACTATAGTTATTTTTTTTTTGTTTTGGTTATATCTTTTTCATTTATTGATTTTATTCGGCGGTAAGCCAATTATGGATAAGGCACTGGATTTGTAAGCGAAAAGTTGTAGGCTCGAATGCCATTACACTACTGACGTAAACTCATTCATAAAACAAGTATTGTAACTGTTCTTGTGACGCTCTATGGTTATTTCACTCAGGACTATTCGTCCTTTTTTGGTTTGTTTGGTTAAATAAAAAACATTGATCAAGTCTATCTACAATTCGTCAAACATTATTATTGGATAAATTGGTAGTTCATCAAACAGTCTTCTAGTCCAATTATAAAATTAGTAACATCGTTCTACTACGGTTAGAAGTACGAATAGTAACATAAAAAGCTAGAAAAAGGTTTATGCAAAAAGAGGCAGCGTCAGTCAATTGCCCTCAATGAACGTTCGCTTCGGCTCATCCTAACGGTCGCTAATACCGACCCATCCGTTTAACTGCCACAATACTCATTAGCACTATTCATTTTGTTTTACTGCGCCTTAGTCTCGATAACGATCGACTGTCACACTTAGTAAAACTGTATTAATCTACGTTCCGCCATTATTTATCGAATAGATTTTGCTCGCGGCTTCGCTTGCGTAGGTAAATATTAAGTTATGATAAGGTTATGTCAATTTTCAAACCCCTTGGTAAAACTACTTTTTATTTCCTTTTCTGTACCCCTGTCAACGTGTAAGCGAATTTCATGGTGATCGGTTGAGCACTCAAGGCTTGAAAGTGTAACAAACAAACAAATACACACTACTGTTTATGATAATATTAAGTAAAATTATTTGCTAGATGCAAGAAAGACTAAGCCTATAAATATCTGCTAGAAACTAATATGTATTATTTTTAATCTTATACTCAATAACGACCGCCATTATTTAGCTATGTAACACTATCTATACTATCCTTACTTCCTTACTTATCCTATTACTATTACTAATATTATAAATTCGAAAGTAACTCTGTCTGTCTATCTGTCTGTCTGTCTGTTACCTTTTCACGGCTAAACCACTCAACCGATTTAGATGAAATTTGGCACAGATATAGTTTAAAACCTGGGGAAGGATATAGGCTACTTTTTACTGATGTAGGTACAACGCGGTCGGAGCCGCGCGCAAAAGCTAGTAATATTATAAAGATAAAAGTTTTGAATTTGTTTGTTTGTTTGTATTGATTTAAATAAAAAAAAAACAACCGATTTAAAAAATTCTTTCACCATTAGAAAGCTATATTATCACCGAGTAACATAGGCTATATTTTATTTAAAAAAGGTACTATTATTAACATAACCTAACCTACATTTACGCAAGCATGCAAAAGCTAGTATTTTATATTTATGTAGTCTTTGTCCGCGATTTCTATTACATATGTCATTTAGAAATATGGATCACACTATACATACTTTAAGAGACTACTACTAACTACTTTTAGGTACAGTACATCTATTGTATCTAAAAGTTTAAATCCTCATTTAGAAAATCAAAAAAAAAAAGAATTGATAATAAGAATATTCTATCATATACACACAACACCATCTAGCCCAAACTAAGCAGAGCTTATACAAGCTCTGCTTAGTTTAGGTACTATGGGTACTAGACAATGAATAAACATACACATATACTTTTTTTTGTAAATACATACATATTATACATAGAAACACTCAGACCAAGACAAACATCCATGTTCATGCACACAAATGTTTGACTTGTGCGGGATTCGAACTCGCGACCTCAGGCGTGGCAGTCGGTTACCACTAACCACTACGCCATCGAGTTCTACATTCAAAAGCAGTTTTGTTTTAGTTTTGCAATAGTATAAATTCTTTACTTACTTACTCCTTTGGTTCGGACACCAGAAGTATGTCTTGGCCTCGGATACAAGAGAATGCCACGTTTTCGGTCTTTGATAGTTTTCACCAGTCTTTGGCTTGAAGATCGAATATCTTGTATGACTGATAGGTCCTTCGACTGTCGGCAACCGCAGATCGGCTCTTTTAACTCTTTAATAGTTTAATTTAAACATATTATGTTGCACAATCGTAGATATATCATGTGTCCTAGAAGGGAGTGGGACACATACAAACGTAGATTTACCTATCTCATGTTTGCCAATGTCAAAAACATTTACTTATATACATACATAGATACAAACTAATGAACGTCACTGTTAGTTAGTATATTACGCGATAGAATTTACTAAACTTATTTAAGACTTGTTTTTGTCCGCGCCTTCGCTAGCGTTAATGTAGATTTCTTCAATAAATATACATATATTCCTTGGGACTAGTATGACAAATACTGTTCCCTGTCTTTTTCTGTAACCCTAATAACGTGAATGCGAAATTTCATTTTTTTTTGCTCTTCAATATGACCACACTCCACCTGATGGTAAGCAGTCGTGTGGTCTAAGAGCAGTGGCCTCCACACCGCCCTCATAGCAGCCGAGGCGATGTTGAGGTCTCTACTTTGACGGCCTGAGAAGGTGCTTTTTCACGCCCCGCTTAAAGGACCCAGGATTGAAGGAAGAAGGAAACACGTGCCTTGGCAGAGAATTCCATGCCTTGGTCGTTCGGCAGAGGTATGAGAACCCAAACTTGTTGGTACGCGCTCTAATCGACTCTATCGTGTAAGGATGGCATCTGAGCCCAGCACGCGTTGTTCTGGATAGGAAAGGGGAGGGCGGGATAAGGTGGAATAACTCTTCAGAGCACTCCTCGTGGTATATTCTGTAGAAATATGCCAATGAGGCAATGTCCCTACGGAGTTGCAGAGGTTCCAGTGAACTCGTGACCTCTGGATCTCCGATGATACGGACAGCCCGCCGCTGTAACCGGTCGAGAGCGTCCAGCAAGTACTGCGCGGAGCCATCCCAAAGATGAGAACAGTACTCCACGCAAGGGCGCACTTGTGCCTTATACAATAGGCACAGTTGCCCAGGCGTGAAGAACCGCCTCACCCTGTTCAGGACTCCGAGTTTTCGCAAAGCTTGCTTAATGACGCTCTCGATGTAGGTTTTGGTATTAAGGGAGCGGCAAAGATCCATACCTAAGATGGAGAGGCTGTCACGTATCACCACTGGAGTGTTCTTCAGAGAAGGGAGGGGAAGGAACGAAGACTTTTTTGTTGAGAACGGGCATGCCTGGGTCTTCTTGGCGTTGAACTCGACCAAGTTCTTGGCACCCCATTCATAGATGCGGTCCAAGGTCTGGTCAAGTTCAACGACAAGATTCTGCCTTTTCCCCTCAACCTCAGCCTGTTTGGCCCCAGGATGTCCGAGATATGCACGGTACTGTCGTCCGCATAATAATGTATGTTGCCGAGATTCAACATATCATTGATATGATATCATGATGATAGGTCGAGTAATCAAGGCGAAAAAATGTAACAAACCAACACACATTACCATTTATAATAGTAGTTAGGGTTATTTGCTAGATGCAAGAAAGACTAAGGTCTGTTCTACCACCTCCAAATAGCATTTATCTGTAATTTAAAAGTCTCGCATTTCTCTTCTTTAAACTAACAAGAGTGAGACAGCATGCGATTTATCATTCGGATAACTTTTAGTTGATAGTTGTGAAACTGACCATAAGGTTAACAGCCTATAAATATCTGCCAGAAACTCACTTCCATTTATCTATTTTTAAATCGCTATTGAATTACAAATAGCGTCAAGCCATATTGTCAAAACATACAACTGTTTTATATGTAGTACGTCAGACAATAAGAGAAAACTTGGGGTAACATCCTACGCAAACCATCCCCATATATTAACATATAACAAGAAAAAATAAATCAAAGAAAACATCGACAATTTCCGCTCAAATTGTGATCTGTCACAGACGAAACTGCTTACTAAAACGAAATAAGATACAGGGGACAGCATTATTTGTGATAAGTTTTTCTTGCGACACGACTATTCAGAAAAATGACACTGCAGGCAAATTCTGAACAATATTAAATAAGTAAATCTTTAGTTGCTTAAGTTTTTGTTACAATACAGCTTTGCTTGTAGCGCGTAATTTGTTATTCGGGTTGTGAAAAATTTTACTGGGATTTTCTGTTAGAAAACCCTTAGCAACAGCATCTGAATATAAGATAAAAAATAAAACTAGTACTATTTTCCTACTCTACACAAAAGCAGTATCCTCTAGCTAAACTTCTTTAAGTTCCTAAATCAGCTTTGAATGAGTTGATATTTTGAATTATTGTTTCAAAATTATATTATTTTTATTTTCATTAAACGTAGCTTAACAGCTTTATTCTAATTTGGTGCATACCAAATTGATTAAATTAATAAACAAAGAATCTTTTCGGTTGACTTAAATTTAGTCAACTGATAAAAGATTAATTTTCTCTTTATTATCTATCCGACTATATCAATTCTTTTATACATAACTTAAAAAATATTATAATATCAGCCCTATATTAAACTCTCCCACTGTTGGGCACGGGCCTCTTCTCAGTGTGTTAGGCCATAGTCCACCACGCTGGCCCAGTGCGGATTGGCAGACTTCACATAGCTTCGAGAATATTATGGATAACTCTCAGAAATGCAGGGTTCCTCACAATGTTTTCCTTCACCGTTAAAGCGGGCGATAATTACCTATTTAATACGCACATAACTTAAAAAAGTCAGAGATGCGTGTCTTGGGATCGAACTCGAGACCTCTGCGTTGCAGTCCAACGGTTTCCTACTAGGCTATCGCTGCTTTTTAATTTATATTAAAAAATGTTATTCATCAAATAGTTTTCAAATAAACTGCGATCAAAACCATGTAAAGTACATTCATTTAAATAAAAAAAATACTCTAACTTACAACGATAATAAGTGGTAGCGTCACCCCAGTGACTTACATTTCCCTTTTCATTCAGCTAAAGCAATTCAAACAGAAAGAATTCTGTCATGAAATCGTATAAAAATTTCGGTACATAAATCTCGAGCTCGTCCGCAATCAGCGCGTCTTGCCAGTAAGTACGTATTCACGGAGCGTGTGCTAGCTACATCTCTGACGTCATTAACAGCGCCGCGTGCACTCAGTGTGCCTTTCACTCAATGCTTTGTAAGTACGTTTGTTTGTATGGAAGATGTCTCGGTGATGTTATGACGGAGGCTCTGTTACGCGTATTCACTGAGCTATACCGTTTCAGACAGTACTTGAACAATGTTTCCTTCAAAACATCGTGTATCTTGTAAGGTTAGTTTTCTTTTTTGTACTAGGAAGATGGCTATCAAGTATACATAAGGTGCTCTTGAGGGCAAGCGGTAGCCGTAACTTATGAATGCTTTAAATACCAGACTACACTTACACGTTGCTAATCCATCAAAAAAGACTATGCAAACGGCTTAGCCCAGTTTTATTGCAATCACTGTTATGAGAGTACCTTCAAATTCTGCGAACACATAGGAAATTGTGTTTTGGTTGATCTTTCTTTCCATTTTAAAATAAAGTCTCTGATTTATAATGATAGCAAAGCAATGGATGCAGTAATTTCGTAAATAAATGATGATATAAAACGTACTGCGTTTTTCAAAACCAAATTATGTTTTTCGATATTACTCACAGGCAATGTTACGGATAGAAATATGCTTGAATTATATAATCTCATGTATACATATACCCAAAGATACAAATTATTTATTTTATTTTTTATTTATTATTTTCAGCCTGTATTGTCCCACTGCAGGGCAAAGGCCTCCCTCTCGCTTTTCCACATATCCCTATTATGCGCTAGTTTGCACCAGTCCCACAAAGATACAAAGAAGTCAGAAAATAAGTAAATATACCCACACTTTGCCAACTACGTTTTATGCCCCATCTAACCGCATAACTACTGCCGAGAATTGCTACACATACATAGTATTTATTTATTGAGAACTTTCTATAGGGAAAAAGAATCTAACAACGAAGTATAGTGGATCGCATCAGTGAATAAGTAAAAATAATATTTAGAGGAAGTCCCAAAAAGGGTCATCACTACAGTTGCTAGCCGCATATTAAAACACCGTCAGCACTATAATTTATCGACGTAACGTATCAACATCAAATCAACTTTCGAATATAATATTATGATTCGAATTATAACCAGACACAACGAATTAATCAACATTAGCATGCAGTATCATACATTCTCGATTATTTGACTTCCTTTTTACATAACAAGCACCTCATTCGTCAAAAGCAGAGTGATGAGTTCCTCTATTATTTTACTACTCGCCACGTAAGGCATACCTAATTCACACACCGTTAAATATGGCCTTACCTTTCTGTTACCGGTTGTGTAACATAAGCTTTCACACGGCTACTATGGTAATATTGTATTAGCAGAAAGGATAAGCCTTTGTTCGTAAATATAACAAACATATTTGTAACACAATGATCCTATGTAAACATACAAACAACTCGTGTTTATCGTCAACAAAACTTCTCGTCTGATCTGGAAAATAAAATAAAATATAGGGATTTATCTTTTATTTAGTAGTTTAATTATTTTTGGGTGTTGTATCTAGAATTAGGTCAATACTTAATTCTAGGAAAAATACCTAAAGAATAACTAGGCTACTAGACCGTGATAATTCACGCAAAATACATAGGAAAATGTATAAAGAAAATAGATTCAGCATACAAGTGAGATGTCTATGGACCGCAATGAGAAGTATATATAGCGAGTGACAATAACGTGTGGTCATATATTAGGGTCGTAAAGTATTGAAGATAAGTAGTATAGTGTCTTAAAAAACGATATTAAATATCCATCAAAAGTAATATGTAGTAGATTGTGCCCGCGACTTCGTACGCGTGCAGGTTAGGAGTTATTATCTATCTATATTTTATTTTCTGCATGTAAGAATAGACTGATCTACGTACATAATACTCAAATTCCAAGTGGCGCGGGCGAATCAAGATGAAACATGCACCAGATTTTAAGTTGGACCTGAAACCCACATAACATTTTTTGCAGCCGGTTTTGCGTAATGAGCGTACAAACTGTATGTTTCTTGAAGGTTTCTTGAATATTTCTTATGTACAGACTCAACCAGTAGCAGTTTTATATTTAGCTGATTTGTATGAAACAAATTGGTTACGTGGTTTTCATCCTATTTTATAAGTATTTTTGAATGGCCAATTCGATTACTATTTTTAATTTTCATGTATAGTTTGGTTGGTAGGTCTACTAAAGTTTGTCTTAAATTAACAAAAAATCAACCATAATCTAATTATAGCGAACTAAAACGAATTCAGGCAGACACTAAGCGATATAACTTAAAATACAAATTGTATAAAAGGTTATTGATATTTATTATTAATAATACATGTTATCAATAATACATTTATAATTATAATAATATAATATTCTACCACATACACACAACACCATCTAGCCCAAACTAAGCAGAGCTTGTACTATGGATACTAGACAATGGATAAACATACATACTCGTATATATATATATTTTTTTTTGTAAATACATATTATATATCCTACAATTATATCCTTTTCTCGAAATATATATCAATTTTTAAAATTGCCTCTGCCTTTTGTACAGTAGCCACGATATTAGATGTAGGGCGTAAACGTTAATAAAGGTTATGAACAGGGCTAGTACAACGTGGTCGTGGCGTTAAGAAATCTTACCTCTATATCCTAGAAAACAATATTGTATAAATTAAAAATACACTGAACTTGATGGTCGCTTTGCCAATGCCACTCTGAGTATTGTGAGTCAACCTTACCCGTTCCAAAAAACCTTGAGATCCACTAATGACTGCTCCAAGTCTAGGTGTTATATAAATATGTCCGTTACCTAAATATTGTATTTATGCGCGCGACGCAGTACAAGAGCAAAAAATGACTTTCAGGCTTCCTTCCAGTACAGTGTACAGTATTTTTTGCATAGAGATAGCTAGTCTATCTCTATGCAAAAAATAGGTAGTTACATATTTCTGTTACATTTCATTCTATAATATGCAAGGTTCTTATACCATTGGTACCACTTTAAGGACTAAAATAACTATATAGTACCCCTTATAGAGGTACTGATGGTACGAGTAAAAGCTAGTTCTCAATAGAGCCTCGCTGATTTCAGCATGAATAAGCCGGCTTGACCGGGGAAGAACTACCTTCTCACAGAATATCGATGTGAAATAGCAGTTGTGTTTCGATCGGTGAGTGAGAGTGCCGAAGGCCCAATTTACCTCTGGTCATAAGCTACGGTAACCACTTACCATCAGGTGGACCGTATGCTTGTTTACCACGTTAGTTACATTAAAAAAAAACGAATCTTAATTGTTGATGGAATGTTATGTGTATCAAAATCGTATCTTTTCTTCTTGAAGAAGATACCAACATTCATAATTCAGTTTACCAGAGCACTGATCACAGCCTTTTAAAACCAAATGGCTATAAAAGCTGTCTATTTTACATGTGCCATAAAACAACATTTCTTAATTTCTATACCAATTCTACCAGCTATGCCATAATTAGCAAGGTTTCTAGAGCTTTCTAGAGAATTCTCGAATATTAAACAACTTCTTTATATTTTAAAACCGGTTCTAAGCGAAATAGCGATAATTTGGCCTAAGTGAAGACACAGTCATATTAAACAAGTAATAGTACCTATAATACAAGCCTATAATAATAGTGCTCAGCATACGTTTGTGAGAGCTCCCAAAGGAACAATAAAGCCATTAGGTGCCGGTTCAGACGTTCACGCCGAATAAAGCAAAGAACTCGTAGCGTCCATTCGTTTTACATTTTAAAGCGTTCAGACTTAAAGGAACTTTGAGTGTGGCTAGTAAACTAGCGATACTAAGCAAGTATTATAATACATACATAGCATCGCGACTGTATTTCTGAAGTAGTAGGACTCTGTCTACTCCAAACCAAAGTGCCTACTCTAAACCAAAGCTCGCGAAATCTGATGGTTATACACAGAGGTGTATAACCACCAGATTTCGCGAGCATTGGTTTTATATCATACAAGCTTTTGCCCGCGGCTTCGCTCGTGTTAATTTAGAATTTGACAATGAATTCGGGTAATTCAATCATGATTTGAAAGACACGTGGCGCCATCTATTATTATCATAACAACATTTTTATTGTTTTCCTCGGGAACAGTAATTTTTTTTGAGATAAAAGGTATCCTATGTCCGTTTCTGTACACCTGATAACGTATGTGCAAAATTTCAGGATGATCACTTCAGTGGTTTAGGCGTGAAAAGGTAACAAACAAACAAACTCATTTTTGCGTTTATTATGTTAGTTAGGATTAGGATTACGTTTAAATGTATTAATCCCAAATAATGTGCCTATTACCTTTTAATACTTAAGTTTTTTCGGAAAACCAAATAAGAAACAAATAAATAGCAGATTCGTTATAAGTAGATAATTCTAATTATAATATCAACCAACCACGCTTGCCGAGTGCGGATTAGCAGCGTTTTATTTCAGAATTCTGATTATACCTCTAACAATGCCTAAAAATAATAAATATTTACACATAGCTTTTATCCGCGAAAGAACATCTATATTTCGCCAACTATTATTACAATCCCCACGTTATAGCGGGCAAGCCAAATGTAATCCACCAAGGATAAGACTTCGTGATGCTACTAAGAAATTTTGAAAGAAAATTCCAATGAAACTTTTGCCCGTTTTAGTTCTGTGGAAAACTCATAAAGCAAAACACAGCAGCTGCATTTACTACTGTTACGCCATCCAAGCAGTCAAATGCAGAAAATTAATAAACACCATCTTAAAAATCCACGGTCAATAACATGTGACACTAACAACACATTACGTGTCACTAGATAACCCCTTTTACATTTTTCTGACCATTGTCTAAGATTATTCAATTTAGAATATAGGTCAACTTGATAAAGTCATAAGAAGGGTCAACACCATACCCGTGATAGGGATGATCAGCTTTACCTATTACAATGGGGTAGCCCGATAACTTTAGTATTATCGAACGTAACTGTTATTAAGATTCATGAGATGACCGCTAAGACAGGAGAATTATGCATGTCATAAGTGTTAGTATGAAGTACGGTATTGAGAGATCATCTCGGTAATGTCTATCGTGAGATGCGTATCTGTGGTCTACATATCTGGTCAGTAGCCACTGCGATTAGTGATTGTCGTTACGTGGTCAGCTATTGCATCTATCGGCTGTTTAGTTGGTTCGGCTTTAGATCTACATTGAACAGAATATGGTTGTTTGCTTATGAATAATAATCGTTATAAGCAGTCGCTTTCAGTGTTAGCTCATCTTTTTATTTACAATGAGACTGACCTAAATGTATCATTACATAAGTGCCACTACTTACCTACAAATTAAAATAATATCAATACACTCTATATAGGTATGAGAATTCTGTAAGTTGAGGCAGTAGCGATAGCCTAGAAAAAAACCGTTGAAGTGCCTCTGACTTTTTAAGTTATGTGCCTATTAAATAATTAATTATCGCTTGCATTGATGGTGAAGAACAATATTATGAAGAAACCTAAATGTCTTAGAATTCTAAATAATGTTCTCAAAGTAGTGTGGCCTGTGCCCAGCAGTGGGACATTTTATAAACAGAACTGATATTTTGGGTTGAGGTAATCCATTCAGTTTTTGATATAACTTAAGTAGGTGACCACGATTACCTTAAGAGTGAAGCGATTGGTCATTGCATCCAGCTGCCAAAAATCATCTAAATCATCCCCGTCCCTGAAACGATGTAAGTTGCAGATATATTAGTGCCAAGATAACAATATTTTAAAGCCTTACCATAAATCATAACTGGCCGTATAGCTTTAGCTATCATAATAATTTTAAATGGAGCGTTATAAAATCATGCTGTGTACAGCGGCGTTCAGTGGCACAGGATGTTTACGACTCCAGTACGTGCCTCATGAACGAGAGAAGCACGTGTTCGTTTCGCAGTCATAACTGTATGAACTTCGCACTTATAACTCTATGAAGCGATAAACTTAAGAGCTAATACTGGTCACGTATATGACGGCTGTGCTCGTGAAATATATTATAGAAAACAATAAAATGTTAAATAAGAATAATAATAAAATATTTATTTTAATGGATTTGTGGTTATTGTCCATGAATGGATCGGTTACTGAATTATGCTGCTTATATACGTGAGTGACATAAATAAGTGCTTTACAGAACTTTGAATATTCTTGTGATTTCTGATGTTACCGATCATGAAAAGTTGATGATATGCTAACTACGTAGAATAGTTTTCTGACAAAGTTTCTATAAGAGTAAATTGAGAAGTAAATGGTTTGACTCATAATCTCAAAATAATTGAATAAATTGTCCGGTCTTTCTTTCCCTCGACAATATCTATAACAATAGTACAATGTTTTGGAAACATTGTAGGTATAAACAAAGTAAAATTAACATTTATTGTCATGGTAAAAATACAACAAAAACATTTTCATAGTTAAAAAAAATATGTACCGTATTTTATTAAATATTTAAGAACAAAATATAAATATTAATGACTTTACTTCTTGCATCAGAAATACAAAATGCTTCTATCTACGTTATAATTTCATTAATAAATTTAATTATCTCGAAAACATCCCATTGCTTATCCTTATTACCCATAACTCTTGGCTATTATTAGAACTCCCCTTATTATGGGTAAGATAAGGAACACCATCGGCTCAGCAAGGGTAGAACAACAGAATTATTATGGTGTTCAATTATTATCAAAATGACTCATTTCTTAAGGTATCTTGCAAGACAACCGTTTGCCATTTTATTTATATAAGGTAAAATTACAAGGTACACCAGAAATAATCCAGTAGCAGCCACAATGAGGAAATGCTTTAGGAATTTGCTACCATTTAATCTAGTGTTCTGTTACTTCAGTAAGTAAGGTTTTTAGAATTTTTTGAGTCCAGTGTTTGTGTTGTCAATAGTTTGTACCAATAACCATGAATCTGAACCTATTGTACAATTGGTGCAGCGATATCTTTTTACTTCAGAATATTGTTTTTGTGTCAAATCTTTAGTTCGTATAGTAGACGATATTTAGTAAATTATACAGCGCGTTAAGACATGCGGTTTCAACAAAATAGTTGAGCTCTATACGGTCGCTTGCCAATATAAGTAAGAGAATCCTTGTAAAAGAATACAAAAATATTTTGGTGAACCAGGGAACCTCGGTCTTCGCAAACGACTGTAAATATAAGTGAAATCTTTTGTCACGGGTCTAACGAGGCACATTACATAATGAATATATCGACAGCGGAAAAATTACCGATATGCGAATTTATTTAGCATGCAGTAGGTACGCAATATTATAACAAATAATTTGCAGTGTTTTAAATAATTTAAGCTTTGTTTATTTCCAATTGTATACGGAGATAACATTTTTTGAACATTACATTTATTTTTGACTGGAGCTGTTTTCGCGTTTTCGTATCGCTTTCGCGTGTAATTTGGAAATGGGTACACCTATCTAGTATCTGTATTTATATGTATTTCTATAAAAAATGTTGACCATCGGATTAACAATTTATTAAACCATAACAAAAATGCAGACTTACAGAATGACATATCTACAGAAGCTATAAAATCTGTTTCTAATAGTATAGCTGGCCCTCTAACACATATTATTAACATAAGTATATCAGCTGGCATATTTCCCGAGAGCCTAAAAACGGTAATAGTAAAACCAATACATAAAAAAAATAATAAAGAAGAAATGCTAAATTATAGACCGATTGCTCTAATTTCCGTTTTTTCTAAAATTGTAGAAAAGTATATTTACAGTTCAATATATAAATTTGTAACAAAATATAACTTACTTTGCGAAGAACAATACGGGTTCAGAAAAAATAAAAACATTCATATGGCTGTGTTTAACTTTTTAAAAATGATAATGGTAAATGTAGATACTAAGACTCCCGTATGTGCTATGTATACAGATATGTCGAGAGCATTCGATTATGTCAACCACGAGATGCTACTGAAAAAACTAAATACTTACGATATTCGTGGCAATGTCTTAAATCTAATAAAATCGTATTTGATAGGTCGCAAACAGATAACAGAGATTTCTAGGATTTGTATTAAGTCCAAACGTGAAATTAAGTATAGATCTTCTTTTAGAGTAATTTAATTCGGCGTCCCTCAGGGAAGTGTCCTTGGGCCTTTGTTATTTTTGATGTATATAAATGACCTTCCATCTCAAATCCATCACCCAATGGTATTATTTGCTGATGACTCTACAGCTCTAATTAAATGCAATAATAAAGATAATTATGAAAATTGCATAAATAACTCAATTACAACCATAATAAACTGGATGAACAACAATAATCTTCTTATAAATATAGATAAAACTAAAATTATGCAATTTCATCAAAAGATTCATGCTAAGGAACTAAATATTAGTTACAAAAGTCAGAGAGTAGAAACAGTAACCGTGACTAAGTTTTTAGGTATTCTAATAGACTCCCAATTAACATGGAAGGCCCAAGCAGAAGAAATATGTAAGAAACTAAGTGCATCTGCTTACGCTCTTTACAGATTAACAAAAAAAGTTAATATAAAAACAGTGTTAGTTGCTTATCACGGCCTCGTTGTTTCAAATTTAAGATTTGGTATTATTTTCTGGGGTAACTGTAGCGAAAGAGAAAGCATTTTCAAAGCCCAAAAGCGCTGCATAAGAGCAATCCTTAATTTAAGAGTTACAGACAGTTGTGTACCTATATTTAAGAGTCAAAAATTGTTAACCTTTCCATGCCTATACATTTTGGAGGTAGCATTGTTTGTAAAAACCAATCCACATCTTTTTGCTACGCTAAACGAAACTCGCCTAAGAAATGTAACTATGAGATCACAATATTGTACTTTACTATACACAGGAGCGTTTAAAACAGCACTTTTAAAAAAGAGCATTATTGTTATGGCACCTTTAATTTTTAATAAAATCCCTAATATTATTAAAGAACAACCTCTAAGACTATTTAAAAGAGACCTCGCTTTATTATTATTACGAAAATGCTATTACTCCGTATCAGAGTTCCTAAATGATGAAAAGCGATTCTAATTGGATGGATTAAGTGGGTGACATTGTTTAAATTTGTTAATTATGTTACAAAGTTTATTATTTTTTATGTTTATTTTAAATTGGTTTGTAATTTGTAATTTGTAAATGATATATAAATATTAGACCTTTAATTAATGTTTGCATGCCTAACCGGCAGAATGTACACGGATTCAACCACACTTTTAGTAACCTTATTGTAAATACCTACATTCTAAGCGAATAAATAAATATTATTATTATTATTATTATTATTACAGTTTAATATTTGTAGTAGAATTCATTATAGTAATATTAAATGAAACTTGTGGACCCAAATATGTAAATCTATTAATTCAGGACAATTGGATATTCATAATTAATTAATGTTTAACTAGTCAATGTCTGTACACAGGAGATATTTGAGTAAAATAATGTGAGTATCTTTATCAGAGCTAAAGAAGCCAACACAATTGTGTTGACTTTTATAGCTAAATTAAAATATAAATTCTAAAATAATTATTTTAGATTTTTTGTCTCTCTGTCAAGCTGTATGTTTAAAAAACGCATCACGCGAAAACCACAGGGTAAGAACCTAAATCCTTTTCACAGTTATATTGCTAGATCTATCTTAAAATTTAGTGCATTCGTCTTTGCCTAGGAGACGTAATATCGAGAAATATATATACATATGTACATTGTAACCTTAAGGGTTTTGGTAGGAATAGGACAAGCCACGCTGTAGGGGCGTGGTGTCTTGAGGTTATGTTAAGCAGAGATGATTTAAATATAGTACAACAATTAATACTTTTAATTAACAACAAGTAATTATATATGAATTGCACTACATAAGAATTCTACGCGAACAACAAACAGGGCGTGGTTCTTTAAGGCTTACTACGTGGTCCTTTAAGGGAAGAACCACTTAGCTAGTGCAGCGCAGCGGAAGGAGAGCTGCACCAGGCGTGATTCACTTATATAGGCCGCCGCCGCTCGGAGACTAGAGATGGCACCTCCTCGCTCGTCGCGCACGCAGCCGTGCGCCACGAGTCGATTACGTGACACATAAAGCTCATGCCAAATATTACGCCAAATAATAACATTATAAAATGCAAAAACAACTTGAAACAGGAATTATACCTCTTGATTTAATACATTTATTATCTTGCAGTTTTCTCTTCATATATCGTAACAACCAACAACCTCCTCTTTGCCTTTACTACTCGACCGATCATCATGGTATTTCGCATGTTTCGGGTGTCCCCCTGACAGACAAATTCCCCTGAAGTCAAACGACATAGAGTACCTTTTATTCAGAATAAAGTACTGTTACTAACCTAACCTACATTTACGCAAACGAAGCCACGGTAAAAATCTAGTGACCTATATGTACATTTTTCATGGTATGTATTATAGGTAGTGTAAAAGAACAGTACTATTAAGTAGTACTTATGTATGAGTATTTTATCTGGCAGATATGTATTTATACACGGTTTTAGATAGGCAATACAATTAGTTTTATATTAAACCTGGGTTACCCCATCATTTAGTACTTATTTCGGCCTTGTGTATCTAAAGTTGCCTGTGACAGATTGCTTTTAACGATAAGTCCGCCATGTGTACATTATAATATGCAGTAATTTAGATGTAAGTTCAATTAAAATTGGTATATTGTTATCTTTTATACCGATGACCTCGCACTGCATGGTATGTTATTGAAAACCTTTTCAAATAATTCCATCCGAAGGCACACACCTCTGACTTTTTGAAGTAATGTTTAAGTTGCGATGTTTTTTCTTCACTTTAACAGTGAAGAAAAAACATCGCAAGGAAACCTGCAAGTCTGAGAGTTCTACATAATGTTCTCAAAGATATGTGAAGTCTGGCAACTCCCACTGGGCCAGCGTGGTGAACTATGGCCTAACCTTTTTCACACTCAGAAGAGGCCCGTGCCCGGCAGTAGACCACTTTATATACAGGTCTGATGTTATTATTTTTATTTTAAATTCATAATTCGTCGCCATTTTCGTGGCCTTTCAGGTGAAGCACACCCGTAGTCCGTAGCTCCTAAATGGAATATTTACGTAGATGCTCACCGACACACGCCTTGTGTTACACTGCCTTTTGTTCACCAACACAGCATTGTTTTTCATATTAATGCACCGATGTATAGCAGAGTGGGTCGTAAGTTTAGTGGTTCTAAAGCTTAATGTTTCTAAATATGTTATGAACTAGCTGTAGGTTAATTTGTATAACAACGGAATTGTAGAGGATAAAAGTATGAGAAGGAAATTTTATGGAGTTATTTTTATTGTGATACCTACTTAAAATAGTGATATTGTTCACGACAACAGTTGCAATATTATATTGTAGGTGTACATCCTAATCCTAACTAATATTATAAAAGCGAAAATGAGTTTGTTTGTTTGTTACCTTTTCACGCCTAAACTACTGAACCGATCATCCTGAAATTTTGCATATACGTTGTCAGGTGTACAGAAACGGACATAGTTGTCAGGTGTACAGAAACGGACAAATTACTGTTCCCGAGGAAAACAACAATAACGTTCTTATGATAATAGATGGCGCCACGTGTCTTTCGAATCATGATTGAATTATATTATTACAAGCAGAGTACAACCCGAATTGATTGTCAAATTCTAAATTAACGCGAGTGAAGCCGCGGGCAAAAGCTAGTAAATTATATTTATATAAATGATTTTATTTGGGTTTACTATTTTGCTTAGGTATTTGTTTTATACAGTTTCATTATCCTGTGGCTTACGTATATTTTAACATTTATGCTTGTTTTAGGTTTGATGCTAGTGCTTGGCAAAACGTGGCTGTTTCTTTTTTTCAGACGCAGGACAGAGCATTTACTGATAATTTGTCTCTGTTATGTATTATTAAAATATTTATATAGGTACTTATGCGTTCCACATATCTCATTTGTGCCTAACCCTTCAGAAAAATAATATACTCGTGGCTCTGTATATTCATTAATTTACCAAACCAATTTAATAGCGCGTAAAACAAAGTAATTTAGAATTTATGTATTTGCGTAAAACACTAATCTAATTTCCACACACTTAATTTTGTAGTGAAAACATCAGCTATATTTTTGTATTTTATCTTATAGTTTATCTTAAGTTGATCACATCATACATTTCTTTTTAAATCTATTTGAACAAAATAAAACTGTACCATAAACATTAATTAATAATATAAACATCTAAAGTAAGATATAAGGGCCTCCATTTGATGGGGATATTATGTGGAATAATTAAATCGCCTAATCGCCACCGTTATCGTGATAAATTTGTTTTTCTCGAATTCATTGCTCGTGATAGCCATAAAGCGC
Source organism: Catocala sponsa (assembly GCA_963564715.1). Lineage (NCBI taxonomy): Eukaryota > Metazoa > Arthropoda > Insecta > Lepidoptera > Erebidae > Catocala > Catocala sponsa. The sequence continues at coordinate 21,996,290 of OY751334.1, read as the reverse complement.
CTTGGATCAATGTGGCAGTGATATAAATATTATATTTTTTGGAGGGGTAACAAATTAGTTTAAACATGTGGAAAATAACTCGGGGGATCTGCCATAAATACAACACTTCAACAAGAAATACTTCAAAGGTTTTAGAACAATGTTTTAAGATATTATTATTATTAGGCTATTGTTCTTAAAACATTGTTCTGAAACCTTTGAAGCAATGCACACTAGTTCTTCAGAAACAACGGGATGCATAAAATCATCCAAATAGGTATATTTGGCTGGTAAGCCAGGCATCTATAAGACAAAATAGATATCACGACTCTAACGATGCCAAAAATAAACGGAGAGTGTAATTATTATTAGATCAGCTTGGGATCCAGTAATTCAAATAGTCAAACCCAAGAAGAAGCAAACCACAGCTAGACTTCATGATACTTTGAGCTCATTCTGCGTAAATAGAAACACCCATGATTAAATTATGTTCGGGTACTTTGAAATAACTACACTGGAACATTGAGATAACTACCATCTTAGTCTCCCCGTGGCCATAGCTGCTGAAAAGCAACAGAAACGTCGGGGAAATTGTAAACATAAATATAAATAGTACAATAATATAGTAATAGTATAAATAGTATTAATAGTTTCAATAATTTAATTAGCTTAAACATTAGTAAAGTTTAATAGTAATAGTAGTGTAACAGTTTTCAAAATTTTGTAATAAAGTGTAAAATAAACAAGGCGATAAAATCCGTATATAGTAGTTTAATTTCAATGAATAACATTCGCGTAAACAGAAGACAATATTATAGATCAGATAAATTAGAATCTACTTTATCAAAGGAGAGAGAATATGCAGTGGAACATAATATCTCATTAACAATATTAACACCACTAATTATGACACATGATAAAAGCAACATCGTACAAAAAATAAACTAAACCTTCTTATAAATATCATTTAGCCACAATAAAAAATATCATGTCTTGCCTGAATGTATGTAATAGAAGATTTCATAGTAATTTTTGAAGTAGTGTGCCATCTTTATCAACGTCGAAGTAGTACTGCAAAACCCTTCTTGCAATGACGAGATTGGCACAAAATAAAGGCGAATCTTGCTAACAACGGAATTTAGGAGCTATTCGAACAAGAAGGCTGCGTAGTTAATATTGTCAATAACAGATAGCACTTTGCCAGAGGACTGTTTTTCACGAAGGACGGTGGTGAGTTCACCATTCAGCCAAAAGATGGCAGCAGTTGTAGCTAGAATATAATTTATCACAAGAAGTTGAGTGAAAATTAAAATTGTTTAATTTCACCTTTTTAGGACATTATTTCGTATAGATTTTAAACATAATAATGAAGATATATGTATGTGTCCTTGCTGGCAAACGAATCCCACCAAAGATAATAGTTTTGTTTATATTACTAAGGTGACAATCGGCCTACTTGTTCTTAGCATAACATTGCAAACCTTATTAAAAGGAGTCATTGACCACTGTGCCTTTGATGACAGCAAGTTGTTTCTTTTAGTAACTCCAATATAATATTATTAGAGACATTAAACTATTGCACTGCTATTCTAAGAGCACAGTATTTAAGTTTTTTGTTATTTCGTAGTCAATCTAAGCCATAGCTCTCTACGTTGCACGTTCTGTTTTCTTTTTTAAAAAGACTTCTCCCGGTCTAGGAATATATAATTCCTGTGTCGCAGGAGACTTTACAAACATTCAAACAACAGATACAAAGAACACCCAGACTCGAAACAACCATTTGTGGATCACACAAAATTTGTGTGATCCACAATTTGTGTGGGATTCGAACCCACAACACTCGGCGCAATGGCAGTGGCGAGGCGACCACTTAAACCACTACGCTATCCGTGCAGTGTTGTCTAAAAGCATGAAAATAAATTCATTAAACGGTGGTATGGTAGTTTGGTAAGGTGACGTCATAGAAATGAAACAAACACATTATAATATTCTTGATATTTATTTTATTTATACGTAAATAAATTATTAGTTTCACTGATGTAGTTAACTACAACATTTGTCAAGGTGGATAAAATTCGCTTATTAGGTACAAAATCGAGAATTTTACTCCACGTGTCGCCATCTAGTGTCAGATCTATGAACAGTGAGTGTCTAGATTACCTGCGAGAATAAAATATAGCAAAGTACATTTAGTTTGAAATAAAATAAAAATTATAAATGTGTGATTTTCTCAATGAGTGATAATCGTTCAAGAAATGTTTGTTATGATTAAATTACAAAAGTTATAAAACTTATATAATATTTATCTATTTTTCGGTATCAACGATATGGAAATGTTACGAAATATAAAAAGCTATATAAACAATTGGCAATATAAACTAGTTTTATTTGATGATTAAATGTCTGCGATATAGAATATGATTAAAGCACAATGTAGTATAGTTAAATAGAATTTGATTAGCGTGATATAATTCTGTGTATCGTCAAATATGTCGAGCCGATTTTAGAATCGGAATCGATTTTAGAATAGGACCTTAGGGTCCTAATACTATGTTACAACTGTACGAAGAATGCAGCCTTACCACAAGCCTTTCTGATCTCTCACTCTTAACCCATTCACAGTCCCGTAATAGACACAATAGAAAATCAATTGTTATGTACCATATGTGGTTCATCGGACAGGGAACGTGTTAATAAGCAGCGTCTTATCAATCTTTCCAGCGTTATTTAATAAATGTTAGGCATTTTATTATCGCCTACCAATAATAACTATCGGTACTAGAGTGTGGTCGATATCACTATGTCTGAATAATGTGCTAAACGATAGGAATGATCAATTTCATATATACAAAAAGGCCACTTTAAAACTTGAGTACCTTTTCTTTCCAACTCGCTGAATAGACTTCAGTTGTAGCATAGCATATACAATATTCGTGACACATGGCAAGTTATATTAAAACATCAACAGACTAAACTACCGATATTATAATATAGTTATTATATTATACAAACACTAAGGCAGTGTATAACAATCAACATTATGTGACACACAGACACACACTCAAACAAACGCCAACATCACAAATATAATGAAATTAAATTATATTATATAAATGGCACTATAATATACAATCAGGCCAAGTTTCTCCACTATTACAAAAAAAAAAAAAATTATCTCATAATCCTTTTGCAATTTCTAGACCAACAAACCTAGCAAGGGCTGATGAGATAAGATAAAACAAATTGTTCCGTTGTCGAAAATGTTGTCGACAATACTTGTGACTTTTTATGTCTTGCTCATGCTTGGTGTTGCAAGTATTTGTAATTATAATATAAATCGTAATATGAGTGTATGTCAGTGTGTGTTTAGAACGCGAAGCCGCAGTGTAGGTACTCGCTAAAAGGCAACTTGTTTACAATATAATATTATACATCGTGCTACGACATCTCAAGAAGTCGCCCATACTTAATCTTATATTATTGCTCCTTTCTAAACGTTGATGGCGCTACAGTTATCAGTACACTAATTTATTGATTTGTTTTCCTTTACTTACATATTGAGGAAACCTAGCACGGGGATGTGACAAAAAGTTTGTCGCTATTAAATGTCAATCTAATTGTGACAAATGTTTCTATTGAATATGACTTATGAATTTAATGAATAATATTCTACAAATGAAGTACCTTTTAGTTGAGAAATTTACTTGTGCGTTTCATATATACTTTACCATAGAGCCATCAACACAAGGTATATTTATTGTAACACATTACACAATCTAATTAATAGTTATACAATATATGTGTGGTATTATTCGTCAAACAAACGTGTCTCACACAATGACTGTACATCATAAGACTAGAAAATACCTACACAACATTCAAATAATAACGTCTTAAGCGCAAACTATTCAACTCATTATATATGCGCAATTCCTTTCTTTATAACTATGTATAATATGCAAAGTGTTTGTAAAGTAAGTGCTCATAGTTTTCGGGCTATTTATTAAATATGTGTATAGATACATCGATTATAACGAGATGTATACAAATCTATGATTCTCAATGGACTTATATGATGACTATTCATCCAATAAAGTATTTCGTTATGTAGTAATAACTGTAAGTTGTAAATGTAAGTAATATCGAATACTAAACGTGGACTCCATAGTGATTTACAGACAATTGTATATAAATGCATTAAAACATATGCCCTTTAATTCTTCTATTATTGTATGAACCATCTGTTCCATCGTCCGTTATCACCACTGTTATCATTGTGATATACGTAATAGCTTACGCAATATATTATGGCGTATTGATTAAATATATAGACTACAAGCTGCTAACGTGGATCTGGCACAGGAAACATAGTCTTAAAAGTGCTTGTGAAATTTAAATTTATATACAAGTATGTGCCTTGCGGCAACCCTTGGATTTGGCTACTAGAAACCACATATCTTCACGTAATGTGTAAAATAGCCATTAAAATAAGCGCACTTAATTTAAAAATACTTTGTATAATAATTATAATATATACTATGATTATGACACAAATCTTCTATAATTACAATCCATATACACATTTTTTATTTTTACAAATATATTTTTTACATTTGCGTACACACCCTAAGTATGATATTTATCACATTATTCTTACAAAAGAGAACTTACCAACAGTACTAAACAACATACAATAATTTAATGACTCCTTACACGATGACTATTTTAGATAAACTCCATTACTCGATGATATAGAAATATTTTATATTTTTGATATTAATGTTTTATTATAACAGTGTATACTTTATTCTAATGCGAAGATATTATTGTATCGTTTTAAGTGTAAATTAATGTCTGTTAATATTAAACATACGTTTAAACTGAACAATAATTAATTATTGGTGTGATGTTTCTGGGTTGTTATTATTTTTAATGTTAGAATATGCTATATCTAAATAAAAAATCTTTTGATTTAAGATAAATTAATTATCTTTTTTATTCTTGTTATGATAATTATAAGTCAAAGTAATTTGCGTTGAAGAGGAATTGAAAATATTTTTCGTTGCGAATAAGCGATGCTCGAATATCACCAAAAATCGAACGATTAGACAACTGTACAATTTCACATTCAAATGCCGAGTTAATCATATTTGATGAATACATACATACATTCGAATAATTCGAATGTTTTCTAATAATCGCACCATGCCATTACTGTCAATAATATCAGAGTGCCTAGTGCGAGTTTGTTTTATGTTAACGCGATCGACACATTTATAACGTTCGGCGCCCCGATTGGCCCGCTCGAAGCTCTTAACCAATCAGAGAGTCAAACGTGGTTAACGATCGATACGATCGCGATAACGTTAAAACAATTCGCACTAGGCACCCTGATCCACATCTGGACTGTATACATAAATCATCCCAGATCATCAACAACACTAATCCTGGTTTATTGCGTCCGGTTCAAACCGCTAATAGGTATTTCATTAATCATTAGTGGTTATCAACCACATCGTTAAGTTCAATCATAAAAAACCATATCAAGTAGCAACCTTGCTTTTGTGACTTTCGTGATCAAAGCTTTTGTCAATCCCTATCGTCAAAGGCATCTATCACGAAAAAAAATGGAAAATCTTTAGGGAAAACTGGCAGATTTTCCAAGCAAGGTTTTTTTAGTCTGAGTATAGTCGCTGGTGGTTCGTCAGAAGTGGTGAGTCTTAAACGTGTGGTTGCGCGAGGAAGTGGTGTGGGTGTAGCGCGGCGTGGTGCGGCGTGTGGTGGGGAGTGTGGTGAGGAGTGTGGTGTTGTGAGTTGTGGTGTAACGCGTCGATGTCAGCATGGTCTCGGCGTGGCGCGGGCGCGCGTGTATTGCGCACCAGGCGCAGCGGCACTGGCAGCAGCTCTGGCATCACGCTGTGGTGCGTTACCAGCGCGCACAGCGATGTGAACTCCTTCGTGAAGCCCTGCGGAAAGAATATGTCTATTGTTAGTCCATACTAAAAGATCCCACTGGGTCGAAGTGTCGCCGGTCAGTACAGACTGGCCCCCACACACAAGATAAGATAGTCCATACTAACAAACTAACGTAAGAGTTTCTAGTGTGAAGTCAACAATTATGTTCGTTAGAGTTAGACATCGTACTTAGAATGAAGAAGCAAGGATCTTTAAGCCGTCGATATAAACTCACTACTATCATGAGTAAATTGCAGCTCAAACTGCAGGTTGAATTGTAAGATTTGTTTCTTTCTGTATACCTGGCAAAATTTCTAGGAAGTGATGATGGATGATTGTGATAATGATTCTATGAGTGTACCGTTGTACACTCATATAATTAATTTTTATATTACTTATTTGTAATTTTATGAATGCATGCATTTCGCAGACCGCGTAATTGATTTTTGACATAACTATGGTCTATGCATGGCCCAATTCGGCCAAAGAACTTCGTGTTTATTGTTTAGAAATTCTTAGTAGGTTCAATGTGAAAATATGATAGAAGAAAATATTATGTACTCTATTACGTGGGTCTTAGCACATAGCTGTTGAAATGTGGGTATGATACAGCACTTCCTATCTCTTCGAGGATATACAAACTTAAGTCTATTTAACAAAAGTGCCATTAGAAAACAGAGACTTCAGTTCAAACCTGTGACGGTAAAGTTACAGTCACAGTCACAGGTTTGAACTCAAGTCTGTATGTAATGTTAAAATTGGTACTAATCAATTTAAAATGCAGCCAATGCATTCTCACCTTAATCTTGTATCCTTTAGGCGTTCTCAGTATGAGATAGTGCGCAATACCCGCCGGAGTAAAATCTCGCGGCACTCGAACGGACAACGCATAGCAGCCCAACTGCGTCGTACTGCCTCGCACTAGGAACGCGCCCACGGGCTGCGAGCTTAGCACCTCTAGGGCTATCTGCAATAATGAATGACATTGTTATTAACATGCTGAAATAATATCCATAGAATTATAATTATACTTTAGTTAGTGCACTACTAAGACACAGTGTAACAGTAAGATAAAGTCATTTTAATACAATTTTTTTGTATACCCGATCTTGTACCTAAAGAACAACCTCTAAATTGAATAAACATAGTCTTAAAAATAAAAATTATGTAAAAGTGACCTGAAAATTCTCGCTTAGATATGAGTCTGTAATATTTAAGGGAATTTCGAGGATGAACAACAAGAGCAAAATAACAGGAGCAAATATTTATATGATGTCAGTCAAATTTTATTAAGTAACGGATGGTAAACTGGTTTAAGTGGTTGCCGAGTGTTGAAGGTTCGAAACCGACATGGGACAAAAAAAATTGTGTGATCCACCAATGGATGTCCCCATTCGGGGTATTCTTTATGTCCGTTGTTTGAATGTTTGTAAAATTCCCACGATACAGGAACAACACCAAGTGCCTGTCTTAAAAAAATTAAATATTTGGGCGTCCATAATATAATATTCTACCACATAGATACACACAACACCTTCTAGCCCAAACTAAGCAGAGCTTGTAATATGGGTACTAGGCTATGGATAAACATACATTATATACCTTTTTTTTTTGTAAATACATATATATACAAACATCCATGTCCATGCACACAAATGTTTGACTTGTGCGGGAATCGAACCCGCGACCTCAGGTGTGGCAGTCGGTTACACTAACCACTACGCCATCGAGGCCGATCCATTTTAGTATATTTCTGAACAAAAATACATACTTCTCTAGGAATGCCATGTTGGAACCACGGCGCCTGCCGTAGTTCGGGCTCGGCGCGCGGCACATTGTTGTTGGCCGGAGTACCACCGCAGGACGATGCGCCAGAAGACGACGATGTCGTACGACTGCATGCAGCTGACTCACTGGAAATATAAACATTGAGTTGCATAATAATAATGACCTCCAGAGTGAGTTCCGGTCACGGCGGCCAAACATAACGGAGACTGGACATCTGCGCGGGAGATATTATAGTGCACAAGCACATATGTCCGCAAACACAAGTGCACTCTCTGTTCCCCTCATGATCCGATGGGACGGATAATCCGACACGACCGGAGAGAGATCAGGCGTAGAACAAACGGCTTTACGTGATTTCCGAGACACGGGGGTGTCTAACACAACCAACTTCCTAACTCCGGGCTCATATTGAGATTTCTTAACAGGAAAACCCAATAACTTTTTGTTGGCCCGACCCGGGATTAGAACCCGAGATCTACTGCACAGTAGTCACATTCACAACCGCTGCGCCACGGAAGCAATCAAGGTATTATATATCATATCTTTTATATAAACATTCAGTTTCTATTACGTTTACGTCATAACTTGAAGTTTTGAAACATCGTTGCCTAAGATTGTTTTAATAATTTATCAATTAATTAATTTTAATTGTTTTAATGAAGTTTCCACAGAAACATAGTAAATGTTAATATTAAATGGCTAATTACTTCCCTAATAATAAATATCAGACTAAGTCACAGTGAAGCGTGCTTTTTTATTCTTTTTATCCCAAAGTTTCCACGAGGACAGAAAATTAAAAATGTCAGTCTGAATCCCAGTTTAATGGGGTTAATATAGTAATATTGCGAAATATAAATAAATGCGAAAGTAACTCTTGTTTATTTGTTAATTTTGGTATAAATAACAAGCTTTAATCATGGGAAAGTACATATTAACTACAAAAGAAGATGCGAGTAAGGCTTAAAATAAAGTTAACCTCGAGTGTACCAAGATATTTAACTAATCTCTGAATGCATAACTGTACTAAAGAAGAGTAAAATTTTAAAAATATTTTACAAGCTAAAAACTAAAGATTGAAAATTCAACCAAACTTCAAATTTCTTCAACAAAAAATATGCAATCACGATTTGAATTCAGCGAGAAACTTGACCATAAAAGCCTTAGTTGAACCGTTAAGCTTAAAAGGTTTAAAATAAAATATTGTGGGGCAACATTCATAAAAATGAAAAGTCCTGACCCAGTTTCCATTTAGCGCTATCATCGCGGTAATTTAATATAAAAGTTTTACAGAGAAAAAGTAAATAGAATGTTCTGAGGTTTTAGTCTCGCCTCATTCATCGAATCTCGAAATCTGTTCCGGAGAGAATTAACGTGAATTTATTCTTACTTTTATAAGTTTGGATTACGTTGCGCTCATTTTATTTTTTAGAAATTTAAGATCAGCTAATTTCTAATTAATAAAGCGGAAATGAAACCTCAATTTTATACACTTTATGTAATTATTGACTTGACTGATAATTATGCCTGATACCAAAAGCGCATCGATCAATTTCGAGTCTTTTACAAAGGCAGTGACATTAAAATTATTACAATTTAAATCTTCATGACAAGCGTCAATGTCAAGTAGTAAAAATATAATATACTAACTATCCCCCACTGTACTCTATGTTCAAGATTTAGTAATCATAAACGTGGGTTGACACGGGAGCGGAGCAGTCTCGGCTCTCGTGGTTCGTAGCACGACGTTATGTACTTAAGCTTCCTCAAGAATTGGCCTATCAAATGCAAACATATAAATATGTACATATTATATAATCCGTCTGGTTGTTTAAGAGATCATACATACATATTTTTTCACGCCTGTTTCCCAGAGGGGTAGGCAGAGACTACGGATTTCCATTTGCTACGATCCTGACACACTTCTCTGGCTTCATTCACTTTCATTACATTTCTCATACACGTCCGTCGGTTCAAGGAGCTCTTAACCTGGCCTTTGTCCAGAACGCCTCCGATCTGATCGAGAAACGTTCGCCTAGGTTTTCCTCTTGCGACTGTTCTATTCACACTAGCCTTATAAACTTTCTTAGTCAGTCTTTCCTCGTCCATTCTTTCTACATGTCCAAACCAGCTTAACATACCCTTTTCTATTCTTGTAACTATATCCACTTTCATGCCGCATCTCTCTCTAATCACACTATTTCTTATTCTATCTTTCAGAGTCACACCAGTTTAAGTGATCAGCGCGTACAAACTTAGTAAGTAGTAGTTTTATTGCCTCCAACTGGTTAATTCCCATTAGGAAAGATTAAGTCCAGACCAGAGGCTTTAGATGACTATATAAATAATAATATCAGCCCTGTATTAAACTGTCCCACTGCTGGGCACGGGCCTCTTCTCAGTGTGAGAAGGGTTAGGCCATAGTCCACCACGCTGGCCTAGTGTGGGTTGGCAGACTTCACATATCTTCGAAAATATTATGGAGAACTCTCAGATATGCAGGTTTCCTCACGATGTTTTCCTTCACCGTTAAAGCAAGCGATAATTAACTATTTAATACGCATATAACTTCGAAAAGTCAGAGATGCGCGCCTTGGGTTCGAACTCGAGACTTCTGCGTGGCAGTCCAACGGTTTCCCACTAGGTTATCGCTGCTATTAATAAATGATTTCAGGATTAATTATTACTAATTAATCCTGAAATCTACGTGTCAATTTTCGTAAATGTAAGAAAATGCCATATATTATCCATAATTATGAACATTTAAACTCATTAGCACTGACCTTTTATTAAGATTATTACACCTTCTAAAGTCGACGTCCAGGTCTCCATGCATGAGGTGTTCCGTACGTCGAGGTGCGATAGGGACGGCCGGTATAGTAGGTATCGTAGGTATAGTGGGTGGCTCGCGGTTACTCTCCCGCGTGCGTTGTTCTGCTTCTGAGGCTTCGTTGATGTAGCCACCGTTGAGGCATAAAGGCAGGTTTGTTGGACTGAAATTTATTGTTCGTAATATTAGTCTTTTGGTTTTTGATAGCTAAACTGTTTTGTCAAACTACTATTATTCTATTACCTACTTATATAATTTAACATTGGCTAATAACGTTCGTTTTCTGTTCATTGTGATATGTGTCTGTTGTTTCGATGTTTGTAAAGTCCCCTGTGATACAAAAACTAATCCTAGCACGGTAGTGATATTAATAAAAAAATATATGCATACTAATTAATATCATACACAGACATTTATTATATTACTAGTTTTTGGCCGCAGCTTCGCTCGCGTTAATTTAGAATTTGATAATCAATTCGGGTTGTACTCTGCTTGTAATAATATAATTCAATCATGATTCGAAAAACACGTGGCGCCTTCTATTATCATAAGAACGTTAATATTGTTTTCCTCGGGAACAGTAATTTTTTTCGGGATGAAAGGTAGCCTATGTCCGTTTCCTGTCGTCAACGTATATGCAAAGTTTCAGGATGATCGGTTCAGTGGTTTAGGCGTGAAAAGGTAACAAACAAACAAATTCATTTTCGCTTTTATAATATTACTTAGGATTATTATTTGTAAAATTTTGATATTAATGCAAACTGCCAAATTCATTTGCAATTATTTCTTATGTTTATCTTAAGAAATACTTACGTGGTGGGTGTGTCAGCTACAAGCGGCGTGGAGTCATCGTCTGAGGGCTGCAGTAGGGCACCACTCAGGCCCATGGCTAACCGCTTCATGAGCGGTGGCCGTTCGCCCAGCCGCCGGTAACAGTTGATTTCTGTTGGCGAGTTCGACTCCTCGGAGCTGCTCGGACTTGGCTCGTTTACTAGCTTTGTCACGCCCATTATGTCGCATTTCTGTGGGGACCTGGAAAGCATTATAAAAAATATATCTAATGAGCTTTTATGTAGGCTTGAAAGGTTAATAAAAGCATTTGTTCTTTGACAGATTTCATTTGCAAATAAAAATAAATTTCAGATTAATTACACGGGATATGAGTAGCAAAGTACTAGTGACTACTATTACATTAAAGCATCTTCTCAGGCCGTCAAAGTAGAGACCTCAACATCGCCTCGGCTACTGTGGGGGCGATGTGAAGACCACTGCTCTTAGACCACACGACTGCTTACCATCAGGTGGAGTGTGGTCATTTTGACGAGCACAATAAAAAAAAAAAAAAAAAAAAAAAACATCATATTATAATAACTAAACAGCCCTATGAGTGCTTATTTGTTGTATTACATACAACCCGCTAGGTGCTAGAGGGTTGTATTTAAGCTGGCTATGCCAGATATGCAGGATGCGAATATGTTGCTGTCTACAGTAAAGTTTCAGTCTCTAGGTATACTGAAAACATCTTAATAAAAGAGTACAGTAAACATTTTCAGTTTCGGGAATCAAACATCAGGCAAATCATGTCTAGCGCAAGCGCCAGCTGACAATCAATGAGGTCAAAGACAACTTTTATGGTAAAGTTACTCCATAGTATTACGGAATAAAAGACAATGCTCTTACTTATTGTATACTCTATGTAAAACAGACTACGTGTCAAAACTATACTAGACTTTAATAGACAATAAATAAATGAGCCACAAGATATACCTATCACCACAATGAGGATAATGATGCGTCAAGCCGGGTAGTGTGTCAGGCGCGCGCACGCCCATGCCGCAGTCGCTCCCGCTTAGCTCCTTGCTCTGCAACCAAACGCACAAACTTAATTAAATCGTTCACGTCATGTTATCTTTATGTATGCTTGTGTATGTGTATATATGTGTGTTTCGGGGATAAGGGTGGATTTAGTTCGACTGAAGAGATGAGCTGAGTGGAGGCTTTTCTTGAGGATAAGCTTTAAGCTATTTTGTGCTGACGACACAAAACAATAATTACAGCATATAATTTGTAAGAAACTATACGTTCAACGTTACTTGACTAAATGGTAATATTAGCTTTAGATTTATTGTGTCTGTACTGATTGCTTAGCGGCTGAAGTGGTCGCCATTACCACTACGCCAAGTAGTGTGACACGAGACGTAAAAATTAAATTCACAAGTACTTGTTTCGTGTCTTGGTATTCTTTGTCTATAGTTTAAATGTCACATTAATACAGGAATTATTTCGGGAGTTGTGTTTCTAAGAAAAATTTATGTTTATTTACGGTCCACCGGTTATTTCACAACTTAGTAAATTCATTTTAAAAATGTGACATATTTACATACAGCCCCTTATTTCACTCCCTCAAAATTTATTTCATAAATCTCTTACCAGGTTTCTAAATAATATATTATGTAATGTATACACAGGTCTAGATTCCGACAGTTTATGATTCACCAATAAATAATTAATATTTGGCTTTTAAAGACTCTTATTTCCATTCGCCAACTATGTTACGCCTAAAAGCCAAAATAACTTTAAGGCTTAGTGACTAGCAATTTTAAACTTTGCTTCTGAGACTTTTTTCTATATCTGAATAACCTTGCTAATTAAACTAAAAAGAATATTTTTATTGGCTCTAGTTACAGACGAGCTTGCGGGCTACCTGATAGTAATGGATTTTGGCAACGTTCGAGTTTATATAGCCGCTACTTAATCTGTCAAGTCTTAGAATATCAGACATAGTTAAAAATCTGTTGTGTCTGGCCACCGATGTACCGCTGCGACTCAATAGATTAATATAATATTACTGCTTTCTTGACATTTTATTACAAGAAAGATGAGATACACACAAATAGTAAGTTTGTGAGTAGTAGAGCCTCGCTGATTTCAGCATGAATGGGCCGGCTTGACCGGAAAAGGACTACCCTCTCACAGAATATCGACGTGAATTTTCCTACTGTTGTGTTTCGTTTAATGAATGAGAGTGCTGGAGGCCTAATCACCCTCTTTCCCCCTTCCCGCTCCTTCTCTTTCTCTCTTACTTTCTTAAAGGGTTGGCAACGCGCAAGTGATGCCTCTGGTGTTGTAGGCGTCCATAAGCTACGGTGACCACTTGCCATCAGGTGGACCGTATGCTTGTTTGCCACCTTAGTTGCATAAAAAAAGAATAGTAAGTAGTTTAAGTAGTTGCCTCACCTACTACACCGAGTGATTTGGGTTCGGATCACACACGGAACAAAAATGTCGATTTGATTTGTGAGATCACAAATGTTTGTGCTGATTCTGGGTGTAGGGGAAATACGTAAAAAATAATTAAAAATTCATTGTGCAAACAATACACAAACGGACAAATGTATGTGCGCTCGACACTTGACTCATTAACGAGTCAAGTGTGCAGCGGACATACATTTGTCGTTTTTTTTTTTTTGGTAACCCAGAATCGGCACAATCATTTCTCACAAATCAAATCAACATTTTTAGCCCTTGCAACAAATAACTTTGTATCCCTTAAACTTTGTAAAGTGTATCCCGAAACAGGCGCTAGATTTATAGGAAGAGAGCCAGCTGCCATAGAAAATAATATTCTTTTAAATGAAGTATTTTTAAAACCTTTACTTTAGCAATAATAAGTAATTACTCAACACCCACATAACTTTAACAAGTAGAAACACTCAACACCAATATAGTCAACAAATGTTCGTATTAATTATAATGAAAACTATAAATTCCGATACTAAACTATAAATAAATCAACAACTATTTCATTTCTGACCGTGCAGTGCCCACCCTACTTCACTTCTATCCAATTCCAACTTCCATCGTACTGCAAATGTACTTCATCATTACTACAAGCTACTGTCAACAATTGCACCCGAAAGGCCGTTGAAAAGGACACACACCGTTAGATAACCACAATACAATAGAACTATTTCAATATTTCGACCGCAGTTCAACGAATAAATCAACTGCATTCTTCAAATGGAATGCGGCCCTTATCTCGTTGCTATAGATGGGATCGGTCCGCGAACATTACCGCGTGTTACCGTACCTTGAAGTGTATTACCGAGATTGAATTGTAGCTGAGTGGGTTGACTATTACGTAGATGTATTAGTGCAGTAGTGTAATTTATAAGTACTTCATTCAGTTGCTGTGTATTGTTGCGTACGTATGTTATTATTATGTTGAAATGTTATGGATATAGGTTTGGTAGTTCGTGAATTCCCACATGTAAAATGTAAAAAAAATCAACGGGTTGCACTCCAGGAGTGCCGGCAGAAGTGAAAACTTTAGTATTAACGTTGTGCATTTTTGATATTTTGGAATGGTTAGGGAATAATTTTGCACGAATTGCTTTAATTATTATCAGTATAAAAGTACTATCATTTATGTGGTAAAATACAATATTCATTTATTGTGCTATCGTACACAAACACGACAATTCTCCCTCCGTCTTACGAATTTTCGATCAGGTCACGTGTCCTGACGCGAGTTTGACAATTCTCCCTCCGTCTTACGAATATTCGATCAGGACACGTGACCTGACGCGAGTTTAACATTTTTTACCCATCACAAAAAAGTGCACAACGCCGCTAAAGAAGTTTTCACTTCAAAAATATTGGACGAAATACAACAACATGTAAAACGCATTGTGACCTTGTGCACAGCTTAGCTAATCTAGTTTTGGGAATTCATACTATTAATAACTAGATTTTGCCGCGGCATTGCTTGCGTAAATGTAGGTTAAGTTAGATTAGTGACAGTACTTTTGTCTCGCTAAATGGTACTCTATGTTCCTTTCTGTTCCCCTGAAAATGTGTAGTTGTGTAGTTAAGGCGTAAAAGCTCAACGAACAAACAAACTCACATTCGCTTTTATAAAAATTATTAGTTAGGATTATATAAAGTTACTTTGTATTTTTGTAGGTCCAATAATTTAAACAGAATCAGTTCAGTAGTTTATCATTGAAAACGTAAGAATTAATGTTGAAATAATGCCTCATGTTCAGTAATAAATCGATTTTAATCAACTATTTTCAAAATTTCAACATGTCATACACCACATACACTTAAGTTAAGTGAATTTTAATGTATTTTAAAAAGCGAATATAATTATTTTATTTTTTATCAGACCTCTTCTTGACTTACCAATCACATTAAAAGAAAAATAAATTCTTTCGTGACAGTTTTCTTCACAGAAAAATACAAATACTTTATCGCTGTTTGTGTCTCCATTATTATGTGTATCAGTTGTATTCATGTTAAGCCTTCTCAAAAAAAAGAAATGCCATAGAGCAATAAACGGTTCAAAGTATATCAAGTTACATTAAAGTTTATTATCAGAAAGTTTTACTTGTAAGAGGTTTTAAGGGTTTAACGGTACGGTATGACATACCATCGGTTCACGTCACCGACAGATATAATCACTTAAAGGTTTTTAAATATCTTGGAGTCCATTGTTTGATATATATATAATAAAGAGCTTTTGATATCTTATACTACTGAGATGAGAAGTAAGGAATTTGACTGCGTGGCTTTGTGTTTTTAGTGGTCACCTCGCTTCTGCCACCTCACCGAGTGTTGTGAACTGATCCCCAAGGTGGCAAAATATTTTGCGATCCACAAATATTTCCGATTCTGGGTTTTCCTTGTGCATTTTATAGGAATGTCTGTAGTTCCTCTTGACAGTGTTAACTTGATGATGAAAATTTTGATCTTGGCTGAATAGCCACGGCGTCGTTGCCTATTGTTTCACATACTTATGTATAGATGGCAGCACTCTCTCTCTCTCTCTCTCTCTATGGTGTGTTCTTGCTGTGCAATCATTTGTTAGTTAAATAAAACAAATTCAGTAGAATTTCTAAGTTTTAATACATAAGAAACCCTAACCTTAATAGACAGTAATTATATCTAGCGCAGGTTCCCGCGCTAGGTACCTATAATTCCTAAATCTTTTTAATCTTCTATTACATACGGAATTTAAAAAAAAGGATCAGTCCGACGACGAGGCTACTGTAGGTATTAATGAGACTAATCGCAACTCTACTACCGTAAAACCTGTCTAGCCAGATTTATCAGTGGTGACTATAGAAAATATCAAGTTTTGATTGTCTCGGTGGAAAAGCAGGAGAAAATCTTTTGGTGTCAGAAAGTACCTTAAGTGTTGTCTGGTTCGCCTAATAACACTTGGCATACTAACAGTGGCAAAGTAACCAAAAACAAACAAGTAGGTAGGTACAAACAAGTAAATTTAGGCAATTATTAACCCCGAGGACATCTGGGTTCAAATTAACGAAACTACACGTAATATTATTTAAATTCGTTCAGTGAGCCTGAACATTAATACTGTATTAGTAAGTAATTAAAGAATAAAATGCATTTTATTTATACTAAGTCTTGGTAATGACTATAAATCTCCAGTACATACAAACACAATTAACATACCATTGACATTTGGACTTAATGCATTCCCATCCGCCGCTTGTCAACAATCCGGTTAAAATACACTCACTTTTCTTAAAATATATGTCATGACTCATGACAACCTCAACAGCTTATTGTTAGATGGTAACCAAGCGACAAATATTTTGATAGCTTTATGCCTAAGTATCAATTTGATTGCTTGTATAGAAACACGAAAACAATGATCCAAAAAAAATTTCGGCAAAAGTTGTTGCAGTTAAAATGAGCTTTCCATAATATTACAATAGTTGCCCAGTATCTTCAGCATTGAATTCATATATTAGGTATGACATATAAATGGCGTTTATCGTATGGTATTAGTAGGTGAAGTAGATAAGTAGATTGCGGCTTGATTTGATATCTGCATACGCTTGTAAGGTCCTTTTTACTAAGCCAGACAAAGTGATATTAGATTATTCTTATTGTTCAAATCAATAGCAATATAACATCTAAAATTGTAGCTGGTTGCTGACAAGAAGAAATATCCTACCTCTTCGGTAATTCTAGAGTGAGCTTGTGTTATAAATGATATTAACTGTACCAATACAGTTCTTAAAAGTTTAACTCGGTAATTCTCGTCAGAACTTAAGGGATACGCTTCACAATTATTATTATACGCGCTAAATTCCAGTAAAGTTATAAGCAAATACCAGTTTATAAAGATGGCATTCACCATATTATATCTTCGTGTACATTGAACTTAAAATAACTATATCCGCTGTTTGAACATAAGTGGGCAATACTAATACGTATAATATGCGCAGTACGTTAATAGCCGTCTGTTTGCGTGACACCACGCGCGGATATTTATAAACGTCATTTGACGTAAATACTCCTTGGAATGGTTAGGCTCCGGCACACTGAACGTATGAGTGCGTAAGCGAACGCGAGCATCGCGGTGGGATATTGAGTTTGTGTTAGTTGTATTACCAGCAACTGTTGCGTACTACTTATTAGGATACTTATAAAAAACAGCTACGTGCATGTTGATTACAATATGTCATAGTATAAAAAATACGTTCCTAATTAGAAAAGTTTGAGTTTATATACATTTGACATCTTATTTAACTGGAAAATAAATTAAACATATTTTACAAATGCTCTACATAAAAGTAGCAGCAGAAATAGCCTAGTGGGAAACCGTTGGACTGCCACGCAGAGGTCTCGAGTTCGATCCCAAGGCGCGCATCTCTGACTTTTCAAAGTTATGTGCGTATTAAATAGTTAATTATCGCTTACTTTAACGGTGACGGAAAACATCGTGAGGAAATCTGCATGTCTAAGAGTTCTTAATAATGTTCTCAAAGATATGTGAAGTCTGCCAACCCGCACTGGGTCAGCGTGGTGGACTATGGCCTAACCCTTCTCACACTGAGAAGAGGCCCGTGCCAGGCAGTGGGACAGTTTAATACAGGGCTGATATTATTTTATACATAAATGTTGCATTTCACCTCAGATCGTTGCATTTAAATTACATCAAAATATTGAAACAGCTAACACTTCACTTAAGCCAAGTATATAGAATAATCGAAGTATTTTTAAACTCGGATCTAATTCGCAAGATTATCTGGTTTATACTAAGTTTCATAAGAATAACATCTTATACCTAATTAGAAGACTACTTTCCAAATCTTAAATATTCGTTTTGGCTACCTCTCATCCGTACGTCGCAAGCACGTTCACATATCAAGTTTAGTGTGTCAGTGTCTCAATATATTGTAATAAAACTGTTTGTTATTCCAAATAGCTATAAAAGTAGCATATTGTTGTTTGGTATTGTCAAGTTCGAGTATTCTTAGATTTATGCAAGTACAACATTCTCGGAGTACCTAATACTTATAGATATAATAAGTTGTAAAATTTCCATGCCTTGATGACAGCAGCTAAGCCCGCTGCAAAACAAATGTAACTACTAATGCGCTGACAACAAGTGGAACATACTTCTGTTTAAAAAATACGCGCAATTGAAACCTAAGCTTAGGCACATCCTAAAGAATATTCTAAATGCGAATATGAGTTTGTTTGTTTGTTACGCTTTCACGCCTTAACTACTAGACCACTGGTCATGAAATTTCACATACACGTTGTCACGGGAACAGAAAAAGGACATATGGTACTTTTCATTCAGTAAAAAGTACTGTTACTAATCTAACCTAACCTACGTTTACGCGAGCGAAGCTAGCATAATCTAGTTTTAATATATAATAATATAATATAATAATAATATTCTATCACATACACGCAACACCATCTAGCCCAAACTAAGCAGAGCTTGTACTATGGGTACTAGACAATGGATAAACATACATATATACTGATTTTATTTTTGTAAATAAATACATATTATACATAGAAACACCCAGACCAAGACAAACATCCATGTTCATGCACACAAATGTTTGACTTGTGCGGGAATCGAACCCGCGACCTAAGGCGTGGCAGTCAGTTACACTAACCACTACGCCATCGAGGTTGCTAATAAATCAATACCACCACATATTGCTCATCTATTGAGAAAATAGAGAAACAAAATAGCATTTCAGCTTCCATCATATATATTCTCTTCCAAAATAAACTTCAGTTATTTATATCTACTAGCGGTCGCCTAGTGCTCGAAATTCGACCAAAGTTTGCTTGTAAGATATTGCTGATATAATAATATATATTGACATTATTATGTCATATATGTAACCATAGTTACGCGCTTCGACTGCGTGTGGCAAATGCATGGTTGTGTGCGTGTAGTGGTTTTTCATTAATTTAATGTATTTCTAATGCATATCTTATATAAATATTAGCATTCGTCACTTCTTCTCTGTATAAACTATAAGTGTGCGAAATTTCATACTCCTCCGTCCGCCCAATTTTCGTAAAAAGGGATCCAAAGTTTTCGCTTCACGTACTAATATTATAAAGAGATTGATGAGATTATATATTTTGTTTGTTTGTTTGTAAGGATTAAACTCAAAAAATAATCAACCTAATTTGAAAATATTTCACCATTAGGAAGATTTATTATCAGCGAGTAACATAGGCTATATTTTATTTAAAAACAAATGTACCGTTACCAACAAAACCTAACTTAAAAAGTTACTAGTTAAAATTAAACACAAACCATATTTATATGAACACACCATATTGCGTAGAAATGTTTAAATCACACAATTAAGTTAACAAGCGAACTTGTGTTGTTGGGGCTGTCGCCTGCCAAACACGTCGGCAATAGTGGGAATTAATGGGCTTAGTTTGAAACTATCTCTATTATTTGTCGGTTTGCAAATTAACACATAACTTTTAATAACTGTTTGGACAAATATGTTACTTTATTAGTAACATAATGTAGCATCACGGTTGGAGTATTCCCTGAGAGATGAACAGAATTACGATTATTAATAGATGATTACGTTAATTCTTATTTTAACAAAAAATACAAATACTAATGCTTAATGTACAATTTTAAGGTGTTAAATCATGCGCCATTTAAGTATATGAACAGTAGCACTATTGCTCCTTAACAATTAAAATATATTGGCTCTAAATTTTATTACTGTTAAAAATGATAGTCTTGTTTGTTTATTCTTCCTTATTGTGAAAGATTTTATGTCGTGCTGAATATTTTTAAATTACCTGTATCTTTGTCTTTTTACTGTTTTAGATTAATAGTGTAATTGGTAATCTAATTGAATAAATAAATATAACGTTTACACTTATTCTCAATGCACATTTCACGGGACATCGAACCTGACATTCCACTGAACTACATCACCAGTTAACTCTCCCTCCAGACACTCGATTTCTAACCCAACATTTCGTATGCAGTCAGTTCCATACGTGCTGAAACATTCAGTGTACGGCCGCTGCGCGGGTAAAAATGTAAAAGGTTTAGTAACTACGTACTTTCTGCATAGCCGATCTGGTTTTATGGCGAATGAAATGTATATGGAGTAGTATTGAAGCTTCGAAATAATTGAAGATGTTTGTGAGATGCTGAGGTTTATCGATCACGTTTGTTATACATTTATTGATGTGTACTACACATACTCCTTCCAAAGATGGGTATATGGGTGAGATAATCTATATATTATTATGTATGCATTATATATTATTCTAAATCCAAAGCCGTAAACATCTATCCTTACTAATATTATAAATTTGAAAGTAAATCTGTCTGTCTATCTGTCTGTCTGTCTGTTACCTTTTCACGGCTAAACCACGGAACCGATGTAGATGAAATTTGGTACAGATATAGTTTAAAACCTTGGGAAGGATATAGGCTACTTTTAATTGATGTAGGTACCACGCGGGCGGAGCCGCACGTAAAAACTAGTACTAATAATAATAACATTTATTTGCCAAAACAATACATAATATCTGAAACAGTAAAAAAAAATAACATAGTTCCATTGTTTGTTTATATGAACAATGACCCCGAAGCTGGGTAAATCCTGTGTTATCAGGGTCATCCATTCATCCGAAATTATGTTGCAAGCTTTGTTGAACTAAGGACTTAATTAACAAAACGTTGTTTCATATAAGTTAAATAAAATAAAAAAAAAAACAAATTAGTCTCTGTTTTAAACTATGTGTGTGTGTGAGAGGGTGTGAGAGTGTGTGTATGTATGTGAGAGTAGAGTGTGTGTGTGTGTACCTGTGTATGTGTGGTTGTGTCTGTGTGTGTAAGTCTTTATATATGATTGTATATGTGTCTGTATAAAATCGACTGTGTGAGTGTATTTATGTATATGGGGGTTTAACTAGTGCTTCAGTTTCATCGTAATCTAAGGTAAGTAGAAATTGTTTAACTTTTTCCTTGCATCTGTGAGCGTTCAATTTGTGTATGTTTAGTTGTTGGTTTAACTTATTGTATATGAGCGTGCTTAGGTAGAGATTGTGTCGTTGGGCAAAAGATGTGGTTGTGTATAATTTGGGGCAAGCTGGTTTAGGTATTCTTCTAATTATCGGACTAACATTTGAAGTGTATGGGAGTTTTGCATGTTTTCTCGTAACTGTGTGAAAAGTATATAGTTGACGGACTGTTAATATTTTAAATTCATTGTAAAGTTGTCGTGTTGGAAATTTGAAGGGCTTTTTCAGTAAAACTTTTATAACCGCTCTTTGAGCCCGTTCTATCAGAATCATGTAGGTCTTAGCGGCGCCTCTCCAAGCTGAGTAATATTATAAACTCGAAAGGAAGTCTGTCTGTCTGTTACCTTTTCACTGCTAAACCACTCAACCGATTTAGATGAAATTTGGTACAGATATAGTTTAAAACTCGGGGAAAGATATAGGCTACTTTTAATTGATGTAGGTACCACGCGAGCGGAGCCGCGCGCATAAGCTCGTATTATTATATTTAAAAAAAAATGAAGTAATTTTACTGATGTAAATCCTGTGACGTCACAAATATTCAAAGAAAAACGCAAAAAACACCCAGATTTGCAAAAATATTATTTGTGGTTCAGCCATTTCTCGGTGCTGTAGCAATGTCGAAGCCACCATTTTAACTACTATGCCATCCGTGCAGTTAACGGACCTACATACATACTCACACACACCTTCATCTCTGAAGACATAGGCAGACTTGTAGCATACCCACGTTTCGCCCACATATCAAGACCGACGTAATAGAGCCTAGCCTACTGCTGTCTTCAGTCTAGTGTCTGGCTTTTACTACGAATTTCTTCGCAGTAAAAATCTATAACATTGCTCAATCTGATCATCGTAGAGACAACACAAAACTCGCATCGTCTCCCAGGCTTAAATCTATACAAATAAATAAAATTGAAGTGTCTGTTTGTAATGTCAAAATAAAAGCTTTTTATCTAATGCATATGAAAGTATATAAGGTACCTATACGAAAACATCTGCTTTTAAAATTTTTGTCGGTCTATTTGTTCCGGGTAATCTCCGAAACGGCTGAACCGATTTTGACGGGACTTTCACTGGCAGATAGCTGATGTTATAAGGAGTAATAAGGCTACATTGATTTTAGAAAAAATATTGGGTACCGCGGAGACAAACACTTTAGTTAAAATCTACGCGGACGAAGTCGCAGGTAACAGCTAGTGAAACAATATAATCTTAATTAATTAACATTCCCCATAAAATAGCCGTCTGCAGCAGTCGTAATCGTTGTAACCATCGGAACACAATCCCATTGCACGGTAGAGACATGGGTCGTGTCCGGCATGTTTAATTATTCAGTTCGATAGGTAAAACTGAAAACCTATAGTAATACAATTGGTAATATTTGATAGAGGGAAACCATTGGCTCAACTCATACTTTGTGATAGCAAGAAACTTTACTACACGGATTACGCAGTGGGTAAAGTTGACGTCTTGCCACTGCTAGTGCCCCAAGTGTTGGGGGTTTGATGAAGAGTATGACTATTATTTATCACAGGAGGTCACAAAGATAAATGCGTGTTATTTGATTTTAAATAGATTTTCTATAAATCTGATGTATTCTATGTGTACGTTTATTTCATAGTTTGTAAAGCCAAGCACGACAAATGAATTGTAAAGCAGAACTGGTGGAGTATAAAACTTTAAGATCAATTTGAGTTTCGATTTTTTTCGTAGGTATGTACCTAACAATCTAGGCTCCCTGTACGTGTTGCTACAGTTTAATAAAAATCATTTTTCATGAATGAATACTTACTACCACATTTATAATTTTTTATTAGCAAAACTATTACAACACTAACTGGGCACAAATATAACCTAATCTAAGTTGACCAGATACTTATTAATAACTTAAATGTTCACGCAACCAATACAAATAGTGGTGCCAATACACCACACAATTACGAACGCACGCACGATAATTATCGCACCCCTATTATTGACCATAACATCAATAAAATTAAGCACGTAACACTACACTATCTGTTGAACACATGACGGGCCCGCTCTAATATTCCCTCACCCTCATATAATAACATGTGGGGCACCTCTATAATAACATTTAATTTTCGTAGCTGTGTTATTTAATTTAATAATACCATGCTGTCGCTTCTCATAATTATTTTTAGTTCGTTTTAATTGAACTCGTGTTAACGTTCATTCTTCCCAGTGAATTGAAGTACCTTCATTATTTTTAAATGTCATGTCATGACCATTCATTAACCATGGCATTAAAAATAGTACAGTGTTTTAGTACCAGCAAAATATTCTTCATTAGCTGTTACCCGTGACTTCATCCGCGTGGTATTTAACCAAAAAGTTATATTTTTTCACGGATTTCTATTTTTTTAATTAAAATTTATCAGCTATCTGCCAGTAAAAGTAACGTCAAAATCGGACCAGGCGTTTCAGAGATTAGCCGAAACAAATAGAGAGACAAACAAAAATTTCAAAGTGATTTTTAGGTATATACTTTCATATGCATTTAGTAAAGAGCTGTTATTTTGATATTACAAACAGACACTTCAATTTTATTTATTTATATAGATTAGAGATACTGCATAGTTAAACTTTGCATTGCATTTACAAGATAGGAGAAAATGATATAGGGCTTCCACACTGATAGCGATATGTATTCTATCGGTATATATTGTATAGCCTAGAATTCTAAATTTACCACTGTTGACTTTTATGAACTCGTAACATAAACCAACGTACAAAAGAAACGTAGAGCGAGCCTACGGGAATGAGCCGTGACGACGTGACATGCCGATGCACAACAAACGCCCGCGAATCGTGTAACTTTTGGAAGCGAGAAAAGTATATAATTCTAAACGTATAAAATGAATGAATTTTCCTGTAAATTTGCATTAGGTAATACGGTATGTTTTATCAAAACATATACTTTAAAATATATTGAGTAATTTATAGAGCGCGTGTATCAATCAATCAATCAATCAGCCCACCGCAGTCCATGACTGGACATAGGCCTCTCCCATTTTACGCCACAACATCCGGTCTTTCGCCTTCCGTGTGTATATTAAGTTATAATTGTAAGCAGCTTAGTGCAGCTATGAATATTGTAAATATTTATATATAACTACTTATATAGCCACACAATATTGTATTTTCATTTGTGTCAAAGAGTTGAAGATTTAAGTAAGCAACAGTTTTTAGTAGCAGTATGAACATACAAATTATTTTTATGGGTGTTCCAAATGATTACACTCAGGGCTTTAGGCTGCTAGTGCCGAGAGAGCTTTATTTACATATACTCTAAGCATAAACCATTTTCATATGGCTACTGTCATACTATCTTCTTTTACTTTGACAAAGTTAAGTAAAGTTACAAAAATTGTTTTATTCAAGAGTCTTATGGACCGTCGTATTTTACTTAGTTTGTAAAATAACTTAAGCTACAGGGAAAATAAGCATCAATAACACACATAAGAAAGGCATATCCTAATGTATCTATAATAGGTATACATCATACATATGCCGGCGAGTTTATCATAATCTCTTTGTAATTATTAGATACTTGATAAGCACACACGTACAATACACGTAATTTATTTAATTTTTCTTGTTACCAAATCATACTTTTTATATTTTTATTCATACCGTTTTTATTACCTGATGTAAATAAAGCAGGTATAAATATTATCAAAAGCTCAAATATTACCATAACACATTATTTTTCAAAAAATATAGACACAGCCATCATTATTTCAACTTGTAAACTTGTAAATAGCTAGAAGTTTTTGATGTTCAAATTGTACAAAATTGACGCGAGTCATAAGTTCAATAATAGACGGCAGCGGTGCGTCTCGTGCGATCACGCGACCGCTTGCATAACGTAACAACTCGACATCATTTAATAAACAATAGCTGGTTATGACTCATCTATATAGGGTTTAATGTCGCCTCTCTCATTCGTCGGATATATAATAATTAATGTCAGAATAAGCAGCTCGGTTTTGATTACTCTATCGCAGATTATAGAAAACTAAGTTTGTGCTAGTAAAACTAAAAACGTTTGCTGGTACCAAATCGCTAAAATTATATTTTAATGTGATTGACTGTCTTGTTTCAGTAGTATACGTAACTGCATGCATTTCTGCAGTAATCGGGCAATGTATTATGCGTTTTCTGTCAGGTAATTAGCAGCAGGAGCTGTATGGAGGTTGAAAATAAGGCCGAACTTACACCTTCACTTGGAAAGCGAGCTTCAAATGACGATCCTATTAAAATCTATGACAAACAAAATCGACATGGTATTCGTTAATATATTGAAGTTTGCTTAAATTATAATCTCATCCTTAATTCGATTTACCTCGTAATGTATAGCATATAATTTCTAGACAACCTGAAAATAATAAAGCAGGTAAAATATAAATTACGTTGATCTGGATACTGGATGTAAACATGCGTCTAATTGTCAACTCTTGAAAACACGTTATACGAGATAATAGAATATAAAAAACTTGTAGAGTATTTAGGTAGAAGAGTTACAATAATAACTGCAAGAAGAAAAACGATTCCGATCTCATATCCTGCCTCTTTTCTAGACAACAAGTACTAACAAGTTCAACGTCGTGCCTATTGCGTAAGCTTAACATTTTTACGATCGGAACAATTAACTTCGAGCGAGGGCAATTATATTTTTTATGTTTATAATACCGCCTTCAACGGTATTATGCCGCCGGATTTGTTTCGTTATGCCAAATATTTCTAATAACTTATTGCCGGATAACAATTTTCTTTCTAGGACGACGTATTTTTTTATTTAACGTGTAGGCTACCATTATGCCTTATTTCAAAGTCCATTCACCGGTTGGTTTACGCATGTCAAGTAGCAACTTGTTCTATGTAGTTTTATCCCTAAATTTTCAAGTGTTGGAATGCCAAATGTATTGTGTGGGGCTGCCAGTATGCCGCTGCGACTATACACGTTAAACATTTAGTTAGTAATTAGTAAAAAGTTAACAGTCGTTAATCCGTCCATCGGCGTATAGATGCCCGCATTCAGACACCATGCTTTTATCATGTCTCGGTAAGGTTAACAAAGTAGGACTTAGCTAAAAATGGTTTGTCATTAAGTCATTATAAAACTCAGAACGTTTTTGGCATTCAGACTATCATCATATTAACCATATTCAATTTACTGATGTATCTTATTTTGTCATAGATTTTGATTACAATCAACATTGCATGAGACAGAAATGAATTCATGGCACAGTGACCAATCATTTTTATCTTTCGCTCTAACGGTAGAGCGACTTCTTTTTTCAAGGCTGGCATCAAGCCAGTGATATCCTGAGGCAAAATATGTAACCGCTCCTGGAAAACCAGGTCGTTGCAAGCATCTATACATTTCGGTAACCGATTATCAGACGAATCATTAACTTGTCATTAAAACTTAGACAAATAAACATACATCAAAAGTTCAAGGAACGGACGTATCGTGTTGTTCACTCGTGAAAACAGTTTTTGACCTTATACGAAGCGATTCAAAGTTTTATTATATACATACATTTTCGTTTATTATGACGAACTCACATTACACATTTGTAAGGAACATTCAATTCTATTAGTACTAGAAGTAGAGCGACGCGACGTGGCGATATAGAATGATATTTATTAGTCGCGTGTTAAGTCGCAGTTCGGGCTTAACCATTGTGTAACGCGCGATACGCACCCAACTTGCATAGGGCGACCACGGCTTAAAAATACATTAAAATTCGGATGTCATAAAAAAATTGGGGCAGTCTTTGGGGACTGCCAATGCGTAGGACGCACCATTTCTGAGATATTGTTAATATTCTAAAATAATTCAAAAATGGAAGCGTGGAAGCGTGACGATGACGAAGCGTGACGATGACGCGAGTTCTATGATTTTTGTTCACCCAAGAAGTGCTCAACGCGCCTAAAGAAGTTTTCACTTCAAAAATTGTTTCTTGCGTCACCCGTTAAAACACATTAAAATAATATTGAAATATGATACCATAAATAAATACTTAGTGGTGTCATATTTTTATTATAGTTATGTATTTATAATGACAGTAAAAACTAATGTTACTAGTGTCATTAGTTTTTATTGTTTATATTTTATAATGATTTTAAACTAACTATTGTATTTATTACGACGTGTATCCTGTTTCTTAAACTAGTTATTTTGAAATCTTAGAAGTCTATTAAATTTGCCAAAGGTCTACAAATATGTTTCTTATTTGTCATTAACAAACTAAGCTAACAGTATGACAAGTTATTAAAAGTCCAGGATTTGATGATCATCTGAAAATGTATTAAAAGCGGATTTATGTAATGCAATTACACTTGTAACACAAGCATTAGGCTAAGTTGGAAGTGTTGATAAAAATACTAGTCATTTGTAACCCAAATTAGCTACTACATCATATTCATAATCCAACGCAAGAAATAATCTGTTGTACATATAATTTAAATATGAACTAAAAGCCTACCCTCAAGAAGCAGTCGCGAGTCTATAAAATACATACATATATAGATTCACGCCTGTTTTATGTTGTTTTATAAAAATATGTGTACATATTATATACAAAAAGCTTGGTAACCCTACATTTGGCGCTGACGACGTCTTACCGAAATACCGTACCTTGGATATTTTTCACTAATTATATTATTGGACACAAGCACGCTATTGCACGGTTTATTAAATTAGTGCGTACAGCCTTATCTGTGCCATGTCGCGTAGTTGACCTTACCACTGGTAATTCTGATTAAATTATATCTAAACCGTACAAAATGTACAAATTGTACGACATTATACTGTGAATATATTAAATAGTAAATTAAACTGTTATTTTTACTGACACATTATGTAGCTTATCTGTTGTAATCTGCTATTAAATATAAAATGGAGTAAGGTAAATTTAAAGGTAGCTAAAATTAAGGTAAATTAGTTTAGATTTTATAAATAACTGAAACGTATTTTAAGGATCTCAGATATAATATGTAATATTTTTTTTTAAGTTTTACCTAAATTGAATAAACTAATTAATTACATACACTCACGGTAGCTTGCCATTCTATATATGTGACGTACGTACCTAAACGTTTTGTAACGACGGTTACCTTTTTAACCTTGCAAGGCTGGTTTCTAAGCGTTATAATCATAAACCACCTACGTGATACTTAGCAAGCCTTTGGTGTTTGTTTAAAGTTGATTTTGGGTTCGTTTTATTTGTTAGAAAATGTTAGAGTATGAAAGTGATACCTATAGATTTTTGAAGTGAAAACTTATTTAGCGGCGTTGTGCACTTTTTTGTGATGGGTAAAAAATGTTAAACTCGCGTCAGGACACGTGACCTGATCGAAAATTCGTAAGAAGGAGGGAGAATTGTCAAACTCGCGTCAGGACACGTAACCTGATCGAAAATTCGTAAGATGGAGGGAGAATTGTCATGTTTGTGTACGATAGCGCAATAAATGAGTATTGTATTTTCCACATAAATGATAGTACTTTTATACTGATAATTAAAGCAATTCGTGCAAAGTTATTCCCTAACCATTCCAAAATATCAAAAATGCACAACGTTAATATTCAAGTTTTCACTTCTGCCGGAACTCCCGGAGTGCAACCCGTTTTTTATTAGAGATTTTCACGATAGCAGTGAAAATGCACGACAATATTCTTGTTTCATTACGTTGAAACTTAAATACAACTGACATACCTAATCAATGTAATTAGCTACTTGAACTAAGTAGGACCCTAACGGTAGTATTGTCAATTTAATATCAACATTTTTTTTAAGAAATACTATTACAGTCAGATAGCTCAATAGAGACTAGGTGTTCCCGCGGTTTCACCCGCACTTATCGTTACTGCGCCGCCCCCGTAGGTCGTAGCGTGATGTTATGGTATATCTCGATAAATAGGCTATCCAACACTAAAAGAATTTTTCATATCGAACCAGTAGTTCCTGAGATTAGCGCGTTCAAACAAACAAACAAACAAAATCTTCAGTTTTATAATATTAGTATAGATTTGTTATAATATTCCAATTTAAAATTTACGTTCGAACTAAAAACTGTAGCTGCAGAATAAAACCAGTATTTATCGGTATAATTTATATTTCGAACGTACGTACACAACAACTATTAATCAATCACATCAAGTTGACTACTTCGATCCCCTGTCACTGTTTCTGAAAAGCTTCCGCAGTGAGCCCTCTAGATTATTAGATCTATTTATGCTAGCTAAATAAATAACAGTCGATATTTCTGTGTAGGTTTGAACTCGGTTAAATAACACAATTTATATAACATAAAGGAAATTTAAACATACGATATGATTAAATTTTCAGCAAAAATATTATGCAAATAATTTATGTTTCTAATTTTAAGCTTTATTTTGAATAGCGTTGACTTAATTTAAATATAAAATATACAAATTAAATGTTAGTTGGCTAAGCTTCCATAACCAGAGCCTACTACAATAAGAAACATCATTTACAAAAGCTAGAGGCTTCCGGAAGAGCAGCGATAGCTCAGTGGGGAGACCAACATACTGCAATGCAGAGGGTCTCGGGTTCGAACCCACGTCGCGCACCTCTGAGTTTCGGAAGTTATATGACTTTTCGAAATTATGTGCGTATTGACCTGCCATGAACATCTATGGCAATCGTTATTGGGAGAGTGTCGACACAAAAGATCCCTCTGAGTCAAAGTGTCGCCCGTCTGCACTGACTGGTCCCCACATAAGATAAGATAGAGGCTTCCGGGTCGCAATTAGGAAACAATAATATCTATCCTCAAATCAGTTTCATCACTAATAATTAGTCATCGTACTAGACCCGCTCTTGATATAATTACTGTGCCATAAGGGGTTGTACAAACATTCAAACAACGGACACAAAGAACACCCAGGTTCAGAACAACTACATATTACTCACATAAAAAATTGTCTCGTGTGGGGTTCGAACCTACAACACTCGGCAACCGTACAATTTAAGTAAAAAAGGGCATTTATAAATGTGCTTTAAAGAAATTGTAATACATAAGATCATTTTATTTCTTTAGTTATTTGTGTGGTAATATTGTGACATTCGCTCTGTAAACAAATTGATATCCTCTTAATAATGAAATCTTTGTTCTTAACCGTTATTTCGAAATTTCATATAATTACAATATATAAAAAAAAATTGTAATATTGTATATAATATTCTAATGGAACGACTCGATATTATATACGACATTATATCATAATATCGAGTCGTTCCATTAGCTATTTGAATTTTTTGAAGTTATTTGGTTTGAATTAAGAAACCATTCAATTCAATGATTAGTTGAGTTCATATTGATTGTACCAAGTGTATTGTCGAGTGAAAGATATGACATCAAATTGAATAGATCGACAGCTGTCTGTGTGAGTACCACGATGTTCTAAATCCTGAATAATTTAGATTCAAAAGTCGACTCTAATACAATGAGGAATAAAAAGCTAGACATAATGACAATAATGTCTTTAAAATATGCTTTTAAAATATATGTGTTTATTAATGCGTTCTGTATTAACGTAATTTGTGATAGAATAAACATATTTCATCTATTTTAATCTATAATAATATTATTAAGCTGAAGAGTTTGTTTGTTTGGTTGAACGCAATAATCTCAGGAATTACTGGTATTACTGGTTCGAATTGAAAAATTATTTTAGTGTTGGATAGCCTATTTATCGAGGAAGGTATAGCCTACATAACATTACGCTACGACCCACGGGGGCGGCGCAGTAACTATAAATGCGGGTAAAACCGCGGGCGCATCTAGTGTAAAATAATTCTATGGTATGCTACGCATGTGAAAAATAGCTCATTAAAACATTAGTATTAACATAAGTTGATTGAATATGTAAATTAGGACAAAGTCAAAAGTTTCTAAATTATGTTAATGTAGCATAGAATAAACGTTACGAATCATTGGAAGGCGGCATTATTATACTAATTGGATTTTCTAAAACATTCTACTATATTTTTAATTAATTTTGTTTGATTTTCATAGTTTCGGAGGTAATCAGTAAGTTATGAGTGGGGTGAGGCAATTTTATACGCGAGTGCGTAGAACATTGCGCATTTTAAAGTCAATAATCAATTGATCGTATTAAAGTGAAATGCCTTAATTATTTAAAGGTTTTAAAAATATACGTCGGCTGTTATGATTACTAAATAGGCGACAGGTAGTAGTTCTGTTAAGGATGCCTTCTGGGCACATCCCATGCAACAAGTTTAAATTCTTGATGGGTATTAGTACCTCACCCAATCGTGAAGTCTGTGAGGTGATTGATGACATATACCATGTGTTGATGGACTGTGACCGGAATACACAAGAGAGATAAACTGTGTTTGATGGATTTGAAGTGGGGGCATGTAATAGCATCTTAGTCTCTCCGATGTCAGAAATGGCTAAGATTTTGTGCTGTGTGTTATATATTATCTCAGTAGTAGTATAGAGAACGTAGTCAATACCCATAAGTAAATACAAATTAATAAGATGTTTGTTATGGCGGTGCCATTATCACTAAGTGACAAAGCTCCCTAAAAAAGATAAATAAAATAATAAAAAAGAAGACTACTAGTACTAAAACATTGAGTTTAAGTATGTACTAGCAACCCTACCCAGCTTGGGACGGTTAGTACAAGACCTTAACAAATTATAGGTACATCTCAACTCGATAAATTATCTTCCTCATAAATCACTCTGTCTATTGGTGAAAACCGCATGAAAATCCGTCCAGTAGTTTTTGAGTTCGTCGCGAACAGACAGAGAGAGAGACGCGGCGAGGACCTTTGTTTTATAATATGTAGCGTTTATGTATTAGAGGAGACAACTCAATAACATTCATTAGAGTGCATGCTCTTAAACGTACTTAGTCCGATTCGAACCGTATGGTTACTAAAACAACACGCAACAAATAATTAAGCAGTATCGCAATACATATCCTAACTAATGTTATAAATGCGAATGTAAGTTTGTTTGTTTGTTACGCTTTAACACTTTAATTACTTGACAAGATAATCATGAAATTTAAAAACATACACGTAGTCAAGGGAACAGAAAAGCACACAGGGTACCGTTCATCCAAAAAAAGTAATTTTACTAACCAACCTTACCTATGTAAGTACATTCATACGAGTGAAAGACAAAATCTAGTAAAATCTTATTTGTATTACCTATATATCTATTACAGAATATTAAAATTTTGTATTCAAGCCTATTGTTGTTATAAACCATGCGCTTATAGTACGTATGTAACTCAATGGCTAAGAACCTTATTAATAACGCATTAAATTAAAAAGTAAACTATTATTTAGCGGAACTTGAATTCTAACACAATAAAAAATACTTTGTAACTTCATCCATAAGCTTAAAATAATTTTATAAATCTGTCAAGACCTAAGTGCTAGATATAATTAAAAAGCTATTCCGTCTAGCCACCGGTGTTCTGCTGCGACTCCTCAGGTTAATTTAAAATATATTAGGAGCTTTTTGAGAATTTGTGACCAATTCAATGTTACCAATTCATACCTATAAGCTGTCTATCATGTTGCCAATAAGCCGTCGCTCATAACATAGATGAATACACGTACTATATATAATACTCCATAATCAATAAATCAAACGATCTAGTAGAAACCCCAATTAGATTCAATTCGATTGAATGTAGGACACTTTTCGGGTTGTGCCGCTATTTGTACGAGCTTCTGAGATAAGGCGCCATATTCCACTTCAGTACTTCCTCTGACAACATCTTTGAGAACATCAATAGGTCTTACAACTAGTAATATCAGCCTTGTATATAAACTCTCCCACTGCTGGGCACGGGCCTGTTCTTACTGTGAGAAGGGTAAGGCCATACTCCACTACGCTTGTAGACTACACATATCTTCGAGAACCGTTAACAAACGATAATAATTAACTATTTACTATAATAGTTCGTAACTATTTTATATCGTCGTAGTCTATAGTGCAACAATAGCAATTCAAATTCTGTTTGATTGTATTTTTTCTCAATTAAAATTATGTGTAGGTATGGAGATACAAAAAAAAAATTTTTCATTTTCTTAATATGTACGTAGAAAAGTCAGAAGACTTGCGTCTCGTATTCAATATTCGAGACCTGTACGGGGCAGAACAAAGTCTTCTTACGACTATAGCAATTGATAATAATTTATCGATACACCTTAAATTTACAAGTCATATACTATAGCCGAAATGCCACGATAAGTACATAAACATAAACCTTAAAAGCTACGAGGGAATCAATAAAAGTAGTTACAGTTCAATGTGTGCATTCACATAAACGCAAGAAAATATTGTTTGAACAAGATACCCTTGGCATTTCTTTTGGATGTTAGTGCAAGATTGCACGACGCAAGAAAAACGGTAAAGGTTACCTTCAAAACAACCTGACATTGTTCTGCACCAAGATATACATGACCTTTGCAATTTTTACTAACTATTGATTAAGCATTTGTATGAAGACAGCAAGATATTATATTACTTTAAAATACCTCTAAATTTCGCTTTTTTGAAAGGCGGCATTATTATACTAATTGCATTGTCTAAAACATTCTATTATATTTGTAATTAAGCTTTGCTTCATTTCCATATTTGCTATTTCTGTATGTCGTTTATTCTGCATTGGAGCTACAGCGAATAGTATTCTTATACAGAAAAGTTTATGGGTGTTTTAGCAAAATTACATACATTACTTTATATTTTAAAATAGAGCAATATAATTCAAAAACATTTTAGAAGATTGCTTATGTAGATGGTGTATTTAATTGTGCTCGAAAAACAGACATGTGTATGTACGTAATTATGTAATTTTACTCGCATCTTAAACGATATATCAAATCTATGAGAACTAGTGTTCAGAAGCCTTAGGGCCTTCGCTGCCTTAAGCGGGTGCACGGAGCGGGCGCCCGCGCGGCGTGCTGTTTTCTATTATTTTCTATTATCCGCGTGCGATGGGAGACCCGCCTGACACAGCGCTACTCTAAGGTTGATAGTAGAAAACAGCACGCCGCGCGGGTGCCCGCCCCGTGCACCCGCTTACCGCAGCGAACGGCCTTATGAGCCTTTTACCTTAAGAGGGATAGCGCAACACCCATTACTGTATTATTGCAAATGTGCCCACACAATCTATGGCGCCAACCGTCAGTTCAACATGCATACTTATTCATTTAAGGAGAAAGCAAATACCAAATAAAACATGGATTTCACTTTACGATATCGACACGCGTTGCAAGTATGCACAATTTAGCACCTTACAATATCAATGGCAAATAAAAAGTTTTAAATTCAACAAAACGTTATTCGGTATAAACATTTTGAAAAACAAGTAGGAGCGTGTTCCATTATAATTTAAACAGTCGTAATAATGGGAATGCCGTCTGAAAGTCACTTTCGTTCGGTGAAACGAGATGGTTGTATACAGTTGCATGTTTGTGCGAGTGGGAGGGAATTGAGGGTCGGACGGATTGGCGTGCGTGGCGGCAGTATCGGGCCCGCTCGACTCAGATTTAATTATCGGGACAGCGGGACAGAATTACACTTTTAGAAAGTGTTTCTGCTACTTTGTGGTGAACTTGTCTATGTACTAATACCGGCAGATTCAATAGAGGTCAATCGGTGAACTTTCTAGCTTATTAACTCAGTGTATTTACATATTCATGTGGGAATTTGTGGAAACACTTGAGCGGGGGCGTCTAGCTCGTAAATAAGTAACTTCAGTAAGCTTTTGCAAGTTTAATTAGGCTTAAGTAAAGTTTTATAGCCCACGCATTGCGCGGGCAATCATCTCGTTTCGTGTTTGAATTTTACCTACCGTATGAATAACAATCAAAGCCCACGGCTTCTTTCGCATAAACTATAAGTTTATGCAAATAAGGGCATCGACTTTTAAATTAAAAATGTTAATTGGAACATTATTGATACCTACAGACATAGATCATTAACCTTTATTTTTCAGTGTATTATCACTATCTTAATGCTAATACACCTATGTACAAAATCTCGACTTTGTGTCTCGGGGTGGAGACCTGGTTGCCTATAACACAGGCTCCGGCCTAGCTTAAGCTCCAGTCTCCCACCATGTTCCTTGTGTTTTAGTTTAATATTATGCAATTTGTATCTTTTGTCAACATTGTAAATATTGTGGCGAGAAAAATAAACATTATTATTATTATTAAAAATAAAAAACAACGGGTTGCACTCCGGGAGTGCCGGCTGAAGTGAAACTTGAATATTAACGTTGTGCATTTTTGATATTTTGGAATGGTTAGGGAATAATTTTGCACGAATTGCTTTAATTATCAGTATAAAAGTACTATCATTTATGTAGTAAAATACAATATTCATTTATTGCGCTATCGTACACAAAAATGACAATTCTCCCTCCGTCTTACGAATTTTCGATCAGGTCACGTGTCCTGACGTGAGTTTAACATTTTTTACCCATCACAAAAAAGTGCACAACGCCGCTAAAGAAGTTTTCACTTCAATAAAAAAAAACATTTTAATTATATTTAAAAGTTTTTAATATTTTGTGAGATGGTCAGTACGTCTGTTAGTTCTCCATAATGTTCTCTTAAATATGTGAACATTTCCAAACTGGGCACGCGTGGTGAAAATTTGCCTAGCTCTTTTCATAGTGAGAAGCCACCAGTACACGCTACCCAGCGATGAAACAGTTAACAAACAAGTCTTATTTACATTACTTACCGTAAACATATTAGTAGCTATCCCGTCATTATCAATGCGATTGATCTGTTAAGGTCGATGCCCCAGCAGTTTAAATATTTACGCGATCCAAACATGGTGTAATGGATCAAGATGATTTATGTGTAATTTGTAATGTGTAAGTCTGTAAACGCATCCATGATAAAATAGTTAAGGTGTTCCTCAGTAAAGGTAACGTTAATAATAAGTAAGAATAATGCGAGCTGATGCTTTCGAAACATTTTACTCTTTTATAACGATGCTGACAGTACGTGTAGGCCGAACACCATTGAATTGTGCCCGAGTACACTGTTTGTGGTATGGTTTACCATATAGCAACAACTGTTGACACAAACACAACACTCGATCTGGATATACACATTGGTATATGTACATTACGTACATATGTGTACATAGGCATGTATAAGTATTCTATGCAATTCAGCGGCCAGTCTATAGATGGGTGACCGCTTAGTGGTATTTCATTTGAGCGTCTCCGTGCTTCGGAGGGCACGTACAAAGTCGGTCCCGGTTGTTGTCAAATTGATAGCAGTCGTTAAGCCATGTCAGAGGCCTACGGGCGGCTTGAACAACTCTTGATAACAGGTTGACCACTAACCACACGAAAAGAAGAAGAAGAAGCTATGTATTGTACATGACTAGCTTAGCTTACTATTACGTAAAACGTACAATCAAATTCTAGTATACATCCATACATAGTATAGACCAGAGGTTTCCAGACTTTTTTCTCAAAGACCACTTTCAAAATTTAGCTGGTTCCGGTGGACCCCCTGCAGCTACATTTCTACCTTATTCCTTGGCGTTCGTAAAATTCTCGGGACTGAACTTTTTTTTTAGTCATTCACTACCGAAAAATCGCTAGGTTCGAGTCCGCTTTAACAGTCGTTGAGCTTCTTAAAATATTAACTGCCTACATTGATAGGTGAAGTCAAGCCAACATTTTAGTTCTTCACTATCGAAAGCAAATAAATTTTCGTGGACCCCCGCTTACGAATTGAGAACCCTCATTTTTTGTCACGCCAACGTAAACCCCCGTCGAGTCCCCCGTAGACCCCTGCGGGTCCACCTGGACCACTTTGGGAACTAGGGGTCTATACCCTTAGTCTATACTCATGCTGGTATATTCATGTATCTTATATTATCTTATGTGGGGGCCAGTCAGTGCAGACCGACGACACTACGACACTTCGATCCAGTGGGATCTTTTGTGTCGACACTCTCCCAATAACGACTGCCATAGATGTTCATAGCAGTCGGGACCAACGGCTTAACGTGCTTTCCGAGGCACGGAGCAGGCGATAATTGTCATTCAATACGCACATAATTTCGAAAAGTCATATAACTTTCCGAAAGTCAGAGGTGCGCGACGTGGGTTCGAACCCGAGACCCTCTGCATTGTCGTCTGTTGGTCTCCCCACTGAGCTATCGCTGCTCTTGTATTCATGTAAAAAGAAATATTGCAAACTCATCTGCCAAGTATTTTTTTAGGTCCCACGTTTCAATACCGGGCCTATTATATTATCGGTTTTTTCGGGCACATTTCTAGATCGTTAGCTACTACTAAGAATTTCCTAAAAAAACCCATAGCCCCTATCCTATCCGGTCATTAAACCTGACGTTAGCATGCAAACATAGTGCAATCTTATTATTATTTTTGTTTTTATAGCTTAAGGGGGCAAACGAGCACACGGATCGCCTGATGGTAAGCGATTACCGCCGCCCATGGACACCCGCATCCCCAAAGGAGTTACAAGTGCGTTGCCAGCCCTTTAAAAAGGAATGAAGGAGGGAAAGGACAAAGGAAAGGATAGGAAAAGGATCGGGGTAACTAGGCCTCCGGCTCTCTCACTCGCCGATACGAAACGCAACAGTACGGGTACCGTTACTTCATGCCGGTATTCTGTGAGAGTGTAGTACCTACTACCCCGGTCGATTCGGCCCATTCATGCTGAAACCAGCCAGGATCTACTACCTTATGTCATTTAACCAGTCTATAGTAAATAAAATAAAATGCTTTACGTAGAAAAGACTGCATGCCTCTACTGGCTCTGTTGTATAATTAAATCCACGGCAACATAGTAAGTAACCAATTCGTGAATTAATTCTTCTCTTATTTTACTGTAACAGTTGTGGAAGAAAATAAAATCGCGTTTACTAAGTCCACACTCTTGGTTGAACATACATTGTTGTTTTCAGTTGAGTGAAGAAAATATAAACGTTTTATTGGTCTCATCGGGCGTCTACTTTGAATTTTTATTGTTTACTGTTGTATTGTTTCAATTGAGGAAATTACATAATATATTATACATATTACATATGATGAGCTTGATTTTTCCCGCGGCTTCGCTCGCGTTGATCTAGATTTTCTCAATAAATTTCTATCCCTTGAGAATAGTACTTTTTTCTGGATTAAAAGTACCCTATGTCCTATCATGTACCCCTAATAACGTGTATGTGAAATTTTATGTTGATTGATTTAGTAATTAAGGCGTCAAAGTGTAACAAACAAACAAACAATATCACATTCACATTTATAATATTAATTAGAGTTATTAAGGTTTTGTATTTATTTCTGTGGCGTTCGTATGTGTTTTATGCCGATAGGTAGCCATTTAGCATCAACTTTTTTTTCGATAACTACCAATTATAACTGACGTAAACCCAAGTTTAACTCAAGAATTTAAATAAATAGTAACACATATTATAATCTGTTTACTTTTAACAATATCTCACGTAATTGGAAACGAGCCTACTGCTCTAATGCGGTTGTACTCATTTTCTATTTCACTATTTAATAGTTATGTCAGCAGTTATATACAATACTTTGTCGCATTACTTTCTAAAGCACAATTTCACATGCCAGAATAGAACAATATTAGTGCCTAAATCATTCTCTAAAGAGTTATTACAGCCATTTACATAGTAATATTTTACCAAATAAATAAATGTTCACTGTTTTCTCCAAAAGCAATAAAACATTCAAGTGGCTATACGAAGGCCTTGGTACAGGTTTAAAAAGTAAAGAAAATAGTAAAAAGTATCGTAAAGTTTTATTGTAGAGCGCTTTATCTAAATAATACACCTGGGCGGGCGGCGCAGCGTTGGTGGGAGAGCAGGCTGAGGGCGGGGAGTAGGGCACGAAGGCTGTTTGCAATAAATCGCGCGTTATCTGCGCCCGCGTCACGCGCCTAAATACCTTAATTGCCATTGTAATTAATTAAATATATTCACGTAAACCTTATTGTTGAAAAAGGTTATAAATATGCTTTGCTTTGCCCTTTATTTCTGTTAAATTAAATTACTGTGTGAATGTAAGCGCTTCTACTAAAATAAAGCTTAACCTAATTATGTACCCGAAGGGAAAATCGTCGACGTAAGACACCTTCATAACGCACTTGACTGACCAAATGGCGCAGTGGTTTAAGAGATCACATGGCCACCACCAGAGAGCCGACAGTTGTAGCTTCAAACCCCAGACGAAACAAAAATTTGTATTATCCACAAATTGTTATACTACGATTGATTGTGTTCAATGTTTGTAAAGTTTTCAACGATATGAGACCAAAAAGAGCATGTCTTTAAAAAAGTGACACGTACAAAGTATGATTTATTCTCGAATTAATATGGGGGAGCCGATGGCTGTTTGCTAGATACATTAGCAAGATAGAGAGTATAGATTTACTACTGAATTACTAATATCTACCGAATTGCAACTTTGTTTTGTTTTGAAGCATAGCAATTGAATTCAGAAACAAACTAAGAAACATTACTATGTTGCGATTGTGATTCAAGTCTTCGTGTCGAACTGTTTCATAGAATTAACTTTATGAACCAGTACTATAATGCGATACGCTACGGAAACAAAGTACAGCTACATGAGTAGCTGAATATTGAACAAATTTGTAGCAACATTCAACTTAAGAAAATTTACTTACTATTATGCTATAGTAAGTACTTAATAAATTGTAATTAAAATAACTCTACTTTTACTGTTACTGCAATAAAAGTGGAGTTATTGTGTATGATAAATCAATATTTATCATACACGATAATGATAAATCGATAAACACTTGTGAGATTATGAATTGTCTTGAAATGATTATTGACTTATGTCGCTGACATGAGCAGCGATAGCTCAGTGGGGAGACCAACAGACTGCAATGCACAGGGTCTCGGGTTCGAACCCACGTCGCGTACCTCTGACTTTTGGAAGTTATATGACTTTTCGAAATTATGTGCGTATTGATTGACAATTATCGCCTGCTCCGTGCCTCGGAGAGCGTGTTAAGCCGTTGGTCCCGGCTGCCATGAACATCTATGGCAGTCGTTATTGGGAGAGTGTCGACACAAAAGATCCCACTGGGTCGAAGTGTCGTCGGTCTGCACTCACTGGCCCCCACATAAGATTAGATAAGATATGTCGCTGACTATACCCAACATGTTATTACTTTTTTATTAGCCGAAAATACGTCTATCTCGTTGATCATTGAAACGATTAAATGAAATGATAGATAGCTTAAAATTTAATACCAAAGAACTACGGTAAGTTATTAATTAATTGATTTTACTCGATATTAAAAAAAAGGCGTCGTTAACAAATTGTAATATTTATATTTAAAAAAATAAGTTTCTCCTTACAATAGTTGTTTCTAACTATTTCTATATTTTTATTAGGTACTAATTTTTATTATACAGCCACAAAGACATTTAAAATTTTATTTACGCGAGGCATAGATCAAACGCTATGCACGCCTTATATTGGTAAGTGATGAGGCGCCTACTCGTCGGCCGTCACATTGAACTCTATACTGAAACCAACAAATTAATTCACGAACTGAAACGTCTGTGTTGTGGTTGAAACTCGAGATGCTACGTAGCCTACGTAGTGCAACGGGTGCCGTAAAGGATTGACCTTTTAACACGAGCTTAGTTAGGTACTCCTTAGTGATAGTTAAATTGCAAATAACTCGTCTATTAATATATTTCTTCTATTAAAATTTCACTCACAATTAAAACACACAATTTATTGTTTTGTTCTTTTATAGATCTCACATCTATAGTGCAAGAGGCTATCGTTGACTATCATTAATATGGTGACGCTATAAATGAACTGCTCACTTGCGAAGTACATACACTTTACAGAAAACTGGCGTAAGAAAAATAATAACTAAGCGAATGTTTTTTCACTAGTTTGGAGGCATTCTATAGAAAATAAATGTCTAAACCAACGAGCGTGCATTCGAGAATGCTAAAAGTAAATTAAGTAAGAGATTCGCCAGAATCGTGGCAAGTGAAAGTCTGTAATCTGCATATTATGCCTCTTTCCGGGAGCGTGTGCACCACGTGAACATCAATGTTTGTAATACAGGGCAATATTTCTGTCTTAGCAGCATATATATGCTGCTAAGACTATTGCCCTACTTAATAACAGTTTAGAATATTGTTATTGATAACTCTGTAGCTCGACAATAGCTACAAAACAAACCAAACAAGGAAAATCGGTTAGAAAACAGAGCAAAAAACTTACTTTAACTTACTGAACTGTTCTGTCTTTGCCTTTATATATCTATATATTAAAGGCAAAGACAAAACAGTTATTTTTTATATGGCTAGGATAAAGCCAAAACTAGTAGGTAAGTGTTAAGTTAACTTAATAACTATTTAGGAACAAATGTAAAAGAGTAGAAAAATGATGGAAATTATGAATTTATATAATACTAGATGTTCCCGCGGTTTCACCCGCGTTTATCGTTACTGCGCCGCCCCCGTGGGTCGTAGCGTGATGTTATATAGCCTATAGCCTTCCTCGATAAATAGGCTATCCAACACTAAAAGAATTTTTCAAATCGAACCAGTAGTAATCACGCAGAATAAACCAGGAGAAACATCGTTTGTACTATGTCTGGAATGGGTAATTATTTTGCTGCGATGTTATTTTAAAACTGCTATATCTCCTAAGATATTCATTGAAATCGAATGATGTAAAGGGCAATTTTGTTTTAAATTAAATACTTGTAATGAATAACGTATTTATTTGGATAAGGATTAATATCATGTTTATAAAAATACCTTCGCAAATAATGCATTATTTTAGAACAAATTTCGTTAGCATAAAAATGGTTATAGTGAGCCAACCTTAAAAAATAGACATATGCTGTCACGGACTTTATTTTAGA
Organism: Catocala sponsa; assembly: GCA_963564715.1. Taxonomy (NCBI): domain Eukaryota; kingdom Metazoa; phylum Arthropoda; class Insecta; order Lepidoptera; family Erebidae; genus Catocala; species Catocala sponsa. Next base: position 21,953,378 of record OY751334.1, on the reverse strand, counting down.
ACTTTTAAAGGGGAACAATTGTGTCATACATGATGTTTGCGAAACTTTAACTGTTTACGCAGCGCACGCAGCGGAAGCTCTCAAAAGGAAAAAATACTCTCCGATTTTGAAACATTATTCATTGGTGCTCCGCTCCTATTAATCTTAGCGTGATGATATATAGCCTATAGCCTTTCTCGATAAATGGGCTATCTAATACTGAAATAATTTTTCAAATCCGGCCAGTAGTTCCTGAGATTAGCGCGTTCAAGTAAACAAACAAACAAACTCTTCAGCTTTATAATATTAGTATAGATACCTTTATTATCATGAAGTTTTCAAAAAATATTATGATCAAATTTCGACAACTTGTTAGTTAAAATAGACAACATCAAAACATATCACAAAACAGTACATGCATATCTAAACTCATATCGTTCCCTGAAACCTAACAATTTAATTCGCCAACACAAAGTTGGAAACGTGTGTGTTGCGGTTGTAAACTGACCCGCGTCTCCGGTGTCTGGCGTCGGACTGAAGCGGCGCGAAACGGTTTAGAATTTAGATTATAGACCGCCGAACCCGACCTTTGAACACGTGCCGTGTAGGGTAACGACAGACCTGGAATTCTGTTGTCATTCGATGTACTAGTTTGAAATATTTGAAGTACAAGCTATGATTTTATAATACAGCATGTAACTATTAGGCGTGGTCGCATTTGAGGTCGTCTAATAGACCCTACGCTTAAAGTGAACATAAAAAAAATATGGAAAATCATAATTATTTACTATTATTATATAGGTATAAATAATGAATAATTTATGTACAGATATAATATATTATTAATCATAGTGAAGAATTACTTTGGTAAAGTGGTTTTATCAGATAGATGAGCTAATTGGAATTAACTGTAGGTTAGGTTAAGTAGGCTTACAAGGGTGTTGATGTTATGTCCGAATTTGCCCAAAAATATCCAAGTTACAACAATAAAAAGCTAAATTACTAATATTGCGTGCAAACTTAGGACATCATACTATTTAATAGATTATTACCAGTCTATAATATAACACGTTGTATATTGAAAGTATCGAGAGATATTCCTATTCCTACTGACACCATAAACGTAAAAATTTGAATGAAGGAGGTTCGAATGTTTGTTACTTGGTCCCAGGTGTGCTATCAATGGATTTGGGTGCAATTTACAACCATGTCTTTGATTAACACGTTCCTATATATATGCTCGCAAAATTTACGCAGGCTAAGACGTAAGCAAAATCTAGTAATAAAATGTTCAATGAGAACGTTAAAACGAAAGACTGCATTGAAAGATTTGAAGCACAACCTATGATTTTACTATATCGAAACTATCAAGCGAGTCTTTCCTTAATGGTTATCGTAATAATAATACCCTTTATGGCATACTTACAAACTTTGCCATAAAGTAACAATGCCTGAGGCGACTATTAGTCCATAATAGGACCATGTTAAGAGTTAGCGAGTAACTGCCTACTACTCCAAAATGGTCGCGTAAGGCAAATGTTTTTAATCTACAGTTTCCACTATACCAGTTCATGAAACATCTATCCCATAAAACTAGTAGGTTTTATATTAAACAATAGTCTTACACCTACCGTGGACTGTTCGTGACTGCATTCAATACTGCAGTTATGGATGCACCTTAGTAGGTGTTCCACGATTCGACTGCTCGGGTGCCATAGTGGTGTAAGTGGTCACCTCGCCACGCCAGTACGTCGAGTTTTATAGATTCAAGTCCAAGCCGGAAAAATATTTCTGTGATCCACTATAGGCGTTCAGAGTCCGAGTGTACCTGCTATTTTTTGAAATGAAAACTTCTTTAGAGGCGTTGTGAACTTTTTTGTGATGGGTAAAAAATGTTAAACTCTGGTCAGGACACGTGACCTGGTCGAAAATTCGTAAGACGGAGGGAGAATTGTCATGTTTGTATACGATAGCGCAATAAATGAATATTGTATTTTACCACATAAATGATAGTACTTTTATACTGATAATAATTAAAGCAATTCGCTCAAAGTTATTCCCCAACCATTCCAAAATATCAAAAATGCACAACGTTAATATTCAAGTTTTCATTTCTGCCGGCACTTCCGAAGTGCAACCCGTTGATTTTTTTTTATATTTCAATTATTGAAAATTCCTCCGCGATACAGGAATTAAAGTTAGTTCGGTTCAAGGTATTTTAAAATAAAATAGAAGGAAGAAAAAAGAAAGAAGGCATTTTAAATTAAAAATGCTCAACGCCCTTTGGACCCGTGTTCTTGTGTAAGCTTGCCAAAAGGGCGGATATTTCGATGTAGATTTTAAGGAAAATACCCGTAAAAGAATTAAATAATAGATATAGTATAAGATTGACTCTATTAGTATAATTATAGTTTGCTAGACACAATAATAAACCTGGAATCACGTTGTAGTGAGAGTAGAATCCACATGTATACCTTTGAGAATATTCTCGAGAAGTTCACTTAGTACATAATCATCGAATTTATACATAATGGTCTTCAGTGGCGTTTTAATACAAGTTTTCTTTAGATGACCTTAAACTTTTTCTAGTTGCCATAGAACTAGGAACAATATTTTCAAAAAATTCTTTATTTAGGTCTGTGTTGGTAACCAAACAGTCTCACCTCTAGACTAAAGTTGCTATTTTGCCACGTTAGATCTAAGCGACTTAGTATTTCCTAATTAATTTTACAATGAAGATTACATAATGAATATAAGTCTCGCCCGTCTTAACGCCTGAACTCAACAAAGTACTGTCAGTTTGACAGTGCTGGAAGCGATAAAACGTGCGGTATTCCGCGACGTCCCTAATGATAATGATAAAATTAAACCTGAGCAACTTCAGCAAACGTTTGTTCTTAGATATCTCAGGTAAGCTGTTAAGAAAATCGGCTCGTTTACTTTTTAGTTACGGATATTGATATTATATTACTCCTATCAATTTAAAAGTTTAGCAAAGTTTATTTGTAATTTTTGAAGTGACAACTTTTTTAGCGGCGTTGTGCACTTTTTTTGTGATGGGTAAAACATGTTAAACTCCCGTCAGGACACGTGACCTGATCGAAAATTCGTAAGACGGAGGGAGAATTGTCAAACTCGCGTTAGGACACGTGACCTGATCGCAAATTCGTAAGACAGAGGGAGAATTGTCAAACTCGCGTCAGGACACGTGACCTGATTGAAAATTCGTAAGACGGAGGGAGAATTGTCATGTTTGTGAACGATAGCGCAATAAATGAATATTGTATTTTACCACATAAATGATAGTACTTTTATACTGATAATTAAAGCAATTCGTGCAAAATTATTCCCTAACCATTCCAAAATATCAAAAATGCACAACGTTAATATTCAAGTTTTACCTCGCCGGCACTCCCGGAGTGCTTTGTACCATTTTTACAAATAAATTACTGGTCTGATCAGCATGAAATTCTCCAGAAAAATACAACTAAAGTAAGAATTGAAAATAATATACTTTCATGTGAATACTTTATAATTACACGTGTCGTTGTCAACTACGAAGGCGAAGTATATTTATAAACTTCGTAACAAACATGAGTGAAGTGGAGAAAGACAATGATTTGGAAGATCATTAAATCATCTACTTCAAACAGATCTCATAAAAATAACTAATACGGTTAACAAAGAGCCTACGTCGGTATATCGCATTCATTTCAAAAGAACCTTTAAGAAGCATTTCTCGTTTAATGTATGTAATTAATTTTACCAACCATACAATTTAGCTCGACTCCTTATTCGGTATATACTATTAATCTTCATCGAAAAAACAAACAATGCTTGTCTTATTGCCGTCTCTTTCTAGCTAAGTGTTGTTCGTAACATATCATTACCGTATTTACTGCGCGAGACTGCTGTTGGGCCAGGAGCTGGGAACGTTTAACAACTAATAATAAACCCTTCACAATATTGATAGCTTTTAGTTTTTAATACACATCCGTTTTGTTTACTACACACATTAAATTTGATTGATAGTTTCAAGTGATGATGGATTTATTTTGATAGCAAAATATGTTAAGGGATTTTAAGTGGTGTCATAAAAATAAACCGTATATTTATCGAAAGCATTCATTGTTTATAAGTGCTGGTTTAGTTTTTATGAGAGTTTGAAACGATTGGTTATAGTCATGTTAATTGGTTTAAGAACTGACAGACGAAATGCAGCATTTTGGTGTATTAGTTAAAGATGTTTTATCTGTATCATTTTGTTAAAAATAGCCGTAAAAGTAGCATAATCAAAAAACATACATTTAAAATAAAGGCTTATAATGGATCATGTATAAAAAAAATTGTGATTGCGAATGATTCTTATTCCTTTGGTAAGCTGTATTTAATTCTTTTGTTCATTTTAGAGGGAGATGTGGCATAAAAGTGGATATAGTGACAAGAATAGAAAAGGGTATGTCAAGCTGGTTTGGGTATGTAGAAAGAATAAACGAGAAAAGACTGACTAAGAAAGTTTATAAATGTGAATGTAAAAGTAGCAAGGGGAAGACCTAGGCGAACGTTTCTCGATCAGACCGAAGACGTTCTGGACAAAGGGCAGGTTAAGAGCACCTTAAACCGGCGAGCGTGTATGAGGAATGCGATGAAAGTGAATGAAGCCAGAGAAGTGTGTCAGGATCATAGCAAATGGAAATCCGTTGTCTTTGCCTACCCCTCTGGGAATCAGGCGTGAATCTATGTATGTTGTTTGATATAAACAGTTAAGGCAAGTAGACTTACAGACATCAAGTTATCGCTATAAAGGCTTCGTTTACCTCACAAAACCTACCCCTGATTGAAGTAAAACTTACCTATTTTAGATATTTTTTCCTCATATGCTATAAAACACTTATATCAATTCTAGTTCAATGACAGCACGTAAAGTGTAATGATTTAGTTACACTGGAGGCACGTTTAAAATTTATTGCGACATAAAAATATATTTAGTGCGAAATTTAGCGTTAATATAATTATATAAGTATATTTACTTACAGAGAATTTGTTAAAGTAAAATAAAGACAAATTATAACCGCATTTTTACTTAACAGCATACATTATCGTAATTATTTTCACCGAACAAGTTAATAGCATTCTCTTACCCACTGTAAATTACTTGATGCTGTAAAAGAGCCTCTATATTGAATGAGACTCAAATTATCTTCGTGTCGCGTGAGGGTCTATATTAGTTATAAAATTAATATACCAACGTTATTTAAAGACCTTTTTACGGAACCGTTGCAACCGGTTACTCCAGATTTCAACTTAGTTAGGTATGTCTTTATTTCTTTAAAGTTCAGCAACAAGATAATTATTTAATAATACTTTAAATAACTACGGCATATCTTGATTGTTTTATGCACCTGCATTGGATTACCGCCTACCGGGCAGGAACACCCAGCGTGATAGAATAAAATAGATGGAGTATTCGTTTAGATTTTAGTCTATTTGAATGAAATAATTAATCGTTATGCCTATAATAGTACACTTATATACTCTTGAATACTGACGCTAATTTAATACAAGATATAAACACAAATATGTACTATAATCGGATCGAGCTGGGCTGGGCAGCGTTTGGGAAACTACGCCGAGTCTTCTCGTCATCCATACCGCACTGCTTGAAAACGAAAGTTTTCAATCAGTGCGTGGTACCCGTCATGACCTACGCGGCCGAGATATGGACACTCACGGTAGGGTTGGTCCACCAGTTCAAAGTCGCTCAGCGAGCTATGGAGAGAGCTATGCTCGAAGTTTCTCTGAAGGATAGGATTCGTAACGAATATATCCGACAGAGATCCAAAGTCATCGACATAGCTCAGAGAATTAGCAAGCTGAAGTGGCAGTGGGCTGGCCTTATCGTGCAAAGAACCGACAATCGCTGGGGTAAGCGTATTCTTAAGTGGAGTCCGCGACTCGCCAAGCGTAGTGTAGGACGCCATACGACCAGGGGGGATGACGATATGCGAAAGACTGCAGGCAGATGCTGGATGCGTCAAGCTGAAGACAGGGCGCTATGGCGCTCTTTGGGGGAGGGCTATGTCCAGCAGTGGACTATTATAGCCTGATGATGATGTACTATAAAGTAATTCTCAGCAGCTCTCTTGTATATATTATTATACGTATACTTGAAGGAGGTTGACTACAGCTATATATGAAGGGAAGAATCGCGGCGATATGGTGATCGGGAACAGACAAATATCTTTCTTTCTTTTTATAAAATTATTGGGTTCCAAACAATTTTCAAAAAGTAACTAACCTAAGCCTAAACAAACCAGACACTATAAGCTCAGAAGATATAACCGTAATAGCATAACAATATTTAAATAAGTCTCTATTAACAGCTGCTTGCTGCACGGATGACCAAATGCTTCGAGTTGACCAAATGTAAGCGCAGATTTTTCTAGAAACTATCCCTTTACCATCAAGGTATGTTACATTATAATATTAAATCTAAGGAAACAAAAAAGGAGAACGTATTTTATAGAATTGTTATCAAATTAAAATCACACAGTATATATTATAATTACATAAAGAAAAGCGATCTCAGCAAAAACGGAACCAAATGTTGTGCTAGCTACAAAAAATTGGCAACCAAATTTACAACCAATAAGCCTCGGCTCCCTTCTGTTTTACCACATGCACTATTAGTCATACCTTTCAAGCCAAGACATACTAATTTAAATAAACGACTTTCAGACCTCAAGCTCCTAGGCTACACGTCGCAGTAGTGAGCACATTAGCGGCGGCATTTACACCCTCACTAAATCATAACTAATGTTCACCTGCGTTATAATAACATCGTATATTGCATTACCTCATACGTAAATATGTTTACATAATATATATATTTGTATTGTGCACATACTACAAGATTCGGGACACGACGAAAAAGCATTTATTATTAGAAGAAACGTGTGTTTTCTTAATATTTACATATTGTAAACAAGGAAACGATGAAAGAAATCCTATTATTCAGTTGGTTTAAATAAAAATGCAGTAAGTACATATATAGCTTCACGCCTGTTTCCCAAGAGGGGTAGGCAGTATGTATGACAAGTGCGAGATTTTTAATTGATGCTGTGTTGTAAGCTCTTCTACCTATGGTATATTGCTTTAGTACGAGTATTCATCCTTCCTGATATTGTTGTACATAGTCGTCAAAATGATATCATTCCATACGTTTTCTCATGCCAAATAATTGTGTGTGCGTCTACACAATAAACCTGATGAAAATATATATAAATATTATAACAGTCCCGTAAAACTTGTGCCAACCTATATATTGAATTACCTTTATTGAACTAATCTTCATTTAAAATTTTAGTTACTGGTTGTGTTCTAAATCGGTGTACAAAATATTTTCTACATTTTGTCGAAAACAATACCCTACCCGGTCTAGATTCACGATAGCTAATAATCTGTTCGCAGCTGTTCTACTCCACTAAATCGTTTATACGGTTCACAAGCAATTTAATAATATTATATTATATATTTTCAATGATACCTAAAACAGTTTTGTTATAAGAATATAGCGTAACTTTCTTGTTGTGTTGTGAAAATTGCTTTCGTTATAATGTTTCTTTTATTTGTATGATAAAGTCTGCCATTGGCGAAGAAATCTGTTTTATGAAAATATAAAAAAAATGAATACAAAAATATTTTTCTTGAATAGAAATCAAACTAACATTTGGCTCTTTGGCCAAAGCTAGACATTAAATTACGTATATCACTGCGCCACCTGTGCAATCCATTGCATAAAGATGATTTTATTACATATTCTGCAGCATTATTTTTAGATCGCCTATTTTCAGGTACTCTTCTGCATCTGAAACTGCTTAATGAAAGGTTTGTGAATATACTCGTATATAATATCAGCTCTGTATTAAACTGTTCCACTGCGAGGCACGGGCCTATTCTCAGTGGGAGAAGTGTTATGGCCAGGCTGGCCCAGTGTGGGTTGGCAGATTTCACATATCTACGAGAATATTATGGAGACATACATTTGTATAGCATAATACAACAAATGTAAAGTCTAAGCAAACGTGTGGACTGCGGTTTCCAAGACCGTTCCATACTGCAGCAATTGAATAATAATATTTAGAATTGCTAGTAATAATAAATGCTGGGTACAAGGTTTCCCTCGAAATTAAGTAGCTGTGCACAGTTTCTTCGCATTTATCAAGTGTAAATACAAATTTTCTTAAACATTATTCATAGGACTTAAGTTTTACCTAATTTAAAAAGAAATTGTCATATATAGAAAAAAGTGTTTTTTATTAATATTGATCATTTATGTAAAAAATGTAAAACATGTAATATCTAGGTATATATAAATATTAACTTCCTTTTGTATGTGCCCACAATATTGCAAAAGTAATCAATGGATCGACTTATAATTTTACTCAACGTTGAGTAAGATTGTTTTTATATACTTTTTATGTTAAAGTGCCTACGAACGGGCATTACTTTCCTTATAATAAATATCAGACTACGTCACAATGACGCGTAGTCGGTAAGCTAGTGAGATAATATAAAGGAAAGCGGAACTAACAGATATAAGACTAAGGCTGAGGCTACAGTAGGCAGCGATTGGCGATGCGACTGTGAAAGCGAAACGATATAAACATGGAATGGCTACATTATAAGCGAAAATTTTTAATGAATTCGCTTTAATTTTGCTGACAAGTTGATGTAGCCGATGCCGTGATTACACTAATGTTGTTTCTATCGCATAAACAAATCAAAGATTAATAGCGAAATATGGCGTACGGTGTAGCCATAAACGTGAATATGAACTATTTGTTTTTATCGCTTACGTATCGCAGGTCGTGTCGCGAACTAATGCAGCCTAAGCCTAAGGGCTTGTCCCACCACCTCCAGATAGCATTTATCTATAAGATAAAAGTCTCACCATCTCTCTTCTTTAACCTAACAATAGTGAGACAGTATGCGATTTATCTTTCGGATAACTTTTACTTGTTAATTGTGGGACTGGCCGTGCTGCTATGAACAATTGGTTAACAACTTTTGACCCAACTGGCTTCGGACTTACAATGACTTGCTACATGCTTTTAATAACGCCATGGTACTAATGATGCAGTCAAGTTATACTAATTTAAATAAGCGACATTTTAGGCCCCCAGCTCCTAGACTACACATCGCAGTCGTGAACATATTAGCGGCGGCATTCACAATCGCACTAAATCATAACTAATATTATGGGTATTTTATAAGGATAGTGGCAATGTTCTTACAAATCACGTTAGACAACTCTTTGAATAAATGTTCCTAGCTGTAACATTAGGTCGGCACTTCAGCCACTAAATCATTTTGTTCAAACTCTGTTTAATAACATGTAAGATTAAAGGCACCACAGTGAGCTATTATAATAGCCGGGAGCGCGAGTCGTGTTAGATATTCTCGGCACATCGTTTATAAATGGCCAGAAACTATGGGTCGTAGAATACTAGCGTGTGGTATTGAAAATAGAATAAGAAAGAGCGCATTATATGATAGACTAGTTTTCACCCGCGGCTTCGCTCGCGTAAATGTAGGTTAGGTTAGGTTAGGTTTGAAACAGTTTTTTTTTTCTGGATGAAAGGTACCCTATGTCCTATTCTGTATCCCTGACAACGTGTATGCAAAATTTCATGTTGATCGGTTGAGTAGTTAGAGCAGCGATAGATCAGTGGGGAGACCAACAGACTGCAATGCAGAGGGTCTCGGGTTCAAACCCACGTCGCGCACCTCTGACTTTCGGAAGTTATATGACTTTTCGAAATTATGTGCGTATTGATTGACAATTATCGCCTGCTCCGTGCCTCGGAGAGCACGTTAAGCCGTCATTCCCGGCTGCCGTGAACATCTATAGCAGTCGTTATTGGGAGAGTCTCGACACAAAAGATCCCACTGGGTCGAAGTGTCGCCGGTCTGCACTGACTGGCCCCCACATAAGATAAGATAAGGCGTGAAAGCGTAACAAACAAACAAACTCATTTTCGCATTTATAATATTAGTAAGGAAGTAAGGATAGTGTAGTATTGTAAAGTTTGATAACAGTTTCGTCATGAAGGGATTGAAGATAGACAATATTTTTTTTAAGTTTTTGTTGCGGAGGACTCTACAAACATTCAAACAACGCTCACATGTGGCACCCAGGTTCGGAACAACCGTTTGTGAATTACACAAAGTTTTGTCCCGTGTGGGATGCGAACCCACAACACGCGGCGCAAGGGCAGTGGCGAGGCGACCACTTAAACCACTACGCCATCCGTGCAGTCAACTTTGGTTAGAAAAGGTTTTAAGTAAAACTTAGTCAAATGATCAGAATCGTATAAAAGATGGTGATACCATAGTTTTACTATGAGACCAGGCTTTTACAGCTCAGTTGAGAGGTTCCATTACGTAGCTACGGTACTATCACGCGCTTACCATCAAGTGCCTGATAGTACCGCTCATTTACCAATTTAATAGTACAAAAATACGGTTGTATAGGTACTAATAAATTCTAGGCAAAATTATTGCTCCAAATACTGATAGCGTAATAAGACGAAATGTATTTTAGTTAATAACCCTAAGAAGCTTATCTAAATAGATATCAAGAGAATTAACCCATTTACAGTCCCGTGATAGACACAATAGAAAATCAATTGTTATGTACCATATGTGGTTCATCGGACAGGGAACGTGTTAATTATATCTGAATAAACCAGAAAAGATGTAAGTTGACTACATAGACTCAATTAGCCTGTTACATCTTGGAATACCAGACATTTTTTTTTGTTTTTTAAAAGCAGCACCCACATTAGTAGTCAATCGAACTATTCGAACAACTGACACAAAGAACAACCCGACTCGCAACAACTTATTTGTGAGTCACATAAATTTGATTGATTTGGGGATCGAACCCTCAACACTCAGCGCGGCGACAGTGGCGAGATGACCATGTAAACCACTACGCCATCCGTTCAAAGTTAAAAATCTATTGTGTCTGACCGCCAGTGTGCCGCTGCGACTTATTAAGTTAATTATTAGGTTAAACATAATTTAGACATGTCTACAAAAATTGTTACACCTACGCTTGGTAGCCAGTACCTAACTGGCGCAGACTTATGGACAATTGTAACGTCGCATTTTACGGTACATTCTAATCATCATCGGTTATCAAGTTTAAGATTTCATTCGTTAGGATAGTTGGATCGGTAAGTGTCAGGTATGTATATTGTGTCATACGTATATTATGTATTGTGATTAAATAATAACTATTTACCCAGAGCGGTGCGGAGGGCTGCAGCTGCGAGGCGAACGCCATTCGGAAAGCATCTCCCACCAGCGAGTTCAATTCCTCCGCCTGTAGAACAATAAGCAAAACATTAATTAACAATACGCCTGCGTCATTGGGCTTGTGGTGTATGTTTTGCTTATGTTTGAGGACAATCGTTGTTTTTCAGATTTGTTTTTAGAGTTTTTAGAGAATTTCTATTAGAAAATTCTAAGTAGCAGCCTGAAAATAACTTTTCGGTACCTACAGGTTTTTTAATGATAATAATTTAATTTAAAAAATGTGCATACAAAGCAATAACACGTGAGTTATAACAACTATACCTAATCATTTTCATTACCTACTAGTACACAGTGGTTCGAAAAAAATATATACAATATTTTTTTCGAACCACTGTGTACTAGTAGTTCAACTTAAGAGTAAAACGGGCAAATGGAATTTAGATACCTACTTGTAATAATGTTTTTTTTTTAACAGCAACTAAACAAATGGTCCATATACGCAAATATAAAATTATACGTATTAAATGTTTCTTATAAATAATTATTTATAATAGGCAATGGTGGCATGTTTAATTAAAATTAAAGCCTAATCATGATTGTAAATTGTAAAAAAAGTGTCAAGATCAGATACACATCTGCATAATTAAGATTACGATCTATGGCATTCAGGTTGCCCTTTTTCAGACGTTAATTGGATAATAATATTATTGATAGTATCTTGCATATATTTCTTAAATATAATTTTTTGAGGAGTTATATTATTAAAAAAAATATTATTTTGTGACACTATTGATTAGGTATATCGGCGGCGTAACGGTAGTGTAGCCACTGCTATGCATAAGGTCCCGAGTTCGATTCTCGGATCGGGTAATTTTATTTTTTTTTTATTTTGCTCGTCAAAATGACCACACTCCACCTGATGGTAAGCAGTCGTGTGGTCTAAGAACAGTGGCCTCCACATCACCCCCACAGTAGTCGAGGCGATGTTGTTGATTATTTGATTTTTGTGACTACACATTTTCGTAGCAACTCACGGTTTGAAAATGTGTCCCTAAAAGAGTAATAGACTTGCCGTCTATTACGTGGGACCTAAAACCACAGTTGGCGAAATGTGTGTATACGTCTGTGCACATCTTTGGGGCTAAGACGTAAGACTACCTATATATCACAGGCCTAGTGTAAGGAAGGCGTAAGAAGAATATGCAAATTTTAGAGAGAAAATAACTGTTTGACCTGATATATTTACGTAGGAAGTAGGTACTTTTATAAAATTTTGTTTCATTTAATGAAACAAAGACATCAAATTTTAAGTATTTATAGTAGGTATTGTATGTTTATAGACTTTTATAATTTGACAAATATCAAACTCATTAACACGCGGCAAATGATTTTTTTGGTATAAAGATTTTTTTCTCAAATCACATCGGAAATAATTGAACTTGTGTATCTTTATTTATACTATGTGATCTGCAATAAAAATTTTTTGCACTGGGAGTGTGATATGTGCATTATTTCACAAAAATAAAGTAACCAATAACTGTATATTCAAGATAAAGTTTCCTGAAAAATTAAACCATTACATTTTACAATGTGTACTACAAAGTTATAGAAAGCCGTTTAGAGCGGAACGATGTCGACAAAATGTTACTATAAACATGGCATAACATTTTTCTGAAGGCTTAAGAGGCGAGTTTTAATGGAGTCTGCGCTATTGCGGCCGCCAACCCACCACTACAGGCCAGCACCACTCGCTTAGAGGATATTGAACAGTTAATAGACAGAAGTTTCAGCGAGACGCCCACTATGAACTGACTTCGCTGTTGGGTTTTATGTACATAATAGTGTTTAGACGAAGTTCTGAAGAAGCTTGTGATGTAATGTGATTTAAAAATAATTATACGGGACAGAACATGTTGAATAATATTTAGAAGTAAAATTTGCCCATTTTAGCTTATTTCGCGTGGAGAAGCGAACCGAGAGGCACATAAATTAATAATCTTGGACAACGACGGTTTGCTAATTCATTATTCACTATTGTATTATGTCCGCAGTGAATATGAAATTAAATGTGACTTAGATTTTAAATGAATACGTAAATAGATTTATTTTTTACTAGCTATTGCCCGCGCCTTCGCTCGCGTTAATTTAGAAATTGACAATCAATTCGGGTTGTAATCTGCTTGTAATAATATAATTCAATCATGATTCGAAAGACACGTGGCGCCATCTGTTATTATAAGAACGTTATTGTTGTTTTCCTCGGGAACAGTAATTTTTTTCTGGATCAAAGGTAGCCTATGCCCGTTTCTGTATACCTGTCAACGTATATGCAAAATTTCAGGATGATCCGTTCAGTGGTTTAGGCGTGAAAAGGTAACAAACAAACAAACAAACTCATTTTCGCTTTTATAATATTGGTTAGGAAGGATAGATATTTATTTATATGTTTTGTTTAAAAATTTAGTTTATTTCGTGTCTGTCAGTATACACGTTGCATTAAGATTATAGGCCCATTCAAGAATATTTACAAACACATCGCCTACCTAACATACTGGCTCCTATCCGTAGTTATGGAGCACTTTACACAATAGCCTCTAGACCGCAATGCAACGCGGCGGTGCAATATTGAGCCATCGAGCGGGTTACTATGCACCCCGTTCTCTTCTATCCACCGAATACTGAGGGTTGGTATGCACTCCGTTCGTTTAGTTCACAAGGAAACTCCGCCTGTACGTGCTGAACTTAATCTCGGCCTATGCGAGGATGAGAATTCACGAGTATTACGATAGACGATATTTGAACGAGTTTCAATATCCTCTGTAATTAAAAACTGCTTTTCATTGTTGACGCTGACTTGTATTCATCGGGAATAGTGTAATCAATTGCAGATTATGAAGTTTCTCTTAAGAATAAAAGTTTTAAAATTATGTAGGGCTATAACGACGAAAGAGTATGAAGGAATATAACTACATCATACTTTTAGGAAATAAACATTATTTAATCCGAAACAAATAGCAGCGATAGCCTAGTAGAAAACCGTTGGACTGCCACGCAGACGTCTCGAGTTCGATCCCAAGGCGCGCATCTCTGACTTTTCGAAGTTATATGCGTATTAAATAGTTAATTATCGCTTGCTTTAACGGTGAAGGAAAACATCGTGAGGAAACCTGCATGTCTGAGAGTTCTCCATAATGTTCTCGAAGATATGTGAAGTCTGCCAACACGCACTAGGCCAGCGTGGTGGACCATGGCCTAACCCTTCTCACAGTGAGAAGAGGTCCGTGCCCAGCAGTGGGACAGTTTAATACAGGACTGATATTATCATAATTATTTATAATCCGAAATATGAGCAAGTCGCATTTACGTATTTTTACTGGAGGGGTAAGCAGATGCTACAGAATAAAACATAGTCAAGGGTATTTGACTATACGTAAACCTCGCTGCCTTTTTGTGACATCACATATTACACTGCAAATATTTATTCAAAATTAAGAACCTACTTATGTAAATAGGTTTTGTACAGACTTATGTAACATATGAATTTGCCCGTACTACACCGAAAGATGATCAGTTACATTACATTAGTCGGATTAGTATGCATAGCCTTATACATTAAAAACTTAGGCGTTTAAGTTCCACCCTTAAATACAACTATAACTGTGTGTACTCATAAAATGTGCTCTAGGTACTTGGAATGAAAACCCACATGTGTATACATCCAAATAAGAAGTATTCAAGATTTTCTTAATCCTATACATTGCATACAAATTTCACGACAAAAGATGCACAATAAAATGTTTATATATCTAGTTTGACCCGTTTCGGGATTATGCAATGTAACCAAAGAAGAAAGGCGTAAAAATAAATTAGTTAAATGCTGTATAAAGCTACCAAATATAATTGTTTACTAGCAAACATTGCCGTATCGAAGATCACGACTTGTGTGGCGAGTAAACTATGAATTATTTGCTATAAAATTGTGAACCTTATTGCGTTGAGATAGAGGCTATGTTTCGGTTTCGCATTGTGTGTTTGAGTTAAGAAAATATAGTGAAGTTCAGTGGGTGTGAGGGATATGTGAGAATGATAGCCGTCAAGCGCCCACGACAAGAATGTATGTCTAAGCCTGTGGCACCCTGTAAAGCGATAACATATAGCATTATAGCTGGATATTCCTTAAAAATTAGACAGAGGTAATCATATCCAAATTTTGCTAGTATTTGTGGTGTTCACGTTGTGAGATTGTTCACCAGACCCTGTTCTAGGTTCCATGTAGTGATAGGTTTTCTATCAAATAAACCCTATATAACACTTTGTTCTGGCCTAGGCGTCTCAGTCAGCATACGCAAATGCCTCTGAATCATAATGATATTTACTGATGTGAATATTCTTAAAACATATTTACTAAAAGTATTCCTGTGTTTCAATCGGCTATGTAGACTTTATTTAAAACACTGTCACGAAGAAATTCCAGTACAGAACAAAAACTTTCTTAAGTTGGTCTAAAGTCTTTTGAATCAAGAAATGTATTCCTACTCTACTACCCTACTCATGATACATCGGCCCGTTATGACACACTAACCACACAATATTACAACTGATTAATTTATATTATCAATCAAATTTGTATTTTTCTGTATATAATATAATAATATAATATAATATTCTACCACGTACACACAACACCATCTAGCCCAAACTAAGCAGAGCTTGTACTATGGGTACTAGACAATGGATAAACATACATATATACCTTTTTTTTTGTAAATACATACATATTATACATAGAAACACCCAGACCAAGACAAACATCCATGTTCATGCACACAAATGTTTGACTTGTGCGGGAATCGAACCCGCGACCTCAGGCGTGGCAGTCGGTTACACTAACCGCTACGCCATCTAGGCCGACATACATATACAATCCTAACTAATATTATAAATGCGAATGTAGGTTTGTTTGTTTCGCTTTCACGCCTTAACTGATCGACCCATCATCATGAAATTTCGCATACACGTTACAACAGAAAATGACATAGCTAGTGCCTATCATCCAGGAAAAAGTAATGTTACTAACACACATTCATGCAAGCGAAGCCGCGGGCAAAATCTAATAAGATACATATTATTATGTTCGCTTAGAAAATCTTTCTCTTCGGTTGACTACGTGTACGCTTGCCTTACGCTGAATCAAGTCGATGGCATGGCGTTGTTCGGGTGACGGCATGGCAGAAATATGAGAACAATCGACGTTTACTATAACGTACGTCTAACGGTACACAATAGTTCCGAACGAATTATGCCAACACCAAATATGCCATAAAATGTGTATTCTAGCATTCGGACTGAGAATTACTTATTAAATTTATTCACGTGCCTTTTAGAGGGGCTAAAATAGAATACAGTTGGTACTTTCCTTTAAATGTCAATACTTTTGAATCAGAAATTAATCAAATTATACGCATAGTTATACGCATGAATAATTTGATCAATTTGGTGTCGAGTTTTGTATCTCTAGTTAAGTTTATCTATAGGAACTTTGTCAAGAGTAGTAAGCTTCGTACTGCTACTGAAAATTTTCTAGCAAGAAAACTACATGTTATTTTGTCGGCGCTCGGAATTGAATCGAAACTTTAGCTCAAACCTATGCCTACACAATGACATATACGAGGCAACCAATTATATTTTTAAAATAGACAAATAAACCATTTCGCTATTCCTGAGTCAGTAATGTCTAGTACTTCAAAGCTCTATACAAAAAGGCACATTTTATATTCTATTGCTTTTTAGTTACAAATCAGCCTAAATAAATATCTAAGAATAAAATAAATCTAAACAAAGGTTAACTCAATAAACGGTCTAGTAGCTTTAACCGCTTTTAATCCAATATAGGCCTTTGTTAGATACAGAGATCAGACGTCCAAAGGACTGACCTAAAGCCACTTTTACAAAAGATAAACATTTATCCACGTCCTGCCGTGAATACCTCGGTCGCCCAACGATAGTGAATACGACTGTATGAACAAGGTCTCAGATTCGATGCTCGACTCTAGTAAAGTGTTAAAGCGTTTTCTCAGAAATAATTCAAGGATTGCTCAGTAAAACCAAGGAGCCTCATAGGTAATTTTCAAATAGTTGACATTTTTGTCTAATAGACGCACGTCGAAAGGTATATTTTGGCTATAATGAGTATAGTAAAGAATATCTATCATTTTATTTGTACATATCTTTTAGACAAAATTTCTACTTTGTAAAAATTTGCTCCCTGGAACTGGGCCTATTGACCAGCAATAAGCTCGCTCCCGATTTACCTAAAAGCATAAATATTGAAATGTAGATGTAATACACCGTTGTCTATCCATTGGATAAAGTACCGATGGGACTGCATATGCATGTTCTCAACTATCTATGCAGGTATTATATTATACATCACCAACGCAAATTTCTGCATTAAAAATTTAAGTTTTTTCATTACGAGCCAACATAAAAGTTTATGTTACCTGCACCACGCGGCATTCAAGTAATAAAGCTACGTTAAAGGCTAAGCAGACATAAAATTATACAAGTTTAACGTTCGTAATCGCGTGTGGACAAGCTCCCGATGTTTGTTCCACCGCCGTACGCTGATACCGTATTATCGTTCATGTCGATACTTTAAGCGCACTAAACGTGTTTAAATATCGTATATGGTATGATATTGCTGATATATGCACCTACTAATACTATAAAAGTACAGGTATGTAATATTGCTTCATTACTTTGTAGTAAAACTGCCCTCACAGTTTTGTACATGTTTATGATTTATGCTGCGTCCCTTATAGCATGACGTCACAATGAAGGACAAAAATATTTTTTGTAATCGTTCGAGTAGTTTCAAAGATCCACTGATCTTTGAAACTACTCGAACGATTACAAAAAATACGTACGAATAAAAAGAAACAGTCTCGTCAGCTTAATGATATTGATATAAAACCAAATGGTACCGTTAATCTATAGATGAGCTGTTATGTACCTAATAGGAAGGCTTTCTGGACAAAGGCCAGGTTAAGAGCACATTAAACCGACGGGCGTGTATGAGGAATATGATGAAAGTGAATGAAGCCAGAGAAGTGTGTCAGGATCGTAGCAAATGGAAATCCGTCGTCTCTGCCTACCCCTCTGGGAAACAGGCGTGAATCTATGTATGTATGTAATAGGTACTATGATTGATAAAAATATAGCTTTCGAACTAGATATCTCTATATACTTTCGTACAAAAAGGAACGGTGGTTTGTCCATAAGAATATAATAAAGAGACGAAATAATTTTTATTTATACATTACTATTTTGCCCGCAACTTCACTCGCGTAAATGTAAGTTACGTTATTTTAATAAAATGTGTGTGTGTACCAGAGTACACAGGTAAGAAGTGAAACTTCTTTACGACATATCAACTTTAACTAATTTTAACAGATTTATATACATTCACTGATACTTACAATCAAAAAGTGAGGTTAACCTCAAATAAATATTAAAATCATGCTCATACGTGTTGAATTTATAAAACGAAATATATAATCACTCTCACTTTTCTTGTAAATTCACTTAAATTTGAATAAGTCTTTTTATTTTATCACTTTCAAATTAATATATTGTTATTCTTATTTCAAACCAAACTTCAAAACTAATATATTTTTGTTATTATTATAAATATATTACATTATATTCTTTACGTCACTATACTAAACTTTGATAAAAAAAGCAACATGGCGCGTAACCGAAAAACGTGACGATTTTTTTTTACACTGCTACAAAATTTCTCCCATACGTCGATAAAGAAGTTTCACTTCAATAAAACTTTTTCCAAAATGAAAGGTTTCTGTTCCTCTGACAATGTGTATGTGGAATTTCATGATGATTGGCCGAGGAGTTAGGGCGTGAAAACGTAACAAACAAATAAGTAAACAAACACATTCGAATTTATAATAATAAATATTAGCTGCGATTATAAAGTGATGCGTTTTTTTACAGAAAGCTTCCTCACAATTTCTACGTAAACTTTACTAATTGTAAGTTACAAAATGTTGTTTCCTATGTAAGAATCGAACCAATAATAATACTGCAGGATGGCTTCTCTTCTCCCTAGCCTTTATTATTCCCAAGTCACTTGGAGTCGGTTTCTAGTGTAACCGGATTTGACTGGATATCAGTTTTTACACGGAGCGACTGTCATCTGATCTCAGCAACCCGAAGGCTAACGATACCCTAAGGCTAGACCAGTGTCAGGATATTATAGGGCACTGACTTCCCAATAACGACTGCCATAGATGTTCATGGCAGCTGGGACCGACGACTTAACGTGCTCTCCGAGGCATGGAGCAGGCGATAATTGTCAATCAATACGCACATAATTTCGAAAAGTCATATAACTTCCGAAAGTCAGAGGTGCGCGACGTGGGTTTGAACCCGAGACCCTCTGCATTTCAGTCTGTTGGTCTCCCCACTGAGCGATCGATACTGCAGGATGGACAATTAAAGAAACATTTTTTTTTCCTTTGCGTAATGTTTACAACTTAGTTTTAAAAATATATTTCAAATCCAAGTGGCGGCACTCCGATGTATAAGACATTGGATTATCAATGGTGTTGTGTGTTGTAATCCCGTCCTAAGTACTACCGACTTTAGCTCCCTACACAAACATAATATTAATTGGCTTTAGCCAAACTTAGTTGCAGAACTTAACAAAAAAAAAAATAGTAATTTTTCAAGAGAGGCGTTTAACTCAAGCATTTAATGGGAAAGTAAATTCAATAAAGAACTAAATTATGAAAAATAAAAATTCGCCAATCATTTTAAAATATAAAACTAGTTAAATGCAGGCTATGTTTTTTACAAAGTAAGTTACCACTTAATAATTTTTTCATAGTTATTGTATTTAATGTTATTGTATATTGTATAAATGATTTGCTTTCAATGTAAAATTTGCAAAAAGAAATCTGTTAATAATAAATCATGCATGGATTCGTAAAAGCATTCTTTCTCCATCATTTTAATATTCATATCTACAAAAATCTGAAAACACTTAAAAATTTATGTACCTACGTACAAACAGACCATCGGAATGATTTAAAATTGTTTCACTAACCACTTTGTAAACCATTTTTAATTAAACCTATCCGTAATACCACTGCGTAATAAAATATAACTAAGTCTTAAAAATCCATAAGTATGCGATAAAATACTCGAAGCTGCCAAAGCAAAACGAAACATGGCTATAACTTAGCCTTTAAATAACTCTCAGAACTATAATAAAAATCTTAAGTCGTATTCAGTACCGAGATAGTTAATTAAAAACGAACCAGTAATACCGCGGCGCACTCCGTGTACTTATAGGTGTCGGGATTAATTCTCGTTAGTGTTGCCAGCTATCCTGATTTAAGCGAGACCTTCCAAGCGCGGTAAATGAACCTGTCCTGCTCAGAAACGGGATGGCAAGTATTCCAAATTTAAAACTTTTGATGCTGCCTTTCAGAATTGGAGTACAAAATAATACATTTTACACAATTTACTGTAAACATACGAACACATAAAAACGAATACAGCCATACATTAAATAATAAATTAAATTTGAATACTTTACAAGCGGTATGGTTTAAGGGATAGTCATTTTGAAATTATACAAGGTACTCTACACAGATTATATCGCAACGAAATCGGTATGAATTAGAAAATATGACTTATATAACAATTTTACAGAATAACCATTAATTTATATTAAACACAGTACACTATTTGTAATCTAAGAAAAACTGAGCCGTCGCAATAATATAATATAATTTTTTTTATCTTCAAACAACTCCGTATCACAAAATTACTGTAATAAATTGTGAATAACAAAGTTAACGTTGTCCATCATTCTTTTTTCTTTTCTTTATATTTTAAAAGCATTTTTAAAATATTTTCTTTTATATATATAAATTCACGTTCATAGCAGCATTTCGTCGTTCGTAACAAAGTCCATTGTAATCATGTAGTGTACACATAGTTAGGAACTTAGAAGAACATAACTGTAATATGTATTTATATTTCGACCTAATTATACTTTGTTCTGTTTTGTGTACCTAAAATAAATAAATAACAATTTATTACTAAGTCCTGTCACAAATCTTAGCCACCGTACCTGACAACACTAATTCGCCTGTTCGAGTGTCAGAGTTATTTTGTCGACGAACATAAAGTTCGAACGTGCTCGCGAACAAAATCTGTTCAATCTGTTCAACGGGTGGATTAGAATATTTCTTAGTTACCGTCTATAAGACAATTTTGTGTTCAGCAGACTATTGCCTGTTAATTAAGTTGCTTATTTTGTGTATTCTGAAGTTTCAAAGTAATGTAAGGTTATGAGAAACAGTGAATTTTGTTTAGGCTTTATTTATTGTTGATTTGTTTATACTGAGGGCTGTTTTATTAGTTTAGTGGGAAAAGTCGGCTATTAGCAAGAATGACAATAAATGAACTGGTATTGAATATTCCGACAGATTAAAGTTTGGTAATTGTTTTTCATCATGTTATTTATTAAAAGATCTAGAATAATTTGAATACATAGTAATCCTAACTAATATAAATGCGATTGTGAGTTTGTTTATTCATTTGGTTGTTTGTTTGTTAATCTTTCTTGCATGAAATACCGCATACAGGTTGTCAGTGGAACACCAAAGGACTTAAAGTAACTTTCATCCATAAAAAGTACTATTCCCGCGCGAGCAAAGCCACGGACAAAATCTAGTATAATAATATTTTTCTTTTAAACTAGTAGTGTTCTTGTTAAATGCTCTTGTTAAATTAAAATAATTGCATTAGAAGTGGGACCATCTGGAGAACGTATTTATAAAAGAAAATTCATACGAATTACAGCTACTAGCGTATATCTACAAATTATACGGTAAAATTAGTTCTGTCTTTAATCGACTAGGTAATTTAGCCCTACAGAAAAAGGTAAAAATTTAATTTAATATTTACGACATGTCGACACCTGTCAATTTTGCGATTATGATAAAATATGTATTGATCACAAAAACGGTAATGTATGAAATGATCGATTCCATTATCGACAGCCGATAATCGAGTAGTATCGATCGGGGGCTTTAAAGATGGAACAAATTGATATTAATTGGAGTCTGTTGCTACTGCAATTACGTATAAAATTGTTGTTATACTGTTACTCAATGTTATCGCCAACCTTTTCAATAATAATTTTAGCTCGTTATTTATTAGTGAGACATTAGTTATACCTCCAAAGAACAAAAGAAGAGGCTGAACTGAACTGATTAAAACGTGACGGATATTAAACACCACATAGAGACTAAAATAGAGTAGTTACCAATTTAAATAATTTTCTTAATTGCTTGCAGAAAAAAAGACAATAAATATTATTGATAAGCTATTTACTACAGCATTATGAAGAGAGTGAGGTATGTAGAAGGTGTGTTAAAATGTAAAAACATAAAACAAATGAAAATATGTAGTTTGCAAAACCATAGTCTGGTTTAAAAAAGACACAATGATTTGATAACCGCACTCAAGTCGCCGACCAATCTACAGCCTTACTTATAAACTACTCTAAAATATTAAGAAGTAATTAAGTATTAATATTAGTGCCTAATCAAGAAAACATAAAATGTTACCCAACTTTCATAATTAAATTGATCAAGGTTTTGAATGAAATTTAATTATTATTACTAGCGGTCGTTTAGTACTCGAAATTCGACCAAAACTTGCCTGTAAAATATTGCTGACATATTATATATATTGATATATGTAACCATAGTTACGCGCTTCGACTGCGTGTGTCAAATGCATGGTTGTGTGCGTGTAGTGTTTTCTCATTAATTTTATGTATTTCTAATGCATATTTTGAAAAAATATTAGCTTCTGTCACTTCTTCTCTGTATAAACTATAAGTGTGCGAAATTTCATACTCCTCCGTCCGCCCAATTTTCGTAAAAAGGGATCCAAAGTTTTCGCTTCATGTATTAATATATAGATTTGTGTGTTTGTGTGAATGTGTTTTCTCGATTAGACAATCGTACTAATACTTAAGTACCTCTTAAATTTGAGAGTACTTTATAGGTATGCTAGTTTAATTTAAAATGGTTGAGGCTTTGACTTAGAAAAAGGAAACTGCATTTACTCAGTTTCATATTAAATACATCGTGAAAAACGCAATTTAATAAGATTGTAATGTCAAATCACCCTTGATAACTGTAGTGTGATTGATAACTAAATAGATAAATGGGTCACCACAATAGGTTCTAGAACAAAAATAGTTCTTAACCAACTCAAAAGCACCGTTAAATGTCCACGATTACATAAGTATCTCTCTCTTAGTTGTGGACACGGTGGTCGACGTCGCCAGGAACCTTCATCTAACCATCGGGTACACAACCGAGCGACTGCACTTATAATTGCAACTACACCGACAGTCGCCTCCGGAAAGACATAAGCTTTACCAGCTAACCGCAGTCGCATAAGACTCTATAACGTTGTAATAAAGTCGAGCTTTGTCTGAATATGTTAAGTAAATATGGTAGAATTTTCTAAGGCATGTAATTATATAAATAAACAGGCTTAGACGCTGACTCCCTGCGACAGGATAATTTTCTAGTTCGCAGGAAACCAATACAAATGGTTGTTATATCGGTTATTATTGAGTATTCTGATTCATAATAAATAGGGAAACCGTTTGACTACCTCTTACAAATAACGCGTTCAATCCCACGGCACGCATCTCTGGCATTTTGAAGATACGTATAAAAATTCGATCGCTTTAACTTTGAAAAAAGAACATTTCGAGGAAGTTGGTAAGTTCTAGAGTTCTCCATGACATTCTCGACGGTGTGTGAAGTCTGCCGATTCCCAATGTGACCCAGGGCTGGTGAATGCGTGTTAAATATCGTGTTTAATGCATATGCAAAGTATTATTGGGTTTTCCTGTTAAGAAATTCTCAGTCAGTACTGGAACTGTTTCTGGTAAACGACAATAGGCCCGTCCCTATTGCGTGAGACCTTACACCATGTCTTCCAAAATGTAGATATGATACAGCTCTGCCTATCACTTCGGGGATATAGACGCGAGGCATCGAATTAATAATTATTTAATATTTATTTTTAAGATTCTGACTATACAATAATATTTTAGTTAGTTGAAAGTAAATCACTTTGGTAAATAGAAGGCAACCTTTCAATGAACTTATATAGCCGAGCATAAAGCCTTTACAGTGCACTCTTATCGACTTTAGAAAAATAAAATGTAAGCCTTTTCGATAACACAAATGTTGATCCCGACCCGAAAGTTTACGTAAGAAATGTTTTATTCAAAGCGTCAGGCCTAAAATATTATCCTCAACATACATCAGCTTTAGTTTTCCAATAGGAACCGAAACTACCCTAACTGGATACGCATAGAATTCTTCGAAGTGTTCCTATTGTATCATCATCCTTAGGCCTCTATGTAAGAAATCTGTTTGATTTCTAAAGAGACTACATACTTTCTAACCTAATCAGAGTTGGTATTGATTGACTTTTTTAAAATCTTAACAAACAAGCCTCAAGCCCGTTTAATATATATTATGTATATATAAGTAGCTAACGTAGCGTATGAATCAAGGGATATTACTCGCGTATTGATGACGCACAACACACACTAATCACCAGAGTAATACAGCATAAGATTATTTGCTGCTTAGCTGCAATTTTCTGTAAGGTCCTCTTAGCCGGCTACTCCAGACTTCCAGGTGCGCCTTTTATGACATGTATCCAATCTTCAACAGTAAGGCCGGGACTCCACCAAAGCAGAGATGTATGCGGTGTGCTGTGTGCTGTGTGAGAAGAGATGTTTTTCAGCTCGGGGGACTCCACCAAAGCGGAGATGTGTGCGGTGTGCTGTGTGCTGTGCGAGAAGAGGTGGTTTTTAGCAAGCAAGATGGCCGGCCGGCGTGCGCGCGGGGCTCTATGGGTTGCTGGCGGGCGAGAGGGGGGAGGGTGACATCGCTCACTGCACGCCGCTCAGATCTCTCGTCTCCACTGCGCGTCGTCCGCGCACAGCTCACATCTCCGCTTCCATCGCGCCATACATATATTACACATCTCCGCACAGCGATCTCCACTGAAGCTGAGCGGAGAGGAGATGTGTCAATAACACAATTCTATTGGTTGTTTAAAAAACAGCTCCTCTCCGCTCGTCTCGTCTCCGCTTTGGTGGAGTCCCGGCCTTATAAGAAAAATCCTCTTTCAACGACAGTTGCGTAAGCGCTAACATGAAGCCACTGCATAAAACGGCAGTAAGTATAACATTTAAAATACCATTTTCATCCCAATAAAGTTAACAAACCAGCATAATGCATCAATCTATCAGACGAAACAACTATATTTGGATTATTCAAATATTTACTCTTTACTGTTATAGAACTCGCCGCATTCCGGGCAACATATCACATCAATCTGTATAGTTGTCTTGACTATCTATATTTCTATACTAACATTACAAAGAGGAAAGATTCAATTTTTTGTTTGTTTGTTTGTAACAATTTAATTAAAAAATAACCCAACTGATTTAAAAACTTCTTTCACCATTAGAAAGCTATATTATCACCGATTAAATCGGCTAAATTTTAGTCAAAAAATATTTTACTGTCACTAACGTAACCTAATCTACTTTGATGCAAGCGAAGCCGTGTGCAAAAGCTAGTATTTAATAAAGAACGATGGTAGGTTGTCACCTCAACAACATTTAATTCATAAGTCCGCTTCATTGGTCCGCTGTATAAATGCTTAAATTACGTTTGATAATAAGTCCTCGGGGCTTGGTTCCCCTTGTAAAGTATTGTTGAGTTTTTTCGTAAGAAATACCAAATACGTAGCACGCAGTCTGGGAATGTGGCCGATAATTGGTAATAGGGTCGTACCCTATTTTTTGGAACCTAAAATGTCAGACAAAATTTTTATAAAACCCTTTAGGCTTTAACATGCATGAGTTTTGCGTGAATATATAGATCTGCGTGAATGAATGTTGAATGAACACAGAACTCACGGGCAACCTCGTGAATCCTGTTTTTCATAATATTACTAGATTATTGCAGTTTAAAGAGCCTCGTGGGAGACCGTTGGATTGACACGCATAAGTCTCGAATTATATCCCATGCACGCACCTCTAATATTTTGAAATAATGTGTATTTGAAATGATTAAGTATCGCTCGCTCATCTTGAGGGAACGTGCTTGTCTGACAATTCTCTATAAGGTTCTCGAAGATGTATGAAGTCTGCCAACCTGCAGCTAGCGTGGTGGACTAAGGACCTATCCATTCACATACTGAAAAGCAGCCCGTGCGCAGCAGTAGGAGAGTTTATACCAGAGCTGATATTATATGGTGCTGGTTAGCACGTGTTCGTAACAACTAATATGACTTCAAAAACACATTTATCATTGTAGCCTCAACATACGGCAGTCCCGTGCCCTGTTATCCTTTAATGCAATAACAATGTGATGCTGTAATCATCGCTTACCGCAACGGAGCGGTAGCGTTCTGTGCGGCAAGAGTAATGTTTTAATAGTCCCGCAAAAACCACGCCATGTGGTTACAGCCAGAAACAAAATTTTGTTTAAAGGGAGAGAATAGGAATGCTTTAGTATATTAACTTTGACATCTTTTAATGTAGTGTTTTAATCAAATTAAACTATTTATACGGAATTTAACGCAAAAATTAAAATAAGAATGGCATTGACAACTGTTGCTTTAAAACTCTTTAAAAATTTGTAAATCTTGGTAAGATTTACAAATTTTAACACTAGATGACAGCAGCCAAGTAGGCGACCATACGTTACTATTAGGACGCTTATAAAAAGAGCCTTAAATCATTGTTAAAGTTCACCTTGACGAAAAACTATTTTTTAATAGAATTATGTTAATATCAGTTATCTAGGTTTAACAATTTATGAAATAACTTATAAGATAATATACAAAAATTAAGTCGTTTTTTTATTGAGTAGTTACAAAGATTTAATACATTGAATGTAAGAGCATCTAAAATCATTATACAGAGTGTCCGGTAATTAATGGATAACCTTGAAATGTCTTATAGTAGAACTGATGACCGTTCAGAAAAAAATATGTAAATCTATCCTAACTACTACCTGAGATATATTATAATTTTTTTTATTACCCGTATTTAACTTTCTTGTACACTACGACCATAAATGAATGAATTTCATCGGTTTTTTGTTGTTTTATTATTAAACACTAATTATGCTAATAAATAATAGTCAAAAGTATGACTAGCTATTGCACTTTTTTAATTTTCTTCTTCTAATTTTTTTTCTGAACGACCATCAGTTCTTTTATAAGACATTTCAAGGTTATCCATTAATTACCGGCATCCTGTATATATAACTACGCGTATCAGCTATTATGCCGAGATCATTTCTAGATAAGGTAGCGACTACCGACTACCGTTATACAGAACATAATTATAAATCAGTGTCTATAACATTTTATGAAGACCAGTACCTACTGCTATAGGTACTTACAATAATTATACTTATGCTTGAGCAGCAATAAAGTACGGGGGTAATAAATTGGCGAATCAGGATGATTATTTTATTCGATTTATTAAATCTGATCGGAGGGGTGAAAGTTGAGCTTAGGTTGTCCATTTTCAATTTAAATAATTGGGGTAATAACACAAGGTTGAAAATGTGACGCTTAGACTGTATTTTCTATACTAATATTACTATACTAAAGAGAAAAATTTTTTGTTTGTTTATACGTTTGTTATAAATTTGTTTGTAACGATTTAACTTAATAAACGACACAACCGATTTTTAAAATTTTGTCACCATTCGAAAGCTATTTAATCACCATATAACATAGGCTATATTTTATTTTAAAAAGTACTGTTACTAAACTAACCTACTTTTACGCAAGCAAAGCCGCGGGCAAAAGCTAGTTTAAATATATTTTGACTTGCCCTTCTTTTAACTAAAAGACTACATACAACACACATAAGTAAATACATGTATAAGGAAAACAAACGTATAAAGGCAGCTATGTTTTTTATAATAATAAATACGGTATGTTTTGTAAGTTCGATTCTAGTAAAAATCATAATTCTGAGATATCCGTGGATAATTGTTCCGCCTCCAGGTATCCTTTTAGCTAGATTCTTTTTTCATTTCTTAGAAACTCTACCGCGTTATGAGGATTATCTCTAAAGCGTTTGTAGACTAAAATATAAAGTAAGGATTTTTTTTCAAAAATGTTGTTCGTGTTAGGAAATAAAAATAATCAAACAACATGGTTTTACTCAGAAATTGGATTAATTGGTTAAGGGAATTGGGTTTAACAGATATAAGTTGAATACCATATATTTTGTATTTTGTATTTCGTACCTACAAAGGCGCATGCGATAGTAAGTAAATAACATATTATAGTCATTGCATCTTGACCAATTAGGACGCAATACTTTTAAGTGACAATACTCCAATAACTGAACGGAAAATTTAAATTCAACTGATCCCTATTCCATTCCATTGGCTATACATATTACCAATATAAAAACAAATATTTATTATTATTTAAGGATGGCTAATAGGAAGTCATATGCATCAGATCGATAGAAATCTAAGAATAAATGCATATAGTGACCATTAATTCTTGATCTTACCGCAAACGTCAACATAAAGTTTGCAAAGGTCATACTGTATTAGTCTGCTGTCTCTAAACGGCAATTAAAATATTAATCTCTGCTGCAAACAACAGTGAAAGGCACAACAAATCTGTCTTGCTGGTCGCACCCTCCGCCGCTCGGCCATGGCGCCTACGTGCCTCTACTATCTATTCATCTTAATTACTTAATTAGGCATGCAGCCCGCGCGCGCACATCCATCAAAACGGGAACATTTACTGGACTCCTACAT
Organism: Catocala sponsa; assembly: GCA_963564715.1. Classification (NCBI taxonomy): domain Eukaryota; kingdom Metazoa; phylum Arthropoda; class Insecta; order Lepidoptera; family Erebidae; genus Catocala; species Catocala sponsa. The sequence goes on along the minus strand of OY751334.1, from coordinate 21,924,123 downwards.
AATGTACCACTTATGTTGGAAGCTAATTGATAACGCTAAAGTACGACCAAGTTGCCAAGTGTTTGAGAACTTGAGGGTTCAAACGGTAGGACGTGTAAGGCTTTATAATCACAAAATATAAGGCGTTCGACAGATTGCAAGGGTTCTTGACTGCAAAGTTCTATGTAGGGGCTGGTGATACAAATTTTTAATAGATTTTAAACTGCCAACTATAACTTTAAGAGCAGAATCAGTCTTCTAATAAGTTATCCTGGATAGCAGCCAGGATAAGGTAGGTTGTTGGCGGTGTTGTAGAGCTACGCAAAGCACGCAATGTTGTCGGTCTTGCGGCGTCGGATTGCCATCCCGTTATCCTATGAGAGTAGTAGTATAGACGTTGCATTTGTTTTTGTGGACACACTATTGTATTATAATATCGCCCACGCAAAGTGTTAGTCATTAATATAGATCTGCAGTACATTATTATTAATACCATATCAAAATCATTGGTGTTGAAATTAGCACAAATATGGTTTGAATATATACAAGCTAAAAAGTTGAAAAAGTGAATTCTGATATTGAATAATATAAATATTTCGCCCATTGAAGAAAAAATCTACAATTGTTTTTATTTTTACTTTATTTTAAACAATATATTAAATGTAATTAAAAATGTAAGTCTGATATTTCCAAAGATCCTTTAAGCTATATAGATTTAATTATATTAATTTAATTAGATCTCCCTTAAGGAAATGAACGAAAGGGGAGAAAATCATTGTAGCCCTGACGAACCCACGCAATTGCAATAAAACGTTCTCAATACTCTCGCTCTCGAACTCCCCTGTTATCGATCAAAAGTCTCTAGGACCTTCAGATCAACATCCCAATTTTCTATTCAATTTTGCAAACTTACTAAATAGATGTATCCTATCTACCTATGACCAATACCTCTGGAATTATTCGCTTAGTGTTTGGTATTTGTATAATAAGATAGTAATCGAGTGAAAGAATAAGCGGGCTAATAATATCATTGTTTTTACATTATTAATCCGTAGTCACTGCTTACACCTCTAGGAAATAGACATATACATATATGTTACATAAAAAAAAAACAACGGCTTGCACTCCGGGAGTGCTGGCAGACGTGAAAACTTGAATATTAACGTTGTGCATTTTTGATATTTTGGAATGGTTACGGAATAATTTTGCACGAATTGCTTTAAATTATCAGTATAAAAGTATAACGCCGCTAAAGAAGTTTTCACTTCAAAAATATACATTAACGACTTTGGTTTTTAAAGACAGAGTTTTGAACCGAGTTTAAGTAAGTAAGGGTGAGTTAGATTCAAATCAAAATCAAAAATATTATGTACTAGTTTTTGCCCGCGGCTTCGCTCGCGTTAATTTAGATTTTGACAATCAATGCGGGTTGTACTCTGCTTTTAATAATATAATTCAATCATGATTCGTAAGAAACCTGGCGCCATCTATTATCATAAGAACGTTATTGTTGTTTCCTCGGGAACAGTAATTTTTTCGGGATGAAAGGTAGCCTATGTCCGTTTCTGTACACTTGACAATGTATATGCAAAATTTCAGCATGATCGGTTCAGTGGTTTAGGCGTGAATAGGTAACAAACAAACAAACAAACAAACTCATTTTCGCTTTTATAATATTAGTTAGGATTAGGATTGCATAGTGGCGATCGATGGTGTAGTGGTTAGTGTAAATGACTGCCACGCTTGAGGTCGCGGGTTCGATTCCCGCACAAGTTAAACATTTGTGTGCATAAACATGGATGTTTGTCTTGTTCTGGGTGTTCTATGTAACTATATTATGTATATATTTACAAACAAAAAGGATATAATGTATGTTTATCCATTGTCTAGTACCCATAGTATAAGCTCTGCTTAGTTTGGGCTAGATGGTGTTGTGTGTATGTGATAGAATATTATTATTATATTATTGCATAGTGTGATTAGAGAGAGATGCGGTATGAAAGTGGATATAGTTACAAGAATAGAAAAGGGTATGTTAAGCTGGTTTGGACATGTAGAAAGAATGGACGAGGAAAGACTGACTAAGAAAGTTTATAAGGCTAGTGTGAATGGAACTGTCGCAAGAGGAAAACCTAGGCGAACGTTTCTCGACCAGATCGGAGGCGTTCTGGACAAAGGCCAGGTTAAGAGCTCCTTGAACCGACGGGCGTGTATGAGGAATGTGATGAAAGTGAATGAAGCCAGAGAAGTGTGTCAGGATCGTAGCAAATGGAAATCCGTAGTCTCTGCCTACCCCTCTGGGAAAAAGGCGTGAATCTATGTATGTATGTATGTATGTATTTTTCTTGGACGACTATGAATACTTTCGACAGCATTAATTGTACTAAGGAGCTTATCATTTTAACTAATCAACCATTAATGCGGTAAAAAGAACATTATAAAATATATTAGCCAAATATAAATGTATATTACATAACACTACCTACTCTAAAAATAACACCAAACTACAGCCCAACCTTGAAAAATGCCAACAACGTGACAAGATTAAACCGTCATCAATCTTCATAATGATGATTAACATATTATTAACACAGACCTAAATACTGGCGCCACAGTCAATCAAAATACTTGACATAACACGTTCCACGTATTTAGTTGTTATAATCATCGCATATGTAACACTTAACCAGGCTTAGGGCGCGGGTACATTAGCATACGACCGGTGTTTGTAACGACTAATTAGTTATGCGACTAACGGTAAGCTCTAAATAATCTCTACAAACTATTATGTACTAGAGATTAAAATGGAATAGTTTGCCGCTCAGAAATGACGTCGCATTTTCGGTGACACTCTCGATAATCGCTTTAGCCAGTGATAAAGCGGCTGCCAAGATTGTTGCTAACGGCATTTATCAATGAGAGTCACGTGACAGTTTATTAGACACGTGACTCCATTCTGCCAATGGCAACGGATGTCAACTGTTAATTAAACGTGTTAAGCTGCTTTTAAACGCTATGTAGCTGTCGTAATGCCAACTATAGCCCAGCTAAAAAACATTTAAATGCGTTGGTCATTGCAAACATAAGTCGTTCAGTATATTGCAGGTACAATTCTCGTACAATAATGCATATTTAGATGTTTTTTAAGACGTTTGGTTTTATCAATTACGCGAAAGTCATTCAACGTATTTTGATATAACTTAGCACGCAGAAAGATGCTGTGTGGACAAGGCTATAGTCCACCACGCTGGCCCAGTGCGGGTTGGCAGACTTTACAAAACTCCAAGAATATTATGCAGAACTCTTAGACATGCAAGTTTCCTCACGATGTCTTCACCGTTAAAGCAAGCGATAATTAACTATTGAATACGCACATCGCATCAAAAAGTGCGAGGAGATCAATCTCAATACCTCTGGGTGGCAATCAACGACTATCGCTGTTACCTACTTGTACTTTTTTTGATACAATGTAGGGTGAAAATATAGATGACATTATAATAATTTGCACCTTAATGGTCACGTGTGCTAACAACATCGAGGATGACTGGATGTGTTCTGCATAATATCCAGTCTACACAATACATACTGACTGTACTGCAGTTTAATGATGTACACGAATACGCATACTTTATACTGATTTACAGCAAGCATATTTAATACACGTTGATCTTGTTCAAAGTCAAAGTCAAAAAACTCTATTTCCATAAAAATGTGCAAACAATTCTTGGACACGTCAATTTAATAATATTTAGTAAAAAAAAAATTATAAAAATAAATAGAAGGAAATAAAAATTTTGCATTGAAAAAAGCCTGTTCGAGGAGTAGAGCTTTCATGAGAAGAAGCAGGCAAGAAACTGTTGCAAATTGAAATTACGTTGTTTTCCTTATAAGTGTAAACTGTATGGAAGCACAGGTGGCATAGTAGGTAATTTAAGTGTTCGTCTCGCCTGGGCCGCTATTCCACGTATTGTGGGTTCGTACGCTCGACGAACAAAAAATTGTGTGATCCATAAATAGTTGTTCTGAATACAAATTTAACCTAGTTCGGGAGTCGTATTTTCTCAAAGTAGAAAATAAACAAAAAGTGTTCTATAATTTTGATGTTTTACGTAACATTTTAAGTTTTTACAGGGTTGGCAACGCGCAAGTGATGCCTCTGGTGCTGCAGGCGTCCATAGGCTTCGGCACTTGGGCCATATACTTGTTTGCCACTTTATTTGTATGAAACAAAAATATATTAGCTGTTGTTGATACTATGATGTCACGAAGCACTTGTAATTTATTAAAATATTACAAAATATTATTTTAGTTTTAAAAGCTTACTTATAAAAATCTTTTTCTACCTCTCTTTACCTTTTGGTAACAGTCGCTAATGTATAAACTTAATGCCTGGTTACATCACTTTATTCGAATAAAAAGCAATTTATTATATATCAAAAATCTTAATTATGTCATAAATGCGTAGGAGTGAATGCATAAATTACCTTCAAACCAAGACAATATAAATGCAAACGTTTATAAGAAAATAACCAGTAATATGAAATAGATTCATTGGACGAATTGAATATTCACAAAGCCGTTTGAATTTAAATGACTCATCTTAATCAATTCAAATGTTCACTTGGGTTTATACAAACCTGTTTATGAGAGCTAAAATTAGAGTACACGCAACATTACTGCGCAGACAGACATTTTTACGTTTCATTATATGAATTTATATACTTAATTAAGCATTATAATAGATTTTCTTAGAAGATTTTAGGCCAAATAGATATCTTAGAATCTAAATTATAATTTACAAATTCGGAAACATAATTTTATTAATGAACTAGCTTCTGCTTGCGGTTGTGGTCGCGTAAAAGTAGTTTATGTTAGGTAATGTAAGTAATAGTAACTACTTTAAAAAAATATATATCTTGCCTATGTTACTCGGTGATAATATGGTTTTCTAATAGTTAATTTTTTTTTTAAATCGGTTGATTAGTTTTTATGTTAAATAGTTACAAACAAACGAACAAAAAATTAAATCTTTCCTCTTTATAATACTTATTGAAGGGTTATATTAGTATAGATACATTTGATAATTAAGAAGGACTGACGTGATACTCTGACATGTCACAAAACACGACTACTATCAATATATTTTTTTAAGCTTGAATATGTAAAATGAGCATTGTTATGACACAGAAGAAACATGTCTGATTCGTTTTTCATTTAAAATCAGATACGATAGTGCATATGAACAGAGCCTAACTATGAAACTAACTGATAAGCGTATTAAAAAAGCCTACCGCGCTGAGTCTAGGCCCGCTTCACAAAATCCGTTACATTTATAGTATAGGTAAGCAATAAAGGGTTATTAAAAATGAAACCCCAACGGAATGTAATGGAGGGTTCAGCATTCCATCCCAAGTCGCGTTAGCTAGTATAATAATAAAAAAGCCAGTAGGTTTACATAACCACAATACCGATAATCCATGAAAAGTTTCGCAGGGTTCGATTTCAAATATCGAACTCTCCCAATTTCACGATAACGGTATAACGTTCCATTGTGGCAGAGGGCGGGTCAAAAGCCACTTATTGAACGCAATAGATTTTGGCTTCACAAAGAGAAAAGACAAATAAGAAAAATAGCGGGACAAACCAGCCTCTCGACGAAATCCAAATTCAGAAACTGTAAGCCCAAAAAGTGCCAACATACAGGAAAATATTGGTCACAATTATTGACTCGTGTTTGTAGCTTCATTTTTGTTTCCGAAAAATTAAGAGATAATATGTTATATAATATATATCTGGAGTAATATCGCTAAAAAATAAAGATATTTTAAAATAACGAAACTAAAATACTAGATACTTCTTTGAAATAAACTTATTACTATGATATTGAAACTCAAACTCAGACCACGTGGCTTTACTCAAACATAGACACTTACACACACATAAATATTGCTAGTCGAGTTTTCGTCGTCGCACTGTAACGTCTAGTCAACCCACGCATCGAGTCGTCCGAATCGATCGCACGTAACAGGATTGCGATCATTTCATTTACATTTTATTCGAGCCGCAAAACACAACAGTAATTCAATCGAGCGCGGACGAAATGCGTGCGAATTGATAGCGACTGACGATGTGGGGGCTCAGTCACAGCTGAACTTATTTCCTAATTGATGACAACATATTTCTTGGGATGATAAAAATGAGAATGATACAGGAATTATTTCTAGTGAGTTGTCTTATTTTAGACAACTCACTAGAAATAATTCCTGTATCGCGAGGGACTTCACAAACATTCAAACCACGGACACAAAAAATATCCAGACTCAGAGCAACCATTTATAGATCACACAATTTTTTTGTTCCGTTTGGGATTTGAACCCACAACACTCGGCACAATGGCAGTGCGAAGCGACCGCTTAAACTATAACGCTAAACGCCATCCGTGCAGTCAATTGCAGAGATTATGTACTTGGAATAAATCTATTACCACGCAATCATTACCCGATAAACAAAAATCAAAGATGCTAATTTAAACTAGAGGACTAGCATAGGTACCACAAATATTTATCTAATCCAAAAGGGAATTTAGCTCGCTTGGTTGTATTTGCAGGAGTTCAACATTAAATACACGGCGTCATTCATGGAGCGCAACTTCACATATTTAAATACAAACATTCGTTCTACAAAATAACAGAAAATAAAATAAAGCCAACGACAAACAATGCAAGTCAACTAACCGACCTTTTACTCAGTCACTATACAAGTGGAACTTTCTGCGGCTAAAATTTGGGCAAATTCAGGAACTGTAGAAAATATTTTAAAATTTCAGCTAGCTGTCCTTTCAATTTTGGGCATACCACTAGATATAGTTTATACGTTTACCTTAAGGAAACCCTTGCTTCAAAGCATCTCAACTTCTAGGCACAGGTAGACCATTAATATCAATATAAAAGGGTCGAAATACTTCGGAATTTTCAAGGTTATAAATACATTGGCATGTGCCTGTAGAACATTTAGTTACAAGTATAATCAGCAATGTACCTACACGCACTGCGCATGTGACATTCTGCTGCTGCCTTTTGCGGTAGAGTTACCACATAATGTCAATCATTTGTAACTGTGACATTTGGAAAAACGGAGCAATTGATATTTTATTCGCATATTTTTCATTAACAACAAAGGGCTGACCTTTAGGATGAACTTAAGAATGTTGAATCATCTTCATAGCAATATTCTAACTATAATATAAATGCGATTGTGACGTTGTTTGTTTGTAACGCTTTCACGCCTTAACTACTCGACCGATCATCAAGAAATTTTCCATACACGTTGTCAGGGATACAGAAAATGACATAGGATACAATTGACTTCACGGTTGGCATAGTAGTTTACGTGGTTGCCTCGCCACTACCAAGTGTTGTGGGTTCTATACCCACACAGAAAAAAAATGTGTGATCCACAAATGGTTGGTCTATGTGTCTTTTGTGTCTATTGTTTTAATATTTGTAAAGTCCCCCGCGACACAGTAATTATTTCTAATGCGGGAGATATCATTAAAAAAAAACAACGGGTTGCACTCCGGGAGTGTCAGCAGAAGTGAAAACTTGAATATTAACGTTGTGCATTTTTGATATTTTGGAATGGTTGAGGAATAATTTTGCACGAGCTGCTTTAATTATCAGTATAAAAGTACTATCATTTATGTGGTAAAATACAATATTCATTTATTGCGCTATCGTACACAAACATGACAATTCTCCCTCCGTCTTACGAATTTTCGATCAGGTCACGTGTCCTGACGCGAGTTTAAGAACCCATCACAAAAAAGTGCACAAAGCCGCTAAAGAAGTTTTCACTTCAAAATAAATAAAACAAATCCATATTCCTTAGCGAGCAAAAGCTAGTTGTATGTATAATAAAAATAGAATATCGCTTGCAGTGAGACCACACCGCATGAGTTTAGTTTTCTCGCGTGTATTGGTATTTGTTTACAAAAGCTCGGGTGTTGTTCGGTATACGGTACGCTTCAACGTTAGCTCCGTACGGAATATGAGCAACCTCTTCGCATTCTGTTTAATAAGCAAACGTCACTCATGTATACGTGTAAATAGAACATGAAAACTATACAACTGAAACAATTTGCTACGAATGTAATGTACTAAATGATTGATATACTAGTGATTAGGCAGACAAGGCAAAGTATTGTATGTAAATATATTATAACATTGTGCTAGTTTACAGTTTTGTATTGTATTTGGAGGATTTACATGGAGCATGTAATTGATTAATAAAAATGTTGACACCTTTTACCTTGTCGAAATAAAAACATACATTTTCTTAAGATTACATAGCGATTGACATCCCTATTCGTTTTTTCCAGTTTGAACAAAATCATTGTACCGTTGAGACATGATCAACTGATAAAAACAAACAATATTTTATTCCAAAAGTCCTCGCGCGAAATAAACAGTTCCGTGCCGCTTTTTCATGACAAAAGTTTGTTTTTTACTCAATACAGGCAATTCTTCAGCGCGCGTTTGCTATAAAATTAAATAGATTAAAACTTTTAACTCAACATTTATATTGTTCGTGAGTTTCAACAGCCGGTTATACTTTGAACTTGATTTATTTTGTGAGGAGAAAAGAAAGAAATAATCATAATAAAAGTGCGGGCTGCTCTTACGCTGATGAATGTTGTATTAAGTTGATCACTAGTGGCCAGAAGCCTGTGTTCGCTCAATTTTTGTGAAAGGGCAACATCTCATAACATTAGGGAGGCGCGTATCTGCGCACTTTATGGGTTTTCTATGGCGAGCCGTGACCCTTTGCCTTACGATTGTCGGCGGTGCGGTCAGGGTTGGAGACATCAACAAAATTCTCGTGGAAACTAAACGAAGTTTTTCCTAAAATAAAACATATCATTGACGTAGTTTTACTTTTAAAGACTTTGGTACAAAACAAATATAATAATTTTCAGGTACTAAAACCTTATGTGTATTTTGTGCTGAAATACATTAAAATTGCAATTGCAATGCCATTTGATATCCAATAAAATATTATTTAGAAGTAAAAATGGTTCCATTGCTTGCATAACCTCATCCCAGATTCCAGAAATTTCTTTTGCAAATAATTTAAATAAAATTCAGGTCAGCTATAAAACTGATGAGCTGCTGCGTAGCACCCCTGAGACGCATCCCGACGGCGAGTCGCCGTGTGCTGTACAAAGTGTACGATCGTAAACCCACGTTATCTGGGGAAGCGCTCCCGCAGGACGCGTCTGTTTCCTGTCGAACACGTGCACATTGCACACACATCTACCAGAATAGAATGTAACACACATACAGAATTTAAATTTGAGGTGGTAGGTCACACACACATACAAACAACAGTATATCGTACGACTGAATTAATGTAAGGTTGTCTCTTGGTAGTATTCAACCAATACATGTAAGGTGATGGGTCATACACAACTTAAAATTTATCGGTGCATTGCACAGATAAACATGTCTTATCCAACTTTTTGATTCCCTAGCCTTTGTTTGCTTACGTAATGTCTACATTTGAGCAGGGGTTATATCATTTTACAAAGACTTACTTATTGTATACTAGCTTTTGCCCGCAACTTCATATTCGTCAAATTTGGTCGAAGATACCTTACCTGTTTCTTTTCATGTAAGAAGAAGTTAATCTACACACATATTAACTCGATTGCTAGGCGACATATTATCAAGATTAAATATACTCAACATTTTAAGTTAGACCTTCAGCAATATGAATTTAATAAATGCATTCAATTTGGTGGAATAGATTTTGAGTGATGTGCGTTCAAATAAAGAGACAGAAAAAAAAGTCTTTCCTTCTATGACACTTACATTATTTTTCTAAATTATCTCCTATGTGCAGAAATCGACCAATTATTATATGTACATATAGATATACAACATGTTCACATTCTTCTAATCTGTAAACATATCGATATTAGACTTGATGAAAAGATGGTTCACATCAACTAGCTTTTCACGAAGCAATAGCTACCCGGCTACAGGGGTGAACTTAGGTAAGTTTAAATTTAATGGACGTTCAGACTACTGGCAACCTAAATCGAAAGTCCTAGATACTCATGACAACTGTGACCGGCAAATTTACGTGTGCTCCTTAACATAAACGAGGATACCGTTTCCCCCATAAGGTGTAAAATTCAATGTGATCCGTTATCCAAATGCAATTGAAGGGATCCATTTGCTGACCATTGACGGAACTGAATATATTGTATCAACCCATAAAGTTGACCGCTGTTTGTGATGTTCCTGGGTCCCTTATGGGTCATAACAGTCAAGGATATCATAGTCATCTTCATGCTAGTATTGCTACTTATTAACTTACGTACGTCAACTCGTTGTTAAAAGAAAACTTAGATATGATTCGAATTAAAACGAGGGTAAAAATATCGATTCTCGATCAAAACAAGATTCGGAAGATTGATTTGAAATGAATGAGACAAGACATTGCTTGGCACGTCATGGCGGTCTCATGTAAAGACCTAATTTTAGCTCGTTGCTCCAAGATTTAAGTTAAAACTGCTTCGCATTTGATCTGGTTTACATTAACACGATTCCATAGGTGCTCAGATCGATTTACAGAATCAATTGACTGGCTCTGATGTATTTGAATTATCTATCTTAGAACGACATGCCTAACATCTTATTTAGGATAGAAACATTTCAACATTAGTTACTTTTTACGTTACGTAGGTACTTATCTCCACGTCATTTACTCATTATCTGATATATCTTTAGGACCAATATACACAGTCAATCTAAGTTGTGGTTAATGGTCTGTGAAAATAGACCATGTGACACACATGGCGCAGAAATAGCCTACGGGATAATAACAGTCATTGTGGACCGGACCGTGCATGTAGTAGTTTCCGAAAATGGCGTATTTACCGAAACCATGAGGATTTGGGTTTGGTCGTACATTTTGTACTGCAACATAAAAGTAAACCTATCCCTGTTAGTTTCTTTTCTGTGTTCATACTAAGGTTGTTTGTAAGAAATTGCTTTTAGCGATAAGGCCATCGTTTGTGCATGCCTTAATAAATAGTTATGTAAGATGAATTTTAATAGAGTCAGCAATTCTATCTATCTAGTCTAATAAAACATCTATTTCTTAAGATTAAATTCAAAAGACAAACATACAAAGACTGTCGGTTGAATATCCTTTAAGAAATAAGCAGAGGTGTATTGACTTCACAATTCAGGTATGTCTATAGGACGAGTCAATTGCTGTCTATCTAATACATTTCCAGACTCTACCTAACTGAGAATATCCTAAGAGCGAACTTAACACTGCCATATTCGAAAATTGAACCTGGGAAGTCGCGACTGCAAAGAACATTGGACCAAGAAAAGGGTCCGAGGACAAAAATATCTTAAGCTACCACTGGTCGCTCATAAGCGATGGATGCCATGGCAATCAATGTTGAGTACCATGACCAATTTGACGCGTACCTACTCAGCTTTCTTCGGACCAGCGTGCAGGCTCAAGTCACTGCCTTGACGGCTTTTACCCACACGCCTGCACGTGATCTTGGGCAATAAATCTACGTTCTCACAGAGTTCACAGAGTGAGTTATAGTGCATGCTTGGATGTTTGAGTTGCGTGTAACTACATGTAATTATACATTTTAGTGTCGGTGCCTTCACAGTGGATTACGTGTTTATTGCGCAATATTAACGTTTGTCGGACAAAAGCTTATGATGACGTCAGCAGTCACAATAGAAAAACGAGGCTAGACTAAAAAAACGTTAGGAGTGTTAATGCTAATAGAGGTGACTAAAATTGTATGATAATGAGCTATTGACAAGTCACGTTGTCGATAAAGTATAGTTCAATGAAATGTATCTTATTTATGTATCAGATCTATTTTAGACTTAAGTTGTGCCCGAAACGGGTCTGGCCGTTAGAGTCCCTTTCCGGTACGTCCCCGGCCGTAACGAACCCACAGTGAAAAAATTGTTATTCCGCTACGCCCCCGGCCGAGACGCTCCTATTGTAAAACAACAGGAGAAGACATTTGAGGAAATACTCTTGAAAACAAAAGTGTTTTTGAATTTAAATATTTTTCACTTTTTGCGAATTACTAAATGATTAGCTTGTATTTTGTACATATAGTTTTGTAGATATACAAATAGTAGAATGTGGAGTTCTATCTCTTATATTACTAGAATATGTAGCATAGTAGCATGATATTCACCTCGTATAAAGCAATACAATTAATTATTAAATAAAACGATTTTACAATGAACTTTTTGGTATCTGTGAAATCGATGATTGAAAGTTGACTTACTTTATTTAAAGGAAGGCGCTCTAATCCATTAACATTATTTCTAAGTAATGATCGATGCAAATTATCAACTAATTAGAAACGATTTATTTTTTACATCCCTAACACTAGTCACGTCGTTTAATTGTTGTCAATGCAACAAATATGTAAGTATTCGGTGCGCTGTCAGTGTAAGGCACATTTTATTAAAAACATAAAGTAAAAACAACACGCCATTTCAAATATCAACTTCCAGCATACTTTTTATTTTGGAAGTATAATATGTTAGTTTCAGTAAATAATTGGGGTAAAGCCACAACGAAGCATTTAAATTTTACTCATGTTCTGAGGCCTTCAAAACAGAAAGATATAAAAAGAATATTATTATCAATGATACTATAATAATACCTTATGTTGGATAATCTTAGTATTCTTAGGGTCAAAGTGCAGCCTCGAAATTACTCAGTCATTTGTTTCTTTTCCTCCAAATTAATTGACCGTGCTCCGATACAACGCGTAACGGTACTTCGTACCAAATCCAAAATAATTACGTAGGCAGGCTCGCATGTTTAAAGTAATTTTCATTGTTTTTGTTATGGATACAAAAGGAAATTTCCAAGAATTACATTTGCTGTTGTTTATATGAATATGGTTGGTGATACAATCGGCCAATGCAGTGACATGACAATCGGTTCACGACTATTGAAACTTCATTGATTCTTATCGCAGAAGTGAAGCAACTAAATGGTATCAGAATTATTTTGACTGGTATTTTTTATCTCGACTTTTTTGGATTTAAATTCGGTTATATGATTCCATATATAGCAAAAATTGTAAAAATTAAAAAAGGATACCGTAGCTATAAAGAATCCAGCATATTTATTTCTTACCAAGCGTTATAATATTATCTGTTAAATGTTATATCAACTTTTGCTTCAAAAGAAAACATTGTATATCTTCTTTTTCTTAAAATTAATTTTTCTTTACTTCTGTTGGTTTTACAGTATTCATGCATTTTTGTTGCATACGAATACCGTAACACCTACAAAGAATTCGAATAGCTAGGTAATAATTATATACATGAATATCCACCATGTATAATTAACTGTGCCATCTTTTATAAACTTGCTCTCACATATCTGCAAAGATTCCATTTTTAAAGGCCAACATCTCAGGTCTCGCAAGATTAAAATTCAAATCTGAAACACGGTTCCGGGAAGGCACTCGAAGGTAATACAATATGGAGGGCATGGGTCGCCGCGCGTGACTGCCTCCGTCGGCCGCAGAGGGAGATATGCACCGCGAACCAACGTTTGTGATGTCCCTTGCAATCTGTGGTATCGATTTTATTCGAATTCTGTGGTTTCGATTATTTTAACCTATTGGGTCTGGGCGTCAGTGTGCCGCTTCTACTCAAGCGGTAAATAAGGACGCCAAAATCGTCACTTTACTTACTACAATTATCTAATGACCAAAAATCTTAATCTAAATGCAAGAATTAGTGTATTAACCGTAAGATCATCTTTAATTTCAAGGGATGCATAAACCTATGAGTAAGGTAATCCCAAAAAAACGTTAGAATTTATTATATACTAACACAACTTGCATAATACCTATTTCTTCATTTTTATTTTTTGCCTTTAGTCTAGTTCCAGTCTTAAATTATTATGTACATTATGACCATAGCTTTCTGTTCCACACTATGTAAAGGCAATTGTTACTATAACAAATTGCTAAGTATAAAATAACTGATCTAATTGATTAAATTTTATAAAGTTTTTCATCGATGAAAGCTTTTGAAGATAAATTCAATTACTGGGCAATATCGAGTAATAAAATTTCCCTTGCAACAAGAGCCATGGTGTGCGACCTGTTGAACTCATTTAAAACGTTCGTGAAAAGAGTTCTACACGTATATTTATAAAAATATCGTCATAACATATCGTTACACATTAACTGCTATGTTATAATCATAATATACTACACTTATATACACGTAACTTGTTTGCGCAAACTATACACCAAATTTGTTTTATAATATAAAGCCATAATGATAACTAGATAACCACTAAAAAATAAAAAATAAATACATCGTAAATAATAATTCATGCTAAGTACATACTATAGTCACTGTGTCATAGGCCTTAATAAACATGAGTTTGTATTGTACTAACAAACGTTTACCTGAGTCCCGATGCGCGGTCGCGCTAAAATAAACACTTTTTCTAAATATACCTACATATTATCATTTATTACTAACAATACAATGATCGGCCTGTAACTTTTAGTAATTACATTTGTAATTCTTTATTGTATTTTCTCTGTAAGTGATTGTAAATCTTTTGAGAAAATAAATGTCTTTAACCGTATAATAAAATATGAATAAGAAGAATTTCCTGCCAGTAGTATTCAATATGTATCAAAGCTTGCTTCTAAATAGCGACGTGCGTCCTCAAAATTTGACAGTAAATAAATTGGTTCGAATGTATTCGAATAATATATGTTATGGTTTTATAAATTAACTAATTAATTTCATTGTTATCTGCCACAAAAGGAGTTTTTATTTTAGATGTATCCCTACTTCAGTATAGTTTATTATTACATATTATTATAATGTTTGTACGCCATTCTAATTTGTATTTCTTACACGGTGAAACATAGTGATACATTAGCAATATTTTATAATATTACATAACCAAAACTACATCTACCAGAAATAAATAAATTTTATTTGAGTATAGAATATTGTATTCTGTTTACGCGAATGTTATTCATTGAAATTAAATTAATACGGATTTTATAATAGTATAGTAATAGTATAAATAGTTTTAATAGTTTCAATAATATAATTAGCTTCAAAATTTGTAAAGTTTAACAGTTATAGTAGTGTAACAGTTTTCAAAATTTAGTAATAGTGTAACATAAACAACGCGATAAAATCCGTATATAGTAGTTTAATTTCAATGAGTATATAATATTTTCGGTGCACTCTAAAGGCAATGGAATTATGAGTTGCTCGTCATCCAATTGTAAATATAAACTTATTACTAATAGTTTAATATGATCAACCAACCTCGAGCACGCTGCTCAACGCCACAATGCAACTACTAACAGTAGCACAACTACGGAAAACTTGATGTTTACATTTCAAGAAATGTTGACATCGGATATTTATACGACGCGAAACTCTATTTTGGTCACGCTTTGATGTGCGGTCATGACTGCACTTTGACTGTGACCGAGTTTGATCACTTCCTCATAAAGCGGTCATCTTGTGTGACGAGTTTGGTAAGTGTAATTTCGTATTACCAAAATCATTGCTATTTTATTGAAGAGATAATTACGATTAGAAATTAAATAGTCTCACGCTATATTACAGAAGTATGGACAGAGGTGTTATAAACCCATATTCTGCTTTATAAGGTTATAGGTCCCGTTTAAATCTCGGAGCGACAGTAACAGTGAGTTTCAACTTGTCGTGAACTGTTAGAACTTGACAGATAAAACCAATAACACATTGCCTAGCCTGAAAATCAAACCCAGGATCTTATGCACAATCACATTCAATACCGTTGCGCCACTGAAGTAGATAATGCCTATTAATAACCTATCACTGTGTATGTACCTATGGACTGTTCATGTGCAAAATAATTTTATTTAATAAATAAGACAGCTGGGGTACAACGAGAACTTCAAGAAGTTTAAGTTTAGCTGAGTAAGTACCCTTACCTTTCAAAACTTATCAAGTGAAAGGCCTTGCTGTGTGTTTCAACATAAAATACGTATAATTACTTTCTTTTTAATTTTATTTTGTTCGTCTAAATGACCACACTCCGCCTGATGGTAAGCGACCATGTTGTCCAAGATTATTATTAATTTATTGCAGTAAATGATTATTTTTAATATCAAAGTGAAATATCAGCCCGCAGATATATCAACATAACTAAAAGCGTCATTCATGTGTCCATACATTATTAATGGGTGTAATATTTAATTAATGTACCTACAGTTGTCAAAAAAATGTACTTTCACCTGATGCGGTATTATTTTTATGATATTACTAAATGTGCCCGCCGCCCCCGTAGGTCGTAGCGTGATGTTATATAGCCTATAGCCTTCCTCGATAAATGAGCTATCCAACACTAAACTAATCTTTCAATTCGGACCAGTAGTTTCTGAGATTAGCGCGTTCAAACAAACAAACAAACTCTTCAGCTTTATAATATTAGTATAGACGTAAATGTAATTTAGCGCTATAGAGATGTAACATATTATTTATAGACATTAAATTATTGTATGGAACGTGTATAGAATTAGTTATATTACTTTAAACTACGTGAGTGATTGTTGATATTGAATGGCTGAGTTGATACTCGATGTCGTATTTCGAGACATAAAAGGCATAGTAAATGTAGTAATTTACATATCGCATAGAAAATACCTAATCGCAATTAGATTTTTATGGCGATATTTATAAACAGTATATTTAATAGTAATTAAAGCACATAATACATATAACTAATCGAAAGAGAACAATTAGTATAACTTTTCTCAGCACAGCACCTCCATTAATCTGCTTGCTCAACTAGTGCTCATAGTTGGTATACCAAAAGCAGATTTACACAGAATATTTATATCATAGAATACTAGATTGTCCCGTGGCTTCGCTCGCGTAAATGGGTTAGTACTAGGTAAGTTACGTTAGAAACAGTGTTTTTTCTGGATGAAAGATACCCTTTTCTTTTCTGTTCCGCTGACGACGTGTATCTGAATTTTCATGATAATGAAAACGTAATAAAGAAATAAACATACAAACAAACTCACATTCGCATTTATAATATTATTTAGGATAGAAGTAAAACAATTAATAAGCTCATCTTTAACTATATCTATATACAAGACATTGTGTCTGTTTACTGGCGTCTGAACGGCGCCTAAACATAAACTAGTTTATTAATACAATTGTCATTTAAAAAAAAAATATTTGATGGCTAGTTAAAACTTAAAAAAAATTGCCTACGTTCGCATACACAGTAATTTTGCTTCATCAATTTTGTTGTACATACGACACTAATGTTTCTATTTTCAAAGAATACTTCAAATACGAGTGACCTACCTACTTTACTGTGTATTATACTAGCTTTTACCCGCGGCTTCGCTAGCGTTAATTTAGAATTTGATAATCAATTCGGGTTGTACTCTGCTTGTAATAATCCTTACTAATATTATAAATGCGAAAATGAGTTTGTTTCTTTGTTTGTTTGTTACACTTTCACGCCTTAACTACCCAACCGAACAACATGAAATTTTGCATACACGTTGTCAGGGGTACAGACCCTAGTCTGTACCCCTGACAACGTGTATGCAAAAATGTCCTAACATAGGGTACCTTTCATCCAGAAAAAATAACTGTTGCAAATCTAACCTAACCTAACCTACATATACGCGAGCGAAGCCGCGGGTGAAAACTAGTATATAATAATATAATTCAATCATGATTTGAAAGACACGTGGCGCCATCTATTATCAAAAGAACTTTATTATTGTTTTCCTCGGGAACAGTAATTTTTTTCGGGATGAAAGGTAGCCTATGTCCGTTGCTGTACACCTGACAACGTGTATGCAAAATTTCAGGATTTGATCGGTTCAGTGGTTTAGGCGTGAAAAGGTAACAAACAGACAAACTCATTTTCGCTTTTATAATATTAGTTAGGAAGTTAGGATTAGAATTAGGATAGTTTACCTTCCATATTCTGTACCTTTAGTTTTAATATTAATAGTACACATGTATGTTTATTCTAAAATTTAACGCAACGAAACTAACATCTAAGACATAGGCTCGGCCTAGTTTAGACGTTAGGTTTCATTGAATATTGTATACATTTGTATACAGTTATTGTATTATAGGTTAAGAAATTGTATGTATAGTGATCTATCTGGTATCAATAAAGAATTAATATTATTATATTATAATTAAAAATCGATTAATCCAGAGTACATACATACATACATAGATTCACGCCTGTTTGCCAGAGGGGTAGGCAGAGACGACGGATTTCCATTTGCTACGATCCTGACACACTTCTATGGCTTCATTCACTTTCATCACATTCCTCATATTATAATCCAGAGTAATAGCTTTTAAAAACGACTAGCCTTGATTTTTATAAAACATGATTTTAAAATCATTCTGTACACAGCTCTGCAGATGCATTGTCACCATCCATTTAGTCACAACACGAGTTACTCTGTAATTTATGATTATTTATATTGGTCATAAATATTACCAGGAGGTGGCTCCATCGATTTATGGACCGACGTGACGTTAAATATGTTTTTGAATCTCGCTATCTCTGTGCCTCATGAAGTTGAGCGAAGTGTTTTGGATAAATATTTGGCAGCTTATTATAAAAACGAATAGGTATCAGATTTAGACTTTATAGAAGTCCTGCAAGCGAAATCGACACATAGACAAATGTTAATTCGTTAATGATACTGGAGTAAATTAAAATAAGTGCCGACTCTTGATTATCCTTGTAATAAGTTATTTGTTATTTATTTTAGAAATAAACAAACCACAATTTGTCTTCCGTAACGAAGTGATTTGACATTTTACGTCAAAATATGACAGATGGATTAATTTTAACTAACTCTGACACTGCTATTTTGTAGCTGCCATACAAATGAAAGCGACTGTCACATTTTTTAAATTATGACACCAAATGTAAATTATATATTTAGACTTGACTAGTAGAATACTATCACTATGATAAATTTTAAATCCAAGATGGTCGCCACCGCAAAATGGCCGATTACTATATTTATTATTTTGTGTCGGGGGTATTTAAATTTTTAATTTATAGTTATTCATATAAATCTTAATTGTACCAAACCTCATAGCAATAAGCTTGAAAGGGATATCTTTTTCTCTTCACTATATTTTAATAATTAGATTTGCTTACTCGTCTTCATACATACATAATAATAATCCTTGTTGTATTGATTTTATCCATCAAGTAGGTATCAATACTTTCTAAAACAATCACAGTTAACAAAGCTACAACAGTGACGTCGCATGTCACTATGTCACGTGACACGCTACACGTTATTAAAGTTTTTATGAGCTTTGTTCGAGCCGGGTCTATTGTGCAACACGTCTTATAAATATTACGGTACTAAATGGCCAATTTGTTTTATACATGTACCTATTTGTTGGTTCGAATGATGGTGACTGGTCAATTTAAATGATAATTTCATTTAAGACTTCCAAATTTAAAATTCTATTAATTCAATGCTACCTTCTTTTTGAATCGTTTGGCAAATAATGTAGTCGATGGAACGGTTAAAGTCATTTGTGTTATGTGGGTATGTCTGCCTTAATTCGATGTCAATCAAGGTTCTTAGTCAATAGCGTGAGATCTTGACGGGACAGAGAATAGTGCCTTTTGCTTTCGAGAAATTACTTAAAAGAATAACCCTATAACATTTTACCCAATCGTCCTACTACCTACCTATTAGTCGTCTAAAATTCATTCTCGTTTTCTGTTTTCGTAGGCCACCTGCTAAACAAAAACAAATCGCTTGGTTCTTTGCTATTATCTTGTAGTCATTAGTCTTCGATATTAAATCAAGTATTATTGCTCAAACAATTTTACGTGTCGAAGCAGTGCAACAATTTCCGTACGAGGCTAACCCTTTCCTGCACGGCGGCTAAAACGAACGGTTCTGGTCCGCTTGCTCGTAACTCACATCCGGCTTCGCGCTCCCCGACAACATCTACACGACTGTTTGCTTACTTTAACATCCCATTGTTTGATCTTCAACCAACTTTACTTTATTACAAACAAACAATATTTTTTATCCACCCCAAACCAGGCGTGTTTTTTTTTATCCAATCTATACCCCTTACCTACTAAGAACAGTCCCTGTAGGTATTTCAGGGTTAGATAAATATTTAATTTTATTCCCGTCGGTAATTAGTTTAATCAACTTACAGAGGTCTTTTAATCGCTTGCTGCCTCGTTGGATCCGTTGCAAAGGTTTACCCTTATGTTTGCTTGTTTTTGAGAATATTAAAATTCATGATCGAAATAAGTGTGAATAGGATTTTCTGTTAGATTATTGTATTGTACAGTAGCAGCACGGATTCTGGCAATGTGCTCGATATACGTAAATGGACCAACTAACCTCGCAATAGAATATGACTTTGGCAATACTCAAGACACATATTTGAGCCACTGATCTATCAAGGTCAGAAACAACATACCTAACGCGATCTCAGAACAACTGGCTAAGGAAAGGCTAACATTTTGGCTGGGCGGCTTATCAAACTGGCATCAGTCAGCTCATTGACAGTTTTGAGGGGTCTATTAAACCACTGAGCAATCTGTGGTGTTATAAATATTACCTACCTACTATTTGGTTGTTACAAATTATGCTTTTTTGTGCAAGGAGCAAGTTCACGTCAACAATGCTATGGATGGTACCTACTTCATCTCGATCGAAAGGCCGATGCCTTATGCCTTAGCCGCCGCTAATGACGTATAATAACGTACGTATACTTGTCAATAGAGTTATGTATATATCTCGTGTCTTATGCTGAGCTTGTTCCGTATATTAACGAGTTTAATAATAATTATCCCATTATGTTACGTAACGTAAGAGGTTTCTACTTAAACAATATGATATTTTCCAAATATTGTATAATGTATTATTATTTATTATGTTACGTGTGTATATATTTATATACATTTATCAGTAGCGTAGTGGTAGCATATAGGTATGTCTGCTGTCCATGAGATCTTGGGATTGATTTCCTAGTGGAGTAAAGTATTTTTGCGTTCTTCTGTTAAGCAAGGATTTTAGTACTGTGCTCGACAGCCGAATTTAAAGTGGAAAATTACGTGATAAACCGAAAATGCAGGACATAAAAAATTGCGATATATAAGTACAATCATTACTGCCTGCTCCTTTGGAGATAAATTTGGTGTCAAGTTATTGAATTGTCTTAGCTTGCTGTTTATTTTCCACCATCCCAAATTGATTAATTTCTATCGGAAGTTGAGTTAAAACATAAGCTTTTTCTTGCTTTTCAGTGCTTTTGAATACGGTCTTGATTTTTGTTATAAATTTACTATTTTTCAACATCAGCGACGTTTACTAACGTCCAATTCTAGATGGGTGCCTGTCAGTGGTCACCGTCAAATAACTAATGTTAGTGCCACCCACAAACATTATTTTTTGTTAAGTTTATTTATTAACGTATACCAAATTATCTTTAACTGATATAATAAGTACTTTAACTAATAAAAGATTTATCCAAATCGGTTGTAAATGCTAGATTCATAAAGAAATATACTGAAAAAGAAATATATGTCGAATTGAGATGCTCTTACCTTTTTAAAGTATGTTAAAATATAAAATGTTTGAAGTTTGTGTTTACTCTGTGTTGTATCTATTTTAGAAAGTCAGCAGTCTTAAAATTGCAAGTACAGTGACTACAACTATCTATTTAATATATTGATTACATAAAGGTGAGACCTCATGTCTGATTTGATGTGCTTTATAACTTCTGACAATTGAGCACTTAACACATTTACAGTCGCAATTATATTTATTTCGACTGGTTTACTGGGGTTTGCAATATATTATAGAAAGTATTTTAAATTATGTTAGTAAAAACTTTAAGGAAAAATTATCTTTGCAAATTGTGCATAGGTACATATGTATAAAATGAGTCCTTAAATGTAGTTGGCGAAATGTTGGTGCAATACAACACTCGTTCCGGTAGAAATCTATTGAAAACCAAACCCGGGACCACCCTTTGTCACAGGAACTAAAAGATAGTTTCTCTAAATAATCATATACGTGCATGCGTGACGCAATACCTTAAAAGGTTACCTCGCCACTACAACTCTGCCAAGTGCTATGGGACTAAAATTTGTTTGATCCGGAAACGGTTACCTCCAGTCTGGATGTACATTTTGTCTGCTGTTTGAACGTTTGTAAAATCCGTTACGCAATTAGTATGGGATGGATTTCACTAACGGTTTAATCTTTAAATTATTACAGGAACGGGATATCGAAAATAAAAGTATAAACCAACCTAAATAAAATAAACCTATAAGTTTAATACTAAGCAAGCTATGCATGAAATAGCATCAGTTTTGAATCGTCATAATGAGCTTTTTCACATCACTCTTTAAATATACCTTACAATTGCATTAGCAAGTGATATTAATAAAAAATAACAAGCAGTATACATAGTATCTTCAAATATCACCATTTACATCGGATGCACAATAAAAAAGATTCGAATCATAGATGTTCTCTATCAATACAATTATCTACACTCCTCCCTGCGGAGCCATTAGTCAATTTGTAGTAGTCCCGCGGCAACATCCGTCTAGTGTAGAATTTATAATTAATACCGTCGGTATCTACACCGGCCTGTCGAGTGAACGAAAACGATTCACAGATAACATTCCTGGGAAGCAATTTATTGTCCTGAGATTTGGGGAAGATAGAAATATTTTTAAGTGAAAACGGATTTCGATTTGCGTTCTGTTTTCGTAATTAAAATAGTTTTGGTCCTAAGCTCGAACCCTGTGGGAGTGCAAATATTTTTGGAATGTATTAACTTGGTTTATTTCGAAAATTATTACTTTTAGTGTTGTTTTGTCTCCTATTATATGATATTATTGTGTGGCTTATTAGGTAGGAAGGTTTTTTTAGTAAGAAACTTAGTAGGTTCTTAAAAACCATAATGTTAAGGACCTAGGAGCTTTTTAAGAGTTCGTTTCGCGTGTATGTAATAATTCGTCACAACAACTTGGCTACAATTTCATGCCAAAAAATCAAATCAATATTGTACAATCTGAGCCGACTTGGACTCGAGATGATTCCCAGAACCTGGCGGTTTTTTGGCGCTATCGGGTTACGCCGTATTAACCGGTTAATTAACTGCCGAACACCAATATTATGTTACATCTGATATTATTATAACTATATTCTGGTGAAACGAGCTTTCAAATATGGAATAGATAACTATCAAGTAAGTAGGTAATAATTATAAATAATAAGCTATAAAATTATAAAGCTGATTTAAATAAATTTAATATTTTAGTATGGAGCTATAATTGGACGTGATATCTCAGTTAACAACGGCACATTTTCTCAAAGTCACAAGTTAGCTTGCCTACTGTCGCTTTTCTCTTTGATAAGATACAACCTTTGAAAGTGTCTAATATGTAGGTTATTACGTAATTATTGCACTCATTCATGTAATTTCTGAAAGACAGACCAAAAATGTGACTATTCCATTTCCTTGACGCGGGTAGTTATAATAACGTGAACTACAAATTTTTGTCAAATTTCACCTTATAACCATAGTGATTATCATATAAAGTACATACTATATTTATAAAATATATAGGTACTGCCTTAAAAAGAGTTTCGCAATCATACCCGACAAAGTATAAAACCTCTTCCAGTCTGCAGAGCTTTCTCTCTTAAAATACATGACATAAGAATATCCTTATACACATTTAACAGCAATATACATTTTTACGTCCCCAGAATATTCTTTGTAGTACAACAAAATGCCACAATGTCAGTCAGCTTTTTCTTCTGAAGACTGGTTAGATATTAATAACTATGACAAATAAAACATCGGAATGCCGGTGACAAGTGTCGATGTGTGTAAATCTGTCACTGCTGCGGCACAGGATGTGAGCACTTTGAAACTTTAGCCACCATTAAAGTCGTGACTAAAAGAATATTAAATGTTTCCTTTCCACATTTGAGAAGATTTTAATAGGCTGCTTCTATAGAGTTTTTTACCACCTTGAAAGTTACATTTGGTAAAATAGAGATAATAGCTACAACAGTTCTATTTTAGTTATGTCAGAATTAAATCACGAACAACTACCTAATATATAATTATATTGTAGGTATTGGCACCACCACACATTATTTTAATATCATAAGGATGTAAAGTTTGTTTGTATGTAGGAGGAAACCTCTTAAAGTGAAAAATCGTTTCTTAAAAAATATATTATTATAAGAAAGCTACAGTCTCTAAGAAATATATTTTAATACAGAGAGTGATGTAGGTAGTTTTATAAAGGATATGTGATAGAGATTACTTCACACATTAAAACAGCCTTAAAGGAGTTTACTTGAGTATAATGTATATATATAGGTACCTATATTTTTATTTTCAAGACTAAAAGTTAACTATCGTAAATATAACTGATTGACAACTACAAAAATCTGTTAACAATAATAAGGAAATTAATAAAACTGATCTTCCATAAAACAAGATGTTCGAACAATCCTAAACACAATAACTCAGAAACGTGTCAAAACAATAGTGAACACAAACGGATGAGCAGTAAAGTACGCAGCATGGAGGAACCATGTATCGAACTGAACATACGGTGTGCGGACGACGCGTCGTAAAAACAACAAATATACGACCGCAGGCTTCGAACCCACGGCCACGGCTCAACGAAACAATAAATATGACCGATGTTGTGTTTGACGGTTAATGCTGCGTACCGTTTCCGCAAATTATAACTGGAATGTGAACGCCAACGGTAGGGGCTTTGGAAAACGATTTCTTAATACTTGTTAACTCATAAACTTTAGCGCGTCCGCTAATAAATACTGCCGAAATACAGTGCTTATTTTATCTTTAACTAATTACGTACATAGACATTCAAATTAATTATAAACGGCCGACGGAGGCAGGCTGATTGAAAACGCTAGTTATTACAATAATGATTTGTGTACAAATATAGACAGACAAGAGAAATACAAAGGGGTGGTACACAATGGGTGCTAAACAAAACGTTGCCTGGACACAAAGGGGACTGTAATTAAAAGATCAGGTAGACGGTGTTCCCGGGAGCAAACCGACTGAGTAGCAACCACCCGCCACTCCATTGTCGCACTTTTTACACTTAGACAGGCAAAAACACCACAGATAAATATAGTACCAAAGCTTTTTAACGGCTAAGTGATCGCTTACAATTACGCGCTCTTCACGCAGTCGTAACGAGCCAAAGTAGAGGTTTATTAACAGGACAATATACAGGAATTTCTCTCGACACCACACGAGTTATATACAAAAGCACACAGTTGCATACCAGAGGAAAGCTCCCACGATTTGTTACGAATAATAAACTCGTAGTATTCACAGGTCAATCACATCTCACTACACGGCGGGTAACACCACAGACACGTCAAGACCAAACAATCAATCACACGACGACGTCACCGAATCACACGCGAGACTCAAATATTTGGTGGCGAGGAGCGGCGTGCGCGCACTCCCGCGGCTCTCTCGCGACTGGTTCGGGTGGCTGTACCCGCAGTGGAGCGCCCGAGTGGCCGGGCTCCGCACGATGCTAACAAACTCGTTCTCAGCTCTACTAAAGCCTTCACGGTAAGTGGCGCAGGCACAATGGGAAACGCGAGCGCCCGCGCACCTGTGTCGTATATTGCTCTTTTTCTTTTTAATTTTATAAGGCGTCGAACTTTTCTGCAGGCCGGACGAACGGTTGATGACCCTAGCGAAACAGAAGTCCCTAATGATAATTTAATGGTCCCTCGACCGCCATCGATCGAGACAGGACGAACAATCCACATTCAATGTTAATAGTTATTCATTTGCCGAGCAATCAGCAGCGGGTTTATTTCAATCGGGACAAAGTTAACATAGCATAATGGTAGGTAATTCATCAGGAGCTTTTTCAATCCATTACAGTCACGACAGATGAATGGACAGAGTGACAGATAGATAGAAGTTGATGATAGCGGACGTCGGTGAAATGAAACTGCAGTGTTTAGTATTTGGGTATTCGTCGTGAGGAATGCGGTGCTCTCTCCCTTCACCCCTCTCCTCAATGCAGCGCGTGATGGCTTGGCGCAAGGTCGTGCGCGGAGTTATGCGCAGCGCGCGCGCCGCATGCTCACGCCGACCGCACTTCGCACCGTCTCGCCTCCGCACATCGCTCCAGATGACAACAATCGGACAATGAAACCAACTGATCGATGACATGTCACATGACTTGTGACTAAAGGATCACACCAAACTGACGATTTATGACTTGTCACGGCGAGGATCGATTGCTCTCAAAATATACACATCGACGACAATAATCCGATTACCGAAATAAAGACAAGAAAAATTTAAGGCGACTAATACAGAGATTCTCTCGGGGGACACAAATTGAGAATAAGAAGAGTGTGAAGTATTAATGGTCCATTCGTTTACTCTTGTTAAGCTTGTTTTTGACATTTGAAACGATAACAATAAATTCTCAGACAGGATTCCAGTTCAGTTAACCAAACTAAAAGGTAAAAATATCAAAAGCATTTTGTCTCGAACAAACAAGTAAGTGTAAATAAATAATTTCTTGTCAAGATGCGGAATAAATGTTGAATGTGTTACACTTGGCCTCTTTGACCAGTGCTTGAGAATAATGTAGTAGTACATTTACTAGGTAAGACAACATAACGTCAGCCTTCAGCAGTTTCTTACAACTCACTCGGGAAATTAAACAGCTAATGCCGTCAATTTTATTACACTTTGGCACTGACTGGTATAAGCAACACTGCCATTATTTAGACAACTTCTAAGACTTGCTTGTAGCATCAACATTTAAAGTGAATAGAATACAATGCTATATTAGAAAAAAATGCTAATTACCAGAATTTATTTATCATTATTATATCATACTTTTAAGGCTAATTTTTAACGTTAAATGAGCTCAACAAATTTTTCTATAAAACCTGACGAAATGCCAAATACTTATACCTACTTACTAGCGACTCGACCCAGCTTTACACGGATAGTACAAAACTTTAACATATTATACGTCTAAATCTTCCTCATGAATCACTCTGTCCATTAGTGAAAACCATATGAAAATCCATTCAGTAGTTTTTGAGATTATCGCAAACAGGCTGACACGGCGGGGACTTTGTTTTATATTATGTAGTGATTTATAATTCCTTATTTAAGATTTATCAAATGATTGCTTCTTCTGTATTACTCAAGTATAGTTTAGTTTTCAATTAGTATCTATAAGAAATTTAGAGTTGATTCTATAGCTCCAAAGTACCAACGTACAAATATATTTAAACTCTATATAATATCGGTAGTCACTACTCCATTATTATAAATAAAGATTTAAAATTTTACAATTATGTTTTTATAACATTGTACGATATATTTTATTAAGCCCCTGGGTATTTAGTTAGTTAGAACTACATTCGTTTCGATATCAAAAGGGTGGGTTATTAAGCCCGCAATAATTCATTCGCAAAATCAATGCCTTTACTAATTTATTGCTTCTACATTCGTAAATTAAAAAACTGAACATAGCAAGTCTCATACGAATAAATGTTGCTTTAGTAAAGCTGTACAATGCTATTCTCTAAGATCTCACTGTCCAATTCACCTATGAATTCGCTATACTCTATCACAAGTAAAACTACTGTCAAAATGACATTTTAAATCGAAAACATTTATAGAATAACACGGCTGATGTTGAGTGAGTCGGCAGTATTACCCGCGTCGTGACGAATGCATCAGTCTCGTCTCACGATACGGTCATTAGTAAGTTTGTTCAACAACGTGATTTGTTCGATACTAACACGGCTATTACTTCCCACGGTGATTCGATTAGACAATTTAGCACTGCTTACTTTGAAGTGCAAACATAAGAATAACTCAATCTTGTCAGTTAGGTAATACTAGTTGTGTGTTGTGTGAAGTTGCATTTGTGTTAAGAGTAAGTTCTCTGTAAGTTTGCGCTTGAAGTCATAGCTCGAGGTTTCTTGGTCGAAACACAATATGACTATAAATTTTCAAGAAATTCAGTCGAATATAAGTCATATTGTATTTATTTGTATCACTTTTAAGCTTTTAACGATATATGTAATATATAAAGTTTATGCACATACAAGACACGGGACACAGCGACTAAAGGTCGCAGCCGACTTATACAACACCGGTCCAACACCGCTCTCGCACAGCTAAGCCAAACGGAGAGTCCACTACCCGCTGTCTACGCACCGACAGCTAGCAGGCAACCAGCTGTCCACGCGCTTACAGCTAGCAGTCGACTAGCTACTACTATCCGCGCGTGCGTGCGAACCGCCCGCTTGAAGCACGCTTGCCACCCGCTTGAAGCGCGCGGTAAGCGTGGCTTCAACTATTGAGTGGGACGATGGCGGTAGCTGTTTGCTAATTTGTGATATCAATATAAATTATGTCTACAGAGGACGCCCTAAAGCTCAAATTTCTATTAACATTATTTTGCCGTATGGGAGCGGTGTTGTATAAGTCGGCTGCGACCTTTAGGCGTAAGATATATCTGAGCTGCTTTTATAAGTATATTATTTTCAAAGTCCCATACAATTTTTGTACGTGGAAAGATAGAACCTATAACACTTGGCATATTACTAATAAATAGATGGTCACTTAAACCACAGTGTTCTCACCGGAGTAAGCATATTACGGTTTTGGAATTTATTGGACTTAGGAATCCTTTTTGGCAATTAACTACCAAATAACACATACACACACAAGTATACCTTTCTGCATTTTATGTTAAATAGAGCCTGATATCTTCAGTGTTTAGTTTCGCCAATTTTATTCCAGTGTACTAAAAATAAGCCGTCAAAATGAGATGAACTCATGAACGCGGACGAGAGTGTTGTTTCTCTCGCCTACACAATTTGCTAGTAAAATTTACAAGGATCTATGGCATAACAAATGTGGAAAGTCACACCAGTCAACAAGTAAACACAAGTCACAGTTTATATTTCCTTACACTAGCCATCACTATGCAACAACACTAGTTGTTGAATAGTCATTAATGAAAATAAAACCAAGAATATCTAAAAAAATATATTTGGTACAATTTTTTAGTTTGTATGTTAAGCAAACAGTATCGGTATCTCTTAAAGCATTGATGTGCAACGCGCAGAAACGAGATATAGCTATGCACTCTGTAATGCATTGTCCATTTCTACTGGTAATAGCAAAGCTTCGTGATATGGAGGTAAATCTCCTAAAACATGAAATGGTAATAATTATTAACAAGTGTTAATGTTTGTAAAGTCCCCCACACCCACTTGGGATAACATAGAAATTATACTAAGTCCAGTAGATGTCTTAAAAAACTCATTTAAAGTGATTTGCTTGGCTGTTGACAAGTTGGTAAATCTATCAGCTAATATCAGCAGTTGTCATGCGTTAGGCTGTCTGTCTTATATTAATCTGCCTTTTAGAAACATGAAACAACTGTTTGCATCATCCGGGCATTATACTTTTATAATTTGACTATTATATAAAAAGAAACTAGTTGCTGATACTCTCTGAGGATTATTAAAGGGTTCAACATTTCGTTATTTTTTGCGTAGGACGCACCATTTCTGAGATATTGTTAATATTCTAAAATATGCATTACAAATACATTTAATTAATGAAAAAGCACTACACGCACACAACCATGCATATGAAATACGCAGTCGAAGCGCGTAACTATGGTTACATATATCAATATAATTATGTATAATGACATATATCAGCAATATTATTGGTCGAATTTCGAGCACTAGGCGACCGCTAGTATTCTAAAATAATTCAGAAATGAAATGCGTGGAAGCGTGACGATGACGCGAGTTCTATGATTTTTGTTCACCCAAGAAGTGCTCAACGCGCCTAAAGAAGTTTTCACTTCAAAAATGTCACACGTTCAGTCCATCAATGCATAGCATGGTTTTAATTTATGTAATAGTCAATATTATTTTTGACTGTACTTTCAAGTTGTACATCGAGGAGAGATTGAGTGACAGGAAGCCAAGTTTGCTCGCTCCGGCTAATCAGACCAGAGTGTGATTGCAATCAGAAACGGATTAATGAGTTCCTGTTATCCTAATTTACATTACAAATAGACTGCCCAAGGCTTGGCTCCCATATTTAAACCCGGCGCCATCTAGTAGTTTTATCATAATTTATTTTCGTATAATTTTTAATTATTATTTAATTTTCTCGTTTTTCGATCAGATCGGAGGTGTTCTGGACAAAGGCCAGGTTAAGAGCACCTTGAACCGACGGGAGTGTATGAGGAATGTGATGAAAGTGAATGAAGCCAGAAAAGTGTCAGGATCGTATCAAATGGAAATCCGTAGTCTCTGCTTACCCTTTTGGGAAACAGGTTTAAATCTATGTATGTATGTATTTATTAGATATATTTATTGTGATAAAAACTAAATGTACCGTTTATTCATATTACTACACTTTCATTACACATTCTAAATAATATTTCGTTATTTTCTTTAAAAAGACAACTTATACACGCGGAATTATGCCTGTATCGCTGTGGACTTTACAAACATTCAAACAACGGACACAAACAACGTTAAACTGGAAACAACCATTTGTGGATCAAACAAATTTTTGTCCCGTTTGGGATTCGAAACCACAACACTGAGCAGTGGCAGTGGTGAGCCGATGTCACTTAAACCACTACGCCATCTCATGGATTATGAATGAAAGACCACAAAACATATTACAGATACACAACATGGAATACATATCATACCTATATTTCCGAAGAGACAGGTAGAGGTGATACACTTTCATTTCACCAGGTATAATTTTAGTTTTCTTCTCGCAGGTAATAATAATAATCTTTATTATTCAAAATTATATGACACAATACAATCAATAAATAAGGCTTAAGAATATGTACTTGAAAGAAACTCTGACCCGTGAACTAGGTATATGTACCTGTATTTCAAAGGTCAGCGCCCCCGTATTTATGTATCCACTGTAAGCCTTCTTTTCTAAGCCAGGTTTCTTCTCATAGGCTCTACCCTTTGCCTGGATCTAGCAACTAACCTAAATGTAGCTTCAGTAACTTAGTAAACTCACTAATCTA
Organism: Catocala sponsa; assembly: GCA_963564715.1. Lineage (NCBI taxonomy): Eukaryota > Metazoa > Arthropoda > Insecta > Lepidoptera > Erebidae > Catocala > Catocala sponsa. The sequence goes on along the minus strand of OY751334.1, from coordinate 21,892,860 downwards.
TATATTTTAACGTTCATAAGTGTTACTTTGTGCCTTAAATGAATAAATTATTTTTGACTTTGACTTTGACTTAGGTCCTATGTAATAAGTAGCGCGCCTATTGCCTTATGCTGTGCATAGTTTGAGACTCCGGGCTGCTACTGAGAATTACTTGACATTAAAAGCCAACACCCAGATTTTGCCCAATTTTGTACTGAGAATCGAATCCGAGACCTCATGCACAGCAGCCATATTCATTTTCGCTGCGCCGCTTAGGCAGTTACAAGGAGAGAGTTTTGGATTCGATCCCCACACGGGACAAACATTGTGTAATCTACAAATAGTAGTTCCAAGTCTGGATATTTTTTGTTTTATTTTAATGTTTGTAAAGTCTGCCGAGATACAGACTTTATTATATTACTTTATTATGGAAGATGCAATTATGTCATTTTACAAAAATAACGACTATAACATATCATATAATGGTAAGCAACCAAACCTGTAACATTTATTTTACTCAAAAATTACGATTATAAATGCACCGAAACAAATAAGATACCATTCGTCAGTCAGCACAATAGTACAAAACGTATTCTTTTTAATCTGCCTCGTGTGAGCAGAGCTTGTGAGGCACAAGTTTGTGAGACAGCGCGGCCCTCCGTCTGTACGATAAAGTTGAACCGCAAGTCTAAGTGCATCAGACTCTACAGCTCACTCCACAACTAAGACGCTTATAAAACAAACCCTGATTTCTTGCGCCACTGAGATACATTGTAAGTGGTACAAACAAAGTTTTAAAACTCTTTTCTAGTTTATTGTTTGTTGTCGGTCAAGCGATGTGTGAAAAAGTGCGGGGAATGGAATTTAGCGCCTTTTATATGGGACTCCAAGGAACTCACTTGTATATGTTACTTATACGTTACATGATTAAGATGTTTGTTGTCTTACGCTTACGCAAATGCTTCTCATTGAAATTAATTAATAAATTAGAATAAAATTTATCGCCGTTAATTTTAATACTTTTAATTTATTCAAATTTATCCTTGCCCAGAAGATTTGGATGCTTTAATTAGAAATGGGGATTCATTGAAATTTTGACTTTAATACATCGTAGCTTTGTTATAATTTAAAAAGCAAATAATTTTACCCTCGTTAAAATCACACTTTAAATTATATATTGAGTGAAATATAATAATAAAAAGTATATATTTTTTACACCATATACGATTTCTTATAAAACTAAATTAAAGCTTACATTATTAATTTGATCTTAAAATAAATCTAAGAATACATGCTTATGCTATGCTTATAATCCCTGTCAACACTCTAGTCACAGATTGTTACGTGTCAATGTAAAACGGTGCTTAGTCGCGATATACGGAGATACGAATTAGGTTTAAAAGAAAATAAAACTGCACTTTAACGTGAAACAGTTCTAGGAATCCAAACAGTAATAAGATAATTTTTAAATAAATCAAATAACACATCTAGTTGAAGTAGTAGTAGTAGTAGAGCCTCGCTGATTTCAGCATGAATGGGCCGGCTCGACCGGGGAAGGACTACCCTCTCACAAAATATCGACGTGAAATAGCAGTATTCCCACTGTTGTGTTTCGTTCTGTGAGTGAGAGTGCCGGAGGCCCAATCACCCCTTTCCCCTTTCCTGTTCCTTCTCCTTCCTACTTCCTTTTCTAAAGGATCGGCAACGCGCAAGTGATGCCTCTAGTGTTGCAGGCGTCTATGGGCTACGGTGACCACTTACCATCAGGTGGGCCATATGCTTGCTTGCCACTTCGGTTGAATAAAAATAAAATAGTTAGAGATTGAGACGATAATCTAGGACTGCAGATATTTATTATATATTTATTAATTATGTTGCAATGTTCCCAATAGGGGCTAGTTACACAGTGGTTTATTTAATTAAAATAATGTTATAGTTTAATAGTTTTTGCTCTAAAGAACAATATACTAAGATATTCTTGTTTATTATTATACGATTATTTAGAAATATAAAGCGTTTTCGTGCGTTCATAAAATCATTGGTTAAAATTATTTATTTTATAGCTTTTAACTACTTAATAAAATAAATTGTCATTTTTAACGACTTATTTAAGGATAAGGTACTCTTAAAAAAATAATACAAAATTAATGCAAATAGCCTATTATCCGAATGATAAATACCATGTTATTGAAGATAAGATGAGTGAAGTGGAGATTACCTACAAAGTCTGCAAACTAAGAAAATCGTTACCTCGGTCATTATCTCGACACTGGCCTGGTCTAGCTGTGTTTGGCTCGGACATAAAAAGTTGAAAAAGAAATATAATGAGGCATCCAAATATAAAAGACGGCTGGTCGTTAGTTTTTAATATTACTACGCTCATCTACTCTTCAGCTTAGACTTATGATATAAATATAAATAATATATTATACTGTTATAAACCTCAAAATAAAATCTGTTGAAATGGCTATTATGCTTTTATTTACCCAAATTCTTTAGTTACAATAGGTATTTTTGAAAATAAATACACACAGTTTCTTTGAACGAATTTCTGCATTATCAATATTCGTAGAAACTATTATGAAATTAAGTTATTATATGATGTATTATATACTATATGATAAATAAAAGAACGTGCATTGAGTATAAATGTATATTTTCAACTGTGTCATACAAGCGCGCGCTTAACGGCTAATCTTTGTTGGGAAGGTAAAACTGCCCTCAAGTATAATTATAATATGTAACACTATATAGTATATGTATAGAGATCAATATTATTTAAGTGGTGTGAGTAGAATCACACATCAAAGGATAGTGGTGGAGATTTTCTACAATTTTAAAGCAGCGGAACTATCAGATAATCATTTATTAAATCATAAATACAGTTGATTTCTGTAACGTGTAACATCATAAGTGTACAACCAAACGCTACCCAGACATTATTCGATTCAAACACGTTTGTTAGTAGATTGATACGTTGTCTACGTTTCGCTGCATATGCATTACGACCGCATTACAATAATCTGCATGTATCGACTTCAGACGAGATGCCTGCTCTTTGTCTAAGCTTACATCAGACGGTATCACTTGAGTAACATAATTATTTAGCAAGAAGAGGGAAGAAAAGAAACGGTGTATTTTTAACCATAACAGTCTTTCGTGTAAACATAAGTTTATAATAGAACCTATTGCATTTTTAATCCTCTTTCCCAAACTTAATGTTTTACTTCTTACGCAAGCGAATCCATTAAACTTTATTTTTATTTTATTGCCATTGGTGGCAGACGAGCAAGTGGCCCACCTGATGGAAAGTGGTAACCGCTGCTCATGGACTTTAGCAATGTCAGAACACAGCAAAGCCTCTGCCTACCGTGAAAGAAGAACTCTCTTTAAACCTCGTTTGAAGAAGGACATATCATAGCGCTCGGGAAACACCGAAGCTGGCAGTTCATTCCAGAGCTTGCACGTACGTGGGAGAAATGATCGCTGAAAGCGTACCGTCTTAGAATTGAACGCTTCCAGGTGATATGGATGAACCCTGCTTCGTTTTAATTGTAATTGTAATATAAATTTTAAATATAAACTATAATGTAGTAATTGAACTTGAATTGTCATTACGTGCCCCAAAAGTTAATTGTTAAAGAATGCCTTCGACATCAAGTCCGCCTTTATACGTTTTGTTTATGTGCACGAAGTTTAAAGAAACACAAAGTACTATTGTAGTTAAAAGAGCAGCGATAGTGTTCAGTGGGGAGACCAACAGACTGCAATGCAGAGGGTCTCGGGTTCGAACCCACGTCGCGCACCTCTGACTTTCGGAAGTTATATGACTTTTCGAAATATTGTGCGTATTGATTGACAATTATCGCCTGCTCCGTGCCTCGGAAAGCACGTTAAACCGTTGATCCCGGCTGCCATGAACATCTATGGCAGTCGTTATTGGGAGAGTGTCGACACAAAAGATTCCACTGGGTCGAAGTGTCGCCGGTCTACACTGACTGGCCCCCACATAAGATAAGATAATATTGTAGTTAATGAAAAGTGCTATAAGAATGACTGAACATTTTAATAAATAAAGTCAATAAATATTTATTTAACTTGGTTGCATCGATCGTTAACTGGTTTAAGTGGTCGCCTCGCCATTAACACAGCGCTGAGCGTTCGATCTCCACGCGGGACAAAAAATTGTGTGATCCACAAATAGTTGTTCCAAGTCTGGGTGTAGCTCGTGCCTGTCGTCTGAATATTTGTAAAGTGCTCCAGCACACAAGGTATACCTAAACAGTTCTAGGAGTATCTTGTGTTGCGGGGAGAGACTAAGACAGACGACTTTAAAAAAAATCTTTTTCATTCGTCGTGGCCAGGTTCACCCGTTGTATCGTTATCGTAGTTTTCAACTATTATTTATGTTACCAGCAATACTATTATAATAATATGTATGTATCTTATCTTATGCGGGGGCCAGTCAGTGCAGACCGGCGACACTTCGACCCAGTGGGATCTTTTGTGTCGACACTCTCCCAATAACGACTGCCATAGATGTTCATGGCAGCCGGGACCAACGGCTTAACGTGCTTGCCGAGGCACGGAGCAGGCGATAATTGTCAATCAATACGCACATAATTTCGAAAAGTCATATAACTTCTGAAAGTCAGACGTGCGCGACGTGGGTTCGAACCCGAGACCCTCTGCATTGCAGTCTGTTTGTCTCCCCACTGAGCTATCGCTGCAATGTATGTAAAGAAAGAATCCTCTAAACAAACTCATAACTCAGGCCACGGAACAAAACGTTTACAAGTACTCTTATAACTTTGAAGGCAGAGCAAAGTTTAAGCGAAGTATTATGTTGAATCAAATAGCTGCATAATTCATGTTATGGAAATTTGTTGGGATCACAAGTGTTATAGAACTGAAGCGCACGAGCATAATACTAGCATTTCACGAATAAGATCGAGTTTGTTTCACCTGTCTGTTTGATACTACCGAGATGCCTCACAATCATATAGACTGAGACAATTTAATGATAAGCTGTGCCATAGCCTATAGGAATCAGTCCATGGTAAGTTCTCATTGCTTAGAAGAATGCAAAAAGACCTCTGTGCTACAAGGGGCTACGATGATACCAATCAGGCCTCTTTTCAAGAAGTTTGGCGAATTTCCTTACTATCGAAACACCATACAAGAATCTTTGGCTGCGATTTCCGGGGCCAGATTTAAAAGGAGACTCCTTCAAGCTCTATTTCTAATCAACAATTTAGTTAACCTAAGCTACTCCAGTTCGATCGCATTTGCATTACCAGGCGATTGACGGCCAGCTCCTGCGAAGCAACTCTAAAGAATAAAGTAAAATCACCACATTTAATACGTAAATCTTTCAGTTCTTGCACTTTTGAAATAAAACACTGCATTTTAACTAAGTTGAAGTGGTTACAAAAATTATAAACTATACTACGACCTAACACCAGAAATATTATCATTCAAAATAAAAAGTAAAGCAGTCAGTATTATAAAATAAACCTCAATAACGCGTATGTTACTTAATAATTTGTTATTTGAGGAAATATAGTACAAAACAACAAACTAACATCAGCGAAATAGTGTATAATGTACGCGAATGAGTAAAAATTATACCCCAAAGCTTACACAACACATTAACCTTGATATAATAATTCTTGTTGTTCACTGACGACATCAATTTAATATAATTATTATAATATCTTTTTGCCTTATTCAGGTCTCAATTCAAAGATTAGCTTTTAGAACTAGACGCTCTTTGATATCTTTTTTGATTTTATGTCACTAAATTAACTGTATTTTTCTATGGCCGAGGGCTAATCTCAAAATATCATGTATAAACTCTTTGTATGGCAACTGGTGAAATGCCTTATGATTAGTGCTAAACGCGCGTTAGCGAATGCGTGCTTTGATAATGTTTTAAAACACAGAGTCAATATTTAAGAGGCTGCGAGGCTAGAATCCCACACGAGACAGTAGTTCCGAGTTTGGATGTTTTTGTAGCCTTTGTTTGTTGAATATTTGTAAAGACCCATGCAATACAGGAGAAATGGCAGTTGCAGTGGTAGTCCTTTTAAAATTTGAACACATTCGTTTTGACCCGTTACGTCTAGCCGGTCATATTTTGTAATCTATCTAATTTGTTATAGCAGACATTTTCCAATTCTGATTTCATTATATAACTAAGTCGAATCGTCTTGATAGCAAATTTTGTTTATATCAACACATATAAACAAAATTTGCTGTGATAAATATAGTTTAGAACATGTTACCACTGACCTGCTCGGGCGTGTCGGTGTGGAAGGCGTGGCAGTAGTGATGCGGGGGTTCGGAGCGCGGCTCGCGCGCCACTAGCGCGAACAGCGCGCGCGCCGCTTCACACGTCGCGTACGAGATGCGCCGCAGCGCGTGGTGCATGCGCACGCTCTGTGCACATATACATGATATAAATATGATATTGGATACATGTTTGCATAAACATACCTGTAGGTGAAAGACACTTACAGATATTTTGCAGCTTGTTAATCATCTCGACTAGATACAAGGTGACTAGTGTATTTAGAAGGATACATACATACATGGAGAATAATGTTACGCTTTGCATTGCTGAACTTGGCAAGGTAAATGTAAATTCACATCAGGAAGTGTAACATTGACGTACAAATGTGTTATTTTGTGACTGTGAATAAAAAATGTTTTCGATTTAGATAAGATTAAGAAGAGATTAATGACTAGCTCTCTATCTTTAATTAAAATATTAATATAATTATTTCCTTTGATACCTTTTCTTTCCGTTAAAAATGAATAAATACGTAAGGATTTAAAATTATTTTTGTTTACTGTAAAATTATACAGACACATTAGCCAGTGTTTTACACGTTGACTAACGTTCAGATAATTTAAATGAAAATGTAAAATATTAATCCAGAAACATAGGCAGCTTAATTTAATAATTATGGCCTGAAAGCTTTTTGGTATTTTATAATTCAGGTATTAGATTTTAAATCATTACATTACAGTAAAAAGAAAATCGCCTTAAAAATATGTAATCACGTAAAGTCAGATTGGCAGTGAAAGGAAATAAAACATAGATATAGGTATACCCATCGCAAAAAATGGCACCAGGGAATTAGGGGTCGCTATAGTAACTTAATATTTTATCAATGGGTTTCAGGGTGCCTAGTGCGAGTTGTTTTTATGTTAGCGCGATCAAAACGTTTACCGCGTTTAGCTCTCTGATTGGTTAAGAGCTTGTAGCGGGCCAATCGGAACGCTGAACGTCATAAACGTGTCGATTGCGTTAACGTAAAACTAACTCACACTAGGCACTCACTTCTTGACATTGACAGTAAGTTAATAAACTGTAAAACATCTAATTATCTTGCCACATAACGTCTATTTTTTAGTAGTAGGGTTGAGTAGGTACCTACATACTCGACCCTATACTATATTGATACCACAGCTAATAATAGTAAACTGTGATTAGTATAAAAAACTGCTTTCATATTTTATTTACGTTCACTGCATACCGCAGTAGTTTCGGCTCAACATTCCGCAGCAACTAAGCCGTTCTTTTAGCGAGTAAGCTTAATAAGTAAATACAAGCTTAAAGTGAACATGGTATGCGCACCTGGTCGTCGGGGTCGCATACTTTGACCCCAGAGAGTGCGACTACTACCAGGACAGGGACCGCACGCCCGTTCTCCTGTAACAAAGTAACACATCATTAGCTATCGGTCCTCTCAAACACGGTTTCAGATAATTACTCAGATTGGGGATTGAATTTCCTAACTAGACAGAATAATGTATTCTCAAACAGTTGGTCCATGTAAAGTCCATTGCGGTACAGGAATTATGTTCCTCGGGTAGGTAGTCAATCGAAATATTAAAAAAGAGGGTTGTATTCTCATCTTAAGAAAATAATTCACATCTTTAACAAATACCAACGTATCTTGCTTTTTTTAAATTTCGATTTGTCATGTATGCGTAAACACCGAAAATTACGTTGATGGACAGTGCTCTTTGGGTTTTTAATGGATGGATCTTAATATTTTTAAGAAAGACTGAATCGTTGAACGACTATAGGGAATGACAAAAACAACTCTTATGAGATATGGGCGTAAGATTATCTATGTAGGCAACTTTAGTCATACATTATATAGCTTAGAATGTCAAGATCCCAGGTATTCCTGAGAAGTGTGTCCAGATCTTTACCTGATTGAAAATAGACTCATTTCTGCAGTGTTCTGTCTATAACATCCTTAATAACCCTAATAATCCTGATAGGCTAAAAGCCATTTCACTAATACAAAAGTAAGCATAACCTCCGTGAATACAGGAAAATGCAGACACGTAAATAAAAAGTAACGCCACATAACAATGCTTTTTTTTATTACGTAATAACAAGCTCACATTTCGTCTATAGAGCTTCTCTCGTTCGAATTTTAAATATTCGTCTGTTTCCATAAGGAAGTACAGAGGTTGTCATTGGGCTTACCATCAAGTCGGCCGTATAATCATATTTTGTTTGCCACCCTAGTGAGTCAAACTATACAAAGGGTTTTTGGGAACTCATGTAGCCTTTCCTATATACTGCATTTTTACGACAGCCTCGTTAGCATTGTAGCATAAGTTTGTGCTTATACTCGTCTTCTATTAAGTGAGACCTAAACAAATAATTGCCAAAATCTGGGTTTAATACACCTCTGCTAACTCCTTTGAAGATGTACAAGTAGAGCCTCACTGATTTCAGCATGAATGGGCTGGCTCGACCGGGAAAATACTACTCACTCACAGAATATCGACGTGAAATAGCAGTATTCCTACTGGTGTGTTTCGTTCGGTGAGTGAGAGTACCGGAGACCCAATCACCCTCTTACCCCCTTCCCGCTCCTTCTCCTTCCCACTTCCTATCCTAAAGGGTCGGCAACGCGCTAGTAATGCCTCTGGTGTTGCAAGTGTCCATAGGCTACGGTGACCACTTACAATCAAGTGGGCCGTATGCTTGTTTGCCACCTTAGTTGTATAAAAAAAAACAAGACAGAATTTACGTTTAAGTTATCTTTTATTTTAAAACACAAGCAAAAACAAGTTTAACATGGCTCCGAACGCTTTTCTAAAAATTTGTAATAAGCTGCCCGTTGGATGGCAATAGATTCACCCACTATTAAATGACCTAAATCATAGCTGCCAAAATGTGAGTTTAATACACCTCTGCTTATTCCTTCGAGGATGTACGGACAGAACTTACGTAAGTATATATATGTAAGTAGGCTATCTTTAATTATGAAACACATGAAAACAAGCTTAACTTGGTTCCGACCGCTTTGCCAAAGAAGAAACATTTGTATGCATTATTTATTCTTCAATTAACTCCAAAAGTTTGTCGTTGACCTCTGAGAATAAGAAAGAGAATAAGTTATCTTTATGCAGAACTTTTATTTATTTCGTTTCACCTAAACTTAATTAGGCAACATTGGGTTTATACTTCCGAATAATATTAATAATTAATTAAATCCAAAATTCTCTTCCAACGTACGTTACTACGGACTCTACCTAAAAACCTTAAAATCTTCTACTATTTAGAATGTGTTCGTAGTAAATATATAGCTAATTGTAAATTTTCGACCATTGATACATAGAGATTTCTCCTTTTAGAAATTATACCTATAACAGCAAACATAGTTTACAACTACTATGGCCATCAATTTATAAAAAGAGATTTGAACTGTCCACATGTCAAAATAGAAGTAAAATGAGAATATTTTCGTTGTTTAAACGCATTATATTTTTATGCTACTAAGATTGTAAACAACGATACAGCCTGCTTGTTGGTAAACGGTAGTCACCTGTAACCCAAAGGAATATTAGTTGCCTATCCAGACAAAGAAACACATTTGCTCTGCTATGTTTTCAAATTTGAAGTAGGGGCAAGTCTATGACCGTCTTTTGGGCAGATTTTCAGACACCGTGTTGCTACTGAGAATTTTGGGAAAATTAAACTATAACACCACCTGGCCTGATAATAGAAGCCGATATCTCAGATCGCAAACATGAACGTAAACTTAGGCCATAGTACTAATGAAACAGAATTTGAAAATAAGTCATACTACATACCTATTTGTGATGTAATAATTTATTCATTCCAGTCGTCAGTCGGCAGAGAACAATTAATGCTTTCCGTAGAATACTAAAGTGGGTTTGACTTGAAACATTGTTGGGAAGAGGGTGTGGTGTAATGGTGATTGTGCGGGTCCAGGGACGATGCCTCTCATTAGGCATTTTAATTAAGACCAGCCACGCCACCGCTGTAAAGGCCACTCGCTACCTGCCACGCAATATGTCTTTACTCTCTGATATTAAATTCCATAAACAAAGGACGTAGATACTGTTCTCTGCAAGCTTAGTAAAGCGCAGTACGTGGTAATGGACAGGCCAGTGGTCGTGCCACAGATTCTTGACAAAGTCGCTGTTTTGGAACTACTATGTTGTATGTGAATTATTGTATGAAAGAGTGTGTATTGTAAGGAAGAGTGTGTATTTCATGGAATAGTGTGTGTTAATATGTTAGATTTTAGATAGCAAGAAGACCATAATATGTGGCATTATTATAAATATCTAACTTTAATCACAAATGGTCTACTATCAAATTATCTTTCCACATTTCAGCGGTAGTAAATGCGACTTCTGCGAATGAGCTCTCGGGTTCATTCTCGGGTGAAGCATAATGTTATTGGATTTTTCTGTCAAGTGATTTTCAGTAGCTGCACGGAGTCTAGAACTGGCCTCAATAGACGACAATAAGAAATGGGAGCTAACCGTATAATTGGGTAAATGTGGATGTCATAAACTTTCTTCTGTTTTGGGGATATAAGCGAACGACGTATGAAAACATAGACAATTTTACTCCATTTATTTATGCTGCGCGGCAAAAAGAACCCTTCAATGACTTGTTATTTTCAATCTAATATAATTGAATAGAATATAGTAACACTGTCAAGGTTTACCTACATTCCTCTGGGGTTAAAATCACGATGACGCAGCACTAGACAGAGCTGTGTCATGTAGCTTCGTCCTTTCCACATGTCTCATTCAATAAGCTTCTTGGGTGAATCAGTTTTGAACAGCTGTTAGTGATAGTCAGATGTGTTTTCGGAATACTTGTGCTTATCAATAATTAATTATTGGTTCTAGTGTGACACTTTGTTTTTACATGCACGTTGAAATTTTACTGGGCCAAGAATTGCTATTGGGCCAAGTTTTGTTGGCTCGATTATACATAGGCCAACACAAATTGGCCAAAAATTGTTGTGCTTCACTAATTGTTTGTATTCGTTGTTTGAATGTTTGTAAAAAATTTTAATAGCCAATAATACCTGTTTCGCAGGCGACTTCCCTGCAATGCAGTAATTATTGGCTTTTAAAGAAGGCATGAAATCATGTATACATTCAAACAACACATAGTCAACTGCCAAAAAGTGTACAGTTATGCTAATGCATTCACAGCTTAACAACTATCATTTTCTCAAGTTCAAAAGTTCTTCTTTAACGGCAAACATGCGCAAATGGAACCACAGTATCCAGAGGTTAATAAATGTTCAAATCTACTGCAATTAGCCGCAGTTATAAATACTTTGCTAATGTTTGTTCTAGAAAGTTCTTTGTGATGTACACCTGAACTAAAGAAGCTGAAAACTGTTCTTGTAAGGTGAGCTCTGGGCACGTTTTAAACGCTCTAGTGCCATTAGTATGCGTCGGGTAAAAGTTTTAATGTGAATAGCAGCTTTTCTGGCTATGATAATAACAGTTACAATGTAGCACACTATAATATAGCAGTTAACTAAACAATGTTGTTTTAAATTTAAATCTTATATTTGCAAGGTTGTTTTTGCTATTATTTAATACTAAATGTGCCCGCGGTTTCACCCGCGTTTATGATTACTGCGATGCCCCCGTAGGTCGTAGCGTGATGTTATATAGCCTATAGCCATCCTCGACTCCAAAAATTGTTAAATTTTGTTATAGGTTAGGTAGGTTAGGTTATATAGGTTAGATTTTCAAGATTAGGTAGATTCGATTTAGTATTATTTTATACTTTTTAGGGCTAACATGGGAGTTTTTGGAAGTTGGTTTCTTTTTTGTTAAAAAGTTTTTTATTTTTGTATTTTTAGTGATAACATTTTATACGTAGGTATTGTCATCCATGGACCGACCGCGCTAAGCGTAGCTTAACCTTTGATCGGTCGACCAGTGCGGCTTTTAATGAAATAATACATTTATGTATAAATCAAACTTGAATACGAGTACTATGTGCTACAACTAGCTTCTAGTCGCGAAAAAATATGTAACCACTACTAACTTTAATAGGAAATGTGGTACCCTGATATACTGAAAAATTTTGCGTAACCCTTTCGAGTGTACAGACGTGATGTTATTATGTGTGATTGCGTAAAAAATGCATATTTATGCGAAAGCAGCGATTGCGTTTGATTTGCTGTCATTTTTTGAAGAGTTCCGTTGTCTGTCTCCGAAACCCATCATCAGATCTATATGAAATTCAAATGGGACCATTTCGAAAAAAAAATCTTTTTGCAAAACCGTCTATATTTGACGGAGTTATGCCCGAACATACATAAAAAAAAAACATACAAACATCCGAATTGAGAACCTCCTCCTTTTTTGGAAGTCGGTTAAAAAAGAGTTGAGTACCACAAACTAAAAATCTAGTAATAATTAACCAGGACCCACTTTCTCAAAGTTGACGAACTAAATCGTTTTCTTTCCTCAACATAAAGCCGTCTTTTACGGAACACAAAGCAAAAAGCTACGTTTTCACCTAAAGAGTCGAAAGGAAACCTTTTCTTATACGTATACGTTATTATCAAGCCAATCAGGTCCACGTGCTCAGCGGAGCGAATGTCGAATTGTCGACAGCGCGTCATGAGCGAGCAGTAAAACGTACCGCGCCTTGGCACAAGGCCGCACACAATGTTGCCGCCACCGCCAATCATTCACTATTTGCATACAAACTGCCCTCCACCCTAACAGTCAACTCAACACCCAGCCGTCATACAACTCCTATCAAGGACGCTTTACACAGCCGGCTTGCCCGGAATACCAACCACGTCTACTGATTAAAACCATCAGTGTACATAAAAATACTGGCATAGATTTTATCCCTGCAAAATAAGGCCGCGTTGCCTAAGGACTAACTATTCGTGGCAAAGTCTAATTTTTTACCTAATTGTATACAGATTGCAATTGACACATTGGGACACATTAATTAGGTAATAATTAAAATGTAAGAGAATATTATATTATAATATATGCATTGGCTATCTGATAACAGTATTTGCGTCGGTCTCTATGTCTTGGGGTTCGCTTGTAACACGTGCATAATTTTAAACTCGATAGTTATCTATCTGCTGAGTACATTATGAATAGCTTGTACATGATCTTTTTTTTCATAGCAACTCCTTATGTATCAATAATTCCTGTATCACGAGAAATTGTTTTGTAGATCAACAACAACGGACAATAAGAATCGGAACAACTATTTAGGTAAGTATCACACAATTATTTGTCTTGTGTGGGGATCGAATCTACGACACTCGGCGCCATGGCAGTGGTAAGGCAACTACATATATACACCTTTCTTGCAGCCAACTTCTCGTGTTTTATTCATAGCGTTTCTCCGGCTTAATTTCGCTTACCACCTACGACAATCCGCCACAAATTGTTTGCTTTATACAATCGTGCTCTAAGCCACTTTTACCTGTGGTATGGCTCATTTGCGTCGTCAAACGCGGCCGTGTCAGCGCGAGATAGGCGAGGCGCAGCTGCGGCGCGAGCAAACTGCTATCAAAGAATATTTAATAAAGCCGAGTGTTTTACGTGTTAGAATGAAATTTTCATAGTATATAGATGCTATTTGTGCTCAGCGAGTATGATGAAATTGGAAATTTTAGTTTAAATTTTGACATAGATTAAAGTCATATACTACATATTATAGGCTGCATGTTGACCTACGAAAATTAGATGTCATTACTGTGAGAAAGCGAATTTATTATACTGTCAAACTTACTGCTCTATTGAGATTAAGAATACGATAGTGTAGGATGCAGCGTGTGCCGGCCTATTATCCGCCGACAGAATTCACACAATGAATGTATCTTATTTAATATATTTTCATTAATTTATACACAGTTATTTGTAGTCTAACAATAGACTATGTTTAAATAAATGAAAATATCAAGATACATACTAAGGTGGACGAGTATAATGGCTTCCACCTTAAGCATCAAAGCAACTAATAGATAACACTTTAATACACATACATAATTATAACTGTATACCGATCCTCCAACTGGAGTTTTCAATAGTTTTTCTAAATAAAATGAAGACAGTTCGTCAAAGAAAATATTTAAAAATGTTTGTAACAGACGTAGAAGCATCCCCAAAAGCATAGTAAAATCACACGCAGCTACAAAAGTTTTACAACAAAATGAGTTTACCATGAGCCATCCCTGCGGTCACACAATAAATCATCTAAACTAAGCGATTGTGCACATGTGCGTCTGTGCGTCGATGTTCGGCGCCCGTGCGGCCGCAAGCACATGGCAAAGTGATCATATGCGATGGGTTTCTAACTCTCGAGGGAATAACGCCTACTGACGTGTCCTGTGTCAATAATGACAACATAGAATGACCGTGTGACTATAAAATCTTAATAGATATAGCGTTTGAATAAGCCTGTAATAATGTAACACTTAGAACGTTATGAGATACATAGACAATACAAATTATAAAGTGGTTCGGTAGATTCACTTCAAGCAATTTGTTGTATAGCGAGAGAAATTCCAGCAAAGACTTTTGCAAAATATCCGTGAGTTCACCCGTGCAATTATGTAATAGTTTTCATCTCGTACGCAAATTAATGTCACTTTGACGGTAATTGTAATAAAGCTTGGTCCAATTCACTTAAATTTCACTACCAAACACACATCATAACATTTACAATCGTTAGCAAGGCGACAACCAAGGTCAAGATCATATTTTAGCAGAATTAGTCTACAAAATTAAGTTCAGTAATGAGATATTACAGAAGGGATCGGCTGCGAACGGCTATCGACATTTAAACCTGCGA
This sequence comes from Catocala sponsa, assembly GCA_963564715.1. Lineage (NCBI taxonomy): Eukaryota > Metazoa > Arthropoda > Insecta > Lepidoptera > Erebidae > Catocala > Catocala sponsa. The sequence continues at coordinate 21,877,721 of OY751334.1, read as the reverse complement.
TAATTGCAATATCTATAATTGATCCCTTTATGAAACAGAGAATATAATTATACCCCAGAGTTACATTTGTTAAAATATATTACATAAAACGCATGTTGTACTTTATTTAACCAATACTATATTTAATAATTAATTATCTATGTCAACTAATTATTGATTTAGCGTAAAATACCTATATACATGTAATTTAAGTAAACATAATATATAGTACTAGTTTATATCTGGACCCAACGCCATTGTCGCAAAGTGTGCGGCAAATATAAAAGGCAGCAATTTTATTCCGATCCCGACCTAAATCTAGTAATGGGCCAACTTGGTGTGGCGGCACTTTCATAGCTTCATCCGATAATACATATTTTCTATAGCTTGACCGGCTGCAAACAGTTACTTTGACCGAATAACTCGCACGTGCTTATGGAACAAAGAGTATATAGCACCGCATCTCATCACTCTTTAAGGAGCCTGGATACCCTACCCATTGTGGAACACAAATATGATAGTATGTTTGCAATCTTTTATAAGACAGAGATACTATTCCGGGCACGCTGTCCTCGTCTAGACAAAATCCCAGATTTAACTAACTAAAATAAGCCTTGTAAAACTCAAATGCAAAAATTGCGGAGATTTTAATTACTTACTTAAGGTACAGAGTACAGATTTAGTAATAAGCTAGTGTATCTTATTATATTAACGTTCTTAAAATAGGCCGAGCTTAAAAGGCCAAAGTAACTCCAACTTAACAACCCCACACAAACGATTAGACAAAATATAACGACTCCAAGTTTATATTCATCATTCAAGTAACTTCTGCCGGCAAGGTTAATGCCGTGATTTACTACAGGCCTGTGGGGGCGGGCTACCCTCCTACGTTGCGGGAGGGAGGTACCAGGGCTGTATGACAATCATCCGCACAGCACACTGAACTGAATAGCGCAATTACCAGGATCGCATGGCTCACAGGCGATGTTATGATCGTCGCATTACGTAGTCCTCTGACATATTTTCCACACAATGCTATTTGGGAAATAACTTGCAAACGGTTATTATGTCCTGGTACTTACGCATCGTAATTTTTTTGAATACGTTGTTTTATACTTTCATTTTATAGAGAATTATTCTAGAAGAGCGAGGGTGTTTTAGATCTATTGTTGTCAGGGAGCTCAAGAAAATCCAATTAAATGTCTAGCACAATAGCCACTTAGGTGTTGCGCGTAAAGTAAAATATTTAGGCGGTGAGATGCGCGCTCAGAGAGGGGCGTAAAGCACGCGCAACTGGGACTCAGTTTCAGTCTCTACACACTAACAGCTTTCGCCGGGTTGAGTTATAGTGGGACATAAGTCATGAGAGATTGTTTAGCGAATTTTATGTGTTTATTTTTGAAGTGAAAACTTCTTTAGCGGCGTTGTGCACTTTTTTGGTGATGGGTAAAAAATGTTACACTCGCGTCAGGATACGTGACCTGATCGAAATTCCTAAGACGGAGGGAGAATTGTCATGTTTGTGTACAATAGCGCAAATAAATGAATATTGTATTTTACCACATAAATGATAGTACTTTTATACTGATAATTAAAGCAATTCGTGCAAAATTATTCCCTAACCATTCCAAAATATCAAAAATGCACAATGTTAATATTCAAGTTTTCACTTCTGCCGGCACTCCCGGAGTGCAACCCGTTGTTTTTTTGTTATTATTACAAAGGCACATTTGCAAACTAAAATTACTAGCTCTGTAATTGCGTGCGAGAGAGGTATCTGCATCTGCCTATGACCAGGGAATACTAATATTCATGAAACTGGCATGCATATACTATCACTGCATGATATTGGCTATTAGGATCTATTTGCGGATTTCTTCTTGTATCTGATTAACTTTCATTGTACATTAGTAATGTTACAAATATCCTCGTCCCTCTTACAGTTAAAATAAGTAAACGGTCTAACTTGACTACCTAATATAAAAACGGAGCAGAATTTTAAATGCAGTAAATAACAATACGTCGATTTTGGGTTCATTTAGCTTGAGAAGAACAAAATAGTCACATGTCCTAAATTAACCATATTATTAGTTTTTGAAGTGAAAACTTATTTTGCGGCGTTGTGCACTTTTTTGTAATAGGTAAAAAATGTTAAACTCGCGTCAGGACACGTGACCTGATCGAAAATTCGTAAGATGGAGGAAGAATTGTCAAACTCGCGTCAGAACACGTGACCTGATCGAAAACTCGTAAGACGGAGGGAGAATTGTCATGTTTGTGTACGATAGCGCAATAAATGAATATTGTATTTTACCACATAAATGATAATACTTCTATACTGATAATTAAAGCAATTCGTGCAAAATTATTCCCTAACCATTCCAAAATATCAAAAATGCACAACGTTAATATTCAAGTTTTCACTTCAGCCGGCACTCCCGGAGTGCAACCTGTTATTTTTTTTAATAAACCCATCCTAGTCACAAGAAACATTTATATCTCTTTTTTTAATAAACTAGTTTTTTCCGCAGCTTCGCTCGCTTTAATATGGGTAATGTCAATAAACTTCTATCTCTCGGGAACAGTACTTTTTTCTAGATGAAAGATACCCTATGTCGTTTTTTGTACCACTGACAACGTTTATGCGAAATTTCATGATGATCGGTCGAGTAGTTAAGTTGTGAAAGCGTAACAAACAAACTCACATGAGCATTTGTAGTAAGGGTTCACCCGCCATTCGCGTGCATCTTACTGGCGTGGCTGTATTAGTGCGGATCCATTAGTGGTTTGTGCTTGAGCCGCGAGGGCCGATACAGCTTTACGAGCAATACACCCGCTACTAACAATACTGTACATTGCTAACACTAGAAGCGATGTTAATAAATTTCAGATTCAAATTACCTGCTTGTGGTGAATATGCCAGCTCTGCCAAATAGTATATAGGCACATGTTTAACGTAAGCAGTGGTCTACTGACTAGACAGAGGTCAGACTATCACTTATATAATTAATTGATATTAATTAGCTTTGGCCAATTATTATCGATTAAAATATCGAATTATTTGATTATGCATTAAAATCGGCATATCGACTGTGAACTGGCAACCGGTCCTATTTCAATTTTCTGAAGATTTCACTTTTTAATACAATTTTATACTATATGATACTCCTTATCAACTATATCATACATTTTTTTTAATAACATATGTAAAAAAATATTTAATAACTACGTATTTTTATTTAATAAACCATTTGCTATAGAAATGACGCAAACACGTTTTTCCTTCAGCCTGTAAAGTTGTCAAAGTTGAGATAGTACCGGTTGCCAATTCACAGTCGATATTTTAAATTATGACAAGTTTTCGAATGTATCGCACTTTGATATTGATTGATAATTTAATTACGTATTAACCCTGCGATACCGTTCCTAAATTATTTAACGCGGACATTGCCAAAACATAAAAACCAAAATGTTATTGCTGTTAAACGGTGTGACATTGTTCTACAGAACCAAGAGGATACAGACATATTATGAAAGAAGCAAAAGAAGTCGTCACTGCCAACTGAAGATACGATGCATCATAAATCGAATACGATCCAAAAATTAGTTATCGCACATATTGTTAAAAATTTTACAAAATTTTTAATTTCCAAAATAACGTTAAGTTTATAAATAATGTCATCTACAGAAAATCTGCAAATTGGATAAAAGCGCGAAGGCTAGAATAACACTATGTTATTATTTACGTAGTGCTAATAATCATGCAATCAAAACCATGTATGGGATTAAAATCGACTGTTTATCCTACTATAACTATCTATTTGTGCTATTACGAATAAGATACTGAAACGAGAATTATTTATTTACCGATGAGACGCAAATCGATACATTGAAATAAATTTTATACCACTCATGCTATCAGCTAAGTATTTTATTTGCGCTATCGAGTGTATTACAATTGATACGCAAATGGATCGAATCGTAGCACTCGGATAATTACCGTGCGTTTATCGGATATTTTAATGCCTGCACAGAGAGTGCTTTGTGCACAGAGTGCCGTGCACAGAGTGCGTTCAATGCGCTGACGATTATTTACTATTGTTATATTGTGCGATTGTTGCGAGCTTGGCTACGCATTTTGTGAGTTATTTTCGTAAATGCATTGAACCGTCCTTTTTAAGTGGTGATGCAAGTTTGTAGTTTCGTTTTATGCTTTTAGCTGGATAGGGTTTATAACGATCAAAATGTTTTAATATTTCCTGAAAATATATCTGGAGTAGTTCCTTAGACAACATTTTTAAGATGGGAATCTCGGCTGTTTAGGTTAATAGCTACAGACTTGATATAGAACAATTTCAACTAACGATGCCATTTAATTATATTGGTATAGCTCAGCATAAAGATTTTGTTCAAGAGCTTACTGAGTCTGATACTTTTCTTGAAAAGTAACTGCATAGTTTTTCTTTTTTTCTCTCTGAGTAAAATGTTTTTGATAGACAAACACCGACTTGACTACATAAGTATTATATTTTAATATTTTAGGCATGAAATACTGTCTACTTAAAATACGATACCGTGATTTCCTTAAAGTCGTAATAATAACAGTATTATAAATGACAAGAAGTCTTTCATCGAAAAAGCTCACTCGTGCAAAAGTTAATTTGACAGAAAGCTTCAAAGGTAAAAGGTGATTTTTCTTAAATGACTTAGTTGAAAGTACAACAGTGAGTTGTGTTACCCCTGAGCGACTAATTACTTCAGACGACAGGTTGGCCGAGATATACCGCGGGAAACAGCTGAGGTTGGAGAGAGGAAGGGGGATCTGAGTACAAGGGGAGGTGTTCGCCGGTGACACGTTACAATGGGAAAAGTTACGCAATAACAGACTAAGTTTCGGCTGTAGGCCGTTATCAGTGCGGTCGGGACGGTCAAAAATAGCCCTTGGGACATCCACATAAGGTTCACGACGATTGCTCTCTATCTTTGTCGAGATTCCGTCTTTTATTCGTCCGTCAGGCGTACGAGATTTATGTGAATAAAACACGGGCCATGTTATGTTTTATGGTGGTGGTCTAATCCAACGATAACACGGAAATATGGAATACACGTTATGGGAAGTGCGCTCGAAATAATTTTGATGGCTCTTGATTTACGCAATATAGAGAATATATGTAGTCCGCTGTTTCATGTCCCGGATGCGGCGTATTCGTGTTGCTTTCTATGTGGTTCATTAAAGTTTTTATTACTGTTATAAACAATACCATGTTTTGCCTATAATATATTACTTAAAAATAGTATTTGTAAAAGAGAAAGTTCTTTATAACTAAAAAGCAACTTCCGTACTAGTTTGCTGCTACTGGTGACCCGGTCTTTACAAACATTTAGACAACGATACAAAGATATAGGTACCATAACTCTGGGACAAATATTTCTATGACATAAATTTTTGTTTCTTTGAATTTACAATAATAATAATATAATATTCTACCACATACACACAACACCATCTAACCCAAACTAAGCAGAGCTTGTACTATGGGTACTAGACAATGGATAAACATATATATACATATATACTTATTTTTTGTAAATACGTACATATTATACATACTTTGAAGTAAATCAGTACAGTAAACCAAATACGGTTTAGTTTAATATACTGCCTACATATACTTCACAGGCGATGTATCCAATAAATATTATACCAGGCTATCATGCTCCTATACTTATCCCGAGTTATCATCGGTGCTTTATATACTATTTCTTTTACAAAACTTGCTTCGTCTAACCGTAATCGTAAGATTCTATTATTTCTAATCAAGTCATCTGGCAAAGAAATGAATAATTCATTTAGATCGCCTTACAATAGAAGAGAATAGCTTTATTTGCATAAGGAAAACCTAGGCGAACGTTTCTCGATCAGATCGGAGGCGCAGCTCCTTGAACCGACGGGCGTGTATGAGGAATGTGATGAAAGTGAATGAAGCCAGAGAAGTATGTCAGGATCGTAGCAAATGGAAATCCGTAGTCTCTGCCTACCCCTCTGGGAAACAGGCGTTAATCTATGTATGTATGTATGTATTTGCATAAAATGTAGGTACATAAGTTGGAATATTTTATAATTGGAACCATATACATTTTGTCAAATACATACATACAGTATGTATTTGCATAAAATGTAGGTACATAAGTTGGAATATTTTATAATTGGAACCATATACATTTTGTCAAACTGTGACATGTAAATCTTAATTAAAATCAAAAACATATTAACGTTATAAATAATTCATTTCCTTTAGTTCTTATTTATGCCATCTATATCTTCTTCGAAACTATATTCTTCGAAACAATCTCATACTCATATCACAACAAACTATTACTCTTCTAAGTTGTGGCTTAAGTGCCTATACAACTTTTAATTAAATATTTTTTAATTGTTGTCTTCTGTTTACGCGAATGTTATTCATTGAAATTAAACTACTATATACGGATATTATCGCGTATATACTACTATACTACTATATACGCGATAAAATCCGTATATAGTAGTTTAATTTCAATATATTTTAATTGATTCTAAGTTTTAACTTATCCTTACTAATATTATAAATTCGAAAGTAACTCTGTCTGTCTGTTACCTTTTCACGGCTAAACCACTTAACCTATTTAGATGAAATTTGGTACAGATATAGTTTAAAACCTGGGGAACGACATAGGCTACTTTTTATTTATATAGATACCACGCGGGCGGAGCCGCGCGCAAAAGCTAGTAAAATTATAAATGCGAATGTGAGTTTGTTTTTTATGCCTTCACGACGTTTTATTTTTTTTATTTTGCTCGTCAAAATGATCTCTCTCCACCTGATGGTAAGCAGTCGTGTGGTCTTAGAGCAGTGGCCTCCACACCGCCCCCACAGCACCCACACGACTTAAGTACTTGGGTACAGAAAAGGACATGGGTTAACTTCCATCCCAAACGCAAGCTGAGCCGCGGGCAAAAGCTCGGAGTTAATAAATTTAATCAATTATTTAAACTTTATGTCTCTCTGTCTTCTCACGGTTATTCAAACTAGACAAAGTACGCGGCGTATAGTTACGGCATGTCATTATGTCTTCATTATAGAATTATGGAATATATTCGACGTCCATAGTCGTTTATATTTTTTATGGGACGTACGAAAAAGTATCTTTATCCACAAACAGCTTTCACCAGTCAGTTCGACAGTTTCAAAGACGATACAAACAATTTGTTCAAGTCCGTCAAAACGCGTTGTGTAAGCACACAACACATACATCTAATTTGTGCAAACTACGGTTCAATTTGTCTGAATCACGTTTTGTACCCAACTTGTGATACGTGTCAAGATTTTCAAATAACCTGCGGTTAGTTTACAATATATCTCCAAATGCAAAACTATTATTGATTCAAAAAATAACCAAACAAATAGTTTCAATTTGAAAACATCTATTTTTGTCATTTATATGATGACTCGGTAGAGCTCGTTTGGTCGTTTGGTGTCAAGTTTGTTTCCTGAGTCCGGCAAAATGATATTGGGTTTTTATCAAGAAATCCGGAATATATTTTCATCAAGAAATCAGGAATATTTTTTCATCAAGAAATTAGGACAAGCAATAGGATCGCCGGTTTAAAATCAAAGTTGACAGTTTGGGTATAATAGAATAATCATCATAAAATTTCGCAGTCAGGGGTACAGTAAAGAACAGAGATCCTGACCAGAACCTTACCAGATCCTGACCAGATCATGACCAGATCCTAACCAGATCCTGACAAACTTATCATCCAGAAAAACACTGCTCCCGAGCGAGCAAGGTATATACTAGTAGTTAAATAAAGATTACTGAGTTAGTTCTAGAATAGATTTCAATTTACATTTACTATTGTTCGTGAAATCTTTGTTTCAAATTAGGGTTCAGGCAAAATCTGTGAAAATAGTTTTTATTGCGGCCTGGCAATTTTAACTGTATCCTTTAGACAGCAATAATCCCTATTAGCTGAAGCTGGGAAAATGTGACTATGATACCTTTACCTAACTTGTCGAAATATATGTTTGAGTATGTAATTTGAATAAATAAACTATTTGAATTTCGAAAACTTAGTCTGGGTAAACTTAGTTCTAAATGAAATAACCATTATAAAATAGTTAGAGTTTGGTAGTTTCAACTTGTCTGTATGCTTATTCAGAATTAGGCGTTTACATTGCCATTATAATCATTGAAGTATATAAAGTGGTGCGTTGCGACCGAAGGTAACGGGTTTGAATCCCTACTGCACTACTGACGTGAACACGCTATCATTCTAGTATCCTAGCCAATCTGGAAGGGTTTACAAGAGTATTAGTAATTTGGAACCCCAATTTTTTACTTTACTAAGAAAATAGAATTTACCTAACTGCAATAAAACCTTTTTAAAAAAGATTTAAATTCAGAATATGTAAGTACTGGCAGTTTTTAAATATAAAAATATATGTATCTAAAAGAATATACCTATTAATGGGAACTAGAGGCTATCTGCAGTTTTGTTTACTATTACAAAGTAGCAGTATTTATAAAGTAAAGTTTGTATGGAGATTACAGGTATATTGACGAGGGACTTAAGCTTTCTTCAAGACAAATTTAATAAAAAGCAGCTTAGCGGCTTACCCGTCAACTCACAACAAAACTTTAAGACACTTTTACAGGTATAAAATTGGTGTACCATTAATTTTTGCGTGGCGGTCCAACGGTTTCCCACTGGAAACCGTTGGACCGCCACGCAAAGATTTCGAGTTCGAGGTCGAGAGTCCTCCACAATGTTTTCGAAAATATGTGAAGTCTGCCAACCCGCACTAGGCCACCGTAGTGGACTATAGCCTAACCCTTCTCATACTGAGAAGAACCCCGTGCCCAGCAGTGGGACAGTTTAATACAGGGCTGATATTATTATAGGTATATTTTATTGCATAAATTTTCGATTTTCGCATACTTTGTAGAATATCTCATGGAAGTATTATACCCTACTTGCTTACCTCGGGCACAGTACTTTTTTTAAAAAGGTACCCTATGTCGTTTTCTATAACCCTGACAATGTGTACGCGAAATTTCATGACAATCGGTCGAGTAGTTGGGGCGTGAAAACGTAACAAATAAAGAAACAAACTCACATTCGCATTTGTAATATTATAATTAGATTAGGAATGTGAGTTTATACACGTTGTATATGAAAAAGGAAACATTACCTACTGTTCCCGAGGGATAGAATTTTATTGACCAAATTTAGATTAACGCGAAGTCGTAGGAAAAATCTAGTTTATATTAGAAAAGATAGACAGATGGCAAAAATGTTGGTGATTAATTGACCAAATTGCTAGTTAGTTGCAACTTTCCAAAAGAATTTTATGTTTAAACATTTTATTCTAACATAAAAACCTGTATATAGGTAATATATGAAAATAGGTAATTAAATGTTTAATGTTATAAGAGGGTAACATGAAGGCTTGCACATATACCTACGACCTCATTAAACATTTTATTGTGAAACTATTAAAACAAACCTTGCAATTTGGAGCCGAAATATCTTTACTTATATAACGGCCTCGATGGCGTAGTGGTTAGTGTAACCGACTGCCACGCCTGAGGTCGCGGGTTCGATTCCCGCACAAGTCAAACATTTGTGTGCATGAACATGGATGTTTGTCTTGGTCTGGGTGTTTCTATGTATAATATGTATGTATTTACGAAAAAAAAGTATATATGTATGTTTATCCATTGTCTAGTACCCATAGTACAAACTCTGCTTAGTTTGGGCTAGATGGTGTTGTGTGAATGTGATGGAATATTATTATTATTATTATTATTATTCTATGTATAATATGTATGTATTTACAAAAAAAATGGTATATACATATGTATGTTTAACCATAGTCTAGTACCCATATTACAAGCTCTGCTTAATTTCGGCTAGATGGTGTTGTGTGTATGTAGTAGAATATTATTATTATATAGAGGTAAAATTTATCTGTTTGTGTAAACTATAATTTATTTTATTTGGGACAAAAAACAATAATACATTGCAATCTTTACAAATAATTTAACATTTAAATATCAAAATCGTATAACCCACACTATTGTCCACGAAATTACAAGTGGAGTAGTAAAGATAACGGACGTTTAAGCAAAAAACAAAAAGAGAAAAGTATATTGTAACAAGATGAGCTAGAAATTCAGTAGCTATTTTCTAAAATTTAGAATAAATTTGACCAAAAATGTCTTCATTCATAAAATGTGAGTTGTACGTTATCAATAATCGGCGAATAGGTGCACGCTCTATATATACGTAGTCTCACGTTTAAATACCCAAAGTTGTAGGCAGACGTGTATGCCATCTACATTTCGCTAGCCTACCCAATAACACTTTGCCCGACCCGAGAATCGAACACGAAAACTTGCATACACTATATAGTTTTAAGTCTGTCTATGCACAACGAAAACTAATTTGAACCTTATTTTAGTGAATTCAATATTTGTTAAGTACAATTAAAAACCTAATTAAGACATTTTAAAGTTGGAAAATTGACTACTAGAGTCAATATACAAACTTACATAAAATACTTTATTAATATACTACAATATCTGTCCTATTTTTTTATTAACAAATGATATCAAAACTTTTACTTAACTATATACTTATAAATATATCTGTTTTACAATTAAAACGGTATAAAATTTCTTTACTTACCGATTAAATGCAATCCCGAAAGCAATAAAGCTTCGAACGTTCAAAAGATCTCCTTCAACTTCATACGTGTTGGAACTTTTCCGTAAGTATCGTAGCATGCGCGCACAGGGCGGGCGGTACGTGCTCGCTGGGCGGCTCGCGACGCGCGACTACCGCCGCCGTCCGCCCTAGCCATCTCATACCGGATGCCTTACATTGTTGTTTTAAATTCTGTTTAAAATATTTTAATCTTGAAATGTTGTTTACAAAGTGATCATGTGGTGTTTTTTGAATGTGTGAATGAGTTAATAATGTTTTTTGTATACCGTCTATAAAATATTCTAGAGATAATAAATACTAAATACTGAGCACAAAGAACACCTTGCCTTAAAAGCTACCAAGGCAAATTTTTGTTCTGTACGCCAATTAAACTGCAAATAGCCCTTTGGTAATGATGAGGTAACTAATTTAAACAACTACTCTAATTTTCTGACTTCAAATATATAAGTCAGTATCACAAAAAAAAAACAATGTGTATTAGTCGAATAAATAGACGTTCAACCGCGGTATTAAAATTACTGGATGAGATGTTTTAAGGGTTCCAGTAAACTAGATTTACCATAATATTGACTTCACCTACTATGTTATTTTAGGATTACCATATCATGGAAAAGTGGTATTTCTTTTGGATGTTTATTTTATAATCTATCTATCTTCTATATATAAAGGAAGATGTCCTGACTGACTGACTTAGAGACAACGCACAGCCTAAACCGCTGGTCGTAGGAACTTGAAATTTGGAGAGCATGTGTGTTTTAATTTGTAGGGGTGTACTAACAAAGGATTTTTTGAAATTCCACCCATAAGGGGGTGAAATAGGGGGGTGAAGTTTATATGGAATTTGCTCATTTCTGGACTTATAAGTATAAAAATAGGTATACAAGTTATTGATTATAATTGAAAATAACCTGTGTAGGTAAAATGGACAAAACGCCCCCTAAAAAGGTAAAATGTAAAGTTTGTATGGAAATTTTCTCACTTCTGGACTTAGAAGTATGGAAATAGATTTATAAGTTCTAAATTATAATTAATAATAAAATATATGATTAGGTTTAAAAACACTAAAAAATTACTATAAAAACCTAATAGGTACTTATTATTATATACGAATTTTCGATCAGGTCACGTGTCCTGATGCGAATTTAAAATTTTTTACCCATTACAAAAAGTGCTATAAAAGTAAAAGGGGTAAAAGCTATAGGCTATAAATTACAAAAATAAAAGACACCCCCACGCGGGCGGAGCCGCGGGCAGAAGCTAGTGTATAATAATATTTTAATTAAGTTTTTACGGAAAGAACTAATTCATTTTTTATTTGGATACTTGGATACAAAGTGTAGGGCTACGTATAACAATTTATGATACGTAAGCGAGTTCAGCTGAGAAATATTTTTATATTTGTATTGGATAAAAATAAAATTGATGATGTCATTGTTGGTTCAAGATCGAAAGTGTAAACAATAACAAGTACCTCTGTCGTTTGTCAGTTTCCGTGCGATATTACTAGATTTAGATTACTACTCTTTTCTTTAAAATACATCTCCCTAATTAGGCTACAAGGCCTGCGTCGTGGGGCACCTTACAAACATACAATTAAAGGACACAAAAGACACCCAGATTCAAAACATTAATTAATTGATCTTACAAATAATTTGTCCTCTAAGGGAATCTAATCATTCAGCACGGTAAAAGCAGTGAGACAACTGTTTGCCCGCTGCACCATGCGTGCTATCCAAATGTCATTACAACTTTTCATAAGTTTCGTAGCAGTACCAATGAAAATGGTAATATCATATTACTACTTTTATATCGAAGAACGGAACCTAATATTGGCAAAGCATTGGCACTGCACTCTTGTAACATAAGAGCTACATAATATAGTCAACATAGCACTGGTGATAATTATATTTGTTGACCGAGTCTGGTAAGTGTTAATGTGTGAATGTAAATTTGGAAGTATTATAAAGAACTGTAGTAGATATTGTAATTTTTTAGAAATAATGTTTGAGTAGTAGAGCCTCGCTGATTTCAGCACGAATGGGCCGGCTCGACCGGGGAAGGACTACCCTCTCACAGAATATCGACGTGAAATAGCAGTATTCCTACTGTTGTATTTCGTTCGGTGAGTAAGAGTGCCGGAGGCCCAATTATCCTCTTCTCTTTCCCCCTTCCCGCTCCTTCTCCTTCCCACTTCCTTTTTCTCTTTTAACTTTCCTAAAGGGTCGGCAACGCGCAAGTGATGCCTCTGGTGTTGCGGGCGTCCATAGGCTACGGTGACCACTTATCACCAAGTGGGCCGTATGCTTGTGTGCCACCTTAGTTGCATAAAAATAAATAATTCACAACATAATATTAAAACTCATTGCTTTTCCTGTTGCCGTGCCCGACAGGTTCCATAATTGTTACAATATTATATACCTAATTATAAGACCTTGATATTGTTAAGGAGTGCAATGAAGTTTGAAAACGAACTGTTTTACACTCAAAGTATTTCTAAAACAAACCTAACGCTCATTAATAAGAATAGAAAAATCCTCGTTCGCCATTACCACATTCATTAGCCGAAAACGTCGCTGTTATCCAATTCCCGGCCCATAATGACACCCGTAACTGTGGCACGTCGTTTTACAACCACATAAAGATAACTCCCGAAAAAACATACAACTTTACATCTGATTTAAAACCAACAAGCGTTAGCCTAGTAAAGGGACCGTTTTTATGTCGCAGGATTTATATAGACATGGGATAAGAACAGAATTTATTCTGCGCCAGTACACAATGTTAGCCATAAAACAAAAGAGGAAGCCGCACAACCAATCACATAATATAAAGGCTCCGATAAGACAAAAGGAATGGCCGCGGGGGACATTCATCATCGTTTGGACGATACGGCAAAAAACGCGGCCGCTACCGCCCCGCTGTAGGGCAGTACGGGTTTAGCATGGGTTTGTATTTACGTTTAATATCAGTAATTAATAACGTGTTTGACATTGTGTATGGAATTTGGTGAAAGATGCATTTACACTCGCTTTTAGTAATAAGGTGCAATGACTATACCTTTTTCTTTCTTTTCTATTTACTAAACATATCTTATCTTATCTTATGTGGGGGCCAGTCAGTGCAGACCGGCGACACTTCGACCCACTGGGATCTTTTGTGTCGACACTCTCCCAATAACGACTGCCATATATGTTCATGGCAACCGGGACCGACGGCTTAACGTGCTTTCCGAGGCACGGAGCAGGCGATAATTATTGTCAATCAATACGCACATAATTTCGACAAGTCATATAACTTCCGAAAGTCAGAGGTGCGCGACGTGGTTTCGAACTCGAGACCCTCTGCATTGCAGTCTGTTGGTCTTCCCACTGAGCTATCGCTGCTCTTTACTAAACATAACTTCGTTACTAGGAATAATTCCTAGATCACGAGGGACTTTACAAACATTCAAACAATAGACACAAGGAACACCCAGACTCGAAACAACCATTTGTATATTACACAAAGTTTTCTCCAGTCTGGGATTCGAACCGACAACACTCGGCGCAATGGCAAATATACTGCCTCATGATTGCCTAAATCGAATGAAATTAGACAGTCTGCAAGTCCGCTTCGGTATTACATCCGTATTCTATGTGGGTGCTGTGTAGTCGAGACGGTAAAACGGTAGTTCATAATTCATGCAACGTGAAAGTATAAAAGTGATTAGAGTAAAGTTTTATGGGGTTTTATTGTCAAGAACTTTTCGATAGCAATGCAGAGTCTAGAACTATTCACAGTAGACGTGGGATTAGGTTTCGGTATACAAGAAATTATCAGCAGAACACTGAATGGTGTCATGTGATTTCGATTCTACATGAGAGCCATTCGGATCATTTCAAGTTCTTGAATACATTTTTGGTCATCATTGTTTGCTTGTACAGTCATCCAAGACACATGGATTATTCTGATGCAGAAGTAGCATTTTAAGAAGCCTTAGTACTTTATATTATACTGTGATAACATAGAGGTTTAAGACTACGCCGAGCATAAGACGCGGTTGGATTAAATGACAGAGTTCGATGTTCAAATCGGCGCGCGGCCGCCATAGTAAAATTGTATGGAGGATTTGAAGTGCTTTTTTGATAAATATGTATCGTTATTGTCAACCAATAACTTAAATATTTGGGACAGACAAATTGTAATATAACTATTTATGTTTCGTTTAAGCTATAAAATAGGATAGATTTCTACTGTTATAATCTAAAAATCACTTAACACGAGCTTACGTTCTTGCATTTTTGGTGCAAATTTACGTAATTTTTTAGGCGAAAATATTAATTATTTTAAGTTTTTTACGCGGAGTAATTGTAAACACATTTATTCTTATGGTAAATGTATATTTTATATTTGTATTAAACAAAAAGTGTTGATTTTATCAACTTAACTGTGACCGCCTGTTTTGGTACATTTCGCTCGCAGTCTTAAGGGGCCGCCTCACCTTTGCCTCGAGTGCTATAAATACAATCCCCATACGAGACAAACATTTTTGTGATCTACTAATAATTATTCTGGTATTCTTTGTGTCCGTTTTTTCAATCTTTGTATAGAGCTCCGCGACGCAGGATCTATTCCTAAAGCGCGAGTTGAATTATTAATGAATATATACATTTATTTAATATATAGCATAGCACGATTATAATAATATAGAAGCACAAACCGACAGATTCAGAAAGCCTCCAAAAGTCATCTAAAACCGTCTGCTTAACATATAAATAACATAATATTCAGGAGGCGCGGGTTTATGCATTATTCACAGTGCCGCAATCAATGCGCCGGTTTAATTAAACAACCGGAAAAGTTATGAACATTTTTCACAAGAATATCTTATTAACATTGAAACGTGCGAAGTTTTCATATATATTTTATTTGTTAAGTTGAAATACAACGTTGTTTTGAATAGCGAGAAGAGTTAGGTCACAGATGGAAACTACTTATGATATACTAATAATACCAGCCCCATATATGAACTGCTCCACTGTTCACACGAGCCGCTTCTCATTGTTAGTAGGGTTAGGCCATAGTTCACCACCCTGCTCCAGTGCGAGCTGGTAGACTGCACATCATCTTCGAATACATTAAGAAGAACTCTAAGATAATTTTTTATTTTATTTAATTTATTTGGGACAAAAAACAGTTATACATTCGATCTTTACAAATATTTTAACATTTAAATGTCAAAAACGTAAAATTCACACTATTATCCACGACATTACAGATTGATTATAAAAAATATCAGCCTCGCTAAAGTAATTTAAATCTGGCAGGTCTGGAACCTGGATGGACTGCCATAAGTCCACAGATATTACTGTTTACTTCTCATCACATTTTTACTAAAGGTACCTATATGCAGAATAGAATAATATTTGCCGAGTGACGAACGATGCACAGCGCAAGCAGCTGTGTGTTCGATAAAATAAAATACTTTATTTGTATCGTATGTCTAGTTGTGCGAGTCATGCTATAAACGTATAAAAGCCTGACACAGTATCTCTAGTAGAAAGCCAGCAAGTTCCGTGTTTTGTAAGTTAGGCAGAGTATCACACATATTTAACACTGGGCTTAGGTGGCAAGAGCGTTGCGAGCCAGTTAAAATGAAAATTAATAGCCTATGTTTCGACTGTCTGACTAACTAAAGAATTAAATAAGGCCATATCTATTTTTAGGCCAGATAATCAAAAGATATAATATTAATTTAGGCCTTAAAATAGTAGCTATAGCCTAGTCCGAGTCCATTGTACAGCCACGCAGAGGTATCGCGTCCAATTTCACGATACGCATCTCTTAATTACGTGTCTATGGATAGCGCTCGCTGAAACGTCGAAGGTAAATGATGTGAGGAAACTACTACCAGTTACGGCGCCACACGTATGTATATGATCAATCATCATGGTCCAGGTCTGATTGATTCATATTGTGAAATGAGTAGTATTAAGTTTTCAAATATGCCCGGTGGAAGGTAGGCTTCGCCCTTTATTAACTAGGCTTCGCCCTTTATTACACAGCCGTAGAGCCTAAAACATAAATACCTAGCGAAATATGGTATAATAATACAACTTTGCTACACCTTCAGGTAGGTATATAATTGCCTAACTATTTTTATGTATATATGCTATTACCTTTTTCAAACTAATATCATATTATGCGGAACTTTGTTTTTTACTGCATTGGTTGCGTTTTTACAGCTAAACTGATAATCCCATTTTGATCAAATATGGTTTAGATTTAAAACTTGAAATTAGGAAAGAACATTAGCTATTTTAAACAAACAGTCGCATAAAATGCAGCGTCTTCACAACAGATGTGACTGAACATTTGGAGAACAAAAGAAATAAAATTTATGACATCATCATATTAAACAAACATCTGTACCACATAACTGTCTCAACAATTTTATAATCTTTCTTAGACATGGTTGTAAATTTTATATTATAGCATCTTAATTTAAAATCATGATACCATTTAATGTTTTTTGTGAGACTGACTCATTAGGTCAGTGAGAAAAGTGTACCCTTTTTTGTAATAAAATAATTCGGTTGATACATAGGTACTTGACATTCTTTATTCAGTAAAGGCAGCCAGAAGCATTTTACATTCCAAGTATTAAGGACAAGCCTATAGTCGCATACCGGGCACACTTCCAGGCTCAAAGCTGCAAATAATATTTTCTTCATTCTTATTTATTTCCTAATCTAACAGAAAAAATTAAAAGTTACCCTTAGCCGACCAATTAAAGAGGCAAATTCAACACTGGTACGGAATCTATACAAATAAATAAAATTGAAATGTCTGCTTGTAACGTCAAAATAACAGATTTTTCTAAATGCATATGAAAGTAATTATAATAAAAAATATATTTTTTTAATTTTCGTCCTTCTTTCTGTCTGTTTATTCAGGATAATCTCTGTAATGGCTGGACTGATTTTAACGGGACATTCACACGGCAAATAGCTAATGTTATAAGTAGTAACTTATAGACTACTTTTATTTTAGAAAAATGATTGGGTTCCGCTATTTTATTCAATTACACGCGAATGAAGTCGTGGATAACAGCTAGTTAAGGAATATAATAAACTCTCCATGTTGTCCCTCAGAATACACGTATGTAGATGCGATAATAATATTATTAATATCTGATGTAAAATAAGTTAACTACGGCAATTGCTATATTCAAACTTTCGAGCTTCGTCGTGCCGCGAACTAAAGTTTCGACGTTTATCTGGGAAACGGAAAGAAAATAAGCATGCAATCATTTTACATATTCTGGCTAATATCTTAAGATGTTTCATGCCAAAATAGGCAAATAAAATAAAAACAATACTCATTACAACATTGTCCTTTAAAACACAATGTGAAGAAAACTTGACAATAACGGGTCGGGGCTGAAAGTTCAATTTAGCGAACAAGCGACGAGGCTCCTACGAGCGCCGCGGCCGAGCCGACGACGCGACGAACGAACCTAACAGTAAATATGTCTTCGTTACCTACGTGTGACACACGAACAAGGCCGAAGAAAGTGTAAATTTAAATAAACCATTTAAATTTTGACTGCACTGGCTTCAGTAGCCGTCATTGTACCGCTGTTGTGTGTGATCTACAAACAGTAGTTCCGAGTCTGAGTGTTAATTGTGTCCGTTGATTGATAGTTTGCTCACTCACTCAGTACTCACTCAGTAACTCACTCAGGATATATTCTTAGTACGGAGTTTATGCTTAAATAATAAAAAATAATAAATAGTAATGATACAATAAGCCGTAATAAAACAGTTTATTTTCAATGTGTAAGATTGTCGTAACCGTAAGTCAATGGTATATGTACCTATATAATGATGTATACTAGCAGTCGCCTAGTGCTCGAAATTCGACCAGTTTGCCTGTAAGATATTGCTGATGTATATGTCATTATATATTGATATATGTAACCATAGTTACGCGCTTCGACTGCGTGTGTCAAATGCATGGTTGTGTGCGTGTAGTGTTTTTTCATTAATTTAATGTATTTCTAATGCATATTTTATATAAATATTAGGATTTGTCACTTCTTCTCTGTATAAACTATAAGTGTGCGAAATTTCATACTCCTCCGTCCGGCCAATTTTCGTAAAAAGGGATCCAAAGTTTTCGTTTCACGTATTAATATATAGATTATAACATTGTCTTGCGTTTAATAGAATCTTAGGATATGTATAAAGAAAGTTAAATTACTGACTACCTCAGTGACACGGAATTGTGTTTTGCTGAGGTGACGTGCTGAGGTCTTGGGCTGGATGCTCGGGTTAATTAGTTTTATTATAATTTTCTGTCAAAATTTCAGTAGATGCACGAAATCCAAATCTGAAATACTGTATTGTATACATTCAAAGACTACGCATTACGAGAGTACCCCTCACCTTTGCCTATTCTTGGAGTAAACACATACGTGAGTCCGATTGTTTTAATGCTATTGCGCTCGTGTGTAGCTCCTGTGAAAAGTATTTCAGCCACACTTAGACTCCCGTTCGCAGATGGATGCGCACGTTGCGCCGACACTAGACGCCTAACGGTAACAACCTTTTCAATCTATACTAATATTATAAAGCTGTAGAGTTTGTTTGTTTGAACGCGCTAATCTCAGGAACTACTGGTTCGATTTGAAAAATTATTTTAGTGTTGGATAGCCTATTTATCGAGGAAGGCTATAGGCTATATAACATCACGCTACGACCCACGGGGCGACGCAGTTACGATAAACGCGGGTAAAACCGCGGGAACATCTAGTGCACTAATATAAATATTAGACTTGCTATTCTATCATAATTGTGTGACTTGTGATCGAATGATTGTGTTCAAATAGTTCATATTGAACTATCGACGTAAGCCTGCTCCTATCATAAGTGTTCAAAGTTAGCTAGAGATCCCTCTAGTACTCTTGTTAACCCTAACAAGAATACTAGTAATTATTATCCACATTAAAAGTAATCATTTCTTTTTTTCCAAATAAAAGACACACTAGGAATAAATCTTGTATCACGAGCGACTTTACAAACATTTAAACAACGGACTCGAAGAACACGCGGATAACACAATGTTTTGTCCCGTATGGGATTCGAACCCACAACACTCGGCGTAGTGGCAATGGCGAGGCGCCCACTTAAACCACTATGCCATCCGTGCAGTATATACGAGCATAACTGCTTTTTAGAAAGCAATTAAGCCTAGTAACTAACCTAAATGTAACTTCGGTCACTTTAATAAACTTACTAACCACTATATTTGACGTTTATAAGCATTACTAAGAGATGCTTATAAACGTAAGTTACATTATTTTTCTGAATATTGACCTAAAAATAGAACAAAAATAGTATTCTCTTTTTAATACCGATGCTTAATGACATTATTAGTAATTACGCTGCCTTGCATTATGTATTATAATGTGCAAACTAAACTTAAAACGTATTTTATTACGTTATTATTTTTTTATTAAGAATTACGATTGTAACTCCATCAAAAAAGATAAAAATATACATTTATTATGTATATCTGAATCCATAAATTCTAGAAATTTTCTTAATTACCTATTTATTTTTATACATATTAACCTAAAACTGAAGAACTCAATTCAAACTGTGCAAATATAGATAGACAGGTATAACAAAAGGCATAAAACTATCAAAAAAAATATTTTATTCAATTTTAAACGGCCACAGCCTTTTGTAAAGGCGTATCTACACGACAGTAAGGTGATTTCTGTAGCGCAGTGTCCCGTTTACCTTGTTACCGACGCTTCAACAGTTACATCGGGCTGTCTCACGCCGCCTTGCATCTGTTAGTGCTTAGTTTGTATTTATGCAATGTAAAGTTACTGAAGCAATAGTCATGATATTGATTTATACATAGCGTCGTAGTAAGGGGTACACGAGCTGTTGTTTCAGCTCCCACGTAAAAAGGGATATCTTATAATTTACTGGGCTTAGTTCGGTGTTGTGACTGAGAATTTTTTGATATAAAAATCATATTAAAATACTTTTTTCGTAAATCAAACCCTATCGTGGGATGTGTTTGATTTCCGAGAAAAGTGTTCATAGGTTTTTCATAGCAGTTGCATTTACTACCGCTCCGGAATGCACTTACCGCACTTATCTATTTGATTGTATTAAAATCTGATTTTAAGTATTTTGGTTTATTTATTTATTTATTCGTTGGTACTTTACATTCCAACCCCTCGATAAAAGTACCTTCGTGGTAAACGTTTTAGTGACAATTTTTATATGTAAACCGACAATAGCTTAATATAAGTACTGCGCTAACGAACTACTGGAGTACTAAGAGTATCACAATAAAAGCTTTTTCATAAGACATATAGACTTATTGATAAGACGTTCATAAAAAAACTATCACTAAACATAAGGCGATAGTTCTAAAGCAAAAAATATATCTCTAATGCAAACATCTAGTCCGTAACTAAAGTAGAATTAAAATAAAATTCTCCTTTAAAGACAGACAAGTGCAGAAAGAGAGCAAAAGGACGTCTACTTGCGAGTCGAGCTCGAGTTGAACTGCAAACATCATTTGTCGATGGGTTCCAAACTGCGGCGTAAGGGTCGGTACTCACTGTGAACTTTTGAAGTCACGCTATTTGTAGCACTAGACGTGTAACAAAGAAAATTCATGACGTAAGTGTTATGAATGACTTTCTTTATGATGAATCCAAACAATGTTAGTCAAATAGTGACAACGCGGCCAAGATATTTGATTCGTTCTATCATACACCAAACTATATAGTTTGTACTGTTTGGATAATAATAATACGTCCTACTGCTGAACATGGACCTCTTTTCAATATGTAAAGTTTTGAGGCCACTGTCTATCACGCTGGCTCAGTGTGGGTAGACAGACTTCGCATATCTTTAGAAACATTATGGAGAATTCTCAGCTATGCAGGTTTCCTCAAGATGTTTTCCTTCACCGTTAAAGCTAGCTATAATTAACTATTTAATGCGCACATAACTTTGAAAGTCAGAGGCATGTGCCTCGGAATTAAAATCGCGACCTCTGCGTTGCCGATCAACGGCATCCCACTAGGCTATCGCTTGTTGTATAAAAAAGGAAAATACCTAGAGCAATTTCTATAAGTTGCTTTTTAAATGACGGCTGAGTGTCAGCTATAAAAATATCGTTTTGTAATTTTGATACGGTTACGTAAATATTTCATATTAGCTTTTGCCCGCGGCTTCGCTCGCGTTAATTTAGAATTTGACAATAAATTCGGGTTGTACTTCGGGTTGTACAAAATTTCAGAATGATGGGTTCAGTGGTTTAGGCTTGAAAAGGTAACAAACAAACAAACTCATTTTCGCTTTTATAATATTAGTTAGGATTAGGATTGACTGCATTCATAGCGCAGTGTTTTAAGATGTCACCTTGCAATAGATTATTCTTCGAGTGTTATGGGTTCGATACCCACAGGAAATAAATGCAAGCATGATCACTACAAATTGCTCCAAGCCCAGATATTTAACACATATTTGTGGATCATACGTAGTATCATTTGTGTCCGTCGTTTCAATGTTCGTTTATGTGTATTTAGAAAAAAGAAGTAAATCTATTTATACTGATTTATTTGGTTTATGATGACATAATCTTATCTGCACTTATGTTGTTAAGCATATAAAATATTTGGACTGTATCGTGTAGTGTATAGATACTGAAACATATCCGGTAAAATTTCTAATAGTACTCATACTTTCATTTAAGATTGCTACCGAACACGATAAACTTTAAAACACTTCGTCTAATACTAAAATCGTGAGAGTTTTGTGCTATTACCGTAATGGCTCCCCGTCAATATGAATATTGCTATCGTTGACGTCAAAAGTAGAACGTTACGTCAACTTGATCGCTATGTGATGATACTTCGTAAGCAAGAAACCGAAGAGTATCTTTCTAGGGCAACTTTTGTGAAGCGATGTGATCGTTGTTAGGTAAGCAAAGCGTTGAAGTCGCGTATTCGAAGGCAGTATAAAAACAAATGTGCGTCACCACAGCTGTCAAACGTTTCAGAAAACGATAATAATAAGAAAATACGGTTTTGAAGGTACGGGTACTTTAGCTAATGTGTTTGGATGCCTGCGTGGTTTGGACCCACTTAAGGTAAGTTTAGGACTTTACAAACATTCAAACAACGCACACAAAGAACACCCAGACTCGAAACAACCATTAGTGGATCAGTTTTGTCTCGTGTGGGGATCGAAGCCATAACACTCGGCGCAGCGGCAGTGGCGACGCGACCACATAAACCACTACGCCATCTGTGCAGTCAGTGGTGATAATTGTCAAGCTAAAGCTATAAGCCTGATTACCAATAAATAAAACACATTAATTAATTTATAAAAAAAAACTAAAAAAGACCGAACGCTTTCCATTTTTGAATTATTTTTGGTTTATAATTTGGTTTATAAAGAAGTATTTATGATCAAGGATTAAAGTTTGCACTTCTATCGGCAGTCCCCAATGACGGGCAGTCTTTGGGGACTGCCGATAGAAGTGCAAACTTTAATCCTTGATCATAAACACGTCTTTATAAACCAAATTATAAACCAAAAATAATTCAAAAATGGAAAGCGTTCGGTGACGATGACGCGAGTTCCATGATTTTTGTTCACCCAAGAAGTGCTCAACGCGCCTAAAGAAGATATCACTTCAATAGGACGCACCACCATTTCTGAGATATTGTTAATATTCTAAAATAATTCTAAAATGGAAAGCGTGGAAGCGTGACGACGACGCAAATTCTATGATTTTTGCTTTCCCAAGAAGTGCTCAACGCGCCTAAAGAAGTTTTCACTTCAAAAATAAAAATCACTCAAAAAATAAAACGAAGAAAGCAAAAACCTAAAAAACATAATACCCCTTCTAGTTTTCGTTGATAAGTGAATGCCAACCCGAACGGTTTTCGCCAGCGCCCGATATTTACAGTAATGATTCCTTCAGCTTTTCCCCATTTTGACATAGCTGCACGTGCTCACATAAACTGGGGCTCACTCCAGCGCAAATCAACTGTGTTCTGTAACGAGTTAGCCCCGCACTTCGAATCAAATGACCCAAAGACTGGCTGGATATATATTGGACAAAAACTTATTGATAAAATTTCGTGTAAGAAAGTTTCGCCGTTTTGAGTTCGCAGATGTGATTTGGTTCTGATTAAGTCGGTACAAAGCCTAAGTTTATACGAATAAGGCAAGTCTTTATTCGCATAAACTATATTATGAAGACAATCTGTCAAATAAAGAATATTAAGCATGTCACAAAAAGGTATGGTCATACTTTAGGGCTGTGACAAAGGTATTAATAATGAATCCTGAACTCCTGAACTAAAAAAGCGTATTTACTTAGTATAGTCATCCCTAATTTCTTTAATCCATCTAAATACAGTTTATGTTTAAATCTCAAAATCTGAAATTACGTTTTTACTCAAATATTGCTGAACAATTTCAAATTAATTCTTAGCGCAATTCTTGATGTTTATTACCTAGTTCGCTGCATATTATAATCAGAATTATTTCCTGTTGTGTATGAATCTCTTTATGTTCTTAGTATAGTACTGTGTTAGTACAATATTTGTGATTTTTTACTTACTATTATTACTTACTACGCGTTCATAGGATTAAGAAAACAAAGTAAATCTAAATTTCATTTTTAACAAAGTAACTTCTAAGTTATTTATCTAGCTTGTGTAACACTGTGTCTATGACTTTACAAGCAAATAATATATGGTCACAAAGTATACCCAGTATCAGAATAATTATTTATGTCCTCACTACCTCTCACCTACCTATTTCGCTAATTCCATTCTTTTATTTCTTTGCTACGTGCAATGATACACCCCTCGTATTACAAACAATCATAGACTACGGTAAACGCTTACAAGCGGTCTTAGAGAGTCGGTTGGTTTGTTACTTTGGCCGTATAAAAACAAATCGCATTTAGCCTTCTGTTGCAAACAAAGAAATTATTGCCACAAATCTTAGGCTTTAGTCACGCCTTTCTTCTGAAAGTTTCGACTTAGATTTAGCTTACCTTGTCTTGCCTTGTCTTGTTCCTGGTACAACGTTAAAACCCGGTACCCCTTAATCAATCAACTAACGTAACACGCCACTGTACCAGAAGGTAATTTTTACTCGAGCAGTCGAAAATCCTTAGGTAACCTAAACTCAGTAACACGCTTTATGAGCACGTATAAAGATCATTTGCATCACATCAAATATGACAATGCTATTTCTATAAAATAAACTGTTGTAACTACATTACATAACCGTTTCTTACTGTCAAAATTCAAAATAAGAATAGCAAAGATATAACGTCACAAATTTTATTTATATAACCTGCCAAACTGATATCGAGGCCGTTCCAAATTCAATCTAACAACCAATTAATTCTCCAAACAAATAGGCGTAACAGTAACAGGCATAAGTTTCCTCCGATAATTCACAAAAGCCTTGTAAAATCAATAAACGTAAAATTTTAATAGTGTCATAATTGACGAACCAGTTTAACAAGACCCATGATATAACAAGGAGTAAGAAGATAACCGAATGAGCTGTAAAGTGTTTGTGTACGGGCGTAGGTCAACGTTAGCTGGATGCAGCGGGTCTGCCCGGTTACCGTCCTTATTTCGACCAAGTTCAGTCGGCTACTTAGAACATTTTATAGGAAAAGTTTCCTTCAGACTTACTCAAGTGTTTTATTCTCTTACTTTGCGAGTATTACCGACAAAAATCACAGGCGTCGTAAATTATCTCACTGTTTTATGGTAATCATTTTTTATTCGAATCATGGTGTTTTTTAAATATATATTTTCTTTTACTAGGCTTATTATTTTTGGTGTCATATTCTCGTCTAACCATTTTTGCTGGTTAATAAGATGTTTGATCCAAAATAGAGAACCTAAGTCAAACTTTTAATTGTCTTTAATTATTCTAAGAGCTGGTACCGATACAGAGCCTTCCTCCATCTCTTAATTTTTTTTTTCATATTTGCTGTAAGAATCTATTAGGTAGATAAAAGACATTTTTCAATCTCAAATTTATAGTTAAAATCTATAAATACCCTTATAAAATGCATTTAAAAGCGCACGGTATCCATTAAAATGTTAAAATTACTTCAAGTGGCAAAAAAAGGCGCTGCATTTCCGTCAAGGCAAGTTTCTGTTATCAAACTTTTAGGATTTCTTTTTCCAATTATAAAATATTATTGAAGTAAATATAAGTTACGAGTGGAACTTCATAGGCTTACATCTTTCTACTCACTTCAAAACTGTTTCAAGATTCATGCTACGGTAATCGCATTTAACAACTTGATTGGTTTAGTAGCCTCTGTACCTGCACTTACACAACAACATGAGGAACTTAATTAAACTTCCAGGTCAGGCAAAAGGTGAAAGATATAAATTTAATGTTGATCTCAATGCAACAACAGTATGAAGCTCGTTGCTTCTATTTAAAATATACAGCCACAGGATGGATTCAAATTCCTTGTCTACGTCTGTGTTTTCTAATAAGTACAATATGAGTGTCCTTATATTGCAAGTGAAAGGGTTATTTTTATGCAAACATCAGGTGAGATACTATTAAACCAACGAGCGTGCAGGAAGAATTTAATTAAAGTAAATGAAGCAAGAGAGGTATGCTAGGATCGTAGCAAATAGGAACTCGTAGTCTTTGTCTACTCTGGTAAATTGACAAACTTGGATAAATGGATTACATGGAACGTATACACGTATCCATAGGTCAAGCACAAGTATGTATTACCATCAAAACTGTATAATTATGGTGGTAAATTATAATAATAATAATAATATTCTACCACATTCACACAACACCATCTAGCCCAAACTAAGCAGAGCTTGTACTATGGGTACTAGACAATGGATAAACATACATATATTACTTTTTTTTGTAAATACATACATATTATACATAGAAACACCCAGACCAAGACAAACATCCATGTTCATGCACACAAATGTTTGACTTGTGCGGGAATCGAACCCGCGACCTCAGGCGTGGCAGTCGGTTACACTAACCACTACACCATCAAGGCCGACGAATTATGAGTGATCGCACTCAATAGGGCGATAAATGTTTGCCATATGAGTGTCGAACTAACATTAAAATTCGCAATGCGAATGGCAAGGTGGCTACTTAACATGAAGTCACAAATATTAAAAGTTAACATTTATCGGATGTGCAATTAAGTGTTACTAAATAATAATCCATCTTACGTAACTACGTCTAAAATTTTGCAAAACCTAACGCACAAAGTTAGTTTATTTTACGATATTTGATACTAGAACTAATTCCAGAAGTAATTTTTATTATACAATAAATAAAATTCAATCACTAATTTCTTGCAATTTAAGTAAAATATCACACTAACAGTGTAACACCCTAATAGTTCACAAATTACGCATCTAGAAGTTTACGATTTCGGACAGATCTGTAATTGCATCAAGCCATATTTGAAAGAAAGAAAGAAAATAACAATGGAGTACCTATGCTTTAAGTAAGGTCTGCCTGCTTCTTCTCATTAGAGCTCTACTCCTCGAACAGCCTTTATACAATGCAATTTTTTTATTTCTATTATCTTGTTATAATAATTTACTATTAATATTTAATTTACGGACGCGTCCAAACATTTCAGATATATTTTTATAGAAATAAAGATCTTTGACTTTGATTAAAAATGCAATTAAAAAGGAATTAAAAATTCAATAAAAAATAAAAATGTTTTATTTCGATATCACATACATAAGTACTTATATCTAGGGATGGAGGTATTCTATTAAGTATTAAATGATACCTGTGTTAGGATACCCCCCTCTTCCATGACAAAGGTTACACAGAGTAATGATACCGTGGTTTAACATAAGTAACAGTTTAAATTATAATATGCAATTTTAATGAGGCATACTAAAGTAAGGCAAGTTTTGTATTAAAATGCAATAATACACAGTTTAAATGAATTTTTGATAGCACCTACGAAATATAACATTTTATCCATACACAAATAATGTAAAACAAACTGCAGTAGGTACACATACTTCCGCACCTGCGTATTTGGTACAACACACTTTATGACGCGATCTATTTGATTTGAAAAGCCGGCCATGCTAAGGCTATGTCGGCCCCTATAAAGCCGATACATTCCTTTATTTGATTTTATGAGCGATGAAAGCGTTGGCAAAAATATGACAGATACGTGCGATAGAAATTTTATGACGGTCTAGTTGTTGGCCGTGGGACTGCCTGTGAGATGAAATCTGTATTTCTGGGACACCTCTATAACAAAGTTTTAAGTGAAGTAGGGTCCTGCGGGTTTTCCGCTCGAAATACATGCAGCTCGCCTTGGGTTATACTTATATATATGATCACGCCTGTATAAGTATATTAGAAGGACATTGAAGTGTATGACACTTACGCCAGCGATGTTTTAAGTTCGACGTAATAAGATAGCATTTTAACCTACCAGGTACGTTTTCAGACGCCGATCTACTAAATATATTTT
Source organism: Catocala sponsa (assembly GCA_963564715.1). Classification (NCBI taxonomy): domain Eukaryota; kingdom Metazoa; phylum Arthropoda; class Insecta; order Lepidoptera; family Erebidae; genus Catocala; species Catocala sponsa. Next base: position 21,849,388 of record OY751334.1, on the reverse strand, counting down.
TTCAGAAAAATCTTCACACTTTGCCCGAACCAGACGCAATAAGCCGAATAGACCTCAAGATCACGTAAAGCTTACGTTTTATGTTAAGATTAATTAATTACTATTAGCTTAACAAAACATAAAGCTTCGAGAATCGCTGAAGGACTTATCCAAATTATAGAACAGCTATATCTCGCCAATTAATTATTACTAGCAGTCGCCTAGTGCTCGAAATTCGACCAGTTTGCCTGTAAGATATTGCTGATATATATGTCATTATATATTGATATATGTAACCATAGTTTCGCGCTTCGACTGCGTGTGTCAAATGCATAGATGTGTGCGTGTAGTGTTTTTTCATTAATTTAATGTATTTCTAATGCATATTTTATAAAAATATAAGCATTCGTCACTTCTTCTCTGTATAAACTATAAGTGTGCGAAATTTCATACTCCTCCGTCCGCCCAATTTTCGTAAAAAGTGATCCAAAGTTTTCACTTCACGTAGGTATTAATATATAGATTATTATTTAGACACAATCACATTGAATTCTTCCTTAAGACCTTTCTTAATTAAATTAGTCTGTTCCAGTTATGAAACTTACACTCACAAAATGGCGTCCTTGAACTAACAAGCCAATCTTAACCATACTACTACTGCAATCGCTGTTACACTTTTATAATAAAAATTTTAGTTTTATAATATTAGTATAATGAATCTTCAGATGAAATCTTAAAATGATTCTGAAACTTAGCTCATGAAAATTAAGTTGGTTGGCCGCAAGGCGCGGGAGGGGTGACAGGGGAGGGAGGGTGTTCGGTCGCAGGTAATTTAATAACGAGTGAAGCAACGCTTTGATGCATCACGCTGGGATACTTGCCAGAAGACTTATGAAAAGGTGAAATGATGTCTTGCGGTTCTACTGAATAGGACGGAGTGGAAAGATTACTTTGAAATATTGCGTTTAAGTACTGGACGTGATGAAAAAAATTCTTCACTTAAAGATACCTGTCTGATTCGATTCATGGCAAACCCGAAGATGTTTCGATGAAATAAGTCGATGGATATTCGATTTATTTAGTTCTCATATCATTACCTATATGGTAAATCATATCATGATATGTTAAAGGCTATTAGATTTATTATGGTGGTATAAATGAGAAAATGTTACTCGTCACGTAATGCCTGCATAATTTAATTTCGCCGAAGACTAGCCAAATTAAAAGGATTTTGCTTGCATTTACTAAATACTTAAGAAATATGTTACATACAATCTTACAATAATCCTACAAGGCTGATAAAGCCGACGAACCTTTTTGAAAATTGTGATGAACGTGATTAAAGCAAAGGCTCCTCTTTTGTGTGAGCTGAAATTAGTAATCTTAAGTCTCTAGGAAACTGGTATTATTCTCTGTCTATACTAGATCTTTGTATAAACTAAGCACACATACATATATTATGTTCATATGAATGCTTATATCCATATTATTATATGGTTGCACGACTTTGTCTTTGAATGTGTTGGCAGAGATGTATTATATCGAAACCAAAAACTCATGCAGGCACATTCACTACCCACCAAGGCTCAAAGTAATGGATATCAACAATCCGGTCTCCAGAATCAATTGATCTTTATAACTAAACTTTAAACTAATAAAAATCAATAATAACTAACTAAACGGACCGCGTAGTGGTTTAAGTGGAGCGTCTCCACTGCCATTGCGCAGAGTGTTTTGGGTTCGAATCTCACACGGGACAAAAATTTGTGTGATTCACAAATAGTTGTTCCGAGTCTGGCTGTTCTTTGTGTCCTTCCATTCTTTTGTGTTGTTAGAATGTTTGTAAAGACCCCCACGATACCGGATTAATCCCAGTGCGGCAGATGCCTTAAAAAATAAAAAATGTTGCGCATAATTTATCGCTTCTTTTGTTTGGATAGTTTATATTATACGACACAATTATAATGGTATTGACTCTTTACTTAACGCGCGCTGATAATATATCTACTTATTTTTTGTGTATAATATAATTGGTACTACTCGAGACTTTTCGTGCCAATATAGTCGCAAAAGTTACTCAATTAAAACCGATTCACCTAAATTAGACGCCAAAGTTTTCATTCAAATTCCGATAATTACTATTTGACTCTGAAGCTACGTCCAACTTGCCATTAGTTCTGGAGACGATACCAAAAACTCGTGCCCTTATCTACGATGCTCTCTGATAGCCTTAGGAGGTACGCTTGAATTATTGGACTAAGCCTTCGACACTGATAATAGGGAGAATGTTTTGCGGTCTTACTTGTAGCTTTTTGTGTCTGTGCATGATAGTGGCTTGCGCTTAAAAAATCGAATTGTTGAGCAAATCGAAATATTCAAAATATTAATTATAATAATATGTTTCGAATATTTTGATTTACTAGAGTAATTAAATAATTATGATTTTATGTGAGCGATAGCTAAGTGGGGAGACCAACAGACTGCAATGCAGAGGGTCTCGGGTTCAAACCCACGTCGCGCACCTCTGACTTTCGGAAGTTATATGATTTTTCAAAATTATGTGATTGATGTATTGATTGACAATTATCGCCTGCTCCGTGCCTCGGAGAGCACGTTAAGCCATCGGTCCCGGCTGCCATGAACATCTATGGCAGTCGTTATTGGGAAGTCAGTGCCCTCTAATATCCTGACACTGGTCTAGCTTTAGGGTATCGTTAGCTTTCGGGTTGCGGAGGTCAGATGACAGTTACTCTGTGTAAGAGCTGATATCCAGTCAAATCCGGTTAGACTAGAAAGCCGACCCCAAGTAACTTAGGAATAATAAAGGCTAGGGAGAAGAAGAATTAAATTATTGGGAAGAGATGAATCCAAGTATACGCTCCAACGTCATCACACCCAGATGAAGAGGTCGAAGAATTTTATGACTTACTGGACAAAGCATGCGACGAGCATAAAGGCACATGGACGTTAATTCTGGGTGGCTTTAATGCCAAACTTGGCGTCAGAGAAGCCCACAATAACCCAAATATATTAGGGCCTCATGGTCACGGTATATGGAATGAACGCGGCAAACGCCTTCTACACTTCACCTTTGGCCAAAGCTTAACTGTAACCAATAGTTATTTTTATAAAAAACCACATCGACGTTGGACGTGGTTCTCTGCCGATGGCATAACAAAGAATGAGATTGATTACTGCCTATCATCAACAAAACAAGTAATAACCAATTTTCATATTCTTAATAAAATTCAATTTTCACCAGACCATAGACCATTGCGGATAGCTGCAAAATTTGATATTAAAATTAACAGGACATATCTTATTCATAATAGCATCAAACGGCTGCAAAAACACTCTCTATTATCCTGCAAAGATACATTTAACTTAGAACTTAAAAACAGTTTCGATTTACTGCAACCTACATAATTAAAAGATGCAGACCAACAATTTATACAAATAAAAGAATGTATTAACAAAGCTTCTTTAAAAGTACAACAACAAAAACGAAAACACTTTAAACTTAGCAATGCAACTAAACATTTAATACAAGAAAGGCTCAAATTTAATTTTAATAGCGATGAATTTAGGAAAATAGATAGAAAAGTTAAAAGACTCATAAGAAAAGATAGACGGCTCTATAACGATAACCTGGTGCAAATAGCTTTAGAAAGTAATAGGTCTTTAAAAAATGCTATAAGAGGTACAGAATTAGGACGATCTACTATTACTAATATCAAAGATAGTTCAGGAATAATACAGAGAGATAAAAGGAAAGTATTAAACATCTGCACAAACTTTTACAAGACGCTATATACTACATCTAATAATGTTGCATCTGCTCCACTCCAAGCAAGCAGTAATATTCACATTACCACGCCTACCATACCTCTGATAACAGATTATGAAGTACACTGCGCATTATGTGCTTTAAAATACGGCAAAAGCTCCGGTGAGGACGGAATAACAACGGAAATATTGAAAATCGGCGAGCCAGTACTACTTCCCCATTTAACAAATTTATTTAACACAATTCTCCAGACTAGTACATTTCCGAAGACATTTTGCCACTCTACAATTATCCTCCTTCATAAAAAAGGCGATAAAACTGATTTAAACAATTATCGCCCCATCAGTCTAATATCTCATTTGTACAAAGCCTTTATAAAAATAATAGAAAATCGCATTTCCATTAAACTCGAGTCTCAGCAACCCCCAGAACAAGCTGGGTTCCGTCGAGGCCTATCTACCACTGATCATCTTCACACTCTGAACCAAATAATTGAAAAGTGCATCGAGTTTAAAAAACCATTATATCTGGCATTCGACGACTACACAAAAGCTTTCGACAGTATAAAACATGATGCACTTTTCAATGCCCTTAACGCCCAAGACATAGATGCTGGCTACATAGATCTATTGAAAAGCATTTACCGCAATAGCACCGCTTCAATAAAAACCCATACCACTGGACCAGTCTTTCGCATCCAGATAGGAGTAAAACAAGGAGACCCGCTATCCCCTAAACTATTCACTGCCACCCTAGAAGAAGCTTTTAAAAGTTTATCGGACAAGTGGGCAGATAAAGGCATAGTCGTCGGCGAAAAGAGGCTAACAAACCTTCGATTTGCTGATGATATTGTGCTGTTTTCATCATCGGCGGCTGAACTGGGTATCATGCTTGACAACCTGCACAAGGCAAGCCTCGAGATTGGACTCCGAATGAACATGTCAAAGACTAAAATTATGACTAATTGCACCAAAATACGGCTATACGTAGAGGGTGGGGAGATTGCATATGTCCAAGAATATTTATATCTGGGCCAGGTAGTCTCTTTCCAGTCGAGACAAGACAAAGAAATTGCCCGACGTATCGGAAACTCCTGGAAGAGCTACTGGTCGATGAAGGACCTCATGAAAGGAGACCTTCCCTTATGTCTCAAACGTAAGCTCATGGATATGTGCATTCTTCCCATTCTTACGTATGGTGCACAAACATGGTCTTTGACTGGTCAGCAGAGGTCCGCGCTAGAGGTTTGTCAGCGAGCCATGGAGCGTAGTATCCTAGGGGTACGGTTAACGGACCGCATTAAAAACTCTACACTACGCTCCAAAACACAAATCACAGACGTCACCCAGAAAGCCGCCAAACTGAAATGGGATTGGGCTGGACACGTTTGCCGTATGCCGCAGGAGCTTTGGGCTAAAATCAGCACAGATTGGATCCCAGACGGTGCTAAACGCCAACGTGGTAGACCAAAACGTCGATGGCAAGACGAATTAATTAACTACAGGAGGGACTGGTGCAAACTAGCGCATAATAGGGATATGTGGAAAAGCGAGAGGGAGGCCTTTGCCCTGCAGTGGGACAATACAGGCTGAAAATAATAAAAATAATAAATAATAGAGGAATCCGTCACGCGTCCTCGCATTTCCCACCCCAACTTTTGCAATAGCAAAAGGTTACAATACCGAACTTCACTATAAGAAGAGCCGAGTCTTGGGACCCGGGTATACTCTAACTTGGAGTATTCCGCTTCGAACACAAAATATGCGTCGTCACGTGTTTCGTCTCAGCAAGAGTACTACAGTATACCCACATTTAACAGGCTATGTTTTTTAAATCCCAAGTAATATGAGGCGAGACCATTGGCATCTACCGAGCACATTTCCAGACTTCATGCTACTACATGAGTAGTAGCAAGGAGATTTAAAAAATTATTAAATTTTTAGACAGCCTATCCCAATAACACTAAGCCCGACCCGGAATTCAAAACACGAGACCTCAGCAGCTGCATTTATTACCGCTGCATCACCAAAACCTTCCTACCTACAAAAAAAAAACAACGGGTTACACTCCGGGAGTGCTGGCAGAAGTGAAAACTTGAATATTAACGTTGTGCATTTTTGATATTTTGGAATGGTTAGGGAATAATTTTGCACGAATTACTTTAATTATCAGTATAAAAGTACTATCATGTATGTGGTAAAATACAATATTCATTTATTGCGCTATCGTACACAAACATGACAATTCTCCCTCCGTCTTACGAATTTTCGATCAGGTCACGTGTCCTGACGCGAGTTTAACATTTTTTACCCATCACAAAAAAAATGCACAACACCGCTAAAGAAGTTTTCACTTCAAAATAACCTACAAAAAGGTTCACGACCTCTAATGTATCTTACGCAATCACTCTCTCAAGATAACTAGATTCTGCGTCGTTGGCGCAATACGTCTCACTACATATGTATTGAGACGTGCCGTGAGCCGATCTGCATACATTTCGAGGACATGAATATTGAAACCTTAGCCGGCCGCGCCGACTAGACTGCACAAATCTTATTCTATACATCACAATATATGTAGATCTTAGACGTATATATTGGTTATTATTTAATGCTAGAGACCTATCAGGAACAGTACTTTCTTCCTGGATGAAAGTTACCAAACATCCTTTTTTGTACCCCTGACGTGTAAGCAAAATTTCATGATGATTGGTCGAGTCGTTAAGGCGTAACAAACAAACGAACAAAGTCACATTCGCATCTTAAATATACTAACTATAATAATACTAGATTTTGCCCGCAGCTTCACTCGCGTTAATTTAGATTTGGTCAATAAAGTTCAATTCCTCAAGAACAGTACTTTATTCTGGATGAAAGGTACCCTAAGTTCTGTTCTGTACGCTGACAACGTACATACATTACGTTCATGACGATCGGTGGAATAGTTAAGGCGTGAAAGCGTAAGGAAATAAGGTATCACTACACTCTCATTTTTCGGGTTCCGTACCCGAAAGGTGCCAATGGAACCAAATATTACTAAACCTCTGCTGTCCGTCCGTCTGCCTGTCAGCAGGCTGTATCTCAAGAACCATAAAGTATAAAATTTTTACAAAGTGTGTATATCTATTGTTGCTATAACAACACATATTAAATAAGGTAAATAGTGTTATATCTTGTACGGTACTTGGTACTGAACCTTCGTGTTTGAGTCCGACAGTAACTTGACCGGTTTTTAAATAACAGAAATTAAAAATTGGGGCTGTCTTTGGGGACTGCCGATAGAAGTGAAAACTTTAATCCTTGATCATAAACACTTTATTATACACAAAAAAAAATGGGGCTTGTCAGATTCCTGATACTCTCTTAGGGGCTATTAACGGGGTCAAAACTTCGTTATTTTTTACGTAGGTTGCACCAATTCTGAGATATTGTTAATATTCAAAAATAATTCAAAAATGGAAAGCATGGAAGCGTGACGATTACGAAGCGTTACGATGACGCGAGTTCTATGATTTTTGTTCACCCAAGAAGTGCTCAACGCGCATAAAGAAGTTTTCACTTCAAAAATTGATTGACAATTTGAGCTTGTGAGTTTGAACCTTAACGGCGACCGTACCTGCCTAACTGCAGAAACTTGCGCGCGATCTAATTGGAAGCAGACTTAGGCACAAATTGTATTACATTCGACCCGTATTAATCGCCTCATTTGTTTTAATAGCATCACAATTACATTATATTTCTATATTCAATTTCATAAATTGTTATGTAAAGATATCGTAATTAAATATTTTTTTTATACAGCTATGTTAGCAAACAAGCATACGGCCTGATGGTAAGTGGTCACCGTAGCTTATGGACTCCTGCAACACCAGAGGGATGCCTCTGGTGTTGCAGGAGTGTGACATGACATGACAAGTGATGACTTGTGCGTTGCCGACCCTTTAGGAATAAAATGAAGTGGGAAGGAGAAGGAGCGGGAAATGAGAAAGGGGGTGATTGGAACACCGAACGTAACACAACAGTAGGAATACTGCTATTTCACATCGATATTTTGTGAGAGGGTGTCCTTCCCCGGTCAAGCCGGCCCATCCATGCTGAAATCAGCGAAGCTCTACTACTTCGATAAATATTGCCATATATTTAATACATGGCAGTACGAATATTGAGGAAGTCACTGTCGTCGTATTAGGTGTGAGTGAGTTTGATAGCATCGCAGGGGTAGGCAGAATTGTATTAGACGCACGTTTAGGCAGCAATACTTTAAGGTCTGACATAATAGTATCGCCTCCTATTATGTGGTGCCTGAGGGGTATTAAAACATATACACCAAATGTCGCCAGCTATGTATTAAAGTCATATATATTAAAGTAAGCGAACCTATTGCTGTAAACCGTACTACTAATGTATTTTACTCTATTGCCAGATGTTTGCGCTACTACTGAAAATTTCCAAGTTGCCTACTTGCTTCTTCTTCAATTTAAGAGCTAAGCTCGTGTTGGTGGAGTCTCTTCCATAATGTCCTACCTTCAGTCAGCACTTTGACTTTTTGATACGACGTAACTTTTACCTTTTCTTTCACTTGATCTATGAACGTCCTCCTTGGCCTTCCTCTTCTCCTTCTGCCTTCTATTTTTCCTTCCACAATGTTACTTATAAAAGTGTCATGTCGTATCAAGTGGCCCAACATTTTCCCTCTTCTGTTCTCTATTATTTTTAGAATATATCTCTTTTCCTACTTACTACTTAATCCAATATTATGTTTCTGATAGGGAAATAGAACATGAAATTTCATTGAAATTAAACTACTTTAGACGGATTTTGTCGCGATGTTTATTGTAAAACACTTTTATTACATAATTTTGAAACATTACTATTATTGAACTTCTATTCTATTTACGCAGAATGAGATAAAATCAAAATCAGCTTGTTTTAAAATGAACAACGCGACAAATTCCGTATAGAGTAGTTTAATTTAAATGTATAACATTCGCCTAAACATAAGACAATATACTGAAATTTCATGATTGCACGCTAACTACAAAATAAGCGGCAACCAATACTACAGACCAGTAAGATCAAAAAGTCAAATAACACTACGAAATGAAACAGCCAAATAGTAAAATAATAAGACGAAAAGGCAGTCATAATTATATTTTTATCGTACACATATCTAGGTAAAATATAGTTGAATGGAAATTAATCAATGTAACATCTTTAATATACAGATATAATAATACGATAGAAACTAACTCATAAAACTAAACTTGAAGTGGTTTTAAATTTAATAAATCCTAACTAATATTATAAAAGCGAAAATGAGTTTGTTTGTTTGTTTGTTACCTTTTCACGCCTAAACCACTGAAACGATCATCCTGAAATTTTACATATACGTTGGCAGGTGTACAGAAACGGACATAGCCTACCATTCATCCCAAAAAAAATTACTGTTCTCGAGGAAAACAATGATAATGTTCTTATGATAATAGATGGCGCCACGTGTCTTTCGAATCATGATTGAATTATATTATTACAAGCAGAGTACAACCCGAATTGATTGTCAAATTCTAAATTAACACAAGCGAAGCCGCGTGCAAATGCTAGTAGTAAATAATTAAAATTATTAACTTAGCCGAGTGTCCAGTGTTCAGACATGCGTCGTTCACGTATTGCGGTTGCATAACACGTACAGAACTCGTTGGAACTAGTGGGTGATTGCACTTCGCTTGAATAGTTTTATAGGCATCAACCTGGCTTCATCTATACCTTGCATTGAAATTAAATATACTTTATACGAATTTTATCGCGTTGTTTATCTATACACATAAAACTCTTCCGTTACTGAGTGACTGACAGACAACGCACAGCCAAAACTATTTGGCGCAAGAAGCTGAAATTTGACATGTATGTTCCTTGGGTACTGTAGGGGTGCACTAAGAAGGGATTTCCCGAAATTCCCATGGGATTGGGAAGAAATGGATAAATAAAAAAACTTGTGCGGGCGAAGCTGCGGGCATCCTCTAGTTTTTTATAAAACACTATTATTATATAATTTTAAAACTTTAAACTGAACAGCAGAATGCTGACTGTATTGCTGGTAATGAATATTGATTTGACCTCTGAATCTGTTAACTATAAAGGTTCTTTTTGTATATATGGTTGTACAATATTGTGCTGGCTGCATTGAATAGGAAGTGCTATCTAGTCTAGCCTATCGGTTATTCAGGGTATTCAATAGTCGCGTCTGCTGGGACGAACTTATTATATGAAACGTCGCCACTGGAGAATACTTGCAGGCCCGGATTAGACAACAGAAACTAAACGATTCAATGAGCTAGAATGTCGCCTTGCTTAAGTTAGAAACTGTTTTTATGTTAAAGGTTTTTATATACCTCGGCAGGCAGAGTCACATAAATGAAAACATAAATAAAATATCTTGCGTTCAGATTCATGCGAAACAACCACTAAGCTGATTAAGCATGCTTTGTTTTAAGACCATTCAACTTAAAAGCTACAAACATAAAATCAATCACATGAATAGACTAGACCCTACAATTGGTTGTTTAACTTCACTGTTCATGTAGCTCTTTATATACTTGTGTTATATTACTTAGTATTTACTTAACCTAGCCAAGCCAAGTATAAACCTTCCAGTGCGTCAGTTTACCTGCATATTGAATTGCATGACAAACCGTTCAGCAGTTTGAACGTAATTTAATAACCTTTGGGAACAGTCCTTTTTCTGGATGAAAGGTACCCTATGTCCTTTTTGTACCCCTGGCAACGTGTATGCGAAATTGTATGATTATTGGTCAAGTTAAGGTGTGAAGATGTAAACAAACAAAGTCGCATTCACCTTTATAATAATACTAGCTTCTGCCCGCGGCTCCGCTCGCGTTAATTTAGAATTTGACAATCAATTTGGGCTGTACTCTGCTTGTGTAATAATTTAATTCAATCATGATTCGAAAGACACGTGGCGCCATCTATTATCATAAAAACGTTATTGTTGATTTCCTCAGGAACAGTAATTTTTTTCGGAATGAAAAGTACCCTATGTCCGTTTCTGTACACCTGACAACGTATATGCAAAATTTCAGAATAATCGGTTCAGTGGTTTAGGCGTGAAACGGTAACAAACAAACAAACTCATTTTCGCTTTTATAATATTAGTTAGGAAGTTAGGATTAGGATTAGGATTAGTTAGGGTTTGTATAAAGCATAGCTCAACAAATGAATGAATGAATTTATTGTTTCACTGATCATAACATGACATACATAAGGTACAATTTTAAATGTAAGCATATCAGTCATGTTAGGTACAAATTGTTTGCGGCTGGTACTTAAAATAGATAAAACCTATGCCATAAGTACCAGCAACCTTCCAATGATACAGTAGATTTATAAAACTGACATAATAAATTACATAATTATGAAACAATGTGGGTACATTTACATTTACTAACAAAATCATTGTCTATAAATTGCATGCTGTTAATTGGGTATTGCTCAAAATAAAGGTTAATCTAAGCAAATCATAATATTATCTAGCTAGCTGAACATCGTGAATACAATAGAATTAATATGGTATGCATTTTAAATGAGTATACCAATAAATAGTTTAATGGCCAACTTCAAAATTGCTACTTTCGATCTCAGATCGCAGGATTTTACTTGATCTTTTTAACCTTTCGAGTCGCAAAACAATGACTGGTATTCGCATAACAAAGACTTGATAGGTTAGTATTTTAATATTTTATAAATGACTGCACCCGTTCGGTAGAACCCGTCTCTGTACAAAGCGTCTGGCGCGCCAATCACTGTGAAAGGCAGTATCTGGTGCCGGGCGCGGCGCACTCACACCCGACCCGACCACTGCACTGCACACGACGGCTATTGCACAATCCATCATGTTCGTACTACTTAATATTGAACCGGTTGACACATTACCTCTAGCCTATTTGGCCCTGAAAGACTAGGGACAAGTATTACATTCACATTTGCATTAGTATGGTTAGATCTAATGTGTTGTACTGGGTACGATAACAGTGCAAAAATGGATCCAAATATCTACATTCCCATGATTACATTAAATAATAAATAATAATTCATTAAACCACCTATATGATATGCAAATATATTTTTGAGGTATTTTTGTATTATTTACATCAATATCTTTAAGAGTAATATATTTAATACTAGGATTTTAAAATCCGGCTTCTAAAAGTTAATTACACGAATTAATTGCTATTAATAATTTAGTCCACCAACCATAGCAGGTAACATGCGTTTAACAGTATGTTTATTTTTTTACGATTTTGTCTTAATTTGCCCTTGAAAATAGGTGTAAAATCTTTTATCCATAGTGGCTAATTTTACACTCTTTGAATAATCAGCAGTGTAGATTCAACAAAATAAATATCGTTTTTAAAATAATATTATTATTATCATGCGGTCAGCGGATGATAGAGAGAGAGAGCAAATTGGTAATGCAGTGTCCATTTACTAACAAGTTAAAGACTGGAAAATAAAATAATTTGGAGAACAGTTTTCATGAAACGTCGCTTACAAGAACCATATCAACATACATTTCGGGGCTAAGTGGATACAGACAGACAGATAACCAGACAAAGCCTTCGAACTCATAACATCCCACTTTTCCGACGAGGATTAAAAATAGCTTACACGGTTCTGCCGCTAGTAATAATCAGCGATCATGACAATGAAAAATACATTGCAGACTATAAAAATGAGTTTAATAAGCGGACCATCACTATAATTAATTATTACCGTCTCATTAAACTTTTGCCATCAAATTGTTACAAACACCATTTAAAGCACCCCGTTAAGTCTTCTCAACTCTTTATTAACAACAATTTTTATGCTTGCTATGAAACCTTGATTGGGTTTTTACGACCCTCCCTCTACCCCTCTACACCTCCCCTTCACCCCCTTTGCGTGCATCACGACAAGACTTGTTGACGTAACTGCCGAATTAATTATATAAGGCATCATCGTAAAATCACCCTGCGTGTATGTAACGGTCTTAAAGTGAGTGTATATATGCCTTAGATGAGTGAACGGCGGTAAATAAGTACTCGTGATGTAGATTTTATGTTATTCTGAAGGATTTAGCTTACAGAGAATTGTGTGATTAGTTGAGGGATATGTCTGATGAGATAGGAGCTTAAATCTTAATTAATTAAACGTTCAAGCTGCGTAGTCATATTATGGTCTTAATTCTAGACGCAAGTTGTGTATTGCTGATAAAATATACAAACATAATCTTACGCCTGTAAATCCTCTATTAAGTAGACAAGAAGGGAGTACACTCATATACGGTAAATATTCAAAAAGTCATATATTGGACTTTTTGAATATTTACCGAATATGAGTGTGTGCAAAGTATGTATTTTGTTCATTACCAAAAATTGTAATGCTACTGAGAATTTTCCAACAGAAAACTCAATAGCCGTTTCATCAAAATGGGATGTATCAAGAATCTTACAATCGGGCCAGGAGCCTAAGCATAAGCACAGATGTATATCACGAGACTACCAAGACAATTATGCTGACCAAAACATACGCGTATCTTATTAATAGATGTATATAAATAATTATATACATCTCGTGTAATACATACAGGGGGATCTCCCCTGTATGAACAGAGGCACGAGAGACATATTTAAGAATATGATGGATACTCTCATATCACGAATAATAATATTAAAAAGCACTCATAAATCACAGAGAAGTTCAATGTAAATATTGCAATAAGATGCCCAAGGTGTGAATTTCCCGTCAGTTGCGTCACAGTCTGCACTGCACGAAAATCGAGCGATAACACGAAGACTTTTGATAAAGCAGGGACATAAAAATGGGTCCGGTAGTTTTCCCTTCATAATTCACAGAATTATTTATATGTTTTATTTTATAACTCAATAAAATACTATTAAAGTCTTACTTGTTATACATATTTAGAAACAGCGTCCAAACCTCAAGACGGAGTGTCTTGAGGTATGGACGCTGATTCAATATGTCCTACCTTCCAGCAGTTATGCTGCACAATAGCAATAACTGATAAAGAAATAGATCATAATTAAATAAAAAATATGTATGAAAGGAGTATGCCCATTTCTGGGCCCACGTGTTATAGCCAACACTTTTACTGCAAAAATAGCGTCATTTCATCGCTAAACAAAATCACAAAAAATAAATTGAAAATACAATGGTTAATTAGAGAATAAAAATATTTTATGTTAATTAATTACGACTTAATTTGTAGTTAAAGTCATGTGCTACAATCAATATTTTTAATGTAAAGTGTTTGTTATTTTATCAATACACAAAATCACAAAGAACTATATTCAATTTACGATGATAACATAATATTTTACAATATGATTGTAACTGCATTGTTGGCAGACGTACAGTAGGCTGTTGTGCCCTTCGATCAAATATACCATAGATGCACATTCTCATACAAAAACCGCGTCAATATGTGGCACTGACCAGTACTACTTACTTATAAGTGTCTGCATTTATTATGCAATCCAGGAAATAAACCGGAATAACCATTGAACGCCCACTGAGAAACATTTTGTAATAGCTTAGTTAAAACGCGTCAATGTAAAGTGTCCTAAGTATGTTACTCGCGATACGCAAGCGTACTAAGTATATGGTACGGTCTCCACCGTAGTAGTGGTGTCGATTCGCTCTCGCTTACGGGCAGCGCACGCAAGAGTGAGTGGGACAGGAGCATAATATAGCGCATACGACTGATTTATTGGCGGCACAGTTTTGTTGGCGCCGTTTTTCGAGCGACGATCGTGCATCTATGGTATATTTAATCGATGGTTGTGCCCATGTAATGTCGATAATCTGGTTTTTGAGTTGGGCTAGGTATCAAGAAAATATTTCTCCTCCTGCACAGTTTCTCGACGATATTTTAATAACCTATGAAGAAGAGTAACATAGTTTTACTTTTATATTTTAATGAATTCTTGTACATGTGCTAGATAAACAATTATATTGACAAAGTATGATTTTGTTCTTTTGCACGCTTATCGGTATTCTGTTTTAAGTTGATCTATTATGTACGTATGAAAATATTTCTATTCCTGGTTAACATTTTAACAATCTAGATAAAAATTAAAATAAATAAATAATGTAATGTGTTTTTCATTTTAAACAACCTATTACCTGCACATAATCAATGTTGTAACGAGGGTGGTTCCCCTGGCACAGGGCGCAGAAATAAACAGCCCTCTGTTTCACAAGCATTCGATTGAACCGCGTTCGATAATCGCAATATTATCGAAACAAAATGCTATTGATATTGACGATAATGGGACTGAACTGATCCATCCCTGTTCTATCCCAATATTTTAATAAAAGTTCTCTAAAAGGCTGTTCCACCAATGTTTTACTTATCGAATGAAGTCCCTGTTCTGTCAACTTATAAGTACCTAAATCCAAACAAATATGAGGTATATATATTGGTATATTGGTGCTATTTGGTTCCTATTTAATTTATCATTACAAATCAGCTGAAATAATAATTATTGAAGTAAAAACTTCTTTAGCGGCGTTGTGCACTTTTTTTGTGATGGGTAAAAAATGTTAAACTCGCGTCAGGACACGTGACCTGATCGAAAAATCATAAGACGGAGAGAGAATAGTCATGTTTGTGTACGATAGCGCAATAAATGAATATTGTACTTTACCACATATATGATAATACTTTTATACTGATAATTAAAGTAATTCGTGCAAAATGATTCCCTAACCATTCCAAAATATCAAAAATGCACAACGTTAATATTTAAGTTTTCACTTCTGCCGTCACTCCCGGAGTGCAAACCCTTGATTGTTTTTTAATGTACCGCAACTTATAACCTCATCCATTTCCTAAACTTCCTTTTTTTTTACTTGGTCGGTCTCGCCGGGGTAAAAGAAAGATGTTGAAATAATAATGTACCTCCCGGAATACTGACTAAACCTACTACGCTGTTCCTCGACAAACCACTATCGGCGGGGCCGCGCGAATCACTTTCACGTGCGGTCGCGACCCTGCCGAGGTTTCGGCCCGCCGTATGAAACAACAGGCCACTACACAAAAAGACCTTCCCACTGGTAATCACTACAAAAAATCCCTCGACACAGAGGTGCGCGTGGGAACACGCACGCTGCCTCTCGGACCTGGTGCTGAACGGATGGCGGGCAGGCCCACAAAGCCCGCCACCCACAGGTCAAACATCCATTTCCTAATCTAACCTAACCTAGTTACACATTCGAATGAAAAGATCTCATTATTGCAATTGCCAATTTTAATTAAATAAAGCAGAAGTATAATTTATGTATTTATCTAACAAATGCCACCAATTTTATGACTATAACAAGTGGGCCCAAAGATGTAGGAAAAATGAGGGATCGCCTTTATAGAGCATCGCAAGAGTTTCTATATTTGAAACAAGCCACTCCAGCACCTGACTCGGATATAGGAAGCGGGGCAACTATCGCTTACCATAACGAAGCTTTAAGGCTACTACCGCTTTAGCAGCCCAAACAAAGTCCAATGGAAACCTAACGTGACTAGTATTTTAACCTAAATTAACAGGCTCGATGACTTTAGGAAGAAAATGTGTGAAAAGAAAACACTAGTTCTGGTCCCGCTCTTCGTGATCATTATCATATTATATCTATTTTTAATATTATTTAGTTATACAATCGCTTAGAAATATGAGATTTAAAGCCCTCTTTGATATTTTTCTATCGCGAGAAATATTACCAATTATATTTTTATATTTTGGTGTTTTCTAATACTACCTTTAACTTTCAGTCAATCAATTGTTGGAAGGCCAGATATAGTTGAAAACCTATTGTAGATAAAACCTCTCCTCGCCTCCTTGGATCCCCAATTTTAGATGAAGGTTTTGATAGTTTTTTAGAAGAGAAAATTCAAAATTTTTGTGAAACGTCAGGTAGGTTATTCAAAATTAATATACATTCAGCTTTTACGATTATTATTCGATACTGTCTTTTCGTTCCTAAATTTACGCATGCCCTTCGAACTTCACACTTTTGGAAACATTTGACTCTTTTAGCAAAAATTTATTAAATTATACTGAACACTTTTATTAAAGTTTTAAATGTGGCCATTAACGACCGGGCGTGGTTACAAGCGAGCTTGCCAGTTTGCTTGGGCGGCCTCGGCATTCGAAAAATTACTGATATAAGTTTACCAGCTTTCCTATCTTCGGTCCATAGCACGGAGGAATTGACCAGGAAAATCTTGGCACCTACACTGGTTGATTCTGAACTGCTGTGCATGACCGACGCCGTGAACGCTTGGAGACTTGCTTGCCCAAGCACTGATTTACCCGAAAACCGGCTCTCTCAGAGACAGTGGGATGGGCCTCGTTATGCAGCATAGTTCGGGCAAATCTCATTAATACATCACCTGTGCTGCTGAACGTGCCCGCTGGCTAGCTATGGGAGAGTGGGAGTCGGGCCTTTGGCTTCAGGCGCTCCCGTCGTCCAACATAGGTACCATGTTGGACGATACGACTTTCCGCATTGCTTCTTGTTTACGTTTAGGTATTTCTTGTGTTTCTCCGCATCGGTGTCCTTGTGGAGAAGCCGTCGACAGTCTTGATCACCATGGTCTGTCATGCAGCAGGAGTGCTGGTTGTATATTACGATACGCCAAACTGAATAACATACTCCGTTGGGCTCTTGTCACTGCTGGCGTTCCGGCTCAGCTTGAACCTCACGGCTTGGTACGCGACAATAACAAGAGACCAGATGGTATGTCATTACTGCCATGGAAGATTGGTAGGCCTTTGGTGTGAGACGCAACTTGTATCGACACCCTTGCGCCATCACATCTTCCTAGCACAGCGGGTTGTGCTGTTGCTGCTGCTGCATCAGCGGAGACGCTCAAACGGCGTAAATATCAAAACCTTATTGGTGAGTACATATTTGAGCCGTTAGGTGTCGAAACGCTGGGGCCATGGGGTCCAAGTGCTAGGTCTGTTTATAGTGACTTAGCTAAGCGGCTCATCGACGCTTCGCGTGACCACAGGGCTGTTATTTTCTTTGCCCGAAGAATAAGTATTGCCATTCAACGTGGCAATGCTGCCAGTCTTCTGGGCACGTTGCCAATTGACGACGATGCGGAGGAATATTATGATGCTTTTTAATTTAGAAGTTTTATTTTTCTATTTAGTTTATATTTCTTGTAATTAATAATTATTTGTGTATATATTATGTTAATTGTCGACTGAATAGGTTAAAAAGTTCAAGTATTGAATATTTCTAATAATAGCGCCTTAAGCGTGGAACTATGCAAGCTATAAAATACTAAGCACGGAATTGTATGGCTCATAACAGATACATTGTTTGCAGGCCAATCAGATATAACGACCATAACGATAGCCATTTAAAATATTTAACAACTCGCCTTTATGCAACGTGCACCGCATCAAATCGATACAGTATAATACCGGAATATGACCATTTAAAATAAATATATGCATAGTGGGCTATAATGAACTTGGGGTTAGAAGGAAACTTGCACTTGTGCTTTACATTTTTAAAGTACTACGAGGAAAGCTTTATAACACAGCTTTGTTGGAATGGTTGTGGCTATGTGTTCCTAACAGATAAGCTTGGCGCCGACTTCGGCCACCACTGCTGGCGGTGCCGAGGGCGAGAACTAACCTGCTCAAAGAGTCGCCTCTGACGCACGCACTTCGCACTCTCAATCTCATACACAATAAGTCATACCTAATTCGTACTTTGAGTGAATTTAACAGAGTAGCACTAGCGATTATTTGCTGTTGTAATAAAATAAAATAAGTGTACTGTAAAATTACTAAGCTATACGTAATATTGTTGTTGTTGGCTGTACTGTCGCATTAGGTTTATTCTTGTATAAAGATAGTATACGTTTGATTAAATCTATACTTATAATAAAACTGTAGAGAGGTCAATTCTGTACATTGAATATATATTCAAAATTAATATTGGAGGATGAATGGTGATCGATACTGATGACAAAAATGCAATCAGTAAATTTTTTGTCTGTCTATCTGTCTGTCTGTATGTGCACGCATGGGTCAAAAACTACTGAAGTGATTGTAACCAAACTTGGTACGATTGTAGTCAATACTCCTGGGCAGGTTATAGGCTATATAACATAACGCTAAGACACATAGGAGCTGAGCAGTGACGATAAATTTGAAGCAAGTCGGACGAAAATGCGCTTTCGAGCTCTTATGATCGCATACGTTGATCATACACCAAAAGTATGTATTACAAAGATGATGGTCTTCAAAAGATCTACAAAAAACTCCTTAATAGTATATATCTATCTTTTATAAATTAGCCACAATAACGTGTTTAATCGTTAGGCATTTCTTCAAAGTGTATTAAAATACATAAATATATTGTATTTCACATAGATCTTTATCAAACTCCCATATTCAAAATGTACACTTTAATATTTATATTATAAAAAAAAATATAGAAATCGGTTTATAAACACACAAGATATAGATGAAATAAAACTTCCAAATCTCGCCGCGCCAGTATGGGTACGGCTATACGGTTGATTGTTGTTTAACGCGCGAAACGGCCATCCGCTGCATTTATAAAAAGGCGGGGGCGCTCACGCGCCGACTTCACTCACATTTTATTTGTTTGGTTGAACGCGGTAATCTAAGGAACTACGGGTAAAATTTAGAAAAATATTTCAGGAAGGCTATAGGCTATATAACATCACGCTACGACCAATAGGAGCGGAGCATAAATATTAATATTGCAAAAACTAGGAAAATTCTCTTATGTGAAGCAGACGAAGTTGCGCGGGTCAGCTAGTAAATAAATAAAAACGCATAAATTAATTTTAGCATGAAACTAAACACATTGTTATATTTTGTGCTCTAAAGTAGCGTAGGTAGTATGTTATGTATTTTAAAACTGGGCAATATATAGAACGATCTCACTGTTTTAATGGTGTAGTTATAAAGTACGCATAGTGTCATAGCATAATTAAAAAGCTTAATTTTCGTGTTAATCCTTGGATGATTTTAACAGATCTAATTTTTGGAACAAAAGACAGATTTTTGCAATCATACGTAAAATATAATCAGAAATATTCATAATATTTTATTATGTTAACATATTTAAATATCTTATTATCGCTATTAATAATAAATGGAATTTAATTTAAACTTAACAGGTTCCCTGTCCGATGAATCACATATGATACATAGCAATAGATTTTCTATTGTGTCTATCACGGGACAGCGAATGGCTTAATGATCCCATCGAAGTCCAAGCCAATAGTTTTATACTAACCTGCACTACGAACGAATAATTTAGTATAACAGTTAGAATTATTGCAATAAAAATTCTATATATTTTTGAATGAGAAGTTTTCCCAGCGTTCAATAGTTATTGAACGCTGGGAATCGTTTCTGTTATCTATAGTTAGATAACAGAAACGATGATAAGAACATCGTTCCATCTCCGCAGTCGGCCGGCATATTCTGACCGTCTATACGCGATACCCATATCACTGATATCTGCGTCCATGCCAAGGGACTGCAATCGAGATACGATATCGGGAGACCGTGCAGTCGACCAATGCTCCAGACATACCGTATTGGTATGGCATATCACAAGTTGGGTTTCATTTATCTTTGTATTAAGTATAATTATATATGAAATAGCTCCCTTGTAGTATCGCTGGTACTAGCTTTGACCTCTAAGTCGGACAAACTGTTAACCCATTGAGTCGCAGCGGCACCCCGGCGGCCACACACAATAGATTTTTTATTATATCACGCATTCCAACAATTAACAGATTTAACCTGTGCAATGCTCCGTTTAATATATGGCGAGAAATTTGCCTCAGTTAAGAGAAAGATGATTGTGATAGACGATTACGCAAGATTTCGGGGACTCAAGATGTAAAGCTATGACTAACCAAATACTGGTTGCTATCGCTAGAGCAATTAACCAATGTTTCAGCTTTGAGTTTTGAATTCATTTATAATGTTGATTATATGAAATTTGTTTTAAAATAGTAACCCGTTTGCTCCAGAATATATATTTGAAAATGAATTATTAATAATACAACCCTGTATTGGAGGATTGGACTTTTATGAAAAGGGTCTTCAGAGGTTTTAGGTAATTAGGTGATCATTCATAAAACTGTTTGCTTACAATTGTTAATGATTAGATTAGATCAAAAATATCCTCGTAATTTTTCATGAAATCTATTTGTTTTATTTTTGAGAATTATTTATGTATGTCATTCACATGCTCGGCAAAGCATTACTTAATAATGACGATGAATAAAATAGTACTTTACGCAATTATCACACATACATCATAGAAGTAAATGCGTGTTCAGTTCGTGATATGATGAAT
The DNA here is from genome assembly GCA_963564715.1 of Catocala sponsa. NCBI lineage: Eukaryota > Metazoa > Arthropoda > Insecta > Lepidoptera > Erebidae > Catocala > Catocala sponsa. The sequence goes on along the minus strand of OY751334.1, from coordinate 21,828,184 downwards.
GGTTACATGTTAAGCAGCTCTTTCATGAAATCGAAACAAAGTGTGGGTGCTGACACCACATATTATTATGATACCGAGCAATGGCGAGTTTGCCTGTGGCCTGTAGTCATTTTCTCCACTCCAAGTCATAGGGCAAAAGTAAAAGAGAATACTTGACAATATTTGCACATTGAAATCAATAAACATATTTTTATAGTTAGATAGCGTGGCCATTCATAATAATCATTGCGACGAGTAGACTGTAACTGGCTGAACACTTCAATAAAGCTTTTAAATAGGCGTGAATAAGCCAGTTAGATATCAGCCAGCACAAAACCGAATAGCCATTACCATAACAATGTGAAGAATAAGTCAAAACTAACAATACTTACCAATAAATAGTAATTTGTGCGAAGCGTTGGATAACGATGCAAGATGGGTATATTACTGTCATCAAATCCAATAATGGACTGCATATCTTGTTGGTTCCGTGGCATAAGTTCACGTTAAATATAAACATGTTCGCGTTCTGAATTCAATTTCCGCAACATTATCCATACACAGGTACTTAAATTAATAAGGCCTAATAAGAATACTATTTATGTGTTAGCAAAAATCCTGGCTATCAATATAAAAAAATAGTATTTTTATGAAAATGTATAATAACAAGTCAATATTATACACTAAACATATACTGCGTATGTATGCCCGAACGCCGCATTATAAAATAATAAGACATATTTGGTCAGTTTTGTGTGGAGGCCACTGCTCTTAGACCACACGACTGCTTACCACCAGGTGGAGTGTGGTCATTTTGACGAGCACAATAAAAAAAGATCTTTAACTGACTTAATAAAGGATGAAGTTCTTCCTAATTCTTTAGTTATTATTCTACCCGAATGTTATTTTATATTTATTTATAATTATGTATATAGCTAAAACTCAATTAATTCGGGTTTTCTTTTTATTTAAAGAAGATTTTTAATGAAAATTAAGTTTTACATAAGAATATACACGAATTACGTAAAAATTCTGAGAAATAAAAGTATTTTAACAATGTATCACTTTGTCAGGCTTCGATGTTAATTATGAAACAAAAAGTATTTAAGATAAATATTGAAATTATTGCCATTTGATGATATTAGTAATTATATTTCAGTGGCCATTGCCTCATTTTCAAACATTTCGCGCCAAGAATAGTGGTGTCACATCTTACATATTAACTTCCGCTGCAAAATCGTCCTTAATACAATAGGCATTAGACGTAGATAACTTGAATGAGTACCATATAATTCAAAGTTAGGGTATCAAACATTTCGTTGCGTAAGTGGAAATGAATCTGTTTACATTGGTATTTAAATATCCAATTTAAATGGCGACGGGACGAAGTGCGAGAGTGCGGAGGCCTGAGGGCGGAGGGTGGAGGGATATAAAGGCGCAAGTAGACCGTGAAACTGAGTGCTTTACGTAATGCAAGGTCGCGACACTAGGGATTGACATAGTCGATGAACATACATACATAACTCTTGTACAGTTTCTATCAATAAAATTATTTGTACACCAGTGAATACAAAAAGATTATCCAGATATTCAATAGATTTGTTAGACACTCGATTTTTCCCGCGGCTTCACTCGCATAAATACCTATAGGTTAAGTTAGGTTATTTTTTAATGTTTTTGAAAAACACTTCTCCCGCACTATAAATAAATCCTGTATCGCTGGGGACTTTACAAACATTCAAACAACGGACACAAGAACACCCAGACTCGGAACAACTATTTGTGGATCACACAAAGTATTATTCCGTGTGGGTTTCGATCCCACAACTTAATTTCATCCGCAAAATAAAATATGAGGTTACCTGTATACAGCAATTGTTAACATTTTATCTACTATACGTCCAAGAGGTGGGAGCCTGGTGATCTGTAACACAGGTTTTCCTACTATAGACACCAGTCTCGCCACAAAGGATTAAAATTTGTTAAATCTTCACTGAGTTATCTTATGTATGTATACTTACCTTTGTGAAAGAGATAAATAAATACTTATTGTTATTATTATTATATATATATATATATATATATATATATATATATAAAAAACAAAAAAAAAATAAAAAACACTCGGCGCTGAGTCAGTAGTAAGGTGACCACTTAAACCAATACGCCATCCGCGCAGTAAGGTTAGCATAGTAACAGAACTTTTTCTGGATAAAAAGTACTCTATGTCCAAACTCACTTTCGCATTTATTATATTAGTTAGGATATTCAAAGACAGAGGCAAGTTTTGTCGACATCTGTCTAGTCCTTCGCCGTCTCGCGCGCGTCCCGTGGGCATGCTAAAAGCGCACGCCACGCCGCCGTGTGCCTTTGCGTTATGTAAGCGAGCGACGCCGCACCACGGGGCCGATTGCCTAGATTGGATCCCGCACAATGCCTAACCTCTATGTATCCGAATCCTTATTGCTCTACTAGATTTGAATACTTTTGTGAATCGTTCGATTTCTGTTAGTAGCGATCACTGGTAAGAAATGTTGTCACGAATACAAGATGTGTATTGGAAATCTTGATGGAATAAAATTGAATAAGATTTTTCGGCTGTTTTGAGAAGAGAATGTGTGGTTGCTGTGATGAACTGGTAAACTATCATAGGACTATCTACTGGTTAACCCGTCAAGTGTCGAGCGGACATACGCTGTCCGCAAAAATGAGTCATCAAAATTAAAAAAAAAAACGACAAATGTATGTCCGCTGCACACTTGACGTTAATGAGTTCAGTGTCGAGCGAATTCACAATGAATTTTTAATTATTTTTTATGTATTTCCACTAGACATTCAAGAAGTTAAGTTATGTTTATTTATATTTTATTTGCTTATTCATACAATTCTATGGCCGGCAGATTTGGTTTGATACAAAATAAAATATGTATAATCTGCTATATTTTGCCCGCGGGTTCGTTCTCATAAATCTAGGTTAGGTTAGTAACAGTATTTTATTCTGGATGAAAGGTACTTTATGTCCTATTCTGTACCTCTGAAAATGTGTATGCAAAATTTCATGATGATCGGTCTAGTAGTTAAGGTGTGAAAGCCTAACAAACAAACTTACTTTCGCATTTATAATATTATAGTTAGAGTAATCATTAGTCCTACTTAATGCATATATATATAATAGGTATGAATATTTATTTATCTAAGTGATAAGTAACCTTGTGACAACTACTGTTAAAAATTGACGAAATATTTGGCCGGAAAAAAGAATCACATTCGCATAAAAAGAATCACATTCGCATAAAAAGAATCAAATTCGCATAAAAACCAGACGAAACAGTCAAAATACGTTGCATTTTCCTTAAACAGACAACAAAGCGTCATATCCCCGCTGCGGGAAACTAACTAAGCGAAAGAAGTCATTACACGTTGCTCGTAAACCAACGAAGGCAAATGAGAAAATATCTATTGTAGAGAAAGCCATGATAGCAAGGCTTCCTCACAACTATGAGACTACGTTCGTGCTGTGTCCTTAGCTCTGTGAATGAGCAGGAGGATTGAGAAAAACTGAGAAATAAGAAGAACAGAGGCTAGTAAACTCAGCGGTCTCGCTACACAACGGGGCTCTACAATTACACGATGCAATAAAATTCACGTAAGTCGAGTGCTACATATACTAGCTGCAAATACTTTAAATGTAATCGATATTGCGACGCATCATGTGGCGTATTATTATAGCGCAAATATATTCGCAAATTTACCAAGATCATTCATAAATATTCGCTTGTACGTTTGACAATACATACATACATACATAGATTCACGCCTGTTTCCCAGAGGGGTAGGCAGAGACTACGGATTTCCATTTGCTACGATCCTGACACACTTCTCTGGCTTCATTCACTTTCATCATATTCCTCATACACGCCCGGCAGTTCAAAGAGCTCTTAACCTGGCCTTTGTCCAGAACGCCTCCGATCTGATCGAGAAACGTTCGCCTAGGTTTTCCTCTTGCGACTGTTCCATTCATACTAGCCTTATAAACTTTCTTAGTCAGTCTTTCCTCATCTATTCTTTCTACATGTCCAAACCAGCTTAACAATTGTTAAACCAGTTTGACAATCTAGTACGCTAATAAATAATAAGTACAATTATATGTCCCATATTTTTCACCCGCCTCTGTAGATACGCATCTTAATCTATAACCTTCTTTAACACAGTCTGTATGACGTTAGGCTCTATATAAACATTACACGCCAAGTTTCAGATAAAATAGTGGTCAAAATAAACCGCACGAAAGCCACATAATAATATAGTCATCATTTATAAATTACATCCTATCCTAATCCTTATCCTAACTAATATTATAAAAGCGAAAATGAGTTTGTTTGTTTGTTTGTTACCTTTTCATGCCTAAACCACTGAACCGATCATCCTGAAATTTTGCATATACGTTGACAGGTGTACAGAAACGGACATAGGCTACCTTTTATCCCGAAAAAAGTTACTATTCCCGTAGAAAACAATAATAACGTTCTTAGTATTATAGTAGATGGCGCCACGTGTCTTTTGAATCATTAATGAATTGTATTATTACAAGCAGAGTACAACCCGAATTGATTGTCAAATTCTAAATTAACGCGAGCGAAGTCGCGGGCATAAGCTAGTCACTAATATAACAAAAGTTACTAAATACGAACTACTGTTCGAAAATTGCACGAAACTCTCAACCTGCGTAATTTCGAATTCATGTAAGTTAAAACAAACATAAGTTGGAGTATACCTGCTATTGTGACACAAGTATAGCTAGGAGAAATAGATGAGGCTTGGCGGGCCGTATTGTTGCGTGAGCAAAGCCTTTCCGATGCGGTCCGGTGTCGTTTTATTTTAATTTCTGGTCCGTCTGTCTGTTTGTCTGTGCTCTCAACAACGGGCCAGAATTAATCTCTGCGTAGCCGACGGCGCGGTTACTCCCGATATGCCAGCTACATTATACTCTCATGGATGAAATGCTAGGATTAATTGTTTCTAACGTATTCATGAATAATATTTTATTTTTATTTATTTTATTGTATTCGATTTTTTTATACAAATAAATTGGCAAACAAGCATATGGCCCACCTGATGGTAAGTGGTCATCGTAGCCTATGGACGCCTGCAACACCAGAGGCATCACTTGCGCATTGCCGACCCTTTAGGAAAGGAAGTAGGAAGGATAAGGAGCGGGAAGGGAGAAAGGGGGTGCTTGGGCCTCCGGCACTCTCACTCACCGAACGAAACACAACAGTAGGAATACTGCTATTTCACGTCGATATTCTGTGAGAGAGTAGTCCTTCCCCGGCCGAGCCGGCCCATTCATGCTGAAATCAGCGAGGCTCTACTACTCAAACATTATTTCTAAAAAATTACAATATCTACAACAGTTCTTTATAATACTTCCAAATTTACATTTACACATTAACACTTACCAGACTCGGTCAACAAACATAATTATCACCAGTGCTATGTTGACTATATGTAGCTCCTATGTTACAAGAGTGCAGTGCCAATGCTTTGCCAATATTAGGTTCCGTTCTTCGATATAAAAGTAGTAATATGATACTACCATTTTCATTGGTACTGCTACGAAACTTATGAAAAGTTGTAATGACATTTGGATAGGACGCATGGTGCAGCGGGCAAACAGTTGTCTCACCGCTTTTACCGTGCTGAATGATTACACTCCCATAGAGGAGTGGTTCATGCTGAAATCAGCGAGGCGAGGCAAAAAACATATTCAACCGAACCCGAATAGAACTTATACATAGGCGTCAGCAGTTTTTCACAATAAAATCTAAGTTTTCTATTTCGAATATCTAAGTGCTCTATTATAAATAGCATTCAGCACACAAGAGCAACTAATTAGTTATTACGACGGAGGGTTGTAACTGCAGTATGCACTGGGAATACGGCCCAACAGAAGGGTGTAGGACAAATAAAAATCTATTGTCGCGGCACAAATAGTAGGGGCCCCACGCTGGGGCGGTGGGCCCGACGGCCGGTACCGAACAATGCCGATGGCTTTTAATTAACTACACCGCTAAAAGGCCTGTCTGCACTTGTATACGGGATCAAAACCTAGTACTGCCTTTTGGCGGTGTAGAGTAGTTTCCGGATCGACAACAAAGCGATGTTGAATATTTTTTTTAAATCTCATTGAAATGAAGGAATGGTTTATGAAAAAAAGATCCGTTGGTAAAAGATAAGTTACCACATAGGGTAGAACGATTTACATTATTTCATATTAGTCATTTAAGTAACAATAACATTTCGTAAATTTGCCCTGAAAGGGCTTTCAAGATTCTTATCGTATTTTTTTATTTGATCAGTAACAACTGTGTGTTTGATGGGACAGACCCGGATTGTAAAAGTATCTTCTATAATTACACACATCTTGAATATGCAAATATTTTAGAGAGCGGTCTTTACCCAGAAATAGAATAAGTGGCGTAAACACAAAAAAAAATTAGGAACATATGGCGGCAATGCATCCTCATGATTTACCTGCAATATATTTACGTGAGGCTGAAATACATATTAAAATTACATTTAATATGATATATCTAACATACAAATCATTACTATGAAGCAGCCTTTGTATAAAATTTCGTCACTTAATTTTTTTGTACTGAGGTAAGTCGCAAGACATTTTACACTATGTATTTTCCCAAAGGGATAAATATAGTACTCATCTTCTACTTCTTTTCACATCTTGCAATTTATACTTTACTTCTCATTAATAGGTGATTACTTATAGCCTTTAATCCAATAGGATTCATCTATACTTTTTCAGTCTCCATGCCGCTCTAAGATATTAGGTATAACAGAAAACCTTTGAACTACCTGGTTTTCAAACCGGACAATCTTACGCCACGGAATCAACGATCCAATAATTAATCGGACGGTGTCACGCCTCAAATATGCCTACGTTTATGCATATTATAAACTACCATTATTATTAATATTATAAACATGGATATACAGGTGAGACAAAGTCATTATTTCTATAATAAAAGAGAAATATTTTGAATGGGTTTTTCCCCTTTACCCTTTTTGGTGGCAATTCAACGTTGCACCCTACATGTACTTGAGGGGGCGCATTTCACGCGCTCTTGGGTAGTTAGGTGCGTTCTTATTACTTTCATGTGAAGTCTCAAGGCTTTGTGTGCAGTTTGGGGTGATACCAATAACATGGTGGGTCGTTTGTTGCCTTTGTGACATTTGTGATCGCTCAGCCGCGACGGAGCTGGCTTTAATGATACTACATGTATATTCGAGTTTTGTTTGTTTGTACTTGAGGGTATTGAAAGCAAAAGTCACACAAAAATGCGCTGTATTATGTAATGTAAATCTTGAGACTTTAGGCTGTACCCTATATGAAATGTGCCTCTTTTAAAGCAAGAAGTGTCATCAGATGTTTCACCTTTAGAGTTCAGTAATTTGAACAATCGAACAAGATTCTCATTACTTTTAGTGTTCGAAAATTTTGTGATTTACCAACTCTGCTATTACTTACTTGTGGAAAGCCCTCAGGTAACTTTAAACAAGCACTGATGTTCGGAAGCCAGACAAAATATAAACTGTTTCAGTCAAACACGTCCAGAAATTACTCTTCTATAAACTATTTGCATCGAAGGTACATATGTATGTAACAATTGGGATCTACAACTCGGAGGTCCAGATCCATTTACAAAACGGCACATTCTATCACGCCTCCGCGATCACGGAGAGCCGTTGGTTCGTTGGTTTAGAACTTATATAACAGGACGACCTTAACCTTAAAAAACTTCAATCTAATCTAACACTGTTATATAGTACAAGATTCTATGGTCGCCAGACCTACGTCATTAGAGCAAAGTTTAGATTTATATAGTAAATGTGTAAAATGTATGTGTATAATTATTACGCACTTTAGATAAAAGTATTTGCAAAGTACGCAAATTGTAATATGAGGTGAAATAATAAGCTAAAAAGCTGCCTCTCACTGCAGCTTTTTTGCAGTTGTCTTCTCATATACATCATCATTGATATCCAACAAATGTAAATACACGTTGCAAAATAATTTCCGTGAACCGATAACACCCAGCTAGTCTTCGACGACGAGGCTGAACTTGCTAGCTTGCCTTGCGGGCAAGCTAGCAAGTCCAAGCTAGCATCCTCTGTATAGTTAATAATTATTAAACTTTGACTGATTCGTTAATGTTACTTTATAACCGAAATAAATAGATTATTTTGAGCTAACAGTATTTACAAACCGTAAATACTAGAAGTTATTTAAAAATTCAAATAAATTAATTTGATTGGCTGTTACTAATTCAATCAGTCAATCACTGTAGTTGACATGCATTTGTCCAACTATTGACTAATAAATCTGTTGACCTACCTCAGAAACCCGCTGTTAGTATCGTATAGTTATCGTCTTAGACTTATTTCGTCTAATACTAACCAGAGTATGGCACGTTATACTATGGACAATATTGTGGACCAGCGATTAATCCAAATCAAACACACACCGTGTCAAGCAAAAGCGGTTACAGTACAGCCTCATAGTATATATATACAGCCTTCTTCTATAGCTAAGCTGTTCCTCGCCTGCGTCTATAACGCTATTTGTTGGGCCGAGTACACGCCACAGAGGGGACTGGGTGTCAGCTGCTAGGCACGCGTGAGCCAATGAATAAATTTCCCAGTGCACTGTTTTGAAGTAAATATATTTGAAAACGACAATTACCTACGATGAATACGGAATGATGGGTGGGATATAAATTATTGTATATTTGTTTCCTTTTTCGACGATTTGCACAAGGTGTAATGAATGCTTGTTTTATTTATTTTACACAAACACAAGGGAATACCGAGGTTAAATATATATTAATCTATCTATGTACCTAGTTTCATCCAACTCTATGTAACGGTTTCCGCATATTAAGTTAACAAAAATCCAAAATTAGCAATATATGTATTTAGCAATTTGTTTGTATAATATTCATATCTTCATTTCTTATTCATTTTCTCATCTTATCTGTAGACATCGATAGTACGTGCTAATTCAAAATTCTTCTCATCTTCAACAGGGACCTAACAAAAAGCGAACAAAACGCCCGCTATATCAATGCAAAATCACGCACAAAATCGATTAATATATAATAAGATCGATTTTATCTAAAACTCTTCTATTAATAGTAATGTTCCAAGTACAACAATCTATTCTGTAGTAAAATCAAAAGCTTGCTAATAGTCTTCTACGAGGGTTTCAAAGTACGTCATTCAATTACCGTTTATTTTTATCAGGCTTTTCTGTGTATACAGCCTTTTAATAAGCCGCAGTGCCTATTAAGATAAAGCCTTACTTTGTTCCTTCTTTAGCCTTCGCTATGTACGCTATATAATATCTATACATATAATAACATCGTAAACGAGTCGTATCAAGTACTAGCGATCCACACCGTATAACAAAACCTTAACAAATTATACATCTAAATCTTCCTCATGAATCACTCTGCCTTCTGGTGAAAGCCGCATGAAAATCCATTTAGTAGTTTCTAAGTTTCTCGCGTACAGACGCAGTGGGGGACTTTGTTTTATAATATGAAGTGAAGATATATCTAGCTTATATCAAGTCCAAATAGTAGTTACTACCTGCCTCTCTGGAAAGCAGGCGTGAGTTATATAATAATGTATAGTCCTCTTAAATATACTTATTTAATAATACTAAAAACATGTTTTAAATTAATATAATTTATTCAATGATAATGATTACAATTTTGTTAAATCTGAGATTTTGCTCAAACTAGGTTAGGCTGGCTGGGGAAGTATCCTCGTCGTACATACATAAGTTCGCAGCCAAACTTGTTCTAGATTTTATTACTTAGCGATACTAATGTCCTATACGCCATCATTGTGTCACCTTTTAAAGGTTGAACACATCCATGTTCTCACTTAAATAAAATTTCTAAACTGCTTTAGAAGGCGTTGTTCTGTCAGTAGAATATAACTAGCTTTTTCCCCTTGTGCTTGGCTTCAATCTGAATTTTAGGTCAGCGATGTATGAGTAATTCTACATCTAATGCTACAAATGTCTATAGGCTACAATAACTACTTAACATTAAGTGGGCCGTGTACTATATATATTGATTGTAGTAAAGAAACAATTCCAGAGCTGGTTAGTATTGCTTCCTTTTCGATAAAATGAAGGTAATAAAATATACATATACCATTTATACATATACCATTATACAAGGTGTGTATAGGCACTAGAGGTCGTGACGTTACAAGGAGGTCCTATTAGTGAGCAGCTCTAGCGCGCGTTTATCATCATTAACTCGGCGTAGCACTTCGTAGAGGCTCTACGCCGCCTCATCTACCCGCTTGTATTAGACTGGTGGTATTCGTAGCCCCGTAGGACCCAAGTTTTGCGTAATGAAAATTAGAAGTTATGATAATGTACGCTTTACACGACAGTGTTAGCAAGTGGGTAGCAAAAAGAAGGATTTAGTTGAGTAAATTAAATCTATTGTTCGTAGCAATCAAACTGTGATATTAGGGCCTAAACAGACGTGTTACTTTTAACATCGCCCATTGACAAATAAGTACTTCGATAATATTGTATAACGTTTACGCGAATGTTAAACATTGAAATTAAACTACTTTACACGAATTTTAACGCGTTTTTTTTCTTTTTAAATAGTATTTAAATGTTTCAAAATTATGTGATAATAGTAGTAAAGTAGTAGTTTAATTTCAAAGTACATCGATATTGCAGTTAACTTTTAATATAATCTATTTAGTAGCTTTTCGATACAAATACAATAAAATAATGCTGTACTTCGACCACATAAAACATATCAGGCAATACCAGCATTCAACAAACCTCTGTCTGCCAAAATATAGAGACACGAATGTATGCATGATACTATGTATCAAACAAACCCTGACTTGTGTTGAAAGCACACAATATCATGCCCTACATCCGACACAAATGATCACAGGGTTGAAACGTATCGCTGCGGGGTTTCATATACCCCAACAATTTTGATACTATCTCTTCGACTCGGCCTTTAGATATAAGTTTCGGGGGCACCATTATTATCTATGGTATCGGTATACGATAAGAATACCTCAGCTGATCCCTTTACACAAAGGACATACAAAATATCGAATCTTGGGTTTCCGATGCTCATGTTGGATGACATTTTTTATAACTGCGGAAAAGTTGACCAGTGAAAAAATGATTAACATAAACATAAATTAGCAGACAGTAAAAAATATATATAAACAAAGTAACACTAATCGAAGCTATTGACAATAAATTAATAACAGCGCCGTGAGTAGATGGCGGCAGTCGGATTGGTTGCCCTCTCGCTCCCGGCCGCAGTTCAGTCTATGGTCCGGAGTGAGAGGTTGTGGAACGCCGTCGCCTCCTTCTTTCTGTCAGGAAGTGATTTCCATCAAGGATGCGGTGGAGCGAGAGAGGGAGCGCTTAAACTCTCTGTCCAACCGCAGAGCCGGACGCCAGAGGGCGCGAGACGACCTCCAGCCACCCTGAATTTCGACCTGGGAGTGGTGGGCTTTATGGGCCTGCCCGCCATCCGTTCAGCACCAGGTCCGAGAGGCGGCGTGCGTGTTCCCCCGCGCACCTCTATGTCGTGTCCGTCTCTCCTCTAGGGGGGGGACAGTAGGGCTTTAAAGTGCGTAGTGCCTAATGGGTAGGTCTTGTCGCGTAGTGGCCTGCCGTTTCATACGGCGGGCCGAAACCTCGGCGGGGTCGCGACCGCATGTGCAAGTGATTTGCGCGGCCCCGCCGTTAGTGCTTTTGTCGAGTAACACCGTGGTAGGTTTAGTCGGTATTCCGGGAGGTCCATTATCATTTTAACATCTTTCTTTTACCCCGACGAGCCCAACATAACTCTGCCGCCCGCCCCCGCGGAGGGGTATGCGTCAACGCATTCCCCCACGTAGAAATAAAAATAAAAAAGGTGCTATCACTTGCTATTGTAATATTATATCCGTAATTTTTGTCTGACATATAGACGCTAATTTATAAGAATAATTTAAGTAAATACGTAGCCATCTTTTATATAATGTTAGTCATTTTATTTATATTAAAATGTGCCAAAATAAATCAAATACATTTTTTTTTGTATACAATACTAACCCCAAGGTTTTATTTTAAAAAATCAATTAAATTGATTCTTGTTTTAGAAATGGGTTCACGTCGATAGTGCAATGGACCCACGACCACTCAATAACAAGTCTATGTCTAGTCATTGACTATGAACGACAGTATCATAATGGATACCGCCGTTTTAAGAATTATTCTCCTTGGTTTAGTACTAGATTTACGCAAGTACTTAACAATATATCTTCAATACAACCATGATATTATTGTATAAATTTGAGTTCTGTATATATATCACAAATATATGATTAGCTGAAAATATGGACATAATACGTATATTACTTTATTAGCCAGTAAAATAATAATTAGTTTAAGTTAAAAAAGAACGGTCATTAAACAAAACTCGCTCTCCACGTTAACAAACACAACAAAATTAAATGTATTTATTTAGTGTAACAAATAGCAAAGGTTTATTTAAAGAGGCTCTACTCGCCACTAAAGGTGAGCCCTATGTATTCAACGGTGGCTTCACAAACATTGAAACAACATACAATAAAAAACCTAGACACCGAGTAATTAACCATGAATCGTACAAATATTTCGTTTCTACCAACATTAAACACCCGCAATATTTAACGAATCTGCAGTGAAAACTTTAAAACTATCACAAACTTGTCACGAAAGCAAACAATTTTAAAACTTAGATATATCAGTTGTACAACTAACTTTCTAAAGTCAAGTTAAGTGATATTAGATGTTAATCTTAGAAGTTTATAACCCTCTATAAGACATAATGTTTGAAAGGCCATGCTCCATATACGCGAGGGGTTAGTGCGGGCCGCGGGGCGGCGCGGTCAAAGGTGGTGTTGCGACCCGCGACCCGGCGCACCTGACACAGTCGCTTTTTTGAGAGCAAATGTAGGACACCTTAGTAAGTGTTTTGTTAATGAGTGAATACTCGTATCACTATTATGTGTAGAGAGGTTTAGTGATCCAGTTCTTCGTTAGCTTCAGATACATAATTGAAATAACATATCTAAATATTGATTTTGACGTAGAAAGTAATGATAAAATTGATACTTAAGTCAATATTTGAAGCTGTGATTACTGCATGACTTGAGATAAACATATTTTAATGTTTGCATGTCAACATGTGTTGGTAAATGTGTGTGAATTATTCTATTATAACATATAGATGTTTATTCTATTATAACAGATAGCTATACCACATATGAGCGAATGACACTAGGGATCGGTGTATTCATATTACAAAACATGTCCCATAAGAAGTATGTACCGAAATAAATTGTGTATGATCATTAGCGCGCGACATGGAACAAGCAAGTGTGACGTCACGATGACGCGGTGACCTGCCTTCGCGCCCTCTTAACCCGCTAACTGCTCAGCGCATAGTAACTGACACGCTCAGAGAACTAACTGAGAACAGTTTTAATTTCATATGATTGATGATTCCGGATGAGTAATCCCGATTATCTTATCTTATGTGGGGGCCAGTCAGTGCAGACCGGCGACACTGCCACCCAGTGGGATCTTTTGTATCGACACTCTCCCAATAACGACTGCTATAGATGTTCATGGCAGCAGGGACCGACGGCTTAACATGCTTTCCGAGGCACGGAGCAGGCGATAATTGTCAATCAATACGCACATAATTTCGAAAAGTCATATAACTTCCGAAAGTCAGAGGTGCGCGACGTGGGTTCGAACCCGACACCCTCTGCATTGCAGTCTGTTGGTCACCCCACTGAGCTATCGCTGCTCGTAATCCCGATTAAGTTTTAGGAGTATCACATTCGATTAACTATTAACCAAGCATTCAAACAATGGACACAAGAACACCCAGACTCGAAACAACTATTTGTGGAGTACACCTTTTTTAGCTCGTGTGGGTATTCCTCAACATTAGTCAGTGGAGAGGCGACCACTTCAACCATTATGCTATCCCTGCAGTGAATGAAAAGAACTTTGTGTCTAGCTCCAAAGGCCAATTGACAAATTAAACTAAATCTATAAGTATCTCTATGTATCTGTTGTTTGGTACACGTGGAACGGCAACACGGCAAAACAAATTTTGACAAGTCAGTATGGCAATAAGTTGCCCTTTGGCAAAGGTGACAACTGGCGGCATACACTTATTTTATTTCCTACCTATATATTAATACGTGCAGCAAAAACGTTGTATCCCTTTTTACGAAAATTGCACTGACGGAGGAGTATGAAATTTGGCTCAGTTAAAGTTTATATGGAGAAGGAGGGGCGAATCCTATTATTTATACAAGATATGAATTACAATACATTAAATTAATGAAAAAACATTACACGCACACAACCATGCATTTCACACACGCAACGTAACTATGGTTACATATATATCAATATATAATGACATTTATCAGCAATATCTTACAGGCAAACTTTGGTTGAATTTTGAGCACTAGGCGACCGCTAGTTTTATAAATAAACGTCAAGAACAAGTGTCCCAGTATTCTAAAAAAAGCATTCAAATGATTGATTCAAAATACATACAAATACAAGTCACATTTCAAAATCAGTAAGTACTTTAGTATTTATTATAATAATAATATCAGCCCTGTATGTAAATTCTACCATTGCTAGACGTGGGTGGACTTGGTATTTCGGTTAGTGTGATAAGAGTTAGCTATAGCCCACCAGCCACCCAGTAAAATCGGTAGACATTCGCATATCATCCAGAACATTAGCGCTCTCATATACATATATATCTGCATATATGAGAGTTCTCCCTAATTTTCTAAATGATATGTGAATGTCTGCCGACCTTCGTGAGCAACCTGTGTTCCTCACGTAGGTGGGCAGTTTTCCTTCACTATTAAAACGAGCGTTAGTTCACTATATAATTCGCAACCACGAGATCTCTGCGTTAGCATTCAACAGTTTACCAATAGGCTTTTGCTGAGTTCTAGTGCTTACTTGTACTTAAAAATATACGTAGAATAATAGATTGTAACTCATCCTATTTATACGTCATTACGTATTCATTTAACCTACTGTTTTCGTCACACTGGTGTATGTGCCGTCTCTAGACTTCAGGCGAGTGCTGTCCAACGAGGCGCAACACAAAGCCTGCTCGGCTCACTCGCTCACTCACTAAGCTCCCGTATTGTTTAGTGCACGATGCATCTTTTATGTGCACCCTTTATATAGCCTGAAAATTTAGCGTTGCTGTTTCAATTACGGCAACTGTTTCAGTTTTAGGCATTATCATGTATTTGGGAACATATGTTATACTTGGTGTTTAAATCCTAAAATTTTTGAATACATATAGTCTAAAGTATATATTGTCGAAGAGATAGGCAGAAGAATTAAAACACATTATGTCACCTATGGTTTTAGACTTCAGATAATAAGGGCGAGCGTTTTACCATTCATTAAGTTAGTTTTAAACTCATACACACATTTCAATTCCAAACTGCTACTTAAAAAAATGCCTAAATTACAATTGGCTGACCCGGGGATCTGGCTCGTATCCCATGTTCAGCAATTGTATTTCCTACCGCTATGTCATCGAGGCAATTAAATTTATTATGCAGCTGCTGATTGTTATTTAATTTTGTATATTTTAATACTATTCTTAAAATTGAGCTACTGTATACGCTTTTTAACGCGAATATAAAATATATAAGATATGGTTTTCAAGAATCTTTACCTTCTATCTGTGATTACCGCAGATACCATGGCTGCTGAAAAGCAGTCAAAACGTCGGGAAATTTTAATTTAATCTATTTTAATTTTGTCTCGACGATCAATCGATCGACGACGACGTGATCAAAGTAGTATGATTTCAATGCAAAGCATTCGTATAAACGTAGGACTATATTAAATACTATTCGTATATCGTTTTAAGATATTATCCAATAGACATCTGTTCTATAAAGTATTGGACAGTAAACATTTTATGTCGCTACATAAGTGCCATTTGACGTGAAGACCTAAATAATACTAAAAGCTTGTGATGTCTCTAACTCGTTTCATAAAAGAAGTAATTTCCAATTTATAGTTTTCTTGATCTGAAATCTAATCAAGGATCAAGTCAAATAATACGGTAACAGTATTTTTTAGAATAGCCCCTGCACATACAATTTCAAACTGTCTGTATTAGTATTAACTCTAGCAGAGTTAGAGCTTATAAAAATAAACAAAATAAGGCTACGTTAGACTGGATTGGACACTAAACTCTGAAATATTATATTTATTTTCGAAACAGATAATAGATATAATGCATTGTATAAAAATCTGTTATTCTTCCAATTGAAATAGCACAAAGAGCACTCCTAAAAGTAGCTACACATCGACCTTTTCGCTATCCCACATGCCTTTTGTATCAATGTTCTAAAGTACTAACAGTCCGGCAGCTTTTTATAATGCACACCGTACTAAAACAAAATACTACTCTTGATTATAACCCGGAACTTACTAACACTAAACGACGGAAAGATATCGTTTGTACTACTCAGTCTCAATCTAAGTATATTATTACCAATAGGTTTTTCGCATTTTTAGGTCCATTTCTTTATATGTAATAATATAAACAAAATAACTGCGATTTATTATATATTTATACTAAACAATTAGTTTAACAATATTTACAAACCTTGAACTACGATCAAACTGAAAATTTGATGACTGTTGTTCGATAAGTGTTACGCAATAAAATAGGTATTTAAGTTGTCATAGTAATCACTTAGTTTATAATGTAATTCATAAGTTTTGTATACAAATAATAATGTTTTATAAGTAGATATTGTTTTAGAATTTATATCTTTATTATACAGTATGTGCCCCTAATGCCTGTGGCACAGGTTTACCCTAGTACAGGCACCCTTTATAATTTACCTTTACGATGTAACATAAGCTCTTTATCTATTGTACTAATTTAAATTAAATAAATGATTATATTATTGTTTAGGTATTTCCTCTTCTCGGGCTTTGGCTCGGTATACTGAGTACCCGCCCTGAGACCCTCAGGGAAAAGGTGGCTCAGTGCCCCCGCTAACAAAAACTGTATCTCCTAAAACTTTGCTGACTATTGTTGATGTGTGTATTGCTGCCTGTTTTTGAATTATTGAAATGTTTATGTTAGAATCTAATTTGCTACAATATCTATTTATGTTTTTGGCTATTACTCCGGTGGCTCCTACTACTATGAATATTATTTCTGTGGGTGTTTTCCATAATCTAGTTATTTCTTTCTTAAGTGCATGGTATTTACAAAGCTTTTCTATTTCTTTTGCTCCTATGTTGTAATCAGATGGTACTGTAATGTCTATCAGGTATGTTCTATTTTCTATTTTATTTATGTATATTATGTCTGGTCTATTGTGTACTATGGTAATGTCTGTTTGTACCGGTATCTCCCACATTATTTTTGCACTCTCATTCTCTTTGACCTGCGGTTGCGTCAGGTGTTCTAGCCACCATAGGTCAGCGACCGGGAACTTATGCTTTTTAGCTAGGATAAATAAATGATTATTATTATATTATTATTATTCTCTCACGCCTTTATTGCTGAAGAGGTGAGCAGAGGTATATAAAACACACATTTCGCCAAATATTTTATTTAATTGTATTAAGCTGGCGTTCTGCGTACTGCGATCCTTCCTGATGTTAAGTGACGATGCAGTCGACAATCCACTGTCGCGTGCTCCAGTACGCTTGCCTAAAAGATATCTATTCACTCGCTACTTGAATACACCCAGATTGTATTCATCGGGAAACACAGACTTAGGTAATAAGTTATACTCCTTTGCGGTACGCATTATAAAATTGTAAGCAAAGCGCTTCGAGCGTAAATGTGGTATATCCACCATGCATCAGTGGCGCTGGTCTGTATGTCTGGTCATCCGAGGGTAGAATGGGGAAGGAGGAACCTAATAACGCAGTACCTCTGCACACTCTCCAAAATGTATCCGATAGAAAACCGAAAGACTGGCAACCATCCCTAATAAGTCTCCTGGCCTTCCACTCATTTGACTTCAAAGCCTCCAGCTGATATTTTGCGGACCCATCCCAGAGGTGAGAACAGTACTCCATGCAGGATCGAACCAAACTATGCTTATAGATTCTACGTAATAGGAAACCTACTGCCTTCTTTCGTTAGGCACAATTCAAGATTCCGTGATACAACCAAAAATTTTTTTGTGCAGAGAATCCCAAGCATGCTATGGCTGACCTGGAAAACCGACCTGAAACTTCATGCACAGTAAATGCATTCACTATTGTTGCGTAGAGACACATACAGAGAGAAAAATTATGCCGGACCCAGGCATTAAACCAGAGATCTAGCAATCGCATTCACTATAGTGAATGCGACAGCAGCGTTGCAGCTATAGAAAGAAAGAAATAAATTTCTTTATTTCGTACAGAGCACACACAATTAATTAAAACAAAATAAACAAATATACTATACATATTAAAACACAAAATGTGTATACCCTCGCCGAAAAGGGTCACCAGCGCTGGTTTTCAGTTAGTCACCCGATACCGTGGTGCACGGATGGAGGCAAATGCTTAACATTACAACAAAAATACAATAAATGTGGTTCTGCTATATACATACACAAGGAAAACGTATAGGGCTGCATCACCGAGATAGTCCAATCAGATAATGCCATATCGACTTCGATATCACATTGTCATTTATAGAATTACTACTCAAATATTATGAGAACAGAGTGGTAGTGCCAATAACATCAGTGATTTTCATTACATTATGCCCACACGAGCCATAACTGGCGAATAAAATGATATGTACGTCGATAAAGCCTGCCGTTACCTACTAATGTCAGCATTAACATTAGAGATACATTGTATAGGTATAACACATGACAGTAAAAATTTTATTTTTCAGTAAACCTAGCATGAGATCGAGAAATATATGAACATATTAAATATTATAATTATATGTTCATATATTTCTCGATCTCATGCTAGGTTTTATTTTTCAGTAAATTTGATTTTTCAGTAAACCTAGCATGGGTCGAGGAATATATGATCATATAATTAACTATTATAATCGCAATAGTTTTTAAGGCTGTTTACCTCCGATAATAGGCAGACGTGTTATGTATCAAAGCTACAACTGATGAGCTATGTTTTTAAAATTTCACGCGATAGGTGGCAGGCTTATTGCCGTCTACTGGACATAATGCCAGACTTCTTATTACTACTGTGACTTCATTACCAAAAATTGAACAAAAAAATAATGCATTTTGTATTAACCAGTCAGTTTAATCATATTGAGACATTATGATAAAAGCAGTGTCTTCAGACACTGGCATCTGTACGAAGATGGATAATTATGTTAAAGGATTTTCTACCCTATTTTCAATTAGCAGTAAGCATAATAAATGTAAACCTGCCTTTGCAAGATATTTGGTACCAGCACAAATGTGCCATCTCGTCTAGAGAAGTATCACGTTCTTTCAGAAAATCGTCGTAAGAGTGATAAGAGTCTTACTGCGTTTCGCCCGGTAACTAAAATTTCTGAATTCTCACTTACTACTTACCTATATATCTACTTCTTTTATTCGTATTTCATCCCATCTTTAATTTATTTTCCAAACACAAGCTACGGTAACCGGCTATCACCAGGCATCCTGTAGGCTTGATTAATTTTAACCCAAAGGCATTAGTCACCATTAACTAATTCATACATACGTTACCTCTCTTATAGAATAGGTCACAGACGGAACTTTGTCTGATTACTCATTACCCCACGCTAACCCTACGGTGATTGTAAAAAAATCAAGGCGAAAGGTAAAGTATGGGGCGCGTTAAGTGAGTTTCGCTGTATATTTATTTGGGAAATGGCACTGGGTATACAAAGGGCGGGTGCACTCGACGAGTATGTATTAGACGAAGTAATAAACCACATGCCCAAGATAGCTATATGTACGTACCTTTATGTCGGGTGCTGATTTGATTACCTACATACATATTGAAAGGAATAAATCAGACCATGATCAATCATAGATTAAAAGAAATTAAAAGAGAAAGTGTCGACACTAAGAATAGATAGAAAACGATAGTGTATAATTAAGAATGTGAGTGTAATTCTGATGACATGTTGACATTATAGCAGATGACAACTTATGATACGAAAGTAGTACATCTATGATTTAAATCTTTGTCTACGGTGGGCTAGCGATATCAGCTAAAAAGTAAGTAACTGAATATTTTATTAAAATTTCGTTTATTTTCCTCAATCCCGATTATGCACGAGCAACGCTCTGTGGCGATCATACGGTAACTCGCGTTCTGACAAGGAGCATAGGTACAACTAGGTGAGCATCTCATCTGCGTTGGTTTGAATGAATATATGAATGTTGTTGATTTAACAATAATATTATGATAATAATTTTATATAAAATATGTTATTTAAGCACGTACCACCATACTGCAATATTGGTGGTATTACGAATGGTAAGAGTGGGTACCTACCATGTATTTACATTTTAACATTATATCCCGTTGTCTAATATTGTAAAAAAGGTGAAGCTATTGTGTCTATACTAATATTATAAAGCTGAAGAGTTTGTTTGTTTGTTTGTTTACTTGAACGCGCTAATCTCAGGAACTACTGGCCCGATTTGAAAAATTCTTTCAGTGTTAGATAGCCCATTTATCGAGGAAGGCTATAGGTTATATATCATCACGCTAAAATCAATAGGAGCGGAGCACCAATGAAGAATGTTTCAAAATCGGAGAGTATTTTTCCTTTTGAGAGCTTCCGCTGCGTGCGCTGCGTAAACAGTTAAAGTTTCGCAAAAATCATGTATGACAGAATTGTTCCTCTTTAAAAGTTCTAAAAAAAAGTCCGCGACAGCATATGTCTATCTTTTAAGGTTGGCTCACTATAACCATTTTTATGCTAACGAAATTTGTTCTAAAATAATGCATTATTTGCGAAGGTATTTTTATAAACATGATATTAATCCTTATCCAAATAAATACGTTATTCATCACGAGTATTTAATTTAAAACAAAATTGCGCTTTACATCATTCGATTTCAATGAATATCTTAGGAGATATAGCAGTTTTAAAATAACATCGCAGCAAAATAATTACCCATTACAGACATAGTACAAACGATGTTTCTCCTGGTTTATTCTGCGTGATTACTACTGGTTCGATTTGAAAAATTCTTTTAGTGTTGGATAGCCTATTTATCGAGGAAGGCTATAGGCTATATAACATCACGCTACGACCCACGGGGGCGGCGCAGTAACGATAAACGTGGGTGAAACCGCGGGAACATCTAGTAAATTATAAAATAGCCTAACAAAAACCAATAACATTTTGCTTTATCACACCATCGAGTCCGGGGCACGAAGATCACACGCAATCAAAATAGAGAAACAAAAAAGAAATAATTTATCACATGAACTAAAAGCTGACTCTTATGCATCTGGACCAATTGGCAGACTGCCAACTAGGTAGTAGTAAAAAATTATGGTCATGCTAGATTAGAAAGCAGTGTTTACTGCAGCCTAGCTCATGTTAATGGCTATGAGATACGTACCTACTTTTGATATCTTTTATATATTTGTTTAATACATCTAACGCACTAGGTATAACTATTGCGTTACGGAGGAATTTACAAACATATAAACGACGGACACAAAGAATACCTAATAATTATTTGTCTCGTACACAAATTTTTGTCCAGCGTGGAGATCGAACCCACTACAGCGCCAACGCCATTGTGCCTTTCAATCCCCACACTGGACAATACATTCTCGGGTTTGATCCCCGGGACAAGCAAAGTGTTATTAGAATTTACTCTCAAGAAATTTTAGTAGCAGTACGACTATAGAACTATGTTAGTCATAGGTCAATATAACATCCCGCACCGCCTAAAAATGTATATGACCTAAAACCATAGCTAACTAATCATGACTGTGATACATCTCTACCTAATTCTTCGGTGATATAGGGGTGAGACTACATGTCTTTTTTAATATATATTGGAAATTAAGCTTGAAACTAGTAGAAGGTAAAATGCGATAGTAACACAATGGCTATAATGTATAATTCCAAAGAAGTATACAAAATGCCTGCCTCGATGGCGTAGTGGTTAGTGTAACCGACTGCCACGCCTGAGGTTGCGGGTTAGATTCCCGCACAAGTCAAACATTTATGTGCATGAACATGGATGTTTGTCTTGGTCTGGGTGTTTCTATGTATAATATGTATGTATTTCCAAAAAAATTGTATATATGTATGTTTATCCATTGTCTAGTACTCATAGTACAAGCTCTGCTTAGTTTGGGCTAGATGGTGTTGTGTGTATGTAATAAAATATTATCATTATTATTATCGCTTTTTGCCAGCTGTGTTTAAGCTTCACAATAAAGAGGGCGAACTTATTGACCCCTACTGGGCTAAGTGCCAGAATTCGCACTACTACTCAATATAGCTCTACATAAAAAATACAATAACAATGTGTTCGTTTCAAGACCAAAGCCAAAGTCAAAATCATTTATTTATTTAGGTCACAAAGTAACACTTATGAACGTCAAAATATATAGATTACTGAGTTTACTAAGTTACTGAAGCTACATTTAGGTTAGTTGCTAGGTTCAGGCAAATGGTTGAACCTATGAGAAGAAACCTGCAAGAAACTAATGGCCACTCTTTTAAATCGCCAATTAAATATAATTTCAGTATTTTACAACTCATATCAAGAAGGAAAGGGACCGAACTCGAAATCCCATAAACGGTAGTAGCGCAAAACTCCAGCCAACTGGCTCTAATATAAATTTTAAATCTACGTAACTATGTTTTTAAATTACTGGCAATCCAACAATGGAATCCAATCCAAAACTAGGATGAAGATTTAATCTAGACTTTAGATAATATCAATTCTGAATATTTACTGTCTTACTGCTCGGTACGGGGCTCTTATCAGTGTAAGAAGGATTAGACTATAGTCCACTTAACTGGCTCAGTGCGGCTTCGCACTTCACATACCTTCGAAAATATTATAGAGACATATCAGACATTCAGGATTCCTCGCGATGTTTTCCTTTAATATATATAATAATAAACCGCTTGTGACGATAATTAAATATTTAATATGCACATAACGTACGGCAAGTCTGAGGTTCGTGCCTAGGAATCGAACTCGATACCTTCCCGTAGCAGTCCAACGGCTTACTACTTATCTATCGATATTTATTTAACGTAAATATATTTCTAAGATTCTAAAACATCAATTAGCAAAACAAACTAGACTTTTGCCATGAAAATCTATCCGACATGAAAGTACATTCGCAAGCTTCAAGAAGCGTCCAATCCAAAAATGTACGACTTGCAAACCCTATTATGCGAAACATTGACACAGAATTCAAAAGTGCAACTCAATATGTGAAAAGCCAATGCAGCATTTTCTCTCAGAAAGCAATTTCTTGTGACGTCACTGTGAATAGTATTTGGCTTTGCGGATATACTACAATTCTATCAAGTTCCATAGTTTGTTAAATCAACTTTGGTAATACAATGCGAAGAACGCAACCATAGGTGAGTTTTAACTAGCTTTGCTGGTTAATTTGTTACCGAAGTTAATTAAGCTGGTGTTAGTTTGACATAGAAATGAGAATGTCAAGACAGGGAGGTTTGTGTATGTGTGTTTGTAAGCATATGTCTACGACGAGTTCTACATACGTACTCACAATCTCACACTATACAATACTTTATTACTCGTAAAACACTATGTTTATACTCTAACCTTACAATTACTTTTCGAGTAACCAATATATTTGTACTCTTTAATTTAAAAAGATTAATAAATGAATACCAAACTGACTTACGCTAACTCTTCTTCTTCTCCCTAGCCTTTATTATTCCCAAGTCACTTGCTTTCTAACCGGATTTGACTAGATATCAGTTTTTACACGGAGCGATTGCCATCTGACCTCCGCAACCCGAAGGCTAACCATACCCTAAGGCTAGACCAGTGTCAGGATATTAGAGGGCACTGACTTCCCAATAACGATTGCCATAGATGTTGATGGCAGCCGGGACCGACGGTTTAACGTGCTCTCCGAGGCACGGAGCAGGCGATAATTGTCAATCAATACGCACATAATTTCGAAAAGTCATATAACTTCCGAAAGTCAGAGGTGCATGACGTGGGTTCGAACCCGAGACTCTGCATTGGACTATGTTGGTCTCCGCACTGAGCTATCGCTGCTAACTCTATGTATTATAATCAGTGCTTTATAATATAGGTGGCGAAATGTGTATATAATACTACGCTATTTATATCGTTAGTCTATAATTGATATTCTTAGTTACATCTTACTCATTGGACTTATATCAATAACTTAGTCCAAAAATTTTCAGTAATGGTTAATACAATAATGACGGTGAGCGTCTATTGAAAATAAGATTTTTGTGCAGCTCTTCTTCCTGATCACACATGATAATTATGAACATTTGATAATAAAGTAAGGGTAACAAGAGTTCACGAATATTATGCTGTTGAAGATACCTGATTAGGACATGTTAATAAATTTAAATTAACGAATTATAGTCATCGGCTTCACATATACGTACCTCCATATAACTGTGGCTTGTTACCGTAACTCAATTACTTATAAGCAAACACCGTAACACTGACCTTCATGAGATGTAGGTTCGCGGAGACGGCATCGCCGCGCGCCGCAGGCTCGCCGCCGGGCACCGGGAACGAACCCAGGTACTGCAACAAAGTTAATATATAGTCATCGACATACCTAAATCAAAATTCATCTGAGATGTCTAAGAACTATTCCAAAAATTTCTGGAATCCCAGAATAGAAATTGTATGTAATATTTTCGCAGTTAAATTAATTACGGTAGGCAGCGCCTTTGCTGTGTCCTGACATTGTTAAAGCCCTTGAGCAGCGGTTACCACTTTCCATCAGATGGGATACTTGCTCGTCTGCCACCAATGGCAATAAAAAAAAAAAATAATAATAATATCTTGAACGTATAGACCCTGCAACAGGGCAGGCTCTAAAATGTTTACAATAGTGCACTATTTATAACCAGTAACAAACCAGGAACAAAAGTTATTTGAAATATACAATAATATATTAGTTTAAGATAATAAAGTGCTTCATAATTCAATTACTTATTGTATAGATTTAAAAACAAAATCTTTTAATTTTAATATTTAGCTTTTGTTGCAGCGGTTATTAATGCAAATTAAAGCATAATTATATATGGCCGTTATATCAGATAATTTTAATAGCCAATTAAAAATCAAAAATCATAATGTTCCACATTTTTCATCATTTCATTATAAAATTAAGAGCCATGTTAAAACCGAGATACGATATCTAGATAACACTTGCGATAAATTTATAATTCGCGTCAAAATCGTAACAAGCGGGTAGTAATGTCTTGAAGCGATAAGTGTTGCAGGGGCCAAGCTCCGCACGGTGCCCAAGGGGCTCCATACATATTAACATAAATCTCATTATCGATACATGGCACATCACTACTTGATTACATCGATATGTGAATAGTGCCGCGAGCGACGGACGTTGTTCGTCGATGTGCAGTTTATTCTCATTAGATAAAGTGCTAAGAATTTATTATACAAGGATGAAGTCAATATCGCATGTTAATTATTTGAGTAAATAACGATGTTATAAAATTAAGGATGTTTTTTACTTATAGGAGATCATTAACCATAGGCAAATCTAGCGCCAATCTAAAACCGCCTTAAAACGCCTATTCTTAGAATAACTGACCTACTGATTCATTTCTAAAGCTTGAAGGATAATTGTACCCGTTGACTTAGATGACGTTGTCCAACGTTATTATACTTTGCCTGACCTGAGCATCGAGTTTCGAGACTGAAACCTAATGATCAGCACTAGTATGCATATAATTTTGGCACACTATACTTACATTTTAAATACGCTCAAATGATGACACAATAGCGGCTAACTAATTCAATCGACTTAAAGTTCAAATAATCACGTACAGCATCGATATAATATATGTATATACATACACAACACAACTTATAATAGGTCCAATGAACTCTATACATAATCAGACTCCGAATTCTACACAATTTATATAGTGTAAATTACGCACGTATTATAAGTTCCTGCCATCACTACTTGCATGTGCGTTCTATATTTGTAAAAGCACTTTAATTCACAAGTGCACAGGGCCCTCTTGCCCCCAATACAAGTGTGGTGACAATCAAACAATTACATACGACATGAACCACGAAGGGGACAAATTGCCCCGTCGACCGTCGAACGTAGTACCAAGTAATTAGCCACGAAGAGTCATTGATTGTACCGATTGCTCACCATTGTGTGTCGGGGACATCGTTTATTTCACGCACGGTGCGTATTGGGGCCATGTAATAGGTACAATTAGAAATATCGTTGGAAGCAAACAAATAACGAATTATTACCCTTCATGGATGACGTAATAGTTAAATTGAGTAATACAAAAACATCACATTCCGATCACAGTTCTAAAATGTCCTGTCCTGTAGCCTCGTAACTAGGTCAGAGATCCGCGATTGTCACCGGAAAAATATCGTATGATTTGATTATGTATTCGAATGTCGATTTATGCGTTGTTATTGTTCGAATATTCGAATTACTAAAGCATTGATATTTTTATGACCTAAGTACAAGTAGAGAATATTAAAATAGAGATACCTAAATAAAGTGAATAAGTCAAAATTATTTTGCAAACAATGTAAAATAAATCTCTCGTCTGCTCCCTCGGTATAATATAACCTATGTGGTATTCCTAAACAGGGTTCGTAATTGCAATAAAGAATACTGAATACAAGCCACTCACGATATATATAAATCTACAGAGCGAAGGAAAATGGGATATATAGATATAAATACATACATCTTAAGCGGATCTAAGCTCTATTCTACTAAGTGGGCTCTTAAACCATAGCTGGTCGATATTAGGTAAGTGGTACCGAAGTATGGCTCTGCATATTCTTTCTAAAATGTAATCGTGTAACTAATACATGAATAAGCGCCCAAAAAACACAAGAGGCAGCCGTTTTAAAGATATGGCTTAATTCATTGTCAATCTCACTCTAAAATCAAACAAGAAACCATATCGAAAACATCTTTTCGTTGGCTCGAAACCGCGTCGCATATCCTTTTATATCAAGATGTCACGAGTTGACACAATATTCAATTTCAGTATAAGTTTAATTACAGTGCAGCGAAGCAGTGCCATACCGCGCGCCTCTCAGACTTCACGTTTAATTAATATGTCTGTAAGAATTGAGAGATGTATGTAATACTTGCACTCTACAGTTTGTGGTTTTGAGATTAACAAGCTAGAAGAGCATCTTTAACCATTTTTAACCACGTGTATTTTATTTTAGGCGTTTGATTAGGTATTCTTAATACGTCGGCCAAAGGTCGAACACCGCCGCAAATACGATGTTTTATTGTGTCTGGTTGGCGGCCAGTTGACGAAAAGTTAATTAATTATTATTATAATTATATATATATATCCCAATCTTAAAACAACATATTTTATGTTGTTTTAAGATTGGGATATATTATGCTATTTTAAGGTTTAGTATGTTTTCTTTCTATAAAAGACGCCTTTTGTTATTTCAATAATCTTGAATGGCTGCCTCGCTGGTCAATTAGCTAAGTTTGGGGCAAACATTATGTACTAGCGGTAGCCTAGTGATCGAAATTCGACCAAAGTTTGCCTGTAAGATATTGCTGATACATGTGATTATATATTGATATATGTAACCATAGTTACGCTGCGTGTGTCAAATGCATAGTTGTGTGCGTGTAGTGTATTTTCATTAATTTAATGTATTTCTAATGCATATTTTATATAAATATTAGGATTCGCCCCTCCTTCTCCATATAAACTTTAACTGTGCCAACTTTCATACGCCTCCGTCCGCGCAATTTTCGTAAAAAGGTGTACAAAGTTTTTGCTTCACGAATTAATATATAGATATACTATAGCCGTAAAGTGGTCGATTGGTCTCTTGACTTGTTTTTTGTTAAAAACATATCAATACCAGAATGGAGTTAGAGAACGTGCCCGGTTATCGTCAATAATTTAAATCCCTATTACGTTTCTCTTAAACCTTAACATGTCTCTCTATAATACATCTCTACTCACCCCTTAAGGCATATATAGATATGAAAAATATCATAACAAATATTCAATAGCCTGTTGTTAAGACTATTTTACATCGCCCGTACGTGGTGAGAAAGCGACCCAATCATTTCTCACTTTACGTGACATAGACACAAACTAATTTCGTGACATCACGCCGTGACATCGCCCGCCTGTCGTCACGCCCACTTGACGACAAGTGTACGCCTGGATGAACGTAATTTCCCAAAAGACGCGACAAAGACGCCTGGAGGTAAAATATGACATCTAAGTTCAGCGCTATTGAAATTACACTGCAGATTCCCTCGAAAATAATGTTTAAGTTTAAACATGTTTTACAAAGTGTCTTATGTGTATATTATCTTGGGAATTCGCTTTTGCTTTACATCACATACATACAGGATGTTCCAGAATATGTGAATTAAATTGTAACGCGAGATTCCTTAAGTAAGGACCTTTCAAATGTGCTTAATAAAAAATAATTTAAAAGATTATGACGTTTGTGTAAATATAAAAAATCAAAGTTTTAAAAAGTACGGCTTTTTTCAGACTTTCAGCTACAGATGCTGCGTTTATAGCAAATTTTCATTCTTTTTCGCTATTATTATTTGTGAAGGATTAATTCGTCAAACTACAAACTTTTTTTATTAAACTGATTTAGTTTGGAACTTTTCAAATGTGCTAATTAAAAAACAAACCTTAGAGAAAAATAACAATTTTAAAATAGAACGAAACGCACCAAAACAATGCTGCGATTCGTCCTTTTTTTAAATTTTTATTTTTTTATTTTTCGCAAAGCTTTTTTTTAATTAGCACATTTGAAAAGTCCTTACCTAAGGAATCTCCTGTTACAATTTGATTCACATATCCTGGGACATATATACAGGATATAAATACGTTGACTCTCGCCTGTATAATAGCTCTGAAAACATAGGCAGAGGCGTATTGTAACAATTCTTCACCAGCTATTGTTAAGGTTCCACGCTATTACGGAAATCCTATCACGAGATTCTTGCTTCGTTAAGGAATTCTCAGTAGCGGCATGGATTTGGAAACTCTGCCCAGTAGACGGCAATAAGACTCGCGTGTAGAACCCAAAATCATAGCTTCTGGAATTTGGCTATAATTCACTGTCGAAAAAAAAAGGTATTATACAAAGAAAGAAAGAAACTATTTATACAAGCGAATTCCGTAGCAAAAGTGGCTTGCTTTTACGACCTTAAGGTACCGAGTTCATTACTCGCCTGTCGCTTGCCAGCGGCTCGTATACGAGCCGCTACATTGTGTACCTGTGTTTACCAGCTGCTCAGATACGAGCCACCGAGTGTCACGCCACTTTAAACCTTATTTTACTAACCTTAACGGTCATAACTGATTGTTTTTCGGCTATGAATGGATTTTTTTGGGTAAACGGCATTGTAAAGAATTACTAAAATATGAACAGGCAATAAATTAAAGAATGTACAAGTATACCCTTTATACACAACTTATGTTTATGTTTGTAATCGATTGTATAACTAGAAGCAGCGATATATTTGCACGACTGTTACTGTTAAAAATACTGTTGAGTTTAATTTACATACGTTCATTTCTTTATTTAGTTACCATCTTTTCTTTTAAAGACATCCCCTGCAATCCTTAGAACTTTTTATCACGTGAGAATTTCAAATACCTATACAATAATTAACGAACACAAACTGTAGTCAAACTTAGAACAATTAATTTCGGATCACACATATTTTTTCCCTGTGCGATCTGATCAAAATACTAATTTTTTTATTTTACCGCTTGCATGTCTATTTATGATTAAGTATACCTACTATGTAACATTTTAAATTTGTATTTAAATAAACTAGAAATTGACCAATTTTTGTATTATTCTAGTGTTATACACTTGTGTAAAAACAAAACGAGCCGCGAAATTAGTAATGTGCGTATATTGAATTGAATACAACCTTTATTTTGTGATTTATACCTTTACATTATTATTGTATATACAAATTCAAACATTCATGATTTACTGCACTTTGGTGTACGCGTATATAGCTTTAAAGTTCATATTTGAAGACTACTACTGCCATCTGTCGGGTGGCGAAAACACTACCGAGAATAAAAAATCTCTGCGGGTTCTTAGACGCATGTAGGTCGCTGCGAAGGCACGTGTTTCTAGAAAAGTCCGCTAGATGTCGCTTTAAGGAAAAGTTTAAGAAAATAAACAATTACTGTGTAACTTGTAAATTATAGATAAACTACAATATACATATAATAATAATGTTTTTCTTAGAAGTGGCCCATTGTTAGTTATTCGCGTTCAATAAAAAAACAACAAAAATAATAAGAACTTATGCAAACTAATAACTTATGCAAATATTGCTAGACTTTTCTATCTTTACCGAGCTCTATTTTAATAAAACATCCAATAAAGCTATCAAGAGTGTTTTCTAGAAATAATTAACATTTTATAACTCAATAATTTAATACAACCCGGTTACACAAGAGGTGCTTAACCATTTATTATATTGAAGTACCTCTTGTATTGCCGAGTATTTATGTGGGTTGCCTGTGAGGTAGCGCAGAAGGAGAAAGGGTGAGAGAGTGTTATTTGTAAGTGAGTCAAAATTAATAACTATAATTATTATACGAAATATGCATATCATGTTATATATATACATAATCTCACATCTATATCCCTGGAAGGGTAGGCAAAGGCATATAATAACCACTTTTCGACAAGAATGTCTTTAACTCTATTTTAAGGGGCCGCTTGCTGCGTACCTACGTAGGATCGTTTTTACATCGACTTGCCTGCATTCCACATTTCTTGATCACAAAATATACACGACAGCCGCGGTGCCTTAGCTGTGGTATGTGCAACTGCGCATGAGGTCACACGTTCAAATTTCGGATGGGTCAAAATTGTTATATGATTTTTTGACGTGACAACGTGTAATAAATCGATGAACGCCAGCTGCACGCACGAAAAAGGATGACTCATTGTCCCGTTACGCTCATTGTCCCGTTACGCTCATTGTCCCGTTACGCTCATTGTAACGTTACGGGGAAAAAAATTGTTATGACGTTGTCACGTTAAACTATCGTCCGTAAACCGACGTTACAGGCAACCAATTTTTTGCTAAGAAATTCTTAGTGGCAACACGAAGTTTGGATCTATGTCCGATAAACGGCAATAGACTCGCCCACTTATTACGTGCGACGTTAAAAACGTAAGCTAGCGAAATATGGATGTAATATACCCTTTTGAGGACTAGCCTTCGTACTACGCGAGATTTAAAATCGTAACTAGCGAAATGTGTAATAGAACCCTACCTATTTTTGAAGTGAAACCTTCTTTAGCGGCGTTGTGCACTTTTTTGTGATGGGTAAAAAATGTTAAACTCGCGTCAGGACACGTGACCTGATTGAAAATTCGTAAGACGGAGGGAGAATTGTCATGTCTGTGTACGATAGCGCAATAAATGAATATTGTATTTTACCACATAAATAATAGTACTTTTATACTGATAATTAAAATAATTTGTGCAAAATTATTCCCTAACCATTCCAAAATATCAAAAATGCACAACGTTAATATTCAAGTTTTCACTTCTGCCGGCACTCCCTGAGTGCAACCCGTTGTTTTTTTTTATATAAGTGTGAGACTATCTTTGTTAGTATGTATTTTTTTAATATTTTAAGACAATTTGTAAGCGGTCAGACCGCTTTAAAAGTTCAGCCTCCCGACAAAAACAAATAAAACGGCCTAGTTTCCAAACTAGGGAATATGTATGCATTGTTTTCATATATATTACACATTTATTGTAGAAATCTTAGCTTTGCTAAAATGACTTAGTTCTGGCGGTTTTGAGATCAAACATTGCAGCTGTCTACTTATTTTACGCAATCCAATTCGCTGCTATGAAATGTTAATGTTTGCCAAAATGCAATAATTATGATAATTCAATTATATATTCGCTCGTATATGGTACATATTGTAGGTGGCAATTGTAGATTTTGCCCGCGGCTTCACCTGCGTTAATGTAGATTGAGAGTACGTTTTTCTAGGTGAAAGGTACGCCCTTTTCTATTCACCTGACCTCGTGTATACAAAATTTCATGACGATCGTTCGAGTAGTTAAGGCGTGAAAGCGTAACATACAAAAAAACAAACTCACATTCGAATTTATAATATTACGTAGGATTTTTTTACATATATACATGCATAGATTCACGCCTGTTTCCCAGAGGGGTAGGCAGAGACTACAGATTTCCATTTGCTACGATCCTGACACACTTCTGGCTTCATTCACTTTCATCACATTCCTCATACACGCCCGTCGGATTTTTTTTACCTTACTTAATATAAAAATTACATGACATTTGAAGGTTTACAATAAAAACTTATGTATAACATTTATTTAATATAAAATAAATACTAAATATTCTCTTGTACTATAAATTTTTTTTTACGGAGTATTTGTACAGGGTTGCAATGATAGATAACGAATTTTGGTGATTAGTCGCTTTAATATTAATTCTGACACGAATTGATTGTCGTAGATCCACTTAAAATGAAAACTAGTTACATAAACCTCTGCGGCAACCGTGCAATCAAGGTATCACCTTACATAATATGCAATACATGATATAAGCAGGATATGATATAAGCAGGATGATATAACAATTTATTTTACCCGGGAAATTCATAAATTTACTGCGCGAAATAAATTGCTTAGGATCATAAGTACAATCATTTCCCAATGTTTTAACGGGCCTATTTACTTGCCTTATTTTACATAATGTGTTTTATAAAATGTATTTCGATGCGCACCAAGTCACGGATAAAAGTTAGTACGTTATAATTAAATAACATTTTGACGGATTATGTTGATTCTGTATTTTAATTCAAAAAGAGTAGTATAGTAAGTTGTAGCCATTTTTTCGCGGCAGTAACTGTAATATCTTTGTACTTTGTTTATTAGTATATAATAGACACATACAAAACCTCACACCTCTGTCCATTAAAGGTTAGGTAGAGGTGAGTTACACCCCTTTTTCGCTTATTACCAATTTAGGTCCCATGTAATACAGGACCAGTCTATTGCCGTCTAATAGGCGCAAATCCAACCTTCATGCTGCTAAAAACCTAAGAACTTCTTTTATCATCCGGGCATCGAACTCAAGATCTCAAGCACAGCGGTCTCATTCACCAGCACAACCGAGGCAGCGTCAGTCAATAATACAATAGAACTACATTGAAATTATACTACTTTAAACGAATTTTATTGCGTTCAAAGTAGTTTATTTTAATGTAAAACATTCGCGTAAATGAAGACAATATAATAACAGATATAGTTATCTCATTAACAGAGAAATAATTATTATAACTTGGATGTTGTACACGAAACGAGGACGTTCCCCGTCCTCATATTACTTGTGACACAATACGTTATAGTTAATTATTATGATGTTACAACGTAGGATACGAGCGAACCTAAATTGTATTATGAACGGGCCTTAACGACTTGCGTTTGAATTTTTGGTTTTAATCCGTAATTAGTGGGAAGCTCGGTTTGAGGCAAA
This sequence comes from Catocala sponsa, assembly GCA_963564715.1. NCBI lineage: Eukaryota > Metazoa > Arthropoda > Insecta > Lepidoptera > Erebidae > Catocala > Catocala sponsa. Next base: position 21,794,273 of record OY751334.1, on the reverse strand, counting down.
AGCAGTAACACAAACAAATGATAAAACTTTGCCGCGTTCACTGGGACACTTTATGTTCTGAGTTGTTCAATGAAAATTTTATTCTTGATTTATTTGGCTGTTTCCTATTTGTATAGCAGTCATAGCCATATAGGAAGATCGCTGGACTATTACTCAAAAATCTCGAGTTCAATCCAGACTAATTTGCTGGCTTTTTTAAAAGTAATATGCGTATATAGTTGTGATAGCTTGCTTTTATGCGCAGAAAAACATCGTGAGTTCTCCATTAAGTTTTCAAATATTCTCGAAGATAAAATCTGCCAATGCTAGCGTGGCCGATGGAGACACAAAATGTGCTTTCTACCTTTGTAAACGGCATAAGGAACTCATCAGTGCCGGTTTAGCCATGTCGATGAAGTATCAAAAGCTAGAGACCCCGCAAAACTAAAGAGCAACCCGCTCGAGCAAAAGATTTCAAAGAGGACATCGCGTGTGTTTTTCAGTAAAATTAAAAATCCTTTTTTTTAAAGATCTCGCATTTGGTATACTGCCAGTATCGCAAGAGTTAACAAACAAACATTAAAACAATGGACGCAAGGAACACCTACACTTGAAACAATTATTTATGATACGATCACGCGACATGTTAACAGTCGCTAGGCAACCACTTAAACCAAAGAAGGCAATTCAAAGTAAATCGAGGACGTATTTTCTAGTAGTAATATTTTTTAATAAAATCTAGGAGCCATATCTCTCGCTCTTTCACCATGACTTGCTACAGGCTCACGGTAGATTAATCCAGCACTAGTATCCCCGCGTATAAAACTAGAAAAATACCTCTTCCTAGGTGTCCAGGTAGAATAGGACCCTCAGGAAATCTTCGTCGGATTATAAACGTGACGCTCGTATTATAAATCATAGTGAAGTTGTGACACTATTTACTTAGATATCTAGCTTTTTAAATCTCTGTTAAGAATGATTGATGGTGAGTTTCCGATCTAGACAGCGGTCTATATATAGCTATAAGCGTATAGCTCATTGATATGTTAAAGAATCTTAGAAGTGGTTACATGAATGTAGCGCTTACGTATTTAAAATATGAAAGCGTTTGTAAATGTTTATCTTGGTGTATAATCGTTATGTAGAGTCAGAGGCCATTGAATGAATACAATAAATTTGACATGAATATAATCATAAAAGCTAGTTTATATTAAATTATGATGACATGGCTTAACGACTGCTGTCAATTTGACAACAACCGGGACCGACTTTTTACGTGTCCTCCGAAGCACGGAGACGCTGAGATGAAATACCACTAAGCGGTTACCCATTTATAGACTGACCGCACCCAACGTTACTTAACCTCGCTAATTGTTTACCGATCAGTGAGTGCAACTGGCTATATACGCTGAAATAGAGCTCTGATTATCCCTTCAGGGACTATACTACTATGGGACTTAATTGTTTTTTAAGTTTGGAGACCTCATGGACTTGCTCAACCTGGGAATCGGCGGCGGGTTGAGCCGGAGTTGTACCGGCTAAACCAACACTGTGTTCCTTTCTTTGTCTATGGCCAGGGCTGAGAAGAATGGATTGATGATCTCTGCTTATATAATATCTCAACAAACATTTTCCGTGTAACACCTGCCATCGAGCCTTCAAAGTAAGAAATTTCGGCCGACGAATAATTTTATAAAATTTTAACGGTACACGAAGTGTATCATTCTCATCCCCACAACGATTGTGTTACATAACATCCGCGCAAAAGATTGGCTCAAACTTTTTTGTAGCTCTTAGCTCGACAAGTTTTAATCTAAAGTTGCACAACTTTCGTACAAAGTGTGTGATTACTTTAATCCTAAGAATATTCAACAATATCTAGAGTACCGCCTCAATACTGCGAGAGAATTATTAACATAAACAAGACATTAAGATTAGGAATTCATAAACTTGTGTGAGGCAACTTCGTCGGTGGGAACTCGTACGGCGGCGCGGCAGTGACAAGGGCGAGAGGGGAGAGGGGAGGGCGACCGGCAGCTAGTGGACTAAGTTCTACGACATCTAGTTAGGACAGTTGCAATTCCTAGGAAATGTTGTAAGTGTTTGTTAGCGTTTAGCTTAGCGACCCGAACGTTGATGACGACGTTTATTTACATGAAACTCCTCAATATTTCCTTGATATTCAAATTGGTATAATATATTTCTAATAGGTACAGCTTTTGCAATAGTAATAGTACTTAATTGCAAGAGACTTTATGAACATTTTCACAGTAATTGGATGCGCATATGGTTCAGCTCAATGATTACGGATTATGTCAACAAGTATCCGTTTAATCCAAATAATTAGCTTCATAAAACTTAGGTGTCAAAGAAACATTTGATTCGCCTGATCATAAGTGGTTATTGAATCCTACTGACTATCCAATAGGGCTATCGTCATAGACTCTTGAAATTAACCCATTCACAGTCCCGTGATAGACACAATAGAAAATCAATTGTTATGTACCATATGTGGTTCATCGGACAGGGAACGTGTTAACTGCACAACCAACGCAAGCAATATAGGTTATGAAAACCTGATTTACCACAATAATACAACTCAAGTTTTTTGGCCACAGCGCTTGCTATCACAAACTCTAGTGTCACCTAATATAACAGTACAGTTCAACCGTTTACTTTAGGAACGTATTACCGGGATTTTGATTTTAAAATAAGGATCAAGACTATTCCCGCAATGATATTAAATCCTGTCTCGCGGGGTACTTTACTGACATTTATTTTTTTCTTGTTGCTTGTCAAAATGACCACACTCCCCCTAACGGTAAGCAGTCATGTGGTCTAAGAGCAGTGATCTCATAGCAGCTGAGGCGATGTTAAGATCTCTACTTTGACGGCCTGAGAAGGTGCTTTTTCACGCCCCGCTTAAAGGACCCAGGATTGAAGGAAGAAGGAAACACATGCATTGGCATAGAATTCCATGCCTTGATCGTTCGGCAGAGGTATGAGGACCCAAACTTGTTGGTACACGCTCTAATCGAGTCTAACGTCTAAGGATGGCATTATTAGGATGGGATCAAACAACGGAAGCAAAGAACACCTAAACTATTTGTAGTTCGCACAAATTTTTGTCCCACGTGGTGACCGAATCTACAAAACTCGGCGCATAGCAACTGGTTGGGCGACCATTTGAACCACTACGCCATACGTGCAGTATCATATATGTTAATGCAAGGCATGGTCTACCTGTCTACCTACACGCCAATTTTTATCCAAATTGAGTAATAATTATCCAAATCTCTAAATATCTCAACAGTATAATAAACATTTACATTTATAACATAAGGAGGGTTTAACCAGAAACCGTGCTATTGTTTTGTTGACTTTATATCTACTCAAAGTTCTATTTGTTTGCCATACACGTGTGTTTGATCACTGTTACCTTAAGCAGTTTAGAAGCGACTCTACTTTGAGGTGAACGTAAGACAAGACGCAGCGTTTAATAATCTAACATAAATCGTAAAACTTTAGTAAATGAGCCTCTTGTACGAGCGTGTTCACAATCTGTTCCCTTTTCACCTGAACATTAATTATGTTCCGTTACGCGTTGTAATACAATGACGTAAGAAACGTAAAAGATGTCTTTGTACACCTAACAGCTGACTGGTTTTTACAGTGATAGTAAAAAAAATATCAGCTTATCAGAAACCGTTTGATTGGCCAATGGTGTTTGCAGATTCACTTTTTAATGTATGGCTATATAATGCGCAAGTTGAGAATCATGTGCAGCTGTGCTTATTGAACATAGTCTCACGCTTGTATCCACGAATATGTAGGTAGAGCTATATAACGATGTACAGGGGCTGAGCCTATTGCCGTCTACTCTAGGAATTTCTTGTCGGCAAAGCCCTATAACAGATTATCTGACCCAGGAATTAAATCAGAGAACTAACGCACACTAGTCACAAGCTGTACTTCTGTACCACAGAGACAGTCGTATGGATTTTTCTAGAAGCGAAAAACATGTGCAAATTGAGAAACTTATGTAGTTTATATTTTATGAATATAACCTGCATACAGCCTGTATTATTGAGTAATTCGCGAGTAGCTAGTGCATGTAGCGTTCGGCTACTACTTGCGTCGCGCATAAGCATCGTCTCGCTATCGTCTCTTTAATAAGAGTGCTGATAAGCTCACATGAGGTGCCGGAATTCTTACGCAAGGAGATTATAGAAAGACTGCTCAGAGGAAAATAATGCTAGAGGTAATTATATCAACCTTTTCCATTCCATTCTTTTCATCCCATCTTTAATTTTTACTAATATTATCAATACGAAAGTAAGTTTGTTTGTTACAGTTTTACGCCTTAACGACTCGACCGATATTTACGAAATTGCGCATACACGTTGCCAGGGATACAGAAGATACATAAGATGCCTTTCATCCAGAAAAAGGACTGTTCTCGAGCAAACTAATCCGCGAGCAAAAGCTAGTTCTAAAATAAATTTGTGCGTGATAGCCATTAATTATAGAGTGGGGTTTCTAGTATAATATATAAATCAGCAACAATACATACCTATTGAGGCTCAATACATTATCTAGTTCAACAGAAATCCACTTTACAACCCATTGAATGACGCCATTAACCCTACTAAGCAGAGATATAAAAGCACTTAATTTCGTCAATACTCTGTACCGGCGCGTAATCCGGGTATAATTAGCGTAGCAACTCTCTATCAATGAGTGGATGTGATTTGAAACGATCCCTACGTGTTTCCATTAATACCGAATTAAATCTGTACGTAATGGTGGGCCGATAATATGGTTGAATGCTTCTACTGGGTCAATAAAAGACAGTAATATGTTCGATCGTTATGAAAAAATATTAAAACTTATTATTTCAGAGGTACTATATCCAAAGTCTAAAACACAAAGAAATGTTGAAGTCTTCTTAAGAATAAATAAGATACGAGCGTTTCAAATCTGGTAAAAGTAGTAAATGTCAAATACCAGATACACGATACAAACTGTGACGTAACTGCTATTTTAATACAGCAGTCTGAGGGAGATAGCAAGATATTCGACTAAGGTCCCACTTTTTCATAGATTTAAAATATTAATTACTCCATTATTATGCAACCAATTTTGAAATTATTTGCATAAAAAGATTTGTATTGATTGCTATTTGCTCTCATGTATAAAATTATGTACAAAGTCAAACACAGGTATCAATACTAACTATCCTATTTATAGAACATTGTAGATGTTGCTTGGAATTAGTTACGACGGAACGATGTGTAGAAGTGAATGTGTGACTAAGAACTTATTTTACGTACTACGACATAGATTCACGCTCTGCATATACTGGAAGAGTTAGGCACAAGTATATGTATATTACACGAACAAATCGGCTACTATTTTTGAAAGTTCTACGTAATCGGGAGCATTAAATGACATCTCCAGAGCACAAATTACACTCCGTGCTGCTAGAAATTTCTTGACAGATAAACTTACCTTATCGTACTGTAACCGAACATCAAACCTAAGATCACACGCACAGCAGTCGCATTGACTACCGTCACGCTATCGAGGCAGTTAATGTTAGGTTATATTTTGGGAATGAATGAAGCCAGAGAAGTGTGTCAGGATCTTAGCAAATGGAAATCCCTTGTGTGCCTCCAGGAAATAGTCATGATTGTCATGATGTATGTATACATTCATATCTGTACCACGCATGGGTAAATCGTCGCCTTTAGGCTGCTGTAGCAATGAGTGTTGTGGGCTCGAAGCCCCCTTCGGACAATGGTTTTTGTGGTCCATAAATAATAGTAATGAATCTGAGATAATTATGTATACTAGCGGTCGCCTAGTGCTCGAAATTCGACCAAAGTTTGCCTGTAAGATATTGCTGATATATTATGTCATTATATATTGATATACGTTACGCGCTTGGACTGCGTGTGTCAAATGCATGGACTACCATGCGTGTAGTGTTTTTTTTTCATTGATTTAATGTATTTCTAATGCATATTTTATAAAAATATTAGGATTCGGCCCTCCTTCTCCATATAAACTTTAACTATGACAAATTTCATACTCCTCTGTCCGCGCAATTTTCGTAAAAAGAGGTACAAAGTTTTTGCTTCACGTATTAATGTATAGACGTTAACTGATTCCATTGTATGAGGGCTGGGTATGCCATGACGTCGACGACGAAGTAAGCGGAATCTTTTGTAGTGACAGTTATATTTTGAATTTGGATTTGGGACTAACGTCGAGACATACTTTCAGAATCTATGAACTAGTTAAAACCTTCTAAATAGGATCGCTGGTTCACTCTGCTCAATTTGTAAACAGTGCTAAATTCTGTAAAATGAAGTGTATAGTTGCGGTTTGAAATCTACACCAGGAACCCTCTACCAGAGCACACTACTGATGATCGGCTATACTACTAACTTATCATCAACTTTATATATTATATTATATTACATGTGTTGAATGAAAGTATCAATACAAAACATGTTTTAAGGCTGATGCCGGCACGGACACAACACGTCCACGCGTCGGTCGCTCCGCTAATTGCGCGGTAGACGGGACGTGCCACCAACCACGTTCTATTTGTAGACAATTAACTCTGGCTAAATAAAGCCTCAGTCCTTTCCAATACATCAAGTATTCTTTGGTTATAGTACCGACGGTTTATAAGGAGTGCACATATGTTTTAAGCTGTGGATATTAACGGATGACAATATATATGTACTAGATCGTTTTTATTTTATTGCTATTGGCCTTAACCCGACCTGTCCAATATTTGAAGTCTATAATTTTATTTTGCTTTTATTGATTTATCAGCTTTTTCCCGTGACTCTGTACGTGTGGTATTTGGAAGTAGGTACCTTTTTATAGCTTTTCTGCAGTTTCAGAGGGAATAAGGTAAAATTAGCTTACGTGTCTCTGACCCTCCAATTATTTCTTGTTGTTAGGACTTCTAGGCGGCGATCAAAAATTTCTTATTATTATAAATACTCAACTGCTGTGCAGCGTATTCAGATGAATCATGCAGTAGATTATAAGTAAGACCTTCAGCAACACAACTATGAAGATCGCATTAAATTTTGTGCAGTAGTTTTTCCGTGATGCGCGTACAAACATATAGACAGATGGATTAAAATTCTAAAAGCAATTGTTTTGGCTTCTGTAGCTTTTATTAAGCTTGCTCACAATTTTTTTCTTAAATATCTCTTATGTACAACATCGACCAGTTACAATTTTATTATATATTATGCGCAGAAGCTGACTGCCTAGTTCACCCTATGACAGTTTGCGCTTGATATGATGTTTGCTGCCGATCGCTAGATCCAGGGTTCAATGTCTGGAACTGCCGAAAAGATTATGGGTTTTTTCAGTTAATACGTTATTAACAGCAAGTCAATTTATTCTCCTAGGGAGAAGGTAATTTTTTCGTGGGACGTAAAACATACATGGTAAAATATGTATATCACTCAATCCGCCCATACTACTACGGTTATTCAGGCATGAGTATATTTATGTATAAAAACAAATAATATGGGTTATATCGACTTGGCAACGATAGACCGAGTAAGACCTCAACGGAATATTGCATACTTGATAACAGCCGGCTCTCAGTTAGATTGAGAATATTGACACTTAGTTTGGTTACAACCACAAATAACACAGCCTCACGCTGGTTTTTATAATAGTAAACAGAGAAAACAGATATCAACTTCTTGCAATCTAGACATGATAATAATAATTATCATCAACTTTCATAACGTTAAAAACGTCATAACGAGACTTTAGAAAATTAGGTCTTCATTTTGAAAGTCTCGTCAAACCAGGTTATGTAATCTAGTATTAGATCTAGACTCTGTTTCTATTGAGAATTGTGTTATAAAAGAAATCAACAACAATTTACTGACTCAGGGATGAAATCTCGAAATTCACGAACGGTCGCAAATATACGCCGCAGACCGCCGATGCAGACAAATAACTATCTACAATATAACTTCTATAATAAAGGAAACCAATATTATACAGAATGTTCCAGAAGTCGACGTCAAGCCGGAATCAGGTAACAGACTAAGTTATAATAGCTATCAAAAAATATAAAGTAACGTATTTTAAAAATAAAAGGCATTTAAAAAACAGAAACTTCTACACCTTGTGACGGTCTTTTCACTCCTGATAATACAGATATTTATTTTAAAATTTTATTTTTGTTGTTTAATCTCGAATAATCGAAAAAAATCGAGAGCTTAAAGAAACATTTTTTATTGCCATTGGTGGCAGACGAGCAAGTAGCCCACCTGATGGAAAGTGGTAACCGCTGCTCATGGACTTGAGAAATGTCAGGACACAGCAAAGCCGCTGCCTACCGTGAAAGAAGAACTCTCTTTAAACCTCGTTTGAAGATTACATAACAAAAAAAAATAAATCAAGAAGTAAATATCCTGTTACCTGATTCCGGCTTGACGTCGACTTCTGTGACACCCTGTATATGAGCACGTTAATGCCCTTTTCGAAATATATGTAACTTCTATATTTAAAAATTTAAACAAGGGTAACATTATTGCAAATTAAAAAGATTACGAAACGCTCTGACAAAATTTGATTACACTCGACATCACATCACTTTCGATAACAAAAACCTAATAACAAAAACTGCATAAAAGAACAAAGACAGCGCATAACGGATTAACAAGAGAGATAAGACGATATTGCGAGATATGAATCAAGCATCCCCACATGCTACAACAAACGGGTTGCAACTTTGATACTTAAAACTAACACTCTAAACTGCACTTTATACTAGTTATATAAGGTTGATTTTTAAGTGGATAGTGTAAGTGGCTACTGGCCAGCATGGTCGCAGCTGGTGGTGGTATCGACGTGCGATAACTCGTCACGTCCTAAACCAATACAACGGTGATCTATCTATAGACAATGTGACGTTAACTTAACTATGAATAACGGACTGGCCGCAGGTGATAAGAGAGACTTGAATTTATTCTAAACTTGAATTATATGAAGGTAAACACCTAGTGACTTCACTATTCCTTTTAGGTTCGAAACAAAGCAAGTACGTATTTGTGTTATAGCAATAGTACCCGGTTCCTATATCAAAAAACGAATCGTTTCATAGTTGAATTTGAACATATTTTTCATAAAATATGACTGCACGGAAGGTGGTTAAAGTGGTCCCCTTGCCACTGCTACAGCGACGAGTGTTGTGGGTTCAAATCCCACACGGGACAAAACTTTGTGTGATCCACAAATGGTTGTTCCGAGTCTGGGTGTTCTGGATTAAATGTTTGTAGGCGCAGATAACTAATAGCTATGAAGAGAAAACCTACATTTTAAAAATAGGTAGAATATATTTATAAATACTTAAATAAATAAGCAATAAAATAAATATTGTTTAATTTTGTTTAATGATTTACTTTTAACAGGCGTTTAATAACCTGAGCTGCATGTAACGAAATATTGTGATGGTTGCATAAAATGAAACATATATTTTTAATTATTATATTTTATAATTTTATGTTAAATCTCATGAACGATTTATTTATTGTATGCGCGTTGAACATAATACAATTAATATTTTGCAGACAATATATTCTAAAGATATTTGAAGTCTTTGACCATAATTGACAAGATGAACTCTCCATCCAGATCCTTCTTTGAAGTAGTTACGATTGGAATGGTAAAACGTTAGCAAAAGAATATAGGTATTTCTTTATTGTTAGGAATTGAACGTACAATATATATTATACTAGCTGTCCCGACAGATGTTGTCCTGTACAAAAGAGAAAAAAAAAAGAAGCATATTTAAGCCATCCTCGAATCCACTTGAACACACACAAAAAGTTTCATTCAAATCGGTCCAGCCGTTTAGGAGGAGTTCAGCACATACAGAAGAATTATATATATAAAGATTATCACATATTAAGATATAACGAATAATTTAAAAAACATTCGGTCTCATCTTTACACAAGTTATTCTCCAAATTGTAGCTCCTCAAATAGTGTTCATAATACTGGTACAAATAGTTAGTTATCACTCCGTGAATAAACATATCGTTAGAAAACTATTACGTTTGAAAATTTTCCATAAAGTATTCGACGACCAGCAATTGAACAGTTTATAAACAGATCTAACTGACTCTGAGACGCAGCGGTAATAAATGCGACTGTTATATAATCGGGTTCGATTCCCACTCGAGAAAAGTGTTGTTGAATTTTACTGGCAAGAAAGTAGCAGCATGAAGTCTGAATATGAACCCTGACTCCGGCAGTTGGTTTAGCCACTATGACATGGGATCATTAGGTTACCTAAAATAAGAATTAATACTCTTAAGAAAAGACTGATGCTGTATTGCTAGATGGTGTATGTGTCGTCTAGCAGTGCAACTTTCAGTCAGTATAAGTACAAAGTATATAAATTGTATGTAAAGTGTATCATATTTTATTTTGTTTTTAACTTTAAATATTGTTTGTTTCTTTTTTGAAACTATTGTGCGCTGAGCTATTTTTTAATGTATGTTAATAATTTGTACTAGAATTTAATATCTCGCTGTTAAACTTAACGTTTGTCGAGTATTATGTATATATAAGTTAGTTATAAGTTACTAAATTACCACGTATTGTACTTAAATAAAAAAAAACAACGGGTAGCACTCCGGGAGTGCCGGCAGAAGTGAAAACTTGAATATTAACGTTGTGCATTTTTGATATTTTGGAATAGTTAGGGAATAATTTTGCACGAATTGCTTTAATTATCAGTATAAAAGTACATCATTTATGTGGTAAAATACAATATCCATTGATTGCGCTATCGTACACAAACATGACAATTCTCCCTCCGTCTTACGAATTTTCGATCAAGTCACGTGTCCTGACGCTAGTCTAACATGCTTTACCCATCACAAAAAAGTGCACAACGCCGCTAAAGAAGTTTTCACTTCAAAAAACTGGTAAGACATCGTTGACGTCGGCGGCTTATCTAAAGCGTAAAGAAAGTTTAGGTTACTGCAATGAGTACAAAAGGTCTACAAAATATTACCTGAAGGAATATCTGCTGTATGCATACTTGCTTCGTGTTGCCCAATGCACAGCAGTAGGACGCTAACAGGTGCTTAAATTAACATCATATGACGTAATAATAATAAACCATCATTATATTCATGGTCTTGGGTGGAGTCCAATATAAGTTTTATAGCAATTGGACGTGTGCCACGCAAGTACCAAGTTAATCTCGCATTCGATTCATATCTGTGTCGAATTATGCATCTGATTTATTCATATGTGTGCGTATAATAAAACTCTTTCGTTTTATAGCGGCCTGTAAAATATAGGCCACAGTTGCAATGCGCCGTGGTAGCCGCCTTTATTGCAACAAATACTGTAATATAAAACCGATAAATTAACATAACATAAGATCACGCCTTTGTATCACCAAATAGATAGCCAGAGGTGTAGGGAACTAGCATTGCTCTATGTTTAAGCTCTACGTAATAGAAAATGAGTCTATAGCTGTTTACTAGTAACATTTGCAGACAACTTGCGTGCAAAAGACACAATGATACCTCGTCTCGACTAGGAATGCGAACCTGAGACCTCAGGAAAGTCAGTAAACCTGAGATAGAACACTGAGCCAACGATACGTCGAGTTAAATGAAAGGGATCTTAAAAAAATATGTTTCGTTTGGCTGAATAAGTTGTCGTAGTATAAATAAATACCTACTAATATTTGCCTAAGAGTGTGTTTCAAAGTCTTCAGTAGGAGCACGGAGTCTAGAAATACGTCTGGACATTCATTCATTCCGCTATTACGTAAAATCTCTACTACCAGTACAAGAGGATACAAGCATGTATCATAGGCTACCTAATAAACCTACATAGGTATAATAATTATGTAATATTAATAATATTCTATCACATACACGCAACACCATCTAGCCGAAACTAAGCAGAGCTTGTACTATGAGTACTAGACAATGTATAAACATACATAATATATATGCTTTTTTTTTTTGTAAATACGTACATATTATATATTGAAACACCCAAACCAAGACAAACATCCACGTTCATGCACACAAATAAAAAAATGTTTATTGACACAAAATACATTCAGCGGATACAATATGTTTAACACTGTACAAAATGTATTACACCAAAGATGCTGGAAACTGTGTTCCAAACTAGGCTAATGCCTGTATGTTGGAAACCAGTGTTCAGTCGTGGATTGAGACACAAAAATGGCTTAAGACGTGAATGTCACTGCAAAACAGTTTACATTATTTTATAAGGTATGTATCGTGTGGACGTGTGTGTATGTGTGTATGCGGGTGTAGTGTGAGTGTCAGTGCGTGTGTAAGTGTGTGTGGAGTATGTTTGTTTGTGTGTTGTGTACTTATCAGGGGAAAGTGTTTGACTTGTGCGGGAATCGAACCCGCGACCTTAGGCGTGGCAGTCGGTTACACTAACCACTACACCATCGAGGCCGTCATATTAATAGAACGCTGTTTATACTCTATAGTCCTAACAAATATTATAAATGCGAATGTGTGTGTGTGTTTATTTCTTACGCTTTCACGCCTTAACTACTCGACTAATCATCAAAAAATTTCGCATACACAATGTCAGAGTAACAGAAAAGGACATAGGTTACTTTTCAATCAGAAAAAAGTACTGTTACTCATCTAACCTAACCTACATTTACGCCAGCCAAGCCACGGACAAAATTAAGCTACTTATAAAAAAATGCCTATTAAAGAAAAACTAATAATATGTTGGCAACCAAGAATACGGCCTGTTTCCGCTTATAATATTATAGGCGGTCACCGAAGCCAGAGGGTGCTTGCAACACTCGGGATTCATGTGATGCTGACCCTAAAAATAAAGTTGATGCTCTGCCAACGCAAGTGTTTGAGATCACTGGCCCTGCTGACAACAAAGCTATCCGGAAAAAAAAAGAAAATTCGGTCCGATACATTCGTACATACTAGTTTTTGCTTGCGGCTTAGCCGACGTGATTCCTACATGAATTCAGACCAGAACAAATTATGTGTGTTAATCCAGGAGATGGTCTATCTGTGTAGAAAGTTTCATCCAAATCTGTTCAACAGTTTACGCGTGGTTTAGTAACAAACATCTAAACATATTAAGAAATATTAAATTGAAATTCACTACACAAGTTTCAGCCCGCAATTTTACACGTATCGGGCTTAGTATATATGTAAATGCACACTGGAATAAAAAATGTCTAAATTAATTCTGGAGATACTCTATCTGTATTCAAAGTTTCATTCAAAAGCCGATCAGCGGCTTACATGTGATTGACAAACACATATCCAATCTAACATATTCACAGGCTTTCACATTTTTAAATATTAGTATGATTATCATACCATACCAATTCTATTTAATTTCAACTATATTCTCATACAGAGGATCCCTCTAGAAAATTTCACATTTAATTTGCAGTGTCAGCATATACGTATGCTCACAGAACAAACTGCAAACACAGCAGTATACAACAATATACAGTGGCTGTATGAAATTCATATACATGTCAACGTTACACAGTACTGGGTACATTCTGTGTAGCTTGCATTCCATCAACAAACCCATTCCGTTGATGGTTGTGAAACAAACAACGTTATATATAGTTATACGGATTGCTTTGTTGTAGAATAACTATGTATTTGTTAAACTGATAACATAATGCTTTAAATGATGCCAGGTTGCTATATCAAAAAACGAGTTGTTTTACTATCGGACAATTCATTTTTGACACATCTTTACTAATATTATAAATTCAAAAGTAACTCTGTCTGTCTATCTGTCTGTCTGTCACCTTTTCACGGCTATACCATTCAACCGATTTAGATGAAATTTGGTACAGATATAGTTTAACACCTGGGGAAGGACATAACCTACTTTTTATTGATGTTGGTACCACGCGGGCGGAGCCGCGCGCAAAAGCTAGTATTCTATAAAATATAATAATATCAGCCCTGTAGTAAACTGTCCCATTGTTGGACACAGACCTCTTCTCAGTGTGAGAAGAGTTAGGCCATAGTCCACCACGCTAGCCCAGCGCAGGTTGGCAGACTTCTCATAATATATCTTCGAGAACATTATGGAGAACTCTCAGATATGCAGGTTTTCTCACGATGTTTCCTTTACCGTTCACGCGAGCGATAATTAACTATTTAACCCATTCAATGCGGCGGACGCCGATCGGCGTCTTATTTTTTCATACTCAGATACGGAGGACGCCGATCGGCGTCATGTATAGTTGTTTTATATTTTACCCAAATATAAAGATATTATATTAATAAAACAACAAATGTGTTTGGAATTTACTAATGAAATGCCTGATATGAGTAGTTTTAAGATATTTTGTTTTTTTTATTTCATCAAGTGCAGCTGACGCCGATCGGTGTTTACGTTAAATATGAGCCGATTCTGGCTAGTGAAAGCAAAATTTGTTGCCGAATTGAATGGGTTAACACGCATGTAACTTCGAAAAGTCAGAGACGCGCGCCTTGGGATCGAACTCGAGACCTCTGCGCGTCAGTCCAACGGTCTCCAACTAGGCTATCGCTGCTATTATTATATTCTATGAAAAATATGTCAAACTAGCTTTGGAGCGCGGCTCCGCCCGCGTAGTACCTACATCAATAAAAAGTAGCCTATATCCTTTCCCAGGTTTTAAACTATATCTGTATCAAATTTCATCTAAATCGGTTGAGTGGTTTAGTCGTGAAAGGTAACAGACAGACAGATAGACAGAGTTACTTTCGAATTTATAATATTAGTAAGGAAGTAAGGATTTAATATGTTAAATTTAATTGTCCGTATATAAAACAACTCGTTTCTTGATATAGAAGCAAGGCTTAAGTGTCTTCTCGCTATTATAATGTTGAGGATTCAATTCGTATAAGATACTATTTTTTTTTTTAATCAGGGACGATTGTTCTGAATCTACATATAATGATTACTTAAAACTTTGAAAAGTTGCGGTGACCTCTTAATGTAAAAGCCAATCTTTTTACCTGAACCGCCCTTTTACTACAATTTAAACATCAACAAAACATAAAGTAAACATCAACATCGAGTCCAGTAACGAAAATTAATAACTTCAATACTAGACTAAACAAAAACTAACTCTGTGCTATTTGTTCAAATAACACGTTATTTTGCTTTTATATAAATGATATTCAGAAAGCTTTCCTAAACTAAACACTTTAATTTAACAATACAAACACCGGCGTCTATGCAAAGTTTCATACGTCTGAATTGATTTTAAAATATTTTCCTATCTACTCCAGACATCTCTTCGAATGTCTTTTCAAACCCAGTCAATTAGACACAATAGGTAATATTGGCTCTTTGAAATATGTGGAAACGTATTTAAATTTGGAAGGTCCATATTTTTCGTATACGTTAAATTATCTATACTAATATTATAAAATGAAAAGAATTTATTGTTTGTTTGTTTGTTTGTAATAATTTGGCTCTAAAACTATCAGACAGATTTTAAAAATGATTTCACCATTAGAAAGCTATATTATCACCAAGTAACATCTAAAAGGTTTATTTTATTTAAAAAGGTACTGTTACATCTTACCTAACTTTTACGCGAGCGAAGCCGCGAGCAAAGGCTAGGTCTATAATAAAGTAACACCAGACCAGTATTTTGTCGAAAACTTTTTGCTTGGCCTAATATCACTGACACGATATGCAGTGGTGTATTAGATCCAAATTTTGCTCCTATATAAAGGGCGAAAACTAGCCGAAATAATATAATTGACTCATTTTTATTTCAGTGTCTAACAAGTCTAACATAAATCTAAGACAATTGTCATCCTTCCTTAGCCTAACTAATAATATAATTAATACGAAAGTAAGTTTTGATTGTTTGTTTGTTACGCTTTCACGGCTTACCTTCTTATCCGATCATCATGAAATTTCGCATACACTTTATCAGGGGTACAGAAAAGGACATAGGGTACATTTAATCCAGAATAATACTGTTCTTAATCTAAAACATAACCTACATTTACACGAACGAAGCCGTGGGCACAATGTTGTAATAATATATCGAGCATATTTGTGTTGTAATTGCAAATTTTCTGGCTGAGAAACCCAATAAAACTATGTCCAACTTAAAAATTAAACGTGGAACCTCATTCTGACTTTGTAAATTAACGAAGCGATCGATTGGGCGTGACTAGCAGTAGTCAAGTTTGTTTAAGTTAGTGGGTGAATTAATCAACGTATAAATGGATAGTGCCTACATCGACGATCCGTGTAACTAGTTGATTGGTCTCACAACTTTCCGACTTTACATACGCACATGTTATGAAGCCTCGCACTAATAATACATCGACCCGCACACACAAAGTCAAACCTAATAAAACCTTTATTTATAATCATATAATCTATTAAAACCAAGTAAATTGAAAACGTTTCTTTTAACTTATAGCCACTTAAAAGCAGTCTAGTGCGAGCGGAGCTTGCGATAACTTGAAATTAAATCGCTTTGTTTATACCCTTCTTCAAGTCTTTAAAATACGGCCTTTCAAATAAGTATTTTATAGAGAAGTTTTTATTCATGGTCGTTAGTTTTTGCAGATGTTTAGATGATCTATTTTTTTAGATTGTCGCCTGTCATCAACATAGGTGTCTTTGCAACCATGCATTGCCGCAGTTACGCAGAAATAAAAAGAGGAATATTAACCTTTGGCCTGCAGTGAGACGAAAATGTGGCTCAATTGCGCAATGTTTTAAGTGGTAAGCTCACAACTATGCCGCGCCAAGGATTCCATTCCCAGACGGTACAAAAAATTGTGTGATTCATATTTTTTTATTTCGAGTCTGGGTGCTCTTTGTGTACGTTGTTTGTATGTTTGTAAAGTCGCCCGCATCACAAACTATTCTTAGTGCTGTCATTTTCTTTCATTAACAAAAACATAATAATATACATACATACATACATAGATTCACGCCTGTTTCCCAGAGGGGTAGGCAGAGACTACGGATTTCCATTTGCTACGATCCTGACACACTTCTCTGGCTTCATTCACTTTCATCACATTCCTCATACACGCCCGTCGGTTCAAGGAGCTCTTAACCTGGCCTTTGTCCAGGACGCCTCCGATCTGGTCGAGAAACGTTCGCCTAGGTTTTCCTCTTGCGACTGTTCCATTCACACTAGCCTTATAAACTTTCTTAGTTCGTCCATTCTTTCTACATGTCCAAACCAGCTTAACATACCCTTTTCTATTCTTGTAACTATATCCACTTTCATGCCGCATCTCTCTCTAATCACACTATTTCTTATTCTATCTTTCAGAGTCACACCACATATGCTTCTCAACGCTCTCATTTCTACAGCATTTATTCTGCTCTCATGCTTCTTTTGCCATACCCAACTTTCACTTCCATACATAAGTGTGGGCACTAATAGTACACATAATAATATAAGCAGTGATATATTGAAAATTTGATTAAAATATACATCCATATGGAGTTACATACAAAAGTATATAAATGTTCTTTGCAAAAATACAACTCACACCTAAAGTTAACGATTGTGTAGTAATAAGATCAAAATATTGAAGTTCTCATATAAAGTTGCGTAACGCTGTGAAACTCAAGCCATAATTAAAACCTATTTCAAGTATAATTATTAACGAATAATGAGGTGGCTAACCAAGCTGTTCGGTGTGATTGCTATCAATTCTCTGCACTTGACAGTTTTCTACTGACGTCACAATTAACGTTAATACCTACACAAAGCTTTTATTGTTTATTAGCAATATATACAATATTTGTAATACCTCATTGCGGTAGTGAATAAACGCGGTATTGGAAACCACCAATATTCTGTGGGTTAACCCTATCGAAACTCGAGTATCGTAGGTATATTCATGCCTGAGTCAAAAAATGGGTAGTTTACAGATTTGGTATTGTGCAAAATGTTTCGGGTTCAATTCCAGCGTCATGCAAATGTTTTTGGGTTTTTTGTAAATATTTTTTTGAGTAGCAGCACGGCGTTTGGACATGTACGCGATTGTTGAAATACGTTCGGTCTCTATTACGTGGGAGCTAAAATCGGAGATAGTAAAATGTGTGCCCCTATGTGTACCTCTGCCTACCCCTATGGGAACAGAAACGTGGCGCTATGTATGTATATTCAATTTCTCTCTTTATAAAGTACTAGCTTTTGCCCGCGGCTTCGCTCGCATTAATTTAGAATTTGACAATAAATTCGGGTTGTACTCTGCTTGTAATAATATAATTCAATCATGATTCGAAAGAAACGTGGCGCCATCTATTATCATAAGAACGTTTTTGTTGTTTTCCTCGAGAACAGTAATTTTTTTCGGGATGAAAGGTAGCCTATGTCCGTTTCTGTACACCTGACAACGTATATGCAAAATTTCAGGATGATCGGTTCAGTGGTTTAGGCGTGAAAAGGTAACAAACAAACAAACAAACAAACTCATTTTCGCTTCTATAATATAAGTTAGGATTAGGATGTGAGCATATTTTCCATCATTACGCACATTTTTATTTTATTGACCAATCAAAATTAAACCCTTTTACAATAACAAATACCTAATAAATATCGTTCAAGATAATTTTGTCTTATATGCATTAAACTTTGACTTTCATAGCATCAATCTTGCCCGTATCTTTGAAATCAATCTCATATTTCGCCAGGTATGTTAAAATTCCATAAAATACAGATTGAATCAATTGCCGTTAACTATACAGTTACAGACTCTATTCTACTAAGTAATTACTTTTAGATAATAGCAATAATATAAATTTTCTCGTAACGGAACCTCGCGATTAGGGATAAGCGTCTGCTTGCAGTAATTCTTGAGATTAGCGCGTTCAACCAACCAAACAAACAAACTCTTTAGCTTTATAATATTAGTATAGATTATTTGCTATAC
Organism: Catocala sponsa; assembly: GCA_963564715.1. Classification (NCBI taxonomy): domain Eukaryota; kingdom Metazoa; phylum Arthropoda; class Insecta; order Lepidoptera; family Erebidae; genus Catocala; species Catocala sponsa. Next base: position 21,775,296 of record OY751334.1, on the reverse strand, counting down.
ATTCCATTCTTATAACATAGTCCATTTAATCAACTAGCCTTATTTACTATATACCTACAAACATAAATATGTTTATTGTTACTTGATATAATAACTTTAAATTGGTACTGATTGTTGGCAGCTCACTCTGTGCAGCATTGTGCAGCGCTAACGCGACGCGAAGCTATGCTACGCGTCACTCACACCGCACAAACTTAATTAAAATCCGCACAAATAGTTAGCACGCGACGTACCGCCTGTTTCAAGACGCACCGCAATATATAAACGATGGCGGTTTTATTCATTAGTGTTTGGTTGAAATTATGAACGACTAGCTTTTGCTCGCGGCTTCGTTAGGTTAATGTAGTCTATGTTACTCGGTGATAATATAGCTTTCTAATGGTAAAAGAATTAAATTAATAATCAGTTGAATTGTTTTTGAGTTAAACCTTTCCAACAAACAAACAAAAAATCAAAACTTTCCTTTTATAATGTTAATATAAATAAGAGCACGTTTACAACTCCACGAATTGTATTCAAGGTAAAATGTTAACACGCGTTTGAGTAGAATTTGTAAAAGAGCGTTGCACTCGTCATCTGGATCTATATAAGACCGCGAATGCCGTAAATTATAGTTAAATTTCATGCGCTTAAAATAGATGTAGCTATGGGTTACTATTCGCTCTTTACAGTTTTATTATAAACACAACTGCCACACTATTATTATTATTACAAACATTCAAACAATTGACACAAAGAAGATACAATCTTGGCATAACTATTCGTGGATCACAAAATTTTTTCGCCCGTGAGGCGATCGAATCTACAACAATCGGGTCAGTAGCACTGGCGATCATTTTAACTACTACATTGTTCGTGTAGTGCAGAGGTTCCCAGACTTTTTTGCTCATATCTTTCATTGCTTTCAAAATTTAGCTGGTTCCGGTGGACCCCCTGCAGCTACATTTCTACCATATTCCTTGGCATTCATATTTATATTGGTGAAGACAAGTTCATGCAATTACATTTTTTTATGAAATCTCTACGTTCTGACCTTTCTTTTTTAAATTCTCGGGACTGAACCTACGGTAGGCGGGCTGCCTTTTAATTTTTTTATAAATCAAGTATTTGTATTTTTTAGTCACGCCAACGTAGACCCCCGTCGATTCTCCCGTGGATCCCTGGGGTCCACCTGGACCACTTTGGGAACTAAGGGTGTAGTGGAACATTACAGATAATAACAATAGTACAAACTTTGAACAATATGGCATAAGATACTGCTTATGTTCGCGTGCAATCGACAGACCGCAGGTCGAGTAAAGTGTTACAAGCGTTTTTCTGATATGGTACCTATTCTCACTAGCAGGACAGAGCTAGATGTACCAGGTAGATGTTCAGAAACATGCACGTATTATGTATTGACCTTTAAAACATAATTGGTGAAGTGTGAGTGTCGCACAGGCTTGCCTCTATGTTCTATGTTCTAGCAATATATACTAATACTAGATGTTCCCGCGGTTTCACCCGCGTTTATCGTTATTGCGCCGCCCCCGTGGGTCGTAGCGTGATGTTATATAGCCTATAGCCTTCCTCGATAAATAGGCTATCTAACACTAAAAGAATTTTTCAAATCGAACCAGTAGTAATCACGCAGAATAAACCAGGAGAAACATCGTTTGTACTATGTCTGTAATGGGTAATTATTTTGCTGCAATGTTATTTTAAAACTGCGATATCTCCTAAGATATTCATTGAAATCGAATGATGTAAAGGGCAATTTTATTTTAAATTAAATACTTGTGATGAATAACGTATTTATTTGGATAAGGATTAATATCATGTTTATAATAATACCTTCGCAAATAATGCATTATTTTAGAACAAATTTGGTTAGCATAAAAATGGTTATAGTGAGCCAACCTTAAAAGATAGACGTATGCGGTCACGGACTTTTTTTTAGAACTTTTAAAGGGTAATAATTCTGTGATACATGATTTTTGCGAAACTTTAACTGTTTACGCAGCGCACGCAGCGGAAGCTCTCAAAAGGAAAAAATACCCTCCGATTTTGAAACATTCTTCATTGGTGCTCAGCTCGTATTGATCTTAGCGTGATGATATATAGCCTATAGCCTTCCTCGATAAATGGGCTATCTAACACACTGAAAGAATTTTTCAAATCGGACCAGTAGTTCCTGAGATTAGCGCGTTCAAGCAAACAAACAAACAAACTCTTCAGCTTTATAATATTAGTATAGATTATAAAGAGGAAAGACTTGATCTTTTGTTTGTAAGAATTTAACTCAAAAACTACTAAACCGATTTTAAAAATTCTTTCACCATTAGGAAGCTACATATTATGTACTCGTATATATTATCACCGAGTAACATAGGCTATATTTTATTTAAAAAAAGTACTATTTCTAATCTAACCTTACCTACTTTTACGCGAGCGAAGCCGCGGGTAAAAGCTAGTCGTATATATAACTAAATCCTACTTCTCGATGTTTGAACACAAGGTAAGCCTATAATCCATAATCTCGTTAATGAAAAAAAAAACGGTCTTTCAACCATTTTGTTAGGTAACTGATATAATGCAATATTTCCATTCGATTGATTACATCGGTTCAGTATTTATATAAAAATTAGAGAAATCCATCGAACTTACAAAAGCTTGACGGCTTTGAGGATATATTTTCACTAGGGGTTAATATAATTTAATGACTTCTGGCTTCTGAGCCAATATAATGATTCCATTCTATGAATGAAACATGTTGACTATCTCTCAATTTAATTAGTAAATCGTAACTATACAAGTATATTTACAGAATAACAGATCACAACTGTAACTAGTAAATAATGTCATAAATAAGTAAACCAAATATAAATTATCCTGAGGTTACAAACATATTGATAGATAAAATAAATATAAATATTTAAAAATAAATTTTAAATATTTATATTTATTTTATCTTTTCTTTAAATATTTAGTAGTATAAATATTTGTGTTTTTGTAATTATGTTACCTTTTTAATACGTTTGTAAATATATATTAGGTCAATTCGTTTTAAAATTAATAATGTAAATATTTGTGTCAATAGTTACCAATTATATAGTAATGTACTGTATTACAACATGAAATTAAATGATAAAATTGATAGATTATAATTATTAACTAACACAAAAACAGTATGCATTTCAAACCTATTTGTACATTCAATTCTGATATATAATAAAAATCTATTTGATTTGTAGTACTAACAAAATGCATTCGTTGTACGCTTTTGAATCGAACCGTGTCCGCTGAACTATCGTTTGGTAAGTTGCCGAAGCCACTTGACTCGCTCTTACGATTTGCATAAGTTTTAATCAAAGAAGTCGTCGCCTCGTCTCGCTGCCGTCCTGGTACGCGGTGGGGTGCTGCCGCGGCGCGGCAATGCGGACTGCGGACACTCATCCACTCGACACACTTCACAAACTCATCTTTTAATTCCTCCCCGTCCGAGTAAACGGACTAGATGAGGGCCCTTTTAACGAGCTCCTTGCCTCTCCTGCACGCCTAGTACACAGACCTAGTTAACGTACACAGGACCGCCGTGTTACTTACCTACATAGGTATGACCCGCAAAAACGAGAGACCAGCGCAATTACTTTAACATGTGTCCACACTATTTTTGTACTCATTAGACTTTGTGATTACTGTACACGCTCGTACCTGTATTTCTGGACAATTAACGCTAAAATACATACCTAACAAAGTGTGAAAATGCTGTAGAACATTTTACTTATTTTCCATCTAACGCAAAGGCTTGCGAATGATATTAACGATTCTAAACTCGTAGTTGGACCCATTTATATTAACAATCTTCGTATTTGCTTAATCAATAGTGACGCAACTGTACGCTCGTAAAGATCAACGACTAATAGTATTTGACTAAACATTCAGTAGTTTATTGAAATCAGTATGCGTGGAGCATTGTCATACAGCAGTGATCGTCAACTCACATGTACACTTCATACAAGTGGAATTGCATTATGTGCTGTCGGCCGGCACTCGACGTTAGCTCGACGCGCATCGATGCGACCGCGTGTCACCTACTTTCATGTACACACAAACAAACGACGGTTTATTAAAACGCGCACTCGACCAACAACAAAGTCCATCGTACCGCGTGAGCCAACATAAAGACAACTCATTTCAATCCTTTTTAACTAAGAAAAGCTACATCAGAGTTCAGAGAGTTATTAAACAAAACCGCGAAACAAATTTTGCCTCATTTTCGTTCTATTAAGGTCTCCGGGAAAAAGTTTTTATTAAGCTTATTTGTCAAGGTGTAGTTAGTTAGTTGAAAAGGAGATGAGCAGATTGAGGAAACTGTAGAGCTTTAGTAGCTGAGGCAGCGATATCTCGCTATTGAAGTAAAGCTTAGTGGACACTCAGGTGCTTCAAGATGATATTGCGTCGTGCTGCACTAGGCCGATAACTGTGTTATGGGCCGTACCGTATCGTATATAAACCATCAATGAAACAAACATACTACACATACTCAGATGACTTTTATTTCTGGCCGCTTTATAAAATTTTATTGACTACACGTTTGCAGTATTGGTTTTAGGGACTTACAAGACAACTATCAATACTCGACTGGGTTAAAAATATGTTTCGGTATGAAGTACGCAGACATTACATTTTACCAGCTATCATTTCAAGTCCAGACTATCTACGTGATGCTACTAAGAATTCTAATAGCAGTAATAAGTATAGTAACTGAAACTGGCCATTCCATGCATATGTTAGGTAGACAAGGGTTAGTGGGATTAAACCTTGCGTGGACGTTTATATGTCGTGAATGTTAAAATATATATTTATACATATTATACACAGCTACATGGCTAAAAATAATTTCTGTGACGAGGCCGACTTTAGACATTTCTTCTTTTTTAAAAGACTACACCCGTACTAGGAATTTTTATTTATTTATTTATTTAATAAAGGTACACCAACAGCTTCTGTATATAAATTATAAAATAAAGTTGTAATAAGTAATAGGCTTATACAGTTGCCAATAACAGGTGAACCAACATTCACCAAAATAAGTGATAACTTAAGCTAAAAACTAAAAACAAATTTACTAGATATTAATGTAGGTACTAGATATTAAGTGGAAAAAAAATTATAAATATATCTATTATATAAAATTAAACAAACATGAGATCAAAAATTAGACTAATAATTCTATAGACAAGAGGTTGTAAAACTATGTAATTAATCCTTCGGAGCTTTGTGATTTAGTATATGGGTTTTAAAGATATTTATAGAGTTATGGTATATGTCAACATCTGGATTTGATTTTACATAAGAATTCGTCTCTTTACTGAGCCTATTGAGAGGTGAGTTTTCTCTTATATTTGTGTTGGAAACTTTAGTGTGGAATAAATGGGTAATGGGATATCTGGGTATTTTATATGGGACTTTTATTCCAATTTGTTCAATTAATTTATTACAGTCCAATTTATTGTTAACTAATTTGTAAAAGAACATGAGATCTTGTACCAGTCGACGGTCGCGCAGAGTTATCATTTTGTAGCATTGGATACGATGTTCGTATGGCCACCGGGGAGATACATCACCGAAGGTATATGCTAGGTGTTTTGTAAAGGCCCGTTGAATGATTTTGGAATAATTGCTGTGTCGCGGCGAACTTTATAAACATTCAAACAATGGACACAAATAATATCTGGATATTCTTTGTGTCCCACAACGATTGTTTGTTGTATTTCAATGTTGTGGCTTCTTATTCCACACGGGATAAAAAGAGTGATCCATAAATGGCTGTTCCATTTGTGGATCGGAGTCGAACCCACAACACTCAGCGCAGAGGCAGTGGCGAGGCGACCAGTTAAACCACTTCGCCAACCGTGAAGTCTACATTAAATTACATAATCTCACGCCGCCCACATTTTCTAAACTATAGTTTTAGAACTCACATAAAAGGGACCGAGCCTATTGTCGTTTACTCGGCACAATAATTCTAGACTGCTACCAACATTTTTTTACCCAAATCCTAAAATAACATATTGCACGACCTGCCTGGTCGGGCAATAGGTTGTTATTAAATCCGAGACCGGACATTAACACCGGCCATGTTTTAGTTTTTAATCTACTTGTAAATGTATGTATGTTCACATACTGTATACTATACGGCACGTCCGTGATGTGCTCCCGGCGCGATTGTTGTTACAATTTATTCACATTGTACATTTAATTAGATTTTAATCCGGATAATGTTCTATTTATTACACACAGACATGACCTGATAATCATATGCTAGCTGCTACTTTGCTTGATTGTTCATTTATTTATTTTAATTAAAGTATCACATGAGGCATAAGGATAATCCTTATGTCGCAGGCAATTTTCAAAACGTTGATATTATGAACCAACGGGAGTAATATCTAAAGAATCAACTTTGGAGTGTTAAAAGAGACAGATTTGAAATAGTTTTCCAAATAGAATCTGTGGAGCACACAAATATTTGTCCCACAAGTAGATAAAACTAACCACAATGGTTTGGTTGGATTTTACCTGCATTAAAAATCTAAAGACATGTGATTATATGAGCAGTCGTGGCACAGTAGGGGCAGCTGCCTCATGGACGATCGAGAGGTCGTGGTTTAGAATTCTACCCATTACACCGATGTACAGACATGAGGCTCATGTTTAGCGAAAGTATATAATAAGGATACTAGTAGTTTTTAACCTAAATTAGTAGTAGGGACTGTAGTATCGCCGCCTACAATGTCGCCTGTGACGTCAAATTCTACGACTCGTGACAAGGTTGTGAGACAAATCCTAACAATTATTATAAATAGTTGAGCATGTGAGTTTGTTTGTTACGCGCTCACGCTCTGACTACTCGACCGATCATCATGCAATTTAGCATTCACGTCTTCAGAGTTACAGAAAATGATTTAGGGTGGGTACCTTTCAACCAGAACAAATAACCGTTTCTGAGCGATAGAAAATTGTTATAACCTACATTGCCGCGAGCGGAGCCGCGAGCAAAATCTAGTATTCTATATGGATGGACCCTAATGTTTAACCTGTACGTTTTTGTGCCTGGCCAAATAAAATATTTATTTTAACTAATATTATAAATGCGATTGTGAACATGTTTATTACGCTTTAATTACTCGACCGATCATCATGAAATTTGCATACATGTTGTCAGGGATACAGAAAAGGACACAGGGTAGCTTTCATCCAGAAAAAAGTACTGTTCTCGAGGGATAAGTGTTTATTAACAAAATCTAAATTAATGCGAGCGAAGTAATAAATAAAATTATCCTTATCTTTATCCTTAATTTCTTTATAAAGACATCTCCTTCTCTAGTTGTAATTCCTGTATTAATTTACGGTATAACTAAATCATCGTGACTGCCATGTGATGCATACTTGCGTCTTCCTAAACACATGCGTGGCAGCTACATCAATTTTGATTTTGACAAAGCTATGCTGTTATCGATTCGACACATTCATAAACCGCTTGTAAAGTTTACGAGAGACGAAATCGCGGTACACAACAGCTCCTCAACGCGTAGCACCTGCTCTTTGTGATAAACATTACTCTCATGTCTAATCAAATATTTTTACGTGCCGTACAAAGTCGTTGGAAGCTGTGTCGTAAATGAAAACCGATATTGTTTACGAAAGAAGTTTGTTGTCGCAGTAAAATATTACAGTATTCTGCTAGGATGGTTTTCTTAGAAAGCTCAAGTGTACAAAGTTCTATAAACAATTCTAGGAAGACACCGGCTTCTGTGTGACTACTTTCTACTTTTTTTATTTATTTTGATACAAATGAATGATGTCAATAAAGATCTTTGACTAGCTTTTGCTCGCGGCTTCCCTCACTTTTTCCTGGGTGAAAGTGTATGCGAAATTTCATGATGACTGGTCGAGTAGTTAGGTTACGTTACACATTAAAAATGCAGCGAGTTGGCACGCCGTGGGCATTTGGTTGGTAGGCCCGAAGTCTTAGGAGAGCCCAACATAACACTCTCGCCTCCACTTGTGGCCAGGGGGTATGCATAAGGAGCATTTCCCCACGAAAAAATAAACAAAAGGTTACACATTCAACGAATTCACATCTATAATATTAGTTAGGATTATAAATACTTAAACTTTTGATTATAAGAAAACCATCTTAGTATGATACTATTTACAAGCTTTTATACTTAAATAAAAGCGTGTTACATTGTGATTGCAAAAGAAAAATAATGAAGGAGTAATTATGCTAAATGTTCTTTAACGTTTCATCACAATGTAACACGCTGTTATTTATAAAAAAATGTGTATGTGATAAAACCGCAAAGATTTAATACAAGGTGTAAAGTTTTAAGGTTTAATAAAAATGTGTAATAGGTATGTACCTACTTACGATATGGGATTATTGTGACGTAGACGAATATGGTTAATTATCGTTAAAGGTTGCAATGTAGGTACCTATACAATGATATTTTTCTTATCAGGTTTAAATTATAATTTTAAATTCTTACTTCTTTTTAACAAGAACGTAATAAAAACTTGTTTTCAAAGTTCTTTTTACTTTTAATTTTATTATTAACATATAACGCAAGTAAAGTCACAGTAGAAAAGTAGTAAATAATGGTTACGATGTTGTTTGGTACAATAAAAGCAATTGTCGCTGAAACCTATTTCTGTCGACGCTTGTTTGGAAGTCAATATAATTTGTTCCCCGGTATGTATTTTTGTTCAAAACCGATTGTATTCGTTTTCACCGCAATCATTCGCGCGCAAGTTGATCAAAACATTGCTTTTCTTATAAATTAAAAAAAAATTACATATCGCTCTAGGAATTATCCATGTGTCCCGTGGGCTTTACAAACATTCAAACAACGGATACAAAGAACACCCAGACTCAGAACACCATTTGTGAATTACACAAAGTTTTGCACCGTGTGGAGTCGAACCCACAACACTCGGCGCGGTGGCAGTGGCGAAGTAACCTTATAAACCACTACGCCATCCGTGCAGATTACTATCACTGGATAGTAAGCAGGATCGTTGTCAGTTGTTGGTAGTGCATGCAGACGTCTCACGTACGACTCACGAACGACTGCAGTACTCACTTTAGTGTGACGAGAATAAGAGGTGCGCCTCTTATTCTTGTTACTCATACTGCTACTAAAAAATTCCTAACAGATAACCCTAAAGACATTTTGCCCGACCGGCGATTTGAATTCAGTCTCACAAACGCACGTCATCATATTATTATTATAACCGCGAACGCATACCGCGGTACCGGTACCTACGTAGCAGTCTTGTTAATATCATAAACTTTCTTCTTCTCTTTATACTATATTAAATAGGTACGTATAACTCTTTCTTTGTCATATTAACAATCAACTTTGAGTATGTACTAACCCTTCAACTTACGCATCAACTATCACAAAAATTTGGATTCGTTTGTCAAACAAAAAGCCTTTTTATCTCACTGCGTAGCACGTCTCAATCGTTTCACCTTTGACTTTCATCGACATTCAACATTATTTAATATTCAATAAAACGTTAGGCATTTAATAAAACGCATGTTGCATAAAAATTCGAAAATTAATTTGCGGAATCGTGTGAAAATATGCGTGAACGGCCCTCAGCTATTAGTGCCGCACAAAACTGATGAGTTTTTTAATTCGCATTCATTGCACGAATAGTACTACTTTCGAACACACAGCCATAAAAATTACGCAACATCACATACATATGTACATAGTATCTTGCATATGTCCCCAATAGGGTAGATAGAGACGAATTTTACCCACATTTTGCAAACTATGCTTTTAGATACCACGTAATAAGGGGCGAACCTATTCCCAAACGGAGCCCAGTTCCGGAATCCGTGCTGCTACTAAAATTTACAGAATAATCCTATAGCACATTGCCATCAACGATTATTCCCTAGACCTCATGTATAGCCGTCGTATTCCTTTAATTGGCAGACATGCTATTCTAATCAAACGAATCTTTATTTGTTTTGTCATTATTTGGTAACCAAAGAAATGAGCATGCTCGCCCGGTAAAGGCTTAAGAATAATTAGCACTTCTTCTTCGTTTTTCCCAGTAAGCACAAGTTCCCGAGGCTCACACACCTACAAGAAACAATCCATTCCTTTCAATCTTACTTTAATACCTTTACCTAAAGACACAACTGATGGTTTTATTCATTTAAGTGGTCTTTTTGGGGGAAATCGACTTACTTGAAAATATATATAGCCTACACGGCGATGTATTTATGAGAAGTTCGTTTGATTCAGCCAGTCTCATCACATATTTAATGTACCCTAGTAGGTTATTCTTAATTTGCTGCCATCTGCACTTCATTTATTCTATTTTCAAAGGTAACTATTGGAAAATAGCTAAGTAAACCCAAGGCTATCTAAATTTAATTTCGTGAATTAAACCTTACATCATCGCCTTATAACTCATGAATTAGTATCCCTTTATTACAATTTCATAGTTTTTGTAATAGTTATTAACGCTATGAAAAATAGCATTAACTATTATGGTTATTTTCACAAGGCCAACGAGGTAACACGATCATTATCATATTTCAAGTCATTAAATAACTCAAATTGTTTTGCTTTCGGGAGAAAAACAAAATAATAAAATGTAATGTTAATTGCTAATTATGACTTATAAATTATAGAGTCGGTTGTCAACAATAGTATCAAGAGTTAATTTATCTATACTTATATTATAAATGCGAAGATAACTTTGTCTATCTGTTATTTGGCATGGAGATAGCCTAAAAGCTATCATTAGGTAGTTAAATTAATTAGTTGCTGGACATACATGTATTACATCTTATTATAAACAAAAGTGACTTATCTACTTTTCATCAGTATTATTTAGAACTCACGTAATTAGGAATAATTTTGGTGTCATCTCAATCCAATATTTCCATACCATATCCAATGTATCCGACCCTAATATTGTATCTACGACATCACAGATGTCAGCAAAATTTTGAGCAATGTGGCAGTCCATTAAAATTTATTTTAGTGTAGCCACAAACAAAATCAGTGTCAGACTATTTCAAAAACGCGCAAGCCTCTGACCTACTTTAACGACCTAAATAGTAGTGGGTATATTGTAAAACTACTGGCTTTTCACAAAGTCAGTAAAAGAGTTTACACACGACGCAAGTTATAGCTGGCGCAGAGTTCCATGCGCATGCTACTCACGGGAGTTACATGCGCAAGATAATCACTCTGGCTACATGCGCAAGTTACTCACGCGGGATACTTGCGCAAGCTACTCACACGGGCTAAATGAACAGTCAAGTCATACCGGCTACGTATGCTAGCTACTTACGAGGGCTTCATGCGCAAGATACTCATGCGGGCTACATGCACAAGCTACTTACAGGCTATATGCGTGCGTTATTCATACAGGGCACTTATGCGGATAGACTGCATCAATCGTTAAGATATTGCATATACCCAAGCATGGGCCTCATGCTACCTGCGTTATGGTACAAGATATATTAAAGTATGACAGGTAGCCGTATTCATGTTACTTATAGCTACAAATATAATTTATTTCATATATATTTAATGTATTCGGTGTTTACATTTCAGTAACTTCAGCAGAACACAGACGTAATTACGAAATATTACTTCTTGAGAAAATAAATACAAATTGTGGTCTCAAGTAGGTAAATACGAAAAGTTACAATATTAACTTTAGGTATACCAAGAATAAACATTCTAGATATTCTAATCGTTCGAATTTTCTTTCAAATATATTGAAATTGAAATACTCTTATAAATTGTTTGCGTATTCTTTTTGTTTTAGCTTCATTTTTGGTTACGCGTTGGTTCTTATATTTACACGAAAAGCCGAGGCTGACAAAAATTGAGAATATTTAGTTGTATGACTACCCTTTTAGAAATATACAGCCGTGGTTATAATTGTTATTTTGTTCACATGTGTATCAGCGTTAATTTTTTTACGTTTTAGATTTTGTCCAGTTTGCTGAGGCTCATCTTTATATATATGTATATATATATATATATATATATATATATATATATATATATATATATATATATATATATATATATATATATATATATATATATGTATATATATATAAATATAAATCTTCTGTGCGTGTGTTTGTAATTAAACTCCTCCTAAACGGCTGGACCGATTTTGATGAAATTAATTTTTTGTGTGTGTTCGAATGGATTCGAGAATACTTTAGATTTGTTTATTTTATTTTATTTTTTTCGTGTGTTCAGGAAACCTTCTGTCGGGACAGCTAGTAATCTATATATTAATACGTGAAGCAAAAACTTTATACTCTTATACTTTTTTTTTAGGAGTATGAAATTTGGCACAGTTCAAGTTTATATGGAGAAGGAGGGACGAATCCTAATATTTTTATAAAATATGCATTAGAAATACATTAAATTAATGAAAAACGCTACACGCACACAACCTTGCATTTGACACACGCAGGCGAATCGCGTTCGTGGTATTGACATTGTTCGTCTATAGATAATGTTAAATGCTAGATTAAAAAATACTTCTACGTGAGGTGGAATAAAGACTTAAATAATTAAATTTAAATATATAATTCGTGTCGGGCATTAACGCGATCATGCATAATGTTTACCTTTTGATGCTTGACGTTTCGACCAGCAGTGGCCACAAGCTGGTTGAGTCATTATGTATGGATTGCGTTAATACTCATTACGAATTATATATATCATGTAATGCGAAAGTTTTAAAGTTATAATTAAACATTTTTAAATTTTTCGTTGAAAATAATAATATAATATTAGACAACGGGTCTAAATCGGTTTGAGTATAAAACAATTAACTACTTTAAATTTGGATTCATCGCCAAGAATTAGAACAAGTCACCTGAGATGACTTGGCTGTTCGCCGAATCCATAAAGATAATACTTTAAAAAACGTCTCTTCCAATCGGTATGATATAGTACCTGGGGATATCCCCAGGTACTTCGGTTGAATTGAAAAATGGACAAAATAAATTGTTTTTTTTGGTCGTTGTTTTACAGTCATGTTCGAACCTGAGAGAACTCGAAACAACGAACCGTGAACTGCACTAATTTGAGTCTTGCACTAAAATTGAAAGGTCAACACTCCACCTAAGGACCAATTAAACCACTGCACTATCTGTCCTGTCAATTTCAATGTATATAAAAGTTTATTCGGTAGTGCAAACAAAATGTCAGAACGAGTACTGCACAGTTGAAATGAATGAACATGGCTGTAGAACGTGTTGAACGCGACCTGTACGTGTCACAAAAATGGAACAAAATCAGGCCCAATCTGGAACTACATGAAATAGGTAAGTAAAGTTGCATTGCACTGACATCACTTTGTCTTTCCCGCGTAGCACTGCGTAGAGCTACGTGTTACCTCGTAGCTTTATTCGTAGCATATAAAATACGTAGCAAACACGTATGCTAATAATATTCTGTAAACTCTAAGTCAACTGACCGCAACTTACTATTATGATGTATCGTTAATAGTATGTATAGTATGTATGGTTTTTACGTTATTTTTAATAGTTAAGGTTTGGTTTATACTTTACTAGCTTTTTCCCGCGGCTTCGCTCGCTTTAATTTAGAATTTGTCAATCAATTCGGGTTGTACTCTGCTTGTAATAATATAATTCTATCATGATTCGAAAGAAACGTGGCGCCACCTATTATCGTTTTTGTTGTTTTCCTCGGGAACAGTAAATTTTTTCGGGATGAAAGGTAGCCTATGTCCGTTTCTGTACACCTGACAACTCATATGCAAAATTTCAGGATGATCGGTTCAGTGGTTTAGGCGTGAAAAGGTAACAAACAAACAAACAAACTCATTTTCGCTTTTATAATATTAGTTAGGATAGGATTAGGATTTCTCTATTTACAATAAACCATACAAAAATCTTAAAGTTTTCTGTAAGGATTTTTGGTAAAACAGAATTTAACATTTTACCAACATAATTTTTAAAGTTAATTAAATGTCTGGTAAATATAAGTTTTAGCGTGTAGTGTATATAATATATTTCTCAAATAATTAAATTGATGGATTACCTATGTATATTGTCAATGTATTTTGATGTAGGTATACGAAATATATTTTATTTTCCCTATAATTATGAATGATGCCAAAATTGTGTTCTTGTAAACAGGCTTCTCCGATTAACGAAGACTAAACCTTAAATTTGTAAGCTTCAATCTATTTCACGCCAGATTTTTAATTAAGCTGCTGATATTTGTAATTGCTATCCGCTCTTAGGCATCACCCTGCGAACCTTTTCGTCAAGTAGAAATACTTTAAAACTTTTCAATCAAACTTTAAATGTCTTAAATATATACTCGCAGTACGCTTAGTCACTCTGCCGTTAGGATTTATACAAACATGAAATTCTCTTTATATTATAAACTAGCTTTTGCACGCGGCTCGGCTCGCGTAAATGTAGGTTAGGTTAGGTTATGTCAGTAATAGTACTTTTTAAAATAATAAACCTATGTTACTTGGTGATAATATAGCTTTCTAATGGTAAAAGAATTATTGAAATCGGTTGAGTCGTATTTGAGTTAAATCGTTACAAACAAATACACAAGATCAAGTAAAGAGGAAAGCCTCTTTATAATATTAGTATCGATTAGATTTTGCTTGTGGCTTCATTCGCGTCATAGTTTCAGTGGTGAAATGACCACCTTACTTAATACATCTCTTGTGCAATCTTCAGGCACGCTTTTGCAATAAGTAAAATTTCAATCGATTTATATTTGGACTTATTGACAGCTCTACACGTTAGTTACATGCGTTTCGGCGCAGCGGTAGTGAATGCGACTGCTGTGCATGAGGTCTCGGGTTCGAATTCCGGGTCGAGCCAACAAAAAGTTTTGATGGTTTTCTGTTAATGAAATCTCAATAACAGCACGTAGTTAGAAAGTTGGCGGTGTTGGACACCTACGCCTGATCTCTCTCCGGTTGTGTCGGATTACCGTCGAATCGGATCATGAGAGTTAGGGAATAGAGAGTGCACTTGTGTTTGCGCACACGCTTGTGCACTATAATATCTCCTGCGCAGATGGCCAGTCTCCGTTAAGACTGGCTGCCGTGACCGAAATCGGTCTGGAGGACATTGTTATTAATATACAAAGCAGTTATCGCTTTATGAACAATGAAAATGAATGAATAAAAATTCGCATGTCATTCAAGTTTAATGACGGGCACCAATTCCGCAAACCGCTTTACTATACACAAGTTAACGCTTAAGTCAATGAATAAATGAACATTTTGATTGTAAGGCTAATTCAATAACATCCTCCCACCAAATATCTATATTTTGATTGTACCATGAATAAAGTGATATCCATAATATTTTCTTACGTTTACGCGAATGTTATTGAAATTAAACAACTTTATACGGATTTTGTCGCATTGTTTATTTTAAAACACTTTTATTACATAAATTTAAACTTTAACACTATTATTATTAAACTATTCTACAATGGCAAGCTGTCACAATGCGAAAGAGATCAGGCGCGGAACAATCAAACGAAACAACTAGAGTAGTAGAGCCTCGCTGATTTCAGTATGAATGGGCCGGCTCGACCGGGGAAGGACTACCCTATCACAGAATATCGACGTGAAATACCAGTATTCCTAATGTTGTGTTTCGTTTGGTGAGGGAGAGTGCCGGAGCCCCAATCACTTCCTTTCCCCCTTCCCATTCCTTCTCCTTCCCACTTCCTTTCCTAAACGATCGGCAATGCGCAAGTGATGCCTCTGGTGTTGCAGGCGTCCATAGGCTACGGTGACCACATACCATCAGGTGGGCCGTATGCTTATTTGCCACCTTAGTTGTATAAAAAAAAACCCATTTCCGATCTTTTCAAGGCACGAGTTTATACAACACCGTAAACATTTTAACTCCCTCCCTCGGCTTCAAAATTTAATTAGAGACTTGTTTGGTGGCATAACCCAATAATTTTTATTGACCTGATCCGTAATTTGAACCTTAAACCTCATGTACAACATTCGATTCCGCTGCGCCACTGAGGCAGTTAAATTGAATGAATAATCAAATATTTATAGCACAGAAAAGTAAATCTTAATACATTCTCAGTTTCCTCAGTTAAACAATAAAAACATAGCATTAGAGTGTACGCTATGTTCGAAGGAGTTCATCGAGATTGCGGCGCGTCATATAATCAGTGGAGGCAGTAAGGCGAGTCGTAAAAACACGCGTATTCATATCGCGTGATTGTGAGGCGCTAGGCGAGAGACGCGGTGCGGTGTCGCCAAACCGCGCGGCTATAAACACGCACGCGTTTACGAGTTCACGTTAGCACGTGACTTGTTACACGATAAACATTTCGACTAATAACTGAATCAGTGCTGGGGTGTCGGTGGTCTGAGTGATACATTAAAAAAGATTGAATCTTATATATGGTATCATGATTGTATATTTCCAAAGGATTAGCCAGGATTGTACAATATTTACAGTTTGGTTTCTTGCAATATTGCTATCTATCAAGCGTATATATAAATATTTTATATAAATACTTTTTAAATATCATTGCCTTAATAATTTACTCGACATAAAGGACTCAAAAATCGATCCCAGATATTTCCGAGTGCGGTACAAAAGTCCACACCACCACACACTACCTACTAATACAACCATACAACAATCGAAACTTATATTTTGACCGCTAGAAATACTGGTATGTCAAAATAGAGAATAACTTTTAGATTCGATTGACGTATAATTTTCTCGTCACTACGAAGATTTTATATTATCCTCATTACACAAAAAACCCTTAAAATGCTATCTCAAAGTAGAGACGCGGCGTCAGCGGCGGTTGGAATTCTATGATTTATGCAAACGCACTTGTTTTCCACAAATTTATCGCTCTCCATACGTCTCGGCCGGTGGTGGGAGGTATAACCGCCAAGCCACCGAGCGCTCAAGTTCGAGTGCCTAGAATTTATGCTCTATTTGTTGCGGATAACTTTACATTAGAAAAACGTCGTCATATTTATTCTATTGTAACTTAGTGAACTGTGATACTAACGTGAATGATGGGTACGTCATATTTGTTGGCCAGTAATGGGGGATGTAACCGCCAAATGACCGAGCGCTCAAGTTCGAGTGCCTAGAGGTAAGTTCTATTTGTTAAGGATAACTTTACATTAGAATAACGTCGAAAAATTGTTCCACTGTTACTTAGTAAACTGTGATACTAACGCAATTGATAGGTACGTAATACATATTGGTCGACAGTAAGGGCTTTAACCGTCAAGCGACTAAGAGCTCAACTTCAAATGCCTAGAGTTTATGCACTTTTTGAATGAGAAAAACGTCGTCAAATTTATTCTACTGTTATTTGGTAAACCATGATACTAACGCGAATGATAGATACATAATACGTCTCGGCCGGTGCTGGGAAATATAATCGCCAAACGATCGACCACTTGGCTTATTGGTTGTTTCCGCACGATACCTTAAAATATTATTTTTAGAAAGTGTCGTTTTACATATTATTTGTAAACAGATTCGTGTGAAACGACTAATAAGCCGAGCCCTCAAATTCGAGTGGCTCGAGTTTATGCTCTATTCGTTGAGAAAATCCAATTTTTCTTCTGTTACTTGGTGAACTATGATATTAACGTGTGATAGATAGGTAATCAATCTCGGCCAGTGGTGAGATATTAAATAACCTTACATTGCTCATTAGACACTAACATTCAACATTGGATCGCATCGTTCTAAGATTATACGTAAAAAGAAAACATATATGATATAACGATTGGAAGAAGCGAGAGTAGGATTCCAACCAGAATCGTTTCGCAGCCCTTCTTGCATCAGACTTGCAAATCGTCAAAGGTCGTAGACTTTATACCTATGTATTACACTACCGACTAGTAAAGCAGCTTAACACATATTTTTTTGTTAAAAACATATATTCATTTGTAATCTTAAAAAAGCCAGCGCGTTGTAAATCTCTCACACATTGATAGCAGCATAGTGCACTATAGCTGTATGGACGTCATCATACCTGTATCAATATGACCATACAAATAAATTAATAAAGTAGAGCATCCCCCAAGGGAGCACAAACGAGCCGCCATCAAAACTATCGGCGGTCGTCAGCGATCATTATTTCATGGATGGAGGCGAGTTAATGAAACACTTTATAACCTGTTGATACGATCAAGTCGAGCGGATTCATTGCTGTGATTGTTCTGGCGCACAAAGAGCTGCTGCGTTAATACTCTTAATTGAATGGCGACTATTAATCTCGTTGGTATCATTTGCATTTAGGGTCGTTGCACACATTATACGTGCGATGTGGACCGGTTTGTTTCAGACTCAGCAGCTTGGTGATTATATCGATATATGTATGGCTGCCTCTTCGGTCTCATTGCGTAAGTTTACACATTATGTTTGCAATCGTTGTGTCCAGATTCAATAACCATCGGTTATTATTGGGTTTAATTAGTAAGAAATTCTTACTAGTAGCACGGAGTCTGGCAATGTGCTTATTAGTAGTCAAACAGAAATTGTATATACCACTTAATAATTTCGTCTTCTATTTACTTGAATGTTATTCATTGAAATTAAACTACTATATACGGATTTTATCGCGTTGTTTATTTGACACTTTATTACAAAATTTAGAAACTGTTACACTACTATTACTATTAAACTTTACTAATTGTTAAGCTAATTAAATTATTGAAACTATTACAACTATTTATACTATTAGTATACTATTATACTATTTATATTTATGTTTACACTTACCCCGACGTTTCGGTTGCTTTTCAGCAGTCATGGTCACGGGGAGACTCCCCGTGACCATGGCTGCTGAATAGTTTGAATAATTTAATTAGCTTAACAATTAGTAAAGTTTAATAGTAATAGTAGTGTAACAGTTACAAAATCTTGTAATAAAGTGTCATATAAACAACGCGATAAAATCCGTATACAGTAGTTTAATTTCACTTAATTATTATTTTTATATCCAAACCAACATGGTTTTTTAAAGACATCTCCCGCACTATGAATGCGCCCTGTGCGCCCTGTGTTGCGGGGGACTTTATAAACATTCAAACAATGGGCAGAGAGACCAACCAGACTCGGCACAACTATTTGTGTATCACATAAATTTTTATCCTTTGTAGAAATGGAGTCCACAACACTCGGCGCAGTGGCGATGCGACCACTTAAACCACTAAAACCCTGCTGTCGACAAATACGAGATTACACCTAGTTTTTCTATTGCTTAGTAAACGTTTTTAGCCTTTCACGACTTGTACACAACTTCATATATTATTAGACAACGGGTCTTGATCGCATTAGTAATATTAAAAGGTAAAGAATATCCATTTATTTCCTGACGTTTTAATCCAGTTTTACGTCGGGAAATAAATAGGTGTATACGATATAATTTATTACCTTCCAATATTGCTTTACACAACTTACAAACTCTAGCTTAAGCTTAAGAGTTTATGAACTCCACAGCTTACAAATTTACTAAGTATTTCTACAATAATTGCCTCAGCAGAACTTTCCCGGTAATAAACTTGACCACAACCTCATGTGATCTATCTTAGTAAAGACACAAAGTTGTCACAGTATAATTATTGCAGTATAAAGATGAATGGCATTGAGTGAAGGTAATGAGGCATGTAATGTTCAGCACCGGTGACTGCCTGTCCGCACCGGTAGTTCGCGACAGGTATAAAATAGCGTCGCACACCTAACTAGGTAGAACAAGGGCATTGTAATAATAAATCAGTGTCATCCTTTTATCTGTATCTATGTTGTATGGATTATAATGCGCTCTATTAAGCAACTCAGCAGTAAATTGCAATTTTTATTTAAAAACGTGCTGATATTAATACTAGATACACAGTATAAGAAGAGATGAGACAGTCCATTATGTCTCTTTCTCTATCCTATTGTGGATATATTATGATACGCTCTATTAAACAACTAAAATGCGTTTTTTGAAGTAAAAGCTTCTTTAGGCGCGTTAAGAACTTCTTGGGTGAACAAAACTCATGGAAATCGCGTCATCGTCACGCTTCCACGCCTTATTATTTTTTTTTTAGAATATTAACAATATCTCAGAAATGGTGCATCCTACGCAGAAAATAAAGAAATTTTGACCCCCTTAATAATCCGAAAGAGAGTATCAGGAACTAGCATCTGACCCGCACTTTCTTTTTTTGGTTTATAGTTAAATGTTTTCACTTCTATCGGCAGTCGCCAAAGACTGCCTTTTTTTAAATAAGTGTCGATAGATATTCAAGTGTTCTTAGTCCACCTAGTGTGTGTCTAAATAAATGCTAGACTCCATGTATCATTACAAAAAGAGTTGAGATAGTCTAGTGTGGATATATAGATTAAGATGCGCTCTAAGCAACTCAGCAATTAAGCGTTATTTTATTTGAAACGAACCACGCGGCTGATGCTCTGATGTTCTTAGTTCAGCTAATAATTCTAGACTTCAATCCGTAACAGAAGGATTGGGGTAGCTCACTACGTGACGCCTAGTACAGCGAAGTTGCGTTTGGGCAATCATTCATGACTGAGAAATACAAAACATCGGTTAATGTAAAAAGACTAAACTACAATGCAGTTCTGTTAAATCTTACTACAAAACTCATAATCAAATCGGCTGTTATAATTATAGTTTTCTACAGGAATCATGGCAATAACAATTGATGAGATGAGTTTTTTAACAGTACCTATAGCACTGCAACTTGTTCGAGCTACGTACTTATATTTAGCTCAAAATTTCATTGCCATGTTCAAGGCTACAATGTACATCGATTGACAATTTGAGTCGCATTTACACACGTACACATAACAAGCATCGAATTCCTTATTGGTCTGGTTGCACCAAACTACAGTTACCCTTAAAACAATGGAGGATCGCGACCGGTCTTACTGCGGCCTTCGCGGCCGTGTGCTTGCGTCGTCTGACCCGCCTACACTACACGAATAGGGTTCACACACACTATGAAGAGTAATTTGAGATCGCACGGATGGCGTAATAATCTTAGAGGACTTAAGCTTGGAGTAGCGGATTTGAACCTTGAGATCCGCTACTCCGAGCATAAATGACAACAATTTTGGTACAACTGTATCAATCAATCAATCAATCAGCCCACCGCAGTCCACTGCTGGACATAGGCCTCTCCCATTTTACGCCACAAGATCCGGTCTTCCGCCTTCCGCATCCAGTCTGACCCAGCTACCTTTTTCAGGTCATCGGTCCAACTTCCATAACTAGACTACATCTAGAGTGTTCCAAGAATATCGAAATATGTAATTTATATACAGTTGTACGAAAATGGATGTCTTTTGTTTTTTGATCACTTTTTTTGTAAAGAAATCTAACTGATAGAGGCCTTTGGCATTAATTACATGTTTGTATTTATACTTGTATACATAAAAACATGAAATAAACCATATATCTATAGTAATTTTAATTTTATACATCTCCCACACTAGTAATAATACTATATCGCGAAACACTTTACAATCATTCAATTAACGGACTGAAAGAACGCCCAGAGTTGGTACAACTATTAGTGGATCACACAAATTGTGGGGATTGAACCTACAACACTCAGGACAGAGAGTCGACTACCTAAATACTATAAAATTGACTCAGTGGATAATCAAATATAAGAAATAGTCAGAGACACATTAATTTTGCATATAATATATCTACTATCTTTTGTCCGCGATATTATTGTCGGCCTCGATGGCGTAGTAGTTAGTGTAACTGACTGCCACGCCTGAGGTCGCGGGTTCGATTCCCGCACGAGTCAAACATTTGTGTGCATGAACATGGATGTTTGTCTTGGTCTGGGTGTTTCTATGTATAATATGTATGTACATATTTACAAAAAAAAAAAAAGTATATATGTATGTTTATCCATTGTCTAGTACCCATAGTACAAGCTCTGCTTAGTTTGGGCTAGATGGTGTTGTGTGTATGTGGTAGAATATTATATTATATTATATTATATTTATCTGTTTCTTTGCATATTAACACAAGCTGATCTACACACATATAACATCTATATATTAATACGTGAAGCAGAAACTTTGTATTTCTTTTTACGATAATTGCGCGGACGGAGGAGTATGAATTTTGGCACAGTTAATGTTTATATGGAGAAGGAGGGGCAAATCTTAATATTTATATAAAATATGCATTAGAAATACATTAAATTAATGAAAAAGCACTACACGCACACAACTATGCATTTGACACACGCAGTCAAAGCGCGTAACTATGCTTACATATATCAATATATAATGACATATATCAGCAATATCTTACAGGCAAACTTTGGTCGAATTTCGAACACTAGGTGACCGCTAGTACCTATAGATAGATATAACTTAGACCTTTATTAATATTACTAGGCTTCTATGCGGCATGTTAAGATAAAACATGCATATTAAGTTTTAAAGTTAGACCTCTAGCAATATAATTGTGAAACCACATAAAATTTTGAGCAGTAGTTTTTGCGTGATTGACGTACAAGCATACAAGACAGACATACAAATATTCTAAAATAATTGATTTGACTTCTACAGCTCTAAGTTAAATAAAAAATACGTATAAATTACGGTTATCGACATAATATCAGTATCTAGTATATATTAGTAATATGGGTATCAATTTTAATGATCTTTTGACAACCCTAACAATACTGAAGTGTCCACGCTAACAATGGGCATGTACATACATAATAATTAACTCACACACAAGCAAGCTAATGTATGTATGTGTGCGTAGATGTATTCACATAGCCGTTATCATAACAATACGAAAGTAAAAGCAAAATGGACGCGGTATCTTAGTTTTTCATCAGTTGTACGATAAGTTCGGCAGTCCAACTTCATAATAAGCTTACTGTTTTGTATCACAGATTAATCCTATCACAAACTGTTATTACATTCATTATGACATGAGACTATATCATAATAACAAAATAATACCGCTTCATTATTATTATCTGTAGTAATAAAACATTACTCTGACTTTGGAAGTAATGTGCCTATATAATAAAAGTATAAGTACTTAAGTAGCTTAACATGTAACAAAATGCTCTAACTACTATTCATATAAAAACATAGATACGTCTCTCTCACGTTTATATTCGCCCTATATTCCCCGCCCCAAAAAGATCTTGCCCAAAGGAGCATATGGGTCGAAATGTGGTTGTAATACATCTCTGCCTAGCATTAGCCAACTAGTATACCTAGAAGTACATACCGACACAAAAGATCCCACTGGGTCGAAGTGTCGCCGGTCTGCACTGACTGGCGCCCACACATAAGATAAGATACCTAGAAGTATAAAATCACATTTCGCCAATTATATTGTTAGGTCCGTTTACCGGACACTGTTCTAAACACCGAGCTAGTAGTAAAGTACTACTTCATGCACAAGAGTCGCCGCGGTAATCACGGATTAAAGTTATAATTTATTTTTCGCTTTTTGTCCCAGTTGCTAAATGTTATTAGCTTTTTATATCAAGATATTCGCTGTAGCAGCACGGATTCTGGATCTGTTCCTGGTTTGACCTGGGGGTGGTGGGCTTTGTGCCCACCATCCGTTCAGCACCAGGTCCGAGAGGCGGCGTGCGTGTTCCCACGCGCGCCTCTGTGTCGTGTCCGTCTCCCCTTTAGGGGAGGGACAGTAAGGGTTTTAAAATTAGTGGTGACTATAGGGTAGGTCTTGTCGTGTAGTGGCCTGCCGTTTCATATGGCAGGCCGAAACCTCGGCAAGGTCGCGAACGCATGTGCAAGTGATTCGTGCGGCCCCGCCGATAGCGGTTTTGTCGAGGAACACCGTGATAGGTTTAGTCGGTATTCCGAGAGGTACAGTAATCTTATTCCATGTTTCTCTTTTACCCCGGTGAGTTCCATATAACCCTTCCACCCGTCCCCGCGGAGGGGCATGCGTCAAGGCATTCCCGCACGTAAAAAAATAAAAAATAAAGGATCTGTTCCCGGTTAATGGTAATAAGCTTACAGCTAAATACGTGGATCCTTATACTATAGATCGCGAAATTTGGATGTTATACACTTTTAACTTGAGACTTCTGACTTGTGCAGATTATGTCCGGAGGCTGGAGATCATAACTATCTTACATGACCGTCTATCATGTGTGTGCTCTGACCCAGTAACTACTCGTTTTTATTACACGCTGTTTAATAAATACTTATAAACAGAATCATCAGATAACAAGTAATATGTACCGATAAGAAACTGGAACGTCGCGAGGTAAAACTTTCGCCAAGTTTCTGTAGTGAAATCTATCTTCTCAATCTTTCAGTAGTAAAATTGTGAACAAGTACCAAACACGGTGACTAGATAATCTTTTGCTTTTGGAATTAGTTTAGAAGTTAGATATCGGATATCTTTATACGGTTAGGATAAGTCATAGAGGCGTATTGTCCATATTTCGCAGTGATATTCCTATTGTTAAGAAGGACTGTAAAGTAGATCTTTAGTCTTACTATAAAAAAAAAAATTATTTTATGAATTTTTATCGTATCTATATCAGTGTGGTTAACTGAAAAGTACTAATCACCATTTTTCGTGACTTATTTTTATACCTTGGTAAACAACTTTTGCTCTAACACGTTTTTTAATCCATTATACACCAATAAACATTTTTTTAAAAGAGGTTGCTCCTTTTGCATGTCTAAGACTTAAGTTTGTCTTAAGTCACACCGTCGCAAAAGAAAGTAGTGACGTACCAAACTACACAGCGCGGGGTAGGGACCGTGGTGCAATTCTTAACTTGTTATAAAATGTGTTTTGGAAAACTAGGTATAGAGTTTTATAAAAGTTGTAGAACAAAAGTTGTTGAGTAAAATGTAAAAAAGACCGGATGAACGATGTTTAGTATTTTTTTTATTAAATCCTGTATAATGGTACGAAAGAGTTGCTCAGGTAGCTTTTAGGAAACAGGCGTAAGGGTTTATAGCATTACGCTGTGCTTCTGTAAGCTGTAAGCTAGCAAAACTCAGTAACAAGGTTACTTTGCTATTGAGTTGGCCCAAGTTCCAAACGCACAATTACTTATACTAAATAGCTTTTGCTGTTCTATTTTTTCGTAACATTTGTTTTAATTTCGTAAACATAAGAACTGTCCTATCTCGAGAGAATTTTTATTAACATAGGAATTTATACAAAGTACAAACTGACGCCTAGAATCGTAGAGGTGTAGGGAGTTGAATATATTTCGCCGGCTGGGCTTAACGCATACGTAATAGGAGGCAAGCCTACTGCCGTCTACCACACGCCACATTGCCAGACTCCGTGCCGCTAATGAAAATTTCCTAAAAGAAACACTCAGTAGTACTTTGTCCGACGTAATATTAAAATAAATTAAGTAATGTATTGTAAAAGTGCCCGTCAGTCTCTAGATTCTCCCTTTTTTTTTTTAACGTGGGGGCATGCATTGACGCATACCCCTCCGCGGATGCGGGCGGAAGGGTTATGTCGGACTCGCCGGGGTAAAAGAAAGATGGAATGAGAATAAAGTACCTCCCGGAATACCGGCTAAACCTACCACGGTGTTCCTCGACAAAACCACTATCGGCGGGGTCGCGCGAATCACTTTCACATGCAGTCGCGACCTCGCCAAGGTTCCGGCCCGCCGTATGAAACGGCAGGCCACTACCCGAAAAGACCTACCCACTGGTCACCACTAATATAAATCCCTACTGTCCTCCCCCTAGAGGGGAGACGGACACGACACAGAGGCGCGCGTGGGAACACGCACGCAGCCTCTCGGACCTGGTGCTGAACGGATGGCGGGCAGCCGCCATCCCCAGGTCAAACCTTAGGGTGGCTGCAGGTCGTCCCGCGCCCTCCAGCGCCCGGTTCTGCGGTTGGGGAGAGGGTTTAAACGCTCCCTCTCCCGCTCCGCCGCCTCCATGATGGAAATCACTTCTTCACGTTAAAGAACATTTAGCATAATTACTCCTTCATTATTTTTCTTTTGCAATCACAATGTAACACGCTTTTATTTAAGTATAAAAGCTTGTAAATAGTATCATACTAAGATGATTTTCTTATAATCAAAAGTTTAAGTATTTATAATCCTAACTAATATTATAGATGCGAATTCGTTGAATGTGTAACCTTTTGTTTATTTTTTCGTGGGGAAATGCTCCTTATGCATACCCCCTGACCACAATGGGAGGCGAGTGTTATGTTGGGCTCTCCCAAGGTTTCGGGCCTACCAACCAAATCCGCACGGTGTGCCAACTCGCTGCATTTTAAATGTGTAACCTAACCTAACTTCTCGACCAGTCATCATGAAATTTCGCATACACTTTCACTTCCCTTTACCTGAACCTAGCACCTAAACTATATGTAAATTTAGTAACATTACTAACCTCACTAACTCATAAATTTTAACGTTCATAATTGTTATTCTGTGAATAAATTATTTTGTGACTATAACTGAAGTATTAAAAAGTTATAAGACCTATACTCATTATTGTTAGATGATAGTCTTGTTACAAATTCCTGCTATTAAAATATTTAAATGCAAATTTATTAAACTCCCTAAAACCAGCACTACCAGCACAGCACATTGCTAGGATTAGAAGCTAAAGCCACCTTAAAGTTTCTGACTCCGACTAAACTGCATGATATTTAATCTGGTTACGCCTTTAAATAATAAAATAATAATAATAATATTCTACCACATACACACAACACCATTTAGCCCAAACTAAGCAGAGCTTGTACTATGGGTACTAGACAATGGATAAACATACATATATACTTTTTTTTTGTAAATACATACATATTATACGTAGAAACACCCAGACCAAGACAAACATCCATGTTCATGCACACAAATGTTTGACTCGTGCGGGAATCGAACCCGCGACCTCAGGCGTGGCAGTCAGTTACACTAACTACTACGCCATCGAGGTCGACATTTGGAGCATATACTCAAATATTGTCAAAAGTGTTTAATATATATGAAAAAACGAAGCCATTGGGCAATTTATGATATAAAAAGATTTTTATCGAAAATATCGACCAAATTTTTCTTCTCGTTTCATTTCCCATGCATGAAGAATTTTTAATTGGCAATCAAAATTTTATATTTTGTATTAAGCAAAAAAACATTTGTAGGCTAAATTATCTACACAAATAAATAAAATTGAAGTTTCTGTTTGTAATGTCAAAATAACAACTTTTTATCTAATGCATATGAAAGTATATAAGGTACATATACGAAAACATCATTTTTTTTTATTTTTGTCTGTCTGTCTGTCTGTTCATTCCGGCTAATCTCCGAAACGGCTGAACCGATTTTGACGGGACTTTCACTGGCAGATAGCTGATGTTATAAGGAGTAACTTCTAGGCTACTTTGATTTTAGAAAAAAATAGGGTTCCGCGGAGACAAGGACTTTTTAGTTAAAATCTACGCGGACGAAGTCGAAGTTAACAGCTAGTTATTAATATAAGTTATGCAAGAATGACGCAGCGCTAGTAACTGAGATTACTGTGCATGAGGTCTCGGATTCGATCGCCGATCGGATAGTGTTATCAAGTTTTCTATCTCCATAGCAATATGGCAAATGATTTCACGGATGGCGGGTAGTGGTTAGTGGTCAATATTAGGCATGAATTTTTGTATGTATGACTTATATACATTAATAGTAATTTTAACTTATATCTCATTATGGTCAGTCTTCTTCTCCCTAGCCTTTATTATTCCCAAGTCACTTGGGCGTTCTAGTCTAGCCGGATTTGACTGGATATCAGTTTTTACACGGAGCGGCTGCCACCTGACCTCCACAACCCGAAGGCTAACGATACCCTAAGGCACTAGCCTAGCCTATTCAGGATATTAGAGGGCACTGACTTCCCAATAACGACTGCCATAGATGTTCATGGCAGCCGGGACCGACGGCTTAACGTGCTCTCCGAGGCACGGAGCAGGCGATAATTGTCAATCAATACGCTCATAATTTCGAAAAGTCATATAGCTTCCGAAAGTTAGAGGTGCGCGACGTGGGTTCGAACCCGAGTCCCTCTGCATTGCAGTCTGTTGGTCTCACCACTCAGCTATCGCTGCTTCTCTCATCATGGTCAGTCGTACATACTATATTACGCGATACGTCAATAACGCACTTGATGCATTAAGGCAAAATATTTTAATGTCTTTGAATCAACGATGTAGCTTTTGTACCCGACGGATATTACCGATGAGCCATAACTGCTGTTACGAAGAGCATTTTCTCACAACAATAAGCACGCGTGTGTTTTCAATACGCAATCATTTTCTATTGTACCGATAATGGGGTCATTATACTGAACGGAGCCGATGACTTGAGAGATTTTGGTGAGAATTAAATTGAATTTATTGTTTAGCTGGAAAAATACTACTTATGGCGCAGCGGTAGTGAATGCGACTGCTGTTTACGCAGTCTGAGGTTTGATCACTCGGTGAAAGTGGGATTTCCTGTTAGGAAATTCGCAGTAACAGTACAGACTGGTAAAAAAAAAATTGTAGTTAGTAATCTGTCTCTATCGTATCACGGTATTTATTCAATTTACATGTTTAACTAGCCTGATATCGATAATATGGTACCGTTTATATTCTTATCATAAATTTTGTTAAGTTCATACACATTACAGCCGAACCATATGTTTACTTGGCTTTCAAATTCACTTGGGGGTACTTTGTAACCAATAATCATGTTATACTAGTTTGTAATCCAATATATAATCCAATATAATGTTTAAGTATCTACCTGGCATTATAGAATAATCTTCGTGAAATTGAGTAATAGAGCCTCGCTGATTTTGAGTATGAATGGGCCGGCTCGACCGGGGAAGGACTACCCTCTCACAGAATATCGACGTGAAATAGCAGTATTCCTACTGTTGTGTTTCGTTCGGTGAGTGAGAGTGCCGGAGCCCTTTGCCCCATTCTCGCTCCTTCTCCCTCCCACTTCCTTTCCTAAAGGGTTGGCAACGCGCAAGTGATGCCTCTGGTGTTGCAGGCGTCCATAGGCTACGGTGACCACTTACCATCAGGTGGGGCCGTATGCTTGTTTGCAACATTAGACGTGTAAAAAAAAATTAAATATTGTAATCAGTGTCAATGTAAGAAATTAGCATCTAAAATAAAGGCTCAGCCTAGTTTAGGTGCTAGTGTTCATTTGAAACTTAATATATATTATCCTTTTCAGTACCCCAGAAAACATGAATGCGAAATTTCATGATGACGCAGAAACTACTCACTCAACAAACAAACTCACATTTGCATTATAATATTAGTTAGAATTACTGACCTGAATACTAAATTGCATGCCCCTAACATGAAATACTAAGGATCTTCTACTTTCATATAAACTTTTAACCACATTTTGAACACTTTAATTCGTTTCTGTCGTAAAATCTTTTCCTAGCCGCTAGAACGCCTGTCAAAAAATGTTCGCGCCAAATTTTAGCGTTATAGGTCAAGTAGTTGTAGAAATGTCGTAATTAGTCAGAGCACAGTATTTCGTTTTTTTAAAGAGTACTGTTACACCAAGGGTCAAGCTTTATCGCGGGGGATTTTACAAATATACTACTATAAGTAGGCACAAAGAACACACTGACGCAGAATAATCATCTGTAAATCCCACAAATAAGTAATTGTTCCGTTAGGATTTGACCCCATCGCACCCAGCGTGGTAGCAACGGCGAGGCGACCGTTTGTCAATTAAAAAAGTATTTTGCTTTTATCTTTATATTAATACGTGAAGCGAAAACTTTGGATCCTTTTTACGAAAATTGGGCGGACGGAGGAGTATGAAATTTCGCACAATTATAATTTATACAGATAAGAAGTGACGAATGCTAATATTTATATAAAATATGTATAATAAATACATTAAATTAATGAAAAAACACTACACGCACACAACCATGCATTTGACACACGCAGTCGAAGCGCGTAACTATGGTTACATATATCAATATACGAGTATAATGACATGACATAATATATATCAGTTGGTCGAATTTCGAGCACTAGGCGACCGCTACTATAAATAAATTGATTAGAATTAGTTTGTGGCGTTTCGGTGACAGTGTATGTAGAGATGAGACATGATTTACGCTATACAACTTTGTCACTGCACGGTTGGCGTAGTATTTCAAGCGGTAATTTTGTTATTGCCATTGCAACGAATATTGTGGGTTCGATAAACAGACAGAATAAAAAAATGTGTTATCCACAAATAATTGTTTCAGGTCGGGATGTTCTTTGTGTCCGTTGTTTAAATGTTTGTTAATCCCAGGAGTAATTCCATTGCCACGGGAGCACAGGTATTATTCCTAGTGTTCCTATATTAAAGGATAAACGAGAACATTTATAATTAGTGTCGTGTGCAAAAGTAATATTAGTTCGATTGCGCGGTGTGAGCGCGCGGGAGGCAGGTCATTGACCTCCGCGTGCGCGGCCGCGGGAAGCGCTGTACATTATGCGCTTTGTCCTGTCAGCGGTGGATAACGACTGGCTCGGCGGTGAACTCGATTCGGGAATCAAATACCGGATATATTGATGAAAAAATAAGTCTTTGGAAAACGCTTTAAAATCTCATTCGTATGATGACTTTTTAATTTTATTGAACAAAGGAATAAAGGTATGACTCTACGTGTGTACTACATAGAAAATAAATACATTTCTATAATGATTTTGCTCAAATATTCCACTTATAAACTTACTTAATTATGTGCTGTAAGCATACCCACACATACTGATATTTATATCATGATAATATCAGGCATGTATAAAAATTTATTAAATTTTACTATTTATTATAATTATACTGAAAAGTGATCGCAAAAAGGGTTAAGTTGTAGTTAACCACGCTAGCCCAGTGCGGGTTTGTAGACTTTGCATATCATTGAGAACATTATGGAGGACATTCAGACATCCAGGTTTACGTACGATATTTTTGTTCACCGGTTAATTAAAAATAATAAATTTACGCATGTAATTATGAAAAGTCGGAGCATATTGGGATCAAACTCGAGATTTCTGTGTCTCCCACTAGACCATCTAAATTAGACTCTAAATTCTCTAAAACATCCTAATCCCTAAACTAGACTCTATATTCTCTAAAACATCCTAATCCTAACTTAATAATATTATAAATGCGAATCTGAGTGTGTTTGTATGTTACGCTTGCACGCCTTAACTACTCGACCGATTATCATGAAATTTCGCATACATGTTATCAGGGGAATAGAAAAGGACATAGTATACCTTTCATCCGGAAAAAAGCTGTTACTTACATAACCTAAACTACATTTACGCGAATGAAGCCGCGGGCAAATTTTATTTATATACAAAGGTGATTAGTACAGTGAAGTCTAAAGTCACTACCGTCAGTTAAAATAATTTTCAAAATGGCAGACCATCTTCCTTTGCACTTAAATTCACTTTGCAATTAAACTAATGCAGTAAACCGAGATTACATACATGTCTTGATTTAGCACCGCTTGGAGTGATACACTGCGGGTTATTCAAGAAGATTAACCGCTTAGTGTAATAGTTAAACAGCATTACTTCACAACAATACATAAGTTAAGCTAAGATCATTACTTCCGACCAACGGCCCACTCTACTAATACTACATTAATAGCTATTTATATGCCTAGTTGGGCCTGTGACTTAATAATGTGCTTTAGTTACACACACACACCCTCTCACACACACACACACACATACACACACGACACACATTCACACACCCACAGACATACTTACATATATATACACTTATTTACTCAACAAATTTAATTATATACCTAAGTTATACCTAATTATATTTATTAACAAATTTAAAATATTGTGCAACTTGTGCAATTATATTATTATTGTAATGTGTAGAGCGGAGTCTCCTAACACAGGTAATATTTACTTAAAAGGAGTACCCCAACTACTGATTATAAAATAGCTTATAAGAAAACGAAAATAAACAATTTCAAATTTTAATTTTTTAAAGTTAATATCGATTGAACCTACATTAGGTAATCTGGTTATGAAAGAGCGTCCACATATCGCCAGTGATATTTTGAAGCCCCCACTTAATAGGAAGTTAGGCTATATCCGTCTACCTGTTACGATATCAGATACCGCCACGCCGTGTGCAGACCAATAATATCCTTATAAAAATAAACCAATGACACTTTTGCTGATCTATGAATCGAACCTGAGATTAAAAACGTTAATATAAAACATGAGCCCAACGCATATCACGGCATGTATGAGGCAGTTCAGACAAATGTAATGGAAGAATAACAATATTATATCAGTCCTATTTTTAATTGTCCCACTGCTTGTATTTATATCTGTTCTGTATAAGAAAGATAAAGCGGTCTTACACACCCTAGACTTCAGACGTTCTCAAAAAGAACCATTATTACCATTAAAGCAAGTGATTATTATTTATAATCCTAATCCTATCCTAACTAATATTATTCAAGTGAAACTGAGTTTGTTTGTTTGTTAGTTACCTTTTGACGCCTAAACCACTGAACCGATCATCCTGAAATTTTGCATATACGTTGTCAAGTATACAGAAACGGACATAGGCTACCTTTCATCCCGAAAAAAGTTACTGTTCCCGAGGAAAACAACAATAACGTTCTTATGATAATAGATGGCGCAACGTGTCTTTCGAATCATGATTGAATTGATTGTCAAATTCTAAATTAACGCGAGCGAAGCCGCGGGCAAAAGCTAGTACACAAATAATAAACATCTAAGAGTGCATACGGTCAATTCAAATTTGGGACCGCTGAATGCCATTTTAACCGTTACAGTTACTAAGCTATCAATACCTATAAAATGGGATAATAGCAACTTAAACTATACATACTACCTAATATAGACTATCACATCTAAAAGAAAATATACTTAATTTATTCGAAACAGGCAAAAGATGATCCCAAATCCTAATAAATTGACTACTCTTAGACAAAACGCAAATGCAGTAAGCCTTGCAAAAGGTAAAATGACGGTGTTTACACGGGTAAACGATGGTCACAAATTGTAAGGGAAAGAGATGAACCAAATTGAGAAGGCTTTTACCGGCAAGGAAAGTCTTTGCAAAAATGAAACTTAGATTGGGTTTAACATAGATTATTCTATTAGAGCAGAAAGACGTAGGTATTTCTTTGTTATGACGGGATACAATATAGACTTAGGTCTGTATATTCCAGAAGGGGAAGACATATATGTGTTATACCTACATTTCGGTAAGTAAGTTTAATATCACGACGAAAGACCAGTCTTAAATCAGATCACATAACAGAGGATCTTTCAGAAGCATAATCAGGCTTCGTGCAGTTACTGATATTATCTTAAAAGAAAAATGCAACAACACTTCATCCGACTCGGATATCAAAACTAGGACTCCTCGACAGACCTTGGATCCTTCTGTAACGAGGCAGTCTCGAAGATGATCATGACCAATCGCCGATAAATAGCCACAAACATAGTTGTTAATACATCGAATACAAACCTATGATTCCGTTAATACTCTAGCAGCCTAACCGAAAAATAAAGATGAAGGTATTTTTCTGTTAGGCTATATAGAAGATTTTAGCTAAAAAACCTTGTGTTTAATCTTGTGCCAGCAGTGAGATAACAGTACGGTTAAATGTATGTAAGTAAGTGTACTTCTGCTTACGTCATTCAATTGAGGAACTTGGCTATAGACCTAGGACCTAAGACCTAATCGAGCTAACTTATAAACCACACAATTCTTAAATATATAATAAATTTTCCCACGGCTTTGCTCGCATAAATGTAAGTTAGGTTAGATTAGTAACAGTACTTCTTTCTGGATAAAAGGCACCTTTTGCCCTTTTCTATTTCCCTGACAACGTGTATACGAAATTTCATGATGATCGGTCGAATAGTTTAGGCGTGAAAGCGGAACAAACAAACAAACTCAGATTGGCATTTATAATAAGTATAAGTTAGGATATAGACTCAGATTTAGAGAAATGTTGCAGTTTACTGCTATGTTTGTGCTCCCACGTAATAGAGGGCTAATATACGTAAATGTACTGGCATCTTGAGTAGTACAGCCTCGCTGATTTCAGCATGAATGGGCCGGCTCGACCGAGGAAAGACTACGTGAAATAGCAGTATTCCTACTGTTGTGTTTCGTTCGGTAAGTGAGAGTGCCAGAGGCCCAATCACTTACTTTCCCCCTTCCCGCTCCTTTTCCTTCCCACTTCCTTTCCTAAAGGGTCCGCAACGCACAAGTGATGCCTCTGATGTTGCAGGCGTCCATAGGCTACGGTGACCACTTACCATCAGGTGGGCTGTATGCTTGTTTGCCAACTTGGTTGTATAAAAAAGAAAAGAAAGATGCATATCTCTATTTCAAGCTACAAATAAGAACTCACTAACCGAGAAACCCAATATCACTTTATCCGAACTAGGAATCAAATCCGGGACCCTATGCTTGACTGCACACGTAAAGGCAATCTCCAAAGCAGTTAGAGTAAATACGATACACTAGCTTTTGCTCCCGGCTTCGGTCACGTAAAAGTAGGTTAGGTTACAGTACTTTTTTTTTAATAAAAATGGTGATAATATATATATTTTTTTTTTTATGAGGTAGAAGACAAACGAGCAGACGAATCGCCTGATGGTAAGCGATTACCGCCGCCCATGGACACCCGCAACACCAGAGGAGTTACAAATGCGTTGCCGGCCTTTTAAAAAGGAGTACGCTCTTTTCTTGAAGGTTTGTAGGTCGTATTGGTCCGGAAATATCGCAGGCGACAGCTCAAGGATTAAATATTTTTTTAAATCGGTTGGGTAGTATTTGACTTACATCCTTAACAACAAATAATGAAATCTTTCCTCTTTATAATATTAGTATAGATAATCATTTCATAGTAACTTACAATACCAACATCTTCTTCTTTAAGAAGCTAACAAATCAACATAATTTCGCATTACTCGTGCTAAAAAGTTTATGACCATTGCTGAATATAGACATAGAGAAATAAAAAACTAGGCAGTCCCTTTCGTCAGCATATTTTACTAAAAAAGTCGGAGTATGCGTGTTCAAGTGTGACTGAACACTCGAAAGGGTAAAGCGGCCGAATGGTGAATAGACATTTTACTACAAGGCATTTCCCAAATGTAAAGGTATCATTCACGTATTACCTTGATGTTACCTCTGGGATAAGACCGCTACCTGAACTAATAATACATGCACGGATGGCACAATAGTTTGAATGATCACTTCGAAACTGTGCTGTGGGAGTTCAGTTACCATAAGGCACAAAAAATTGTAATCCACAAATGGTTATTTTGAGTCCGAGTGTTGTGATATTTACTTTAATGTATGTAAAACTCCAAGTGAGATAGAAGTCATTGGTGCAGGAGTTAATTGTTTTTAAAAGATAAATACAGTACTGTTGTAATATGGCGCAAAAATTAAGATTTAATATTATATTTATAATTTTATTGATGTTCTGATTACAGTGTATTATATTGTACTATTGTTAAACCAATGGATTATATGTGAATAAGATAAAAAATAAAATGCTTTATTTAGGATATCATTGGTTGTATAAGTTAATTAAATAACGATAATTTGAGAGTCACTTAAAAATCAATGAAATCTTTTCTTCCTGCTGTTTCTAGTATGTATAGTAAGTAGAGTATACTGTAATATGGAAAACTAAAACTAGAAACTGTTGGCCACAAAGACTTTGCCACAAACTATGAGCTACAAATTACTGACTGGAATCTTTATGCTGCATAATATTATTTGCTTTGCCTTTAGTATCACTAAAATACGCAATACGAATTCATTGTTGATACAAAATCAAATGAAGATCAGAACGATATGCTTGCTCAACTGTATACATATTGTATTCTGAATTTAGTACATAAATCAACGTTGAGTCCTAAACAAACAGTTCCGATGCCGTGTTCCTATCGCACGACATCTCATGACACAAGTTCGGACACATTTGTTTAGGCGCACTTTAAACTGGAATCATATTTGGTATTGCCTAGTTGGTTTTGAGACATAAGTTTCTGATTGTGTTTACAAGCGGCCTTCGGATCTCGAGTTCGATACCAATCTCGATAAATGTATGAGATTTTTATTTTAGGAAATTCTTACTTAGGTCTGGAACATTTATGAGTATGAATTGTCCTTGTTAAACATCCCAGTTTAGTTAAGAAACGGTCAAATAATTATTCACCTTCATTACCTCATAACATAATGCTAATCAATGTGCCATCGATGCAGTAATTCTACGTAGTTTTTAATTTCTCATCTATGTATACTAATATTATAAAGCTGAAGAGTTTGTTTGTTTAAACGAGCTAATCTCAGGAACTACTGGTCCGAATTGAAAAATTCTTTCAGTGTTGGATAACTCATTTATCGAGGAAGGCTATAGGCTACATAAAATCACGCTACGACTTACGGGAGAGGTGCAGTAATCATAAACGAGGGTGAAACCGCGGGCACATCTAGTTTATTATATTCTACTGTTGTGATCATTACAAGATCCGTGCGATATAAGATTTACATATAGCGTGGGAGTTGTCTTCTTAAAATTATTTTACTATGTTTTTTTCGCAAAAGCCTTTCTCTTCCACTTTCAAATCGAAAGTCACTTCTTCTCCCTAGCCTTTATTATTCCCAAGTCACTTGGGGTCGGCTTTCTAGTCTAACCGGATTTGACTGGATATCAGTTTTAATACGGAGCGACTGCCATCTAACCTTCGCAACCCGAAGGCTAACGATACCCTAAGGCTAGACCAGTGTCAGGATATTAGAGGGCACTGACTTCCCAATAATGACTGCCATAGATCTTAATGGCAGCCGGGACCGACTGCTTAACGTGGTCTCCGAGGCACGGAGCAGGTGATAATTGTCACTCAATACGCACATAATTTCGAAAAGTCATATAACTTTCGAAAGTCAGAGGTGCGCGACGTAGGTTCGAACCCGAGGCCCTCTGCATTGCAGTCTGTTGGTCTCCCCACTGAGCTATCGCTGCTATCAAATCGAAAGTCACTAGTAGAAGATATCTATGAAGAGAGTGATCTCTTCCTAAATATCTCCTGCCAGTCGCTATCAAATGCGTCGAAGTCATCCCGCGATCTCCGTTTAGGTCTGCTCCATCGGGATCAATTTTCTTGTGGCACCCAATTGGTCACAATTTGTTCGTAACACAAAAAAACACATGATTTTCTCTTTAAAATAAAAAGGTAATATGTAGCAAGTTCACGATAACCCAAATACATGATTAGAACGAAGCTTGTGCCTCTCACATTTTATTCCTAACTTTATTACTTTATGATACCCAATTATGATTAAACAATTATATTAAATTGTTTCCGTTTACATGCCATTTAAATCAAGATTAACGAAGCTCCAAACGGCTTTATGAGAACGAGGTGTCTTAAAACAACATAATTACCAGTGCGCTTGTAAATCCCGCAGGGTAAAGCAATGTTATTTATTTATTTAAGTACGAATAATACAAATAGCTACGATAGCTTAGTGGGAGACTGTCAGAGGTATTCCACGTAAAGATCTCGAGTTCAATCCTGTAGTATGCATCACTGACGTTTTAAAGTAATGTGCGTATTAAATAATCAATTTATATATAACATGTATGTATTTACAAAAAAAAAGTATATATGTATGTTTATGCATTGTCTAGTATCCATAGTACAAGCTCTGCTTAGTTTGGGCTAGATGGTGTTGTGTGTATGTGGTAGAATAGAATATTATAAAAAAATTATCGCTCGTTTTAACGGCGAAGGAAATCTTTCTGGGGGTACTCCTAAATGTTTTCAAAGATATATAATATCTGCTAAGCTGCATTATGCCAGCGTGGTGGACTATGGCATAACCCTACTTATCCTGATAAGAAACTCGTCCCCAGCAATGGGAAGATTAATAAACAGCGCTGATATTAATCTATTATTTATTTATGTAGTAAAATAAGTTTTAATATGTGTACGTAAATTATCATTTTTCATAATATTCCACGCACCGAAAGACGCAGCAGGGGTAGGCCTTCTACAAGGTGGACCGACGACCTGGTAAAGGTCGCGGGAAGCGATTGGATGCGGGTGGCCCAAGACCGGTCTGTGTGGAAGACCTTGGGAAGGCCTATGTCCAGCAGTGGACGTCTTTCGGCTGAAATGATGATAATAATTTTATAGACATTGTGCAATGGCTTCCGCTCAAGACTTTGTTCATTATTGATCCCAACGCATTGAACTATTGATATAAACAAACTCCAAATGCATTCATTTAGTTTAGCTAGACAGATTCACAAGAATATTAGTCATTTGTAGTCTATATTGCTAATAAAGTATTTAAATTTTCCATAAGCACAAAATGGCCTTACGTTCTTCTTGAATGCAAGTCAGGCGATACCTTCAAAGCTATGTTACAAAAGCCAAGCCAGTTCTACGAAACATAAAAGACTACTCTGCCTAAACCAATAATCAAATTCGGCACCATACAATCAGCACTCAACCAAATTACAAACTCAAACACACTGAACCATTAAATCATTTTTTATAATACTAATCGGTTAACACCCGTTATTGACTGATGGTTAGCCAGCGGTCATTTTACAACTGTAATTACACCAAACTTTTACCAACCATGTTGAAGTATGACGTAATAAGGAACGGGTCTATTACCGTCAACCGGTCACGTTGCCATTCTTAGTGTAGCTACTGAGGTTTTTCTATTATTGCTTCTGACGGCAGATAAGCCAGCGGTCTACGTGATCATAAGCAATAACCACTGCTTATGAACATAGAAATGTTTTTGTTTTATAAAGACAACGCTACACTAGGAATAATTCCTGTGTGACTTTAAAAACAATCAACCAACCAATTGTGGATCGCACAATTTTTTGTCCCGTGTGGGATTCGAACCCACAAGACAGCATAGTGGCAGCGGCTAGGTGACCACCTAAACCACTACGCCATCCGCGCAGTCTATATCAGTGTTTTTTTTATATGACAGAAGCAGTCGTTAGGAAATACAACCAGGCTTCTGTCTATCGTAGAACAGATAGCTGATAAACAAACCCAAGGGCTCGAGGAATCAGTCTCATCAAATTATTTACTGAGGATTTCTTGAAAGGATAAGATCCTAACAAATATTATAAATTCGAATGTGTGTTTGTTTATTTCTTACGCTTTCACGCCTTTACTAATCGATTGAACATTATGGAATTGCATACACGTTGTCAGGGGTACAGATTAGTACATATATTATGGTACCTTTCATTCAGAAAAAAAGTAATGTGCCCGCGGGATAGCAATTTGTTGACAAAATCTAGATGAACGCGAACGAAGCCGAAGTCGATAATATAAGTTTATATGCATGTTATAAGCAAAATGCATGTGTAAATATACAAACATACAAAAACTGACATCTGTATCTTCGACGGGGTACATCATCCCACAAGTAGTAAGCACAGGCAAATTACATTTACATTCAGCAAAGACTTAAATCTCACGTAACTGGTAATACTGGCCTACATAGCCCGTAAAACTCAGAATGCAGTCTCCAAATCGAACTTGATCCGTCACGATCTGTCGCTAACTTATCCACAAGACTAACGAGGTAAGCAGATATAAAAGTAGAATAAACAAAGATACAATATTGTTTCGCTAAGTCGTGTGTCTTGCACATCTGTTCACGTTGTCTGCCTCTCGCAGCTATTAGTTATGCAACTTTTTCTCTTTCAAATGTTCTTCGTTTGTTGGCAGTACCGCTGATGGCTCTTACATCGCCATACTGGGAAGCAAAAACTTCACACAGTTTTACATTTCGTCGGTGAATTTTTTGAGAACACTCGATCTGAATGAGGTTTTACGAGTCTTTGTGAACTGGAATGTTTCGGTTCGTAGGTTATGTACGTGATCGAGTTTCATCGATATGTGTGTAATCTCACACATAAATCTCTGAAAATGTAGGCTGATGTGTAATTCGCCTACATTTTGCCAGCTTAGATGTTTTAGATTTCACGTAATAGATATTGCCGTCTACCGGGTGAATTTCTTGACAGAAATATCCAATAGCACTTTGGCCGACTCGGGAACCAAATGCGAGATCTCAAGCACACCAGCCGCTTGCACTCCCGTTACGCCACTGGGGCAGTCGATATGTGTATATGGTATACATGTATATATTATTATGGCTCAGCATTTTATTAGAAAATTAATAAAGGCTTGTTTTATTTTACTAACATATTTAAACACTGATGAAAAATATATTTACAGTATCCCAGACAATTTGGTTGATTTTCAGCAGTTATAGTTTCGGAGAGACCATGTTCGTGCCAGGAACTGTTGCCGCATGTCAAAAATGCTTTGGGCTAAAATCAATACAGACTGAATCCCAATGAATAGACCGAGGCAACGATGGTAGCAGCTATTAGAAAGCTATAGGAGGAACTGGTGCAAACTAGCGCATAACAGGGAAATGTGAAAAGGCGAGAGAGATGCCTTTGCAATACAGGCTAAAATACAGGAAATAAAAATGTTCTTATCGAATCTATGACTTTACATAAAAATGACAACATTCAATAAGCTATATTTCTCAAAATAGTTACAACTACAATTTGGACTCACTGCCGTTCAAAATAATTCAGTCAATATTTTTTGTTTGTGTCTGACTCGGTATTCGAACCCAAGACGTGACGCACAGCAGTAAACATTTACTTCGCTGCGCCACCGAGGCATTGTGTTCTATTTGAAGCTTAACATTGTAATCTTAAAATATTTTTCATCCATCAATCCATCCTAACTACGAATTGTGATTTGTGTGACATAAACGCAAACTATTGTTCAGACTTCATGTCTATACGTCATCAGCGAGAAAAATAAATCTTGCTTGTCATTGATATACCGCTAGTAGTAGCTAGTCGACTAAACGTAAATAAAGGAACAACAAGCGGTGCGTATGCGTGGCGTGAGCGTAATGCGAGCGTGACACGTGACATTCACGCACCAATGCACGCGTATTGTTTGTCACGGCTCATTAGAACCGACACAGCGTGTCGCACACCCTAATGTTCCGCAAATGATAAGCGATATTTCACTACCACGCTTACGCACCTAATTTACTGACACTCAAAAGCTTTTCCCTTGCTTTACAACGTAAGTAAACATTACGTTACAAGCTTATAACAAAGCGTAACGTTTCCTAGGGGACAGTCACAGAGCTCCCCTTTATATGTAGGTAGCGGCGTACAAATTGTAAGTGGTTAAGTTATACCAGATAAGTTAGAATCCCAGTGCGAGGGATAGGTAATGGGTAGCTAAACACATGTTAAAGTGGTACAAAGTACGTGCTCGAGGCACGGCCAGGCCGGTTGCCTGTAGCGACATCGAGTGCTGTGTATACCTTCGCGTGGCGGACGGCGAACATGTTGTGTGCCGGCGCGACATCTCCCGCCGACACTACATGACACACTGGACACTTGACACACTATATACACTTCACACGTTGTTTTTCTACGAGTGGCCGCGATCCGCGGACATTACCAAAACAAATAGCGCAGCGAGGTTGTGTCGAGACTGTGGCACTTTTTGCGAGCGAGAGCCTCCGCTGTACCAGTCGCAGAACTGGTCGTGCGGGGCGCGGGGTAAGGGCGCGGGAGTAGGACCGGTCCGACCGGCGAGCGTCTGTGCCCGCGCCGAAATACACGCGCGGCCCGATGTTGCGCGTTCCACTACATGTAGTATCTATACGAGCCTCCTTACCATTGTTACTGTGATATCGCGTGTCTAATATATTATTGTTCGACGTGTGAAGCGTCAAGCTTCTTGTACTTAATTGGAGAATTAGTCGAATAACTGCAAAATTATTTACGCGTTTCATCTTGCGGCTTTTTTATTGTAGTAGTGATTAGCGTGTTAAGAACTGAAGTTTAATCACCCTTGTTTGTATAAACTAGAATGAGAGCCACTTATTCCTTACGTAGGTGGATGTTCAACGCTGGAAGAGATTAAAGATATAACGGATATTACCTCTAAACATGTGCTATCCAGCTATTACATAGAAAGAACAAGTCACACACACACACAGACCACTCTGAAAGATGTTATTTGAGTTTTTCATAAGATTAATTTCCTATTTTCTTTTCCTGATTCCCAATATAGCTATAATATAGCTTAGTGGGGAGACCAACAGACTGCAACGCAGAGAGTCTCGGGTTCTAACCCACGTCGTGCACCTCTGATTTTCGAAACTTATATGACTTTTCAAAATTATGTGCGTATTGATTGACAATTATCGCCTGCTCCGTGCCTCGGAGAACACGTTAAGCTATCGGTCCCGGCTGCCATGAACGTCTATGGCCTTCGGGTTGCGGAGGTCAGATGGCAGTCACTTCGTGTAAAAACTGATATCCAGTTAAATCCGGTTAGTCTACAAAGCCGACCCCAAGTGAAGTGGGAATAATAAAGGCTAGGGAGAAGGAGTTTAGCTTTTAATAAAAATCATATCAGTTATGTTTATAAACCCTTTACTGGTGGTTACGGGTATCTTATCATTGTATTAAGTATAGTCTACTTTGATGGCCTAGTGCGGGACGAGACTTCACAGATCTGAGAGAATATTATGGCGACTTTTCAAATACATACATGCCTTAAGATCGAAGTCGAGACTTTTGCCTGAAAGTCTAACAGGTACTCGTTTGAGTTACTGCTGCTTTCAAAATGAAGGTTTGTAATAAAGTTAAACATACCTTTTCATGTCTACGAAACAACTAACATAACAATAATAATGTCCTCCAAACCGAACCGTCACGGCAGCCAATCTTAACGTAAACTGTCCATCTGCGCAGTAGATACTATAGTGTAAATGTGTGTGTGCAAACGCAAATGCACTATCAGTTCCACAACTCTCATGATCCGATGGGACGGTAATTCGTCACGACCGGAGAGAGATCACGGGCAACACCAATGGCTTTACGTGCTTTCCGAAGAGGTGTCTAATTTCCTTACTCTGGAATTCGAACCCAAGACCTCATGCACAGCAGTCACATTTACTACCGCTGAGCCACGGAGTCAGTAACCTATAACTTTTACAACCCTAAAACTACAAAATGATAAGATTGCTCACGTTTGCAGAAATGTCAATGTACCGTCTTCTAACATAATATCGTGTACATTAAAGACAGCCGTATTAACTGCTCTCCATTCTCACCGATGTATAGCAGATAAGTCATATCTGTCGAAGTCGATGTCAGGGACAGAACGCGATCGCAACATTGTTGCTTAACTTAACATGATATTGGCATCCGCTACTACATACGAACTTTTATCAAAGCTCGAGTTATAAAACTATCGGTCTCCCAAAGCCAGATCATATACGAGTACATATACTAGGCCTACAGGAGACCGAAAGACCATGGTATACCCCGCCTTATCTGTATTAAGCAGGATATAACGTGGATCAGACATAATCACAAAACTGTTATATAAATACATAGTCTATATCCCTAAAATGGTAGGCAGAGATGTATCACACCCTCGATTCGCGTGATGTGGTTTTTGGTCTCACACATTGTTGTTTCTGGGCCATAGGTCCAGTCTTTGTACTCCTACGCAGAATTTTTTGACCGAATAACTTTTTGCCCGATCCGAAATCGAACCCGAGACCTCACACACTGCTGCGCAGTCGCTTTTACTACAGCTGCGCCCCCAACGCAGTTTTGCTTGTCATGATGTTGCCAACCACTATCTCATGATAGTGGTTACATGAACTCTTATCGAACAGAGACTCGGTTTACCAAT
Source organism: Catocala sponsa (assembly GCA_963564715.1). Lineage (NCBI taxonomy): Eukaryota > Metazoa > Arthropoda > Insecta > Lepidoptera > Erebidae > Catocala > Catocala sponsa. The sequence goes on along the minus strand of OY751334.1, from coordinate 21,731,329 downwards.
CTATCCGTATCCCACTGGCCTATTACTTCTTTATATAGCAGTGAGTGCTTTCAACGATTTCAGGTATTTGTTATCACTATAAAATTTTTGATCTTACGTAATGGCGGTATCAGCGCTAAGGATTAAATGCGCCAATAATGTTTTAGTTTCACGTAATGGAAGATTGGGTTCATTGCTCTCCACCGTCTCGTTTTCAAATACCATACTACTACTAAGAAGTTTCTAACAAAAAAACGTTTGCCTTTTGGATCTTATTTACACTTGTGTTTATTCCTCGTCGTTGGGGACTATCTTCAAGATAATATTGTCTATCGTTTACTTTTTATATGAGACTTTTAGGCATTGATATGGAGTAGAATTACTCCATATATTTGTGGATCGCACAAAATGTTTCACATATTACATGAGCCTAACAATGATAGCCTAGAGGAGAGTCTATTGAATTACAATGCAGAAATCTTGAGTTAAATCCAAAGGCCTTTCGAAGTTAATTATATTTCGCTCTAACAATCTTAGAAAATAACGTCAGAAAGCCTGCATGTCTGAGTGTTCTCTAGAATGGTTTCGGAAATGTATGAAGCCGCACTGGAATTGTATGGTGGACTATGGTCTTACATATCTCATCGATGAAAGAGGTCCATACAGCGGTAGTACAGTTTGTAAACAAGCATGACACACGAGGCAAACTGTGAGCATGGTTTCAGATTCCCTGTAAGTCTCCAATCAGACAAGTATACGTAAATTTTACTTGTAGTTGTTGCCTTATAAATATTTATAAAATAATTTTGTTAACTTTTTTCGGGTGTACCGCAAAATTCCAGTACAACTCATTGATAAAACAATATCAGTATTGTAGCTGCAGGTGTGAGCGTCGTTCGCTGAAGGTCGTCTCGTACGACACTATAAAAACACCGATACCGCGGGATTACATCGCCGCTCTGTATTATTGATACATCATACTTAAATATACATGTGCTGAGATGGAAATCATCGAGATCTTATTCTCGTGTATTAAACTTTAGAGTTTTGTTTATGCGTAAAATGCGTTTTTTGTTACGCGTTCACGCCTTTATTCCTCGACCGATCATCATAAAATTTCGCATACACAGTATCAGGGGTACAGAATAGAAATAGGGTACTTACTAGTTATCTAGAAAAAGAGTACAGTTCCGAGAGATAGAAATGTATTGAAAAAATTTCGATTAATGCGAGCCAAGCAGCGGGCAAAATCTAGTACATAATATTTGTACATCTCCGAAACGATGTCTTCAGGATTAGAGGTAACACTCAAATTGTTCTGTTTTTAATTTTAAAACTGAGCTAAGCTACATGATTGTGCTAGAAGTGGACTGACATCAGTAGTGTTGAAACATTAGTGACATGACCCCACTTCTAATAGGTACAATAATTACGATCGAGAATTCGAGCTCTGATCGATCCTACGACCTCTCGATCGCAAGCATTAGGCTACCAACGCTTTAAAAGTCGCTAGCTATCTTTTACGTTTAGACTAATAGGGACTGATTTTGCTACCCTCCACCCGGCACATTATCATACTCCGGTGGCAGCTAAAAGTTTTCTAAAAAAAAAACAATAGTATTATTATACTAACTCGGAGAATGAAATTGGGTATACTCGATCGTACCAATGTAAGTCTATACTTAGCCGTGGCATAAGTGGCGTGGACCAACATGGCAGACGAAACAACAAATTTAGATAACTCTTCTCTTTTCAGTATGTTATCTTACCACACCTCTTCATAGTTTGAAAAGGGCATAACCATCGTCCATCATGCTGTGGGCCAGCGCTGGCACACTTCACATATCTTTGAGAACATTATGTAGAGTTAGCAGACATACTAGTCCAACGGTTTTCAGTATGGGATCTAATATTACTGTTCGGATCACGTGACCGCTTAAGTGTCTGTTACTCCATCTATATTATACAGATTGAACGCAAGCCTTCACGATGCAGGTATTAGTATATTAGTATCCTAACTAATATTATAAATAAGAATGTGAGTTTGTTTGTTTGTTGCGCGTCTGACCGATCATCTTGAAATTTCTCACACGTTGTCAACGGTACAATAAGGGACATACCGTACCATTCGTCCAGAAAAAAATACTGTTCAATAGGTATAGAAATTTTTTACAAAAACTACGTCCCAACTAATATAATAAATGCAAATGTGAGTATGTTTGTTTGTTTGTCACGCTTTCATACTCTCACTACTCGCTCGATCACCATTAAATTTCGTATACACGTTGTCAGAAGTACAGAAAACTATATAGGATACCTCGCTAGAAAAAGGTACTATTACTAACAATTTATTCATTTTTTTAACATGGAGGCTTGCATTGACGCTTACCTCTCTGTGGAAAGGGGAGCGGAGAGGTTATGTCGGACTCACCCGGGATAAGATGGAATGTCCCGGGTACTACTGACTAAACCTACCAAGGTGTGCCAACTCGCTGCCTTGAATGGTGGGTGGGTCGCTGGAACTACGAGTACATTACATAAGCGACTACTGTTACTAACCAAACCTACCCTACATTTACACGAGTGAAGCTGTGGGCAAAATCTAGTTAGCTATAATTTAATATAAACCTGTTTTAGATCATGAGTTAGTGAAGTAAGTGGTATGATAGGAATGGTCGCCGGCGTGCGCGTGCCTCTTCTCCTTTACATTAGCTTGTGGCGACGCCTCCGCAATCACCTAATGTTCCATTTATTATTAAGCCAGTGGTCGAATGCGTCGACCGCATTTGGTTAACTGAATATATGTATATATTTAGATTTAGTCTGTACCGATAGGTCAAACGGTAGAACTATTTTGGCTAGATGGTGTTCGAAAACCGGCCGACCGGTGTATGACCGAATTCGTCCGACTATGTAATGTAAATATCAGTCATGATAATATTTATTTATTTATTAGAAACTTAAAAGCTTGTTTTGTATACACATGAATAAGAAAGTAGATAGCACTAGCAATATTGAACAACGCCTTAAACACTAAGATTATCGTAGAATTCATTACTAGTACTACCTATAACAAAAGGTTATACTTAAGCCAATTACAGAGTTTCCTGGCATGTTTAGCGGTAAGAAGTTAAACACAGAGTCAAACAATCAATCAGTAGTAATTACTAGACCTGAGTGAGAAGAAAATGTGGCCTTGAGTTTCTTGCAGGTATCTTCTCATAGGCTCAACGTTTTGCCTGAACCTTGCAACTAAGATAAATGTAAATTCAGTAAATGTAACAAACTCACTAACCCCTTTGACGTTCATAAGTGTTACTTTGTGACCTAAGTGAATAAATGATTTTTTACTTTGACTTTGACTTTGACCCAAGCAATACCACAACGATATGTCATGACATGATGTGACATGTTGCGTGGACTTATGCTATAAGTTAAAAACCAACAACAGATTGTAGGATATGCACACGGTAGCTACTTTTAGAAAGGTGGAATAGGTCAATATTGGAGAAACTATTGGAGAAACTGTACAAAACATACGAGAATATGTACAAGACTTAGGAAATAACCGATGACCATAATTTGATTACTTCAATGGGACAAAAGATGCATGTTACATATTGCATACTGGAATGTAGGATGTAATCAAACTGATTTCTTTTTCAAATTCGCTTACTAAACTGTACTTCAGAAGACTTAGGATTAGGATAACATAATATATTTATTAAAAATTAAATGCGATTCGAATATGACGAATGTACTACGTAGATCAAAATGCCATCTTTTGTCAAGTAGAGGTGTCGAATGATGCCTTGTAAAAGCTGTCATAAAAATTGTACTTTATTTAGTATCATATACTCGTAAATATATTATTCCGATTGCGGCTGTTCCTTCAACATGAATTCATTTTCTAGATTTTAAAATTATTTAAAAAAAGACAACTCTAGCACTAGTAATAATTGCTGTATCGCGGGGGACTTAACAAACATTCAAACAACGGACACAAAGAACATTGAGACTCTGAAACATTTGTGGATCACACAAATTATTGTCCCGTGTGGGGTTCGAACCCCACTTGGAGCAGTGGCAGTGGCAAGGCGACCACAAACCAATACCTCATCCATGCAGCCACACAAGCTTTACTATCTGCTCCGCTTCTTAACATCTGTGGAGAAGCGGCGCAGACAGTATCTTATCTTATCTTATGTGGGGGCCAGTCAGTGTAGACCGGCGACACTTCGACCCAGTGGGATCTTTTGTGTCGACACTCTCCCAATAACGACTGCCATTGATGTTCATGGCAGCCGGGACCAACGGCTTAACGTGCTATCCGAAGCACGGAGTAGGTGATAATTGTCAATCAATACGCACATGATTTCGAAAAGTCGTATAACTCCCGAAAGTGAGAGGTGCGCGACGTGGGTTCGAACCCGAGACCCTCTGCATTGCAGTCTGTTGGTCACTGAGCTATCGCTGCTTGGCGCAGACAGTAAAGACGAGTATCTACTCGTACATATACTACTGCCTAGTCACGTGATCTCCCCTCGCGGACATTACCAACTTGGCAAATTGTTCGCACCTGTTACATACATACGATATAAAGAACGTTCTCCATTACAGTTCTACTTGATTTAGTTGGGGAGCGAGCTATCACGCGCGCCACGTTATTGAATACTTAACGATAATGTCGCCGCACTAATGCTCTTCGGATTGTACTGAAGTGATTTAGAGCTTGCCAACTGAACGAATGGTTGGACAAATGATTTGTGAACTGGTTTCTTGAAGTGATGTCGCTTAGTGAAAATTCATTACTCTGCTTTTCAGGGTTCCGTAACCGAAGGGTGTCAATAGAATCTTATTACTAAGCCTGCAGCTTGCAGTATATCTGTCTGACCTACCATTAAAGTTTCAGATAGCCTATTGAAATTTTCAACTAGTACTTGATGTCATAGTGAGTATCCTAACATAGTAAAACAGGTCTGCTTTTATGAAACATGGTTTTTAAGTTTTTAAATAGCTTTAGCCTAAAAAGATGTAGTCTTCAAACTCGGAGTGTAAGGTCTGATGTAAAACAACATTATTAAACTACCTATAAATAAAATAGGCTACGCATGATGTTGCGACACCTTATTATAATTACACTGAATTGATCGAATTTTGATCAATCGGAACAAAAGACTTTAGACTTGGAGTATTTGATATATTACTATAGATTTGATATTAGAGTCTAACTAGCACCTAAAATATCGGGTAGAGTAATATTTAGGTGCTAGTATGAAATACCGGTGTAAGTAGTTTATTCGGCCCCGAGCATTAAGTGTGGCATACTGTCTGTCTTCAACTACTTTCGTATGATTAGTAACTCAGTCTTAGATTATATAGCCTGCTTGAAAGCCTGAAACTTGGTTTATCAGCCTAAAAGTTACAACAATTAAGGTATTGGATATCAGGAGGTATGTACCTCCGACTACTTGAAACTAAGTAAGTGTTGCTAAATAAATTATTGTTAGCTTTAAGAGTCAAGGAACACTAGCATGATTGACAATTTTCCATATACTTTCAGAAAATGTTAAATAATACAATTTGAATTCCAAGAGCATAAAATCTTATATACTACATAAAGCTCCGTGATAAATCATGAAACAATATATAAACACAGCTGATGTTATATATTGACAATCAATTTATGACAATCATGATTGAGGCTTGCATGCACTTCCAAGTCACGAGATTGAAGCTATCTGTTTTTCTAGACAATTTGCAACTAAAATTGTGAATACAGAAAGTGCTCTCTAAAGTCCTAGAAGGGATAATATACATTGTCGTACACAAGGTTAGCAAAAGTGTATGGTTGCCGCACTTACCCTCAAAATTGGGTCGTAGAACGAAACCTTAGACCATATACAAGGTTTTATATCTGAAATATCGCATGCAAAAATTGAACAGGGATTCGATAATCCAACATTAACATTCAAGTTACTAGACTAACATGGACGGCAAACGATGCACAGGTACATTACGGACGAATGAAATGTCAAACATTACAATTGACACCCTTCCGTAAAATCAAATGATATCATATTACAAACAGTAGCAGCACAAGTGTGACATTTTATTTATTTTTTAATAATGCCACCGTTTTGGCCCGTGCCGAACATTTCGAAATACCTGGAGACCATTGACGCAGCATTATAACGTAATTGTCGCGATATTCGCCATAAAACAGCAATCGTATATTTGTCGCGATTTTATGTGCACTTTGAATAAAGATTTGGGTGTAAAATTGGGCGCGTGCGGGTTTACGAGTGGTAGTAAACTTGGTCACATAAACATCTCGTATATTGTGGTTAGGGCGGCTCTTCACTCACGCTGCACGTATGATTGTATCTCAGAAATATTGACGACGTGCTATATCAGTTTTTATATTAAATTTAAAATATTGTGTTTGATAATCATCAATTGAGTAACGTGATGAACACGTTATTTCGGATTTGGCCTCTAGACGTCGCTTGTTACTAAACCGATTATAGCCCAATTATTGTAACTAGCGGTCGCCTAGTGCTCGAAATTCGACCAAAGTTTGCCTGTAAGATATTGCTGATATATGTCATTATATATTGATATATGTAACCATAGTTACGCGCTTCGACTGCGTGTGTCAAATGCATGGTTGTGTGCGTGTAGTATTTTTTCATTAATTTAATGTATTTCTAACGCATATTTTAAAAAAATATTAGCATTCGTCACTTCTCTGTATAAGCGATAAGTGTGCGAAATTTCATTCTCCTCCGTCCGCCCAATTTTCGTAAAAAGGGATCCAAAGTTTTCGCTTCACGTATTAATATATAGATAAGAACTATACCTTACACTTGAACTAAAATAAACAGCTTCTTTAAAAGAGATTTAAGAAGAGCAGTATTTTCACGGTAGGCGGCGACTTGGCGGTTTACGTTCTCGACATTGCTAAAGGCCATATCCGGCTGTTAACATTTGCCACTGGTTGTGGGCCACTGGCTAGTTTGTCACCAGGAGTGATAAAAAAGTTCCTTAATAACTGTATATGCATACTCGAGTCATCATTATTGTCGTATATTCGTGTCGCGAATGACGCGATTGCGAATGTTTATATCGCGAATGACGCGATTGCGAACGTTCGCACCGCGTGCAACGAGCGGCACGAGTGTAGAGTATACTTTATACGAAGTAGTATTGCCTTCATCGGCGTGTCACCAACACGGCACGTTTTATATTCGAGAATTGTTACTACTCACCTTACTTTCGATTATTTGCTCTGCTTTAGTTTGCACTTTATGTTTAGTAGGTGTCATCTTATACAGCATTTTTATCGCGTCTTAATTTTAGCTTTAGAAGTATAAATTCCTTTATAACTAAAAGTTTATTGTCGAACTAACATAATGTTTTATATAATATCGGTTTTATATTAACTCATTAAGTAGTCGTGAACCAGATATAATAAGAAAAACATTGCGCCGGGATACGTGCGTTTAGGAATTAGCCTGTTATTAGGAAGACTCGATCTCCACATTTCGAAAGATATGTGCGTATTAAATAATTATTTATCGCTTGCTTTAACGGTGAAGAAAACAATCCCGAGGAAATCTGCATGTCTGAGAGTTTTCCATAAAATTCTCGAAGATTTGTGATGTCTGCCAACCCGCACTGGATCAGTGTAGACTATGGCCCAACCCTTCTCACACTGAGAAGAGGCCTGTGCCCAGCAGTGGGACATTTTTTATACTGGGCTGATATTATTATTTATTAATATTATTAATTAGAATTTGATCCAAAATAATTTATTTTTATTATATTGATTACGCAGCACAGCTAATACGTGTTCTTAGATTCGAAGAATTAATTGAATCCGTTCTTAAAGCTTATTTTGTTTGATAAGTTCAGTAATCATCTTTAATACATCTGTTATATATTGTATATATAAATAAAACATGCTATCGCGATTAAGAACGAATATAATAGACTACTATTGCCTATTCACTTACAAAAACTAAGTGCTTTATTATTTGAAACACCTTGAAAACCTTTTATCCGCAATAAAAATGGCTGCTATATTTAAAGATAAGATCGTTCCAAATCCTGAAATATCGGTTATTAGGCGAGCACCTGTGAATTAGGTGCTCGAACCGGGACATAATTGTGCTAACAAATGCTGTGCTCAATCATGGGGCGAGTAAACCTCGAAGGGTGCGGGGCGAGAGGTGAGGGAGCCGGGGCGAAGTCGACGCAACTCATCCGCCAGTTTACCGCGAGTAACAGGTGTCGGTGAGGCGCGGTAATCGCAGTAAAAGAGATGATACATTGACTATTAAACCCGCTTCGGTATGACTCGGTGACAATTTCGATTTCATTCCATATTAAAATATTTTAATTTCGGGAATTAAGTGCGATAGTGGAAAATTATACATATCATTGTTGATCTATTCGACCACTTATTATTAGGATATTTAAATCACGATTAATGAGAAATCATAAGAGTGCCATACATTTTCCGATATCTATCCGACTCAAACGATTAGTTGATTGGTTAAATTAATATATATATAATATAAATTATTCTATCTTTTCGTACCGTGCCCTGTCGACAACTTTACGACTATTGTAAACTCCTGTGTTGAAATACTAGTCAATACTCAATTGTATAATAGTTTACCTATATTATATGAATCATACATATATGTAATTAACAAATGTCGGATGCATTAGAACTTCGATACTATAATTCAAATTTTCTCAAACCGCTTGAAAATCGATAATTGCAAACAGTTGCATGATTATTTTGAGATTTGAAAGACTGAATGCCGTGTAAAATTGTTACAACTGATCATATAACACTACAACACTTCTCTAGCCGTAAAATCATCACGAAATTATTTACTTACTTTGTTGTTTGTAAACCACACGGGTAAAAGCGCTTACGTTTTAAATGTAATCTTAATTAAGTATTTTACTAAGAGGCAAAGTATTAAGTCACAAGTCGGAACTGAAAGAATCTCAACGAACCACTACCGTGACAACGGCCCTCAAACCACAACTTATTCGCTTCATTTACACCAGTATTCACTCGTTAACATAAGCAGTTGTATTCTTACTAACATTATAAAAGCGAATATGAGTTTGTTTGTTACGGTTTGACGCTTTAACTACACAACCGATCATCATGAAATGTCACATACACGTTGTCAGGGGAACAGTAAAGGACATAGGATACCTTTTATCCAGAAAAAGTACCTAAGCTAACCTACATTTACGCGAGCGAAGCCGCAGGCAAATCTAGTTATTTTCATAAAAGGGTAAGAGGTCATTGTTACGGTTACAGGTTTGATTACCATAGCCTATGCTTTCTTGTAATACTAAGAGTATTACTTGCGCTTTACCCGCCCTAGGGATCGGAATTAAAGGCGGAATAAAAGAAATGAATTATAAATTCCGGATCTAGCTCTCATCGAGCGAAGCGCACTAACAGTATTATAACAATGTCTTAAGAAGTTAATGTAATGAGTGTTTTGTTCATATTTTTATTATTTTCTTTGTATACCTAACTGCAATTATAATAAACTTGATAGCTTACTCTTTGTAATGCCCCAGATACAGGGCTGGCCTTGTTTGGGACCATTGTAATCTTAATAAAATAAATATTATTAAGTATAAAATATATTATAATAAATATTATTTTCATTATTTGAGCAGCGATATCTCAGTGGGGAGACCAACAGACTGCAATGCTGAGGGTCTCGGGTTCGAACCCACATCGCACACCTCCGACTTTCGGAAATGATATGACTTTTCGAAATTATGTGCGTATTGATTGACAATTATCGCCTGCTCCGTGCCTCGGAGAGCACGTTAAGCCGTCGGTCCCGGCTACCATGAACATATTATATGGCAGTCGTTATTGGGAGAGTGTCGACACAAAAGATCCCACTGGGTCGAAGTGTCGCCGGTCTGCACTGACTGGCCCCCATATAAGATAAGATAAGATTTTCATTATTTAAAACATGAATGTTTTAATATGAAACAAAAGTTTATTTAAAAATATAAAAATGCTTGGGAGATTAAGCTACCGGTAGTAAGGCTTTCAGGGACAGAAACCTTAGAACAATGCATGTTATGTAGAGTTATACCACCTTCTGTATAAGGGACTTAATCCAGTCACACAACGCGAGCCCTCTTCAAGTGGTGGTCGAGGTTCCTAACAATCAAAACAGTAACCGAAACGACTATTAACACAATTATTACGATTTTTCTTACAATAGGCTCTATAAGATATTAGTACTTCTTCAAACCGGCTCATTGGACTCCAGATTTGAGTATTGTATACTGTTTAAGATTATGTGTGTATGTATTAGTCTGTAGTCTGTTACTGTACCTATTCAATAAAAATAAAATAAATAAAAATATATACCGTTACCAATTAATAGACTAAGGCCGGCTCTCACTAGATCATAGCATCAAATCTGTCAACTCATGTTTATGCGGCCAAAATTGCGCCACGCAGAGATGTAATTTCCTTCTTATTCACTGTTTCGAACGCAGTACTATCCGGCCACGGGACGTGGGTCGCGCCTACCGTCATTACAATAACTCATCTTAATAAGAGACGCTTAGAGTACAACTCAAGTATTCATTCACCCGCCTCACTCGTTATTTATGAGAATACTTTAATTGACTGCCTCGATGGGCTGGTTTCTGTTTGCACTTGTGCTTATAGCTACTAAAATCACGAGGTCTCATGTTCGATTCTAAGGTTGATAAAAGTTTGTTTATTAGGCAGTTCTAAGTAATAGCCCAATATTATAGAGGTCAATAGACTTGTCCCTATAACATGGGGATAAAAACAGCTGGCGAAATATAGATGATATACATATGCATTTAAGCAGCTAGCTTAGTTAATATTCCATTGGAATGACACGCAGAGGTTTCTAGTTCGACCCCAAGGATTTATTAAATAATGTGCGTAATATATAGTTAATTTTCGCTTACTTTAACTGTGCAGGAAAACATAATGAGGAAACCTCTCTGCAAGTTCATTCATATTGTACGCCTAGATTTGTGAAATCTAACAATCAGCATTGGGCGAGCGTTATAGACTTTCCTCAACCTTCCTTTCTTTCCCACCTTTTAAAAATATCTTATTTCTTATCCAAAGGGCCTGTTCTCATACATGTACATACACTATACATCTATAACCCGCAGTGTTACAGTTTATAAACATGACTGATATTATAATTATTATAAAACATCCGTTTATCCTTTCGGGAATACACTCAGGCGTGAGTTTAATTTCAAATCAAAAACTCAATTATTAGTCATTCTAAAAATGTCTCATTTGATAAACATCAAAACCCTTTTCACTTTTAGTCCCAAGTGTGCCAATTACCGCTTAACAAACCTTATAAAGTCGATTCCCTTAGATTTTCTGCGTAAAATATTACAATGAGTCCTATCGTGTTACTAGGAAATTGTATGGACGGAACAGCCAATCCCTCGGGACTAGCCACCGTTGACTCGGTGTAAAAGGCCAGAGAATGGGAACTGTGGTTTGATTAACAACTCATTATAACGATGTATTGGTCCAAAACCGCTTCTGGCTATTGATAGCATATCTGCTATACAATATAGTGACTTACTGGACCACTATTATAATTATAGTCTCTATAATTATAAGTGGTCCAGTAGGTGACTCGTTACTCGGCTTATTTGATGAGCTGTGTGCTAGTGGATTTTCTATTTTTTGAAGTGAAAACTTCTTTATCGGCGTTGTGCATTTTTTCTTTTTTTTTTGTGTCGGGTAAAAAATGCTAAACTCGCGCCAGGACACGTGACCTGATTGAAAATTTGTAAGACGGAGGGAGAATTGTCAAACTCGCGTCAGGACACGTGACCTGATCGAAAATTCGTAAGACGGAGGGAGAATTGTCATGTTTGTGTACGATAGCGCAATAAATGAATATTGTATTTTATCACATAAATGATAGTACGTCTATACTGATAATTAAAGCAATTCGTGCAAAATTATTCCCTAACCAATCCAAAATATCAAAAATGCACAACGTTAATATTCAAGTTTTCACTTCTGCCGGCACTCCCGGAGTGCAACCCATTGATTTTTTTTTGTACAACCTTTGTGGCAATCAACTCACGTGATGTTTGTTGCTTACTGTACCTTTGCGCGATTGTAACATTATTGGTGCCAAATATTATCTTACGTTTAGGCTTATAATATACGCGAGCATTACTAAAATTAATCGGGACATATATTATGAAATAATTTAGTTTATTTTAACACAGGGCATTTACATTGAGTATATATGCTCACGATGCTGGGCCTCAACAAAGAAATCAATGCGTCGCCAGCGCAAGCGAACAGTCAACTAATGACAACAGAACGCTTTCTTATAGAAATTAAAAATCTAACTCGCCATAGGAGTTCAATACAAAGTTGTTGGGCTATAATCTTCTGTCCCTACAGAAGACGAGAAAGTAACACACAGTATCAAATGTGATACCACTCCAGCTAAATCGATTTGACTTAAGCAGAATTCTAGGCGTAAGTTATGATCTCATGGCGCTAACGCCACAGAGCCTGCGGGTGCCCGAAACGGCACTATCGGTAGGACTGAGCGCCTCCCAATATTTTATCCTATCCTATGGCCCATGTATAATTATGGTTAGCTTATTATACAATTGTTCAAAGTCGCCGTACCGAACTATATTATATTATTAGATAATAAAGTTAAACTTTACAAAGATAATAGTCTCTCAGTATTTTTGTGAAGTTAACGCTCCTGGTAGGAGCACGGAGTCTGCAATCGTATTACTTGGGATTAGATCCGAAGTAATACGTTTTCAGACGCCGTGCTGCTAGTAAAATATAAGTGTCTTTTCTAAATCTCTGGCCACCCCCTCGGGAATTTGTGCCAGTCTATGAATTAAAAGTTAGTTAAATATGAGGCAAGTTTTGCTTTAATATCATGGCAATGCTATGGCTCACTTTTGTATGAATCAACCTATGTGTAAAACGAATTGTCATTGACGTTTACACGCGAGTTCAACGTGCATTACGCAATCGCAGTTCTAATTTTAAATTGCTCTTTTTATCAAGTCAAAGGCTGGTTTGGAGGTGAATAAGACTTGCATGAGATCTGAGATTTGATACCCAGGTTCGACTAAGAGATTTTGCGTTTTTTTGAAAACATATTCTTATTAACGGCCGGGAGTCTCTATAGCTATGCTCGGTAGATGGCAAAAGGCAAGCCATCTTTACGTAGGACCGACACCATAGCTGACGCAAAATACGAAGGTGTAACAACACCTCGCCTGTCTCCTTATTGATAAAGGCTTAAGACTATGTATTTTATTAGCTTTTCTCATATAAAAACTCTAATCTATCTCTAAGATATCATGATAAATTCTGACTACAATTTTTCTACAGCAAATACAACTTATACACTGTAGTTATCCACCGTTTCTAGAATAGTAACGTCACAATTGTAGTATCAAGTCGGATATGTAGAATGTAAGGATATTCGCAAGAACGTTATATCAGTGCGGCTGGCAGCAGAATTCTATCTGAATACTACACCCACGTTATTACTGCACGAGCTCCGTACATAACCGTATGACTTCTACCCGCAGCATGTATTTTAAATGTTATTTAAAAGGAGGATTTTCGGATTTCCTCGGCATGTAAAATCTAAGGCGTGTATATGTAAATAAAAATTTCCTCAGGGGCGAAATGTGCGAAATATTTTGATGCGGAAAATAGGTAGTGCAAAGCGGCTTAGGAAAGAGGGCGGTGCGGCAGGGGATGCGACAAGTCGTGTCGTGCTGACGCGTCGTGTCGCACGTGCGTCGCGGATTTGCACAGAATTTACGTGAAATGCGCGCTTGTCGCGTTGAGCCCTTGTCACATATCACATGCGATAAATGGAGATCTCGGCTTTTATATTTTTCAGTGAATTGCATTTTAATGTTTTTAAAAGGATCGTGATGGTGTTAAAACGTTTATTTTAATACGGATTATTGCAAGCACTTCAAATACAGAGTCGATTTTCAAAACAAGCTTTGTAGTAGTAATACGAGTTACTTGGATAATAGTTTGCTAAGTTTATACCCACTACTGAGGTTTAAGCTTGTGACCTGCCCATTACTAAATAGTTACCGTAGCCTAACAGAGCGGGTTATTTCTGAAACACTAAACAGAAAAAAAGCTATATGTCTTCCAGTTTTCTACTGGGGAACAAACTATTTTATTCCCGTTTGTCACCCTATAGAACAGCGGGGACGGATGGAAATCATCCAACACATAGTAATATCATGGTAACAAATAATTTATTGCCGAACCTGCAAATGAGAGTCGATAACCAAACCAGCGTAATAGACGAAGAACTTTGTTCCCTTTAATGAAAGCTTATGCCTTCTTAAAGAGCTACTAAAAAACACAATACAAGTTTTGTTTTGTTACTTATGAGCACATTCTCATTGCAGCCGATCTAGGTAATGTCAGCAATACAAAATGCTCTATATTATTATCACTTTCATAATCATTCCGTTTATCATTACTAACACAGCTAATTCTTTTACTTGGAACATTCTGTGCACACATAGTTTAAATTAAAAATGACTGCACCGATGGCGTAGTGGTTTAAGTGCTCGCCTCGCCACTGCCACTGCGCCGAGTGTTGTGGGTTCCAATCCCATACAGGACAGAACTTTGTGTGATCCACAAATGGTTGTTTCGAGTCTAGGTGCTTTTTATGTCCGTTGTTTAATGTTCCCCTCGACACAGGAATTACTCCTAGTGCGGGAATTGTCTATAAAAAAATATCTGGCTTTAAAAATAATAATAACTTGTTTATTTGTTCTCTCACACAGTATATATTTAACATCATAATCAAAGAGTCCATACAAGAAAGCAGCGAAAGTATAGTCTGTGTGGGAGACTGGTCTCTGTACTAGGAGGTCCTGTATCAGGGATGTTGCGGATGCAGATTTTTTTACATCCGCGGACGCGGATGCGATTACGGATATTTGTAGACTCACATCCGCGGATGCGAATACGGTTGCGGATGTATAAATCGTTACGAAAGCTCCGCAATTGCAGATGTGGATGTTGTTAAAAATTGTTTATCTTATTTATTAATAAAAAGTAGGTATCTAATATTACCGCCTACGCAGGTATAAGTTTGTTTTGCAAAGGTTCATAAATAAACACGTACTACTGAGCAACTGATTTCTTTCTTATCATAACCTACGCTAATATCTGGATCCGCATTAACATCCGCGTTGATTATTGCGGTTGTGGATGCGAATGCAGATGCAGATGTCCAAATCGTTTCTTTTTTTTTTTTTTTTTTTTTATTTTGCTCGTCAAAATGACCACACTCCACCTGATGGTAAGCAGTCGTGTGGTCTAAGGCCTCCACATCGCCCCCACAGTAGCCGAGGCGATGTTGAGGTCTCTACTTTGACGGCCTGAGAAGATGCTTTTTCACGCCCCGCTTAAAGAACCCAGGATTGAAGGAAGAAGGAAACACGTGCCTTGGCAGAGAATTCCATGCCTTGGTCGTTCGGCAGAGATATGAGGACCCAAACTTTTTGGGATGCGGAAGCTCCGCAATTGCGGATGCGGATGCGAATATTCGTAACATCCCTGTTACAGATTACCAGATTCTCCGTGCTCTGAATAGGTGGAATATGTATGAATGGGGCTAGTATGTTCGTGTTAAGAATGTACTTATATCCTGTGTATACCTATACCCTGTTTTCTTTGACTGAAACTTGTTTTGTAAGTTAAATAAATAAATAAATTAGACCCCACGCCTGTATATCTCTGAACAGATTAGATGTGTATTACACCTATATTTCACCAGCAATGGTCTTAGGTACTACGTAATAAGAGACAAGTCTATTGCTCTCTACAGTACACGGTTCCAGACGTTGTGATACTGAATAAAAATTCGCCCGACCCGGCAATTGAACTCGAGACCCTTGTATGACGATTTCAATTATATATCACCACGTTGTTTATATATTTCCACTTGAAAAACAAAACCTACTGAAATTCCTAAAGGATCTGGCAATCACATACTTTTTATAATGCATATTTTTACTTTATGCCACAATGAAAAACAATTCTAAAAGAAAATACAGAAAGACCAAAATATAAATCCCAGTAACATTTCAATCGAAAACCAAATATTGCTCTACATTTGTGATTGCAGTCAATGACAATACTCGCTGCCACTACGTCAAACGCATTCGACTCGAAAACTTCAGTGACAATACAGTTCATAGTGCCATAATAAGGCACTCGTGTATCTGAACACAAATACGTCATATGAATGACGTCATTCAGCTGCACAAAGCGACATCGACAGCGGCTTGTTATACGAGCACCGCATTAGGGAGACTTCACACTGGCGAGGTTATGTTAACAAGTCGTGCGGTTTACTGAGCGATTAAACGTCGGGTCAGGTTACAAATGTTCACTTGTTGTTCTACATTGTCTTGAAATGCAGTCTGCGTCGCAATTCAAGAATATTACGTGCTCTTATTTTGTTGTGTTTTATCTAATGTATTTTCTTTGGTACACGTTTAGTACTTTATATTCTAAAGGATGGTAATTAGAGAGTGTATTAAAGTGTCTCAATGCTGGTTAGATAATAAGGCATGAATTATATATGTCCACAACATATAATGTTGTAGTGTAATATTGTACAAAATACATATCAATATCATATACTAGGATACAATATACTATACAGTGTGACTGGTTAAACATTGTACATACTTAAATAATGGACACTGCGGATATGGACATACATATAATAATGGACAATGGACACTGCGCGTATCGCACGCAGCTGTCGAGGCTAATGACCTTTGATAAGAAAAGGACGGGTGAGGGTGCAATCCGGGAGAGTGCGGGGTGTCTGGTAGCGGGGGGCGGGGGTGAAGGTTTTGTTTAGCTTTGGTATATGCGCAAGAGTGTCCGCACATTAAGTTTTTATTGGATAACTAGGTAAAATTTTAAGTACCTATTTTTTTAGATATTCGGGTCCAGAATCGAGTACTGAATATCCTCCTTCAATATGTCCAGTCTTTTACCAATTAGCCTGTAGAGATTACTATGTCTACATGCCAATATCGTATTTGTCAAGTTTATATTCACTGAAGGCTAATTAATTTACTATAATGTGACCAATTGAAGACAACTCTTTACGTAAACAAGTAATTATTATGATAAATAAACAATTGTATTCTAGTCAAAAACACAGGCGACTATGAGCCTCACTATTCGAATTCATATAAAACTTACTTATTCACTTACATATTTAAAATCAAATGATTACTTACGCTCCAAATGTTTTTACTCAGATTATTTAAATATACTGCATTTCCCTTAGCATCGAGTCTAACAAACAACACATAACTTGTAGTAGGTATAATATTGTCACGTACTTAATACGCAAATATTATACATTGAAATTTAACTAACTGCAATAAAATCCGTACAAAGTAACTTAATTTCAATAGGTGTAAGTAGCTTACTGTTGCGATTTCTTAAGTTAGTCTGTTGAGGCCCTTCTCGCTAAACATCGCGGTCTGTACAATGGCATTATTCTATCGACAGGTCTTTCCCTAAAGCCCTGCTGGTGCCGTCTCCGTCGTGATATATGAAGCCTTCGCCGGGTGTCGTTAGCACGACTAAGTGCTGAAGCTTGCGAAGATAAAATATTCATGTCAAGATAACTCCTGAAGCGCTATGGAAGGATTCCTCTTTGTGTTACAACAATGCATTTTAAGTACACGACATTTTTAGTTGTCATGTAGCGATACCCCGCTGTCGGTACCGTGAATAAAAGACGGGTGTAATAAATAATTGTCAAAGCAAATGTTTGTTTCGCATTTATTCAGAATTTAAATGAAATTGTTGGTTAGAAATTTATTACTTGGAAAGAATTATGAGGAAGTCTGAATGAGTGTTTTATATAATATGTTCAAAGCTGTGTTAAGTTTACACACGCACTTCACAAACGCGGTGGTAAATTGCATTGCTTTAACTGAAAGTAGGTCAACCTTCGTCAGTGGGACAAGTTCATTGAAATAAACAAAAAAGCAGCTTATTTGATTTAAAACGTTTAGGTATATATATACCTAAACATCTAGGTATATAGATAGAAAAGCCGCGAATGGAAGCTGATATAACAGTAGAGAACAATTTGAAGATATAGTGCGTCGAGTAGTTGAACGTCAAGCGATCGTGACGATTATCATAACTCTCGACGAAGGGTCCTCGTAACCGTAACTCGTGACGATGTGGCGCACATTCACTGAACGGACAAGATCGCTTTGATCTCCTTAATAACGTGCCTACTTGACGTACACGCGTGTTCAGATTTGTTGAATATCTCCTAAAACAAATAAGAGCTTGTCGTAATACGTGTCTGATATAAATAAAACCGCTATAGGTACGACGACACAACCTTAAACTGAAATCTCGCGATAACAAACAATTTACGTAGAACACGAGTGAGGAGTCGACGAAATAACTCTCGTTCGCGAGCTGAGGCACGATTTAATTCTAAGAAATACACGGAGTAACTCACCGCAGTGTACGGTGGTAGGAGCGGTGCTGAGTGGAGCGGAGCGAGCGCCACAGAACAATCTCATTGACATTATTGAAAGGAACACATTAGAAACAATGTCGCCAATGTTCAGTAGCTCGGGTATCGGTCGTTAAGGTTCCGTTCCCGGGGGAAATTAAAAACCGACGCCGATTGTGCCCCCGCTCCGCGGCCCGCGCCGCCTATTTATCGAGTCGCTCGGCGCGGGCAGGCGCGCCCGCCACTAAACCGCCCGACAACCGTTCGTAAGCAGCTTAAAAGAGCCTCCAATTTCTTACGGAAAATTATAAATCACTCTTCGAAGTAATTGTTGTTAGTGGCGACTAGGCTTCAACTCGCTTGAAAACTTGGCTATTCGATGTAACTTAAAGTATGGGAAGAAAGTAAAAGTATGAAAGTGATGGTGTCGGAACCGGCGCATGCGAGATGGATGGGCTCATTTGGGCGTTTTTATAGCAGCATACGCTGATGAAGACTAATGTTCACCAGGTTTATGATTGATGACAAAGGTCCGAATTATTCGGGGGCAGGGCTTGTAACTTGGACGGTGTGTCTTTTTAATTAAACTGAGAGCTTCGAAGTACGGCAGTTGTTTTAAACGAGTTTCTTTGTTGGATGCGGTTCATTTTAAAGTGAAATAAGTATTGTAAACAGATTGACGGATGAGATTCAAGCACCTGTAAATAGCTGCGTTAGTAATGATGAGTGAATGTTTTGTGCGACTTCGCAATAGCTAGTCTACGCTATCTTTTTAGGTTGGCCGAGCTATTAAAACTTGGACTTTTCGGCCGAAACATGTGTTTCATTCTTCCTTCGATCCTATAATTTCATGTTTTTGATTTGATACAAGCGGAGTACAAAAATACCCTATTTAGGCTGTCAAATTAGAGACTTTAGCACCACTTCAAGTGAAGACGTATTGTGGAGGACTGCTCATGGACTGCTTACTATCAGGCGGAGTATAGTCAATCTGGCGTTTTTTACCATGAAAGTAGGAGGCGATATTCTTCGCCATACGAATTTTCTCTAGCAGTTACGATCTATGATGCCACTCAATACGTCTGATGAATGACGGTCACTCTATTCTGGTCTATTTATCGCACCAGTGATCAGATGATGTGATATTTTGTCTTTAATATTACACTTATGAAATGAAGCCTTGGAAGGTTGAAAGCTCGGACAATCGCATTGGTAAACAACGACCTTTCCTAAGCTTTCGTTTTCTTAGCTTCAGAGGACGCGTTAAAAAGTCTATATTGACGGTTACTATTAGTGAATTTCAGTATCTACCTACTGTTATTATGATTCTTATAAGAAAATACTCACAAACCATAACTTATTATACATCAAATATCAATGTAATGTCAAATTTAGTAAACTAAAATACATAATATTAATATCAGCCTTGTATATTAACTGTCCCACCGCTGGGTACGGACCACTTATCGGTGTGATTAGGGTTAGGCCATAGTCCACCACGCTCTCCCACTTCGGGCTGGCAGACGGGCAAATAAATTATTACCTACATTACGGTAGTCGTAGACAAAGAACTACTGGTGTGCTGGCGCAGCGGTAGTTAATTTGCCAGCGGTGTGTAAGATCTCGGGTTCGGTTCTCGAATCGAGCAAAATGATTCACATTCAAGAAATTCGCAGTGGCAGCAGTCAAGCTGGAGCTATGCCCGGTGCTCAACATACGCTCGCTCGTAGGACTCTTTAAATTATAGTTTATTTTTTATGGGTAGGAGGCAAACGAGCAGATGCGTCGCCTGATGCTAAGCGATTACCGCCGCCCATGGACACCTGCAACACCAGAAGAGTCACAATCACCTCCTTTCTCCCTTCCCGCTTCTTCTCCTGCCCACTTCCTTTCCTAAAGGGTCGGCGCAAGTGATGCCTCTGGTGTTGCAGGCGCCTATATAGGCTGCGGCGACCACTTACCATCAGATGGGCCGTATGCTTGTTTCCCTCCTTAGTTGCATAAAAAATAAAATACCGAGGCGGATTATTCGGTATCGGTCACAGCGGGACGTTTGCCGTTTGCCCGTACGGAATGCTTAGTGAAACGGACACGATCCAAAGATAATCTCATCGATGCGCCATTGTCACTGAAAAAAAAAATCGAACGATATGAAAATTTTACTACCAAACTCGAATAACGATTTAATCGAATAACAATCGAATATTCATGATTTGATAACATATCCGTTTTGTTGTTCCTAATCGGGTTAGTGACCTTTTAGTAGCCTGGTCCAATATATATGATTAATGAGTCCCGTAACGTAATATTAAAGTCATAATATAACGTTATAGGTCTGTCGCATATATTTTACTCAGAGGCTGACATTAAACAAGAAAATAAAATCCAGATAAGAAACTTTCTTTGATGTTGTATTTTCTTTCAAAAGATCTAGAAGCAACTCCTTTAACTTTTTGCGTGAGTCTGCGAGAACAAATTGGCGAAGCAACTTTGAATCCGTTTAAACATACACTATGACATCTGCGTCTCAAATTGCGTAATACATCAATGCAATAACCGTCTTTCTTAGATACTTACAAGTATAATAATCGTCAGCTCTGTATACAATCTGTCCCACTGACAAGCACGGGTCTTTTCTTAGTATGGAATGGAATAGTATGGAATGGAATGGTATGGAATAAGCCATCTAATGGCTTCCAGCGGCCCAGTGTAGATAAGCAAACTTTATACATCTTCGAAAATATTGTAGGAAATTTCCAGATATGCAGGTTACATAGAGTTATCCTTAATCTGCTGATTATTATAAAAGTAAGTCTAATCTTCGAGATTGTTTATTGAACTTGACGTTTTCACTGCACAGATAGCATAGGGGTTTAACTGATCGCCTTGCCACTGCCTACATCGAGTGTTGTGGGTTCGATAGCCATACGGGACAAAAAAATGTGTGATCCACAAATAGTTGATGAAAACCAGTAAGGTTTGGTTGTTCTTTGTGTTCGTTGTTTGAATGTTTGAAAAGCCCCTTCCGACACAGGATTTACGACATGCGGAGTAGTCTTTGAAAAAAGAGAAAAAGAGAATGTCTGGAGATATAAATAAATATCGATACGAAAGAAAAAAACCTTATATGTCACTAGCTGTTCCAACAGACATTGTCCTGTACACAAGAGAAAAAAAAAACATATCGAAACCATTTTCGAATCCACTTGAACACACACAAAAGTTTCATCAAAATCGGTCCAGCCGTTTAGGAGGAGTTCAGTCACATACACACGTACAGTACAATTATATATATAAAGATAACCATATATCTGTTATAAGCTTGCTACTTAAATAAAGTGTTTCCTTTCGCGTAATGACCTGTTCTGTTTCAATTCCCCCTAAATAAAAACGTGAGCACTAAAAACTTGCCGATTGGGAGATTACGCGTGTTCTAGGATAGGTATAGATTTATTTCGTAACCTGCCCACAATATCTTCGAACATACTTTAAGAGTACAGCATAGAATACCAGGAAGAAGATATCAATAGATACATTTACCCCAAAGTAAGAGCACAACCAGTGTTTTACACTTTTATTGAACTGCTTATAAGAGATTGTAAGATTCTATTGAAATAAAGCAATATATTAATTAATAAACTATGGCGCGAACCTAGTTCCGTCTATCACACACATTTTCAGACCCCGAGCTGCTATTGAGAAACTTCTAACAGAAAAACGCAAGGAGGTTTTGCCCGATCCGGTTATCGTACCCAAGACCGATCGCAAATAAAAGCTCAGGCTAACGCGATAGGACTAGCGAAGTACTTTCTGTTATCCTACTGAGTAGCCAGAATGTGGAGATGATGTCAAAGATCTAAGGATAACTTAGAAACTGTAGATAGTTACATTCATAGGCTTAAACCCAGTACTTCCGGGTTTACAGTTGTGAGGCTATGCTAAGCTAGGCGAATGTGTATTACAAAGAACTTCTCATCAGCTATGTTTCACGTCCCATATAATAGAAGGCTGCAACTTAAAATATCCTCCGAAATCCGAGACCTCACAATTGAAATCAAACATAGCCACGGGACTATAGAAACACTTAAGTAGTGGCAACAAAATAATTTCAAACTTTTTACTGGTGTCTTTTTTCTTTTACGATTTTAGTTTCTCATCTTAAGACACTTGACATATATATTTTATTTGGTTGTATAGATATATGTACATCTGCAATCAAATGCTACATGCTGAAGAGTTATTCCACCTTATCCCGCCCTCCCCTTTCCTATCCAGAACAACGCGTGCTGGGCTCAGTTGCCATCCTTACACGGTAGAGTCGATTAGAGCGCGTACCAACAAGTTTGGGTCCTCATACCTCTGCCGAACGACCAATGCATGGAATTCTCTGCCAAGGCACGTGTTTCCTTCTTCCTTCAATCCTGGGTCCTTTAAGCGGGGCGTGAAAAAGCACCTTCTCAGGCCGTCAAAGTAGCGACCTCAATATCGCCTCGGCTGCTATGAGAGCGGTGTGGAGGCCACTGCTCTTAGACCACACGACTGCTTACCATCAGGTGAAGTGTGGTCATTTTGACGAGAAAAAAAAGAGAATATAAATGACGCAATCACAAAATGGCTAGTAACTTTTACGAAACACCTTGGTCATCATTCGAGCGCAAAATGACTTTGAAAAGCAAACATCCTGTCCGCCTAATGGTATACGGTTCCTGCAACTTATGATCGCTAGCAATATCAGGCATATCACTAACGCATAGGAATAAGAACTGAAACACTAGGAATAATTCCTGTGTCGCGAGGGACTTTACAAACATTCAAACAATGGACTCAAGGACTTTACAACAAGGACTTTATTTAAAATAAACAATAAAATTGCATCCTTACTAACCTTAGTTATTTAATATATCCGGATGTGGGCGTTAATGGCTACGACACAGTTTATACTACTGTAGTCATTATCGTTTAATAATTGTGAAAATGTAACAAGGTTTTCAATAAAAAATATTATTATTAAGGAACACCCAGACTCAAAATAATAATTTGTGAATCACACAAATGTTTATCCTCGAAATCGAACCCATAACACTACGCGATCCGTGCCATCGACGTGGTGTATAGCGGGGTTTTTAATAAGATTTAAACCAAAGATACCAATATAATTTCACGATGTGTGCAATCAACTGCCATTTTATCGCCAGCGTGAATGTTACTATTTCTACCACTACATGCTCCAAGCATACAGTCTGTCTAATTGTACTAAAGCTTAATATCATTGCAATACAAAGGGCATTCCAGGTCAAGCGACAACCCTAACATTAGAAATTAAAGATAGCATAAAAGGAAAAGAAAGAGAGAGGAGGATATGTGAAGCTTCAGAATAATAAAATTCATTAAAATTGCTTAAAGAGCTTAGCCGTGTAAAAGTAACAATAGTTTTACGCGGCACTTATGCCCGTTGTTTCAATGTTTGCAAAGCCTCCCCGACACAGGAATTATTCCAAGCAGAAGTAGTATTTTTAATAAAACATGACTCACTTTGTCAGTTATATTAGTATGGATAAGTTGAAGTTACATTGAAATGTGTACTTTACAAAGGCTGTTGTACTATTGCCAGTGCTTGGTACCATATTACTCCACTTAATGCGTTAGATTAAAAATGGCAGAGTGCCCAAAAACTTAAAATGTTGTCGTTGGATTCGTCTGGCGCCAGCTACCATAGAGTTCATACGTTTTTTCATTTCGTTTGTATTTTTCATAAACAAACGTAACAAATATCCGGGACATGACGCTTAAGATAAGGTCACGATAGATTTATAATCCGTTCTGCACATAGCATCCATTATACGAAATTTGCTTTCAGAAATAATGAATACTACGAAATGTAATACTGTCTGTATATCTTTAAAAGAAGAGAAAGGGTTTCCTCGTTGATCTCGTGGCATAAGTTTGCGGTTAGGTTTGCCATAGCGAGGTTTTGACTCCTAGGTCGCACAAAGTGTATTATTAAGTTTTTTTGTTAGGAAATTCTCAATAGCAGTATGTGGGCTGGAAATATGTCCAAAGGACGAAAACATTATATAAGCTTATTACGTAGAACTTAAAAATGTAGCTGGCGATATGTGGATGTAGTCCATCTCTCCTTCCCTCTTTGGGGATTTACAAATGTGAATCAACGGTTAAACGTATTATATCCGTCTCAATTCATAAGTTTTGTGTAGATCCTGCACAATTATGCTGAACTATTGTGCATTTGTCTGACTTATTAAAAATTAAACAATGGTAATCTAATGTATTATCCAAGTAACATTAATCAATCAAGCAATATAGCCCACTGCAAGACCTTTGTCTTGCAGTAGGCTATATTCTTTTAATTCTGCAATTTGCACCGCAAAATCCAATCATTCTAATGTATTATCCAAGTAACATTAATCAATCAAGCAATATAGCCCACTGCAAGACCTTTGTCTTGCAGTAGGCTATATTCTTTTAATTCTGCAATTTGCACCGCAAAATCCAATCATTCTAATGTATTATCCAAGTAACATTAATCAATCAAGCAATATAGCCCACTGCAAGACCTTTGTCTTGCAGTAGGCTATATTCTTTTAATTCTGCAATTTGCACCGCAAAATCCAATCATTCTAATGTATTATCCAAGTAACATTAATCAATCAAGCAATATAGCCCACTGCAAGACCTTTGTCTTGCAGTAGGCTATATTCTTTTAATTCTCCAATTTGCACCGCAAAATCCAATCATTCTAATGTATTATCCAAGTAACATTAATCAATCAAGCAATATAGCCCACTGCAAGACCTTTGTCTTGCAGTAGGCTATATTCTTTTAATTCTGCAATTTGCACCGCAAAATCCAATCATTCTAATGTATTATCCAAGTAACATGAATCAATCAAGCAATATAGCCCACTGCAAGACCTTTGTCTTGCAGTAGGCTATATTCTTTTAATTCTGCAATTTGCACCGCAAAATCCAATCATTCTAATGTATTATCCAAGTAACATTAATCAATCAAGCAATATAGCCCACTGCAAGACCTTTGTCTTGCAGTAGGCTATATTCGTTTAATTCTGCAATTTGCACCGCAAAATCCAATCATTCTAATGTATTATCCAAGTAACATTAATCAATCAAGCAATATAGCCCACTGCAAGACCTTTGTCTTGCAGTAGGCTATATTCGTTTAATTCTGCAATTTGCACCGCAAAATCCAATCATTCTAATGTATTATCCAAATAACATTAATCAATCAAGCAATATAGCCCACTGCAAGACCTTTGTCTTGCAGTAGGCTATATTCTTTTAATTCTGCAATTTGCACCGCAAAATCCAATCATTCTAATGTATTATCCAAGTAACATTAATCAATCAAGCAATATAGCCCACTGCAAGACCTTTGTCTTGCAGTAAGCTATATTCGTTTAATTCCGCAATTTGCACCGCAAAATCTAATCATTCAGTTTTCATCTTTGATCTACCTTACCTTGATTAGCAAAGGGTTTCCATAACAGAAACCTTTACTTTATATTTACAATAAATACACTGTTTTAACTCGGTTTACGAGGTCACAAAGCGGCTTACTTGTACAGTTTACGACATAAGAAAAACACACTATTATAATGCATTAAATGTTTATGAAAAAGTGTTATATTTATTTATTGTTAAATATTATTTCCGCACAAAGAATCATTCTTGTATCGTGAGGGACCAATTCCTTAGACCACAAGCATTCAAACAACGTACTCGAAAGACACCCAGAGTATAGGTATATAACGAAAACTGTTTAGGGATCACCAGCGAACCACCCGGCTTCGCAAGGGTAGTAAAAACCTTTAACAAATTATTCGCTTAAACCTTCCTCATGAATCAGTCTGTCTATTGGTGCAACCGTAAGAAAATCCGTTCAATAGTTTTTGAGTTAATCGCGAACACACAGACAGACGCGGCGGTGGACTTTGTTTTATAATATGGAGTGATAAAGTTTTTGTGCTGGATGAATATGGTAGCCTGAACCTCCAGCGCAATGTCATGGTAACCACTTAAACTACTGCACCTTGCAGTCAATACTCGTATACTTCATACACCACTAAAATCGTTTCAGAAAACCGATTCGTGAAACTTGAATGGTATTATTGCAACACATCATTGGTTTGCTACAAAGTCTATCTGTCCTTCAAAACATCTATACAAATAAATAAAATTGAAGTGTTTGTTTGTAATGTCAAAATAACAGCTTTTTATCTAATGCATATGAAAGTATATAAGGTATGCAAAAACATATATTTTTTAAATTTTTGTCTGTCTGTCTCTCTGTCTGTTTGTTCCGGGTAATCTCCGAAATGGCTGAACCGATTTTGACGGGGCTTTCACTGGCAGATAGCTGATGTTATAAGGAGTAACTTAGGCTACATTGATATTAGAAAAAAAATAGGGTTCCGCGGAGACAAACACTTTTTAATTAAAATCTACGCGTGCGAAGTGGCAGGTAACAGCTATTACTAATATAAAAAATAACATTTGTTCTACGTATAACCTCCATGAACATGAGAGAGCAAGCTAATTACTAAAAAAGTATGTCATAAGCCGCATCCATAATCGTCTTATGTGATGAAAGGGAAAATGTTTCATCTTTTTCCGCGTATGTCACGTAAGTAGGTTTATAATTACCACAATAATCATATTAAAATATTGTCATGTTACATATATGCATGTTTATCTTTGGTCTTTTATTTATAACATTAGAGTTAACAGAGACCGCTAGACTACCATGCAGTCTGCACAGATGGCGTAGTGGTAAAAGTGATAGACTCGCTATTGCCACTACGCCGAGTGTTGTTGATTCGAATCCCACAGGGGACAATATTGGAATCGGGAAGAAAATCCGGCGCTAACCTCTCCCACGGTCCCCTTAAATCTGCCAGGGCAGCACAACAAGTCTTTGTACAAATTTTGAACTGCACTAAGGGCACAGTATTGGCTCGGGAACATATCAAACATCATTACCTCATGTCACAAGTTAATGTGACTCCCTGAGAAGAAATAGAGAATAACTTGTGTGATCCGCAAATGGTTGTATGAGTGTTCGTAAAGCCACCGCGACACAAAAACTAATCCTTCCTTTTTTTAATTCTCAAGGCTTATTTCTTTTCAACGTTAAGTCCGTAAATAGATATGTATCGAATAAAAGAGAGCCTTTAACGTTTCGTCTCTAATATAAGCGCGTCAAGCAGTATACCCATACTCTATGTTCAAAATCCCCTGGATATGAAATTTGCTACATTTTATCATTTAATATATTCTTCCAAGTTACTGCGTCTCGTTAGTACTTTCAACCACATAGTATTGAGGCTGAGTTTACAATCTCTGTTATTTCTATTTCAATTTGCGCTGGAATCCATAACATGTAGGAAATAAGGAGGTATAACTGTTCCAACCACAAATGTTTAGCTACCGCGGGTAGAGGTAACAAGTAAGTTAGTATTTTACTTAGGTAGCTCCTGCATTCGACGTGAGTACTTGTAAATAAATGTACATAAAGAGTTCTCTAAAGGTGCGTATTCACTGTACGCGAACAATTGAAGATTCGCGCTCACAAACACTATTGATACTTCGTAATATTATACTATAAACTACTATAAGAGGTTAACTAAATAATTAGTAAATGGTTAATGGTAGCAGGTGGCCGTGCAGTTTTTCTCATTGGTTCTACGCTCTTGCATTGCTGTAAATGGCAACAGGTAAATGTAGAAGTAAATTCACATTAATAAGTGAAGCTATGACAGTCATAAGTTATATTTTGTGACGTACATGAATGAACATATTTGCGATTTTGATTTCGTAAGAAATGTATAATGGAATGAATAGCAATGTACTGGAAATGGAGTAAAGTGTTACTCACGCTACGACGCATCATAATGCATCTGTACAATAAAAAATAATAATACAAGCTATTTACAATGCAACTTTGTAGTATCAACTACTGCTTATTAACCTATTTACCTAAGCACAATTTAGCTAGGATGTCGCGGTAGTTATAACCACTGAGATTCTCAGCAGCATGGAGTTCGGTACTATGTCTGACAGGCGGCGAAAGGCCCGTATTACGTAGAACCTAACACCATAGTTGGCGAAATACGAGTGTAATAAAAGATAAATTACAACATTGCCTATCCTTTCAGTGATATAGGCGTGACACTTTGGATTAGAATTGTACATACATAGTACAATCATAAAACCGATTAAATAAAATTTGTACTCAGTAATTTAAAGTAGAGTGGTAAATATTTTTTTTTAAATAAGATATATTTTAAACGGATTTACGATTAGTTGCACCTAATTTAATGCACTACAATGCATTAATGGATACATTTAGGGACAATTATACGTCCCGAGCGTATTGTTGTTCGCGAAACATCTTTAGTGTTCAGAGCAGTTTTCAATGTTTAGCTAAACATAAACTAGATAAAATAAGGTTTAACATAATAGATGTGTACCCTAACACGCCCAGAGTTGTTTGTTTCGCGTAGAAATGACACAGCCATCAACGTTGGAGGACTTTGCAGATTTTCTCTAATAAAATGAAACAAGTCCATTCAATACAAGTTTTACCTTGTTTAGATATTAGTTTGAAATATAATAATGTATTTTATGAATACACCATAAATAGGTTTTAATCTAGTGATGTATCGCTTGCGATATATCTTTACGTAATTTTTGAAGATCAATGCCGCACTTGTCTGTAGTTGAACCGAAAGCGAGAACTGACTGGAAAATTTGCCTCAGTATCTACATGAATATGCCGCTCTGTTCTACCCAGTATAAGCCTGAATGTTTCTTCAAACTGCTCAGCCTAGCCTGGTACGATTGCAGCCTAACGATATCGTATTGGGGCTGCGGTAAAAAAGGTTTTCAGGCACCTTTAAGAGAAGGTATGGTAAAGGGCAAATATCACTCTGATTTTAATTTTGATAGTAATCGATATGGAATTAAGTGTGCTCTTGCCCCTTTACGATACTAAATGCTTGGTTTTGAATCTCCCATTGGTCCATAGTTTACCATCATCGACGGGTACGCTTATTTGTCATCTTAGTAATATGAGAAATACAAACAAATTATTATACTATCTCAACTAGTACAAGGTTTCAAGTCAAGTTTCAAAGTGACTACTTAAAACATTACACAATCTATTGTGTTGAGCCTTACCAAAAACATACTCAAGGCTATTCACGGCGGAGGTGTAATCTCGAAACGTTGAAAGCCTGTAATAACAAATAAATAAACGAGTAAACTGTGTAAAAGAGAATACCCATTACAAAATGTCACATAAATGTCTCGAGGCGAGCATTACGTAGCCGTTGTTTAATGTTTGTAAATGCAAATAGAAAGGGGCAGCGGTGGCGATGGCGTTGGCGGTAGCGGTGGCGGGAGTGACCGGCGCGGGACGACGCGATGTTTTGCAATTCCAAGTACCACTGTAACTTGTTTAATTAAAACTTCACGCCCGCCATCATGTTTATACTTTTACAACCGCTTCATGGAAATTTAATTATAAATCATAAGTTGTATGCAAATACACTCACAATATCTTCCACCGAACTAACTTTGTATCGTAAAACCGTTCTAGATTCTAATTTAGTATAAAATATTTGAGAATATAATATAATTATACAAAATGTTTAATAACAAACAGGTTCTCGAGGAGTTTTCCCCGTCATAAAGCAAACTCATTTCAAGTTAAAGTTGCGCGAGGAACAACAGATTTCACGATAAAAATAATAAATATAAAGAAGAAACTCTCGTACTTATATAACGCGGAGAGGAGCTCGGTCTACGGTTCGTAGCACCCAGTTACTCGCTCCAACGATCCCGTAGCGGCCCGTAGCGCCACCGTAGACAAATGCTACAGATGTGGCTCCGGGCGCAACACTCGGCCCGGCCCACTACCAAACGCACCTTTGATGGACAAGTGTGCTTTGGATCGCATAAAATAGAAGCATTGATCTTTATCGCTCGTCCGTATACTACGAATTCTAGTTACTTGTGACATCACAGTATAAAACGTAAGAAATATACACACAAAATAGAAAAAGGAAATAATTTTTGAAATAAAAAGCTACCCATGAAGTAAAAAGGGATTTATGATAAACAAAGCAACGTGAAAAAAACAAGAAATAAAATATATACATTAATTCATGTTCTATTCCTTGTGCCTATAACACTAAAAGTTTATTTAAATGTTTCTCGAAATATAAAAGCAAAATAATTCGTATACTGTACTGAGCAAAAATTTCGTTGATAACAAATATGTAACCTATTTTCCAAACCAATGTATTCTTTAGATATTATAGTTAATCCGCAGTTATTATTTCCCCCAGTACATTTCATAAAAAATGGTATGGAAATGTTTACGCATATTATCTTTTTCAGAGACAAAAATAAAGAACGAATAGAATAAATGCTTATACTCGTAGCTACCGTAGGCAGGTACTGGTCGTGTTAGTAGACAAAATAATGCCTAGAAAGGCCTTGTTGTAGCGACTTCATTATAATAGATAGACGATCGGACCCCGGTTGCAGGCCTCTATTAAACCAGGTAGACCGTCAAAATAATAGATAAGTTACATTCAAATGAGAGAACATAAGAACGTACCAAATAATATCGAGTACATTATTAATTAAGAGTGTTTAATGATTGTAATTTCGTAATAACTTAAAACTTCAAGACATCGACACAAACACCACCTTACTTAGACCGTGATCATAGCTTCAAAAAGCCTCTGAAACTTCCGGATAAATAGTATTAGACAGTTTCAAAAAGTACCAATTTCATTTAAATCCAATAAGTAACATTCACGTAAGACAATACTATAAAAACGATTACGCAACCATATTATAAAATGAAAGAAAATTAAAAAGAAAAGCAACATGCGCGCGGCTTGTTTCTATTAAAGTCCAATTTCCGAGGATATCTAATTAGCCGAAGCGAAGGACGGGCGTCGGACGTCCGGGGTGTAGCGGTGTAATGGTGCGATCCCCCGTGGGCCGGCGCCAACGCTGAGCACGGTATGTAGTGAACTCTCCGCCCTCTACTTCTCATAAATTCTACTAGATATACACATTTTTACTTTTGCAGTTTTTTATGGAAAATAAGTAAGTAATATGGGTCCACCTTCTTGTAAAAGGTTATATGCTAGTAATAAAAAAGTAATTATTTGATATATCTAACATTGATATTGAATTTGTATTCAATAGGAATAATGTTACCCATGCCAGCCAGCATAGCGTACTAGATTTTTTCCTGAGGCATATCATGAAAAGAAAGAAAATATTAATAATAAATTCAAAAAGAACCAAAAGGCGATGGTACTTTAAGATGCAGTTACAAATTATATAACATTAGGGCAGAATCCAGAGTTCATTAGAAGCGACCTGATTAGAAAATTAAGTAAGTTTGTGTGTTCCTACAGCGAGTAGGGTTTCAAACGCTGTATAATTTTCAGGTATCTATGATACCAGGAAATAATACAGCATTCCTACTGTATACTTTTAGTGCAGCACAGACTATTACTATATATTGTATCGTTGGAAACCTAACTGATATCTTATTATAACAAATGCGTTTTAGTCTGTCAGCCCTTCCTTTACGCAACCATTTAACTATACAAATAGTTTATGCAGTGGAGAGTGACATAAAGAATTTAAGACAATATATACTGAATTATTTTTAAAACATTGAAGTAGTTTCTTAAAACCAATTGAACAAAGCCGCGAGCAAAGGCTAATATGATATCATTCCAGCTTTCAGTACCAAAGCGCTGAGATTTTTATAAGAAATGTGTACATTCAATCAGTATCGTAGGTACAGGCTCCCTCGCCTATTAACCCACACACCCACACTCACTCACAGTTTCCAGACAAAATACAGCCTATGTTAATTACTAATAAAGTAATCTAAACAATTATAGTAAAATCCATTAATATTAATATCGGTTCAGTTAATCCTGAAAGTAGGTCAAACTTACAATTCATTAATATTGTATTTTAATAGTTTTCTATATCTATTGAAATTAAATGAAATAAAATACGTCGATGCCTTAGGTTATCGTGATCCAATTAGACTTTTCCCGTAATCAAATCCGGATTTGATTTTCGTGTTGGATATAGTTTTATTGGGTTTTCTAGGAAAATGTGCCCGGTACATAGTAATAGGCTCGCAGTCATAAAACAAAGCTGGTAAAATGTGGGTAGGAGATATTTCCAGAGTTCGATTCCAAGGCATGCACTTCTGAGTACCTCTGATTTGCCGAAGTTATGTGCGTATTAAATAGTTAATAAACGCTCGCTTTAACAGTGATGGAAAGCATCGTGAGAAAACTTACATGTATGAGTTCTCCAATATAGTTCATTTTCTCGAAGATGTGTTAAATCTACTGAGCCGCATTGACCCAGGCTAGCATGATGAAATATAGTCTAATGCTTCTCAAAATGAGAAGAGGCCCGTGGCCAGCAGTGGGCCAGTCAGGTCTAATTATTGTTCTTATAAACTTAAAAACGTCCATTTACACAAGGAACTGAGGTGAAACTATTTGCTGTGTTTACTAAAAACTATCTAGGCTGTTAAAGGTGCTGGCACTCGACATAAGTAGTTAGTGCTAGCTATACATACATACATACATAGATTCACGCCTGTTTCCCAGAGGGGTAGGCAGAGACTACGGATTTCCATTTGCTACGATCCTGACACACTTCTCTGGCTTCATTCACTTTCATCACATAGCTATATATGCAAGATATTTACGCAACCTACAGGCATGCCCGGTGGCTCACATAGGTCGTTTACACGTTGCATACGACGCGTGCAAGTGCCTCAATTTGCGCATATTACCTGCATCTTTTATACGAAGCATTAAAAATATTTGTACGCTGTTACATATTAACCTGTTGAGCGTCAGCGGTACACCGGCGGTCAGATACAATAGGATTTCAACTATCTGCCGTTCCAACAATAGACAGGTTGAAATGAAAATTTCGGTGTTTAACTTATTCATTGACGTCACTTACTCCATTCAGAATGCATTGGTGGCTGTAGTAAATGCCACTACTGTGCATGAGATCTCAACACCGTTCATGGATAGAGCAAAGTGGTAAAATTTTCTGTCAAGCAATTTTCAGTAGAAGCTCAGAGTCTGGAATTGTGGGCGGTGGAGTGATTGTGAATGCAATTGTCCATCAGGTCTCTTGCATTCCTGGGTTGAGCAAAATAATAGGATTTTCTGTCAAGTAACTCTCGGTGATGGCATGCGTCCAGAACAATTCCGGGAGACGGCAATTGAGTCGCTTCTTATTAAGTGGGACCTAAAACAATATTTGGCCAAATGTTAATATAATACATTTCTGCTTAACTCCTTGGGGACAACTCGCAACTCGGAAGAATCTACGCAATACCCTGTGATGACGGGTGCCTAAAAAAATATGAGTAGTAGAGCCTAGCCGATTTCAGCATGAATGGGCCGGCTCAACCGGGGAAGGACTACCCTCTCACAGAATATCGACGTGAAATAGCAGTATTCCTACTGTTGTGTTTCGTTCGGTGAGTGAGAGTGCCGGAGGCCCAATCACCCTCTTTCCCTCTTCCCGTTCCTTCTCCTTCCCACTTTCTTTCCTAAAGGGTCGGCAACGTGCAAGTGATGCCTCTTGTGTTGCAGGCGTCCATAAGCTACGATGACCACTTACCATCAGGTGAGCCGTATGCTTGTTTACCACTTTAATCGTACAAAAAAAAATTAACCCTTTTGGGAAAGAGGCGTAAGACTATATATAGTATGTATGTACTAATATCATAGAACCTTAAATATGACCACAAATATCTGTAACACGAGGTATAAATAACACATCCGATATAACTCAAGTACAATTTCAAGTAAGGTAAACTGAAACGAGCGTCCACCACAATGCCTAAACGGGTCAAGAGTACAACTCGTAAACTTTCAAAGTTGTGGAGAGCACTTGCCTATTGAGACCTTCTAAATTGACCGCCTTGTAGCGCTTAAGTACTTGCTCAAGCGTTTGAGTAATTGACGACCGCGATAATCCTAACTCGATTCCTGAAAATGTTAAAGTGCATCGATGGTGTATTGGTTTATGTGGTTGCCTCACCATTTCCATTACGCCGGGTACTGTGAATACAATTCATAAAGTTTTTGTACTAAAATTGTGTGAACCTATATAGTTGCTCCGAGCCTAGGTACATTTTGTGTACGTTATTTGAATTTTTGTAATGAGTGAGAATGAATTACCTAAGTATAATTCCTTGATGCTGGAGTGGCTATACCACCACGCTGGCCCAGTGCGGGTTAGCTTCACACATCTTCAAGATCAAGAGGAAACGGAGAACTCATACATGGACACGTGTTGGAGTTGTGTTTTTAAAAATACAAAAGATAACAATTACTATTTTATTAGTATTTGCACCTGTCATCTTAACTATGTCGACACATTATCGTAACAGCGTTATGTTTGGACGCCGCTGTCTGTATGCCGTATATAGCAGACTATATATAGCATATTTTGTTAGAGCTATACAAATAGGCCAGAGCCTTTCCGACGTTTTTGTGACTAAGCGTCGATATTCAATCACCAGATAACCCTTAGCTGTGGAATAAATTTAACGGCTAGACAGTTTTGTATTGGAAATCTATTATATTCTCTAGACCGACATTTTTCACAGTGAACAAGTCTATAAAGAAACTAGCTATCTGCGGAGACATTATAGAGCACACGTGTGCACGTAAACTATACACAATTATAGTTCGATAGGATGGTCCGACGAAACTGCAATCGTATTCAATTTATTATTTAGGTAAGCTGTCTGACGATTGAAAATGGTCCTATATATTTATTTTTAATATGACATGTCTCGTATTTAAAGTACTTAATTCCTTTGGTGCTTAACAAACATATAAACAACTAACACAAAAAATAAGCAAACGAGAAAACAGTAATACAAATACACAAATGCTTGCCCCGTGGCTATCGAAACCACAACCAAAAACCAGTACGCAATTCAACAGTCATTAAATGAATACACCTTTATAAGAACTTCTGGTCGACATTCAAATGTAATCCATTAAATTAATATATTTTTTATCCTATCCCTCCTCCATACAAACGTCTCTAATCGGATGGCGTAGTGGTTTACATGATCGCCTCACGCACTCACACCTGCGCCGATGTTGTAGGTTCGAATCGCACATGAGATCAAAAATTATGTAGACCACAATTGGCTATCTCGGGTCTTGATGTTATTGACAAAAATTATGGAAACGTCAAACTGCTGTTCCGAGTCTATATCTAGAGGTAACATTGAGACAACTACCATCTTAGACTCTCCGTGACCATGGCTGCTGAAAAGCAACCGAAACATCGGAAAAAGTGTAAACTTAAATATAAATACATAGATTTAATTATTTAATTAGCTTCAAAATTTGGTAGTAATAGTGTTACAATTTCCAAATTATGTAATAAAGTATTAAATAAACAACGCGATAAAATCCGTATAAAGTAGTTTAATTTCAATGAATAGCATTCGTGTAAATAGAAGACAATATTACGGCAGAGGTAACTTAAACAATTTTAAATGTTAGTAAAGTCTCTCGCGATGCGGGAACCATAACAAGGTAGGAGCTGTCTAAAAAAATATTTTGTGCACCTAACAATTCCTCGTGCGCGTAATATACTTAAAAAGTTTATTTTGTATTATTATGATAATTAATAGTACTGTCTAAATTTTGTTGGTTCAGTAGTACAGTAAGTGTTTCAATATGTGTGTGTGTATGAGGGTGTGTGTGTTTGTGCGTGTGGGTGTTTGTGTGTACGGTGTCCGTTATTATTCCGCGTCGGTAGAACCGTATTCTCCAAATGGTCGCCGCCAAAGGTACTGTGCAAATTCTACTTCGTTTTCTTTCGTTTATTTAAGTAAAAAAAGGAAATTCACTGTGTTATACATGGCACAAGTAACCATTTAAACTGACTGTACTGCTGTACGGTTGTAGTATGTTTTTTAGTTTTAGTATGCTGTACCTCTAAGTGTTAAAACGTAATACTAATGTGAATACATAAATATTGTATTATACTCATAGAGTGTCGGATTCATCGTATGTTTTAGTAGTGCGTAATAGGAGGCAATCTCATTGCATTCGCCGGACGTGTTTCCAAATTCAGTGCTGTTACTGAAAATTTTCCCACAGAATAATACGTTGCCTGGCCTGAAAATCGATCCTTAGACCGCATGATAAGCGCAATCTTACACGGCACTTATGCACAAAACAATATAAATACCAATTCCACATTTTATTATTAGACGCGGGTCTATAAATATACAGTTTTGGTATCCGATGATGCAAATCGAATGTTTTGCATAAACTTATAAAATTGGTATCCATTTAATACACCCCAGACTACATCTACATACATATGAGTGTATATACATTGCATTACAATATGTCGAATAAATTCATCCTGTTTTTGCAAACCTCAAGGAGTGTATAGCATCAAATATAAACAAACGCCATTTCCTTGCGCCTTCAGTGCGCTATTGAGCGCATTACCGACATGTCTGTGTGCAGTATTACGAGTGAATGAGTACAGAGCATGTAGCTTTACAGCACAGCCTCGTAGCTATTCGTAGCGCTGTCGTAGCAGCTCATAGCACGCGAGAGATTTGTGCGTATTATCCGACAGCCGCTACACGCCTCGCGACACACCTACGTTACGTGATACTCAGTTCATTTAACTGCATACATTACTCGATATAGACAGCCTTCGTGAATGAAGTGTTAGGTAAAGCTGTGCTACATTCATGTTTAAGATGGCGTCTTGGTTTACGGAGACATGTTGCTATTGCTAATGTTGTGGATTACATTTCCAGACAGATTAAATATCTATGTACACAACAGATAGTTTAACCATGACAAGATGATGTATACAGTTGGAAAGTAAAAAACACATACATATATAGCCTGGATACCAGTGGTGTAATACAACCACATTTTCCAACCATGGTTTTAGATCCCACGTCACGTACCTATTGTCTTTGTGCTGCTATTAACAAATTCATAACTTATAATTCTTATAACACTTTGCTCGTTCCAAAATCCTGAGACCTCAGGCACCGCAGTCACATTTACAATAGCACAGCAGGTGTGATGCAAAAACGAAGCCTGTTAATTGATATAAACAGTGCCCCGCTACTGTTTCCAAATTTTCTTAAGGAAAATCAAAACGTGTTTTACTTTAAGCCCACAACACCTGAAAATCTGTGGTTGCTACTACAAGTTTAACGAGGCAGCTTCATAGCCAGTATTATTCACAAACATATTGGGGTCGGCTTTTTATACTTGGAAGATAGCATTGTATATCAGTGCCTACTGGAAAATTGGTGCTATATCTCAGAGAGTTCCGGGTATTTATTTAAAATTTCGTGGAGATGTATGACCAGATTAGCTTGCCTACTGCATTAGCCTGCGTTATAAACACAGTGCCATTTACTGGAGACATCTGCATTTATTTTATTTTAATATAAATATCTGAAATTATAATCAACCTTTGTTATGATCTTGTAGGGGGTAATCTTATGTCTTCTTGTGGTCGGCCAAATGAAATAACTTCATGATAGATATTGATATATATTCTCTGGTACCAGTTATAAATAATACATATTGAGCTACAACCTAACTCTGCGGTGCGGGGAGACGACTGCCGCACGGCGCTACTATATACTTGCGCCTGACTTTTAAAAACTAAAGCGTCAACAGTGTCGCTACATTCTTCTTTATTAATTTTGATTGTTTATTTTTTTAATTAGATGCCCTACGTTAGTTTTAATTGTAACATAAACATTACAACGACAGATACAAAACATACATATATATCGAAGCAAATATTTATCTATTTCACCCTTGTGTGGACTGATACCACAACACCGACGCATCGACAGTAAGTAGGTGACCAATTAAACAACTGCACTATTCGCGTTATCAATTTTGCCTTTCATTAACTCTCCATAAATATTTATTTAGGATAAAGTAAGCCAATGCTCTTTCCAAATTAACTCAAAGTTAAAAAGAATATTGTTTTATTTGACTCTGATCTTTATACCCCTTTTTAAGATTATTTTGCGTACGGATGTGATTTTAAAGACTCTTGCCGCTCTAGTAGTAATGTCTGTACCGCGATGAACCTTACAAGCGTATGCTTGTAAGGTTCAATGTTGATTGTATAATCAACAGACACGAAGAATACTTCGTTATATATATATTCGTTATAAATAAATCTTAAACTTCCAAATAGAATGACTAGATTTCATGCATGTCTAGATGTTCCTCAGTGTTCTTCAAATTATAGGCAGAACTCGTTTTTCGCCAGAGCTATTAAAGAAATTAATAAGGTGGTTAGCTTTCCAGAACTAGACTTATTTAACTCGAAATCACATATTTTTAATAAAATATTAACAAAGGCATGGTTCTCAAGCTGATTCGTTCATCATTTGTAACTTACATTTGTTTTGTTAATTTTTGTTTTGTTTAGTTTTCCTCTCATTACCATTTTCTAAAACTATTAATATTATATAACAAGCTTTTTGGTTGTGTAACAATAATTTAATTATTCACAAGAATATGCAATTATTTATTAACTTTTTAGTGCATTTTAAGTTTTAGAATATTCTATTTTGAAGTCGGTTTTCTTTTTTGTTAACATTTGTTTATTTCTCAGTTTTTAGTGAACCTTGCCAAATATAAGAACATCATCAATGTAGCCAAATACGCATTATTAAGGATAACTTGAAAACGAATGGTCTAATCTTGATCAAAACTAAATGGGACCACACGGGAAGCACCAGTTTTCAAATAAAAAAAGAAACATCAAAATCGGTTCACCCAGTCGAAAGTAACGAGGTAACAAACATAAAAAAAAAATACAGACGAATTGAGTACCTCCTCCTTTTTTCATTATCATATGTGGATCACATAAATTAATGACCCGTGTCGGGATAGAACTCACAACACTCGGTGCAATAGCAGACGAGGCGACCACTTTAACCATTATTGCATTGCGAGCAGTTAACGTCGCCATAGTTTAAGTTTATATGGAGGAGGAGTGCACAAAGCTGATAAATTACGAATTCCAACCACTAGGCAATTACTAGTAAATATAATTATGGTAGAATAACATCGATAACAAGTAACAAATATATGGAACATACAAAAGCTCACACACAACATTTGATTGACTCTCCGTGTCAATATTGATCATCACACAACTGGTTATAACGTTACGATAGGTCACTGATAGTGGAATATTCTAGACCAACTAAATACTCAGAGTATTCTAGCATGGACTTCTGATGACTGTATGTATGACTCGTAACAGAAAGCAATGATGCATATTGTTTACATTTAGGTGCTCGACGTTTCGACCAGGTTGCATTCGGTGGTTACATTTTATGATCGCAGACATAAATATAATGAAACGCATAAATTTAATGTTATTATTACGATGAATGGGAGGTAGAATTGTATTACACTCGCATTACACCAACAACTATTCTAGTCCTACGTAATTATAAACCCGATACCTGTCGTTCGGCGGCATATATAAGATAAACATTATACTACGGGACTAGTAAGGCAAAAATTTGACTTATGAAATACAGTTATGTTATAATATGTGTTTAGGTCGCCTATTGTTATCAACCAAGCAGTTCCAGGCTCAGTAGTCTTGAACTGCTCGGTATTTTGAAATGAAAACTTCTGTAACGGCGTTATGCAATTTTTGGGATGGGTAAAAAATGTTAAACTCGCGTCAGGACACGTGACCTGATCGAAAATTCGTAAGACGGAGGGAAAATTGTCATTTTTGTGTACGATAGCGCAATAAATGAATATTGTATTTTGCCACATAAATGATAGTACCTACTTTTATACTGATAATTAAAGCAATTCGTGCAAAATTATTCCCTAACCATTCCAAAATATTAAAAATGCACAATGTTAATATTCAAGTTTTCACTTCTGCTGGCACTCCCGGAGTGCAACCCGTTCATTTTTTTTTAAACAAACGCTTCAAGTACTTTTCATGAACACCACCAAGTGTTAATGAAAATTTTGCAACTGGAAAACCAATAACACTTTGCTTGACCCTGGAATAGAAGCCAAAATCTAATAACATTTTGCTTGACCCGAAAATCAAATCCAAGAGCTCATGCACGCTTTTACTAACGCTATTCTACCGAGTTACTGAATGCAAATCAGAGCAAGTATATGTGTGTGTTGACATACAATAAAATCAATACATAATTTATTACCTAGCACTCAATTCAAACGGTGAAATAAAGTACAGCGTGTAGATTGGCACGTACGCGATAAGCTCTATCGGACACATACAGCAGACGTATAGTGTGAGTCGACAGGTTGACGTGGACACATAAAATACAAACGTGGCCTGTGTAACCGATTGACGCGGCCGCCGGCTCGCGATACACGAACCGGTCGCGTTGATAATACAGTTTGTAATAGCATACAAATGTTCTAGTATTCAATATATTAAAATATACAACGTCTAATAGTAAGGTGTTGTCATATTTAAGTGTCATATAATATAGCCCCTGTGTAATGGAAAACCACGACAACTAATCCGTATACATTATTTTCAGTAAGATACAGCATTTTCTTTTTTATCGAGTTATCAATATTATAAATTCTAGTCGACACTTAAACAACACTAACAGCTGACTCTGGGGTCTCCTAAAACCCGAAAATGACCAGGTGCAATTTTGATAGTGATGTAAGGGCGCGTTCCCACTATGTCGTAACGATTAATTTATCGTTGGACGACTATCGTCTCTAGCTGTTCTCATTATATCGACTGTTTATCGTCACTGTGTCGTCGCAATATTTTATCGTCGGACGTATAAACGACGAGACGATATTTTTATCGTGGCTACGATGGATAGTTGCAACAATGACACACGATTTGCCGTCATGATTAGTCGTGACGTTATTTTATCGTTTTACGACTATCGTGCTAGCAGTTTCCATTGACTTGACAATCTGTAGTCACTGCGAAAAAAGCCGTGGACGATAGTTAATCGTATCGTCCTGTCTGTGAACACCTCTATTTAAATACACAAGCCACGACGCTTTAAACGACACGATAATCTATCGTCACGACATAGTGGGAATGCGCCTTAATGCGTTTGTTTTGATCTTTATGTGAAATGATGAATGATGTTTGTTTAAAATTTTCATCAAATTGAAATTATTTTATTTGATCTGGGGTGAAGTATATAGAATATATCATGTATAATATCGCAGAAGTAAGCGGCAAGACAGCCAAGCCAAAGCAACATCCATATACAAAACGTGCAAAATGGGTAAAGAGATTATGGACACAAGAAATTTTGTGTCACAAGATCTAAATGAGAAAAACTCAATTAAAACCTCGTGAGTTTACATTCCGAGGGCCTGTCTGGTTTATCGTTTTATTCGTTGATAGTATATTCGACTATTATATCGATAATCACAGTCGGGTCTAATTTGTACTACAAGGAATATCGATTACCTTGTGGTACCACTTTGTGGTCAGCTGAATGAATCATGACGAAAGACTGTCTATTAGGTGGGATTTAACACAAGACTGGCGAAACGTGGCCATTGGCTACCTACTTAGAGTAGATCCACGTATTTATATATGCATGTGACAGCACAGAAGTAAGATTTAGGAGGTCACTTCACCAACGCCATTACGTCGACTGTTGCGTGTTCGATCTTTACACGGAACAAAAATTTGTATTACCTACAAATTTGTATTACCTACAAATTTGTATTACCTACAAATTTTGTTTTTGTCTATCAATTCTATCCTGGGTGTTCTCTGTGTCCGTTATTTAAATGTTTGTACACATATAATGTTTGTATTCCTAGCGCGACAGAAGTCTAGAAAAAAGTGAATGAGGTAGTTGGAAGGGTATAATCGAAATAAAAGAACGTTCTACGTAATTAAAGAATTTATTTTTTCAGAATTCTGAGATAAAATCTTCTAAACCGGCAAACGCACATTGAGAATATGATAAGCATGAATGCAAGATGAAACTGTAGTCTCTGTGTACTCCACCGGGAAATAGGCGTATGTATGTGTGTATACATTTTAAAATTTGTTAATAATTTAATCCTACGTAGATTTTACGTCGTGTCTGTTAATGACGTCGACGGAGGGTTAAACGACTAAACTTCTAGATTAGTTCACTTCAAAAACACTATTATGTTCTAATGTTTGCCACGCAAATTTAATTAATAACACAACAATTGCATTGTTTTCATAAATTAAATTATATCTAGGACTCCATCGAAGGCATTGAGATGCAAAACTTTTATCAATTATATTTTCTAAATGAAGTTGTAGGCACCAATAGTTTTATCAAACTGGATTTACGATATACATAGACGCCTAGATCTGAATGAGGTAGTATTTCAACCACATTTAACCAGAAGTAGTTTTTGGTTACAAGTAACAGAGAGCGGGCCTATTGCTGTATTATGCGCACAGTTCCAGTCCCCGACTAATACTTTGTCCGAAGCGTTTTCCTAGGGCTGTGCCACCCAAGCAATCTGCAACTTTATTCAGACCTTTAATTATATCAAAGCCATAACATCACGCTTATGACTCAAGTAGCAAGTCGCATCATCCATTCTTAAATAAGCATATGTTGTCAAACTACTACAACTACAGGAGAAACGCCGCATAGTTGGCATAAGCTTACTACACAGTAGGTGTAATACTCCGTTGTCTTTCTCAACAATTCTTGATGGCCTATAGGCCTATATTCATTAACAACAACAGACACATTTTAAAATTCAACATTAGCATCACCTAAGCTTTTACTGTCTAGAGACAAGGGGATACTAATTCATGCTCTGTTATACTGCGAAAGCAACGAACAGAAAATGCATTTAAATAAGCCAAAATTGTGAAGAAAGGTCTTAGAAACTCACGCCTATTTTCCGTAAAGGTAGATACAGACCACCATATTCACTTGCTACGTTTCTGGCATAATAAATATGTTAGTCCAATATTAAGTTGGATCGCACACAGCACACGCGAAGTGTGGGTATAATACTCGTACACTGGCAGAGGTCTGCCTGTCTCTTGAAGGATATGAATGTATGTTGTGTTCTTCGGAAAATACGTGTTAATACAAAGAAGTCATAGCATATCTTTTAATGATATAAAATAAATTCTGCACAGTAAATATCTATACATCTATATTTGATTGCATGGATGGCGTCATGTTTTTTTTTGTTGCATCCAGCCGT
The DNA here is from genome assembly GCA_963564715.1 of Catocala sponsa. Taxonomy (NCBI): domain Eukaryota; kingdom Metazoa; phylum Arthropoda; class Insecta; order Lepidoptera; family Erebidae; genus Catocala; species Catocala sponsa. Next base: position 21,687,325 of record OY751334.1, on the reverse strand, counting down.
AACCGAATGCTATGGTATAGCACTATAAAAAAACTAGCTAAATCGTGTTATTGTTTATTAAATTTTGTGGGCTACTGACAGAGCGTTCCTCTCGCGGCCATGACATCAAAAGCGCGACGCGTGGCCCGCGGGCGCTTTCAGACGATTGTCACTAGTACGCAGCGATACGCGTCGAGCTGATTACATACATAACATGATCGTATCCCGACACCAACGTTAATTTCCGTTTAAAAAATCTATTCAACCTTTTTGCGATGTGAAATCTTGAACTCTATTAGTTGAATGATACATGTCATTGGTTGTTGTGATATCTAAAGGTGATATTCTATTTTGTGGCTGTAAACTAGCATAGTTACTAAGAACCGTGTTCCGGATTCGATACCAACGAAATGTAATCGACTGTTGTGAAACCCACGGGATCGTGTTATGTGGATAATAAGTATTATTTGTATTAATCCAAGACCTATCCTACCGGGTCTACCTGTGTGCCAAATATCATCCTAGGCCGTTTATCGGCTTTTGCATGAATGAGTAACAAGCATGCAGTCATGTTCAAAATTTTTATCATTTATAACATTTATCTTTAACTATGTAATTGCCGATCATGTCCTACATCTAATTTTGTTTCTGTACAAAATGCAATGGTTATTTTAAATGGTTATGGTAATTTATATTTTAATACATTATAATAAATATCACTAAATATAACTTTTCATACAAATTATAATGAAAGAAATGTCGCTTAGTGATTGCCCATATTCGTTGTTTCAATTTGCCGTAATTATATAATGGCTGATTTTTTTGTTAATCCTAACTAATATTATAAATGCGAAAATGAGTTTGTTTGTTTGTTACGGTTTCACGCCTTAACTACTCAACCGATCAACATTAAATTTTGCATACACGTTGTCAGGGGAACAGAATAGGACATAGGGTACCTTTCATCCAGAAAAAATAACTGTTGCAAACCTAACCTTACCTAACCTACATTTACGCGAGCCAAGCCGCGGGTGAAAACTAGTTTAAGATAAACCTTAGTGGCCTTAATACAAGAAACTATACATAAAAAAAAACACATAGAGTTTGAATCAACCATTAAAAATAAAATTATGGTATAGTTAGTATGAAAACCAGAACGTTACTGATTTTTTTCATACAAAGCGGCAACTTTATATTTAAACTCCTATTATTAGTACCAATTTGTGTAATTTGGTGATATTTGTTCTCTATATACCTATGTACATATTCAAGTGTTTTTCTATTCAAGTATTCTTTGTGACTATAATTTAAATGTTTGTAAATCGTAACAGAAATTACATTAGTAGAAATCATAAACAGTCATTCCCTCACTATTTCAGGGAGATATACGTGTTGCTGATATTATGTTCATGTTAATAAGAAATCTTATATGAAAAAATTGACGAGAAAATCACGTTCTGTGGGAATAGGTCCAGGTATTTTCAAGATTATCTATCCGCTTTAATAAGAACTTCCAAGATATTATATTTAGCTTTATCTCTATCACAATGGAACACAATATATTTGTTGAACAGTATCCAGAACATTATTTTTGTATAACAGGGATCCTAATATCTTATTAGGTAATATAGTATGGTTTATTACATTTTGGATAAGTGTTTAAATTTTAAGAAAGAAATTTATTGCTTTATTCTTTTGTACTAATTACCAGCCTAGCGCAGCTCAACAAAATTGAGACAGATTTAGTGATTAATTTTTATTTTAGATTCTTTAACAATTTTTATTCCTCACTTACACAAAAGATCCCACTGGGTCGAAGTGTCGCCGGTCAGTACAGACTTGCCCCCACACACAAGATAAGATTCCTCACTTACTGTTGACACGAAAAAGAAACGTCCGGGAAAGCGTTAGTATAAATAGTTTCTAATTGGAATAATTGTAGTAATTTTTACTGTGTAACATTCGCGTATAAGTAAGATAATATTTAAGGTCTATATTGGCAGCAGGCAAACACCTGGTATTTACTGGACATAGACTCCTTTCTTCACAGGATCATCAACACGAGAGTATCTTATGATGCCAGCAACCATGGGCAAGTGTGAAGCATGTGTGGCATGGTTAAGTGTTTCCCTTGCTCATACATTTTTACTACCTACACAAAAATACATGAAAATTTAAAAAAAAACGGTACATGTTCTAATGTTTATAAAATATATCACGCTACATTAGACAGTAACGCGGGTTACACACAAACATTGTTATCTCATACGTAGGAACGTTAGTAGAGGCACAACCTAGTTAACATTCTACGCTTTTCACCCGCAACACTTGGGCCCGGGGGCACAGTAATTTGGATACTACCTGGTCTCAGAGTAAAGGTTCTAACGCACCTTTGTACACTGGTACAGCTTGAGTGGAATGCCTCGAAGGAATTCAACCCACTACGCACAAAACGCGTAATGTATGTACAGTCGCTGGTAATTTTCCATGGATACCTTAAAGTCTAAAATCCTGTGAACACAGATAGCGGTATTTTAAAAATTACGGTCAATTATCGACGGTACTCATTTTAGGTAATATGTGAAATTTATAATAAATTATAACCTCAACCGAAAAGACACTTGAACACATGGACAGAATAATGTTTGCGTACGAACTGAATAACAGAGTCATCGAAAGTAATCTATATCATAAACTACCCACTATAAATTATAAATACATTTGTAAATATTTGCTTCTTGTTTTACCATTAGTTTTTATTCATGTAAGAAATGTGTTCTTTTTAAATAAACTTTTGTGAATAGAGATTCCACAATAGTTTGAAGCAAAAATAAAATTTGACATTTCCAGAAATCTATTTTTTTATTTAATAGTAGTGCACCGCCATCTATTACGACATAACTAAACTAATTAGCAGTTCTTGTATAGATTTACATTAGATGGCGCCAATAACCGGCTTATACCATTTTAGTTTTCACATGGGTATGCATTTTTGCAGCTCACTGTACATCCATCCTTTACATTATTCCTTGTCACTAACTAGATTTCATCTGATATCGCTAAAAGACGGTCAAATAATAACGTTTCGGGCAAGCAATCAAAACGTTATGAAACGTCAAGTTGAACATGTGATGGAAAAATTGTGCGGACGCGATATTCCGCCGGGCGAGCGAGCCGGGACCCTCGTACGTAGCTGTCCGACAAACGGCAATATTGGGCACAAGCTTAAAATAAAATCAATTAGGATACATATCCCGAACTGAGACAGGACACAATGTGTCAGCAGTCAACGCTCGCAGACACACTAATGGAATTAAATATGTTTGTTCTGTATATGGACGTACGTACGCAAAAGTTATTTACGGAAAACAAATCCTTATTAATATTATAAATGCGAATGTGAGTTTGTATGTTACGGTTTAACTACACTGGATCGCAAAGAAAAAGGGTCGGTTAGAAAATCTTCAATAACTTCAAAAGTACCTAGCTTTATGAAATAAAGACTAAATTAAAGAATATTTAATGCCACATAAAATAATTTATAAAACCTTTTTATTTATTTTTGATAATAGTAATAGGGCATACAAGACTGCGTGGCATCGGATTCACAGCGATTCGTTTCTGTCACTACAACTTAATTTTAGTAAATATTTTAGGGCGAACAATTTTATTAATAAACATTCGGCTTTCGGAATAATACACATCGTAAAATAAAAAATGTCGGTATAATATATTACAATATTTAGGACATATGACTTTATTTCATGCAAAAATTAGGAGATTAAATTATTATAGTAATCGATATTATGTCAGAATAGTTTTAGAAGTAAAGATAAATATGTAAAATAAAATTTCAAATTTTTGAACATTTTGGTTACTATAGCAAACGAGTTATGACAAACATTTTTACGAGAAGAAAGGGAGTACCATCGGTATATCTGTACGCAAGCTTTAGTTAAAGAACTTCGAATAGATAAAGAAGGTCAACAAAAAGTCAAAGTACAGTATAAATTATTAAAACTATCTTTGTTTAACAATTTCGTACGAATAAAAACTAAACGTGAGCTCAAGCTTATTTTAATAAGTTATCTAAATTACATCCAAATTGGTTTAACTATTACGTAGATTAACGCCCACGAATGCACAGACAAGCTAACAAAACGCAACAAAAATATTATTGTACTAGCTTTTGGCCGCGGCTTCACTCGCGTTAATTTAGAATTTGACAATCAATTCGGGTTGTACTCTGCGTGTAATAATATAATTCAATCATGATTCGAAAGACACGTGGCGCCATCTATTATCATAAGAACGTTATTGTTGTTTTCCACGGGAACAGTATTTTTTTTCGGGATGAAGGGTAGCCTATGTCCTTTTCTGTATAACTGACAACGTATATGCAAAATTTCAGAATGATCGGTTCAGTGGTTTAGGCGTGAAAAGATAAACAAACAAACAAATAAACTCATTTTCGCTTTTATAATATTACTTAGGATGTACGTATAGATAAAATAAGAACTGCCTCGGACAATTCTTATTTTGCAGTATTAAAGAATGCAACTACTGTTTATGAGATCTCGAGTTCGGTTGCTAGATAGGAAAAGTGTTATTACGTTTTTCCATCTATTTTTCAGTAGCAGCATGGAGTCTGAAACTGTGCCTGCTAGACGGCAATAGGTTCAAAAATGAGCAAAATGTGGATGTAATACACTTTTGTCTACTCCTTTGGGAATATAGGCGTTGGACTATACACATATGTATGTAAATAGATAAAATTATCAGATCTATCTACGCAGGTAAACTCGCGCCTCGACCTTAGTTCACAACAAACGAATCCGCGCTTCAAAGCCAAGCCTTCTGTACTTCAAAATAATTGAATTAAGTAATGAAATAAATTCACTGGCCCAACAATATTCAAAATGAGAAAGTTCAGAATAATTTGGGAGAGACTGGAACCGGAGTCGAATAAATTAGGGCGATGGATTTATTCCGAGTCTATTAGCTCATAGTACGAGAGCGAGCCCACAGGGTGGACTGACTAATGTCTTTTAGATAGCAGAGAAGTAAATTAATGTTTATTGATACGTTTCAGAGCCAATTCGTTATAGAACAATTAATATATTGAATAGTAGGTAAGCAAATAAATAAAGCAGCGTAAGGCCGGGACTCCACCAAAGCAGAGATGTGTGTGGTGTGCGGTGTGCTGTGTACTGTGCGAGAATAGATATTTTTCAGCTCGGGGGACTCCACCAAAGCGGAGATGTGTGCGGTGTGCTGTGTGCTGTGCGAGAAGAGATGTTTTTCAGCTCGGGCCGGCTCGGCCGGCGCGCGCGCGGGGCTTTGCGGGTTGTTGGCAGACGAGAGGGGGGAGGGTGACATCGCTCACTGCACGCCGCTCACATCTCTCGTCTCCACTGCGCGTCGTCCGCGCACAGCTCACATCTCCGCTTCCATCGCACCATATAAAGATTACACATCTCCGCACAGCGATCTCCAATGAAGCTGAGTGGAGAGGAGATGTGTCAATAACACAATTCTATTGGTTGTTTAAAAAACATCTCCTCTCCGCTAGTCTCGTCTCCGCTTTGGTGGAGTCCCGGCCTTAACCAAGTAGGTGACCGTTAAACTGCCACGCAGAGGTTTTGAGTTCGATCCCAAGGCGATTGAAAAGTCAGAGGCGCGCATCTCTGACCTTTCGAAGTGTGCGTATTAAATAGTTAATTATAGCTCGCTCTAACGGCGACATAAAATCGTGAGGAAACCCGCATGTCTGTGAACTCTCAAAAATGTTCTCTAAGATATGTGATGTTTACCAACTTGCATTGGCCATCGTGGTGGATCCGTTGTCAGGGGTACAGAAAATGACATAGCTACCTTTCATCCAAAAAAGTACTGTTTCCGAGGGATAGGGATTGACAACATCTAGACTAAAGCGAAGCAGCAGGCAAAATCTAATAGTATGTAATATTATAAACTTTACAAATTTCAACCCATATGTCGCGCACTTTTTACAGCATAAATTGATATGCGATCCTATGAAGCACGTTGTCAGCGAGCTACAATAATAAGGAGCACATCGAACCGCGCATACGTAGCGTTATTCTTATATTAGATTTAACCCGCGGCTTCGCTCGTGTAACTGTAGGTTAATTTAGGTTAGGTAATAGTATTTTTTCTAGATGGTACCCTATGTGCTTTTCTATTCCCCTGACAACGTTTATGCGAAATTTTATGATGATCGGTTGAATAGTTAAGGTGTAAAAACGTAACAAACAAACAAATTCACATTCGCATCTATAATATTAAGTTCGGTTTAGGATACTTATGCTCTAAAATCAATCTCTTCAGTCAACTTCGCTGCTACAAGACAACCAAAACGCGTCGAGGATAGTGTAAACTCAATTAAAAAATTAAAAATAGTTTTAGTAATATAAATAGCTAAATAGTAGTAAAGTTTAACAACCGTAGTGTAACAGTTTCTAAATTATATAATAAGTGTTTTGTTAAACAACGCGATAAAATCCGTATAAATTTGTTTAATTTCAATGTATATAAATGCAGTCCTAATAATTAAAAGGTCATAATGAGCACAAAAAAATCAAAGAAATCCGTTTTTTTAATATACTATGTGTAACGTTTTGGAGATATTGTATGTTATAGGTGTGATGATTTAACTGGCTCTTTGGTGCTGTGGCAAAGTTTATGTGTCACTTAGAACATTGAGACAACCACCGTCTTAGTATCCCCGTGAACATGGCTGCTGTAAAGCAACCGAAACGTCGGGGAAAGTGTAAAATTAAATCTAAATAGTTTTATAATTTAAATAGCTTTAATATAACTAAACAGTAACTAGTAAAAATGTTTAACAATAGTAGTTTAAAGTTTCAAAATTATGTAATAATTGTGTTTTTATAAAAAATAAACAACGCGATAAAATCAGTAAAACAACAACTCCGGTGCCGGCAGAAGTTAAAACTTGAATATTAACGTTGTGAATTTTTGATATTTTGGAATGGTTAGGAAATAATTTTGCACAAATTCCTTTAATTATCAGTATAAAAGTACTATCATTTATGTCGTGAAATACAATATTCATTTATTGCGCTATCGTACACAAACATGACAATTTTCCCTCCGCCTTACGAATTTTCGATCAGGTCACGTGTCCTGACGCGAGTTTAACATTTTTTACCCATCACAAAAAAGTGGACAACGCCGCTAAAGAAGTTTTCACTTCAAAAACTTGTTTAATTTCAATGTATAACATTCGCGTAAACGTAAGAAAATATTATGCATTTATATGTTGCAACTTGTATCTGTGTGTTTTTCTCAGTAACAAACTGCGTTGAAAGCATTTAATAAGCAATCGTATTCCCTTGTACGTACAGTGTATACACATGGTTTGTGTGATGTCTATACAGACATAACAAAAACCCCACATACACACACCACCACACTTATATAAGTTTGGGAGTGTGTGTATGTAGGTTTGTATATGTGTGTACAACACACAAACTCACAGTGGCACAATAGCCAGACATATTCAACGTAAATTTAAAGAACCACGTATTCCTGTAAATTCTCTACTAATTGTGCAGTTGAGTTCAACAAAACAAACCGTATGGAAAACTACAGAAAATAAAATGAACGTTTGAGCGAACAGACAGAACTAGTTTCGACAATAAACTAATTTCCTTTTAGGTAACGTATAAAGCAACTGAATACAAGCTCTGCCAAAGAGATAGCAGAGAATAGAGCGAAATTCGATAATAATTAGTGGCTCAACCACGGAATTATTAAGATATACATAGGAGGTGGTATCAATCTGTGACACGCGAGCCACAGTTTTGTACAAATGAAGTATAACATATGTCCAAAATTATAGCTCGCGAGCTGATGCAGTTCGAAGGCGTAGTGGTTAGTGTAACCGACTGCCACGCCTGAGGTCGCGGGTTCGATTCCCGCATAAGTCAAACATTTGTGTGCATGAACATGATGTTTGTCTTGGTCTGGGTGTTTCTATGTATAATATGTATGTATTTACAAAAAAAAAGTATTTAATATATACATATGTTTATCCATTGTCTAGTACCCATAGTACAAGCTCTGCTTTGTTTGGGCTAGATGGTGTTGTCTGTATGTGATAGAATATTATTATTATAAACTACTACTAAAATTATACAAGCGAATCTAACATTTTTTTGGCAATCTGTAATTTTGTATATTTAAATGCGCTAATCTTAGAAACTACGGCCAGTTTTGCCGCGGCTAAAAGTTCGTTTACCAAGGCTTTATGGGTTCATATTACGGTACGATCTGTAAGAACAGAGTTACCATAATGCTGTTATAACTGCGGGACCTAACTAATACTACTATTAGTAAGGTCTCGCTGACTAACAGTAGTATTAGGCGCTCATAGCCAGTTGCACTCACTGATCGGTAAACGATTAGCGAGGTTAAGCAACGTTGGGTGCGGTCAGTCTATAGATGGGTGACCACTTAGTGGTATTTCATCTGAGCATCTCCGTGCTTCGGAGGGCACGTAAAAAGTCGGTCCCGGTTGTTGCCAAATTGACAGCAGTCGTTAAGCCATGTCAGAGGCCTACGGACGGCTTGAACAACTCTTGACAATAGGTTGGCCACTAACCACACGAAAAGAAAATAAGAAGGAGCTGTTATATATACTAGCGGTCGCCTAGTGCTGGAAATTCGACCAAAGTTTGCCTGATATATATTACTATGTCATTATATATATATATTGGTACATGTAACCATAGTTACGCGCTTCAACTGCGTGTGTCAAATGCATGGTTGTGTGCGTGTAGTGTTTTTTCATTAATTTAATGTATTTCTAATGCTTATTTTATAAAAATATTAGGATTCGTCCCTCCTTCTCCATATAAACTTTAACTGTGCCAAATTTCATACGCCTCCGTCCGCGCAATTTTCGTAAAAAGGGGTACAAAGTTTTTGCTTCACGTATTAATATATAGATATAGCAAAGTATATATTGCAAAAACTAAATATATCGGGCTAATATAAATTAAAAAACTGCGTCGAGTGTGCGTAGTGCATGGCGATAGTGAAAGTGGCTGCTGCGCATGAGATCTCGGATTCAATTGCCGGTACTACTTAAGGGTTATCGGGTTTTATTGGTAAGAAATTTCAGTAGCAGCTCATCATATCCATTGGGTAGCATTTTCTTTATTCCATGGCGCTAACATATGTCGTGACGTAACGTATCGGCGACTTGATAAAAAGTCTCCGCGCGCTAGTTAGCCGCGCCGGTGTCGCCTCGGTGCCGCGCCGATGTCGCCTCGGTGCCGCACCGGAGTCGTGCTGCACAAAGCTACCGTTTAAAAAGACCACGATACAACACAAAGGATGGAGTCTTGTAACGATCGTACACATAATCTAGTGCAATATACGTGCATACTGTTGTACAGTGTGCATCATGTATTCACTATGTATACTAGGATTTTCCCGCTAGTTTGCCTGAGATTTCATTTACTTAGGTGCTATGTAACATAAATGGAATTAATTCCAAAGAGGTTTAAGTTTAATTCTAATCTACAAAATTGTTAAAATTGCATCAATATTCGTTTAGTCGTTTGTGCATGATGCAAAAACAATCATGAGACACTTTTTTTAACCCATTCACAGTCCCGTGATTGACACAATAGAAAATCAATTATCATGTACCATATGTGGTTCATCGGACAGGGAACGTGTTAAAGCTGTTACTTAGGCTGGCTTGGTATAACGACTGTAATATCTGTGCGAGTTGCCAAAAAATTCTTAGTAGACTCTATAACATGGGGCCCCAAAACCATAGCTGGTGAACGGTGTTATGTACCTTTGCCTACTTCTGGGTCCGGGTCATAGTCATGAAACCATATATTTCTTGGATTATTATTCTATGTTGACCCCCAAAATAGCCGTTTGTTTTGAATAACTCCAATGTTATACAGCCTAGTTACAGCTTTATCATAGTATATTTTAGAATATATACAGGTTGTCCGGTAATTAATGGAAAACCTTGAAATGTCTTATAGCAGAACTGATAGCCGTTCAGAGAAAAATAAAAAAAAACTATCCTAACTACTACCTGACATATTATTTTTTTTTTAATTACCTTATGTAACTTTCGTGTACAATACGACCGTAAATGAATAAATTCCATCGGTTTTTTGTTGTTTTATTATTAAATTAACACTAATTATGCTAATAGATAGAAAATCAAAAGTATGACTAGCTATTGCATAATATTGTCTTCTGTTTACGCGAATGTTATTAATTGAAATTAAACTACTATATACGGCACTTTTTAATTTTTTTCTTTTTTTTGCTGAACGGTCATCAGTTCTACTATGAGACATTTCAAGGTTATCCATTAATTACCGGATACCCTGTATGTGTATGTGTGCGTGTAGAACATATAAAATGAACATTATATTTCAACAATGCAGTTTTTATTTTCATTACCGCATGCTATTTCTTCATTACATTCATGCGGTCATATAATTCCATAATAAAACTAAAACTGCATTATTCGTTCTACAAACGCTATTATCCGACGACATTTTATTTTTCAATGGTTAATCAGACTTGTATAACATTGACATTTAACCAGCCATGATCTAATAGCTTCAGCACCTCGCCAATGTGAGATGTAAAATTTAAGATTCATACTACTTACTCATTGTAGATTTAGGTTCAACAAGTTAAACAGCTTGCTACGCCAAGTGAAGCAGAATCAGCGAAGTTGCCTCAGAATAAATCGTTATTTTCCTTGTAGTAAAACTTGTTCAAGCTATCATAGTTGAAAGAAAATGCGGTGCATGCACATAGTTCATTGACCTTAATTGCAACTAAGCGTGGCGCGCTTTGTGTAAAAGTTGATCAAGTTGTAAGTTAGAAGCTACTTGCGAGTAACCACTGAACTGCGCTTTAATCCCATGTATTGTAACGCTATCTACACCGCTGTAGCATGAATCACGCGTGGTTTAATTCTATTTTTGAAGTGACAGCGTCTAGTAAATCGATGAACGCCGATGCACGCATGAAAAAGGATGACTCATTGTCTCAATGTCCCGTTACGCTCATTATCCCGTTACGCTCATTGTAACGTTACGATCGGAGCGAGAGCGCTACGAGCGAGCGAAAGGCACGTTATGACGTTATCACGTTAATCTATCGTCCGTAAACCGACTTTACAGACAACCAATTTTTAATACATCTCCCGCACTAAGAATATATCCTATGTCGCAAGGGACTTTACATAAAATCAAACAACGGACACAAAAAACACCCGGACTCGGAACAACCATTTGTGGATCACACAAATTTTTGTCCCGTTTAGGATTCGAACCCACAACACTCGGCATAGTGGCAGTGGCGAGGCGACTACTTAAACCACTACGCCATCCGTGCATCGCGTTTTCGTTCCAGTTCTGTATCACGAAGACTGTACAAATATTGAATTTACGGACACAAAGTACACCTAGACTCAGATCATTTATTTGTCGATCACGCAGATTGTCCCGTGTGTGATGAGCACCTATTTTTTTAACGTAGGTATTAGGGGAGAGTAACCTATATTGAATCGGCGCTTAAATTGTACCACTTCTATATTTCTACCAAATTGACGCTATTTCTTTACACTGCCGTTTTTGAGTGCCGGAGGCCCAATCATCCCCTTTTCCCCCATCCCGCTCCTTCTGCTTCCCACGTTCTTTCCTAAAGGGTCGGCAACGCGCAAGTGATGCCTCTGGTATTGCAAGCGTCCATAGGCTACGGTGACCACTTACCATCAGGTGGGTCGTATGCTTGTTTGCCACCTTAGATGTATAAAAAAAAACTGGCAACAGAAAAAGAGGCGACTGTGGAAATGACAGAGTTAGTGGCGCCACAGTTTCCTCTTTTTCTGTTGCCAGTGTAAATAAACACAATTTAAGCGCCGGTTTAATATAGGTTACTCTCCCTATTCCATACCTCTCCGCGGAAGAGGGGAGTGGAGAGGTTACATCGGGCTCACTCGGGTACTATCGACTAAACCTATCACGGTGTGCCAACTCGCTGCTTTGTATGATGGGTGGGTCGCTGGAACTGAATGGGGTGTGCAGTGTGCAATGTGTCTAAAATAAAGTGGCGATATCAGTTAGGCCTGTTACTCCGGTGCCGGATTTGTACGGTGTCATCTTATTATTAAGAAATGTGAGAAACAAGCATAAATCATAAGTACAGTATTTTTAATTGCCAGCCGCTACGGTGTCACTTTTGCGTTGCCAACTAAGTATAAGTTTGTATAGATGAAGGTATGTGAACCTCCGGCATTCCTACATACCGGACGAGATGCAATAAAAGTGTAATTACTCTTACGCACAGATAGTTGTTCTCAGTATAGTGTGTATACACACACATCCATACACACACACACACACACACACACACACACACACACACACACACACACACACACACACACACACACACACACACACACACACACACACACACACACACACACACACACACACACACACACACACACAACACATGCACATCATCTAATGCCTATATGCCCGAAGTGATAATAATCTGACGTGAATTACGCCCACACTTCGGTAACTATGGTTTTAAATCCCACGTAACTGGGGCGGAACCTATTGCTGTCCACCGGACGAAGTTCCAGATTTCGTGCTGTTACTAAGATTTACTAGATAGAAAAACAATAGCAGTCCGTCCGAACCGACAATTGAATCCAAGGATCTCACACACAGAAGCCACATTCACTTTTAACGTTGTGCTGGTCGGTCACGTTTAAGGGACGTGCTCGACCAGGAAAGTTTATGTAGCGGAGATAATTTAAACAATATCTTTCGCAATTAGAAGATCTTTAATACGTTTTTTAGATAATTGGCAAGGTACGTGAATTGATTTCTATACAATAAATACAGGGCGTAGTTCTAGAATAAGCTTCGTCACGTGATCCGGCTGGAGCACAGTGGACCACTTAACATTGATACGGCGGCCGGCAGAGGAGTCTGGATCCAGGCGTGCCCGATGCCGTGCTTTTGCCGCCGCTGGTGTGGAAAGGGGCGCTCCCACTCCGACGCGCGCGTCGCTGATGCACGACCAGTCCTCGTGACACACTGCTTTTGTGCCATCGAAAACAATATATGATGTTCAATGACTTATTCTAGTCTACTTACTTATATACTTTCTTATCATAAAAACGATGTTTGTGCCACAACAATGCAGATTGTTAGAATAAGCAAAGGAGCATTGGTATCTTAGCTTTGTATTTGTATTGTCATTGTAGGACCTGCACGAGTTTCTAACATAACTGTGGAAAACTATTTCAATACCCACGCATAACAGGTCGTCGTCTTTAAATAAATAAGCAATGTGATCCCGATAGAAAGAGTAATGAACTTACAATTGAACTTATACTCGAATCAGTTTATTCTATTATCTGTATACAAAATCTTAACTCTCAAGATTTCAAATTATATTTATCACTAGCTGTTACCTGCGACTTCGTCCGCGTAGATTTTAACTAAAAAGTGTTTGTCTCCGCGGAACCCTATTTTTTTTCTAAAATCAAAGTACTCCTTATAACATTAGCTATCTGCCAGTGAAAGTCCCGTCAAAATCGGTTAAGCCGTTTCGGAGATTAGCCGGAACAAACAGACAGACAGATAAAAGCTTTAAAAATATTTTTTTTCGTATAGGTACCTTATATACTTTCATATGCATTAGATAAAAAGCTGTTATTTTGATATTAATAACAGACAGTTCAATTTCATTGATTTGTATAGATAAGTTACGGGTAGTGATTACTAATTTATTTTAAAATTTTACCCTACGACTCCTAAAATTAATAGAGCAGTGTTCAAAATGTTTCTTAAAGGAACAGAAATATAGACTCACGTTTGCTAAAATAATTCTATCATAGGTTCTTAACACGGTCTTGTGTTGTTCATCAGCTTAGGATAAAATTAACCATTATATATTTTGATCAAAGAATATAACATTACCTTAAAAGTCGCGACGAAATACTTTTTCTATCAAACACGTACCGCTTGTCAATTTCAAAATGTATCAGTAATATATGAAAAATAAAAAGGATAGTAAAACGCAAGCCAATATTTTATAACATTCGATCACTTTCCCAAAGTGGTATCGACAAAATAAATACGATGTTGATTTGTACTACAAACCGGACATTGCTCCAACTGCCGGATTAAAATAAGTGCAGCGCAATATTCTGGCAACAGACACGTATCAGGGATTGATAGCCGATGAGCGACAGCAGCGCTAGGGGTGCCGGCTTGCTATACGAAATAATGAAAATGCTACTTTGTTGATATGGCATTTAATAACTTTTAAAATTTCGCAAGGCATAGTATACTGTCTGCACGAATAGCTGGTGGTTTAAGTGAGTACCTCGCCATTGCCCCTACTCCGAGTGTTGAGAGTTCAGTCCATCCCCGGGTCATAAATTGTGTAATCCGTAAACAGTAGTGCTAAGTCTGAGTATTCTTTGGGCTGTTGTTTGGATGTTTGTAAAGTCTCCGGCGAAACAGGATTATATCCTAGTACGGGAGTTCAAAAGAGTATAAGTTGTAACGGGATCTAACACGATCATGTATAATTTAAGCGTTTCAAGAGTTAAATATTTCGACCAGGTTTCATCTTTGAGGTGAACAATATGCATGATTACGTTACTGCTCGTTACGTACTAAATTTACATAATTATTATGTATAACATGCCACGGTAAAGTTTAAGAGTTATTAGTAAAATAAATACAATACTTATGTAAAATGCCACCAATATCCCTACATACCTATTATAATACGAAGTCCCCCCCGCGTCTGTCTGTCAGTTCGCGATAAGCTCAAACACCACTGAATGGATTTTAATGCGATTTTCACCAATATACAAACTGAATCATGAGGAAGGTTTAGGTGTATAATTTGATATTGTTTTATACTACCTGAAGCCGAGTCGGGTCGCTAGTTGTATCATAAAAATGTATGGATGTATGCTTCATGCATTTCGGCCACGGTGACTGCAATAAAGTTGATACGAAAATAGTGTGCTTGGAATTCTGACAATGGAAACAGTTATATATTATATTGCACGAATGGTTACACATCTCCAAATGCATTCTCTTGTTCTTATTGATCAGTATCCAATGGCATGGAAAGTTCCACTAAACTCTACTAAAACTGCAACTCTACTCAAGTCGGAATTCCAAATTCCTATTACATTTGAGTGACGGGTCAGTATTGACTGACATTAAGACAATTATATTATGACATTTCAAACAAATGTTATCAGTTCACTATAGAGATCAACTAATGACCAATCGGAATCATCGTTAGAAACTATTATTCAAATTTGTACTCTAATTAATTCCTAATAGATAGCGAATTTGCATGTAGTCCAATTATATAATTTGCGTCAATTACGATTATATATCCAGAACTGCAGCACGCGCTTCGAAACTAAATGAAGTTGTCTTCATTTTTCCGTAGCTTGTATAGACCGCTTCTCTATGCGTGTTTGTGTGTGTATTCGATAGTGTTATTGTATGTGTATGTTATCGTTCGTAGGATACAGTTGCTACTCTTTGAAAAGCTGTCACAGTCAGATATTGCACAACACAGAGACTTTATTTTGTTTTTTGAAAAATAATACTTTTTCTATATGTGTACGTGTTGAACCGCGGCATTGGTGCATTGGCGAACTCGTTGTTTTTTATGAAAGCTAGATATAACCCAGAATTGAATGTTTCAAATCTTATTTAAAGTGTGTGTGTATTTGAGAAGTCACCAATTTGAATCGAGAGGCGGGCGTAATGTGTTATTATTTGCTGTTAGAATTATTATAGTAGCAGCACAGATTTTCCATATAAGCGACAGAAATCTCGAATTTAATGTGTAGCTGGGGAATCTGGATGTATTGCTTCTGTCTATCAGACGTAAGCCTAGTTTTTTAAACATCTCCTGCTCTAGGAATAATTCTTGTATCACGAGGGACTTTACAAACATTCATAAAACGGACACAAAGAACACCCAGACTCAAAACAACTATTTGTGTAACACACAAATTTTGGCTCCGTATTAGGATTAAACTCGCAATTACCTAGACCACTACGCCATGCGTGCATTCCGAATGTTTGTGCATATTTATTGTGTTTGGACGTGGCTGAAGCCTTATCCACGTATAAGATACAAGCTGTGCCTGCGGTCTCACCCGCGTCAGTGGCATTTGTGGTTACTGCTCCGCTCCCGTGAGCCGTAGCGTGATGTTATATAGCCTATGTCCTTCTCAGGGTCTCAGGCTATCTGCATTCTAAATTTCATCTAAATAGTTTCAGTGATTTGAGCGTGAAAAGGTAACAGACAGACCGACAGACAGACAGAGTTACTTTCACATTTATAATTAGTAAGGATAAGGGTGGACTCGCCATTGAGACTTCCCACCTTAACTTACTCAGAAGCAAGTATTTAACTTAGCGACTACAGCGACGAGCGACGAGCTACTAACATAACGACGGGTTAAAAAGAATACAAGTAATATGTAAACCTAAACTGCTAGAAATCCTAACTAATGCGATTGTAAGTATATGTGTTTGTTTATTACGCTTTCACGCCTTAATTACTTGACTGATCATCATAAAATTTCACATACACAATATCAGGGATACAGAAAAGGATATAGAGTACCTTTCATCTAGAAAAAAATACTGTTACTAATCTAATCTCACCTACATTTACGCGAGCAAAGCCGCGGGCAAAATCTAGTATTCAATATATATTTATTTCTCTTATCAGCATTTCTAAAACAAGTCACTAGCACCAAACAAGTTAGCGCTATTTCTCTACGCATACGGAATAAACTATAGACGAGAGGAATAATATCTCGTACTGCGATGCACGTGTTTAAAGGCTTATGTGTGTGTAATTGCATGTGTCGTACATTGGAAATGGTCACTTTACCAACTACAAATGCTAGCTAGCAATTAGCTGCATGGAACAATTACTTGCATGACCTACCAGTAATTGGTAAGGCTCTGGTACCTTCACAAACTATTGAACAATCCAGTTTTTGGTTTTTATGCAATTGATGTAGTAAAAGATTCTGACGAATTGAGAACCTCCTCATTTTTTAAAGTCGGTTAAAACTGACCGTTTGATGGTAAGGGGTTACCGTAGCATGTAGACGCTTGCGTCACCAAAGGTAAATTAGACGCGGATTGCCCATCCGTACGATAGGGTACTTAAAATGGGATGAATAAAAAGGGAATGGCACAGGTAGGTACGTAAGTCTTTGATACTACACATGGACAAAGTACAGTAACAATGTCACAATTTTTTTACCTGTCACCTGTTAGAAGATGGTACTTTTCCAGGGGAGAGAACCTTATAATTTGTACCGTCACCAAATAATTATTTATTTATTTTTCTTTGTTATAATACCACGCAGGCAGATGCTGGATGCGGCAAGCTGAAGACAGGGCGCTATGGCGCTCTTTGGAGGAGGGCTATGTCCAGCAGTGGACTATTATAGCCTGATGATGATGATGATAATACCACAACTCTCACACTAGGAATAATTACTGTCTCGCGGGAAACGTTGCAAACATTCAAACTGCCACCAAATATGAATACTGTACTATATACTGTCACTGTCATTTATATGTAATTTTTAAGATAGTTTATAAGATCGAACTACCTCCTAATTACTTAATATATAAAATGTATCAATTGCTCAATATTTAAGTAAACTGTAAAGTTTGTTTTTGAGTTATAACGTTCTTTAAAACGAAATAAGTAATTCTTTTTTTTACTTAAAACTGCACTAAGCCGCACTAGGAATAATTCCTGTGAAGCGGGGATCTTTACACACGTCAAACACACGAAAACAACCATTTGCAGATTATAATTTTTGTCCCGTATTAGCATCAAACCCACAACACTCGGCGTAATAGCAGTGAAAAGGTGACCATTAAACCACTACAACATTCGTGCAGTCCATTGATATTGGCGGGCGCTTATGCTCTTTGCTAGGATGGAGGTAGAGCCGTAGACTCTACATAGGGTATAATCCAGATTGGCAGAATTGTGCTCTACCTACAAATACTTGTTGATGTATAAATAATAACAAGAGAAAGTTCTCAACAATCTTGTCCAAAATAAAAGAACTAGAAGAACTCAAACACATCTTCATTAAGCTTAAGTAATTAGTCTAGTTATTTTCGTCGCTCGCAGCACAAATGACGTCGTCCTGTAAGTGGTGTGACGTCACCGTCATTACTGCCGCAGTTCTTGCTGACGACAGACTTTATCGATATCGGTCTTTTACCACTTTTTCTGTTATGTCCAATTAATTATTTTAGCGATAGTCTAGTGAGAAACCATTAGACTACCACGCCGAGGTCACGATTTTAATCCCAAGGTACATATCTCTGACTTATCGAAGTTATGTACGTATTAAATAATATAATTAATCATTGGTTCCTTTAACGGTAATTCGTGAGGAAATCTGCACG
The DNA here is from genome assembly GCA_963564715.1 of Catocala sponsa. Classification (NCBI taxonomy): domain Eukaryota; kingdom Metazoa; phylum Arthropoda; class Insecta; order Lepidoptera; family Erebidae; genus Catocala; species Catocala sponsa. The sequence continues at coordinate 21,668,780 of OY751334.1, read as the reverse complement.
TCTAAAAGTTCTTCAAAATGATCTCGAATATATGTGAAGTCAACCCGCACTGGGCAAGCGTGGTGAAGTATGACCTTCTCACACTGAGAAGAGGTCTATGCCCATCAGTGGTACAGTTTAATACAGGGCTGATATTATTGTATTATAATTATTTTAGTTACTTAAGGTATTTGTATGGAAATTATACCACCACCATTAAATACTCTATTTTAATATATCACATAGTCGATGATCATGTAGAGTCCAGCAGGCTCACATAGCTAGATCTCGCGTTCCCTTCCTTTCATCGCATCTGTAATTCTTATTCCCTCAGGTCGGCAAGCATTAATTGGCCATCAGGCGACCAGTATGTCTGTCGTGCTATTCTAATATAGCAGAATGCATAGAAGATTAACAAATATTAAATTTAAAAGAAAATATGATTGCTACAACTGCATAGATAGTCATACTCTCAGAAAAATAACGTTCTTTTGCCATATGCTGGCAGTACAACAAGTATTTTCTAACTAAAAACATAGCGAAAGTGGTATCCCTTAATATATAATTACATTATATAATAATATTATATACCCGATATATCGCTAAAACATTACTTTAAAATTTGAAATACGTCTTCCATTTAATTTACATTAATTCAGCATGTGCACGTTACTACTTTCTAATATGCCTATCTATGTTTTAGTCACACACTATATATTGGTGTAAGTGTATAGCATTACAATTTGTCGATTGTCACATGGATTAGCCCGTATTCACAGAAAATATTTATACGTTAGATACGAAGATCCATAAAATAACGATTATGTATGTCAAAGATGTAAAATCAAATAAAATATGCGTTTATCAACAGATTGTTGACAAAAAAATATAAATCAATCTTATCTTGTTTACATAGATTAAAAGTGCATCAATTATTCTGACGATGAACAGATTTATAGACTTATATTTAAAGATTTTGCAAATAATTCGAGAAATGAATGATTCCTTATTAGAATATTGATTAGGAATTACACTACACTAACACACTTCTTAATAAGATTCGATTTAATTTAAAGGCAAATAAAGATAGGAAACGGCCATGGACAAGTGTGTAGTTAAGTTATACATTTATTAAGATAATTCGAATAAAAACCGTTTATTATTTCAATGCATTTGAAGGATCTGAATATTTTATTATTTTATTCGGATATTATTATATAGGAACTTTTATTAATAGAATTTAAATAATGTACAAAGTCAGCAATCATTATATACGACTACTAACATTAATAAACTAACGTACATATAAATAAAACAAAATAATAAGGAACATCCCAAAATATATGATAGTAAACAAATAAAATTATTTTATTCGGATACATAAGAACATTCGAAAGACCAGAATATATTTTTATTATTCGTGCTGCCAACTAATTAAGCACTTGACCCGTGTACGCGCCCTTAAGCATAGTCTACTCTACATAGCTTAGTAGTACGAGGTGAGCGATATGTTGTCGGGTGGGTCATTACCGTGGCGCGTGCGGTGGGATGCGGCGTCCCGCGCATCAGTCGTCACGTCTCCTACAAGCGTGGGCCCATACGTCGCGGCGGTACCAGACATCTGCACGTGAGCCCACCATTATGTACCGCCTACGGTTCATTCTTCACATGTGCTATTGGTTACGATATATGGTGTGTACTTACGTTACATACTTACACATGGTGAAGCTTGTATATTCACCATGTGTGATGTGTATAATGTTTTAGTATCAGATCTTGGCTGTGTCGCACAATATTTTGCAATATAGTCAAGGCAGTGTTTGCTCATAAAATTAAAATTAAACTATTTAATACGGATTTTGTTACGTTGTTTATTTTACAACACTTTTTTATTTTTAAAATACAATTTTGAAACTCTAACACTACTATTATTAAACTTTACTATAATTTAAGCTATTTAAATTAATTAATACTATTTATAGCAGCGATAGCCTAGTGGGGAACCGTTGGACTGCCACGCAGAGGTCTCGAGTTCAAACCCAAGGCGCGCATCTCTGACTTTTCGAAGTTATATGCGTATTAAATAGTTAATTATCGCTTGCTTTAACGGTGAAGGAAAACATCGTGAGGAAACCTGCATGTCTGAGAGTTCTCCATAATGTTCTCGAAGATATGTGAAGTCTGCCAACCCGTACTAGGCCAGCGTGGTGGATTATGGCCTAACCCTTCTCATAGTGAGAAGAGGCCCGTGCCCAGCAGTGGGACAGTTTAATACAGGGCTTATATTATATTATTATATTATATATTTAAGTTTACACTTTAATACAGGGCTTATATTATATTATATATTTAAGTTTACACTTTGCCCCGACGTTTCGGTTGCTTTACAGTCTGCAGCCATGTTCACGGATAAATTAGTTTAATTTCAATATATAACATTTACGTAAACATAAGACAATATTATGTAAATCAAACCTTCTTTCTTTTTGTGATATAGTTTTTTGGGTCACTTACAGGCCTATGAAATATATATAGGCCTGATTATTCGTTAATGTATTACGAACCTAAATAATAGGTTACTCACTTAGTACGACTTACGGATTGGCGTTTCCTCCCAGTTGTAAACTAAGCATTACCTATTCTGCCAGATACCAATTTCAACTGGGAATGTTTTGGCATATCCTAATCATTTCATTCAATCAGTCAATTTTTTTAAAGACCTCGGCACTAATGAACACTCTGTTACTAATGCCTCTGAATTAAAATAGAGGATAAGTTCGTGCACTAAAAAGTGATTATGCAATAAATAAATACTGAATGTCATTACTGTCACGAAATTAAGAATAATGGAATGTGAAATGTCTTAATACTCATATGTTTTATCTGAATTCTATTAGAAATAAAATGGATTTATGGTATCTTTAACCTTGTTCAAAGGTCTTTCGATTTTCTTTTGGTACGATGCTATAATGCGTTTTCACCTTATTACGACGGCAAATATTAATAATGTCTTTGAACTGTCAGAATCACAAAAAGCTTGACGTGCTTTGTTAAAAAGCATTATGCGGCGCTAGCAGATCGATTAAGACATCGTCAACTTTCAATTAAATTAATATACTAGTATATATTATCCTAACTAATATTATAAATTCGAATGTGAGTTTGTTTTATCTGTTACGCTTTCACGCTTTTACCACCGATCATTATGCAATTTCGCATACATGTTGTCAGCTGTACAGAAAAGGACAACAGGTACTTTTCATCTAAAAAAAATACTGTTCCCGAGGGATAAAAATTGACATACAAAATCTAGTATCTTACTACTCATTAAAATTGTGTACTCAATTGCTAATATTCTGGGTTATATAAAAAACACTTTATATAACCCAGAATATTAGCAGTTGAGTAAACTAGTTTTTTCAGAAAGGTAGGGCACAATATATCCACTCCTTGACCCAGGTTTATCACTCAATCAATCGATTCAACCCGTTGCAGTCCACTGCTGGATATTACTAGTTTATGATATTGCCAATTAGGCTGGTTTAGTCTGAATACCAGAATTACACTAAGAATAAAGGAACCTAACTAGTAAAAAGTCTACACCCTACAGAAGATACCAGTAAAATACCTTCTGTTGTATGCTGTAATTAGGTTAAGGTAACGCTGGACTGACCACTGATTGACTGTTAAAAGACAGTACAAGCTATTGTTCGCAGATAAGTACGAAGGGGCCTTACTACGTTTTCCTTTAATACTAGCTTGTTTTAGCTGTATATGTACCAGGTTTATTGACCCACCAGAATTATTGTTGTGTAAGTTAGAATCTATGTCAGTATTGCTTCTAGCAACAAAGCGACTACTCTTTTTAACGTTCGACAAAGCTCTAAAGATACTTTTGTTGTTGCAAATATCCAAAAACTATGGTAAACTTTTCCAAAAACTATGGTAAACCCCCAAGCGAGCTGTTCGTTTGTTGCCGACTTCAGTATAGTAAAGAAACAAGCACTTACATTTAGGGTACTGGGGACACGAGACGATCTTTTAATTAATAATTAACCGTCAGCAGGAATTAGGATCTGGAGGACTAATCCAAAATGAATGATTTGTCCCTCTCCACAATCCTTGTTGCTACCTCGTTACACCTTATTCAGTTCATTACCTCTTTGAGAATTATGAATCTTATTATAAAACAGTAGTCTTATACCGGATGACGACATTGCCCAAAACTCATTAACCCAACAAAATTAGCAACAACTTTAAAGTAGGTATAAAATATCAACTACCTACTGAAGAACAAAGCTAAAATCAATAAAGTGGCTAGAAGTAAACAACAATGAGATCATTTTAAGCTTAGTACTTATAAAGTTGATTGTAACGCAAAAGGCGCGGGGCGGTTCAACGGCGTTAAGTCGCTGACTTTTTAATAATGTCGGACTAACACTGCTCTGGCTCTGGCTCCATTCTGAGACACAATTTAAACGCTTACAAATGAACCTCGGGGGACTTGCTACGCCGTAGTCACTCATTTGCATCGGAGCGCTACGAGTACTACGACCGGAGCTACGGAGCTACGTCGAGAGACATCCTAGCGGCTTGTCACTTGCGACTACTTCTGTACCCATCCTGCATGTGCTTAGAGAAAGTTTATGACTTAATACCAATATAATGAAAACCCGACATTGAGTTAGTTAATACTAAGTTAATTAAGTATTTATTATGACTCAATAGCTCTTTTTAAAATGTCCAAAAGATAGACGATTTCACCTATCATACGACTTTACGTGTTTTAACATTAATACCTTAATCAAAATAGTTATGTCCCTTTATCGATGTCAGCAAGTATGTGTGAAAAGCAAGCTCATTAGAATTGACTATTAAAATTAGGGTAAAATGATAGATAGTGATAATTTCTTAACGCTCGCTATTTCTAACAATTAACTCACTGCTACACACCTAAATATTATCTTCAGTTTATGCAAATACTACACGTTAAAATAAAACTAAAACTTGTTTTACCCCTGTGACCACCGTTGAAAGCAACCGAATCGTCAGAGAAAATGTAACAACATAATAATTTCAGAGTTGTTATCCAAATAAACCCCAATAAAATCAGTTTCAAGAAGTTTAATTTCAAAACCCTCGTTATATAGTCGATACACAAACCAAATAGACTATTTCAAGCCTATTAGTAGTCTGAAACTAAAACTAGCGCGACCCACTTTCAAACTAATAAATATACACATGTTGTTAATCTACACATTAAACATATAGGTACTGAAAAAAAACTTGAGAGGTGTCAAGGGACACCCGGATGGAACGAAGTTCCTTTCGATTAATTAGTGAAGGAATTGTAATATTTTTTTTTTTTTAAGTTATAATAATATTTTTTTATTATTAACAAATATAATGTAATATAAACTTAATCAATAGTAAAGAAAATACTTAATCTTACGTCCAATTTGTGTGCGTAATTACATTTTCAATGGGGTTTTTATAGTTTCCTTTACAGCTAGCGTTGTATATAATGTACTTATTTACACATTTAAATACACATTTTTACTAAACATATCAAGGCAAGCAAAATTAGCATTTTTCATTCGTAGTCAACTGTCACTTTATGTAGTACTTACTTACAAAAATTTACATTTCAAGAAAATATTTTTGGTAAATGAATTATGTGATCGTAATTTGATATAGATATACCAGACTTTCAGCAGACAATGTATACTACGTCACCAGATTTATATTTTTTTTATGAGTTAGGTTAGAAATCTTAGCGACCGCTATCTTTATCTGCGAGCCTAGTAAAATTTATCTTGTAGTGACGAAATTTTACCCGAACCTTGGGACAAAGATGTTGTTGAAATTACAATTTTAATGAATTGATACGTAATCCGACGTAATTGAGGACAACAATTTATTATCATACTCATCACAACGTACGTGATACCCGTTATGGATGTATTTTCAAAGTCCCGCTTTATCTACATATATAATACGTGAAGCAAAAACTTTGTACGACCCCTTTTTACGAAAATTGCGCGGACGGCGGTGTATGAAATTTGGCACAGTTAAAGTTTATATGGAGAAGGAGGGTCGAATCCTAATATATAAATAAAATAAGCATTAGAAATACATTAAATTAATGAAAAAGCTCTACACGCACACAACCATGCGTTTGACACACGCAGTCGAAGCGCGTAACTATGGTTACATATATCAATATATAATGACATAAAAAGTGTCGTTACAACTTTTGGTCTTAATTTTTTCCGTCTAGCCCCCTTTCGCAACGCGCGATAAGGAACTTCGTTCCAAAAATCAACTGTGTTAAAATCACGTAGGTCTGACGGCTCTAGGTTTTTGTACTACACATTTGTCACTTGGCGGTCTGTAATGCAGGACTGTAGTGGCAATTAGTCTTTTGGAAGTTATGGCTAAACAATGACCACTGCAACTTGCTAACTCTGCATGCTAAAATGGTCAATATTTGGCCACTTTGGTACACATTATTTAAAAGAAAAATTGCTAGCTATAAGCCTTACAAATGACTTGTTAACCCCTCTAGTGCAGCTAAAGGAGAGTTTGTGTATGAAGTAGGTGTACGATGGTTTAGCTATGAGCTGCAATCGAAACCTTAAGTCGTTTCATAACCTATTCAAGCATATATTCAAACAAGCTTACATTTATGTAGAGCCACCATATTACTTTGACCTTCAAAGCAAGGAGACTTTTTTTTGACATCACAAACCGGTCGCAAGTGGCTAAAAGTAAAGATAGATTTTGATCCTAACTATAGTACTGTGGGCACTTCGAATCGCGTTTGCATTTTATTGAACATGGTAATGACTACCCAAAATGGTAATGACAACAAACAATTGAGGCATCGGTTCGGTTCAACTAATGAGCTAAACTGATTCAATCGATGACCGCTCACTACTCGCGCCAGACCAAAATAAAACTGACTCGCTTCAATCTGAATAAATAGGTATTCATTTTATGAGAACTCTTGAATATTTAGCAAAAAATCGAGAGCAATAACTCTTTTAGAGCGATGATTCAGTGAAGCGAAAATGAGCGAAGTAGAGTTTTAATAATCAGTAGTACGTAAAAGTTGAAGATCCAACGTGATGTTAAAACATCGTTTCGTTCATCTCCTTCGATGGAACCGCGTCCTTAAGATGAAAAGCATACCAAGCAAAAAAATACTTGATGTTTTTTAACATTTCTTGTGAATTCAAACACTTTTTAACGTTGCTAGTCGTTGAGGAAATGAAGTGGTAAGGATACTTATATAAGAAATGGTTGATTTGTAATTAAGTATTTTTTTGTTATTGAAGAGGTTCTGATGCAATTGATTGGTTATGATACTTGGAGTATATATAACTAGTAAGAAGAGAAAAGACAATTGCTTCCTTGTTGTCTTGGCATAAAATTTTGCTTATGTTTATGTATGATGGAAAGTTTTCTGCCTTGGATTAGATTAGATGCCTGGATTTGAACAGGTTTTTGTGTTAGAAATTTTTAGGGAAACGTCTTATAGACGGTACTCCTGCATTTCACACGTTATTACAAGGAAATAACATAACTAGCAAAATGCAGGATTAAAACACCTCTGTCTGCTTCCAATTTTATAAAAATACAGGCGTGAGCCTTTGTTATGTGTGAATGTTAAAGAGCCCTTAATAATACTGGATGTACAATTGGACAACAAAATTTGTATTTTTAATTTGTTTTGTGAGCTGTTGGAATATTTGATCTTACATAGTTATTCAAAATATTGTTACTTAATACAGCTTAACAAAAGTATATACAAACGATAAACAATTTCCTTCCTTTTTAATATGGCAAACAAAACATATATATACTAACATCTACATATTTAATAGTGACATAAATCTATGTGATAAAGACAAATAAAGAGAATACCTACATGACAGGTTTAGTCATAAAATTACTCAACGCCGTTGTTGACGTCACAGCAATAAAGGCTTTCGCATGTCACATAAAAGAAAAAGTACTATCACAAAATTTAGACAAGTCTGCAACATGTTCATACATATAAAGGCGTCCGCTCATTACCTCGTCCAATACCAAAACGAACCAATATGAAGGCATAGACAAAAATATATTTTTATCTAATTTGTATAAAACAATACCCACTAGACTGTTCCGTCATCATCCATGCATGAGTGGGCCGAACACAAATTCACGAGTAGTGCGTTTATGCTTAATGTATGCTACGCGAGGTTGCCACACCGCTACGTGCTGGCGGCTTATCTCATTGTAGACGCGTATGCTAACCGTCTAAACGCGTGGCGTTGACGTTTTTACAAGTCATAATGCAGTCACTAAGCCCGTATGCAACGCATAGTGACGGTGCTGTACGGGCAAAGCACGTTGTTGATACATTTGCTGTGCATAAACTCCAAAGATTCCTTCATGTGTTTTCCATGTGTAATACTTCCATAGCACAGTCATTGTATGGTACTAGGTAGTGGGTAGAGGCTTTTAAACTAACAAAGTTTCGACGTACACCTAAATCTAACGTCAATGCCTAAACAAAATACAATAGGACCCAACATATTGTAGAAGCTCACACGTACGTCAATAGTGTGAACGTTTCAAGGATAGCGAATCGTCGCGCGGAATACGCAAGCATTTCGCACGACACCGGTGAATCTAATTTAAGATCAGGACGAACTTAGCTACAAACTATTAGGTCGAGTGAGGCGGTGATAAGTGAAATTAAGTGGCATCCACGCTCTACAAACGCGCCCCCCGCACTCCTCCCCCTTCAACACCGCCGGCCCAACGTAAATATACCAGCGACGTAGATAACTCTCAGTATATACACTGCCTCTTTAACCTTTACGACTAAGGGTCGTTTAAGATGTTACCTCGCCCGTTCCTACGAGGGCCATGTTTGATTCCCGTACTGAATAAAATGATTAATAGATTTTATTGTTACAAAATCTTGATGATGGCGAAGAGGTAATAAATACGACTGCTGTGTATAAGATCTCGGGTAATAGTGGATTCCTACCAAAAAAAATTTTGTAGTAGCAGGGAGTTTAAAGCTGTGCCCGACAAACAGCAATACGCTCGCCATTACGTGTGACCTAAGACCGTAGCTAGTGAAGTATGGGTATAATACTACTCTGCCTACGCTTTCGGGAATATAGACGTAACGGACCTTACATATCGCTTATGCCTATCTGAAATAATGTACCATTTAATGTTTCCGGGGATTACCCTTCAGATACAAACAAACTCTCAAAATTCACACTGTCTCTTTTTATTATTTCTGTATATGTATGTATTAGTTATTTAACTAATACCAAGTTATTTAATATCGGGACAGCCTGTTTTCATATATTTGTATTCATCGTCATTTTAAACCGATACATCTTCACTACAAACCCTCTACTTAGAGGGTAGACAGGTAATAGACGGATACTTATCCGTCTATTCTTGAAACTACCCTTATCCATACATAACATTCTTTAAAACACATTTTCTTTGCGTTCAAACTATTGTCGTTGAAGCTTTTCCTTCGTGCGGTGAACTCTCAATTGAGTTTGTAGCCTGTGCTCAGAGCTAATTACTGTTAATTATCTGCAAAGACACAGACTCTGACGTCATATCTAACATTTTTAAATATTAAAGTTCAACTTTGCGCTCAACTAGCCAGTTCTATTTTATAATATTGTATCTGAAGTTACTGTACTCTCCTTGTTTTGTGGTAATAATAATTTAATTAATTTTCTATCTTGATCGTAGACAAAGAAATACTATCGTACTTTGAGTTCTGGACAAAGGTCAGGTTAAGAGCACCTTGAACCGACAGGCGTGTATGAGGAATGTGATGAAAATGAATGAAGCCAGAGAACTGTGTCAGGATCGTAGCAAATGGAAATCCGTAGTTTCTGCCTACCCCTCTGGGAAACAGGCGTAAATCTATGTATGTATCATCGTAGACTTAAGAGTACTTTTTGATCATCTATGTATGTTGTCTGTCGCATTCAAGTAATGGGGCTCGTTTGTGGCTGCTTGATATAATTGTCGGCCTCGATGGCGTAGTGGTTAGTGTAACCGACAGCTACGCCTGAGGTCGCGGGTTCGATTCCCGCGCAAGTCAAACATTTGTGTCGATGGATGTTTGTCTTGGTCTGGGTGTTTCTACGTATAATATGTACAAACAAAAAGTATAGGTATATGTATGTTTATCCATTGTCTAGTACCCATAGTACAAGCTCTGCTTAGTTTGGGCTAGATGGTGTTGTGTGTATGTGATAGAATATTACAGAATATTATATTATTATAAATACTAAGCTAATAATAAGCCGAAGAGGAAGTTGTTATTTTATCGCGTTAATTTCTGGAACTGGGAAGCAGATTGGAAAATATTTTTTTGTTTTGCTTTCATTGAGAAATGTTATCGACTAATACTCAAGAAGTGGAGCGCATAATTTCGCGAGGCATAGGTATTATTTATAAAAAGAAAGCAAGTCTTTACTCCACTAAACTTAAGTGAAGTCCGGGCATTATGTAATTTTACTTGGGTTTAGGTGTACTAATATTATACGTCTTGAATTGACACATAGAATTTTTGTCATGGTATGTATTTCCTTTCTTGTGGAATTCCCACAGGCAAAGCCGCGGCTGTAACTAGTATTTTATAGATTCTAAAATACATTGTCTATAAGTTTGATGTTTACTAGACTCATCTGGTTAGACGAAGTTATATATCACATTTTATTTGGGATTAAATATAAAAACCACCAAAAATACTAATTGCACAGCAAAATATGCTTACTAAAATATATCATAACGAGCACCTATACGCCTCAAATCACTGCATTACGTCTCGAAAGGGTTAGGTTATGTTAGGTTTCTTCTTAAACCCACCCAAAAATAGAAGCCCGTTGACATATTTTGATCTCTTTAAATATATTTTGCTGTGCAATGTGGTGATCATTTACTATATTTGACTGTTATATTTTACCATATCTGGTAATAAGTTAAACATAAGCCATTTTATTTTGCCAATAGTCTCAGGATCCCTATATATTATATATGACATAACAAAAAGCTCATCGTAACGAAACCTTAGCTACATAAACAGCAGCCATCTACTTACGATCTATCCTCCAACTTGCCGCAACTAACGCTAGGATACGAATCAATCAATTTGACTTGTTAGCAATAAGCCACGAGGCGACGTGAGCCTAAAATATAGTATCAATTCGGTTTGGCCTAGACGGATTAATATTAATACTAATTATTGTTATTGCGTCACACATTAATGACGTCAATATTTGATCTGCGGTAATTGCTTAAGCGGATTTGTTCACGCCGCTCGACGCATGCCACACTCGCTCCAGACAAGTGCTCATTAATATCAGCTTTACGTACGTATTGAATAGAGAATAATGACACTTATCGATATTGTTATGAGTATTTATGTGTGTACATGTATCGGTATCCTAACTAATATTAATAAATGTTAATGTGACTTTGCTTGTTTGTTACACTTACACACCTTAACGACTTAACCAATAACTATGAAATTTTGCATACACATTGTCAGGGTACACAAAAGGATATAAGGTACTATTAGTTGAGAAAAAAATACTGTGCTTTTTTCTGGACGAAAGGTAGCTGGATAGAAAATTGACATTACCTTCACTTACGCCAGCAAACCTACGGGCAAAATCTGATACAATATATATACACGTTATTGTTTGACAGAATATCGAAACTATTCTAATTGATTGTCAAACTATGAGACAATAATAAAACTATGAAATATATAATACAAGACAAAGTACAAGTTTATTCAATATGTAGCCAATTTTTGTAGGTATGTATAAAAATTACACACAAGACATGTAATTAAAGTCATTAAAGGAAACGAAGATGAAACAAATATTGTAGAACTTATATTCCAAAGTCAACAAGAATATTAATTCTTTCACTTTGTATCGTAAAACTAGAACAACAAGCCAGTCTATACGCGCAGTCATCTGAACAATACAGGCAATTACTTAAAACGCTGCGAAATTATATTTACCTTTAAATAATATTTTACAAACTACCAATTGCGTAAAACCAGACTTAAAATAAATCAAAGTAAATTTATTATTAAATTGCTAAAAACGCTTTCCGTTGTAATTAAAGGGAACTTCTCTTCGGCTACAATATTTCTAAGAATTTCACTTAAAACTTGTGCTTGTCGTACTAGCTCGCTTCGCGGCTTCGGCTTACTTCAAATTATTGCGGTAAAAACTGGCTTTAATATTAAACATGACTATCACTGTGGACTCGTATAGACATAAACGCAATGAAGTGAATAGTTAATCAGCTGTTTTAGGTAAAATTAATTCATCTATAATAAAATAACTAAAAGAATTTAAGGCCATGGATTACATATTTATTAATTTCCCAAATATATTATATTTAAGGACATTATTAAGTTTAGGAATACTTCGGTACTACTTTGGCAATACAAGTACAATTGAAAATAAGTTCTGAACAATTTTTCCTATAATCTAAGGCGATGATAACATATCTTGCAATTTGAAACTCTTTATAATTGTGATAAAGTGACCTACCACAGAAAAATCTGTTTTATTGGTAGTTCAGTAAACGTTTTGCAGCTATCAATGACTTAACTACCAAAAACTTCACTACAATGCACAACCAATTCCAGTGCTAAGCTAGCCCACAGGTATTTATTAACAATGGCTCGGCTCACAAACCCCTCACATTTTTGGCCCTTTGTAGTGTTCACACAAGGGAAACATGGTGCGTCAACGTTTGTAGTTCAACAACAAGGCATTGTGTTTATAAACGTAACTGGAGGTGCGTCTCATGTAAACTTTGGTGACTACCACATAGCAAACAAAATGTAATAGGAAAATTACGTCAAATTTAAAAGTACCGCATCATATTTTACGATAGGGACATGAGGTTTTAAGCAAACCTTATGAAAGGTATACTTTGAGAATGTAGAAAGAATGGATAACCAAAAAAGTTTAGAATTTAAATGGAAATTGAACTAACGTGAACGTTTTTTGATCAGATCAGAGACGTTCCGGAGAAAGGCCTAGTTGAGGACATAATAAACTGACGAGAATGTATGAAAAATGCAGTGTGAATGAATGAATTAAGTGAGATATGCCAAGATCGAAGCAAGTGGAAGTTTGTAGTCTGTGCCCCGTAAGATATGTTTCTGAAGTCTAACTCAGAAAGAAATCATTTAATATGTATATATATATAGGCTACAAACAAACTTTTGAATGTTACAAGTTAGTGCATTTACAAAAGTAACACATTTTGACGTTGATACCTGCAAGAATTCTACGGCATCTTTTTAAATCGCCATCAAATTACAATTTCAACTCATATCTACATGGTATTAGATTCGACGCGATCTACCTAACTATATTTATTACTGACGACAAATACATGTGTTCTTTTGAAGAGCTATCCGGAACACACTCAAAAAAAATATTATTCTATGACGTTGATTAAAAATAAATTATTTGGAAAAATACTTCTGTACGAGCTCAAATGTGACCCTACCTTTCTATTACATACTGCACATACATTATTATATATGTATGAGCTATGGTTCCGGCCTGCTCGACCGTGTCTCATTACAGGCCGCACAAACACCATGCAGCTGTTGCCGACCTCACCGCTCTAAATACATTGATTAATTGCATATATGCATCACGATTACAACCAATAATTTCATATCTAAATATATATTCAGAGGGTGCTACATGACAGTATGACAGATACTTAAAATACCTATAATATGAGACAGCGGGTCTTAATAGCGTTGATAAATAATTATCACATGATAATAAATACAGCGGGATTAAATCCAAAATGAGGAGATCCACTGGAAAACTAAAGTTGCCGATATAGCTCTCCAGACAGACAAGCTGAAGTGGCATTATGCTGAGCACATAGCCCGCAGTAACGATGGCTGTAGGGGCTGAAAGGTTCTAAAGTGGTGTCCACGAACCAGATGATACAGCAGGGTTAGGCTCTTCACAAGGTGGAACGAAGACCTGGTAAGGATTGTGGGAAGCAGTTAGATGAGGGTTGCTTAAGATCGGTCTGCGTGAAAAGCTTTGGGAGCACCTGTTTTCAGCAGTGACGTTTCAACTGTCTTGCATCGATCATGGTCACGGGATGTGTGTCAGCTTTATACGACTCATATGCTTCATTATGTTTAGAGGTCTATTCTGGTAGAGTATATCTCATTTTCGCGTACACAATAATAATTTATCTATGTGAAGAGATAGTAATACTTCACCAGCTCTGAACCACTGCACTACCTACCACGGTGCTGCAGCATTATGCTGAGATAAGTGCCATTTTTGGTCTTGCACTGGCGGTATGATTAACTATATAAAATTGCTTATTCTTGTTTTATATTTTTATTTTTTATTTATGAATATCTAAAGTTTTTGTTTTTTTTGTTGTTTTTTTATTTGTTTTATGCCAGTGCAGAGGAAAAAATAAACTGTTTTCTTTCTTTCTTTCTTTCTAGATTAGTATAGAGCAAGCAGACATACCGAACGCATTAAAGACCCATTGACATTGTTATATTTTCTTAAAGAAAATGCCGTGCTATCTTTGTCTGTCTTAGTAAAAGAAACAAGGAGACCATGATATTGTTTTAGACACTTTTCTCATATAAACGGATCCTAACTAACAATCAACTGAGTTCATTCGAAATCTTTGTATGCACGCATCTATTTTTACTTCACGTTTATTTTCGGACCAGCCTGTTGTTATTGAACCTGCCACATGTGTGCTATCGCCGTCTTCTAGGCATAATTCCTAATATCGAGCTTGGCACACCTTATACTTGACTGCGTAGATGGCGTAATGGTTTATGTGATCGCCTCGCCACTGCCTCTGCGCAGTGTGTTGTGGATTCAGTCCCTACACGGGACGAATATTTTTGTAATCTACAAATAGTTATTTCGAGTCTGGGTGTTCTTTGTGTCCGTTCTATGAATGCTTATGAAGTCCCCCATGACACATGAATTACTCCAAGTGAGTGACATGTAAACAAAAAATAACATGTCGTCCCACCTGACAATTAAACCAGAGACATAACTCAGTGTTCACAGTTAACTGTAACACAAAATCATGAAGGCAATCCCTAATATAAATTAATTACATACAAATCAATAGACAAAATTATTGTTGCTGAGAACAATTTGTCTTTATTCAGCTTCCAATATACGGACGGTAATACTTTGTTTGTATTTATGCGAGCCCTCACAGTAGGCTCGCTCGCTCGTTCCTTTCGCTTGAGTTTCGTTTAGTTATCGATAAATTTTGATCAGCGCCGCCGCGGACGGTTCTACATAGAAAATATCCTGCCGCTCTCAGATAAAACAAATTTTATCGAGAATTTACGCTTTGTTACGATGAAACTGCGAAGTGGAGGCGCGATATCGTACACAATAGGTACCTACTAAATATAAAATACCCCACTTATAAAGTACCAATCTGTATAAACATGGAATTGAAAGGCCATTTTCGATGTTCGCATAACACGAAGGACTCGGTTTAGTGAGCCGACTGAATGACGCGCGCGGCGCAATCAACTTAACTGCTCGTATGAAATAAAAAGCGTTTAGTCGCGAGTGAATGGCCACACATAAAGCGAGCCACACACGCGCGACAATGCGATGTTTTGTCGCTTCACTTATTTCAATCGCATTCTCTGTCGCGTTGGGAATTAATTTGAGAAGTCGCAATAAAAGCGTCTGTGTACACAACAGCGCGTGGTCCGAAGCTCGTTCACGCCGCGTCTCACGGCGCAGCGGAGCTTTTTATGAGCGCGTAAATGTTCAGCTGTTATTAATTTTTCAGCTTTTAGTGCCTCGGAGACAGTAAAAAGTTTTAAATTACGCCCGAGTTGCGAACATTGCACAACTAATGCAATGATTGTTGCGACAGCGGCGGACACGTGAATACTTCGCACGAATATTGCTCTTTAACTTAATTTGATTAAATGGTGGCACATTAATTTGGTGTTGAAATTAGCGTGCATTAGCCGCATGACGGAGCGGCGCGCGGTATCTGCCAACATCCACAGTTGAACGATGCAATTAAGTGACGTCAGTGAATTTCAAATATCAGGTTGGATGCTAATGTGATTTACACATGCATTGGGCTCATTTGATTCAATCTAAATGAAAAGCTTACATTGTTACAGATTAAAGTAAATAGGTATGGATTAAATCGGCCCAATTTAAATTCAATGCCTTGCTAATATTTTTTATTGAAATTATTTTGTATTTATAGACTAAAGGGTCATCTAAATGAGCAATATTAGTAGCGCAGAGACAATGAATACGGCTACTGTGCATGAGATCTCGGTTTGATTGCCGAGTCGGGCAATTTCTGGTTAAAGACAAAATCCTCTCTCTCTCTCTCTCTCTCTCTTAAGTGGGACCCAAAATCTTAGCTAGTGAAATGTGGGTGAAATGTAAATACTACCCCGGAGAATATAGTCTTAAGACTATGTTATTACTTAAGAGCAGAAAAGATTTCTGCGATTAATTCCAAACAATCTATGCTTAGTAAAATACATATCATCTATAGGTTTCGCCTGCGGCTGTACTCGCGTTAATCTAGCTTTTGTCAATAAATTACTATCAGAACTGTACTATTTTTCTGAATGAAAGTTTTTTTCATATGTCCTTTTCTGTACCCCTGACAACGTATATACGAAATTTCATGATGATTGGTCGAGTAGTTAAGGCGTCAAAGCGTAAGAAACAAATAAATAAACTTACATTCGCATTTTTAATATTTCAGTTATGATTTCAATACAAAATACATATAGGTATACAAGAGATAAGTATAACGTACTGGCAGCATAAAAAGTAATATTGTATTGTACCGGACATGATCCGAACAAACGCAATAAGCTCACGGTGGGTGCGTGCGCTACGCCGATAAATGGGCATACGTCACACGCTCAAATCGTTCGTGTATTATTGCTTTAATAATACTGGTAATACACATTTTTTATATCAATGAAGTGTTTTAGCCCACGTACTACTAGTAGCTACAGTTCTAGTCTCTCGAACTATGTTACTAAGATTTTTCCTTTGAAAAGAGAACTGCCGCATTAGGAATAATTCCTGTATCGCGGGGGACTTTACAAACATTCAAACATTTGTGGATCACACAAATGTTTGTCCCGTGTGGGATTCGAACACACAACACTCGGCGCAGTGGATTAGGCGAGGCGACCACTTAAAGCAGTACGCCACCCTTGCAGTAGAAGTTTGGTTTACGCAGTTGTAGAGTTCTCTCCAATTCTACGCTACACCTTCAAAAGAGAGATAGTAAGATGTATTATACTCACATTTCGTTAAGCATGATTGTAGTTTCATGTAATAGAGGACGAGTCTCTTGCCATCCACCAAGTACTTTTCTAGACATAGAGTCTAGAAAAGTACTTGGTACTGTTACTATTATATAAATTGATTGACAGAAAAAGCCAATAACAATCTTTGCCGCCAGCGAAATTAATTTTAAGACTTCATGCACAGAAGTCACAATTACTTCAAGCAATTAATTAATAAATAAAATTATTACTTTGACTATAGTCGAAGTTAGTTGGCATGCAAGCTACCGTATGATCATATTATTGGCATTGACTGCGTATTCGAAAACTAATTAATGGATATGTTGATAAGAAAATTATGAATTTTTGTTTGTTGATATAGGGAGAACATATTTAGAGCCTCATTGATTTCAGCATAAATGGACCGGCTCGACCGAAGAAGGACTACTCTCTCACAGAATATCGACGTGAACTAGCAGTATTCCTACTGTTGGGTTTCGTTCGGTGAGTGAGAGTGCAGAAGGCCCAATCCCCCTTTTTCCCGCTTCCTTAATAATGCTGTAGAAAAAAAAATTTGACGAACTTATATTTTCGATATTGCAGGTGATCAAATAGGCTCCTTGTATATGCATATTGACGAGACTACATCTAAGTTAAACGTATTTAGGAAGAAACTAAACCTTGTACAATTTAGATGTAGACGGGTCTTAAATCGGCGCCTTCACCACCAAATCCAGTGTTGGAACGAACGGTGAAAAATGAAATGTTGAGCGCAGTGTTATTACCGCAATATCAAAGTAGGATCGCTCGCGAAATAGTTTTAAAATTATGAAGTAGCATCGCGTTCCGTCACCGCACGTGATTTATGGTCGCGCGTCCAACCGCCCGCGCGGTGTGACGTCACATGATTAATTTCCGAGCCACATCGCGACGTGCGGGTACACAGGTGAGCAACGCCGGGCCATGAGCGTAGCGGTAATACGTCTGAGATACGGCTGGGTATTAGATGACCTTTAAAATCCTAACTAACATTATAAATTCGAATGTGAATTTGTTTGCCTTACAATACGATATTACTTTTTAGGCTGCCAGTACAGTAGCTTTATATTGAAATCTTAACTTATATTATAAATGCGAATGTCAGTTTATTTGTTTATTTGTTACGCTTTCACGATTAAACTACTTAACCGATAATCATGCAATTTCGCATGTATAACAGATGTCATGCATACAGAAAAGGACACAAGGTACCTTTTATCCATAAAAGGTACTTTTCCCAAGGGATAGAAATTTATTGACAAAATCTATTAAGCGAGCGAGCGAAACTACGGGCAAAAATTTGTTAAACTTTATTTTGTAGATTTTATCACGGTTTTATAAAATTAACAGAAGTTTTGAATTATTGATGTTCATATTTTCCCCGATTTAAACAGCTTTTCAAACGTCAAACAAGGATCAAAAATATTGGCATAGTGGTTTACGTGGTCAGCTCGTCACTACCAATGAGCCGAGTGTTCGAGATTCAATCTGCATGCTTGCATGTAATACATTTGTGTGAACAACAAATATTTGGACCAAGTCTGGTTATTCTTTTTGTTCGTTGTTTGAATGTTTGTAACGCCCTCTGCGACAATCGAACTTTTTGCGGAACCTTTTTTCGGTTAAGTAGAGTTAATAATAATAATAAAAAAATTATTGCCCAGAAAAAGTACACAGTTTAAAAACATCAAAGTTAACACAATATTCGGTGAACACAATAATTGTTCGAACACTGGTACTCAAAGTAAGATTTAACTTGTGTCGTGGGTACCAGGCCCCTCTCAATTTATTTAACTTCTCGCGTGTCTTATGAACACCGTGTGTGCATAAGCTCGAAGGACGTTCCTTTCACTTTTTTTTGCTAATATTCAACATTATTTTCTTTTTTATAATTGTTGCAATATACAAAATAGAAATAGAAAATGATTAGGGTGTATGTATGTGTGTGCGTGTGTGTATGTATGTATGCTTTGTGATGTTTGTGCGTGCCTGACAGTTTGATTACAGAGTGGTTATTTTAATAAGATTTTCGGTCTCTTCATAGTTTTTGCCCAAAAGTCATTCAGATGTGATCTTGCGACATTTGGGTCTGAGAGATCTGTAAATATTGCAGTATTTATTTTGTTATCAAAAAATTATATAAGCTTTATTTTCATTTTAATTGATTTACTTTACATACTCCCGTGTTGCCATCATGTTCAATTAATTAAGTCGTAATTACTCTGATGATCTGGCTGAAGCTTAATTAAACTTTATTATTCCAATAGTAACAGGGACGATATCGGTGGCGCAGCGGTAATGACTGTGACTACTATGACTGAGGGCTCGTTGCTGACGTGTGGAACAGGCAGTGTTATTGGATATTTCTGTCACGAAATTTTCAGTAGCAACACGGAGTTTAGAACTGTGCCCAGTAGACAATGATAGATTTGCCCTTAGTTACGTAAAACTATTGCCGGTAAAGTGTAGTACAATAACACAACAAAAATTTGGGCAGTCTTTGGGGACTGCCGATAGAAGTGAAAACTTTAATCCTTGATCATAAATACCTGTT
Organism: Catocala sponsa; assembly: GCA_963564715.1. Lineage (NCBI taxonomy): Eukaryota > Metazoa > Arthropoda > Insecta > Lepidoptera > Erebidae > Catocala > Catocala sponsa. The sequence continues at coordinate 21,648,807 of OY751334.1, read as the reverse complement.
ATAAACCAGGAACAAGAAACAAAATAACAGTCGGGTCGGATGCTAGTTCCTGATAGTCTCTTAGGTTTTATTAAAGGGATCAAAATTTCGTTATTTTTTGCGTAGGACCCACCATTTCTGAGATATTGTTAATATTCTAAAAAAAATAATAAAGCGTGGAAGCGTGATAATGACGCGAGTTCCATGATTTTTGTTCACCCAAGAAGTGCTCAACGCGCCTAAAGAAGTTTTCACTTCAATAAATACAACTCTGCCTGTCATAACGATTTATGTGAGGCCTGATCAAATTCGAACAACACATTAAAATTTTAAAAATAATTTATATGAACGTTGCCAATTTTCTTCATACAAAATGGCAATTTCATAGGTTCATGTTGTAGACAAATATTTGACCGTATACAGCCTTACTCGATTCACAATCACGCTACGCACGCATCTAAGTGTGAGTGCGCCTCTAATTAAGTCGGCTATCTGTCTCCAATTAATTTGTGCCACCATCGATCAGTCTATCTCGCTTGCTTCATGACCACATATGCAAGCGCGGTATAGCCGCGAGCGCTCAGTTATCGCGACGCACACTCACTAGGTGCGACACACACTTGCCTGTCGCGTCACTATGAATACATACAGTCGCGAATAATTCCCAATCGTAGCTATACTTTCACACTCTCACTACACACACTAATAAATTCCCCAAATAGTATAATAAATCACAGGAAACACGATAAACACTTTGTCTTCTCGACATAACACCTACCGCCCGTAGCGATGCGTAATTGCCAACAAATGTTCTCAATTTATTATTCTTCATATTCACCAAACATTTTCTTTGCATAAAAGCTATCTAGACCAAATATAACTAGGTAATACAGATTTATTCTTCATGCTCGTAATAGGAGCTACTTTGAACTGCTGTTATTGATGTCGATTGAGTGGAGTTTTTATCAAAAAATATATTAGTCTTTGTACAAAAGTGTTATAGCCAATAGCTGCAGTACTGTGCATTCGGATGTCTGAATACATAATCGAAATTCGTTTTGTAAACAAATCTTTGTGCGTAGGAACGTGTGAATATATTCTTTTAATACAAAGATGTTTTAAAACAGCTTCATCATCATCATCATCATCAGGCTATAATAGTCCACTGCTGGACATAGCCCTCCCCCAAAGAGCGCCATAGCGCCCTGTCTTCAGCTTGCCGCATCCAGCATCTGCCTGCAGTCTTTCGCAGATCGTCATCCCACCTGGTCGGAGGGCGTCCTACACAAAACAGCTTGTGGGGCCATAATTAGCAGCATTGAGTTTAATGATTGGTATTGTCATAGTTTAGGTCGCGGGTTTGATTCCCGCACAAGTCAAACATTTGTGTGCATGAACATAGATGTTTGCCTTGGTCTGGGTGTTTCTATGTACAATATGTATCTATTTACAAAACAAAGTATATATTATGTATGTTTTTCCATTGTCTAGTACCCATAGTACAAGCTCTGCTTAGTTTGGGCTAGATGGTGTTGTGTGTATGTGATAGATTATTATTATTATATATACTATTTACACTATCAACTACACTTGTTGTCGAGGTGTATGCTTTTTTATCGTTTAGTTCCGTCAACCGCTTAAAAAGAAGAGTGAGTGGTTGGCAGTTAGTCGCGAGTCTGAGGAAATCTATGACACGGTTTAAGTTAAAAAGTATAAACTATATAAACAATGTTATACACTTCGAGAACTCGTATGTTTGATCAACATATCAAGAACCCCTAATTTATTTTAAGTTGATTGCATTTGATAACCTGTTTATTGGAAATGGTTACAATCTAAATATCATTACGCTGTATAACATAGAACTAAAGCAGTGCTAGAGTAGAAACACGAGGCATAACTACAGTATTACATAGTTATCGAAAACTTCTATAGCCTGATACAATCTACCATCAACTAAATACTACTATCGACAGCTTTTCACTAAAAGCATCTTCTAGCAACAAATTGTTTATTAGTAGCCGCTTAAGCATAACAAAAACAGTCCATGAAAGTCTGATTGCCACAAATCATTACAAATGTACAATAACCACAAGAAGCAACTCTTTACTTAAACTTTATCTTTGTACTTCAAGTGCCTTCTAATATTCAACTTTGTATAACTTTAAACAAATACTTAAGATTGAGTGTCCAAGTTTAGTAAAATACGTTCACTTAAAGATCTGCGGACGAGGCAACTAAATTGTCGAAATAAAGCGAATAAAAAGTATTGTTGGTAAGGTTTCGGAATATATTTACATAATATGCGGGCGATTTCAATATCGGCCGGATACCTACACTTTAACACGAGTCTCGCCCATACACATACACAATAAACTATCACATTTACCCGAAATACAACAACATAAGGTCTACAATATACATTTGCTGCTACGAACCAAGCTCGTTTTTATTAACAGTAAGTATCTTCTTTGTGACGTCATTTCACTATTTTTCCGCATAGTAATTGGGGCCTTACACCATCTCATAAAAAGAAAGCTAGCTGTCTGTTAGTGGCTTTTTGCCCAAAAATTACTTTAATGGCTCTTGCATACTATGTACAGTGTATGGATGCCACCGGCGCATGCCCCTCGTACGATTAGTTAACGAATGTAGCCCGCGCCAGAAGCTTGCATCATATATAAGCATCGTGTTTAAAAGAAACACTAGGGTCGTTCTATAGAGACATAGCGAAAAGTTTAGTCGACGCTTCCCGTGACCAGAGGGCTGGCCTTTATTTCGCGGAAAGAATAAGCATTGCCATTCAACGTGGCAATGTTGCCAGTCTTTTGGACACACTACCAGTCGACCGTGATGTGGAGGAATTCTATGACGCCTATTAGAGGGTTTTAGTTTTCTTTTTCTTTTTTATTTCTGTTTTATAATATTTTAGGTTTAAGAGATTCGGCTACTGTGGGGGGATGTGGAGGCCACTGTAGCATCAGGTGGAGTGTGGTCATTTTGACAAGCAAAAAAAAAAAAAAAGATGTTTACAGGACACCCTTTTTTATTCAATTAATTTAAAAAAGCAACGCTCGCATTATTTCCTGTCCCGTACTTTACAAACATTCAAATAACGAATACAAAGACAACTCACCAATAACGGACACACGGAACAACTATTTGTCGACTACACAAATATTTGTTCGCGTGTAGGTATCAAACCGACAACTCTCGGTGCAGAGGCAGTGGCGAAGCAATCTCTTAAACCACCACGCCATCCGTGCATTCTTGAACGACATGCTTCTATTTAGCCTCCGGAGTATTTACGCAGTACTCTATCTACAAACGAGTAAATTTAGTTCTGAGTTCTATGATCTAGCCTGCCATACTTAGTTACGGGTGTTTTATAATATTCACTTTCCATTACCAATAGGCTACGTGTTGCGAGTTAGATTTCCAATAAGCATTTATGGCTGCGCAGATACTGCTTCGAGACTGAGTACAATTTTTTTATATTATGGAGATGACAAACGGTCATACAACCTTGGATGGCAAGTGTAACAGTAGGTACAAGGTTTTGCAGGCGCATTTTCGATCTTGCAGAAAACAGCTATTTGTACAGCCAATACTTGAAGAGCTCTACATATCACGGAAACAAAAGGGATATAAGTTTGGTTGGTTACGGTATTCACTAGGGTCGAAGAACTTCCACTACCGAATTAATCCAGGCTCAAGCGGCTAATAATAAATTGTTTTAATACATACTTACACTATTTACATACTTACACTTTTAGTAAAACAAGTACGTAATATTGACTACGAAATAACTGACTCTCTTGAAGTGGATTATACCCATTTCCACCCTTAGATGGGGATGGCTATGACCCTTTTACAGGTTTACCAGTGTGAGAGTTATTAATACTGTTACAACGTTTCGCCTAGTGATTAAGTAGTGATTAAGAGCAGCGATAGCTCAGTGGGGAGACCAACAGACTGCAATGCAGAGGGTCTCGGGTTCGAACCCACATCGCGCACCTCTGACTTTCGGAAAATATGACTTTTCGAAATTATGTACGTATTGATTGACAATTATCACCTGCTCCGTGCGTCGGCAAGCACGTTAAGCCGTTGGTCCCGGCTGCCATGAACATCTATGGCAGTCGTTATTGGGAGAGTGTCGACACAAAAGATCCCACTGGGTCAAAGTGTCGCCGGTCTGCACTGACTGGCCCCCGCATAAGATAAGATAAGATAAGTAGTGATAAAGATGCCCATATAAGTCACATGCCTACCAATTCTCTCTATGTAATTTTGAATTCATTTGCCTTGGGGTCGGCAACGCGTTAGTATAAGCTATTAAAGGTACTTGGCACACTGAAGCCGCTTACTGATATTGAAGAATTAAAAAGGAATTTAGGTGGTTTAAGTAGTCGCCTCATTACTGCCACTACGCCGATTGTTATGGTGTAACGGCATAGAATAGTGTATATTAGGTTTATATAGAGTCATAGCGTAAGCTAAGTGTGTAATCTGTATGCAACAGCAGTTTTATATATGAGTTTTGTACAGACAGTCCTCCGGTGCTCTTAGTAGGCAATACACGGGTCAACCTACATCTGTGTTTCCTTACCACTCCCGTAGCGACCCTGACTCTACAATGGTATCTATTCCTTCTCGGGACAATAATTTGTATGGATCATACAAATTATTGTCCCGAGAACGCTGTCCTCTCTGTGTCTCTCGGATCAATCATAGGTGGATACCTATGATTGATCCGAGTCTGGTTATTATTGTCCCGAGAACGCTGTCCTCTCTGTGTCTCTCGGATCAATCATAGGTGGATACCTATGATTGATCCGAGTCTGGTTATTATTGTCCCGAGAACGCTGTCCTCTCTGTGTCTCTCGGATCAATCATAGGTGGATACCTATGATTGATCCGAGTCTGGTTATTATTGTCCCGAGAACGCTGTCCTCTCTGTGTCTCTCGGATCAATCATAGGTGGATACCTATGATTGATCCGAGTCTGGTTATTATTGTCCCGAGAACGCTGTCCTCTCTGTGTCTCTCGGATCAATCATAGGTGGATACCTATGATTGATCCGAGTCTGGTTATTATTGTCCCGAGAACGCTGTCCTCTCTGTGTCTCTCGGATCAATCATAGGTGGATACCTATGATTGATCCGAGTCTGGTTATTATTGTCCCGAGAACGCTGTCCTCTCTGTGTCTCTCGGATCAATCATAGGTGGATACCTATGATTGATCCGAGTCTGGTTATTCTTTGTGTCTGTTGTTTGAATGTTTGTAAAGTGTCTTGCGACACAAGTATTACACATAGTGTGGAGTCGTCTCTATTAAAATAAAAAAATAATATAGTATCTCTTATACTCGACACTTACTGATTAACAATAGCAAAAATAAGTTTAAAACACGTAGGTATATGTGAATGTATATATAAATATATGCATAAAATAGTTATTTGTAAAATAATATTTTGCTACACTGTTAAACCAGCAGGTTCGATATTACATCACTGTACCATATACAACGACTCTATTGTGTGACATAAAATACTGTATCGACAGCGTTGGCGATCGGTGAATTATAAACAAGCCGTTAGAATTTAGATTGGAATGGGATTGTTCTCATAAATGCGACATGTTCCATACATAGTACACGGTTGTTTGTGACACACAACGTTGTTTTGCGGTCGCACACACGAGTGCTGTTAGCTTCCCGGTTCATGATATATGACTGGTATTTCTTATTTATACGAACATTGAAAAATAACGGAGTCGTATGTGACATATTAAGGGGTGGCGCAGCGGTAATGAATGCGACTGCTGTGCATGAGGTCTCGGGTTCGAATCCCGGGTCGGGCCTACAAAAAGTTATTAGGTTTTCTGTTAAAAAATCTCAATTCGAACCCGGAGTTAGGAAGTTGGCGGTGTTAGACACCTACGTGCCTCGGAAAGTACGTAAAGCCGTTGGTCCTGCGCCGGATCTCTCTCCGGTCGTGTCGGATTATTCGTCCCATCGGATCATGAGAGTTAGGGAACAGAGAGTGCCCTCGTGTTTGCGTACACACTTGTGCACTATAATATCTCCTGCGCAGTTGGTCAGTCTCCGTTAAGATTGGCCGCCGTGACCGAAATTCGGTCTGGAGGATATTCATTATTAAGGGGACAGAACCGTCAAGGAAAGTACTGTTGTCTTGTAAGATCACTCTTGCTGATGTCTGATGTAGTGTTACTTTTGTAGATTGAGTTGACTGCACGGGTGGCGTAGGTTGTAGGCGTGACGTGGTCACCTCGCTACTGCCGTCGCGCCGAGTACTGTAGGTTCGATCCCCACGTTAGACAAATATTTGTGTGAACAAATATTTTGTTTCGAGTCTAGGTGTTCTTTGTGTGCGTTGTTTGAGTATTTGTAAAGTGACACAGGAATAACTACAACAGCGGGAGATGACTTTAAAAAAAAATATGTGTTGACTAAGGTTCTGGTTATCTGGATATCGACACAAAAGATCTCACTGGGTCGAAGTGTCACCGGTCTGCACTGACTGGCCCCCCCACACATAAGATAGGGTCTGGTTGGCACAGCTGGGATTTTCTTTCATGCTTCTACCATCTCTAGTCAGTGACTGAAACTTAACTCTTACTGCCTAATGCGGTACTATGTTATTTATACTGAGCGAATTGACAAATGTACAATGATTGAGATAACTCAACTTTCTGTGTTTTGTGCTGTACTTCTTCAAAGCTTTAAATCTTGCGGCCATCTTGGTAGCATAACGGCAGTTTATGCGACTACTGTGTATTGAGTTTTGGATTAGATTCCTGGGTCCAGCGCAATGCCATTTAATATTTCTGTAAAGAAATTCTTACTAGTCGCCCGTGGTACTACTAAGAATATCTACTAACAATTACACACTCCGTATTCCGGGATTGAACCTGATAAACGGCGAAAGACTCACTCCTAATTGAGGTCTAAAAAGGTCTAGCTGTTAAAGTGTTGATGTAGTACACCTCTGCCTAACACTTCAGTGATGTAGGTATAAGACTATGTACGTATAAAAAACCCATAATAAATACATGCATAGAAACACTCGATACTAATTCTTATAGCCATCTTTCCAATATATTTGAACGAAGAAAGCCAAACGTACAACCGTGTAAACAAAAAACATACATAGAACATGTAACTTAAAAAAAAGGGCAAGAAAACAATTGTTTTCAAGAAATAGAAGACATCGTATAAAAAAGAAAGAAAAATAAACACATACAAACAATATGGGCGAGGAAAATCTGGGATATTTTTTAAAATAAAGTTGGAATAAAATTCTTCTTCCGTGATCTCGAATCGCGCATGACTGGTATTTATGGACAAGCGACAAAACAATAACAACGATTATGTAGATATTGTTCTCGTAAACGTCGCACGAAAGTCGTTTTGTAAATCACATGGTGACAGCCGTATGTATATTGCGAAGAATAAGACGTTATGGTATCGATATAAAACTGTGTTTACATTATGACATTCATTCTTTTTAAAAACAACTTATCGAGGCATTTTTGAAGGGAAAACTTCTTTAGGCGCGTTGAGCACTTCTTGGGTGAACAAAAATCATAGAACTCGCGTCATCGTCACGCTTCCACGCTTTCCATTTTTGAATTATTTTAGAATATTAACAATATCTCAAAAAAGTGTGTCCTACGTAAAAAATAACGAAATTTTGACCCCATTAATAACTCCTAAGAGAGTATCAGGAATCCGACCCGCCCCTTTTTTTTGTTTATAAAGAAGTGTTTATGATCAAGGATTAAAGTTTTCACTTCTATCGGTAGTCCCCAAAGACTGACCCAATTTTTCTTTGTATATGGCTTTATAACAATACTACACGGATAATGACTGCATGGATGGCGTAGTGGTTTAAGTGGTCGCCTCGCCAATGCCACTGCGCTGAGGGTTGTGGGTTCGAATCATACATGGGACTAAAATTTTCTGAGCCACAAATTATTGTTCCGAGTCTGGGTGTTTTTGTGTCCGTTGTTTGAATGTTAGGTGCGATGCAGAAATTATGCCTAGCGGGTACACAAAATCATTTTTATATAAATAGTTTTTCAACATGAATTACAGGCTACTTATTGTAATTAAAATGTAAAATATAATATTTAAGCCAAAGAAAAACATTTACAATTTAGATATAGGCAAAAAATACTTAAATAGTGCGAAGAGCTGTGTCCGTCTCTACCACCGACGTGGACGCCTCAAAGTGACCACGACCGCTCTACCAAGAGCGAAACGACAGAGAAGAAGAAGAAAAATACTTATTTATGATACCTATTGTTTTATATATATTGCCTAAACTAAGTCAGATACCTATATTTTAAGTTGTTTCTAATATAAGATATTAATATTATGTAACATATTAGAAGAAGAAATCAAGAATAAACATTTATACATGAATTTGAAATAGTTTTAAATATTAAAAAGTATAAATAAAAATTTGCTAAAATTATAAGAAATGATTTTACAACTACTAGCAAATTTTCTGTATCTGAGTACGTAAGCGTCTTTAGGTACTACCTTAAAACTATGTAATATTAATTACGATTAATACTTTTCATATATATTAGATTATTTAGTTTATTTTACAAAAAGGGCCTAAGAATTGGCTAAGGTAGCGTTTTGCAATACTGATATTCAAAGAATACTTAGGTTTTGAATAGCTATATGCGAATCATACAAATTGTGACATCATGCAAGGACAACAATTTAACCGAACCCGCTACATATGAGAATTGTATTGTGAAAGATAACGTGATATCGTGTTTATTTTATTTATATTTTGCAGCATTGTCTTATGTTTACGCAATTATTATACATTGAAATTAAACTACTGTATACTTATTGTTATTAACTGCGTTAGTATTAGTGCGTCTGCGTTAGTGCATCTGTGTATTTAGTTTTTAAATAAACCACGATGGAAGTCGTATCATCATCATGACCATCAGGCTATAATAGTCCACTGCTGGACATAGCCCTCCCCCAAAGAGCGCCATAGCGCCCTGTCTTCAGCTTGCCGTATCCAGCATCTGCCTGCAGTCTTTCACAGTCGTATAAAGTAGATTATTTATGGTTTTGGTTTTATACTACATTACATACGCATCAGCAAAAAGCATTCGAAAGCAACCATTTTGTGAAATGAGGGAGCAATAAATTTTTGAATATGGAAGAAGTGACGACGTAGTGAGATATCTCGCTATTTCTCTCGCACGTCTGCACTTAAATGAAGGTTACGTCACCTTATGTCCTTTTTCTCATTTTTGTCATAATTCCACAATTACCGCTTCGGCCAGAACGAAATTTTATTTACGTTCTAATGTTATTCAAAAAATGTTTTTAATTTAGATTTTAAATAACGATAAATAATAATAGCTTACGTAAATTATATTATAGTAGAACAAATATATACACTATCGCTATAAACTATAGGTACTTAAGTTAAGATATACTTATCTCACGTATAAAATTTCGTACTAAGTTTATCGTATTTTTAGTGTATCTAATCCCCCTAGATGTCCTTATAATATATTTTTTTATTTAACCAGATATAATACCTTCTACAATACAATTTTGTATGACTTTCATTCATTAATACGAACAGCTCATACAAAATCAAACGGGACTAACAAGAGCACTGTAACTGATGCATACCACCGTTAATTATGGACATTCTTCCTGTACTGTTCACGTACTATGTGCATTAACAACCAGCGCATACAGTTGGATGTATGCCTACTGATTTGTCAATGTAATTCAATTTGTAATTCACTATAATAGTAATATCAGCCACCAACATTCATCAGCCGGACAGGATTAGTTTTGAAGAGGAGATCCGCAGGTAAACTAAGATTATCAACATATGTAGCTAGCCGGTTAGCCAAGCTGAAGTAGCAGTGGGCTTAGCTCGTAGAACCGAAGGCCATAGCTCGTAAAACCGATGGTTATAGCTCGTAAAACCGATGGTTATAGCTCGTAAAACCGATGGCCGTTGGGGCAGGAAGATTCAAGAGTGTCGACCACGCACCGCCAGGTGGACTTAAGACCTGGTAAGGGCTGCAGGAAGCGGTGTGGGTGGCCCAAGATCGGTCTGTGTGATAAACCTTGAGAAAAGCCTTTGTCCAGCAGTGGATATCTTTTTGCTGCAATGATGATGAAAACCACGTTAAAGAATACTAAAGTGGACCTTTGTGTGAAAATGTTTTAATAGCATCCGTCGTTAAACTTGTAATTTGTACAATTAGAATAAGAAAACTAGGATTGTAAAATGTGCTAAGAACATTGTAATACCTAAAAAATAAAACTATTGCTAAAACTAAACAGTAAAATAAATGCCTACCTTATAATGTATTGCTAAATAATACTTTGCTATCGTTTTTTCTTTTATTGCCGTTGTTGGCAGACAATCAAGTGGCCCACCTGATGGAAAGTGGTAACCGCTGCTCATGGACTTCAGCAATGTCAGGACACAGCAAAGCCGCTGCCTACCAAATAAGTATATCTCTCAAATAAGTAGCTCTCAAGTCCATAATTAGCGTTTTATTTTAATTAACGTCTCGTCGCTGTTACTTAACTATCATTCAACAAACACGCAAAGCGTTTAATTAAGACGTTACTCATAAGTTATAGTGTGTTTGAAAATGCCCTTTTAAATTTATTTTTTTTAAATACCTATTATGCTCTATTTCTTCTTTCTTTTGTATTCATATTTTACCATTGTTTACCTTAGCTCACTAAAGTTTTAAATATTAACTGAATGATGTGTATAATTTTGATTGGCCTTCATGTTGGCAACTATTTTATGTTCGATTGAGTAATGTGTAAATATTTAATCTGTTGTCTGTTACTATACCTATTTAATAAAAATAAATAAAATAAAATAACGTCTAACTTATAAAATATGCCTAGTGATACTAAGCTGCCTCTGAATAGCTCTCAAATTCAATTAATGATTAACTTTTAATTCCGTGACTATTACTTAGCCATTATTCAACTAACATGAAAAGCTAAGTATTAACGTAATTAATCACTATGTATTTTTTACCTCTAAAAAATTTAGCGCAGTTTAAGTAATGCTGTAAACGGTTAAAAAGCGCGGTTTGAAAAGCGCTTATCGATTCCATTTCAAAGTTACATTTTACTCATATCAAATAGCTCACTCTACCACAGTTACGTATCATCAGGTGCGTGTACATAAATCCAATTACCCTATAATACACGAACACAAAACTCCAATACACTGAAAAGAAAATACTGCCGCATTATTAGTTGAAGAAGTAAGGAAAAAAACGGAATGTTGAGTATTTGATGCCTTATGGCGGGGATATAGGCAAACATCCACGAAACGCAATAAATGCGCGGAACCACTCGCATCGGAACGTTCTGTTTTTTATGTAATACGAATACAAAACGCTGAACTATCAACGCTCGTTGAATAGGCCCGCGAAGCGATCAACACGACACCGACTTCGAAATAAATGTGCAAGGACATCTCGTACTTCTCGAGTAAGTCAATATATATTGCGTTGATTCGGTGTTTTATTACATAGACTCAAGTTGTTATCTATATATTAATACGTGAAGTGAAAACTTTGGATCCCTTTTTACGAAAATTGGGCGGACGGAGGAGTATGAAATTTCGCACACTTATAGTTTATACAGAGAAGAAGTGACGAATGCTAATATTTTTTTTTTAATATGCCTTAGAAATATATTAAATTAATGAAAAAACACTACACGCACACAACCATGCATTTGACACACGCAGTCGAAGCGCGTAACTATGGTTACATATATCAATATACGAGTATAATGACATGACATAATATATATCAGTTGGTCGAATTTCGAGCACTAGGCGACCGCTAATATCCATAAAGGCTTCATGAAAGGTTTCAAGTTCCGCGTAATAGGGGACGAGCCTATTGCCATCTATCGGGCATATCTGCAGATTCCATGCTGATGCTGCTGAGTATTTCCTAAATATGTGTTTAAGGAATTCTCAAGAGCTGCACCGCGCATTTGACTTGATCCAGGAATTGAACTTAAAACTCTATGATTCCACGTAAACATAAGCACAAGTTGATACTGCAGGATCCACGATGCAAAACGGCAAAATTGCAAAAAATTATGGAATCGACAATTTTGAAAAAATTTAACCTGTATTGCAAGCGAAGAATAGCAATCAGAACTCCTACAATACCTTAACGAAAACGTTCAACTTTTAGGGCGAGGCGACAGTGTTTGCTGTTTTCACTATCAGTGCGACAATTTTCTTTTTGCATAGTTAACAATGCTCTACTTTTGTTGTTAAAAGCATGTATTAACTATGATGACTGTTCATTATAAGAGTGGCTGTTTTCTCTTGAACACCTTGATAGTAGGAAAATAGTTTAAAAATGCTTACGGATGGTGAAGTGGTTTAAGTGCTTGCCTCGTCATTGCCATTGCGCCGACTGTTGTGGTTTGGAATCTCACACGGGACAAAAAATTGTGTGATTCACAATTGTTCCGAATCTGGGTGTTTTTCGTATCCATTGCTTGAACATTTGTAAAGTATCTTGAGACACATGCCTAATGTGGTCGCTTACAAAGAAAATTATAGCTTAGAGACACCTTAAATTATTCCTTTTCTATTTGTAGTCGACACATAGAATGAAACAATAAAAGCTATTTACGTTGTTCGACTAAAGTGTCATTCTGAATCAATTCATCACTATTCTCATTCGCATATTCATTGAAGTCGAGTGATGTGTTTATTGGATCTCTAACGTAGGCATCGGTTAATTGAAAAGCTCAGTTCATCTGTTTTGAGCGAACATAGCAATACGTCCGAAACGATCAAACAGAAGTGTTTATAGTAAGAATTCACCAGTCTTTTTTATACAAAGATAGCCTTATGCTTAAATATCCGAAAGGGTACATATCGCTATCTATTATTTTAACTCACACGTAGTATATGACCTATTGCCTTTTAGTTCGGTTTAAACTCCTTGCTGCTAATTAAAATATCTTAATAAAATATAATAGCAAATCAAACCCGCAACAGAACGGTAGTCGTATTTACTATGCTGCGCCATCGAGGAAGTCTATGTATTTATGACCCGCCGAGACTATCAAGCTCATTGCCATCATAATTTTAACCTCGGTGAATTTGCCTTCTGATTTAAGCATAGAAAAAAAGAGCAGCGATAGCTCAGTGGGAAGACCAACAGACTGCAATACAGAGGGTCTCGGGTTCGAACCCATGTCGAGCACTTCTGACTTTCGGCAGTTATATGACTTTTCGAAATTATCGCCTGCTCCTTGCCTCGGAGAGCACGTTAAGCCGTTGGTCCCGGCTGACATGAACATCTATGGCAGTCGTTATTGGGAGAGTGTCGACATAAAAGATCCCACTGGGTCGAAGTATCGCCGGTCTGCTCTGCCTGGGCCCCACATAAGATAAGATAAAATAAGCATAGAAAAACGTTCTTGTTCAACAGTAGGCAGCGCCATGACCGTATACCGTTGGTTATGCTTATGAAACACCTAACGATAACATAAGCAAGCAGTAATCCACAAAATAAGGCATTTGATTTACGACCTAAAGGTTGTGGGTTCGAGTCCCATCCATTGCACTACCTACGTGAACCCACTCCTAACACAAGGATTCTAGCTCCAGCTAAACTATAATGCTTGATCTAGTTAACAAAAACTCTAGTAACTTGTAACAGAAATTACGAAGTATCTTACAAAAGGTATAATATCTATGTATAAGCGACGAGTATAGCTTACCAATAGGCAGCCAGCCCTGACTCGTCTGCCAAAAAAGCCAATGAAAAAAAAGATACTAAAATATTATTGAAATTCAAACCAAAAGGGTAAAATTATTGAATGCTCTTAAAACAGTCTTTTATAAGTTCTGATACAAAAAATAAGTGCGACGTTGTTTGAATAAAAAGCCATTTTGATTCAATTCGTCGCTTCTCTCATTCGCATATTCATTGGATTCTAGTTGATGTGTTTATTGGATCTGTGACGCAGACGATGGTTAATTGAAAATGTCTAGTTCATCTGTTTCACACTGATTAAACGTTTGCACTAGGCTGGGAATATACATCAATTTGAGGTGCTTGATGTCTAGAAAGCGTTCAAAGTCAAAATCAAAGACAAAAAACATTTATTCATTTAACAAAGTAACACTTATGACAGTCAAAATATATTGGTTAGTGAGTTTACTAAGCTAATGTTAATCCTAATCCTAACTAATATTATAAATGCGAATGTGAGTTTCAATACTCAATACTCAATTTTTTATTGCGTTCCACAATGTAGGCTTAGATGGTAACTTAAATAATATGACAGTTCATTATGGACCCTGTCGGGCACAGCAACATAGGAGAGAAGAAACACAAACTACCTAGATACAATAGTTATAAGAGTTTGTCTAGATATAAGAGTTTGTTTGTTTGTTACGCTTCCACACCTTAACTACTCGACGGATCATTATGTAATTTGGCATACATGTTGTCAGGGTTACAGAAAAGGACATAGGGTACCTTTTATTCAGTTAAAAGTAACTAAACCCACAGGCACATTAAGGCAGGCGAAGCCGCGGGCAAGATCAATACTATAATCTAGATACTGCATGTAATGTTATGCGTGTATGAAACGTCGACATTCGTGACTATTAAAAAGTTCAGAACTAGAACGCACTTTTTCAAATGATGTTTTTTTAAAGTAATTAGCTAATATACAATAACATAAACAAACCTTTATAAAAGTAATAATAATTAATTGAACCGAAAACTCTTACAAAATTTTTTTAAATAAATATGAAATACATTATTTTAAATTATTTTAAATCCTGCCTCCTAAAGTAAAGTAATGATAAAGTCTTAATTCGTTAATTTACGGTTCGAATCATAATGTAATGTAGATCTTCCATCACTATTTGCGTGAAGGCCTTATAATGCGTGAAGAACAAATAGCGGTACCTACAATCGTACATGCGGAAGGCTAAACTGTAATCAAATAATCGACGACAAAGTGATGCATTCAACTTTTATGACATTTTCGAATATTCCTACATTAGAATAAGAAGTACATGTTTTTATCAATAATAATCACCCATCATTATTTTAATACATTGTGAGAAAGAAAAAAAACGTAAATATTTTTTAACTAAACAATCTCGAAATTATATGTCAGTCAGACTCTGGGCAGTGTCTACTTATAACACACAAAATAGAGCCATGAATCGGGATCCTCCAAATGATTTATTTTTAACATAGAAAATGATACAATAGAATAATTTTACAATTTGTCACGTATGAGGAGCCAGCGAGTGCGGACTCCCATTTACGTGTGAATAAAGAGCTCATAAACGCGGTGTGAATATCTCGTCCGATCCCTCAATATACGGACCCACAATCTCGGTAATAACGTCCCTACGATCTTACCCCTCCCGCACACCGCAACACCAGCCACGCGGAGCCCACCGACCGCTCGCGACGAATAATAACAACACAACTTACTGATACATGAATTATTTATAGACCCGTTATACACAACTCGGACAAACTTCAACGTTTACGTCAACGGTACCCAAATACTGCATAACAACCTAAGTGTGAACGCAAACATAGAGTATATTTCACTTTCGGACTAGTGCACTGAGTGTGAGGAACTTTTGCTACTACGCGCCGAAAGAACCTTCATTACCTATTTACTTTACACAGAAATTCTGACCCCTATATTCCCCATGGGGCAGACATAGATGTATATACAAACCACATTTCGCACACTTTCAATTTTTAAAGTGAAAATTTCTTTAGCGGCGTTGTGCACTTTTTTGTGATGGGTAATAATAATAATAATAATTTATTTATTAAAAAATGAAATTACATTGTAGTTATACACACAGTCTTATTGCTATACACGATGACAGTATTCATTAACTACAGTAATGGTGGGTGGAGTACTGTTCTCCTAGATAGCCTACTGAGCAGCCTGTGTTAAGGAGTAAAAAATGTTAAACTCGCGTCAGGACACGTGACCTGATCGAAAATTGAGAATTAAGATGGAGGGAGAATTGTCATGTTTGTGTACAATAGCGTAATAAATGAATATTGTATTTTACCACATAAATGATAGTACTTTTATACTGATAATTAAAGCAATTCGTGCAAAATTATTCCCTAACCATTACAAAATATCAAAAATGCACAATATTAATATTCAAGTTTTCACTTCTGCCGGCACTCCCGGAGTGCAACCAACTCTTAATAGAGAGCAAGCCTATTGCCATCTACTGGGGCATTGTTCTGAACTTCGTGCTGCTATTGGGAATTTCTTGACTATAAACATTCTTATAACATTTTTCCGACCCAGGCCTCCTCAGCTATATGAGACAAACTGCATATAGCAGTTGCATTCACTCATATTGCGCAGTCGATTGACTGTATATATTACTCTTAACCTGTCTTGAAAACCTTCAGATACCTTCATGGAAAATATTTATATATAAACTAAACAAAGATTGAAAATATATTTATCTCAAGAAATCGAAACCAAAGTTAACCAAACAAACGTAAACAAATTGTATGATAGACGCTACATTGACATTTAAAATTGTAAACTGTTCCTTTTTTTGCAAAGCTTGGCTAAGCAAAAGTATTTACGCTAATATGCCGTATATACATATGATGTAATATGGCGTTTACGTCTTTTTAGAATAAATCAAAACCTATTGTGTTTTTCCACCAGTGCTCCGCTGCGTACTAAGAACATGAAAAAAAATTCTGATACGCTATACAGCATGGCCGAACAGGCAAACACTTCGCTTTTAGACACTAATGGAAAATAAATTGTAGCTATAATTTGATATATTACAGTGTTACACAGTGCACAATGTTGACACCTGCGCTAAGCTGCTTACGGTTCATACTTGAATACACGCGTTCTATAGTTATCTTATACATATATACTCTTAGATAATAGCACTCTTGTAACGTCTCTGTATATCTACATCTGTATACCTAGTACAAGAAAACGCGTGGTCTAAGAAAGGCCAACCGTGGTACTTCACAATGATTTCAGAGTAATTAGGCAGCGTGCAGCCGTCGTACGACGAAATGGAAAAACGCTATTCAGAGAAGAACAAAGGCAGCTCTAGGACAAACAGCCGCGACCCGCCGCCGGTAATTAAATATGAACAAGAAACATCCAAAAATTGTCGCCGACCTTTAACTCCAGACCGTACCGCCTCCCTTCTCCCCTCACCCTCGTCCCGCGACAGGTGGTAATTGGGTTAAGCATCACGACTGCAACCAGTTAAACCTATTTTCGTCTGTCGATACCAGCATCAATAACCTGCACGTGATAACTGACTAGTGCGCGTTCAAAATCAATTGCCTACCTCCTGTACTCAAACGTAATTACTTTTTAGGGCCACGTCAGGCGCAGGCTGCTATACGGAGTTCATTCGACAACGCCCCAGCTAGTACTTCGTTCTACGTATTCTCATTAGCATTTCAGTATATTTTCTTAACGGCATTAAATAGTTGAGACTTTAGGCGGGCTTACGTCGCAAGCTCCTTTGTATACATAATTATGTTCCGAAATGCGGGCGCGTTAATTCACCAACTACTAAGAATATTAAAAGTGGTGCAAGCGGTGAACAATTTGCTCAACTACACGGGAATGCACTCAGCGCGGCTCAACTCTGGACGCAGTTCAGTATCGACGATACAAACGGATTCGGCCCGCGTCGCTCCTGGTACTCGCATCGATCTTACTAAGGAACTATGTTCCATTTTGTGGAAACATATCTGATACTACACGACAAGTTTCTGAGGAAACCGTGTCATGTTGAAACTGTGAAAGTTAACAATTCCCCTAACGAATTCCTCTGAGAGATCCCTCAAAACGTATACATCAAACATACCTTCGCAGTGTTATATTAGTTAGTAGTTTGTATTACTGAAGTCAAGTGAACACACAACGGTGGAAATCGTTCTGTGTCGCGCCGAACCATAAACCAACATTTGTTCTAACAAACCAAGCTGTATTTTTGTATAACAAAACATAAACCGCAGGCTTGCAAAAATGTCAACAATGTAAATGCTCGCTTATGATTGTTAGGCTAATGAGACATTAGAATTGCTAACAGTGGAATTAATTCCACAAACAAATATATACCAGCTGTGTTTGTGTATCTACGTATTATATTGTTTCTATATAACTATGATCACCTATAGTCGGAACCGTGTTCAGAGTTGAAAGGTCCGCTGTTTCTTATTGTTTGGTGACGTAAGTAGTTATTCCTAGCTACGTCACTACTACTACTGAGAACACAGTAGTTTAATAGAAAACTTTTTTTTTTTTTTTGCTCGTCTAAATGTCCACACTCCACCTGATGGTAAGCAGTCGTGTGGTCTAAGAGCAGTGGCCTCCACATCGCCCCCACAGTAGCCGAGGCGATGTTGAGGTCTCTACTTTGACGGCCTGAGAAGATGCTTTTTCACGCCCCGCTTAAAGAACCCAGGATTGAAGGAAGAAGGAAACACAGAGATATGAGGACCCAAACTTTTTGGTACGCGCTCTAATCGACTCTACCGTGTAAGGATGGCATCTGAGCCCAGCACGCGTTGTTCTGGATAGGAAAGGGGAGGGCGGGATAAGGTGGAATAACTCTTCAGAGCACTCCCCGTGGTATATTCTGTAGAAACATGCCAATGAGGCAATGTCCCTACGGAGTTGCAGAGGTTCCAGTGAACCTTAGTCAAGGCTGCCGCGCAGGAGGCTCTAGTTCATTCCTAAGGCACGCAACTCTAACATTTCAAGTTATGTTATAGTTTATTATTACTCGCTTAAACGGTGAAAGTAAACATTGTGAGGAAACTTGTATGACTGAGAATTCCCCACAATGTACTTAAAGATTTATTGAACCTGCACATTTGCGTTGAGCCCGCGTGTTCCACCACACGGGCTCTTAGTATAGATGTAGTATAACTCCTCACAAATTGGGAAGTGGCCCGTGCCTAACAATAAGACTCATAATATTATAAGGATGGGAGTGCCAGTAGCTGACATACTGTAACTCATTGTCATCCCATCTATTATTATTTTTACCTGAGGTCAGCAACGCGCAGTCAGCAAATAGGCTAGGATAACTGCTTTCCAATAAGCGGGCGGTATGCTTGTTTACCATATTGCCGGAATAAAAAAGCGGTGATTATCATCATCGCTCCGTTCGTTCATTCATCGTTCCCGTATAAAGGCTCATGTTTTCATTAATTGCCTCGCACAGCGTATATGAAGAACTTGTGACGAGAGCTCACGTATGCGAGTATGATGCATTTTTAATTCATCCATATTATTAGTATGTAAATAACCCTCATGTTTGTTACGTAAATCTATCCTGTTACATCATAACTCCTTAGATTGAATAAAAGATAATCACTTTGAGTTCCGTCGATAGATAAGGTTCGTTAATTCTGTCGGACCGTGAGTCCGATCCGCGAGAGCCCGTCAGAAGCCGACCGATGTAAAGAAATGTTTTCGCCTAAAGTAACCTCGGTTTATCGATAGTAAGCTATGTTGTGGTGAATATAAATATGGTATTAAAGGGTTTTGTTATAATCATTTCAATGTTAATATACTGTTCCTAATCCTAACTATATAATATAATAATATAATATCTATACTAATATTATAAAGCTGAAGAGTTTGTTTGTTTGTTTGTTTGCTTGAACGCGCTAATCTCAGGAACTACTGGTCCGATTTGAAAAAAAATCTTTCAATGTTAGATAGCCCATTTATCGAGGAAGGCTATAGACTATATATCATCACGCTAAGATCAATAGGAGCTGAGCACCAATGAAGAATGTTTAAAAAATCGGAGGCTATTTTTTCCTTTTGAGAGCTTCCGCTGCGTGCGCTGCGTAAACAGTTAAAGTTTCGCAAAAATCATGTATGACAGAATTATTCCCCTTTGAAAGTTCTAAAAAAAAGTCTGCGACAGCATATATCTATCTTTTAAGGTTGGCTCACTATAACCATTTTTATGCTAACCAAATTTGTTCTAAAATAATGCATTATTTGCGAAGGTATTATTATAAACATGATATTAATCCTTATCCAAATAAATACGTTATTCATCACAAGTATTTAATTTAAAACAAAATTACCCTGTATATCATTCGATTTCAATGAATATCTTAGGAGATATCGCAGTTTTAAAATAATATTGCAGCAAAATAACTACCCATTACAGACATAGTACAAACGATGTTTCTCCTGGTTTATATTGCGTGATTACTACTGGTTCGATTTGAAAAAATCATTTAGTGGTGGATAGCCTATTTATCGAGGAAGGCTATAGGCTATATAACATCACGCTACGACCCATGGGAGCGGCGCAGTAACGATAAACGCGGGTGAAACCGCGGGAACATCTAGTATTATAATATATATCCTATCCTAATCCTAATCCTATACTAATCCTACCTTCCTAATCCTATCTTATCCTAATCCTAAACCTATCCGAATCTTAATCCTAATCCTAATCAATATTATAAAAGCGAAAATGAGTTTGTTTGTTTGTTTGTTACGTTTTCACGCCTAAACCACTGAACCTATCATCCTGAAATTTTTTTTGCATATAAGTTGTCAAGTGTACAAAAATGGACATAGGCTACCTTTCATCCCGAAAAAAATTACTGTTCCCGAGAAAAACAATAATAACGTTCTTATGATAAGAGATAGCGCCATGTGTCTTTCGAATAATGATTGAATTATATTATTACAAGCAGAGTACAACCAGAATTGATTGTCAAATTCTAAATTAACGCGAGCGAAGCCGCGGGCAGAAGCTAGTATATTATAACATTATTAATGCGAACGTGAGTTTGTTTGTTTGTTACGCTTTCACGCCTTTACTACTCTAACGAGCTTCATGAAATTTCACATACACATTGCCAGAAGAACAGAAAAGGACATAGGGTAGCTTTCCTCCGGGAAAAAGTACTGTTGCTAATATAATCTTTTTTTTTTTTTTTTTTTTTTTTTACGTCAGGGGAATGCCTTTACGCACCGTCCGCGCCGGGGCAGGGCGCGGGTGTGTGGGACTCGAGCCAGAGAGGCCGGCCCCATACCCACTAAACCCCTGACGACGTTCCTCAGGTACCGGCGTCGGTGCCACGGGATTCACGCTAGCATTCACCGCGACACCGACAAGTCTTGGCCCGCCACGTGAGTAGGCGGGCCCCAGCTGTTTGGGGGAGGACTAGATGGTACAGCCCTCCCCTCCACTGAGGGGGGCGCGCGGGGTGCTTACGCCCCTCCCTCGGGCCTGTGCTGCTCGGGCGGCAGACTGCCCAAGTCCACCACCCGCAGGCCGCCCCCTAGGGTGGCTGGAGGTCCGCGAACGCCCTACGTCGGCGCCCTGGACGTCTCCTGCGGTTTGGGTGGGGAGAGACCAGCTCCCTCTCCCGTTCCGCCGCCTCCTTCGCAGACATCACTGCCTCGCAGAAGGCGACGGCGGCCTCCCATGCACCCTCGCTCCGGACCATGGACAGAACCATGTCAGGCAGCGAGAGGACCTGGACACCCAGTGCCCCGGTTAACGACCGGCGCTGCTCCTCCCAAGCTGGGCACTCCACGAGTGTGTGCAGCGCCGTATCCTCGGGGCCGTCACCGCAGTGGTGACAACAAGACGTCTCCTCCCGGCCTATACGACACAAGTACCTCCCGAAGCATCCATGCCCGGTGAGGACCTGCGTCAGCCGGAAGGTCAGGGCGCCATGGCGCCGCTCCAGCCACTCCTCCAAGATTGGACTTACCGCCGCTATTGCGGCGTGCCCTGCACTCGGTCGCGCAAGCCGTTCACCCCAGTCCGCCCTTAGGATGCTGCGGAGCTCCGACCGCCGCGCCTCCACCTCTCTCGGCAACGGCTGAAAGCCCCGTTCCAGAGCCTCCCCGCGCCACTGGTAGAGCGACGCGAGAAGTCTGGCCTCTAGGTCCCAGGGCGGTGATCCGGCCAGGAGGCTTGCCGCCTCAAAGGAGATCGTACGGTACCCCCTCGCGGCCCTGACGGCCATCACCCTCTGCGGCCTCCGCAGCAGGGCGGCGTTACGTGCCGTCAGGTTATGCCCCCAGATGGGGCTCCCGTATAGGGCCATCGCCCGCACGACCCCCATGAAGAGCCTCCTGCATGAGGCGTTTGGCCCCCCCAGATTGGGTAGCAGCCGCGACAACCCTGCGGCCGCGCCCATCAATTTAGGGGCCAACCTTCGGAAGTGTTCTCCGAAGGCCCATCGGCCGTCGAGGATGAGGCCCAGATACCTCATCGATTTCTCGACGCCGATGCGGACGCCTCCCACCACGATGTGGACTCCCTCCGGCGGCGCGTTCCGAGGCCCGTAAAAGAATAGAGCCTCGGATTTGTGCAGCGCCACCTCAAGGCCCAACCGCCGGATCCTCCCCACGACATGCGCGACCCCTGCCGTTGCCAGGACAGCCGCCTGCCGGTGCGTCGCTCCCCGAGCGAGGACGAGCGTATCGTCCGCGTAGCAGACTACGCTTACGCCGGGGAGGAGCACACCGCGCAGCACCCAGTCGTATCCGATGTTCCACAGGAGCGGGCCGAGAACCGAACCCTGTGGAACACCGCACGACATCTCCCGCCGAGACCACCCGCTCGAACCCGGGTATACGACGGCCCTCGCCGTCAGGTACGCCCCGACAATTCGACGGAGGTAGGTCGGCACCTGATGGTAAAGCAGTGCCTCCCTTATGCAGTTCCAGGGCAAGGTGTTGAACGCGTTGGCGATGTCGAGAGACACCGCCAACACCACCTCTCCCCGTGAGACTGCTCCCTCCGCCAGAGCCTTCACGCGTGCGATCGCATCGACCGTGGAGCGCCCACGACGGAAACCGAACTGGTTGTCCGCCAGATCCGGTCCCACATCAACCAGATGCCCGACAAGGCGGTCAGCCACGACTCTTTCAAGCAGCTTTCCGACCTCGTCGAGCAACACAATGGGCCGGTAGGCGGACGGACTGTCCGCCGGGCGCCCCTCTTTCCGGAGCAGGACCATTCTCCCGGTTTTCCACCTGTCCGGGAATTGGCCCCGCTCCAGACACGCGCTGAACAGGCTCCTTAGTCGGGGCTCGAGGGCCTTGAGGGCTAGGACCCATGCACGGCCTGAAATGCCGTCTGGGCCCGGGGCGGTGCGCTTGGCTTGCAGCCTCTGCACCGCCACCCTCATTTCCACCCGGGTTACCTCGGGCACATCGTCGTCCGTCGTCAGGTCCGCTTCTGGCACCGGAGGAGGCGCAGCCATAGGCGGAGGCTCGTGCTCTCCCCTTTCGGGAAACAGAGCGACCACCACGTCCTCCAGCAACTGGGGCCGGAGACTCTGGGTCAGCGGGGGAGCCCAGGAGCGTAGTTTGCCCCTTACCATATGCTAATATAATCTAACCTAACCTACATTTACGCGAACTAGGTCGTGGACACAAAATCTAGTAATATTATAAATGCAAATGTGAGTGTGTTTCTTATGCTTTCACGCCTTTACTACTCGACTGATTATCATGAAATTTCGCATAGCTACACGTTGTCAGGAGTAGCATACATAGACATATAGCACCTTTCATTCGGAAAAATACTGTTTCCGAAGAATAGAAACTAATTGATTATCTAGATTAACGCGAGCAAAGTCGCAGGCAAAATCTGACATAGAATAAATTCGTTGCATATCTTTATACATTTAAACAGAATACATCGCCATCTATATTTGCCTAAACATAGGCACGTCTGTGAGTGCGCGAGGCATGCGCTGTCGCACCGTGCCGCTCGCCCTGTGCCGACCGCCGGCGCCGGTATTCACCGGATACGTTTCCAATTAACTACCGGAGGCGCCCGTCCGTTTAATATCGAGCAGCCGATTTTAATCACACGAGAATCAGCCAATATTACTTATCGACGGACGACGCTGATTGAAAATACCTCCGCACTATTCTCTAGGCACAGTGCAAGCCGGATTGCTGAAGGCCGGAACATTTTCTTATTTAAAATGAAGTGATATTTTGTGAAATATTTAATTAAGTGTGTCCCTGGTCTCTCGCGATGGTGCGACGTTGCATTCGGATAATTTTAATTAAACATTCCGGTGCAGTACGTCGTCTTTGTGTCTGCCTGTCTCTTATACTGCTGTTAACACCAGCGTATAATTTCTTACAACTGAAGCCTATGTTGCTTAGTTAGGATAATACTTAAAACGTTACGCTCTACGTAAAACGTTAAACTATAGCTGAGTGTAATATACCACCACCTATGTATTTAGATAAGGTTTAACCTTTAAGAACCACACTTGCTTTAATGCACAATACATCAAAATATTACTTCTACTATAATTCCTCCAATTATAATAATATAATAATATTCTATCACATACACACAACACTATCTAGCCCAAACTAAGCAGAGCTTGTACTATGGGTACTAGACAATAGATAAACATACATATATAATTTTTTTGTAAATACATACATATTATACATAGAAACACCAAGACAAACATCCATGTTCATGCACACAAATGTTTGACCTGTGCGGGAATCGAACCCGCGACCTCAGGTGTGGTAGTCGGTTATACTAATCACTACGCCATCGATGCCGACATCTGTTCATACTTTTTGTCTGTTTGTGAATATCACATATAGCTTCTAATAAACAAACAAAATATTTAAGCGGTGGTAGCTTACTGTTTATTGGGATGAAGAAGAGGTCATGAAGATGTATAGTACGATTACTGTGGTCGACACTCACCCATTGCACTACCGTCGTGACTCTCCATACACTGAGGATACTACTAGCTTAGCAGGAGAGTTTATATTTGTAAGCCAAATATTAACCTGTTATACAAAATATACACAACATTGAAGAGCAATTTTTTTTACTTTGCTTGCCTCAAACGTCGCCATCTATCGCCAATAGCCATACTCTAAAATCTAACCGAAGAACAAAGTAAAAATTTCTATATCTATATTTTTCTATCCAGTTTATAGTATTAGCTTGAAACATGCAGAAACTCCTCGAGTCGAAGATAAAATACACGTGTGTTTTAAAATGTCAGATATTTCCTGTTGGACGTGTTCATTTTATAAATGTTGCCAAGTATACACTGAACTTATTTACCCTCGTACCGACGGACCAATGTGAAATGTCTGTTATCAATTCTAGAAAGAAATATAGGATCCTTTAAATTTTGATAAATTTTCGTCTGCCTCGTTGTTGTTATGGCCTACATTTCCACTTCGAGAAAACGACCTCACGTAAGTTTAAAACCTGGGTTAGATATACATACATATACTATCGCACGCCTTTATCCCCAAAACAGTAGACACAGGTATATTACATTCACAGGTATATTACTTTTGGCCAAGCATAGCTTAGATCCCATGTAATAGGAGGCTTACCGTCTACCGGGCACAGATTCAAACTCTGTGTTACCACGAAAAGTACAAGACCTTACTATCAACGATGGGACATGGGAGAAGGGGGACTCCAATACTAAGAATGGTACGGGTGATGCAGTATTTATGGCTCGAAAAACCAGGAGCATACCGAAGCATCTGTAACATTAAAATCAAGATAATCCTCTGACTAAATATATCATAAAGTACTAGATTCTCATGAATTCCTTGGAATTGGATACCTGTTTAAAAAGTAGCCAATATAGGTTTTATAATTCAGAGTATGACCTCTCTGTATGGCAAGTTTTATCCAAATCCCCTCAACGGCCTAAGCGTGATTGAGTAAGAAACATCTTCATATGGGTAGAATATTAAAATAATACAATATCCACACTTTATAAACGTCTTCTAGGCCAGGCGATCTCAGTATGAGAAGGGTACATACTAGTACATACAATATTTTTTATACATCCGTTAACTCAGCGCGTTGCACGGTGGCAAATTATACGAGTTCTTGTCAACACGAACTGCGGCCTATTTAGTGTTAATATGGAAAACAACACAACTTGGTTGACGGACCGAACTTTCGCGCAACAATTCCGATACTCTCGCACACGAATTTCTTCGGAACTTAACTTAGTTCTGAAACTAGATAGCTTGCCTTGGCCGAGTGCCCCACTCCCCGCTCCCTCCCCTAACGCGTATAGCTCATGTCTCGTTACCCACGTCCGTCTGACCCTAAACTTAGTACAAGTATTACTAGGATAATACTTCTTTAATAGTTTAACTTACGCACTTTAGTTCTGATCTCATTATGTGTATCGCTAAACATAATTGTGACGTACCACGTGATAACGAAGTCAAAGTTATAAATCATTTATTTAGGTCACAAAGTAACCCTTATGAACGTCGAAATTTAATAGATAGCATATCTACTGATAAAGGTAAGCGTTTGCCGGATTCTGTTACAGTTACAGTGCCGGTTACAGTTCGACAGCGCCCCTATGATTCCCAGTGTGTCAACGTTCATAGGCTACCGAGTATTAATAATACTACTGCTCATAATACAGCGTCCGTGGCGCAGCGGTAGTGAATGCGACTGCTGTGCGCGAGGTCTCGGGTTCAAATCCTGGGTCGGGCCAACAAAAAGTTATTGGGTTTTTCTGTTAAGAAATCTCAATAGCAGCCCGGAGTTAGGAAATTGGCGGTGTTAGACATCCCCGTGCCTCGGAAAGCACGTAAAGCCGTTGGACCTGCGCCCGATCTTTCTCCGCTTGTGTCGGATTATCGTCCCATCGGATCATGAGAGTAAAGGAACAGAGAGTGCACTTGTGTTTGCGCACACACTTGTGCACTATAATATCTCCTGCGCAGATCGCTAGTCTTCGTTAGGACTAGCCGCCGTGGCCGATATTCGGTCTGGAGGACATTATTATTAATATAATCATGTATTTGTTATTATTACTACCACAAAACAAAAAAAAAATAGTTTAAAGACACAGGACACTGGTCTACAAGCTAGGAAAAAAGTTACGAACATCCTTCGTTCCGCGAAAAACATCTTACTTTGAGACGGAGCAAAATTGAGGCTAACAGGAGTAGAGATAGAAAAACAACAAAATAGGCAAAGCAGTAATAACTTTTCTTCAAAACGTATTTAGACAACATAAAGTCACTGCAAATTCGCTTCATGAAATACTTAGTCGATAGAAAAACAAAACTTGAATGGAAAGATAATTATGAGAAACTATTATCTATCTGTAAAGTACTTCCTATACATAAAAGGGTCGAATACTCGGTGGTTCTAGAACAATTGTATGAGGATAAGTTCAAAATAAATGTGGAAAATACTTATAATACTAAAAGCGTTAGACAACATAAATTTGTAATACCTAAAGTAAGAAATTATTATGGAAAAAGAACCAGCAAGTATTTGATCCCTACATTGTTTAATAAACATGCCTGGCTGAGAACAAATGTTGATTTAATGAAGAAACAAACTGTTAGAAGCAAACTTAAAAAGGTATTGCTGAGTTAAACCGCTTAATTTTTACTTACTTCTTGCTTTATTGTCTGTATTTGATTTTATTGTTATTGCCATTAAATACTAATTATTAAACCAATGTAAACCGAGAGCGTAAAACTGGTTCCATATATGTAGCACATATATTATTATTAATTCTTAATTCTTCTTTCTTTTTCTCTAACTCTCACTCTCTCTCTAACTTTTTTACCAGATTTTAGCGGCTCCTTACAATGTTACACAATTGGACAACACGTTTATAATATCCCCGGTGTCGCAAACTTCCATACACTATGGATTTCGGTTTTTATATTACGAAACTGATAAACAAGCATACGGCACTCTCAGTAAGCAGTAATCTTAACTCATACATGTTTGTCATTGAAATTTACCAATAAGAATCCGTATGCTTTTTTCCACCTTGTAGTAATTGGTAGTAATTTCTCTTTGGAAGCTTAATATCATTAGTAAATGATATAAAAACTCTTTTCATATTTAAGTAGCGCATATTTGTACTATAATACGGTAATTTATAAAACTTACACACTGATCGTAAAGCTTCGAAAATTTTACGGTAGATGAATCTGGCGGCGCGTCGAGTTTTGTCTTAAATACGTCAAGTATTAAAGCAGCCCAAAACTGTTATGAGCGGCTCTACGCGTTGAAAGAAGACTTATGAAAAGCTTAGTTGGTAAAGCATGGGCAAGAAGCCTTAGGTTAGGCCGTTAGCCGTATAGTATAGCTACTAGTTTTTGCCCACTCGAGTAAGTATAGATTGCGTAAGTAACAGTACTTTTTCTGGGTAAAAGGTACCCTAAAGGTCCTTTTCTGTTCCCCTAACAACTTGTATGCAAAATTTTATGATGATCGCTCGAGTAGTTAATGCACAAAAGCGTAACAAACAAACAAATTCACATTCGCAATTATAATATTAGTTAGGACTAGCTGTTACCTGTGACTTCTTCCGCGTAAATTTTAACTAAAAAGTGTTTGTCTCCGCGGAACCCTATTTTTTTTCTAAAATCAAAGTAGCCTAAGTTACTCCTTATAACATCAGCTATCTGCCAGTGAAAGTACCGTCAAAATTGGTTCAGCCGTTTCGGAGATTACCCGGAACAGACAGACAGACAGACAGACAGACAAAAATTTTAAAAATAGATGTTTTTGTATAGGTATCTAATATACTTTCATATGCATTAGATAAAAAGCTGTTATTTTGACATTACAAACAGACACTTCAATTTTATTTATTTGTATAGATGTATATATAAGGACATATCAGCAAAACCCTAATGGGAGACAGTAGGAATGCCACGCAATAGCCTTGGGTTTGATTCGACGGCACACACCACTAACCAAATTTTCGAATTTATATGTGAAATAAATAAGTAGTTAATTATCGCTTGCTTTAACAGTGAAGTAAAACATCCTGATGACAACATGCATGACAAGGAATTCTTTATGATTTTCTCGAAGATGTGTAAAGTCTATCAACTGCAATGAGATAGGGTAGTGGATTATAAACTAAACAGGGGCCCGTACCCAGCAGTTGGACACATTACTTATTAACTATTTTAATTGTATAACTGTATATGTTTGCAGTTCACGTAAAAATGTTTTTTGTAGACCCTTACTTTATTAACAGTAGAATAAAAAATAATACTAGAAACAGCCTCTGACCTAGTTCAGGTAATACAATCTAAAAACAGATTTCATAAACAAGTCTTTTTGTGTCTAATATTTAAATTGTAAATGTTTTCCTTTAGATTAAATATAGATTTAATGTGAATTTAATACAATAAGTAGCCTGTACTGACACTCTTGCAAAGTTAGGAATTTTAGAAGGAGACGAATTTCAAATAAAACCAAATTATTCAGAACAATTGAATAGATGTAGAAGAATTAGTCACAATAAATTCAAAGAATATTTTGATGAAAGGAGTAAAACAAAGGACATTTGGTACCGAACTATAAAGTGTCAGCCTCCTCAAATACCATGGTTTATTGAAACGAGAATGAAAAGATCTCAAATTGTCTTAATTCATAGATTACGCTCTGGCCACTGTCCTTCTAGAAAATTTGGATTCTTGATGCGAAAAGTGGATTCGCCAAATTGTACTACATGTGGAACGGTAGAAGATGTTTACCATTTACTTGTAGGGTGTGCGAAAAATAAGAAGGAGAGAGAGTCATTGATGGTCCAGTATACAGCAAATAAATTTGATTTAGCACCATATTTAATCACTTTGGCTCAACCTACTATAGAAATAGCTGATTTACTTATTAAAATGTTTAGCTATTAATGATTATTGTTAGCTAGTTTTAGTTATGTGTAACTTAGGTTAAGATGCGATGAGGCTGGCATGCCATTGTAGATAAAAGCCTCGATAAAAAAAATATATATATATAAAAAAAGTAGCCTGTAATGTGTTTTGTAAAGACTTTTATTTATTGAATAAAAAAATATTAATATTAAAAACAGGGTTGGTATTATATATACAAGGTATTCAACATACTCTACACAACATCCAGTTCTTGTAATGATCGAAAGTAACCTGTCCTTAACAAAATAAAATAATTCAATGTATAACATGACCATGACATGACATGTACGTCACAACATTTTCTCGGACGACATATTTTATCCTTGATAAATGAAATTAAGTTATATTTGTTCATATAAATGTCAGAAATTGTATACAAGTAAAATTGAATTCGCACAGCCTAATCTAAGCTACATTAAGTTCTATTGTGTCACAGGCTTATGTGCCCCAGAAGTTAACTTAGTATTTGTAACTTTTGACATTCATGAACTTCACTACAGATTATAAATCAAAGTCCCTCGCCGCATCTGTACGCGATAAACTCATAAGCTATTGAACTGATTTTCATGCAGTTTTCACCGATAGTTAGAGCGATTCATGGGCTTCCTCATAAATCACTCTATATTTAGGTGTATAATTTGTTAAGGTTTTATATTTCCCGTGCAAAGCCGGGACGGGTAGCTTGTTTTTTTTTAAATAAACTAGATTTCATCCGCAGTTCCGCTCGCGTTAATCTAAATTTTGTCAATCAATTCCTAACCCGCAGAAACAGTATTTTTCTCTAGGTGATAGGCACCCTATGACCTTTTTTGTACTCGTGACAACGTGTATACGAATTTCATGGTGATCGGTCTAGTAGTTAAGGCGTGAAAGCGTAACAAACAAACAAACTCACAGTCGCATTCCTAGTACTAATTACGCTTATTCGAATATTTGTATGTTCTCTTGAATCTGAAAAATGTCAACAACTAGGAACAATGTTTTAGCTAACGTGTATTGCACTTTCAAGATGAATGAATTGCTCGGCACCTAGATTCAGCATTTGAAAGAAGTGCTGTAATATAGTAAGAGGCGTCACAGTAAATCTCTCAGTCCCAACGTTTCCTTGAATACTGAATATCAGTAACAGTTGTAAGTGTATAAATACTAACGAACCTCTTTTAGGTATTGTCGTTGTACCACAAAAATTTGAAAAATGCCTTTTAGGTTACTTATTCGCATAATAAAGTAGATCTGGCCTTAAAACTACAATATTTCACTTGGATATGGGTTACGTAATTAAATTTAAAGTGCCCAATGGATAACGCATTGATTTTGTAATGGAGAAGTCGTGGGTGCCAAACACATGCATTCCACTACCGACATGAATCTACTTTTAATACAAGCATTCTACTTTAGCTGAAGGGCTTCGCACATATACACGTTGTTAGGGTAGAAAAGGACATAATAATATGTCCGACTCTGTACATTTCATCCAGGATAACAATAAATTAAAAATTTAAAAATCCCCGACACAAAATAATAAATATAGTAATCGGCCATTTTGCGGTGGCGGCCATATTGGATTTGAAATGTATCATAGTTATAGTATTCTACTAGTCAAGTCCTTTCATTTGATACCCATATTAAGGGGGTTGTGAAAAAATATATGTAATCCGCTATTTTGTGACGGCGGCCATTTTGGACCGATTTTCATCAAACATAGCAAAGAACACTCCCGACTAATTCACATTTCAAACAAAAAAAACTAAATCAAAATCGGTTCATCCGTTCGGGAGCTACGATGCCAGAGACAGACACACAGACACGTCAAACTTATAACACCCCGTCGTTTTTACGTCGGGGGTTAAAAATACTGTTCCCGTACGGATAAAGCCGTAGGCAAACGCTAGTATTAAATAATCGTGATTTATTACTAGTTAAGATATTTAATGGCATACGTAAACTAAACAACACGCAACGTTTAAATAAAACCCGATAAAACAAATCTACGAATTCATTATAACATACATTTATTGTTTTCCTCCATTAAACATCCCATTGTTCAGCTAGTTCGGCAATTGTCGACAATCAAATTGCATCAGCAGTGAGTGGTCCACAAATTACAAGAGCCAACAAACAGCACCAAGTTACATCAAACTTTGTTCACAACTACTAACAAAGAACAATATTCAAGTATTTATGTGCGTCAGTATAGCACGAAACGGAATCAATTTGTGTTTGAAAATCTCTTCCTCACTAATTGTCGCTCTGCCAATTACTTTTTCCTTGCCTCCTTTGTGGGATGTTTCGAATATATACTGACTTCTCTTTGCAAATGAAACGAACTGACCTAATAAACAACATACAAATATACAAAGAATACAGACTTGTTTGTTTCTGAATATATTGAGCGTAACACATCAAACCAGTGCACATTCAAACAACAACCAAACGCTTAGTACTCGAGTCGCCACTTGTAAAAATAAACATACATAGTGTCGTCTCATTCTTTCACGCTACGTTGGAAAAGAAAACATGATATATGTTTTCTGTACTCTTTTAGGCATGGTAAAACAAGCCTTTAACTTATTTAGTTATCTTTCGTTTCATCAATATTAGAGACGAATGTTCTTGGCTAACAGTTGATGTAGTTTGTCACGTAGACACATAAGTTATATCTTACGTAAACAGGTCCGAAGATCTCTTACACAGATGTTGGTAAAGTGATACGAGTGTCTTATTATATTAAGTTTTAGTTTGACTTGTGTCCTGTTATATAGGTACAACTCTGTTGCTACGGCTGCACAAGAGCTCTCAATCGGGCAATATTTTTACTGCAATATTTTGCTGCTTAGCTAAGCTGGCTGGCCCCTAATTGAAAACAACTAGACAAAGAATCGGCCATACTTCGACTGTCCGAATAACCATAAGCAAAATATTGACGTATATTACTTAATTTCTAACAAGGAAAATGTACTATTGAAGTTTTATGCAATACAATAACGTTTTCCCTGAAAAAGTAAAATAAAAAAGATATGACTATTATTATTATCGGCCAGTATATTGCAGTTAAGAAGACGTCTTACATATCGATTTGGTAAAAATAAATTGGTACCGAGTAGTCAGGTATGCTAGATCATTTAAGTCGGAACTACCCTGACCAGAGCGACAATCGCTAGTCGTTATTTGAAGCGGTTTCTCACTCTTATCAGAAATTTCTCATGTGTCCGTGACATATGTTTATTATTTATTCACTCTCATAGTCGGTTTAAGATATTGTTAACTTGACTCTAACTTTAGACCATCTATTAATATGATCAGATAAGGTCCATCTAGGTGCTTTTAGACTAAACCATTCAAGTATACTTTCAATGATTTCTCGATCAACCTTTTATTCTTCCTTTTTTTCTTATACCCAAAGCATGTTAGTACATCTTTCTGAATTCTTATTACTATACATTTTTTCAATTGTTGTTGTAGTAATTACTTTAATGGCTGCTTCATCACTAAATAGACTATACTACACAAAGAGAGAAGACTAGCCGTGTTACTGTCAATGTGCGTTTGATTTATAACGATGAACATGACTAGCGTCGCACGATGACGCAGTTCTAGTGACGTCATATATAATCACATGTGACGTCAGTGAATAATGCACTCACGAACATCACGCTAAGAGCTACTACCACACGAAATTCAGACTGGACGGTGACAATAAATATAACAGGACAGTAAAAATGGGCGAATGGTATCTCAACTTAATATTATAAATGCTAAAGTGAGTTTGTTTTTTTTTTTATGCTTTCACCTACTCAATCGATCATCATGCAATTTTGCATACAAATTATTCAGGGGTACAGAAAAAGGGCATATAAAAGAATCCGATACTTCGGGATAACATATAAGTACACTGATTGAAACGTGATTCTGATATAAACGGGGCTACGAATATTTGGAATATAGTGCGTTGGCATTCGTGATACAGTATCATAGTTCGTATTCTTATACATCACGACAAATGTTGCAGATTTTTTGTGCCTAACAACTATTGTTGTGGTAGAAAGCACCGATTGCTGGCGGTTCCAGCGTGCCGTATTGTGGCACGCTGTAATACACCCATACCTTGGTCACTAAAGTAGCTTAACGCTCTCTTGGACTTTATCCCAGAAGTTGACATTTTTGCGGATGAATAGAAAGTTTTATTATTAGAATGTATGAGGTACTGCGAGCGGAATGCTAAATGTTAAATTTATATTATACTAGCTTTTGCGCGCGACTCCGCCCGCGTGGTACCTACATCAATAAAAAGTAGTCTGTCCTTCCCCAGGTTTTAAAATATATCTGTACCAAATTTTATCCAAACCAGTTGAGTGGTTTAGTCGTGAAAAGGTAACAGACAGACAAACAGACAGATAGACAGACAGAGTTACTTTCGAATTTATAATATTAGTAAGGATTATTAAATAAATAATGATTAAATAGTGTAATTGGCGCAAGTTGTTCTATTTCATGTAAATAAATAAATCATTCTAAGATATAATTTTTGTAATAATAGTAGACGGCTTAGAAGCCTACGAGTCTGCGACATAGCAGAGAAGCTGTAGGAGAGCAGATGAGATGGCACATGTAAGGGAAAGACCACCAGATTACGTTGACAACCAGATACTAGAACTATTTGTCCAGGAACAAGAACTAGAGGAAGACGCAAGATCAGTGGACAGATGTGTTGCGCAGAGACATGAAGGCATGCAATGCTTCTGAAGATGACGTCAAGGACAGGGCAAAGAATAAAATGAAGGATATTGACCCCACCACTATGTGAGATAAAAAGCCGGAAAGAGAGAGAGTACAGCTTGGTACGTTCTTAATCTGTCAAGATTCAGAAAATCTATTTTGTCTAGCAATAAGTGTGCCGCCGCGGTTTGAAAGGTTAATAGAAGACTGAATATTTAATGGAAATTGGAAACAGTTGAAAGCATTCAACGACTTATAATCCGTCAACTAATATAAAAGTTAGGGATGTTAAAAAACATTACGCTTTTTAAATTTTGTTGTTAATTTCTTTTTATTTTATTTCTTTCCTTTGGTGTTAACGTTGTTTTAAAAATTTGTTTGTGTATAGAATATACTACTATGTTGATAAATATAATTGTATTATTATCTATCTATACTAATATTATGAAGCTGAAGAGTTTGTTTGTTTGAACGCGCTAATCTCAGGAAACATCAGCTTCAAATTCAAAAATTAGTATTGGATAGCCCATTTATCGAGGAAGGCTATAGGCTATATAACATCACGCTACGACCAATAGGAGCGCAGCAGCAATAAAAAATGTAACAAAAACGGGGAAAATTCTCTTGTATGAAGCAGACGAAGTTGCGCGGGTCAGCTAGTTGATAATATAAATAAACGTAGTTAAAGAAACAATAATAATAAAAATAATAATTCTTTGTGTCTTATATAAAACTAGCTTTTGCGCGCGGCTCCACCCGAATGGTACCTACATCAATAAAAAATAGCCTATGTCCTTTCCCAGGTTTTAAACTATATCTGTACCAAATTTCATCTAAATCGGTTAAGTGGTTTAGCCGTGAAAAGGTAACAGACAGACAGATAGACGGACAGAGTTACTTTCGAATTTATAATATTAGTAAGGATGATATAATTTCACCTTCGAGATTATGCCGAACAACAATGTGTGTACATTGTCTAGACAAACAGCCTTCTAATATTCGATATGCTAACATTGTGCACGATTGAGGTACACAACAGTCTCCACAGAAAATAATAGGCAAGATACTGAGCAAACAAAAGGACGAAGGTATATTTGAACAAACAATATCACCGCTGAATAATCTCTTTCAATTTCTTGCTGCTATCTCAAAAGAAAATATACTTAGAGCCATACTGCATCTGCTCCCGAAAAGATGTAATACTTTTATATGCACACACAATAACGCTTTAACTCTTTAGTAGTATACTAATATTATAAAACTGAAGAGTTTGTTTGTTTGTTTGAAAGCGCTAATCTAAGGAACTATGGGTTCGTTTTGAAAAATTATTTTAGTGTTGGATAGCCTATTTATCGAGGAAGGCTATAGGCAATATAACATTATGCTACGACCTACGAGGGCAGCGCAGTAAAGATAAACGCGGGTGAAACCGCGGGAACATCTAGTTAAAGATAAGAAAATAGTGTATATCACATTCAAATTTTGCGAAACTATCACAGATGTAGAGCATTCCAAAATCAAAATAGTTTGTATTCTATAAAGTTATGTTTATGTTATGTATGTTATCAACAGAATAAAAACCGACTTTATACTTCTCATAAGATCTTAAAATAACTAAGCTATCTAGGCAACTAAAACTGGGATGATCATTCAGCAGCTCACAATACCAACGAGGCACTCTTACAAGAGAATAATGGCCTGAAATCTAATTTAACTAAACAATGCCATCGCAGAATAATCTCTATAACTTATTATCTCAAAATATAATAAAAAAGGTCCGAAATGAGTAGCTTGGGCCACGATAAACAATTAGGTGAGTAATAATAGTAGGTTATATTGTAGTCTCTTGAGACGAAGGATCGAACGTTCGCTTAGAAGCAACTGTATTTAGATATAATTGGACCGTCGTTATGGGTAATAATATGGTACAACAAACAATAGCTGTACGGCTGTGGTCGAAGCCTTCACCGCGAACATAACCATCATCTGTTACGATAATAGACAAGTTTTGATACTCTCCTAATTATTATTATGTTATATAACTACAAAACTAATAACGCTATAATATGTATTATATGATAAGTTTTATCAATAATCATTGTAAGAGGTTTACTGGAGTCGGTACAGTCGTGTTCGTTAATATATTGACATACAATTTTACATTACGTTTATATCGTCGTCAACACCGCCAGTGCCGGATGCCCAAGCACTCCCTTTTCCCCTTCCCGCTCCTTCCCCTTCCCGCTCCTTCTCCTTCCTACTTCCTTTCCTAAAGGGTCGCCAACGCGCAGGTGATGCCTCTGGTGTTGCAGGCGTCCATAGGCTACGGTGACCACTTACCATAAGGTGGGTCGTATGCTTGTTTGCCACATTAGTAGTATAAAAAAAACACATGCTTTCGACTTTACATGAAGCTACAGAGTACATACGTTATTTTTATTCACCAATTCTGAAACAACTGTTCCTTATCAATGTTATAAAGAGGAAATATTTGATTTTTTGTATGTTTGTTTGTAATGATTTTACACAAAAACCACACAACTGATTTTAAAAATTCTTTCACCATTAGAAAGCTATATTATCAGCAAATAACATAGGCTATACATTATTTTTTAAAGTGCTGTTTCACCTAACCTAACCTACTTTTACGAGAGCGAAGCCACGTGCAAAAGTTAGTCGTTTATAATGGCCTACGACCTAACAATCCAGTCTATTGTAAGTTCAGTTCAGTTATTTATTTCATAAACAAATACACATTTGTGTCGAAATATTTGAATACACACATAAATACCTACATTAGGATCGTGATTACACTTTACCAAATATATAAATCAATTTTCATTCGTTAAAATAGTAATACTATAACGAAAATACATAATGTCAAATCATCTGAATTATTGGAAGTCAAAATACTATTATTGATATATTAAATTATTGCAATCAATCAATCAATCAATCAGCCCACCGCAATCCACTGCTGGACATAGGCCTCTCCCATTTTTCGCCACAACATCCGGTCTTCCGCCTTCCGCATCCAGTTGCAATTATTGCAATACATTATAAAATTAATCATTACCAATTATAATTTATTTTTATCCTTATAAAATTTGTCAATACTGTAATAACACTTCTGAATCAATAATGTCTTGAGTTTATTTATAAATATGTTTCGTTGGCTTTGGCAATGTCGTTGACTAATGGCTCTAGCAAACCCATGTAGGTACTTGAAGTAGTGCAGCATCGAATGGTACGGCAGTAGAAGGCCGAGGCTCCTTACAAATTATCCATGAAACAGAATGTACTCTCAGGAAAACACGAAATTACATATACTAAAGCAATAGCCCCAAAAAAAGTCGTGACGTCCTATCGTTTCATAATCAAATACATTCATGATTTTGCGCTGGATTCGATATCTTGGACAGTTCAGTAATCTCTCTAAGCCATCACAGCTCTCGTTCATGTGATTGGTTGCCACACAATCAATACTTTAAAATATACCATAATTGGTTTAATGAAGCTCTCTATCTGTTAGTTCAATTATAAAGCGTATTAAATCAGTCTCGTGTAATGAAGTGTATAATGAGGTCGGGGCCTGTAGCTCGGCCGATTCGCGGCCGGACCGCAGGGACGTAATACGCTTAAGTCACTAAAACACATCGGGTGCGACGTGACGACGGCGAGGCGTTAACGGGACATGCACGCAACTTGTACGTTATATTGCGTGGGCCGCACTAAATGGTACTCTCGCAAGTCCTCAGAAAATATACCATTTATCTCATCACACATTCTACATAATATTCAATGTCCCCTTGAACTTGTAAAGTAAAATAAAATCTTTGCAAGTGTCGTAATACCAAGCCCAAATAATAAAACATTTCGGTCACGCTCCGCTTGCGCCACGCCGATGCCACGCTGGTTATCTAGGCGATTGATGTGGTAGCATATCACGCTGCCGACAGATGCAGCTACAAGCCTCTGTGTGCATTTTCTAATACATAACAATACGCCGCATCACGTCTACGTTCTGTCAACGCCACGTCGTCATCACGTCACTTCAGCTAAGCTATGTGTAGGCGACTTTAAGCCTTAGAAAAATATTCGGCGCGTCGTGGCCGCAAGTAAATGGAGTAAAAACGTGACGAATACTAAAATCTTTCTTTTCATCCTCAAAGATGACGTCTGTTTCAATTCTTTTTTTATCTTACTGGACAATAGTAAGACATTTAAAGATATTATTTATAATTACGGAATGAAATATCATATAAATGAGCCAACTAGACTTAATAAATGCATAGATAATATTATTAGTAACATTGATAATGCGACAGGTAAAACTTATAATTTGTGTCTCTCTGACCATAATACAGAACAAGTTGTCACAATTAATCAGCAAATTAACAATATGGGGAAAAACTATTATTATATGTTGATAAACGATTTACGTATGGATAATATTGACAAATTTGTTCGTCATGTTGGATGTCTATCTTTTAATGAAATATTTAAATTATCTAGTGCCGAAATAGCTTTTGATGAATTCCATGACATGATAACTCTATTATATAAGTTATGTTTTCCAATTATAAGAATAAAAAAGTTACTATATAATAATAAAAAAGCTAAATGGATAACTAAAGGTATTAAAAATAGCAGCAAAACTAAACGATTGTTAAGATATAAATACTATCTGAACAAAAATAGGGAGAATAGGAACCAATACACAGTGTATTCAAAACTATTACGGAAGTGTATGAATCAACTTCAAACCTTGTGTAATGCAAAGCTTCTCATGTGTTCTCACAATAAAGCTAAAACTACGTGGACTGTTATAAAACGCAATATGGGTAACGCTACCTCTAGGCAATTCATAACAAATATAATAGATAATTTGACTACATTAACTTCTGGACATGACATCTCTAATAAATTTAATAATTATTTTATTGACATTGCAAATAACATTTCATCTAATAAATTAATTGACGCTTCTGACATTTATAAGATAAAATCAAATGACCACAGTATATTTTTAGAACCTACCAGCCCTGCCGAAGTTCTGAATATAATTAAAGCGCTTAAAAATACTAAATCATCCGGCTATGATAATATCACAACAGATCTTATAAAAGATATATCACAATATATTTCATCACCACTTGCTCATATAATAAATCTTTCACTAGAACAGGGCTGCTTTCCAAACAGGTTAAAGTTAGCTTTAATTAAACCTTTATACAAAAAAGGCACAAAAACCGATGTTGGAAATTACAGACCGATAGCACTTACTCCAATTCTATCAAAAATATTTGAAAGGGTGATGTTCAATAGGGTATTAAAGTTTTTTGAAAAATATAATGTTTTGATTGAACAACAATATGGATTTCGGCGAAATAAATCGACCTTTCTAGCAGTATTCAGTCTGGTTAAGACAGTTATAGAAAATATAAATAAAAACAAATCTTCATGTGCCTTATTATTAGACTTGAGTAAGGCTTTTGACCTAGTTGATCACAAACGGCTAATGATAAAATTAGAAACATACGGCATCAGAGGCCCAGCCAAAGATTGGTTTCAATCGTACTTATATAATAGGAAACAGATTACCAGAATAACAAAAATGAATAAAGGTACTAACACATTAGAAAATTATGATTCTGAGCCTCGTATAAACCACACTGGTGTACCACAAGGAAGCATTTTAGGTCCGTTACTCTTCCTTGTATATATTAATGACCTACCGCAATCCATTAATCTTAAATGTGTCCTATTTGCAGATGACACCACTATTATTGTTGAGCATGATAAAAATCAAAATCCTAGTACAGAAATTAATAAAGCTTTAACTGATGTTATGAGATGGTTAGATGTTAATAAATTAAAAATTAATATCCCTAAAACCAATATTATTCATTTTAGGACATGGAAAAGTAAACCTTTACAACTTAATGTTGTTCTAGACAGTAATATTATAAACCAACAATGTAGTGCCAAATTTCTTGGCGTAATAATCGATGAACATTTTACTTGGCACAAGCACATTGAACAAATCTGTACAAAAATAAATCAATTTGTATTTGCCTTAAGAAAAGTAAAGGACATTACATCTCGAGACATTTCTTTAGTAGTCTATCACGCATATGTCTGTTCAATAATCCGCTACGGTATAGTTGTTTGGGGAAACTCTAGTGAGATAAACAGAATATTTGTGGCTCAGAAACGATGCATACGTACAATATTTAATTTGGATTGGTGTGATTCCTGCAGACCAATATTCAAAGCTCACAACCTTCTTACTGTTCCGTGCATCTATATATACGAAATTGCCAAGTTTGTAAAATGTAACTCCATGCTTTTTAACAGAAGGGACAATACTAACAAACGAAAAATAAATCACCTAGATTTTGAAATACCCATACCTAAACTAGAACTTTTTAGAAAAAGCTGCGTTTATATGGCTCCCTTAATTTACAATTGTCTGCCACACTCGATAACCCTTCAACCTTATGGGAAGTTCTGCACTGAATTGCGTACTTGGTTGATAAGTGAATGTTTTTATACTGTTGAGGAGTACCTAAAAAAATACTCATGTAAATTTTATAATCTGGAACGTTCATCGAGGTTTAGATAATATTGTGTCCTCGCTTATATTTTTTTTGAGTTGCTTATAATTCTATAAGTTCTTTATAATTTTAATTGTGATTGACTTTAATTTACTGTAGCATGCTGTGTAACGGCCAAATATATGAAACAATTATTGATATGTAACACCTTTGTATTGACCATATTTGACGCAATAAATGATATTATTATTATTATTATTATTATAATATAACTAAACAATTCGATAGCCTAATTATTTTTATAAGTATGCTAGCTTTTGCCTTCAGCTTCGTTTACTCGGAAACAGTACTTTTTTTCTGGATAAAAGGATCTCTATATGATTTTCTGTACCCCTGGCAACGTCTATGCGAAATTTCATGATGATCGGTCAAGTAGTTAGGATGTGAAAACGTTACAAACAATCAAAAAGGCACAATCGCCTTAAAATTTCAGCTAGTTTATATTCGCTTGCAAAATTTAAAAGCGAATATTATAATTTAAAAAGTTGGGAAAATGGCTGTTAATTTAGCTTTTAACCTTATTTTCACTAGTAGTCTAGGTCAAAATACATGTTGCAAGCGGTTTCAGTACATTTTCGTGCGGTAGAATATCGCCCAGCATTTCACTCGTTCACACCGCTTAGTTGTGATAAAAATGTCGAGTACCCTTCGTGTCTCTTACTTAATCACGCAAAAACGAATGAACTGATTTGGATGGAACTAGACATACAGATAGACCATGGCTTGGACACATAGGTTACGTTACGTATCCCTACTACTGACGCGAGCTAAGCCGTGATCAGAGGCTAGTGTTACTCAAATCATGTAACTCCAAAGTACCAGTTATTCAAATAATAATTAACTTTTATGCTAAGTAGAAAATAATAGATTCCATTTTAGGCCGGCATTACTACTTACCATTAGCACATTAAGCCTTACTTATAAATTAATTGGATTAGTTAATCGTGTACATAATATGTAAACCCATTGTGACATAATGATTTAATTATATTATGCATTAAACAGGTTGATGGCTGACATTCTACAACACACAATTAGGTACAACAAGGTAGGTACAAAATAAAGATAGCAACAATAAAATGAATATAATATATGAAAACTTGTTAATCTATACTAATATTATAAAGTTAAAGAGTTTGTTTGTTTGTTTGTACACGCTAATCTCAGGAACTACTGGTTCGAATTGAAAAATTATTTTAGTGTTGGATAGTCCATTTATCGAGGAAGGCTATAGGCTATATAACATTACGCTACGACCAATAGGAGCGGAGCAGCAATAAAAAATGCACATGCACATAACAAAAAACAACGAGTGACCATATTGTAGTCTGGGAAAAACTAGATTTATACTATTTTAATAAGTAATAAATAACAGAAATGCACAAAGTCATAATATCAGTATCTTGAATATACTACCTCGATTTACGAGTTTACGAGGCTGATAGCACATAGGGTATATGCCCTATCCTTTCTTTTAAAGGGGTTGGTACCACCATTCTGTGTATTCGAGATGTTAGGCAGAATTACGTACCTACTGTAAAGCAGATTTCTTTTACTTGGCTGAGTGTCAAGAGATGAAACCCACAAATAAACAAAAAATAAATATGTTCGAAAAGGTAATACTGAAAACTACTTTGCACTTTTGTGCCTATTGTGTACAGCGTGTAAGCTACAGGTTTGTTATATTAAAGCAAAAGCATTGATGATAATAACATCTTGAGTATAAATTAAATATTTAATTTTTAAAGCTTGGCGATACATAATTACACTCACACTCAGTTATTTTCCCATCTAGTGAGTTAGCGAGTCATCGTGTGCCCAGTACAGTGATGCTATTAGAGTATTCAGGGCAGACGCCGTTTTTCATCCATAATTAGCAATATACCGGTCCACTAAACACCCATACCTATAGCCCATATATTTGAATCCATACGTAGCAATAGTCCTACGCCTGCTGCGGTTAGTGCCGCTGTAAGTGTTCCATCCCACCT
The DNA here is from genome assembly GCA_963564715.1 of Catocala sponsa. Classification (NCBI taxonomy): domain Eukaryota; kingdom Metazoa; phylum Arthropoda; class Insecta; order Lepidoptera; family Erebidae; genus Catocala; species Catocala sponsa. The sequence continues at coordinate 21,605,640 of OY751334.1, read as the reverse complement.
TTGATTAAAACTCTCGAAGGGCCTCTTCACGTTGGAAGTATGTCTCCGTGTAAGCCTGCTAAAGGGTTAGGTATTTTTCTAATATAATATGTTAGAAAATACCTGTGATAAGAGAAACATAATAATAATATTCTATCACATACACACAACACCATCTAGCCCAAACTAAGGAGAGCTTGGACTATGGGTACTAGACAATGGATAAACATACATATAAACTGTATTCTTTTTTGTAAATACCTACATATTATACATAGAAACACCCAGACCAAGACAAAGATCCATGTTCATGCACACAAATGTTTGACTTGTGCGGAAACCGAACCCGCGACCTCAGGCGTGGCAGTCGGTTACACTAACCACTACGCCACAGAGGCCGTCAGGCCCAGCACGTAACAATATATTATTATTTGACAATAATAATATATTGTTACGTGCTGGGTTCGAGAGATAAAAATGTAATCCAGTCCGGAGTCCACTCTACAGGATACCAGAGCCTTGAGAGGAGCTTGACGGTCACTGACAATATAAACAGTCTTGTCAGTGACATTATTGTTATGTAATGTAGGTATAATGATAATTCTATTTTATATTGTAGGTAGTTATTAAATCTTGTGAATATATATTGTATGTGTCTCTTTTACGCAGCCAGTCTGCGAGTATACGAGATCGGATAAATAGCGTTTCATTATCACATATCATATATCACAGTTAATAATCTCCTGAGCACAGGCAATTATAGCATAGGTTTCCGCTTGGAAAACCGTTGCATATTTGCCCATGCTTTGGCTCACCTTGCAGTCGTTGGCATAAATACCAGCGCCTGATCCTGTTTCCATTTTGGAACCATCGGTGTACCAGATGAGACAACCTTTGTCAGGGGATTGTAGACCTTGTCTCCATTCGTCAGTCGTGGGGACCTTTATTTTAAAGTTATTTTTGAATATGTGCAATGGTTGCATTTTGTCGCATCCCATGCTCATAATCCTTTTGAGATCCTTCCCCACAATGTCGAGAGATGGTACTGGGTGTAACAATATTAAGACTATAATTTTTCTAGTTAGTTTTACTTATCCACATACCACTATAACTTTACGACTCCAACGCGATCTGTGCGCACACGCGACTACTTCTTACTATAGGCCATAGTAATAATAACGTTTCATTCAACAACCCAATTTCACGAATGTCAGATATTCAGACAATACAATTATAATTGGTCTGAAACGAATATTGATAGATATAATGTGTTTAAATAATTTTGAAGGTAGTAGAGCCTCGCTGATTTCAGCATGAATGGGCCGGCTCGACCGGGGAAGGACTACCCTCTCACAAAATTTCGACTTCAAATAGCAGTATTCCTACTGTTGTATTTCGTTCGGTGAGTGAGAGTGCCGTAGGCCCAATCACCCTCTTTTTCCCTTCCCGTTCCTTCTTCCGACTTCCTTTTCCTTTCCTTAAGGGTCGGCAACGCGTAAGTGATGCCTCTGGTGTACAGGTGTCCATAGGCTACGGTAACCACTTACCACCAGGTGGGCCATATGCATGTTTGCCACCTCAGTAGTTTAAAAAAAACATCCTGTTAAAGAAAATTGTTTAAAATACTGAGGTCTAATTAGGTATTTTTTCTTACTTTTTATACCTATTCAACCTTTGCTCACTAAAGTTTTAAATATCATCTGAATGATGTGTATAGTTTTAATTGGACTTCAGCTTGGAAACTATTTAATGTTCAATTCAATATTGTGTTATGCTTAATCTGTTCTATTACTGTATCTATTAAATTTAAAAGAAATACATATGACCATACCATATTGTTAAACGTTGCTCATTCGGAGTTAGGTAAAATAATAACAGGTATCGTTCATAATTGTTGTTTAAACAGTAATACACGTGTTATAAATAGAATGCCTGGCGTTGCCAGCGCTCGATGTAATGATTAATGTTCAGTCTTTAGCTAGACCGGAGATTGTACCGAACAACGCCCCCGTCAATACTCTTGTTCAACAACAGCGTCACGTTGTAACTTAATTTAACGCCTTTTATAATCTCGAAGGGTTAAGCATAGCCGTATTATGTCTCATCAAAGTTCTTATAAAAGATTGAGTAAGATTGGGATGCATGATAACCCTCTTATCGTCAGTGAAATGGCTAGAAATAGGCTTGTTTAATAGATAGCTATCTATTAAACAAGCCTATTTCTAGCCATTTCACTGTCAACGTCTGCAACAAGATAATGATAAAAAACTGTTAAGAATCAAATTAATTGTATAAGTTATATCGAATAAGTTATATCTCACATCAAGGTTGTAATAATAGTCTCGGCGGGGTCGCGACTGCAAGTGCATGTGCATGTGAAAGTGAGTCCCGCCGCTCGCCGATTGCGTTTTTGTCGAGGAACACCGTGGTATTACCGGGATGTCTCTCGTCACCATCTTTCTTTGCCCCGGTGAGTCCAACATAACCCCTCCGCCTGCCCTCGCGGAGACAGCTATATGCGTAATCCGTCCATACATTCCCGCAAGTAAAATAAAAAAAATGGTAGTTAAATCAAGTTGAACTCAAAAATATATTTTTCATTTAGGTCAGAAAGGAAAAAGACCTCAAGGGGGTTAGTGAGATTACTCAATTTTTCTTTTTGTTAGTTGCTAGATTTAGGCAAAAGCTTGAGCATATGAGAAGTTATTAGCAAGAAACTCAAAAATCAAAAATTATTTATGTATGTTATGAAGTAGTTGTAGACATTGACAGAGTGTTGACGCTATTCTATAAATTAGGTGGTCGCCTATTCTCAGAGGATAGTGTTCAGTCATGATTAAACAAAGATGTATAGTACACACATACGCCAGCAATCTATCTATTTATCCAGCTCAGTTCTAATCACTGTCAATAACTATCTAACGAGGCCATTTCTAGAGTCTGTTAAGAAAAGCTATTGAGTCGGCTACGTTCACATTGTGTGTGTCGGCTACGTTCACACTGTGTTCAACATTTTGCAAGTTAACTATCCATTAGACAAACCCATTGCTACACATTGTTAGGTATGGATGTTTCACAAGATATGTCATAAGAAAAAGGTTAGGTAAAGATGTCTAAGATAATATATTTACATACAAAGATTTTAATCATCGATACTCCCTACTACACATTTCTGAATTTAAAATAACATGACATCCTAATCTAATATTATTAATGTGAGTGTCTTACGCATTCACGCCTTAGCCATTCGACAATCATTATGAAATTTCATCCAGGTTGTCAGAGGTACAGAAAATGACTTTGAGTTGAGTTGAGTTTCACCCAGAAAAAAAGTACTAATTTAGCAAAGCCCCGGGCCGAAGATAGTTTGATTAGAATTGTACACTATGTTCTCTGTTATGTGTGAGCTCACTCTTCTTAATATAGACACTTATTCTTGCGGAAGGCACATCAATGATATAAATCTTTAAACCTACTTTGAATTGACACCTTAAGAGCCTAGTACTACTTACCTACTTTTACTCATTGTCCAATAGACTTACTATTGAACAATGAGTAAAAGTAGCTGATGACAATTTCTTTACACGATACCTTCCTTCTGCCCCCGGTTGGGCATCAAACGATCAATTTCACAATAACTAATTAGAACAATGAACATCTATTAACAGTATTAAACAACATTACATCATACAATTTACAACTTCTAAACTCAATTTAGATAAACAAATACAGTAATCGTTCTTAAGATCAAGGCGTCACTAAATTAGCTTTACCATTAATTACTTTAAAGTGTTTCTCTATGATTGGATTGAATTTCGACAAGGAATTACTGTAGTTGCCTCCAGGGATAGTATTTTATAATTCATGTTTAAGAAACCTGCGAATTTATGAAAAGTTGTAAACTCTGGACAACTTAAAGATGATCCATAGAAAATAATTTACACACAGCAGCGTGATAAAACCTTTGTTGTAACTCATTTTCTACTAGTGTGGCAAACTAACATATCATACGCCGATAAACGATTGACATAAACCCTGCATAAAAGGTAATGGATGGCCCTGGCAACATAGGCCTTTCTTAATAATTATTGAAACCTTATTCACCGCAGAAACATAACACAATATTAGTTGGCTATGCTTTTATGTAAAGTGGAGATACTTTTAATTTAGACTGTTCCATTTTTGAAAAGCGACTCAATACCACACTTTGGACCTATACAGAAGGAGTGAGTATACGGTACATATATGGAAACTGAAAATAACCTTTTTAGATGTAAGTTCTATGTTGATAGGATTTTATATTACTTTCACATTTATAATATCCTTATTAATATTATAAATGCGAATGTGAATTTGTCTGTTTGTTTGTTTCGCTTCCACGCCTTAACTACTCTACCGATTAACATGAAATTTAGCATACGCGATGTCAGAGGACATAAGAGTGTCTTTCATCCTCAAAAACTGATACTAACCTTACCTAACCTACATTTACGCGAGCGAAGCTGCGGGCAAAATCTAGTTAAAATATAATTAGGAAAGTGTGTTCATTGATTTGTCTTTCTTTTGCCTAAAAACTTGACGACATGATTTTCATATACGCGGACATATACTTATATTCTCGGAAATATGCATGCACCCTGTAGTACCCCTGTAGTAACGATTATTTTTATCCGAAAATCAATTACAATACTATAAGTAGCAGCGGCACACCGGCGGCCAGACACAATATGTTCTCAATTATGTCTGACATTCCAACAATTGACAGGTTAATATCTCTTTTTTCTCTTGTGCAAAAATGATTACCCCTTATGATCACGAGAGCGAACTCTTGAGTAAAAGCTGTGACATAGTTATAATATAATATTTTGTCAACAATATTTTCTTGATAAATATTTGGGGTTGCCCATCGATCTGATATCGAACTAGGATAATTCATGATGCCATTACAGGTTTATTTACCGAGCTGTTTGAGGTAAAGGCATAGACTCTACCGGCATCCAATTTCACTTGTTGACGTAGTCTCTATCACCGTGTACCAAAACAAACTTGTCTCTACACACGCTCTACCTAACTCTACATGTAGGTACGACTCTACCGCACTACGTACGTGATATGTAGGCAAGAGGGAGTGTGTCAAGAGCACGCCCTCTCTATATTTATTCGAATTATTCTAAACAATTTCACAGGCACATAAACTGTGTTGCTCTGCTCTATGTTGAGCTAAAGTTATAAGAGAGCGGTAATCGAATTTTGTACTATTGATAAGTAGATATATTTTGTTTATGTTTATAATATTATACATGAAACTTGTACTTGACTGCCTTTGTGGCGCATAGTAAATGCTGCTATGCACGAGGTCTCGTGTTGAATTCCAAGTACGGGCCTTTACTTGGAATTCAACACGAGACCTCTAGACACAGAATCTAGACAGAAATATCCTATAGCACTTTTGCTATAGGATATTTCTGTCTAGATTTTCTCAGTAACTGCACGGAGTCTGGAACCATGCCTGATAAAGACCTCTAACAATAGACTCACCCCCTATTAAGGGCCTAAAACCTTGGTGAAAATGCGGTATAATACATCATAGTCTACCTTTCCGGGGTATATGGATATACCTATATTTGTGTGATACCTCTTTTCTACATATATACATCGGTAAATTCATATTTATGTAATAACATCCTATTATATAACTATGAACTTACCGATGTATATATCAGACTATCAGGTGCTGCTTCTGATACAAAACCAAACAGTCTAGCTAAAAATCAAGAATACAATTAAGGCTTTATAAGATCATTTTGTGCATCTTAGACAGGACTCCAAGAACTTTGTTCAAACTAGGGCAGTACGCCTTTAATTCTGTCCATCAGAATACCAGCCAACAGGTGAAGAACCTTATTTAATATTCTTGCGGTGTTTCGGCTCTCCAGATCCTTTAAATACATAAGTAGTTAGTAAAGTACTAGGCAGAAGACTTGCTGATCGCGTCTTACGTTGGCGATACTTGAAGAGTCTTCAATGCGGCATCTTCAGGCAGTTTGCTATCTAAGCTGTACCTATTGAATAATAGTAGAATCTACTATGTAAAAGGTTAGCGTCGTGAACGTGAACACACGCAACAGTGTTAGGAATCGCGTAGAATAAGTGAGCGCTTATGTTTGCACGCAGTTGTGAGGTACGGGTCTCGTTTCCTGTATTGAACAAAGCGTTATTGATTCTTCTTTCAGGTAATGGTCAATGGCAGCACAGTGTCTGCAAATATGCATAGTGCAACAGACAGATGCGGGCAAGCGAGGATTCTATTATATCCTAGCTCTTATAAAGATATTCGTACACTGTAATAGCAATGTAAATTCTATTAATTATTATTTATTAGATTTTTTGAGACGTCCTCTGCACAACAAATGGCTTTGAAAATAAACAAACGACAGAAAAAATCATCAAGACTCGGAACTGGACTACCAAACAATATTTTCTCGAGTGGTAATTGAATCTACAACACTTAGTGCAGTGGCAGCCTAGGGCGACCATTTAAACCATATCCATGCAGTAAGTTTCGAAATAGTTCCGCTACCAAAAAATAAACCAAATGCGCCACCCCTAATCATAAATCTGTTATCTAACACAACAGTAGGTACACAAACCGCAAACATTATCAGAATAACCAATCATCACAAACGAATTAAATTATAATAACACAATCATTATTGAAGTTCGGAATCACACGACATTAATTGAAACGATTTATCAACTAGCTGGCATTCGCTCGCACAATTCACAGCGCTCGCTCCGAACAAACAGAACAACATTATTATCGAATAAGTACATACATCGGTGTATGAATACACAATAACTCACGTGCCGTGCTACTCATTACCAGTACTGACTACTGAAACAATCATTTCATCTATAAGTACACAGCTATGTAAATAAGGCTCGGTTCGTAGTAACAGCGTACGCGATCGCTGTTTTGATGATTACAAAGTTGTTTTGAATTCATGTAATGCTTTGAAATAAAGTCAACTATTGATGACATGTATTAACAAAGTGGCGACAGTTTACCATCTACTTTGTCTATTGCTTTGCTTTCATAGTGGAATTCTGACTATGGAAAATTGCGTAATTTTAAGATTTTTTGGCTGTCTCGTCTGACCCCTAACAAAGATTTTGCTTACGCTAACGGCAAAACGTGGAACTAAGTTCGATTAACAATTAAAGTCTTAACTTAGAATTTGTTAGGAAATTTTTGGTAGGAACATTAAGTCTGGAAATAAAGACTTCATGTCTCCTAATTCTGTAACCGATAGCAAAACCAATGTACAAATGTAAGTTTAGAAATGATTTAACAAATTATTTTAATAATAATAACTTTGTTTGAGATAACATTTTAATCCAACAATATGCAAAAATATCTTTGTTTTTTTTTTGTAATGAGAAAGCAGATTTCGTTTGTTTCTGTGTCAGCAATAGATATCTAGACTAAAACGAATTTCACGAACGTAAAATCACAAGCTTTATCTACCTTATTTATATCGAGCACCACATTTTTTATGAGGTCTACACTTATCAAATATATAACAAACCGTAACTCTAAATAAAGCTATATTAATTCATAAAGTTAAAAACACACACGTTTGTACCTATATTCAAAAGTTAAATGAAGTAGATTACAGCAGTATTCTTGCTTAATCCTGAGATTATCTGTAGTAGTAGCTTATAGTATTGAAATAAAAAGACTTTCATAGAACATGTAGTTTAATTGAAACAAGATACTTTAAAAATTTTAATACTTGCGCTTTATTAGTGCTGATAGTAGAACATCTTAAAAAGCATCGGTAAACCACACATTACTAACAGAACCACATCCTAACTAATATTAGAAATGCAAATGTGAGTTTGTTTGTTTATGTATTACGCTTTTATGCTTCTTCTTTTCTTTTCGTGTGGTTAGTGGCCAACCTGTTGTCAAGACCTGTTCAAGGCGCCCGTAGGCCTCTGACATGGCTTAACGACTGCTGTCAATGTAACAACAACCGGTTCCAACCTTTTACGTGCCCTCCGAAGCACGGAGACGCTCAGATGAAATACCAATAAGCGGTCACCCATCTATAGACTAACCGCACCCAATGTTGCTTAACCTCGCTAATCGTTTACCGATCAGTGAGTGCAACTGGTTATGAGCGCCTCCTAAAGCTTTTATGAAAGAAAGAAAGAAAGATATTTATTCGCCAAGAATATGGTACATTAGATATTGACATCAAGTAACAGCCCGACATATTCGCCTATAACAGGCATGCGAATATTTGCTTAAGACTAGTTAGTATACATACATTAATTATTATGTTACATTATAATTCAAATAAAATAACTTTTTAAGAACGATTAAACAAAAAATTCGTTATGCTTTAACTGATCATCATGAAATTACGCATACACCTTGTCAGGAGTACAGAAAAGGGGATAGGATACTTTTATCGAGAAAAAGACCTGTTCCCATGTGAAGCCTTGGCAAAAATTAGTATAGGATAAAGGTGATTCCAAGATGGTCTATATCAAATACGAGAGTGAATTTCACTGTGCTCTACATCTTTTTAAACGATTTACTTGCACGACTGAGTGAAACCATCTTAAGTATATTTAGTTCCGAAGATGTGAGTTAGAAAACGAATAAATACTAAAATGTATGTGTTTGAATGTCGTGTATGAATAAATATATTTATTATCATGAGAAAATGCTCGTTCTCTTTAGTTTGAGGTGCTAAGACAAACAGATGTGAGACATGCTCCTGTACAATCATTTTTGGAAGAAAATGATACTGAAGTTATTAAGAGCCATTATGTTCTATTTCTATCCGAAAAGTGCGGTAGATACCCACATATACGTATCAAAATATTTACAAAACATGTGGCGAAATATTGACCTGAAATTTCTGAAGCCAGTCTTAATAGTCTGAAAGCGCATATTACTATCTGATGTGTATGTGCGTCCATTTGCTACGAGGCAAAGCTTTTGTTCATTAGCTACTAAACAACCTCGTTGGGTCATCCTCATGACTCAATTGATCCACTCTGCTTGTTAATTATTTTGTCCAGCCGTGTATAGCTTCGTCCACAAAATGCACGCTCTATCCATTAGCATCAACACATGTTGTTTCAATGTTTGCGTACCTTGTAAATATATCGAATCAAATATTTGTGGTAGAATGTCATCAGGTCGCAACTATACGCAAAATTTTGTGGGTTTGATTCACATGGGACTGAAGTTTGTGTAGCCTACCAACCGCTGTTCTGAGTTTGCACTTGTGTCAATTGTTTAAGTACACGTAAATGCTCCTTGCAATGCAAAGACAAATTCAAGGTCGAATTATGCAATTTTAACCAAATACAACGCTAACTCTTCCTTTTTTAAAAAAAGAAGAGTTGCATGCTTACTATTTTTAACAACAAAAGTTATACTTTAGCAATTTAAGCCCAATAAAGAATGTAAAATCCCACCAAAAACATAAATGTAAAATCTTAAAGTAGGTTAGATTTGACTTGGCCAGTTTTTATCAGAATTAATATATATATATATATACATATATATATGTTGAACAACTTTATAAAATGACTGATGTAATGAAAACTGGCCAAGTCAAATCTAACCTACTTTAAGATCTCACATTTTAAATAACAGCAATTGTTATAGGTATCCAATAAAGCAAAGAAATAGAGTTTAATACTTGTTCATAATGTTATTTTGTTCCTATAAATACATATTTGGATTTTGCATAGAACTTGGCACTCATTTAGATCTCCATTCTTTTTGCGGCGAAGCCCACAGCCAAGCATAATTTTTGTATTGAACTTGGCTCTCCTTTTTTACATTTATGTTTTTGGTGGGACATCATTACTTTTTGTCAAGAAAACTAGGCAGGTATTGAGATTTAATCTCACTGGAACTAGAACTGAGTGAGTGAGACAACGCTAAACGCGTGACAGTTGACAGCGGCAAACTTATAGCGAACGGGTTGTATAAAGTATTTATTTATTCATTTGTGAAAACGAAAAAGAACGTTTGTGGTTATAGTATGACAATCATTTAATTCATCGCTGAGAAAGAAGCAGGATGAACATAAATGTAATAAAACAATAAATAACTAAATCGGTATTCGTAAGTGGTTCCTATGTTTATGTGTTGCTCGGGAGCGCTTTTATGGAGATTTACTTCTGTTCTGTGTATAATTATGTGGTGCCGCGCGCCGCCGACGACACACCGTTGGCCGGTTGTTTAGCGCGTATTACAAGTTTTTTGTATGGGGACACCACTTATTTTTTGACTTAACTTTATTTTTATATTTCTGTTATATAGCAAATATAATAATATATATATTGGGATCATTTCAAATATCTGATTGTAACGGTTCCAACGCTACAATTTTTTTTTTTTTTTTGTATGGGTACCCCCCTGTTATTTAACTTTTTTTATTTTAGTTTTTTTCTACGCTTACACACAATTACCGAGCTGGATTCCAAATTTCATCCTTCTAGGTCATCTGGAAGTAGGTTAGATTTAGGTACTATATGTCAGTCAGTCAGTCAGTGCTATTTACGACTTTTTGACCTTCATATCTTTATAACCGTTTGAGCTAGCTTAATGCAATTTGGGCTTCTAGATGTCCTTATGGATATAATTAAACACATGTAGTTTTACGTGTTTACGTTAAAGAGGTTTTGAGTTATAGAAGGGTCAAAAGTGGCACCAACTGGTTCGTGTAATATTACACTCTCGTGTAATATACGACTCTTCAATTACCTGAGTCAGGTGGCAGACGACGCGCAGGAGCGGTTTCCGAACGCTGAGTTGGTGTTCTTGGGAGATTTCAATGCCCACCATGAGACCTGGTTGGGTTCTCCCAAAACAGACCACGCGGGACGAACTGCCCATGCGTTCGCTCTCACGCATGACCTGTCTCAACTGTTACTCCAGCCCACCCGGATACCAGATATTGCAGGTCAGGCGCCCTCTCTGCTCGATCTGCTGCTGACGAGTAACCCGAACCGGTACAGTGTGTCGATTCGTGCACCTTTGGGCACCTCAGACCACTGTCTGGTTTGTGCCACAGCTGTTGTTGTTACGCCCCCACGACCCGAGGAGGCAAGACGACGACTGTGGCACTACTCGTCAGCAGACTGGGATGGAATGCGGGAATACTTCGCATCCATCCCTTGGGCTCAACGCTGCTTTGAGAACAGGGATCCATCAGAGAGCGCTACTGCTGTCGCTGGTGAAATCATCCTGGGTATGGAATATTATATTCCATACAGTGATGTCACGAGCGGCGGCAGGAAAAGGCCCTGGTTCGGGCGTGAATGCGCCGATGCTGTTGAACGCAAACAGACGGCGTATCGCGCTTGGACCAGGGCTCGCACTCTCCACGACCCTAACGTGGATCACCTGAAGGCAGCGTTCAACCAAGCCACAAAGGTCTGCAAGAGGGCATACTTAAGAGCGGATGCCCAGCGCGTCGCACGGTTCGGCCAGGAACTAATGGCGCATCCTACGGGCAGTCGTAGCTATTGGCGCCTGGCCAAAGCCGTGCAGTCCAACTTCTGCCAGACCATGCTGCCCCCTCTGAGGTATCCGAATGGATCACTGGCTCATCGGCCGCAGGAGAAAGCAGATCTGCTTGCAAATCTCTTTGCGGCCAACTCCCGAATCGATGACTGCGGTTCGCAGCCGCCTAACATTGCCAACTGCGGCTACACCATGCCTAATATATGTATCAGGCAACGAACCGTTCGTGCGATACTGCAGTCTCTCGATGTTCGGAAAGCCAGTGGACCTGACGGCATCCCAGCTGTGGTTCTTAAAAAATGTGCAGCGGAGTTGTCTCCCACACTTACGCGCCTATACCGGACGTCTTACGTCGCAGGCATTGTGCCTGAGGCTTGGAAGGAAGCAAACGTTCAACCGATTCCCAAAAAGGGGGACCGTTCCGAGCCAAGCAACTATCGACCCATAGCTATCACCTCGGTGCTTTCCAAGGTGTTCGAGCGGATTATAAACACCCAAATTGTCCGCTACCTGGAGGATCAATCGTTGATCAATGATCGCCAATACGGCTTTCGGTCTAAACGATCAACGGGTGATCTTCTAGCGTTCGTCACGCACCTCTGGGGTGAGGCTATGGACAAGCACGGCGAGTCTTTGGCTATCAGCCTTGACATAGCCAAAGCTTTCGACAGAGTCTGGCACCGGTCTCTTCTTTCCAAGCTTCCGGCCTATGGCTTGCCCCCTCAACTGTGCACCTGGATTGCAAGTTTCCTGCAGAAGCGTCGTATTCGGGTCCTTTGCGACGGTCGCGCTTCCAAATTTATGCAGGTCAATGCAGGAGTGCCTCAGGGTTCTGTCTTATCCCCTACGCTCTTTCTTCTGCATATCAATGATATGTTGAATCTCGGCAACATACATTGTTATGCGGACGACAGTACCGTGCATGGGCGATATCTCGGACATCCTGGGGCCAAACAGGCTGAGGTTGAGGGGAAAAGGCAGAATCTTGTCGTTGAACTTGACCGGACCTTGGACCGCATCTATGAATGGGGTGCCAAGAACTTGGTCGAGTTCAACGCCAAGAAGACCCAGGCATGCGCGTTCTCTACAAAAAAGTCTCCGTTCCTTCCCCTCCCTTCTCTGAAGAACACTCCACTGGTGATACGTGACAGTCTCTCCATCTTAGGTATGGATCTTTGCCGCTCCCTTAATCAGAAAACCTATATCGAGAGCGTCATTAAGCAAGCTTCGCGAAAACTCGGAGTTCTGAACAGGGTGAGGCGGTTCTTCGCGCCTGGGCAACTGTACCTATTGTATAAGACACAAGTGCGCCCTTGCGTGGAGTACTGTTCTCATCTTTGGGATGGCTCCGCGCAGTACTTGCTGGACGCTCTCGACCGGTTACAGCGGCGGGCTGTCCGTATCATCGGAGATCCAGAGGTCACGAGTTCACTGGAACCTCTGCAACTCCGTAGAGACATTGCCTCATTGGCATGTTTCTACAGAATATACCACGGGGAGTGCTCTGAAGAGTTATTCCACCTTATCCCGCCCTCCCCTTTCCTATCCAGAACAACGCGTGCTGGGCTCAGATGCCATCTTTACACGGTAGAGTCGATTAGAGCGCGTACCAAAAAGTTTGGGTCCTCATATCTCTGCCGAACGACCAAGGCATGGAATTCTCTGCCAAGGCACGTCTTTCCTTCTTCCTTCAATCCTGGGTTCTTTAAGCGGGGCGTGAAAAAGCATCTTCTCAGGCCGTCAAAGTAGAGACCTCAACATCGCCTTGGCTACTGTGGGGGCGATGTGGAGGCCACTGCTCTTAGACCACACGACTGCTTACCATCAGGTGGAGTGTGGTCATTTTGCCGAGAAAAACAAAAAAAAAAAAAAAAAAAACACTCGGCGCTGGCTAGCCAGTTCCTTTGCTTGAACTTGGCTTGACACGCTGCCGCGTGTCTAGATAAGAAAATCCAACAGAATAAAAATATGTTTTGAAGACAAATATGGCTTCTAAAAAAAATTCTTAAGGCACTAAGGTACTTTGCACTTTGGCATATTCTTACAATTATAATATCTATTTAATGAGGATCTCCGACAAAGAATACACGTTACATGCTAAATAGTTACAATAGTATTAGCTATTTATGCTCCTTATTTAAAGGAGAACACAACATGCAAAGAATTTTGTATGTTGAGTTAACAAAAGTCAACCCACTCTGGTGTTTAGAATAGATATTTAATGCTATCAGAAAATATCAGTACTTATCTAAATCCCGCAATAGATTACGTCACATACACCTAATCGTGTAATGTACTGAAAGAAAGGGATCGGTAGATAAGTCGTCCCTACAGTACCTCAGTACGTGCTTCCGTACTGCCGCAGCGCAGCGTACCGAACATATAATAAAGTTAATTGTAAAAGTCCACGGGGAACCTGTGAAATATGAGACATATCGGAAATAAGGACGTAAATCAAGCGGTGCTTTTATGTTAATATTACGAAGCTAATAGAGCGACCATCAGATATGTGCACCATCTCGAATTGCGCTCGACTATTGAACTGGAAAGTCGTAGAGCGTGATGACCCTTGCGTAACTGCTGATCGTGAGATATTGAGTTTGATTATTGGCTGAGGCCACTTACTATTGGGCTTGTTAATCAATATGTCTATAGCGGCAGTTATATGGCATAATGTTAAGTTTGCCAACAGTTATATAAAAATACTAGTTGTCCGGACAGACGTTGTCCTGTACACAAGAGAAAATAAAAAAATTTAAAAAACATATCTAGACGAGTCTCGAATCCACTTGAACACACACAAAAAGTTTCATCAAAATCGGTCCAGCCGTTTAAGAGGAGTTCAGTGACATACACACGTACAGTAGAATTATATATATAAAGACTAGATAACACGAGTTAGTGTTTTTCTCTTCAAAGATTACTTATGTACTATTAGTAATCTGGAAGACGCGGCAGGGGTAGGCCCTCCACAAGTTGGACCGATGACATGGTAAGGGTCGCGGGAAGCGGTTGGATGCGGGTGGCCCAAGACCGGTCTGTGTGGAAAACCTTGGTGGAGGCCTATGTCCAGCAGTAGACGTCTTTCGGCTTAGATGATGATGAATCCTAATTTTAAGAAGCACTTACACGCAATCAGTCGTCGCAAAGAACATAGGTAAATTAATTTAAGTTTAATAATAATTTAATTATTTTTAGTAAATATTCTCAATTTACAATTCCATCTTAACAATTACATAATTATATTACTAATGGCGCAGTGATTACTTAAATCGTACCGATTTAAAATATCACCTCGCCACTGTTTATACCATACATGATATTCGTAAATACATCTTAAAATTGAATAGCACATCAAAAACATGTATCTAAGATATATCAATTATATCCCTATGATATATTCATACATAACGGTTGAAATAATATTATGATGATTATGAACGAAATTCAAGGTCTGTAGGTGAGAAATAAAACACCTCGGGATTAAATTCACAAAGGTGTATTCTCAGAAAACGATTCACACAGCAAAATCATTTCTCGAGGCATTTTGTTCCGTGGCGCGTACCGTTACCATAGCGCGATTAAGACAAATTTCACAACGCCGTCTATCTAGCTTAATGATCAACTTTTTAATTTATATCGAACACTTATTCTATGAACGTGAATATGTAATAATATGATAATAATACCTAAAAATAATCGTATAACTTCACGCCATACTGGTTCAAATTATCCAGACCATTGAATTATTTTAATTTATATAAATATAACTTATGATGGGTTACCTGGGCATATTGAATAGTGAAATCTAGTAGTAAGACCACAAAGCACGGAACCAAATCACACTAGCTTTATATGCCCAGTTAGTTATATTCAAAACAATACAAGCGAGTGCCAACTACATTCATTCATTATTGTAGAGGCGCCATCCGTCCTTTGACATGATTTAAAATATTTTCGTCTCTAGCAAGAACTCCGTTCCGTGCTCTGTAAATAAAACTGTTGAGCTAAGTCAGAGGATACCAAGCGGCTTGAAAATCCTTGAGAAAGATAGCCACAGCAAAATAAACAAAGAGAAACAAAGATGGTCTACTCAACAAACTGCATTTACAACGTTCGCCTTGCCTTAATACACTTTTATAATTTACGAGCCAGCGACACAATTTCAACTTCTCACTCAAGAGCTCAGTCGCGTCTTCACATACGAAGGTAATTAAGTAAGAACGGTAACACGATACTGTATATTAAGTGACTTAGCTAGCAACATAGTAGCGATATTCGAATAGAATTTAGTTTATTCGATTATATCGAATAATCTAATAATAAAGGTTAAAGTATGAAGTAGTGGTTAAATAGTGAAGTATAGTAATAGATACTTTGAATTGACATAAAATCTTCATGGTGTGAGATTTTCGAGTGAAACTTTTTCACATGATACCTATAAGATACTTCTTTTAAAAATTGGGCAACATTCGATTTTCGACTTTCAATTGTTTTTTTTTATTATCATTCATTTTTTAAAGTCCCGACGCGGAACTAACGCAGCAGAAACGGCTCGCAATATCAACGCTGTGTTTGGAGAGGAGACTGCTAATGAACGCACCGTGCGTTTTTAGTTTAAACGCTTTCGTAATGGAAACTTCGACTTGAAGAACGAACCACGTGGAAGACCGTACACAGGTAAATAACCCTGAATTGAAGGAAATGGTGGAAGCCGATCCGAGTCAAACTACCCAGGAATTAGCGGCATGGTTTAATGTTACTCTACATACAATATTGGCTCATTTGCATCAAATCAATAACATAAAAAAATATGAAAAATGGGTGCCTCATGGTGACTGATCTGCAGAAAGAAATGCGTCTTGAAACTTGTGTTGTCTTGTTGAATCGGTACTGAAATTAAGGAATATTGGATAGAATTGTGACATGTGTCGAAAAGTGGATTCTTTACGATAACCGTAAGCGAAAAATAAAACAAAGCTTACCAATAAGAAGGTAGTGGTAACTGTTTGGTGGTCTCTTCATAGTGTTATTCACTATAGCTTTCTCAGGTCTGGTCAAGTAATAACAGCAGATGTTTATTGTGCCGAACTACAAACAATGATGGCGAAACTGGCAGTGAAACAGTCCCGACTCGTGAATCGATCTTCACCATTATTGTTTCATGATAACGCAAGACCTCACACTGCATGAGAAACTGTTATAACTCTACAGGAGCTGCAGTTAGAAACCATACGTCATCCTCCGTACTCGCCAGACCTTGCTCCAACGGACTACCATTTTTTTCGCGATTTGGACAATTTTCTACGTGGTAAAAAATTTTCTTCACAAAAGGCATTACAAAATGCTTTCACACAGTTTGTCGAATCTAGATCCCTGTAGTTCTATCGTAAAGGCATAAATGAACTTCCGTTTACTTGGCAGCAATGTATAGGTAATGTGGGTAAATATTTCGATTATATAAATATTATGGTACCTACATCTTAGAAAAACGAGTTTAAATTTTTCAGTACATGAAATTGCCGATTTCAGATGGAAATCGGCAATTTCATACTTTAATCCCTAATATCATTCGATAGATATATTTATAATCACACGTCTAGATTCCCGAAGACGTAGGACGTATTTGTTATTATGTTATTCTACATTATATTATTCTAAATAATCTGATTATTTCACATATCACAATAAAATGTAAGAGATAACGCTATATTATCAAAGTTTTATCAAATCGTGCATATAAAATTTTTATTTAATTTTTACACAACCCAGGTAATAGACAATTATTCGATCAGCCGGATCATAAAACAGTTCCAGACAAGCAGCTCACTTGAACAAGCAATTTTCTTGCTCACTTCGTTTCGTTCAAACTTAGGCAAGGATTCCGTATTATTAGCTATTACAAAGCTTTTATTCGAATGGTAATCTATGTCAGTACATATAAAACTCATCACTCGAGCATTCGAAATATAATTTATCAAGGCGAGTAATTATCGAATAATTCGATTGTTTCTCGATAACAATCGCGCAGCACTACGGCACGGTAGGCTTATACTGTCAAACATTTTGTTCGAACATAAGTTTTGAGTGATGAATAAATTATATAATGAAATTATAATCACGAAACAAGCGAGTTGTATCGCGGGATGAGGATAGGCGGAAATGAGGGGTGCGCGTGGGGAGGGAAACGAAGTTTTATGTCCAATGTCCAGTTACAAAGTAAAATGATTAGTTCCATCTCGCTAGTGTTGTTTTATTGCATATTTACAGAGGTCGCCGTTACGAGTGGATTGTAGAGGTAGGGTGGAGTCACTATCAAAGCGAGTCACTATCATAGTTATATTTATAGAATTTGAACTATATTTTAACTGCCTCCGTGGTGTAGCTATCGTGAATGCGACTGCCGTGACGAACAAAACAACGGGTTGCACTCCGGAAGTGGCGGCAGAAGTGAAAACTTGAATATTAACGTTGTGCATTTTTGATATTTTGGAATGGTTAGGAAATAATTTTGCACGAATTGCTTTAATTATCAATATAAAGGTACTATCATTTATGTGGTAAAATACAATATTCATTTATTACGCTATCGTACACAAACATGACAATTCTCCCTCCGTCTTACTAATTTTCGATCAGGTCACGTGTCCTAAAGCAAGTTTAAAATTTTTAACCCATTACAAAAAAGTGCACAACGCCACTAAAGAAGTTTTCACTTCAAAAATAGTCTGGAGTTAGAATGCCGCTTCGAGCCAACATAAAATTATTGGAGTTTCCAGTCAAGAAAATCAATAGTAGAGTTAGGGAATAGGCGATGTTGCACAACCCCGTGCGTAAATCTGTTGATCTTATACCTGGCCTGTCACCGATCGTGTTGGATTGCCGTACCATAGCACTATAAGAGTAATAATAATAACTAGCGGTCGCCTAGTGCTCGAAATTCGACCAAAGTTTGCCTGTAAGGTATTGCTGATATAATATCATCATTATATATTGATATATGTAACCATAGTTACGCGCTTCGACTGCGTGTGTCAAATGCATGGTTGTGTGCGTGTAGTGTTTTTTCATTAATTTAATGTATTTCTAATGCATATTTTATAAAAATATTAGGATTCGCCCCTCCTTCTCCATATAAACTTTAACTGTGTCAAATTTCATACTCCTCCGTCCGCGCAATTTTCGTAAAAAGGGGTACAAAGTTTTTGCTTCACGTATTAATATATAGATTAGGCGTCATACCTAAAACACTCCATACAAGCTTAAAAACATTAAACATCCATCCTCTCACATACACAGTACTATAGAAAGCAGTTATCTTAAATACATGCAGAATCGTCAGAAAATTTTTATCTATAGATTTTATCATACCACCTGACTTGTTTTGGCCAAAAGCCCCAATTCTGTCAAATTTCCCCCGTAATGGGTGAGGATAAAAAATAAATAAATAATAATAATATTTATTTCTCACAAATGTTACAAACAGTATAAACAAAAAAAAATTATAAACTAAAAACAAGTTACAGCATACATTTGTTGAAACACTGGTACCCAAGATAAGAGTTAATTTAAGTTTTGGTACCAGAGCTCTCGTTGGATATTATAAACTTATTTAAATACATCTGTTGAGATATTCGTGTGATACGTTACTTATTTAGTGTGTGTTGAGTGTATGTTGTATGGGTGTGTGTGTGTCTAAGTTAAAGTATTGATAGTCTCATTAAATTCTCAGTTTCTGCATAACTTCTGTTCATAAGCCATTTTGACACTACCTTATTGTATTGTGATCTAAGGAGTCGACAGATATTGCAATTTTTATTGATTACTAGCTGTCCAGACAGACGTTGTCCTGTACACACGAAAAAAAATAAAAATGAAAAACCATACAAACAAAAAAAAAATATCAAAATCGGTCCAGCCGTTTAGGAGGAGTTTAATTACAAAGACACGCACAGAAGATTTATATATATATAAAGATATTAAATAGGTGGCCACTGATCATTCTAAAATGTTGTGTAGCAAGATTGGTTCTGAATTTCTTGTTTTGACAAACTTTAAAGGAACGACGCTAGAGTGAAGGAATATGAGTCCACATGTATTTGAGCACACACTTGGGCACTATAATATATATAAAATCTCCTGTTTAAATAGCCAATCTCCGTTAAGATTAGCCGCCGTCGCCGAGATTTGGTCTGGAGGACATTATTGGCTTATCCTACCAGGCAGATTTTCTGACAATAAGCTTGCACTCTATTACATAATATACGAGTATATAGGCGGATATGATCCATCAATCATTTATTTATTTTGTAAACATAGACCGAATTAAGTGATTGAACTCGGATTTAATATAAAAAAATACTTTATTTAATTATTACAGCGTGACAATTATGTTAAGATATAAAATAGTAATCATTAAAACTAGATTTACAAATGTATTTATAATAAATTAATGCTAAGATGACAATATGCTTATTTAGAGCATTTGGTGGGGAGAGATGTGCTGGCGAAGCTGATATTGTTGGGTTCCGTACACTTAACTCCTCCCTCCCTAGGTGAGAAATTATCTAGAGGAAGCTGTGTTGGCTCTAGAGAATTTCGACTACTAACTACCTTGGTATGGAAACCGCATTTATACATTAAAAAACCGATTATTAAAATTATTATCACTACATATATTCCTAGAGTCCATACACTGATCTGGTCACTTATAATATAACTTTGGGTCTCACTAACACTTGTACTATATTTCGCTCTCGTTAACAAGTCCTTGATGTCACCGAGGTCCACACCCCGAAGGTCCATCTGCTTGGCTGGCGGGACAGCGTCACCACGAAGCTCAGGCATCTGTACTGGCGGCAGGCTGAAGAATACTGAGCTGCCATTGGTAGGTGTAGTGATAAAAGTATCGGCAATCTGCAACGAGCAATGCTGACTTGGCAGAAGAATGTACGTGCCTCGTATGTTGTACTTCCGTGTCTCATCGTCACAGTATTCCGTTGCTGTGATTTCCTTTTCAGAATAGATCAGCCAATGGTTGTCCGATACAGGCTGAATTTTGGTTTCCTCAATCTGCACCTGGTATTGCTGACATTCGCTGAAATTTCCTTTTAACAGCATTAGTTGTTCAATACACGTTTCAGTGTGGTACTGTAGTATGTTCTCCTCTGTACATAGGTATTGTAGATCATCTATTTCTCTGCAGGTGTCTACTACGGACCTGTATTTCATATACTAGGAATAATGGTGAAGGTTTTATGTTTAGAAGGGTTGTATATTGGAATGGGAACAACTTTATAGTAAATATATGTGTTTTTATGTATTAACGGGATTTCTAATATAAATACTACTTTATTACTATCTACATACCCTTTTATTTCTACAGTTCCTTCTAGTTTTACTAAATTCTCATTACTTACTGGATAAATTAACTGACTATGTTTTTCAACTTCTTTTAAGATATCAAATAACTCAGTTGTATTTTCTATAGATTGATGTAATATATGCATTTTACTGAAAGCTATAGCAGTTTCAATCTCATATATAATTGTATAAATAGTACGAAAATTATTAAATATCTGGTTCAAACTATTCATTATCGTGACTAAATTCGAATACTTGGTTTGATTCTGAAGAATTGATTGTAATTGTCTTACTTTATAGTTTAAATGTTTAGTATTAAAATTAATGTCATCTGAAACGTTAACCAATTTATCAAAAGCCTTTTGCATTAATGAAACTTTTCGCTCCACTGAGTGTTCTTTGTTATTTAGTTTACTTATCTCTAAATCATATTTTCTAGCGTCTTCCGAATCTAAATTTCCCGTAATTACCTTAATAACTGACCCAAGCGGGTTAAGAATACCTCTTTTAACTCTAGTAGTTGGCATAATCTGATGTAACCTATCTCTAGTTAATTCTATAAAAGATTCTATCTGAATTGATAATCCCATAAGTTCTCTATATGTTTCACTATTGCTAGTAGTAATTAATTTTAATTTAGTATATTCCTCTATATTGTTATCTATTTGTAAAACTAATGAATTTAAATCTATAGTCTTAATAATACTCCAGTGACTACTCTTCATCAGAGCCGTTCCAATCTTCATCGGAGCTATCCCGGGATTCTGATCGATCCTCTGGATATTCAAAGTTGTCCCTTGATCCACTAGGGCGAGCAGGATCAACCACCATCTGTGGAGGGCGTTTTACGTTTTTTATTGCCACTCTAGTGGTTCTATTTTTAAGTTTTACTGGAACAATATTTCTATTTACATTACCTATAACTTCAGCTTTCTCATAACGTGGTAATTTTTTAGCTTTCCTAGTTCTCGTGTTTTTCATAAAGACAGTTTCACCTTGTTTAATTGTCGGGGGTTCCTTACCACCTTTCTTGTCCCTTACTTGCGACTTATTACCTATCATTTGACAGCTTAAATGTTCATAAAGAGTTTTTAATCGTTTACGATGATCTTGCAAAATTTTTTGCATTAAGTTTTTGTCTCTATCTATATCGAAAGCATTTCCCGATTCTGTATGCCCGAAAACAACCTCGAATGGTGTAAAGTTTGTGGCACTGTGAATAGTGTTGTTATAACCTAAAATTGCATAAGTCATGACAGAAGCAGCGTCTAAATTACTTTGTTCATATTTTGCCAGCCTATAAATTTCAATTATTGTTGAATGGAATCGCTCGACCATTGCCATCGAGTTGGGGTTATTGGGGGTCCCTATATGCTGCTCAATTTTATACAAATTTAACATTTCCTTTATTAGCTCGTTGTTAAATTCTGTACCTGAATCACTACTTATCTTCTTTGGTATTCCGTACATACTAAAATATTTTATCAAAGCTCTCACTATCTCAGGGGTACTTTTATTGGGAATGTATATTGCTTGACCAAGCTTACTAAATGAATCGACAACTGTTAAATACTGATTCTTTTCAATATATAATAGGTCTATAAAAACTTCTTGTAAAGGACTATCTGGGGTTTGCGTTAGTTGAATAAATGGTTTTATGGGTTTTCTATCATACTTCATCTTACGACATTCCTCACATACATTAATGATAGCACTAATAGTTTCTTTCATATTACTCCATCAATAATTTATTTTCAGTTTCGTTAGAGTCTCTCTAATTCCCCTATGACAAGTTTTTCCCTGATGATACTTTATTACTAAATTTTTCTGATCATTTTCATCCGTTACATTCACCACTCTTTCAGTACATTCTACGAAATTCTGTGTTCCTTTTTTATATAATGAAGTTATGACATTTGTGAAGGTTGGTCTAAAAGCGTGATCCTCAAAGTAAATGAAATATTTATTTTTATAATTTATGTATTCCTTAAGGAAACGTTTTACTAATTCGCTATTATTTAAAGGTAAATGTACCTCCAGTATATTTTGCTTAGAATTCGAGATATCTTTTACACCAATGTCATCTTTAAACCAGGTAAAAACATGAATTTGTCTAGCCTTGGTATCTATCGCTTCATTGAGGATAGGTATACCTTCATGTTCTCTATTAGAAATAGAATTCGCGGTAGCACCATCACTTTCTGAATCCGATAATTCTATGGTTTCGATTTCCGGTTCTTTCGTACTAAGACGTGTAATTTCTTTTTCTAAATCTCTCAAATGTTCTTGTAATTGTTGTTCTTTTTCGTCTACATTTACAATGACTGATTCACAATCTTCATTTAAAGCATTAATTTTAACGCGAGATAAAGCATCGGCGTTTGTATTCTGTTTACCTTTTTTATACTGAATATCAAACTGGTAATCTTGTAACCTTAACCTCCAACGAGTTAATTTACTATTAGGTTCTTTAAGTGAGTTTAACCATGCTAAAGGTCTATGATCAGTATAAATGATGAACTTTCTACCATATAAGTAGGGTCTGAAGTATTTAACTGCCCATACTATGGCTAAAAGCTCCTTCTCTATGGTACTATACCTAGATTCTGTATCACTTAATTTTCGACTGCCATACGCTATTGGCTTATCTGATCCTACAATACCTTGCGATAATACCGCTCCGACTGCAACGTTTGATGCGTCTGTGGTTAGTATGAAAGGTTTACTAAAATCAGGAAACTGTAGCAAAGGTGCGTTTGTTAGCAACTCTTTGCAAGTCTCGAAACTCTTTTTATAAGCATCATCTAAAACAATATTTCTACCTTTTTTTAAACATGCTGTTAGAGGTGCTGTTATCTTAGTGAAGTCTTTGACGAACTTCCTATAATATCCTATCAATCCCAAGAAACTTTTGATTTCGGTAACTGTTTTGGGTAACGGATACTTTAAAATGGCGTCTATCTTATCGTTATTAGGCTTAAGGCCATCCTTAGTTATGGTATGTCCTAAGTACATTACTTCTTTACGCAAAAATTCGGACTTATCTAGTTGGACTTTTAAATTAGTTTTTCTCAAACGGTCAAAAATTGCTCTAAGTTTGTTTACGTGTTCCTGAAGGCTAGTGGAGAAAATGATGACGTCATCAAGATATATAAGACAGTGTATACCCTGTAAGCCTCTAAGAACATTGTCCATTGCTCTTTGAAAAGTAGCAGGAGCTGTCTTCAAACCAAAGGGCATTCTATTGAATTCATACAAGCCAAATGGTGTTGCAAATGCAGTTTTCTGCCTATCCTCTTTTTCTACTTCTAATTGGTGGTACCCTGATGCTAAATCTAGCGTTGAGAAGTACATACTCTTGCCTAACTTATCAAAAAGGTCATTAATATTTGGCAAAGGGTATTTATCGTCAATTGTTATTTCATTAAGACGCCTATAATCGACTACCATTCGCCATTTTTGTTTCCCGGATGCATCTAACTTCTTTGCTACTAAATGGACCGGTGCACTCCAAGGAGAGTGAGATTCTCGGATTACATCGTCCTTTAACAGCTTGTCTACCTGACGCCTAATTTCTTCTGTTTGAGATGGTGGCAATCTATACGCCTTAACATTAACAGGGTCCTCGTTGATCGTTCTAATCTTGTGTTTTACTTCATTTGTAAAAGATAACGGTATGTCCTCGCAATAAAAAATGTCCTTATATTCATAACATATGTCCCAAATCGCCTTTCTTTCTTCTTCATTCATATGGTCCAACCGCAACTTATTTAAATTATTCGATAATAATTCATTCAGCTTATACCTATCAGAACCCATATGATTAACCGAAATCTCGGCCAGTATATAAGGTTCAACCTTAAATGGACTCGTGACGTTCAAAGTCATTTCAATATCTTTACAATTTTGAATAACTGTATACGCGTAACCATTAACGCAATTAACTAAGGCACATGGCATCCTAACTCCTTCCGTTAATTCCTTAAATTCCAATAGGGCATCACCGTTCTTTAGGGTTACCGGTAAACTAACTTTTAATTCGCTCCTGGGCGGTATAATATATGTTTCCTTTTTTTCTAGCGGGTAAACAAACGGTATACTACCGCATTTAGTATACAAAGTCAATGATTTGTAATCGACCTTAGCATCTAACTGTTTTAATAAATTACTGCCTATCAGACCATCGTAGTTATTAGCAACGGTGTAAATATAAAACTTATGCGTCTCGTTACAGTTAAAAATGTTTGGCAAAGGGGCAAGGGCCACCTCAGAATGTAAGCTATTCCCATGGGTACTTACTACCTCGAAGGGTTCTTTATAAATATTATTCTTATAATATGTTATAGCTAAGCCTGGGTTGATAAACGACCTAGTACTGCCTGAATCTATCATAAATACTGCGTTACCTAGTTCTGGTATAATAATATGCGGTAATGAGCGATAATTATTACAATTTAAAACTATTCTCTCTCTCTGCTTGAGGCTTGAATGAAAAAATTTTGCACCGAATTGCTTTCGTTAGACGTACTTGGCTGTGGTTCCGAATCTATTTCATTATTATTATACATAATGAATGAATCATTATTTGTATAATTAACGCGTCTAGAACTGGCAGTTCGCATCGTAACATCGGTGTTTGACCCTGTCTTTGCAAACTGTGCATTATGCGCCGGCGACGACGGCGACGGAATATGCTGACTCTGCCACTGCGCTGACCTAGTTACAAGCGGCCACCGATTCACATTATTTTGAGCATTGTTATATCTAAAATTATTATTTCTAAATTGCGACGAGTTATTATGCGAATTATAACTTGAATCGTTCTGTGAATTCGACTGATTGTTGCTAACCTGGGGCTTATTAGGTGCATGTGTACTAGACAACTGCCTCGGTTGATAGTTTTGCCGTTGAGAATTGTTATGGAATGATTTTTTAAACGGGTTTTTCAAGTCATAAACCGTTTCAAAGTTTACTTCCTCTAATACAATTCTTAATGCACTTTCTAAGTTATCAACGTTTCGTAAACGTACCAATTTAACTAAATGAGACGGTAAATTGTAAAGGAAAACATTCAGTGAAGAATTATTATAAATATGGTGTTTAGCTTGTCGTAAAGTAGCATCGTTTATTGTTTCGTTTACTTTAGCGATCAATATACTGCGAATATTCTGAATTCTATGACAGAAATCTAAATAACTTTCTTTATATTGGATTTTTAACGATTCTAATTCTAATACTAAACATTCTTCGGTTCTAGGGTCACCAAAATGTTGTGACAATAACGTTTTTAATTCATGCCAAGGATCAATTTGGTCCCGTTCTCCTACTAAATTAGCTGCTTCTCCTGTGAGCCTACTAGTAATCACATGAAACAGATATTCGTTTTGTACCTCGCCACCTTGGAAGGTGTTTAGAATGTATTCACATTTCTTAATAAAAAGTGGGAGCTGCCTCGCATCTCCACTAAATACTGGGATAATTTTTACGAATTCGGCTGGTACTTTATCAATACGATCCATTTTTAGACAAATATTCCACACACGATACTATACAACAACAAAGAAAAAAAATATCCTAAAATATTCTACTACGAGAAGTATATCGTAACAAAATGAAATTTTATTACGGCGTTTTCTAATCCCTAATAACACACATACACATACATTTAAAACAAAGAGGATAAAGTATAAAGGAAAACTGAAAGGATAGTGAAAAGTTTAACTCACAGTCCCGTAGCTTCTCCCATCTCCTTGCTGGATTACTATGATCACACACTGCGTCAGCCTCTCGAGTTTTTACTTAATAAATTTATTTGTTCGGCGATCTCTGCTAAACCGTAGAAACAGACGTCAAACTGTACTTGTAGATTTTGATACGGTACAGAGTAACTGCAGAGACCCTACCGGCTGCGCCAATTAAGTGATTGAACTCGGATTTAATATAAAAAAATACTTTATTTAATTATTACAGCGTGACAATTATGTCAAGATATAAAATAGTAATCATTAAAACTAGATTTACAAATGTATTTATAATAAATTAATGCTAAGATGACAATATGCTTATTTAGAGCATTTGGTGGGGAGAGATGTGCTGGCGAAGCTGATATTGTTGGGTTCCGTACACTTAACAACCGCCTCATTGGTCCGTGGCATAAGCTTACGCATTTAACGCGATCGTCAAGTTCTGGTTCAGGACATAAAGAAATTCTCAATAGCAATGAAGTTTCTGCAAATGTTCCCGGTATACGGGAAGTAGTTTGCTTATACATTGAAGCGGGTTCTAAAAATAACAGCTGTCGACATCTTGGTGTATTACAACGCTGCGTTTCCCTTCAGAGTGTCCATATAATTTAGAAGTAAGTTAGTCAGACGTATAAAGTAAAAAAAAATCTTTTGGCTTCATGGTCCATTTACACGAAACTTAACAATACTCATAATATAATTAAATTAAAAAGAAAGAAGGAAACCATAACAAATTAGCTATTTAAACAAGACTACAAAAAAGCAGAAGAATTTTTAAAGATATAAGAATAACAATAGATAAAAAAAAATAGAATGACAATTATTAACCAAAACACTACCACACACATACATGCATAGCATTCTACACTTCATGGCACCACATCATACTTCATCATACTACATCACATTGCACCACATCGCACCGTACCACACCACACTTCACCGCACACACAATACATCACACCACATAACACCAAAACACCCCACATCGCAACTCATTACACCATACTACACCACTCCACATCTCACCCCTTGACACCAATTCTCACTAACCATAATAAACAAATTACATAACATTTTTTGTACTTTCATCTCATTTTATTCTATTGTTAAATTATTGTAATTGAACGAAAGAGACTAAGATCCCACAAAACAGGGAAATCCTAGTGTGGGGTCTAGGTCCTCAATCCATGTATTGCTTGTTTTCATGAGACAATAAACTATTATTTATTTATTTAAAACTCTTTACGTAGTATCTATATATTTACGAGTATGTAAGTCATATGTACAAATTAAACAGATTAAAAGCAGTCCAATTTAGAAGTACGCTACCAAAAATTAAACAGAATAAATATGTTTAACATTATGCAACTGGGACATTGCTGTATCGGTGCGGTGAGTGAGGTAGCGTAATATGGGTATCGCGGCCATACCGGCACACCGCTTCGCACCGGGCCGGCACAATCTTCGTAGGTCCGGCTCACACCCGCCCCGCACCCCACCTAACCCTCACCCACCCTCGCCTCCGAGGGACGCACTCCAGACTTCATTTCGCAAATTATACTCTCAACAAACTCATATCCGCCCAATTACTTACCTGTGATACACCCGCTCAAATTGCGCCACATATAAACCCTTATATTTTTCGCTAACATTTTATACACAATCTCTTCGGAAACTACCTTCAATTACTTAACCATTGCATGTTGTTAGTACAAATAAACGTTGGAAAACTATCATCTGAGCAACGTTTGGCTGTCGCACAAAGCCACGATTTTACGGAACTATGACAATAACAGTTTCGTCGTGCGGAGGCGAACTGCAAGCGCTGACAAAAGAGTCAGAACGAGCGGTCTAGGCTACTATGGACACAAACAACACACGTACGTCACACTACAACCAGTACTCGCTTCATAGTTTGGTTTCACACTTCAGTACAGCTTATGTTATAAAGACACGCTAGACCTGATATTTATAAGTAAAATAATTCTATTGTCAAGAAACATTGTAAACAATTTGCATTTTAAAAGAGAGGTCATGAGTATCTTGCTCGCTTCTTCTCATAAGAGTTTCTCGAACAATGTTTTGTTACAATACCTATTGCTATTTCTTTTTTATCTTATTAGGTACTAGATAAACCGGGTTACGCTTCGCTGTGGTTCAGTCTGATATTAATTATAAGATAAGTTAATAAAATTATTCTAGGAATAATTGAATACATAATTATCTATACTAGTATTATAAAGCTGAAGAGTTTGTTTGTTAGTTTGAACACGCTAATCTCAGGAACTAATGGTTCGATTTGAAACATTCTTTTAGTGTTGGATAGCCTATTTATCGAGGAAGGCTATAGGCTACATAACATCACGCTACAACCCAAGGGGGCGGCGCAGTAACGATAAACGCGAACCGCGGGAACATCTAGTTTTATACATAAGGGTAGGCTTATTTTAATATTTTTAAGTTTATTTACGTGTCTTAAAATGATTAAACTTTTTATGATTGAATTAATTAATTAAAATTGTTATTTATTATATCACTCATGTTAATAAACAGACTTACGGACGGAAATTGCCTTGCAGTCACAGTGTTAGCGCATGTAAGTACTGTACTCGGTCCCAGACTCTATTCCTGTGACGTGCTAAGTGTTACTGGGTTTTATGAGGATAACAGTAATATCACAGAATCTGTTTACGGGGTCTGATAAATGGTAATAGCCTTGCTCCTTAGTATGTAGAAATAAAAGTGTAATATACCTTCGCATAGCAAGCGGTAGACAGACCATATATGTATATACACTGCATATATATATATATATGGTTAAAAACTGTACCACTTATATTAGGCCGGACCTTTTCTCAGTATAAAATAGATTAGGTCTCCACCACGCTTATCCAGTGCGGATGACTACCTTGAGATATTCTCAAGCAGTTAGATGATGGAGAACAATCAGATATATAAATTACCTTGCAATGTTTTCCTTCTCCGTTGAAGTAAGCAGAACTTACTTATTTAAAGGGCCTATGAAGAATCAGACCAACATACCGGGCAACCGAACCTCAAAACATCTGCATGTTAGTCCAACGGGTTTACTACTATACTATCGCTGCACTGCTCGCCTCACACTTACTTCCTTAGGTGCGATTGAAACAGCGCTATATAATATAAGATTATGCACCACGTACAAAGTAGAGCAAATATCGCAGTGTCGTATATCTCACAAACTACTCTACCATCAAGAAGTCCTTGTGATAAACTGCTTTAAATTATTTTGAAACCCGATATGGCCGTGCCGAGCGAGCCATTTCTAAAGTAATATTTCACTTAAAAGTTAATTTCAATTTTTTATCGTAGTTCTACTACGTTGGCTTACGTAACGTAATAGTAATTTGTTTATGCTAACAAAGGCTCCAGCACAGTGCCAACATAACGTAAGGAAGCGTTCACACTATCAAAATGCATGACACCGCATTGCCTCCAGTGTACAACATACACTGTATTAACATTTTTTAACAATATAGGTTGAAATAAGATAGTGTGAAGTCTGCTTTAGGCGGTTAATAAAGTTGAGCTCGGAGGAAGCGAACAGATACCGGCCTCAAAATTATGACAGCCTTCAATAACAGTATAGAAAATGCATTATCGATGACAGGTCTGTGGGGCAGCGAGGCATCGAACCGGGCCGTATACCGCCCCTCAAATAATCGTGACGTAGGCACGCGACCGTGGACGACACGACTCGTGCAAATTGCGCGCGACGGGACCAAATGGAAAAGTAAAATAGAACTTTCAAGTTTTATATATCAGCGGGAAATTGGACAATTCTGTCCGAGAGTAGACAAATGATGTTCCGTCAACTCCCGCTTTAAAGATATACGGACAAAGCGTGACCGTGAAAGCTGAGATTTAAGAGTGTACGACGTGTATCAATGATCGTATACACATAGCGGCGAGATGAGGAGCGAGAAGTAAGGATAGGTGCATCGGTCCCACTCGCAAAACTACTTGGCCGACAAGTTGAAAGTTAATCAGACGAAACTGCCAGTACTGTCACATTCTCAACAAGGTTTCATCGGCCTAAAATACGCTGATGAAAATCCGGACTCGCAGTATTGTTGCCGTTACTTGGTCAACGAAGCTTCGCTATGTGAGAGTTAGTAGAATAAGCACGATCCGATTATGAAGTGTGTCGTCGCTTCGTGGGAATGGAGAGAACTTTCGCGTTAACTAGTTTGGTGAGCATATACAGTTAAGCTGGTTTGGACATGTAGAAAGAATGGACGAGGAAAGACTGACTAAGAAAGTTTATAAGGCTAGTGTGAATGGAACAGTCGCAAAAGGAAAACCTAGGCGAACGTTTCTCGATCAGATCGGAGGCGTTCTGGACAAAGGCCAGGTTAAGAGCACCTTGAACCGACGGGCGTGTATGAGGAATGTGATGAAAGTGAATGAAGCCAGAGAAGTGTGTCAGGATCGTAGCAAATGGAAATCCGTAGTCTCTGCCTACCCCTCTAGGAAACAGGCGTGAATCTATGTATGTATGTATGTAGTTTGGTGATAGTAAAGCCAAGGTTTTGTAAGGTGGTGATGCTAACAATTATACTAATAACAACACACCTATTACTTCATACATGTTTACTTAAAATATGATTTCAAAATATGAATACTATAAATGTAAATGATAATTTTGAAGAATATTGTTTAACGTACGTATAAACTGATCACTTACTTATCATGTTATGTGCACTTTAGGAATGTAGTTTAAAATAAAATGTCGTAAATCTTTAACAACTTCGATAAAGAAATCGACAGGAGAATCCAGTTGGGGTAGGCAGCGTTTCGTAAGCTTCGTCAGGTTTTCTCATCGCCTTTACCGCAATGCCTGAAGACCAAAGTCTTTGACCAGTGCGTCCTACCTGTTATGACTTACGGTGCCGAAACGTGAACATTCACGGTAGGGCTAGTCCAAAAATTTAAAGTCACCCAGCGGGCTATGGAGCGAGCTATGCTAGGAGTTTCTTTGAGGGATAAACTTAGAAATGAGGTTATCCGTCAAAGAACCAAGGTTACCGACATAGCTCGCAGAATAAGCAAGCTGAAGTGGCAATGGGCTGGCCATATCTGTAGAAGGACCGATGGTCGCTGGAGCAAGCGAGTTCTAGAGTGGAGACCGCGACTTGGTAAACGCAAGGTAGGACGCCCCCCGGCCAGGTGGACCGATGATCAGAAAAAGGTAGCTGGGTCAGACTGGATGCGGAAGGCGGAAGACCGGATGTTGCGGCGTAAAATGGGAGAGGCCTATGTCCAGCAGTGGACTGCGGTGTGCTGATTGATTGATTGATTGAAATCTTTATTAATATTAATTAAATATTTTACTGTACTACGTTCTGCTTTGTGTACCTTAAATAAATAAATAAATATATTTGTAGGCCGCATAGAAAAGCAAAATTCATATATAATTAACATCGATATATTAGAAGAATGTTAAAAACTCTTAAACATTTTGTAATTAATTTAATTCGAAGAAAAGGGCAAAGTTACCTCTTCCTTAGAACATAATGAAATAACTTCACAACTTTCTTTACTGACACATTTAAATTAATTTGGAACACATAATTATGTAACACATATTAAAATAGCTTTATAAGTTTGCCACTGCGCCGAGTGTTGCGGGTTCGAATCCCACACGGGACAAAAGATCCAAAAATGTGCTTTTTTATTTTTTACCCGCAACACCAGAGGAGTCACAAGTGCGTTGCCGGCCTTTTAAATTTGCCTCTACCAGAAGGGTGGAGAGGGGGGACGGATACTATATACTATAGTATATATATGTACATGACGGGAGTAGCTTACGCGGCTAAATATGGAAGCCACTCGCGTGCGTTACATGCGCGAGTTAATCATACGGCTTACTTGCACGGTTGGCTTGCGTCAGCCGTTTACAAAATGTATACAATCCATGCAA
Source organism: Catocala sponsa (assembly GCA_963564715.1). Classification (NCBI taxonomy): domain Eukaryota; kingdom Metazoa; phylum Arthropoda; class Insecta; order Lepidoptera; family Erebidae; genus Catocala; species Catocala sponsa. Next base: position 21,573,026 of record OY751334.1, on the reverse strand, counting down.
ATGCGTCAACTTGCATGTTATCTGCATCGTGTACAAGAGCAATAGGCAACTCAATAGAAGGCCGCAATGTTAGGTCCGACTTGACTCGAAATCGCACAACTCACGCGTCTGTATGTCTACACCAGCTTCCTCATTGAATATTGAAAGAGCCATCTATATATAAGTAATCTGTGTCTTAACAACATTGACAGTAATTAGCTCTAAGACTAAACGAATGGCGCAAAAAGCAAGCGGTCACCTAGCCGCTGCCGTCGCGTTGTGAGTTTGAATCCCACACTAAACAATTCATTATGTAGTCCACAAATTATTGTTCCGAGTCATGGTATATTTTAAGTGCCCCTCGCAACACAAGACCTAATCCCTGGTAAGGTACATGTCTTAAAAAAGGATAAAGAAGAACAAGTTTGAGTGTTATAAAAGTAAGGTATCAATTCACGAGTGATATGTTGTAATCCTTTACAAAAGCACTCGTCGACTGGCTGCTATAAAGCCGCCCTAGAATAACGCACATTTTTCACCCACATAAACTATACCTATATACACAATTTTCCTTTGTGGTTCGAGTAGGAACACACTCCTTTCATCCAGCACATTATTATATTAAATTAAGGAAGAAGAATACTGCTTAAAATAACGTCTTGACAGGCTTGCGCGGTAAAAATGGTCCCGTTTCATTTAATAAAAGAATTTGTAGAATACAAAAGGTTCAAACTTAAGCCTGAAAGTAAAGTATTAGTATTACTTCGTAAAGATGGCGATGAAAATATATTACAAATGTTAATTTATGATTTACTTCTAAATTAAAGCTTTTGTAGTAATAGGTAAACAGAAAATGAAAATTATAGAACACTTAAGATCTTGGATAGAGATTATGTTTAAGTTATTGCTTTGTGATTCGTTATTTTATTATCATTTTCTTCGTTTTTATTTCAAATAAACAACTCCTAGGAATAATTCCTGTGTCGCGGAGGACTTTACAAATATTCAAACAACGGACACAAAGCACACCCAGACTCGAAACCAGGGATATTGCGAATATTCGCATCCGCATCCGCAATTGCGAAGCTTCCGCATCGATTTGGACAACTGCATCCGCATCCGCATCCGCAATAATCAACGCGGATGTTAATGCGGATCCAGATATAGCGTAGGTTACGAAAAAAATTAGTTGTTCAGTAGTACGTGTTTAATTTATGAACCTTTGCAAAATAGGCTTTAATCTGCGAAGGCGGTGACATTAGATACTTTTTATTAAATAAGACGCACAATTTTCATCAACATCCGCATCCGCAATTGCGGAGCTTCCGCATCGATTTGGACATCCGCATCCGTATCCGCGGATGTGAGTCTTCAAATATCCGAATCTGCATCCGCAACCGCGAATGTCAAAAAATCTGCATCAGCAACATCCCTGCTCGAAACAACAACCAGTAATTGTGGATCTCACCATTTTTTGTCTCGTGTGGGGATGGAACCCACAACACTCGGCCCGGCAGCAGTGACGAGCACTAAGTCCACTACACCATCCGTGCAATCTGTTAATTATCTTGTTCTCACAAGGTTTAAATGGTCTAGTGGGATTGCCTTAATGGTTGCGTGTCATAAGTTTACAGTTATATCTTTGTACAATCGTGGGGTGATGTGTCTTTGTAACAGGACGAAGTATGGCAATATGCGTATAAAACTACAACAGGCTTGCCCTAAAGATGAAAACGAAATATGAACGCATAATATCTCAGTTTAACCATTTCGGGAAGTCCGCGCTTAATTTTATCATATTACAATATCAGATAGCGCTCCTTAGAAATCGTCCCTCTCATATAGTTATTTAATTATGTTTCCTTTGACAATCTGGACATTAACCGACTCCATGTTGAAGTTGTAATAAACAAACTAACAAAGTTCCGCTCTATGATATTAACTAGTATGAATTGTGCGAAGTAGGTAGTTACAGTTTCATCGTAAGGTGCCATTCTCACCGGCGAGTGTATCGCGACGAGACCGCCGTCATATCGCCGAATAAATGAAACAACGATAGGTCCGTCAGAGAATCGTTGCGACTCGCAACAGATCGCTGCGTGACCGTATCGTCTTGTTGCACTCCGCAACCTAATTGGAAGAGCTAAATATTTAAATTATAGATGAGCCGACATCGTGCTTAGATCGCAAGGGAAAGTGTACGCATTAAGAAGAGTGAGCTCACATGTTAGATAGAAAACAATAGTATATAATTTTCAACATAATTGAGCGTCATAATACTATTATTCATAATTCATTATAAGTCTGATATTACGTTGGCCTTAGTCGTAATTTGTAATTATATTTAAACAGAATATGGCGTATCTATCATTTAAATCTTTGCCTGGGTAAGTGTGTCGCGATGAGTCTACCCTCTTATCGCCGGATAATCGCAACAACGATAATTATCGTTGCGGTTCACAACGGATCGCCGCGTGACTGCCGCCCCTCGTTGCGCCCTGCATCTACAATGAAAGAGCCCAGATTGATGTTTTCAGCGAATACGCTATTTCACTTGGCAGTATCGCCGCGAGACTCGACGTGTCTGCAACGAGATAACGAACGAGACTGCACGGATGGCGTAATAATTTAGGTAGTCGCCTCGCCGCTGCCACTGCGCCGAGTGTTGTGGGTTCGATTCCCACTCGGGACAAAAATTTGTGTGTTCCACAAAATAAATGGTAGTTCCAAGTCTGGGTGTTCCTTGTGGCCGTTGTTTGAATAATAATAATAATAATAATATTCTACCACATACACACAACACCATCTAGCCCAAACTAAGCAGAGCTTGTACTATGGGTACTAGCCAATGGATAAACATACATATATACTTTTTTTTTGTAAATACATACATATTATACATAGAAACACCCAGACCAAGACAAACGTCCATGTTCATGCACACAAATGTTTGACTTGTGCGGGAATCGAACCCGCGCCCTCAGGCGAATGTTTATAAAGTCCCCCGCGACACAAGAATTATTCCTACTTAGGGAGTTGTATTTAAAAAAAACAAATAGTAACGTTTTGTTCGTCAAAAGCCACTTGTTGAGACTCGAATAGTTTCAAGACTATTACCGCGATTCTCTCGCTCATGAAGATGGAGCCTTATAGCAGTAATTATGTTCTCTCAGTTGGTTGTCCCGACCGCTTCGTTCAAACCACGGGTAATTTACTCTATTTCAGTAAGGTATCTTTAAACGTTTGTTTGTGAGTCATACGATGCGTAAGACCAGACCAGAAACGATCGGTCAATCATTTTCACTTACGCTGAACTAATATAATAATATTATATCAGCCCTGTATTAAACTGTCCCACTACTGGGCACGGGCCTTTTCTTAATGTGAGAAGGGTTTGGCTGGCCCAGTGTGGGTTGGTAGACTTTTCATATCTTAGAGACCATTGTGTAGAACTCTTAGAGATGTAGGTTTCCACACGATGTTTTCCTTCACCGTTAAAGCGAGCGATAATTAAGTATTTAATAATAATAATAATATTCTACCACGTACACACAACACCATCTAGCCCAAACTAAGCAGAGCTTGTACTCTGGGTTCTAGACAATGGATAAACATACATACATACATTTTTTTTTGTAAATACATACATATTATACATAGAAACACCCAGACCAAGACAAACATCCATGTTCATGCACACAAATGTTTGACTTGTGCGGGAATCGAACCCGCGACCTCAGGCGTGGCAGTGGTTACACTAACCACTACGCCATCTGGGCCGACGATACGCACATAACTTTAAAAAATCATAGATGTGCGCCCTAGGATTAAACTCGAGACCTCTGCGTAGCAGTCCAACGGTCTCACACTAGACTAATAGGCTAACCTAACCAATATAGGGTTTCATATCCTAACTAATATTATAAATGCAAATGTGAGTTTGTAAGTTTGTTACGCTTTCACGCCTTAACTACTCGACTGATCATCATGAAATTTCGCATACAGGTTGTCAGGGGAACAGAAAAGGACATAGGGTACCTTTCATCCAGAAAAAAGTACTGTTCTCTAGCGAGTGAAGCTTCCGGCAAATGCTAGGATTGTAAAACGTTTCTTAACCTAACTTACATTTACTTAACCTACTTTTATAATATAAGTTATTTACAATAACTTAGCTAAGATGCTGGTCACCACAGTTATAATATTGTAAAATGTAAGTACAATTATCCAGTAAAAACATTGTATGCATGACCTGTACGTTTAATTTGTATATTATTTCTTTGATGTGGTCAAACATAATAAATAAATAAAAATCAACGGGTTGCACTCCGGGAGTGCCGGCAGAAGTGAAAACTTGAATATTTACGTTGTGCATTTTTGATATTTTGGAATTGTTAGGGAATAATTTTGCATGAATTGCTTTAATTATCAGTATAAAAGTACTCTTATTTATGTGGTAAAATACAATATTCATTTATTGCGCTATCGTACACAAACATGACAATTCTCCCTCCGCCTTATGAATTTTCGACCAGGTCACGTGTCCTGACGCGAGTTTGACAATTCTCCCTCCGTCTTACGAATTTTCGATCAGGTCGCGTGGCCTGACGAGAGTTTAACATTTTTAACCCATCACAAAAAAGTGCACAATGCCGCTAAAGAAGTTTTCACTTCAAAAATATAAAAAATTTACGTGAGCGAAGCCGTGGGCAAATTCTAGTCCGTTATAATTTGTGACAGGCTTACACAACATGTGTGAAGTCTCGTTGTAAGTCTCGGGCGGTGGCTAACTCTGGTATTTGTTTCTTACGAAACTGCAACGTCGTAACTTTAGCTGCAACCAGTACTGATACACGGCTACTGACTGCTTTAATGTTTTTTTAATACTAGGTTCCATTCTTAATTCCTTTGACAAGAAAATTAAACTACTATATACGGATTTTATCGCTTTGTTTATTAGACACTTTATTACAAAATTTTTGAAATCTGTTACACTACTACTACTATTAAACTTTACTTTTCTAGCTAATTAAATTATTGAAACTATTAAAACTATTTATATCTACTATTACTATACTATTTAGACGTACATTCTCAACACGAACATACTAGCCCCAATCATACACATTCCACCTATTCAGAGCACGGAGAGGCTGGTTATCTGTAATACAGGACCTCCTAGTACATAGACCAGATTCCCACACAGACTATACATTCGCTGCTTTCTTGTATGGACTGTTTGTTTATGATGTCAAATATTATGTACTGTGTGAGAGAACAAATAAACAATTATTATTATTTTTACTATTATACTATTTATATTTATTTTTACACTTTCCTCGACGTTTCGGTTGCTTTTCAGCAGCCATGATCACGGGGTCTTTGACATGGTATGGTGAGAGGCGAGTAAAATTAGGATTAAAAATTGAAAGATAATTATATTTCAGTACTTATAAAGTACCTTATTTAAAAAGACTACTTCCTCACTGGGAATCATTTCTGTATCGCGGGGGACTTACACTGTATAATAACCGAACATGGAATTAAACCTGAAAACCAAAGCACAATAGCAGTATTTACGATCACTATGCCATCGAGTATACATTAAATAATATTAAAGTAGGAGCGCAGATATGATCGTACCACTTGTTGAGTAGTAAAAGTCACGATGACACGGGCAGTAGCGGGCCATCGGCTAATGCGCGAGATTCTCAGCTAGCCTTAAGACTACGCCGAGTGAAATGTGCCAGAACAGGCGGTTACAGTTAAGTGAATAAAATCAACATTTTTTGTTTAATACAAATATAAAATGTACATTTACCATAACAATGAATGTGTTTACAATTACTCCGTGTAAAAAACTTAAAATAATTAATATTTTCGCCTACAAAATTACGTAAATTTGCAAAAACGTTAGCTCGTGTTACGTGATTTTAGATTATAACAGTAGAAATATATCCTATTTTACAACTTAAACGAAACATAAATAGTTATATTACAATTTGTCCGTCCCAAATATTTAAGTTATTGGTTGACAATAAAGATACATATTTATCAAAAAAGCACTTCAAATCCTTCATACAATTAGAATATGCGCCGCACGAGCTCTGTCATTATCTGTTTTACGCTCGGCGCAGTCTTAACAAGCTGAAAAATAAAAAAAACGCTGATATTTTGAAGGTAAATAAACAATTATATACGTGGTCATCTCACTACAGTTAGTGCGCCCAGTGACATGGACTCGATCTATATTCCTTCGGTATATATGTAAATATGTGTGATTTCTACTGTTCGTTGTTGCATAGATATTAGTCTTTCATTAGCAGTAATTTCTGTGTCACAAGGAATGTTACAAATATTAACAGGATGGTAGTAATTTTTTTAAATAGCTGGTTGGTTATACCGTTTGATAATGTGTTCGAAAATTGATTTAGGTGATTTTGTCTGTTTAGTAGTTCTAGGCGAACGTTTCTCGATCAGATCGGAGGCGTTCTGGACAAAGGCCAGGTTAAGAGCTCCTTGAACCGACGGGCGTGTATGAGGAATGTGATGAAAGTGAATGAAGCCAGAGAAGTGTGTCAGGATCGTAGCAAATGGAAACCCGTAGTCTCTGCCTACCCCTCTGGGAAACAGGCGTGAATCTATGTATGTATGTATGTCTGTTTATCTCACTTTGTTAATCTTAAAGGTGTTATTTTATATGATCATTTCGCCACTGCTACGAAAAAATCTAAACTATAAAGGATTTAATTAAATAAGGGATTAAACTTTAAACTTTTTTAACTGTGTTCTTATTATGAACAATAATTTTAGAATTTTTACTTATAAAGTCGTAAAGTTTTATGAAAATGGCCGTTAGAACAGATAACAAAATTAAAGTAAAAGGATTAAAATGAACAAGTATGTTATGTTAATATAGCAGTCACATAAAACAACACTCACACTTCCTTAGCACAGCTTATTATTAACATCAAAATTTACCAAACAGCGTAATCCCCGTAATGTAACCGTACAACAACACTTCAGTCAGAATTAAATTCACATTTATTCACGCTCTCGTACGTGGTCAGATCTGACGCTAATATCACTCGGGGAACAATAACAGAATTAAGAGCACGATGAGGCCGCACTACATATTGTTTATAACCCGTATCACACACACATACACACGTTAATGTAGAAAGGAATAACAATGTGAGGTGTTATCGCACATATATGTAGTATGCATGGAAAGGGAATTGTGCTTCGACGCGGCATTGAGCACACATTAACAGATATCGGATCGGATGCGCGAATTTAATACACAATTATGTACCGAGTGGAGGACGAAACTCAATGGCAGATGTTACGAGTTACAAATATGGAAATGCTTTCGTTTCTGATATTTGTTTTATGATTTAAAAGTCAATTACTGAACAAACCAGACTTTTTACAAGTTAATTTAAATTATTGATGTTTGAGAATGGAATAGAATTTATTTGCATATAATGTAATGGCTGGCTTTTGTTATACATTAAAGCCAGTGATATTTTGACTTTGTGATAGCCGCAATTGTCTAAATCAATATTAGTCTCGTGGTATAAGTTCACGCTGATCTTTGCAATTGAACGCGAGATGTCTTAATCGAATAACGTGTCAGGACTATTGCTTTTTGGGCTTTTGTGTTACCTAGTAATAATATATTTTGTAAAAGTGACTTCTCCACTTCATTCATTAAAATATAGTCAATACGGTTTATGAATTCAAAGTTTAATTTGAAGGTATTACAAATGATCACAGGGTGCAGTACGGTACTCACGTGTTACCGACGATCGGCGTTACCGAATGAAATTTTGAAGTAGGAATCAAAGGCAATTAAAAACGTAGGCTTGCGAGTCTTCGGAACTATTACTTGTCAAAAAGATACAGATATACTCTTTCCAAAGCAGCTACGATAAAAATCCCTTGACTACAACATCTGCAAAGAAGAATGTCCACAAACATATTGTACGGTTGTAAATCATGTAATATATGTGTGACAGGAGGACACGGCGTGTGCGGCGAGCGGCGAGCAGCGAGCGGCACTATGTCAGGATTGAGACGAACAAAGCTGACGTGTGATGTGTGCACTACCCCGCGTCGCCGGCGCCTCCTAACCGACCACCTTTATATGTATAATTATATATACTATACTTATTATATTGTCAATTGTTCCGCGGCTGTGTCAGTATATATAAACCTACTAGTTTTCACCCGCGGCTTCGCTCGCGTAAATGTAAGTTAGGTTAGGTTAGGTTTGCAACAGTTATTTTTTCTCAATGAAAGGTACCCCATGTCCTATTCTATACCCCTGACAACGTGTATGCAAAATTTCATGTTGATCGGTTGAGTATTTAAGGCGTGAAACCGTAACAAACAAACAAACTCATTTTCACATTTATAATATTAGTTAGGATATATTATTTTACTTGAGAAAGAGGACATTTAAAAAGCAGTAAGTTGCGCTAGTAAGCGTCCGTTGGACTTCTTGTCGAGTTCGCTCCCATGACATTAATCTTTGATTTTACAGTTATGTGCGTATTAAATAGTTCTTTATCACTTGCTTTAGCGGTGAAAGCAAACAAGCTATGGAACGCATCTATACAAAGGAACGATAGATTATTGGGAGACTGTTGGGCTGTACGCATAGGGCTCGAGTTCCATGTGAAAGAACACACCTCTGATTTTGGAAGTTATGTGCGTGATAAATAGTTAATTACCTTCACGGTAAACAAGCTTCTGTAAAGTAAAGCAAAGTATGACCTAAACATTAGAATATTGCGTTGACGTATCGAAACACATAACGACAAAATTCGAAACAAATTGCTTAGTATATTAAGAAATATTTCAAGCATTTCGCATGCTAAACAAGAATGAATATTGCAAGGCAATGCTTAGCGCCATCTTAGCATCGCGTTAGATGTAGAGGCACATTTCAAACTGTAACGTAGAAATATGAATAACATAGCTTTAGAGGCGACACAGTTTGTTAAGGGCGCAGTTTCAAGTCTACTTCATAGATTATTTATAAGATAAAATATTACAAAATAGCTTTTGCTCGCGGCTTCGCTCGTGTCAAAGTAAGATAAGTTATGTTAGTAACAGTACTATCTTCTTTTAATAAAATAAAGCCTATGTTACTCGGTGATAATATAGGTTTCTAATAGTTAAAGAATTTATTAAATCGGTTGCCTAATTTTGAGTTAAGCCCTTACAAACAAACAAACTGCCTCGGTACCTTAGCGGTAGTGTAAGCGACTACTGTGCTAATGCAGTCGCAAAGCCTCTCAAAAAAGCCTCTCAAAAGGCCTCTCAAAAAAGCCTCTCAAAAAAGCCTCTCAAAGTCTCTCAAGCACGATTTCCGATGCTTTGCTGGACGGCAATAGTTGACGAAGCAGCTATTACCCTCCAATTTCGAATAATCAGTGTTAATTATTGTATTTATATTATTTATTTCAACTTAATGCATAAAACAATACATCGGCAGACTTAATGCCAAGGGCATTCTCTACCAGTCAAGCGTAAGTTGATACCCTATTTATATGTTTTTATCAAAGTTTTTTTTTTATTTTTTATCTTGCTCGTCAAAATGACCACACTCCACCTGATGGTAAGCAGTCGTGTGGTCTAAGAGCAGTGGCCTCCACACCGCCCTCATAGTAGCCGAGGCGATGTTGAGGTCTCTACTTTGACGGCCTGAGAAGGTGCTTTTTCACGCCCCGCTTAAAGGACCCAGGATTGAAATTTCATTTCAAATGGAGAGTTAAATATCGATTCATTATAATTATTTTAAGATGTAAAATTAGTACAGTAACAAATAACAATGATAATTATTAATTATAGAAGTAATCAAAATGTAAATATGCAATTATAATATAACAATTAAATATAATACGTCACAGTTGTTGGGCGACTATTGTACTTGATAACATTTACGTTTAGAACGATAATAGGCGTGCCCCGCACAAAACCTTAAACCATGCAATTGACCATATTCGAAATGTAATATACTTCTGTATACGCTTTGCCGTGTCTATATGTACATACGTGAGACTATGTAAGTATGTAAAATAAACAAGATAAGAGAAATAAAAATATACAAAGTATCCGTATAATAAAAGAATCCTTAGAAACTAAACGAAGCAAATACAAAACACATTGTCTGCAGTAACATACTGCAATGATAACAATAAAAAACAGAGAACTCGTTAACCGGTGCATCGCAAGCAGTACTCAGGATTTACATCGCGTGAATAAACCTCGCACTGATCCCAAGATGACCGTAAACCTGTACATTTGGTATACGAGCATGTAACGCTACACCGCGGGAGCACAGATTAATACATTACAGATGACCTGCTTATACATCTTTATTTGTTAAACGAAGGCTATATACATACATACATTCATGCCTGTTTCCCAGAGAGGTAGACAGAGACTACGTATTTCCATTTGCTACGATCCTGACACACTTTTCTGGCTTCATTCACTTTCATCACATTCTTCATACACGCTTGGCGGTATAATGTGCTCTTAACCTGGCCTTTGTCCAGAACGTCTTCGATCTGATCGAGAAACGTTCGCCTGGGTCTTCCTCTTGGGACTGTTCTATTCACACTAGCCTTATAAACTTTCTTAATCAGTCTTTTCTCATCCATTCTTTCTACATGGCTAAACCATCTTAACATACCCTTTTTTATTCTTGTCACTATATCCACTTTCATGCCGCATCTCACTCTAATCACACTATTCCTTATTCTATGTTTCAGAGTTTTTATTATTTATTAACCTTTAAAGTAAAGGGTTTTGACAAATCTTTTGCTGTCATACTGGGTCCGTACGAAATATCAATGTGTAAAAAAGATAACTATAGCTTGGACTGATTGTACCTCAGAAACCGTCATGTCCTGGTTCATCCTAAAAACATGAAATTTGCATTTTGCATTTTCGTAGTGCATAAGATAATTATACTATGAAAAAACAAAATCAAGGGACATGGCTCCGGCACTAGGGCTCCTTTACTCTTTCCAAACGGTCAAAGCAACGGTTGCTAAAAACATTCAGACGCGAAACAAACATTTATGGATCACACATTTTGTTCGCGTGGGATTAGAAATCACATCACTCGACGAAGTGCGACTAATGCTTTAATGTTATTATTTAAAAAGAAAACAAGGAAATAGTTTTGTATGGACTAAACGCTGCCCGCTTTTTTCGTATAATAATATCAGCCCTGTATTAAGCTGTCCCAATGCTGGGCACGGGCCTCTTCTTACTGTGAGAAGGGTTAGGCCACAGTCCATCACGCTGACCTAGTGCAGGTTGGCAGACTTCACATATATTCGAGAATTATGGAATTATGGAGAACTCTCAGACATGCAGGTTTCCTCACGATGTTTTCCTTCGCCGTTAAAGCAAGCGATAATTAACTATTTAATACGCATATAACTTCGAAAAGTCAGAAAAGCGCGCCTTGGGTTCAGACTCGAGAACTCTGTGTGGCAGTCCAACGGTTTCCCACTAGGCTATCGCATTTTTCTTAAGGACATGATAAATATTTTACCTACTACATTAGTAGAATGTAGTAGATAAAATATTTTAAAAATCACACTCGTAAATCACACCTTAATGTAAACATTGTAATAAGATACATAAAGTGTTGATTCGGATGTCACCAGCGCGAGCGTGCATGACTTAAGCGAGAAAGTCAATGACCTTTGATTAGGAATCGAAGCGATATAACGTAATGATCAGATTCCCTTCATACTTCAATCAATTAATTATAATTAGTGTTATATATACATATATATATATTGCCTATTTATTATACATATTTGGAACGAGAATCGATTGCTCAAGACCTTTTCCTGATCCTTCCTTACCTTATCATTTCTACCTCTTCTACCCGTACTCTTCATTTCATGGTAAGTTACCAGGCAGACAGTTTAATACCTGACTTTGTTTGTTTCGTACGGTAATTTTTACTGTCAGTATTACGGTAGGTAGGCAATTGACTTTGTTTCTTTGAGTTGCTTCTGTTATTTTAATAAAAAAGATATATGCATAAAAGGCGGATCACTACCAACAGCAAAAATAACCTGAAGGCCTTTCGAATAACAATAATTCGAATCATTTAAACGTTCAAGTAGTTCGAATATACTTATTTATTCTTCTGCTATTACTTCGTCCAGATTACAAATGCATGCATCAAGTCCCTACGTTACGTCCATAAAAATATTTAATAAATAATCAGATAATATTAAAAAGGATGAAAATTTGGTACATTTAGTACCTACATTGATTAACAAATTAAAAGAGTTTCAATACAAAAATGTTACTATGATATAAATGAATATTTAAACGGTAAATTTTAATAATTAAAATTACGTAAGTATTTTTATAAAATAAGTTTAATACTTTATAATAAGTTAATAATAAACTATAATACAATATTAATTATAATACGTAAGAAATTAAATAAATACCTACTAAGCTCTATATATTAAAACATATTTCAATATGTTTTATGATAATAGAATGTTCGTTGTTCTCTCCTAATTTTGCCGTGCCCGACAGGATCCATAATTGAGCTGCTCAGCGCAATAGTGGCCCAACCTTATAAAACTCCTATTCGAATAAAGGGCAAAAAATAAAACACAACTTTTGTTTTTTTTTTATTATTAAATTTTGGTACAAATAACGTTTTAAAGGATTACAATTACCTAATTATGTTGGTAAATGGTCTCTTTAGACTAATTGCGTTTAGTTAAAATACTAATAATAAGAAAAATCGATGTGGCTTATGCCACTATAGTTTTCATAATTTTAATGTTGTTTAAACTGTGTCGTCGGTTGGGTCGCCTTGTAGTTGGTCATGATAGTTCACTTCATCGTCAGTAGCAGTCTCATTGGTCTTTAAGTTGTTATAAAAGTCATGATGTATTGGTGGTATGTATTTCAAAAGTGAGAGCAAGTCTTTTTGTTTGTTTTTCTCTATGAATCTCCCGTTCGGGTAAATCATATCCAAAACTATGTCCGAAAGATTGGCAGAATGCCGGGTTTTCTTTTTTTCTATATCTATTGAGTCGAATCTACAGGAATCGTCATCATTATTGGTGTATTTATAATATATTGTATAAGGGTTTGAGGACATGTAGCGAAGCCACTGAATTTTGAGCCACTGAATTTTAGTGCGATCTTCTTTTGGTAGAGAGATATCTTCTTTTCTGTTAGTTATTAGTTTCTCCAGATTTGTAGTGCTTCTGAAATCATTTGATCCCATCTTAATAACCTGAAATTTCGGTTCTGTCTTCTTTGCTGAGGCAATTAACTTGGCCCAGTCGTCTGGCACCCAAATTTCTGTATTATATTTTCTCTGTTTTTCGATCACCCCGAAGTCACGATCACAGGGTAAGAAACTATGGCCGGAAACTAAAAATTTGTGGTCTATTTGCTCCAAGGTAAATTTATCGGAACCAGTTATGTAGTTGCAAATAGCAGCTAGTTTTATATTCCGGTTTTGTCCTCCACATTGGTCGCTGTACATAATCATCTTTTTAGTTTTAATAACGTGTGCAACAAAATGTAAAAGACATGAACCAATTTCAGCAGGACCCCGAGAAGCCACTCCTTCATGCCATATATACATATATGCTATGTTTGAAACGAGGTCATGAATATTGAAACAATAAGTCCATAATTGCCTCTTGTAATACACTTCATTTGTTGTTAGGTCTGGGGTCGGCAGGGTTTTCATTAAATCGAAGGCAATAATGCTAGTATCATTTTCGTGTTGTTGACCAAACTTTGTATCTTTTTTTAAGTTTGAGCGCGCTAATTCAGCTTTTCTGAGATGTAGTTCTCTTTCAATTTCGAAATTGCGTTTTTCTGGACCAACGCAGGTTCGTAACTTGATATTATAAATATCACACTTCTTACAGGTATCTTTATGTGGTTGGCGAAATTGTAGGTTAAATTTTTCATTGAAAACCTTAGTAAATATAAATTTTGATACTTTGTTTTCAATTATTTCTTCGGAATACAAATGATACAATTTTGAAATGGACAAATTTGGAGCTAAATATGTTCTGTTAGGGTTGTTAGCTCTACTATAATGTGATATATAGGTTGGAAATTTTTTGATAAAGTCTTCAACTACTTGAATAGCCAAATCCCCTGTTCTGTTAATGGATGACTTCTTACCCCTTTTGTCTAATGGAGCAGTGACTTCAAAGTTGTCTTCAGCTAGTTTGTTGCGTAAAATTCTTGTTAATCTACCATCGGAAACACATAGAGTCTTCTTAAAAAAAGTTTTACATACAGTAACATCGCCATTTTCATTGGGTAGTTGATAAATACGTGTATATTGGCGTTTAGCACCTACAACATTTCGTACATATGTACGTTTTTTTGGTATTACTTTGATATTTCCAAACAAAAAAGCAGTCTGTAAATCATACTGACCAAGGCCGTAAAAATTATCGTAAATTTTTTTTCGTTGTTCCATTGTTAGTAATGTGTGGCGTTTCTTCGGACAAGAACAATCACCACAAAAAAATATTTTCGCGGGTACTTTATTGCCTTTAACATTATCATATTCTAAACCACGAGCTCTAGCTGACTTTGCTTTTTCTCTTTTCCATTCTGCTTGATTTCTAAGTCGTTTTCTACTTACTTTCCTTTTTTCTTGAAGAGACATATTAATAGATGTAGACGGACGATTCATCTCAACATCGTTACCTTCATCGGAGGAACTACGAATTATTCCATATCGGCGTCTCCTTGGTTGTTGATGTTGCACATTGTTGTCATCATCAGCGGATGGCAAATACTCTGATCCTGAATCCTGATAGTCCGAGAAACTATCAAAATCTGAGCTTGACATACTCATGTTTCTATAACAAAACAAAAAACGTATTTAAGCGATATACTAGACATATGTAGTTGTAAAAAATCACGTTAGGCAAATAATTATTTTGTCAAGCAATGGCATATAAATATTCTTATTTTATTAATAAGATAGATCTATCATCTTAATATTTTAAGTAAAAGATATCAAAATGTTTCTTGTTATAATAACCCGGACGACATTAAAGTATGCATGAAAACAATGTAACGATTTATACTTACTTTTGTATACTTTGAACACCTTTTATTATTTAATTAACACTTAACACTACACTAAACGTACTCAGTACTCACGCAGCATTAAAATCAGTTGCACGGGAATGGAGTGAAGTTGGCGTTGCTGTAAGTGACGGTTAATTCCCATAACAGTGTTGCTACAATAAAAAAATAAATCGCCCAAGTGTCAGTATTTTAATCAAACAAAAATGTTAAAAAATAAGTCCGGCCTAACCTCCCTTAGGCCAATATTTTCCTGTCATTTTAAAAAAGTATAATGGCCTAAGCGACCATGGTCCACTGTAATTTTGAAATATAATTTGTAATCTAAACGCAAGAACAACATTTAAAGCGCCATCTTTGAACCTTTATTAAGAACTGTAGTTGGGCCAGTGTGATTTTAATGTTATGTTCAAATACCAATACAATAAGTAGTTAACTATTTTATAGTGATTTTGTGGGTTGGGCCGTTATTGCACTGAGCAGTTCAATTGTTTCTCTCTACATTTATAAGACCTGTATATATATATATATTATAGACTGCAATAAACGGATTGAATTGACTTTTCTACACTTCTATATTCTATAGTGAAGCTCATTTTATACATCCCAGTAAGCATCCACCATAAAACAATATTACCTAGCTTGTTTATTTTTCCACCCGCCATTTAAACAGAACAACAGCGAGTGATACTCAAACTAATATACAAGTGCACTGTGCGGAGACAGAAGCGCCGCGGGAACGATCCGTTGTTGGAGGCAGACTCGACTGGCGCTACAAAACTTGCGCAATAACGTAAACGCAGATAAACGTTGTCACCGCAACACAGATTATATACAACGTTGATATGACACGCAAAGGATGAATGCAGACTGCTTTGTCAGTGGAGAAATATTGCTTTTTAGTTGTATATTGTATGTTTTTATAAAGCTACATTGTGAATGCATTCATCCGTGCGAAAATGAGTTTGTTTGTTTGTTACATCATCTTGAAATTTTGCATATACGTTGTACAGAAACGGACATAGGCTACCTTTCATCCCGAAAAAAATTACTGTTCCCGAGGAAACCAATAATAACGTTCTTATGATAATAGATGGCGCCACGTGTCTTTCGACTCATGATTGAATTATATTATTATACAAGCAGAGTACAGCCCGAATTGATTGTCAAATTCTAAATTAACGCGGGTGAAGCCGCGGGCAAAAGCTAGTATAGATCTAAAAATCAAGTGATGGAAATAGTATTGGTGGTGCTGCGGTAGTGAAAGTGACTGTAAATGTGGTGTCAGGTTTGATTCCGGGTCCGGGCAAATGTAATTAGATTTTTATGTTTCAATAGCAGCACGGCGTCTGAATCTGTGACCCAGTAGGCATTGTATTGACATGTAGACAACAGCCATTGGTATTATTTGAGACTTTAAAAGATAGGCGACAATTATTCCATATTAGAGTGTTTAGGCTAGTAGAGTTGGCCGCGATTTCGCTAACTTAAAAACAATCCTTTTTTTGGAAGAAAGGTACCCTATGACTTTTTTGTACCCCTGACAGCATGAAATTCATGATGATCAGTTGAGTAGTTAAGGCGTAAATGTTTAAGAAACAAACAAACTCATATTCTCATTTATAATATTAGTCAGTATAAGAATAAGTCTTTTAACTTATTCTTATTTTGATTAATGTCATTTATAAGCAAATGTAGAAATCTTATACATATATAATACATAGCTAAGATATTCGCAATTAGGTAAATGAAGTCCGCAGACGAAGCGATGCTAACTGAAATTGATGAGCCATATGACGTCACTAGTACTTTATCACATGACAGATAGCTGTCAGTTGTCACCGACTGTAACAGATGTTCTACCGTACTATTCTATTAAATTTTATCTCGAATTCGAATGTCACTTCGATTACAACTATAGTTAAGCCTTTTCATGATGCGAGTAGCAAGCAGTACATGCGATAAAGGATTTTAGCCAGAAAAAAGTACTAAATATCCGAGGGATAACTATAGGCGTGGGCAGAATCTAGTAATAATTAAGTAGGACTAGAATCTTATCTTATGTGGGGGCCAGTCCGTGCAGACCGCCGACACTTCGACCCAATGGGATCTTTTGTGTCGACAGTCTCCCAATAATGACTGCCATAGATGTTCATGGCAGCCGGGACCGACGGCTTAACGTACTCTCCGAGGCACGGAGCAGGCGATAATTGTCAATCAATACGCACATAATTTCGAAAAGTCATATAACTTCCCGAGTTCAGAAGTGCGCGACGTGGGTTCGAACCCGAGACCCTCTACATTGCATGCAGTCTGTTGGTCTCCCCACTGAGCTATCGCTGCTCTTTTTAAGTAGAACTAGTAAGAAAAATTAACACATTAAAGGAACAAAGTAAAAATACAAAAACAACACATCTCTGCCTACCCCTCGCAGATTGAACGCATGATATATAAAACGATTACATTGTAAAGCACGTCTCATAACTTAATGGTGCACAATAATAGCGCAACTTGTTCCGTTTGTGTTCTCAAGTGCAATATCCGTGTAGATACACGTACGCGCTAGAAACTCGGTGCCGTATCGGTGCCGTGCCGCCGCCGGCAACGTTACGTCACCGTCCCGCTGGTACAACGCTTACGAGCTATTAGTCACTGGTATAGCAATTGAGTAATACACATGATGACGACATCCATTACAACCGCTGTGTTTCACGTTAGTTTGATAGCTTTTTGTTATTGGTTCAAGACGTTTTGTTTAGCAGTTTACAAAGCATACATAAACTTCTTACGCATATTATACATAACTAGATGTTCCTGCGGTTTCATCCGCGTTTATCGTTACTGCACCGCCCCCGTGGGTCGTAGCGTGATGTTATATAGCCTATAGCCTTCCTCGATAAATGGGCTATCTAACACTGAAAGAATTTTTCAAATCGGACCAGTAGTTCCTGAGATTAGCGCGTTCAAGTAAACAAACAAACAAACAAACTCTTCAGCTTTATAATATTAGTATAGATATATAGTTTCAGAAGTGAAGGTGACTGCTGTGTATGAAACATGGGCCTTCAATCCAGGATGGGGCCAACAAAATAATATTAGAATTTTTCTCTTATTAATTTATTTAGTTATTAAATTAGAACGGTTACAATAACAACCAATTACACTAATTCAGGTATTTACATTATATAAATTTAAGATAGCTTTCATAAAAAGCATTGCAAACATTCGTGACGACTTTCAAGTCGTCAGTAAATATATCACAGTCCGGGTTAGCTTCCACGAGAGTATTAAGTGTGGAGAGTACACACGGCAACAGTGATGTAGCCCGTGCCACCGTGTGCACAGCGAGCAGTCTGTGTCTTCTGGCTCGCAAAAAATTGTTCGGTATGTTAAATCAAATCAGCTCATTATGAAGGTCTGGGGCATCAATCAGACCGCGACATACTTTTAACATGGTCCCTATTTGATTACTTTTTCGCCTAGTTTCAAGCATGTTGTAACCTAAGTAAGTGCCTAACAAAAATTTGGTAGGATATAAATATGGATAATATCCTAGAGTCCGCTTGTGGTATCTTAAAAACGCTTTTTGTTCTTTTTCCAACAAAAGTGCGTATTTCGATTCATTTGGATACTACACATATGAACATTAATTCTTAATTGTTGCACGAAGTCTGGAACTATGCACGGTAGACTTCAATAGGCTTCAGTCCTGAGTTAGAGAGTTGGCGGTGTTACACACCCCGTGCCTTGGCAAGCATGTAAAGTCGATGGAACTGCGCCCGATCTGACATGACTGGAGAGAATGGGTGCTGATTTTGAAGGGACAGCAACGTTTTATAGAAACTAGATGTCGCTAAGTGGTCGAAATTCGACCAAAATTTATTTAAATTTTAAGTTTGATCGCTATTATATATACAGCGAAATTGCAATAGGTACTTACCTAAGATATATAACCATTTTTACGAAGAATTGTAAGACATCAACCGAGCCATGGCGAAATACTACGAACGCGATTCGACTGCGTGTGTCAAATGCATGGTTGTGTGCGTGTAGTGTTTTTTCATTAATTTAATATATTTCTAATGCATATTTTTTTTAAATATTAGGATTCGCCCCTCCTTCTCCATATATGTAAACTATAACTGTGCCAAATTTTATACTCCTCCGTCCGCGCAATTTTCGTAAAAAGGTGTACAAACATTTTGCGTCACGTATTAATAGATAGATATACGGTTTAAGATTTTTATTTTCTCATAAGAATTCACAAAGATTCACTTACTGAGAAACAATTTTTCACAACATAAGTTTAAAAGAGTGTACAGAAACATAATTAATTATTACTAAATTAAAAGTAAACAACAAAAGAACGTAACATAAAAATGAATATAACTAAATGCTACGAAGTGGGTATCTATCTAAACGCTCGAACGTTGTCAGTACACGGATGTTGTAACTACACCGCTACTGGATGTGGCATGCACGGCTACGCACTGCACTTAAAAATATATTACGTTTTCGTTTATTTAAACTCGTATATATATTTTCTTTTATTTAGTTATTGACTACTTATATAATTTAATGTTTATTATTATATAGTGTTTATAATTATGTATAGGTTTATTGTTCTTTTTTATTATAATTATTTAATTTATGTTTTGTCAAAGATATATGATTTAAGGTTTTTTTTAAAAACATTCATGCTAGCAGATTCTTTTATTATCAAGGGCAGCACATTGTACATTTTAACCCCTTCGTATTCTATGCTTTTTTTGCCGTAGTTAGTCCTGGGTGGACGTGTTACTAGGTAGTTAGAGTTACGTAGCTTGATATGAGAGTAAGGATATAAAAAATGTACTTATGTTTACATACACACTTGTACACAATAATATATATAGTGCTTGCTAGTCCCCGTTAAGTGAGTCCGGCGTAAATGAAACTAAATCTAGAGTACTTACTTTATTATTGTTGTATAAAAATACTTGAATTATCGGTCTGGAGTGCACAGTTTCAATACTACAACTCTATAAGTACATTTTTAAAAGCACTGACATATTGGAATGAATGAATAAAAACAAATACAGTGAGTGCTGTTGACGCACTAATTACTGGCACTACATCAAGCCTGTTCTACCCAGAAACAATTAAACTTTTATATTCGAACTAGTGCCAAGTTTCACATAATATATGTCACGTACTTACAAACTTTCTAAAGTATTTGTCGTATTTTTAGTTTATGTATCTGTTGTCTAATATAAGTGATGTATTTCCTTAGTATGTTGTTGTAATCTATATATTAATACGTGAAGCGAAAACTTTGGATCCCTTTTTACGAAAATTGGGCGGACAGAGGAGTATGATATTTGCACACTTATAGTTTATACAGAGAAGAAGTGACGAATGCTAATATTTTTTTAAAATTATGCCCAAAAATACATTAAATTAATGAAAAAACAGTGCACGCACACAACCATGCATTTGACAATCGCAGTGGAAGCGCGTTACTATGGTTACATAAATCAATATATAATGACATATATCAGCAATATCTTACAGGCAAACTTTGGTCGAATTTCGAGCACTAGGCGACCGCTAGTAATATATAGATAAGTAATGGATGATGGTCAACCCTTATAATGATACTAGATTTGCCCACGACATCGCTCACGTTTTTCTGGATGAAAGGTACCCTATATCATATTCTGTACTCCTGACATCGTGTATGCGATATTCCATATGTATGGTCTAATGGTTAAGGCGTAAAAGCGTAACAAACAAACAAGCTTTTAACTTAGGATCATACATACATACATAGATTCACGCTTGTTACCCAGAGGGGTAGGCAGAGACTGGATTTCCATTTACAACGATCCTGACACACTTCTTTGGCTTCATTCACTTTCATCACATTCCTCACACACACCCGTCGGTTCAAGGTGCTCTTAACCTGGTCTTTGTCCAGAACGCTACTTAAGATCAGCCCAGTATAAAACAGTTTACCGTGCCCAGCAGACGATCAGTATCAGCTGCTGGGCACGGGGCTCTCCGCAGTGTTACAAGGATTACGCCATATTCCACCATGTTGACCCAGTGCGGGTTGGCAGACTTCACATATCTTCGAGTACATTATGGAGAACTCGGAACGATAACTAGCTCTATAATATAACTTTGAAAAGTCGGAATTCGTATCTTGGCATCGAACTCAAGACCTGCTTAATCTTTACCTGAGGCATAGACGCTTTAATTATAGCCCTACTTCCTACAGGCCCTGAAGAAGTAGACAGAAATGTTGAGCACCAACATTTCACCAGCCAAATTTTTAAGTCCCACGTAATAGGGGTGAGTCAATTGGCATTTACTGGGTAAAGGTACCGACTCTGTCCAGCTAAAGAGAATATCTAAACAGAAAAAGCCCAATAACACTTTGCCCGACCCAGAAATCAAACACTGGAACTCATGTATAGTAACCACATACACTCCCATTGCTCCATCGATAACCCTTCAAATAACAGTACATAAATGTAGATATACTTGTTACGAAACCCGATAACATACTCCATATTTGCGACAAACGTACAGTCAGCAGCATAAGTAGCTATACATTTAACAAATTTTTGAAAGCATTTTATGGCTTAAAATCCTAATTTACACACTACTGGTTTTTTCCCGCGGCTACGGTCGCGTTAACCTAAATTTTGTCAATAAATTTCTATCCTTCGGGAACATTACTTATTTTTCTGGAAGTAGGACACCCTATGTCCTTTTCTATACACTTGACAACGTGTATGCAAAATTTCATAATGATCGGTAGGATAGTTTAAGCGTGCAAATGTAACAGACGAACTCACATTCGCATTTATAATATCAGTAATTATATTCTTGAACCGCGATAAAAACATCTGTCTTTTATCCAGAACCCCCTTTTCTATCCAGAACAACGCGTGCTGGGCTCAGATGCCATCCTTACACGGTAGAGTCGATTAGAGCGCGTACCAAAAAGTTTGGGTCCTCATATCTCTGCCAAACGACCAAGGTATGGAATTCTCTGCCAAGGCACGTGTTTCCTTCTTCCTTCAATCCTGGGTTCTTTAAGCGGGGCGTGAAAAAGCATCTTCTCAGGCCGTCAAAGTAGAGACCTCAACATCGCCTCGGCTACTGTGGGGGCGATGTGGAGGCCACTGCTCTTAGACCACACGACTGCTTACCATCAGGTGGAGTGTGGTCATTTTGAAGAGCAAAATAAAAAAAATAAAAAATAAAAATTACTATTACTGTTATTAAAAACAATATATTTATCATAATATTGCAAATCAAAATTACGTAAATGTGTATCAACTTACGTTGCTAACTGTACAGTGTGCATATGCTTTGGTTATGAGTGTACTTGACCTTTCTCAAGTATGACCGCCACTTGTACAACATATGAGCCTTAACGAGAGCCCTCTACCGGCGGTCTGCGTTAATCACCTAGCATTCATTATCTACTCTCGCAAAACAACCCTAGGGTTTGAAATAACTAGATATTTTAAACGACTGTAGCTTCATAGATCAAATATTGGAATTGCAATCGAGAGGCCGTAGGTTCAAACCTTGTTCCTTGCACTATCAACGTGAACCCAGTCAATCTTGATACGAGATTTTAGATTCGCTAAAGGGGTTAATAAGAATACTATTTGTTTACAGAACAAAGGTGAGTGATCTTTGATATAAAATATCAATCTATTTAATAAAGTTATCGGACTGTTTTTAGTATATTCGAAGAGAAATTAGCTTCGAGAAGTATGATAGTTTACTAGTCTAGTAGTAGATGCTAGTTAATAAGTCCTAAAGTCTATTGAGGTCCGGGCAGTCCGGAGTTCTAAACGTCACACCGCGATTCTTAGGCTACGGACACGAAGCGAGCGGCGTACGAGCGGTGCGCACCAATCTAGCGGTTCCCACGTGTCTGCATTGATGTAGTATTGTTTAACTACATTGTGTCAAAAAGATGTTATCGTCACTGTTAAGACATTTTGTTCGCAAATAAAGACACTAATTTCTCATAACACGACACTAATCCGCTCTGGCGCCGCGCAATCTGCCTGCTGGCTTGACAACGCAGACCCCTGGCCGCGCTGCCGCCCTTCCGTAAACGCAGACTTCGACACCGAGTCTAAGTCCAAGCGCACCCTGAAGGCGTAAGCAGTATATTACACCCACATTACGCCAGCTATGATTTCAGGAATTAGGATGGACGGTAATAGCAGGCAAGCTTATTACCGCCTATCAAGAAAAGACATTATATCTTGATACTCGAGACTAGGATCATTCGATCGGCATATATACATACGTTTACTGCACGCATGTCAGTTCGTAATGCCAACTGCACAGATAGCAAATGATTTATGTGATTACATAACCCATACATTCTACCTAGTTTTATAATTTCCATTACCGTACGACACAAAAATTTGTTTAACTCATAAATCATTGTTCCATCTCTGAGTGTTTTCCTTGCGACACAGGGATTATGTGAAACGCGGCCGTTTTCCTTAAAGTGTAAACATACTTTAGTCGCCAAGGAATCGAGCAACAACATCGCAATCATTGACGCACCGATAGTGTAGTGGTTTAAGTGGTCGCCTCGCCACTGCCAATTCGCCGAGTGTTGTGGGTTCGAATCCCACACGGCACAAAAAATTGCGTGATGCAAAATGGTCGTTCCGAGTCTGGGTGTTCTTTGTGTCCGTTGTTGGAATGTTTGTAAAGGTCCCCGCGACGCAGGAATTATTGCTAGTGCGGAAGTTGTCCTTTTTTAAAATAAACAAATGAATCAATAGCGACGCTTATACTTACAGCAACGCAAACAACAAATAAAAACAATAATGTCCTCCAGACCGAATTTCGGTCACGGCGGCCAATCTTAACCGACACTGGCCATCTGCGCACTAGATATTATAGTGCACAATCGTGTGCGCAAACACAAGTGCACTCTCTGTTCCCTAACTCTCAAGTTCCAATGGGACGATAATCCCACACGACCGGAGAGAGATCAGGCGCAGGACTAACAGTTTTACGTGCTTTCCGAGGCACTGGGGTGACTAGCACCGCCAACTTTCAAGCTCCGGCCTGATATTGAGATTTCTTAAAAGAAAATCCCAATAACTTTTTGTTGGCCCGGCCCGATCTTGAACCCGAGACCTCATGCACTGCACAGCAGTCGCATTCAATACCGCTGCGCCACGGAAGCAGTTACAGTAAAGAGAAAATAGAAACAATAAAGAATATTTTACAAGCTCTGTTTCCTCTACCAAGACGATTAGACATGATTATCGCACAACTAGCGCATACAACAACTAAATCTGGTAATACAACAGCCAGCAGCGTTAACAGTACTGAAGATATATATCCCTTATATCCGTGCAGTACCGGACTGTGTTATTGAGAAGAATTACTGCGACTTGACTCGCAAAAATGGTGTTAAAACAATAGAGTAAACGCGTATGTGTGTGTGTGTGATTTAAGAGCTTTGAGTCGCGCTCGTGAACAATGCCGGCCCCTTCGCCTATTCAGTCGTTTTACTTTAATTTCGCAACACGTAAGTACCTTATATTTAACACTGTATACACATATGGTAAGCGAAGATAGCAGAACAAACACTTTTTTTCTGTAATATTGTATCTGTATTTATCTGTAAAATCTGTATCGAGCCAATTAAGCGGGGCTTAAGCTTGCGGCCTCGGAGTACGATGTCGTCGTTTTGTCAATTAAGATGTTCGTAGTCCTACAAAATCCTGATTGAAATTTTGGTTTGTCGAAGTCACAGGTTCAAGTTATGCATCATAAATTGTCTTTTGCCTTTTTGTAATGAAAATTCTACCTTGGCATGAGAAATGCTTGTAAAGTAAATCTTAACATACTGTATCTAATCTATTTGACGATATGTGGTTATAGTAGCATAAAGTATTGTAGCAACACGAATGGTATAGTGAGCAAGCCTCGCCATCGTGCCGAGTATTGTCTAATACCAAGCGTGACAATAATTTGTATGATCCATAAATAATTGTTTTGAGTCTATTTATACTTTGTGTATTTGTAAAGTCCTTCGCGATATGCGGCTTGGGCAATCCGGGAGTTGCTTTTAATAACCTATCCAGAACAACGCGTGCTGGGCTCAGATGCCATCCTTACACGGTAGAGTCGATTAGAGCGCGTACCAACAAGTTTGGGTCCTCATACCTCTGCCGAACGACCAAGGCATGGAATTATCTGCCAAGGCACGTGTTTCCTTCTTCCTTCAATCCTGGGTCCTTTAAGCGGAGCGTGAAAAGCACCTTCTCAGGCCGTCAAAGTAGAGACCTCAACATTGCCTCGGCTGCTATGAGGGCGATGTGGAGGCCACTGCT
Source organism: Catocala sponsa (assembly GCA_963564715.1). Taxonomy (NCBI): domain Eukaryota; kingdom Metazoa; phylum Arthropoda; class Insecta; order Lepidoptera; family Erebidae; genus Catocala; species Catocala sponsa. The sequence goes on along the minus strand of OY751334.1, from coordinate 21,547,524 downwards.
CTTAGACCATACGACTGTTTACCATCAGGTGGAGTGTGGTAATTTTGGCGACCAAAATAAAAATAAAAAAATCAACTTAAAGCGAAGTTACTACTAGCGACACAGCGGATAACAGCGGAACTAAAAATAATGGCCGCCTCCTTAATCATGCTTTTGAAGTTTTTACGGCGATTACTATTTATATGCACACAGTATTAATCGTTGTGCTGCATTCCACCAGATTTATGCCAATCTTTCAGATAATTTATAGAATCGATACGATAAATTATCGTTTCAGTATTACAGCTCGACCTTTCTGAAACATTCAGAACAGTCAACCATAACATTTAATACGCGAATTAACTATTTTTGTATAAATTACTCACGGTAGGGTTGGTCCACCAGTTCAAAGTCGCTCAGCGAGCTATGGAGAGAGCTATGCTCGGAGTTTCTCTGAAGGATAGGATTTGTAACGAATACATCCGACAGAGAACCAAAGTTATCGACATAGCTCAGAGAATTAGCAAGCTGAAGTGGCAGTGGGCTGGCCATATCGCGCGAAGAACCGAAAACCACTGGGGTAAGCGTGTTCTTGAGTGGAGACCGCGACTCGGCAAACGTAATGTACGACGCTCTCCGACCAGGTGGGATGACGATCTGCGAAAGACTGCAAGCAGATGCTGGATGCGGCAAGCTGAAGATAGGGTGCTATGAAGCTCTTTGGGGGAAGGCTATGTCCAGCAGTGGACTATTATAGCCTGATGATGATGATGATGTATAAATGATATCATGTTGTAACGGTCTCTCTAAATTTAAGTATTGTACGTTTTCAAAACCGAGCCATCAGATAAGTGTGTGGATCGATCAGGTAATAATATCCAGCCTTGTTAGATAATTCATACATACCTCTGCCGAACGATCAAGGCATGGAATTCTCTGCCAAGGCACGTGTTTCCTGCTTCCTTCAATCCTGGGTCCTTTAAGCGGGGCGTGAAAAAGCATATTCTCAGGCCGTCAAAGTAGAGACCTCAACATCGCCTCGGCTACTGTGGGGGCGGTGTGGAGGCCACTGCCCTTAGATCACACGACTGCTTACCATCAGGTGGTCATTTTGACGAGCAAAATAAAAAAAACATTAAAAAGACATCTGTGAACAGTTCCTGTGCCGCGGGACTTTTACTAACAGTTAAACAACGCGCAATGGTCACAAGGTGTTCCTTGTGACCATTGCGCCTGGGTGTTCCCAGGCTTAAAATATATAATTATAATTATTAGAGGACGAAATTCGACCGTATTACAATTTTTATGTATATAGTTTAAGCTTTATTTACTTGTAATCCATATAACCATTACTGTTTAATCGAACATCACACACTGTATGTGCAATGCGTTCAAAAAGGTTTACAAAATGGTCACTTAGCATATTATTATATACATTTGTAGTACGAGTGATATAAATATGTAATTATTTGACTCGTGCAGGGATCGCAACTGCTACTCTCAGTGCATTGGCAGCAGCGAGATGATCACTTAAACCTCATACGCTACGCGTGAAATCCATCTTTATATACCAGAAAACCTATCCAATACATCAATTCTCTACAACTCTATCAAAGACTCCTATAAAAAATTCGCAACAAATTAAGTATCTCATTCAAATCGCCACCCGTTTTTACAGCGGCGACAACATTAAACACGGACGAACGCTTTCACTTGTCGCCAAATTGAATCGTATAGCCGCACCGAGTCAAATAAAAACCTGATATGAGTTACAAGAATGTGATATGAGCACAAAGAGATGATGTAATATTGGATGAACGATGATCGTCGACATTCACAGAGTTCATATTGCGGTGGAACAAAAACTGCGCCCGAAGAATTCCATATGACATCTGTGAGAGTGTGCGGTCTGCGATACATACAAGCGATTGCAATAGAAAAACTGGCGACGGTAACCGATAGCGTTGAGTGCAAATAATGTGTATATGGTCCCGTAGCTGAAGAACATTTTTATAAATGTATGCATCGTAGAGGCCTGTTTTACCAACTTCTTACGTTTACGAGAATGGTACAATTTGAAATTAAACTACTATTTACGGATTGTATCACGGTTTAATTCAAGCCTGAAAAGCAACCGAAACGTCGGGGAAAGTGTAAATACTTAATAGTAGTATTTTAAATATAAACTGCGATATAATCATTAAAGAGAAGTTTAATTTCAATGTGTTCGCACAAAATATTCGCGTAAATGTAAGACAATGGTAAATATAATAATATACCATGAATGTGCTATTTATGTCAAGTATTTTCAATTGTTTCATGTCTGAACATATTACCATTTAATACTTTCTTGGTTAAAGACATCGTTACACTTAGCTCTTATTTGACCAATAAAGTGCTAAATACAACCTTGCCTACCTCTTTTAATAAATAAATATTTCTAAATTTGTTGAATAATACTTACCTCTCTTCTGGAAATCAGGATTAAAATAGAAACTACTCCAGACGTTGCACGAACAAAAATTGCTTCTTGGTTTTACATTTTCATTTCTAATAAAGTTATTGCATCTAATCCAAATACTATAAAGATTATTCGAATCTTTTACTATTTTGATACAGAACACCGAAGAGAATTTCTATACAAAACGTTATTTATATGCACAAAAAGTACGTGATCGTATCAGATGGTGTGTGTATGTGTACAAACGCAGCGGTGAGCGAGCAATGTGAGCGAATGTGTGGGAGATACAAAAAACTACGATTGGCGCTAACCTCAAAGGGTTACAAAAAGTGAGCGTAGATGAGTGCGACCCGCACCACACACAAATTGCATTCAATCAAACCGACGTGCAGCTATGCTGCTACGAAGCGCTACGTTATCGCTACGTGCGTAGTATTGTACAACATGTGTTCATATTCAAATCTTTATCATTTTGTGCATACTAATATTCCCTAAGACTGAACTAATTTGGTAATAATTCGGTGGTGTCATGAAATAATAATGTAGGCTAATATTGAAAGATTGTTTTATTCAAATCGGTTGACGAATAAAAATACAAGCCAATTTTAAAGTCCATAAATGTTTGTGCGACTTAAATAGTGCAGTAGCCACAATTTAAGTCGCACAGCTACATATTTATACAGCTTTTAATACAGAATGAAATAAATATTGTATGACAGCGTCATCTTTTAAACTGCAGTTATGCATACAAAGTATACGGACTCCCTAATTGGCTGGGATCTCCAATTTCACAGCGAATTGGACTTCATGAAAATTAATGTTGGTATAAAGCGTTCGTTACACCGACGTCGATTCATAACAACCGAATTGAATTCAATAATCGGTACGAGGTCGCCCCAATTTAAAATGTCCAGTTATTATTAATGCGAGTGGTATGTGGGACGAAGTTGGACATATCTTTATAGGAAGGCGATTGAGATGATATACAGCGTTCACAAATAAGTGTGGTCTCATACATTTAGAGTTTATATAGTGGATTTATAAATTATATAAATGAAAATAATATATTTGATATTGAGACTGTATTAGTAGCGCAGCGGTAGTGAATGTTACTGCTGTGCCTAATGTCCTGGGTTTGAATCCTAGATCGGTAAAGTGTGTGTTGGATTTTAACTCATCTGCAGGGTAAGTAAAATTATAGGTATGTAGGTAGTTTCGGAAATATAGATGAGATATGTGGATTGAATTCATATATGCATATTGTATCATTGTGTTTTGCTTAGTTTGTATCTGTTATTGACAGAAAAAAATTATACATCCTTACACTACATCATAAACCAACGGTGTTTAAGCATTCTCGCCTTAAATAATTAAAGCTTATTAAAATTAATTCTAAAAACTATGTCAATTTATAGTGTATACAAAATAAATCAAGTTCAAAAAGGTTATGTTTAAGCCTGCCTGAACTGGGATAAACCTGTGTTTTTTTCTTTTACACTTGCGCATTATTAATACAAATACCATTTACTATTTACTATTTACCATTTACTATTTACCATAAATTTACCTTTCTTTTTACTATTCTACTACTTAACACTTACTTGACCATAACATGAATGCTATGATTTTTTAATTTAACCTGTCTTTCTTTTAAAAAGGACTTGTAGAATTAATTAGTGAAACGCGGGGGGAATTGCCAAAACATTCAAACAACGGGCACAAAGAACATCATACTGCTATTAACTATGAAGGTTGTCATCAATATTTTATTACTGCAGGGTAGAGGGTCGTTGTGTCCGATATTGTGACGTCACGATCGACGACACATTATACACAGCCGCCGCTCGCCGCGGAGCGTGTTCCTTGTCGCCTAAATCATGAACAGCTTAGCACACATAGTGCAGTTACAAAGAATGAACGAGGTTCCTATTAAGGCTTTATTACACGGTTTAGACAACAATGATGGCAAGCAAGCATACGATCCGCCTGATGGTAAACGATCCGCGGCCCTAGGAGAAAGGGATTAAAGATAAAAAATGGCAGTGGTATATGAGCTTTCAAAACTCTTACTCGACAGATGAAACAAGTGTTCGTATACTTTATCCGGTTTCCTGTAATGAGGTAGTACTTTCGGGTTAACCGACTCATTCCTACTACCACCAAATAATTAGCAATGGCATAGTCTTCCTTTGATTTGAATGAATGCAATTATTGAACAAACGCAATTTTGCGTATCTCCATCTTGAATATTCTCATATTTTATTTAACCTCGAATATCGTTTGCCCTTAGATTGATGTAGCTCAGATAGCAGTTACTAATATTGAACCTAATCTTATTGCATTGCATTGGTCTCGAATCTTCCGATTTTTTGATATTTCTACCGATTTGGCGCTTGTCCTACCGAAATACAGAAATAAAACGATTCTCTACGATTTAGTTAATGTAAGGAATTTCTTCCGATATTTTTACCGATTTCCAACAATCTCAGCTTGCATTCCTATTTTTTTATCTTTTACGGGGATTCCCTACTCCTTAAACGTCGATCAACTGCCACGCCTGAGGTCACGGGTTCGATTCCCGCACAAGTCAAACATTTGTGTGCATGAACATGGATGTTTGTCTTGGTCTGGGAGTTTCTATGTATAATATGGATGTATTTACAAAAAAAAGGTATATATGTATGTTTATCCATTGTCTAGTACCCATATTACAAGCTCTGCTTAGTTTGGGCTAGATGGTGTTGTGTGTATGTGGTAGAATATTATTATATTATTATTATTATTTTAAGGAAAACCATTGTGTCCAATACAGTATAGGTAAGCTCGCTTAGGAACACCATGGTAGGTTTAGTTGGTAGGAGCCGAGAATTTCTAAAAAACATCGGTCAGCCCTCCTATAATATAGAGATTTAATTAAATTTATTGTTTTTAAGCCAATTTAATGATTTTTGGTTCAAATGTCGGTATATTTGAAAATTAATTTAAATGCGAAATCGGTAGTGCTACCAAGTAAAATCAATATTTTACTTGGTAGCCCTACCCATTTCGCATTTTTACTTTCACGACCACTGTTGCACTGTCAAGTTCCAACGATCTTGGGAATGAAATGCTAGATATATGTATGTACACATAACTAGGATAAGTATGATAACTAATCTATATACTCACACCTATATAATCCCGATAAGGTAGGCTGAAGATTATTACATTTTGCCAGCTATTGTTTTAGGTCCCACGTCACAGAAGGTAAGCTTTTTGCCCATCTACCGGGTACATATCCCGACTACATGCGGCTACTGAATTTCCCTACAAAAAACCTAACAATACTTCCAAGAGTCAGAAATCTTTACATAAGCTCACGATTGCATACAACTATACGCCAGATTCCGTCAGGGAACCAATAAGGCAGTGTACAATATGATGATACTAAATATGTGGTTTAAACCTCTAATCACTATTCAGTTGCTATTTAATCGAATAAGGAGCACTTCAGCGACATTATCTCAAACACACAACATTCATTGAACATAACTGTACATTAGAACATTGGCGCTACTATAACGGCTACACAAACAAGTGCGTGAATGGTAACGGCCGACATAACGACGTAACGGCGTAGCGACCGTAACGGTAACGAGACCCTGTCACACATTATCATTATAACCAATGTTTAACGATATAAATAATATGTTATATAAAGTGCGTGGTTGTAAAATTAAAATTAGTACATATCGCCGCGTTGTTGAATGCCCAGCGGGACAACTGGGCCCTTTATACGAAAATTAAATATTACCGTCAGCACCTAATCTCTGCCAGCTAAATTGTTTACTCTAGCAGTATTTATGGTTCCGTGAAGTTTCTTACTACCTTTTTATTTCTTATAAAGACCTCTTAATAAACATTCAAATAAAGTATACCCAGACTCGAAACAATTTTGGTGATTCACACAAATGTTTATCCCATGTGGGGATCATACACACAGAAATACATATATTCCAAAAGAACACAAATTGTCTAATGTAATAGCGATTTATAAACAAACTATGTTCGGAAAGTTTTAACCTTGAAGTTATTAGAACTGGTAAACCCTACTAACACTTTGCTTGATCCGGGAATACCACAAGAGTCGTATTTAGCTTTGAGCTATTATATATATATATATATATATATATATATACTTTAACGTTTATAAGTGTTAGAAAGATTCAAACAACGGACACAAAAAATCACCCAGACCATACCATACACTCGAAAACCATTTGTAATTCACAAAATTTATGTGCCTTGTGGGATTCGAGCGCACAACACTCGACGCAGTGCTAGTAGCGAGGCGAACTTTACTTTGGACTAACCCGGGAACCGAAACCTTATGCCCAGCAGTTGCCATAACTACCGCTGCGCCACCAAACAGTCAATAGTAAATATATATTGACTTAAAGTACATATAAAAGATTTAATATTTTTTCTTTATTGATACCAAATAAATGACAATACATACAAACATACAACTTCTTAACCTACAATACAATAACTGTATGTATACAATATTCAATGAAAATCCTAACGTCTAAACTAGGCCGATTTAACTTTTACGTTCATAAGTGTAACTTTGAAACCTAAATTAATAAATAAGTGAGTTGAACTCGTGCCTGCTCCGCGCCGCTCGCACGTGATGCCTCACATGAACAATACTTCTAGAATGAACGCTCCCCGCGGGAACATACTTGTGAGATGTTGTAAAACTAACTGCAAATAGCGTAAACCAGTTATATGTTTACTGTTAACTGAGTTTTCTTTTTAATAAGATTGATTATATTGTACTTAACGCTTGTTCATATATATGTAAAAGTTTGTTAAAGTGTTTGTAACTCAATCACAAGTATTTCGTTGAATGGATTTGGATGAATCCTAACTAGTATAATAAATGCAAAAGTGAGCTTATGTGTTACATTTACGCGAGCAAAACCGTGGGCAAAATCTGGTATTTCTATAAAAATCTATAGAGAAATCTACCTAGATAATGTTCCGGCTGGAAAACTAAAGACGTTTTTATAATAATGTTTCTTACAAATAAACTTCATGGAATAATATTTCACTCATCAGGAAGTTTCGAGTAGACATTTTCATAGACAAACTAGTATTTAGCTGACTATTTTATACATCAACTAAAGCTGACAACCAGTTACCGTCCTACAACGAAGATATCCGATCAACTATTTAGCCTCAAGAAAGTCTCTACGATAACTGCAAGACTGCACTATCGAAAGTCTCCGCTGTATAGTTCAGCAAGTCATAAACTTCCTAGTTGTAGAGTCTAGGGGAGAGGTCGCGACTCTCGCTAGAGACAGATAAAATTCAACACAAACAAGTTAGCGCAGGTCAGCTCTACCTCTACGACCGCCACTTTATTTTTGCTAGCGTCCGTTAAACGAAACAACGGCCGTTACCTGCTGACGACGTTGGTTAGCTTTATGATACGTCACGCTAATATTATTAACTATTGGACCCTTTGTATGTTTGTCCACTGTTATTAGTGAGAAAATTCGAAAGGTTTGCATTCATTCATTTTAATAGGGAACACTGAACAAACAAACTACCTTTTATGGTATTACTGACCCATTATATGTATGTTAAACTAGTAACATAACAGATAAATTTACATGAGCTTGCTACTTTAATAAACATAATAACATTTTCGTTGGAGTAGTTTCTCCGCCGCAAGGAAAACAACTGGAACGATGGACTAAAACACTGAGTACTTTTACTTAATTTAATAGAGACGAGCTATAAAATTATACGAAATGTAGGATAGAGTAGTACCTCTACTAGAGCCTGTTTGTTGTACCATGAAACGTAAATGCCGAAGTTTTGGACTTATTGTCGGTACTATTAGGACCTTAAAAAACATACAGTAACGCTTTGATCACCCTAAACTCTACCTAGAAGTTGTGCTAACATCAGAGTGATACCACTTTGATAGAAAGAAATCCACAGAACTTCCCGGTGGATATAATATTAATATTTCGTACGGTCGAAGTTTCAGATAGACAGTTTCATAATATACCTACTAGCTAAAGATATATTCACATCCTACAAAACATAGCAGTCACATCAGCTTGTGTTATGTCTCTGCCATAAACAGTACTTTGGTTAGCTGTGTTTCCAGGACGGTAGAGCAATAGGATATACATATGTACTCGTATATATATATTTTATTAATTAACATAAAATATCCATTGCTTTCTTGAATTATTACTTACTTTGCATTCTTAATTTATCTATTACACTACACCTATCAACATAGTACCGCTACTACCACCTAAAATTAAGTACAACTACATCGAACACAAGTCACTAAGTGAATGTTCAGTGAGCGTACGACGGGCCCAGTACCCGTCAGGCTAGCGTCTATTCCACCTAATGAAAAACCAGCCCGGCCCGCTCTACCTTAATAAGTGCGGTAATAAGGCACTTGCCGAGCCGTGACGACCTCTACATGTATAAGATGCGTCCCGTCGATACAGCCTAACTCGCACTCATCCGGCTATTTTTTTAACTATTAGTTTTGATTGCATGGATGTTGTAGTAGGTAAATTGTCCCCTCTACCAGCGCATCGAGTGTTTTGGGTTCGAAATTCAAACGAGACAATTATTTGTGTGGTCCGAAAGCAGGGTGTATTTTGTGGCCGTTTATTGTATGTAAAGCCTGCGACAAAAGGCACACGACTTAATGCAGTAGTTCTCTATTTGTCTTTTAAAAGAAGTGGTTCAAGCAGCTACTACAAAGGTAACTAAAAAAAGGTAAGGCGTTGCGGTAGTGTTGCGGAAACGTGGGACAAAACATGTTATCCGCGAATGGATATTACGAATATTATTATTGTGCCTCGATTGCGCACTGGTAGTGACCGACTGCTATGCATAATCTCTTGAATTCAATTCTCGCTCGTGCAAAGTGTTATTGCATTTTTCTGTCAATCAATTCTCAGTAGCAGTATTTAGTCTGGAACTGTACACAATAGGTTTGCCATCTGTTACGTGTGTTCTAAAACTATAATTCGCGAAATATGGGTGTAATTCATAAATCATATTACAAAGCTGGAGCTGCAAAATCTCATAAGCTATAGTTAAGCAATAGCTAACACAAATATCGCTGCAGCAACGAACATTTAGGTAGGTAACTAAACAGTTATTTATAAATAACGTAGAGGCTCGTAGCAGTCTACGAGAAGTCGTAGCGCGTGCTACAACGTAGCCGGCGGGTATTAAACGCGGAGGTGTGTATGGCTTATAAGTTATAATAACTAGTTGGCACTGTGTTAAGGTTGTGTGTAGTACGTTCCATTTTATGTGGCGCTTCGCTCGCCCGCTATTGCACCCAGAATACTTTGTACCACGTGACTTTAAGCACGTGATCATAAGCCTTATATAAATCACTTCTGAAGTTTTATATTATGCGGATCTTGTGTCAAGAAGAATGTATTTCTGTCGTTTTAGGCGTTTCTACTACATAAGTGTTAAAATAATTCCGCAGTAAAAGTAAATTTACGTGTGCCTCTGACTACACAAAATCACGTAAATGGCGTCCGTGAGCGCGCAGTGCAAAGGCGGCGTGTTGCCACTTGGCGGGAGAAATGGGTCAATAAACATATTCCTTATTATTTTAATATCTTTAAATTAAGAATTATATTTAAAACATTTTTTATAGCTTTAAAGGTGTGATATGAACAGCACGATCTCGCGTGCTGCATGTAAACTGTAATCATCTTCAAGACACTCGTATAATTAGATATCAAACTTCACAAGGTCTTTTGATTCTTAAATACATCTTACAGTTAGACCTTTTAATGACTGTATCCATGATGCTTATTTTATCGATGACCTTATTGCCATTTACCGAGAACACTTATATTGGACTGCACGGATGGCGTAGCGGTTTAAGTGGTCGCCTCACCGCTGCCGCCGCGCCGAATGTTGTGGAATCCTACACGGGACAAACATTTGTGTGATCCACAAATAGTGGTTCGGAGTCTGGGTGTTCTTTGTGTCCGTTGTTTGAATGTTTGTAAATGCCGCTACGATACAGGAATTATTGCAAGTGCGGCAGTTTTCTTGTCTAAACATCAAAAAAGGTATGAGCAAAATGTTGTTGTACAAAATTTTTATACACGTTTTCACAATAACTAAAATCATTTTGTTCGACGCAAGAATTGAACCCGAGAATTCATGATCACACTTATTATTATTATTACGCCACGGGACCAACAAAACACTGGTATAGCGTAACGGTATAAATATTACTAAGCACAAAAGCGACTACATAATGTATTTCAAGAAAATTGCTTTCAGTCCATTACAGCAACATATTTGAATGTTCACTTAGTGTTAACAAATGGGAGTTTAGTTTTCAATATACTATTCAGTAGTAATGGACGTGAAAATAAATAAATACTAGCTTTACCCCGCGACTTGTATGGGAATAGGCACCCATCTGTATTTTCTTTCTTCCTTCTGCTATGCGGCATATCGAGATGAAACATGATTTTAAGTTAAATGTTAGCAATACAATTGTGAAAACCGCATTCAATTTCGTGCAGTCGTTTTGCGAGCGTTCGTTTGCGAGTAAAAATATACAAACAGACAAATATTGTAAAATTAATTGTCTTGGTTTCTATAGTTCCTTAAGATCCCTCACATAACTTTTATTAAACTTTTCATATGAAACACACTGACATCAAAGTGTTACAATTTTATTATATGTAAATTGGATCAAAGCAAGCATACTATTTTTATAATCACTTTTATACGTTTGCGTTGCATAATTCATATAACCGAAAACGGATATTAATGCAATCATGTTTGGTATAACATACCTATTTGAAAGGCTCGATGTTTCGGCCAGGTTACACTGGCCATAGTCACAAGCAGGCAAAGATATGTAAATACCAAGCATGATCGCGTTAATAGTAGGTATATATAGATACTATTTTTACTTTTTAAGCATCGACATACGAGGATTTAGAGAGTGTATCGATTCTGCATGACAGTTCTGCGACTCTCTACCATTTATTGCAATATATTAATAACTTACTTTCCTCACTATTTGTAATCAGTCAGCGTACATTTAATTTGGTGTTGACAAAAAACGTTTTACAACACAAGCATTTCCTCGCGTGTTCGCTCGTCTGACAACAGGCCTTTTTCCTGAATGAAAGGTACCATATGTCTTATACTGTAGCTCTACCAACATGTATGCGAAGTTTCATGAAAATCGGTCGATAAGTTAAGGCGTGAAAGCATAACAAATAAACAAACTTACATTCGCATTTATAATATTAGTTTTTTAGCATGCATCAACAATTTAATTTATTTTCGATTTTATTCTGCTTATATATCAGAGTTCAATAGCTGCATTCAAATACGTCTAGCTTCTGAAACCTACCCGTACTCATATTATTATTATAGAACTGCATTACACAAACAAATTACAATCATCGATCGATTGTAATTTGTTTATGTGATGCATTTTTAAACACTGCATTTGGCTTCAAAGATAACAATATCTTCAATCACCGCATCTTGTAGTAGCATTTCTGCTGATAGATGTACCAGCAGACACGGAAATTTACAAGTCAGATGATAAAAACACAATGAAATAACCGTAGCCAACGCGACGACGCTCAAAGAAACTTGAAGTCACTAAGACTACTACAAAGAATTACCTTTTAATATATTACCGTACCTCACTTCAAGGTTTACACTCTGGATCGAGGTGCTCATATACAATCTTGAAGCAGCAAATTCTTATCACTCTTATAAGACGGTACATCTTTTCCAACAAAGAGAGGAGCAGAGATGTGTGGAATGCGCGTCCGTATTATTAGTTGGGGTACAAAACGCGCGCCCACCGCGTTCTAGGAATTTATATTGGCCCGTGCGGGCTTAAGCCGATTCTGCACGTACTACACAAGCCTATTGAACAACGAATAAACACCTATTGTGGTTCTCGATATGTCATTTGGTAGGAGAGACTTCATTTTTATATCAGTAAGGCGCGGCACCCACTTACGGTTTGGTATGGAAGTGATTTTTTGGTGGCGACTGGTAATTTATCTTAATAAAGGTTTTTGTCCACGGCTTTACGAACATGAATACTACATACAATAGTGACATAGTATTGAATTATATTTCTTATCGAATTTAAAAATATAAACCCATATAAATCCCGTGCAGCCCTAGTAAAGGCTAACGGGTATACATTTGAGAAAATAAAAAAGTGGAACGATTACATATGGAAACCTGTGTAGAGAAGAATAACATTCGCGTATTAAAGACTTTGCAAATTGGAATTGTAGCACAAGGCGTTTTGCGTGGAAGAGACGATGGTACAAAGAGCCGACTCGCCTAGGGAAATACCAACTTCTTACAGGTAACCGGTGTAAAAATAGTAACAGTGTTAGCACATTTCAACTAGTAAATAAATATTTCGAATACTCATACGCTTTTTACATTCCTTTCCTTTTATTCTATCCTTAATGACATCATCTTCTTTCTTTCTTATCGTGTGGTTACTGGCCAACCTGTTGTCAAGAGTTGTTCAAGCCACCCGTAGGCCTCTGACATAGCTTAACGACTGCTGTCAATTTGATAACAACCAGGACCGACTTTTTACGTGCCCTCCGAAGCACGGAGACGCTCAGATGAAATACCACTAAGCGGTCACCCATATATAGACTGACCGGACCCAACGTTGCTTAACCTCGCTAATCGTTTACCGATTAGTGAGTGCAACTCGCTATGAGCGCCTCATAGTCAAGATGGATAGTGTACAATTTTCAATATGGCTGAGCGCGATCCTAACAAATATTACACATGCGAATATACGTTTGTTTATTAACCTCTGAATTTTCTTCGAAGAGGTTAATGAAAACACTTTGTGGGTCTGTGTATCTGTCTGTTATTGACTGGCATAGCACTGAATCTACTGGACCGATTGACTTGTAACTTGGTGTGCAGATATCTTGGGGTCATACCTCGGTCAAGTTTAAATATGGGCCCTAGGGGTCAAAAGACCTCCGAGATATAGGGGTCACAAGGTCACATGAAGAAGAAGAGGTTGAATCCTGGGTTTTTACACCCATCTCGTTTGTTTCGCTTTTACTCCTTAACTACTCGACCGATCATCATGTAATTTTACACACGTCAGGGGTCCAGAAAAAAACATATTGTACCTTTTATCCAGAAAAAAGTACTGTTACTCATCTAACCTACACAAGCGAAGCCGCGGGAAAAATCTAGAAATACTATATTTATAATTTAGATGTCATGTCATTGTGTGACCGATGAACATAGGACTTAACGTCCATAAAGGTAACTATATTTAAACATAGTAGCATGATTTAAATCTTTGGCGTTCGTGTTGTACCGTATTAAACAAAAAGCCAGTGTACTATCAGTAGTTGTTCAGGAACAATGTTGGCGCTTTCGTTTACATTTAAATAGCTTTATACTGCCAAATAATACACCGAAGTTATTTACAGCCAAATTATACGATACGATTCATATAATAGGCTTTGCCCTGCTTCGGCTAATTTTAATATTATTACTGTTTTATTCGTATACGTATACCGTTATGAATAAAGCCATCATTTTCTGTACGAAAAGAGGTTACGTGTTTTATTAAGGGCGTTGACATGATAGTAATAGGCTTATGTGTAAACTAGCTATGTTCCGTGATTTCACCCACGTATATGCTTACTGCTCCGTGTCTGTGGTTCATGACGTGATATTGTATGCCTATGTTATTTCTGGATAAAGTAGATTTCAAATGATGAAATAATTATCGAAATCGGTTCAGTAGTTTCATAGCTTATCAATCACAAACAAACAAATCTTTTATAATATGTATAAATAGACAAACGACACGAATGGTACAATTGTTTAACGTGGTCACATAGTAATTTCCAAAGAAATATGCATCGTGGGTTCTATCACTGTAAGGGACAATAAATGGCTTATAGAATCAACAGATGTTTTTTTTGAGTCTAGATTCTCTTTGTGTGCAATAAATGTAAAACCCAATAACACCTTATCCAGCCATGGAATTGAACCCGAGACCTTATGCACTGTAGTCGTATTCACTAACACTGCGCCACAGAAGAAAATGCCTGTATGACTTCTTAGCGTAATCAGATACATACTTACCGATGTGATCTCTCGGATTCTATACAATTTTTTTATACTGCTGCATAATCCGATATTCTTCTCATCAAAAACTTCTTACAAGCAATAAGGAATTTAGCACTACAAACATTGTAAGACATTCAACTTGCCTTTACTTAAACATGAGACTTAGTCGTAAATAAGGTCGATGTAAAGGACCTTATAAAAGATAGCAAACGTGAACTGTTTGTACATATTATAAAAAATCTTGCACGTCAACCTTAGACTAATAATAATAAATTTATTGACGCTAACTTAAATCTAATTTCAATTCTGGTTTGGGTGGCTCCTTTTAAGTAAATATTTACTTATGTTAGAAACCGCTGCCCTTCCATAGCAAATTAAATAAAGATTAACAAGGTGGTAAGTCTTGTGAGTAATAGAGCCTCGCTGATTTTAGCATGTATGGACCGAAAAACCAGTACGCACATGAAACAGAAGAAACAATACTATATGACGGCCTCGATGGCGTAGTGGTGAGTGTAACTGACTGCCACGCCTGAGGTCGCGGGTTCGATTCCCGCACAAGTCAAACATTTGTGCGCATGAACATGGATGTTTGTCTTGGTCTGGGTGTTTCTATGTATAATATGTATGCATTTACAAAAAAAAAGGTATATATGTATGTTTATCCATTGTCTAGTACCCATATTACAAGCTCTGCTTAGTTTGGACTAGATGGTGTTGTGTGTATGTGGTAGAATATTATATTATTATATTATTATTATCTTTATTGTTTCTTAATGTGTTTATATAAATCCTTCTCACTTGCTCATAACTACTGTAATCACCACGACATCTAGATTTTAGAGGTACTTAATAAAAGCCTCCAACAGACATGTCACCTTGGCTTACGCCATAAGAAAATAATAAAAAAAAATTATTGAGAAGTTTCAGCTATGTTATTAACGTCAACTTCAGATTCAACATAAAAACAACTTGACATTTTCCAGTCATAAATAAATATTTTATTTTAAAGCGTCTTGCATATTTAATCTTTTACTTTGAACTTCTTTGAAGTTAAAAAACTTATTGCCGTGATAAAAATATTCTTAGTTAAAATAGTCTTTTTTAGTTGTTTTGCGTTATGGATATCGTACCAATAATTAAATTATATAAAGAACATACATATATAGCATTACATCTCTATCCCCAAAAGGATAGGCAGAGGTGTCTAACACCCACATTTCGATCTCACGTAAATAAGGGCGAGCCAATATCGGGTTTAGTTTCACACTCAGTACTGTTTCTGCGAATTTCTAGACTGAATATCACAATAACACTGCTAAACCCTGCGATTGAACCTGAGTTCACTAGTCGCATTAATAAAGAATTTTGTAATAATTTACATTTTAAATCATTAAGAAAAGACGTTACTGCGCTACAAGGTACAGTCAGCGACAAAGTAGCTCAACATTAAACATATTTGTACAGTATTTTTTAATGAAAATGTATTATTGCTTTTTAGTCATTAATGGTGATTACAAAAACTTTTATTTAACTGTTACTGCAGTCAAACTTAAGGAATTACCGTTATTGTGTACGATAGAGCAATTCAATCTCTCGGGAATGTTTATCGACTTATGTTGCTGACTGTACAATGTACAGCACTTCTTTAAGGAGATTTTCAATCTCTACTTTTTACAAAAACCGAATATAAGATTATTTAGTTGTTCTCTATTTAACAATGTAATTACTTCACCCACAGTAATATTTCTATCGTGTCGATAGTTTGTGTCTAAGTAGTATAGTATTACTCCAGGTTTACGCAGGTTTATCTGTGTCTCTCTTTAATGGATATTGTCAGGCAAAAGGCTAAATTATATATGAATACATACATAGCATCGCGCCATGTCTTCAAAAGGATTGGCAAAGGTATATTACACCAGCTATGAATTTTGATTCCACGTAATTAAAGTTACCTGCTTCCGAGTCTTTCTCTAAAGAAAATGCGAATACACACTGACTCGGTAATCGAACTCTAAACTTAATACACAGTTGCATTCAGTACTGTTGCGCCACCGAGACAGTGCAAAATATTTTATGTATACATAGAGTAGGGTACACATGTAACAAAGGTATAAAAAAGTCTAAAAAATATATAGTAATCATTTGCTTTATTTTTTAAATGACAACTTACTCCCCGCATTATTCATAAATCCGATGTTGCGCGGGACTTTAAAAACATTCAAATAACGGCCACAAAGAATACCCAAACTCGGAACAACCATTTGTGGATCACACAAAGTTTTGTCCCGTGTGGGATTCGAACCCACAACACCCGAGTGTTGTGGGTTCGAATCCCACACGGGACAATTGCGCCGACGCAATAGCAGTGGCGAGGCGACAATTTAAATCACTACGCCATCCGTGCAATCTGAATGTTTCAAGTTTACATAAATGTAAACATGATTATTAATTGTAACGTTTATAAGCAAAATAAAGGTTAAACTAAGTCTTAAACTACAAGCTTATTTCTTCTTCTTCTCTCTAGCCTTTATTATTCCCATGTCACTTGGGGTCGGCTTTCTAGTCTAACCAGATTTGACTGGATATCAGTTTTTACACGGAGCGACTGCCATCTGACCTCCGCAACCTGAAGGCTAACGATACCCTAAGGGTAGACCAGTGTCAGGATATTAGAGGGCACTGACTTCCCAATAAGGACTGCCATAGATGTTCATGGCAGCCGGGACCGACGGCTTTACGTGCTCTCCGAGGCACGGACCAGGCGATAATAATTGTCAATCAATACGCACATAATTTGGAAAAGTCATATAACTTCCGAAAGTCAGAGGTGCGCGACGTAGGTTCGAACCCGAGACTCTCTGGATTACAGTCTGTTGGTCTCCCCACTAAGCTATCGCTGCTCACTACAAGCTTACTGCAGTAAGAAATTAACATTGTTGAGTTATACGACGTGAGAGAGTGGCTCTTGCTGACTATGATGGCGTCCGCTTGCGGTGTATGATACAGCGGCGTTGCCATGGAAAAGAGAAGCAAACGATGTGGCATACAGTTTATCGCGTGCTAGAATTTTGGCCAGAGACCCTTAAAAAAGGACTACTATAGTACATTGAAATTAAACTACTATATACGGATATTATCGCGTTGTTTATTTAACACTTTATTACAAAATTTTGAAAACTGTTACACTACTATTACTATTAAACTTTACTCATTTTTAAGCTAATTAAATTATTGAAACTATTAAAACTATTTATACATTACTATACTATTATACTATTTATGTTTACACTTTCCCCGACGGTTCGGTTGCTTTTCAGCAGATGGCTGCTGAAAAGCAACCGAAACGTCGGGGAAATATATATAGTACTTGATGCTTGCGTTATTGTGGTACCTCCTTAACTAAACGACCCAGGCTGATCAAAATTACCTCTTTTATTGAATTGTATGTGACATTGGACTAATGATGTTTCTACACAATTGTTTTTTTTTCTCTATTCCATGGCTTCAGCGATGCGATGTAAACAGCTGATGCATGGCGCGGCAGTATGTCAGCGTCGGCGCTGACTTTTCTATTGGAAAACAATTTGGTGTGAGCGATGAAGACAACACTACGTACACTATACCCGTGCGTCATTTATCTTGGCACCGACGTCGAGGGCGATGTACTGCCGTGGACCAACGGACGTGCTCGTACATACCAGCTTTTTAACACTACCTTCAGAATGATGCATACGAACTTGTGATTGACAGTAGTTTTAATATTGTGGACCTAGTGGTTTTATGACTAGGTTTTGGTCTTTAGAACGTTGTGCGTCAGCTGTTTTTTGAGTTCTGTTAGCAAAGAGAATGGAATCTTATTATTAAGGCAGACTGTCTGTTCTATATTTAAAAACTAAATTCAAGAGATCCTGTTTTGAATATGTAGCTGGTTGAAATTAACACAAATTATAACGGCTTTAAGTATAACATAAAGTAAAACAATAAGATAGAGATATGCTTAGACATACACATTCAAAAAACGTGTTGTATAAAGACGTTTGTTTTGGTTATATCATAAATGCGGTAATATATACAAGCTTCAAACTCAAACAAGTTTAAAAAGGTAAAATAACAAATAATCACTGGTCAAATGTAATTTGGGCTCTTAATTTAAGTTGTACATTTTAATTAACTCTACATGAATAGCAAGCCCTATTAATCTTCTCTGTATGAAAAGGGTAAGACCATAATCCACCACGCAGATCCACTGCCAGTTGACAGACTTTAATTATCTTTGAACACGATAGATAACTAACATACGATCATGCAAGTGTCTGCACTGTTTTTATTCACCTACATATATATATAATAGACAATTTATTACACACTTAACTTCAAAAATCAATGTAGGTGCTGTCGGACCGACTTCGAGAACTCTGCGTAGAAATCTTACATTTTCTTTACTGAGCTATAGCTGCTACATGACATGTGAATTCCTGGTTTAACTTATAAAATATGACGATGAACGTTTAATCCACATCTAGTGTATGTCTTATATACGATTAAACAAACAATTAAGGCAGCAGCTTGTAACACCGCGTACAACTTAAACAAGATATTAAGCAAGGTGTATTATAGGTAAGTCAGTACGTTTACGTTAGGTACGCAAACGTGTTGGTTGATCGCGGCAAATGTGTCAAACGTAGCGCGTGGGCGTAATCTGGTCACGCGCGGGTACGACGCGGCACGACATGGTCACAGCGTGGCATGGTGCGGCAAGCGCTCGCTATGAATATTCAGAGCGTAGGAGGGACACGTGACCGATGAGATACTCGCCGCCATTGGCAAGTGTGACGCACCGTGTGCTGTTCCGATCCTACAGACCACGAAGCGATATGTGTTTCCACCTAATAGCTCTTGGTAGGTTTATGTATAAGGCACTCGACTGCAATCGGTAGATTCGAATTTCATCCATCGGAGTACCGATGTGAAGGCTCTACTAACACAAGCACTCTGGCTTAGCTGGAGTCTCTCTGCGAACATGGTTGCTGCAAAGCAACCGAGACGTCGGCGAAAGTATAAACTAAAGTATAAATCATTAAAGTAATTTAAATAGTAGTAAGGTTTAATAACAGTAGTGTCATAGTTTCAAATTTAACAAGAATACTAGTCATTGGTAAGTCAAAATGATATTTAATAATAATAATAATAAATTTTTATTCAATAAATAAATGTCTTGACAAAACACATTACAGGCTACTTATTGTATTAAATTCACATTAAAACTATATTTAATCTAAAGTAAAACATTTTACAATTTAAAAATTGGACACAAAAAGTCTTGTTTATAAAGTCTGTTTTTACATTTTATTACCTGAACTAGGTCAGAGACCTGTGTTTCAAGCTGTTTCTAATATTACATTGTTATCCTATTGTTAATAAAGTAATGGTCTACAAAAAAAATTAACTTAACAAAAATTGTTTCATAGGTGTTTTCATATCGAATGAATATGCTACTTCCATAATTATATCCTAATCGTAATCCTAATCCTAACTAATATTATAAAAGCGAAAATGAGTTTGTTTGTTTGTTCGTTTGTTAACTTTTCACGCCTAAACCACTGAACCGATCATTCTGAAATTTTGCATATACGTTGTCAGGTGTACAAAAACGGACATAGGCTACTTTAGATCCCGAAAAAAATTACTGTTTCCGAGGAAAACAATAATAACGTTCTTATGATAATAGGTGGCGCCACGTGTCTTTCGAATCATTATTGAATTATATTATTACAAGCAGAGTACCTACAACCCGAATTGATTGTCAAATGCTAAATTAACGCGAGCGAAGCCGCGGGCAAAAGCTAGTATTACTATATAGTGCATAGATGTCGTAGTAGTTTAAACAGTCGCCTCGCCACTGTTGAAGCCGTGAGTGTTACGGGTTCGATCGCCACACAGGGTATATTTGTATGATCCACAAGTCATTATACCGAATTTGTGTGTTCTTCGAGTCCGTTTTTTAATGTTGTGAAGTTTCCACGACGCAGGACAAATTCATACAGCAAGAGCTGTGTTTTTAAATAAAAACAAAGGCAATATTTTATCTTTGAATTTTATATCAAATTAGATTTTTCCCGCGGCTTCACTTGTATTAATGTAGATTTTGTAAAAATGCGTACTTTTTCGATAAAAGGTAGGGTACCTTTTATCCAAAAAAGTACGCTTTTTACATGTACCTAACAACATGTATGCGAAATTTTATTAGGATCGGTCGAGTAGTTATTGCGTGAAAGCGTTTTAAACCAACAAACAAACTGACATTCGTATTTATAATATTAGTTAGGATACTAAACCGCCTAAAATAAACTAAACCTAAAATAATATACGAACATTATCATATGTGCACACGTATGTTTTCCGATGGCAATTGATTGTCGAACTAAGTAAGCTTCACTAAGACGAGTTTCACTTGACCCGTGTAATTGAAACGCTCGCGATTCGACGACGACGCAATTCTGAGCGACATAGACGCTGGGACTCACAAGTAATAACATTCTACTTGCCAGTATTTATTTATTTGGACAGGCAGTAGTTGTTACGTTATTGATCTATGACAAAATAAAACCATAAATAATAACCAAATATCCAATGACGATGTACGATTTTACAAGTTACATTCCTTAACAATATGTAGAATTTTACTATAAAAATCATATCAGCAATTAAATGGTTTTCTGGATTTAATTATTATTATGTATTTGTATTTTTGAAGTGAAAACTTCTTTAGGCGCGTTGAGCACTTCTTGTGTGAACAAAAATCATAGAACTCGCGTCATCGTCACGCTTCCACGCTTTCCATTTTTGGATTATTTTAGAATATTAACAATATCTCAGAAATGGTGCGTCCTACGCAAAAAATAACGAAATTTTGTAGACGGTCATACATATACGGTATAACAATCAACGAGCGTTTTTAAACGGACGAAACCATTTGTAAAACGCGGAATCATCACGACGCCGTTTGTAAATGCGGAATCATACAAATTGCCTGCGACATGTACATCATCTTACTCAAATAAAACTTCAGCGATACATAATCAATAGTAAATGAATTACGTGCACCGCGCCGCGGGCAGTGTCCTACTTGTTGAGTTATCGAGGTTGCGCGCGCGACGCGACGCCGTCCTCGCGGGAAATCACGCGCCGCAACGCTGCGACACATCACGTCACCAGCTTATGGACCGCACATGCGGTAATCACTTGGCACTTTATACTTGCTAGTTTTAAAAATAATAATATGAACCCTATTTATACAGCGTGTAACTAAAAGGTGTGGTCATGTTGAAGTGTTACATAGAACCTCTGAACAATTGAAAACCGCATCACGTTATTTTTACTTAGATATAGCATTTTCTTATTTATCGACTTACCAATATTATATTTTCTAGTCGGTACTTACTAACAGCTTACTTAGATGAACTCGGTAAACCCAAAAATGACCAGGCGAAATTATAATAGTGACGTAATGCGTTTGTTTAGATGTTAAAATAATAAATTTAATAATATGCTTGAAATTGTCATCACTTTAAGATATATTTTTTGAACCGCGGTTATCGCATTATTTATCAGATAAACAGCCCTAAAATATGACCACATCTTTCTGTTACACGTTTATACTATCCCACTGCTGGGCACGGGCCCCTTCTCACAATGGGAAGGCTTAGGCTATAGTTCGCGCTGGCCTAGTGTTTATTAGGTGACTTCACCATGTTTCAGAACATTATGTAGACCACTTAGATAAGCAGGTATTCTCACGATGTTCTTAAAGAGAAACGTCATAATTATTGCAGCGCATTATGGATAATATTAAATATCTATAGATTAATACGTGAAGCAAAAACGTTTTACCAATTTATAGGAAAATTGCGCGGACGGAGGAGTATGAAATTTGGCACAGTTAAAGTTTATATGGAGAAGGAGGGGCGAATTCTAATATTTATATAAAATATGCATTAGAAATACATTAAATTAATGAAAAAACACTACACGCACACAACGCAGTCGAAGCGCGTAACTATGGTTACATAATATATCAATATATTTTTTCTTTTTTTTTATTGCCTTTGTTGGCAGACGAGCAAGTGGCCCACCTGATGGAAAGTGGTAACCGCTGCTCATGGACTTCAGCAATGTCAGGACACAGCAAAGCCGCTGCCTACCGTGAAATAAGAACTCTCTTTAAACCTCGTTTGAAGAAGGATATATCATAGCGCTCGGGAAACACCAAAGCTGTCAGTTCATTCCAGAGCTTGCACGTACGTGGTAGAAATGATCGCTGAAAGCGTACCGTCTTAGAATTGAACGCTTCCAGGTGATATGGATGAACCCTGCTTCATTGTCGAGTGGTACGGTGATAGAAAGGGCGGCTGGTACCAAATCAAACAGTTCTTCACTCCCCGTGAAAGAGTCGGTAGAACACGCAGAGAGACCCAAAGTGATATAATGACATATCAGCAATATCTTACAGGCAAAGTTTGATCGAATTTCTAACACTAGGCGACCGCTAGTCTTAATTATACTGTGTTTTTATTTTATTGTTTCAAGTGGGTGATATAGTAGACTTAAGAGCGCGTCCCGACATTAAACAATTACATTTAGCGAATATTAAACTGCAAAACATTTAGGTTATGTACCACTGTAAAATTAAATATCTTTATATACGTATATAAATCTTCTGTGTGTGTGTTTGTAATTAATTTATTTATTTAATTAATTAATTAAAACGGTATAACACCAATTACATTAATTAACACAAAACCATAGTTGGTAACACACACATAAATAACAACAAAGAGGAAAAAACAATAATAATATGGAACACACAAATAAATTCAACAAAAATAAAATATACACAGAAAAAAAGAACTAACAATCATAATGTATAAACAAAACACAATACACGAAACACAATCAATACACAACTCCTCCTAAATCGCTGGACCGATTTTGATGAAATTTTTTGTGTGTGTTCAAGTGGATTCGAGAATGGTTTAGATTTGTTTTTTTTTTCGTGTGTAAACGCCGACGTCTGTCGGGACAGCTAGTATATTTATTATTCACGACTTTATGGCAAATCGACTTTCGGACCCCGAAGCCAAGAAACAATGTTTTTTCATTGTGTCTAGATACGGAAATAGCTTCTAACATTAAGATATGCTTCCTGTGGAATTGAAATCAAGACTTCTTAATGGTAGTTCAGTAGGCTCTCCATTACTGCCAATTTTATAATAAATAAAGAGATATATATATAAACTTAGTAAGTGATGTTTCCATACTTTTTCATATTATAGTATTCTATATACAAAAGTATATCTGAAAGTCTGTTATTTTTGTACAGCCGAATCACTGAACCGATATTAATGAGATTTGGTATGGAACTAACTTTAAGTTTTAAGGAAGGAATCGTTAGGCAACCCTCGGGAAAGACCTTGACAACTTTTTAAAAGAGGATTTGTATTTTGTAACCTTTTATTATTTGTGTTTGTTGTTCCAATGTTAAATACCTTTGCGACAAAGTTATAAATATCTCTCAATTTTAGCTTCACACAAGAATATTCGCTTTAACGGTCAAGTAAAAAGTGTGTCCAGTGTAACACCTAATCATTCTCATACTCCTTAGTATGGGAAGGCTTAGGCACTCATGCTCAGCGGTGAAACAAATTATAAAGAGATCTAATATTATACGAATACAACAAGAGTAATAAATAAGATTTCTGATCTGTGGGTTTGACTTTTGCATGCTAAAATACAAACTAGTTATAAATATCAGAATGCACATTAAAAAAATTCTACAAAATTTGTATTATTATATTTTTATTATAAAAATATTCATTACAATTAATAGCCATCGCTGAACGCATATAAGTGTCATTTATATGCATCACTATATAATTGTAACTGAATCGCTAGGATTGTACTCAAATTGCTGTTTCACCCAAACCGCTCCTAAGAGTCGAAGCATGTCGATGGCCCATAACCATGCAATAAAAATAAATAATAATTAAATATTATATTTTATTAACTGGCCTATTAGCCAGTTCCATAGTTTAACGAGATCGAACAAAGACATGTGTTTGCGCACACACTTTTGCACTATGATATCTTCTATACAGATCCCGTAAAGAATGGCCTTCGTGATCGAAATTTTGTCTGATGGACTTATAAAAATGTCAAGTGAGGCTAGATGGAAGCTTGTTCCATATTCTTTAGGAGCTTCTATAACCGTGATATGTGTACGCAATTATTATTTTTTCAACTAGTAGACCTTCAGCCCGCAATATTATTTACTTTAATCTCCGATGTGTATAAATGGAAATTTAATACTTGCTTAAAACTGCCCCGATGATTTTCGCCACTCGTTTGACGTATTGCCTGTCTTCTGAATTCTCAACGTTATCTTTAAGTTTAGGTGATATCTGTTTTCTGATGATATTAATTCGTAGAGACACACCGTCCAAACACAGTAGGTTTTAATTATGTCTGTCAATCCAACAATAGACAGGTTAAATATTTTCTTTATCAATGGAACCTACAGCGTATCCCATTAAAAGGTTGGTGATTTAATTAGATTAGTATAAACCACAAAAGAATGGTCCCAATACTTGCGTCTCGATAATGACGCCACTTAAGACAGAGTGGGAAATAAATGTTATCAGCTGTGAAGGCTAGACGGGGGTCGCGGTGAGAGGTAAGGCGGGGGAGGGGGTGAGTTTCCATTAATTGATAAGAGTAGATAAGAGGCGCTAAGTGCGGCTCTCGGACCGTTGATTAGTTAGGCTACAGACGGATGTGGTGAACGATTAGCACTCAAATAGGTACCTACTCATGCAACATGAAGTCCATTTATACTTTGGTACTGATTTAATTAACTATGCTATTGTATTATGGAGATCAGTTAAAAATTGTTTCTTCCAGCTAAAGGTTCTTTATAAAATTCGACCTCACCTAATTTTTTCGTATGTCGTTAATATTTATAAATAAAATATAATAATAATAATATTCTACCACATACACACAACACCATCTAGCCCAAACTAAGCAGAGCTTGTACTATGGGTACTAGACAATGGATAAACATACATATATACTTTTTTTGTAAATACATATATATTATACATAGAAACACCCAGACCAAGACAAGCATCCATATTCATGCACACAAATGTTTGAGTTGTGCGGGAATCGAACCCGCGACCTCAGGCGTGGCAGTCGGTTACACTAACCACTACGCCATCAAGGCCGACTATTATTTATTAAATTTATATTTAGTAAATAATGTGTTTAGGCTGACTAAGAAAGTTTATAAGGCTAGTGTGAATGGAACACTCGCAAGAGGAAAACCTAGGCGAACGTTTCTCGATCAGATCAGAGGCGTTCCGGACAAAGGCCAGGTTAAGAGCTCCTTGAACCAACGGGCGTGTATGAGAAATGTGATGAAAGTGAATGAAGCCAGAGAAGTGTGTCAGGATCGTAGCAAATGGAAATCCGTAGTCTCTGCCTACCCCTCTGGAAAACAGGCGTGAATCTCTGTATGTAAGTATGTATGTAAATAATGTGTGTTAAATTCATGAAAGCAGAAATCAGCCCTGCATAAACTATCCCAGTGCTAGATACGGACCTCGTTTCTTTGTAAAAGGAATCAGCATAGCCCATTACGCTGACCCAAGCCAGTTGGCAGATTTTTCACATTTTCGAGGACATTATAGAGAACTCTCAGACATACAATGTTTTCCTTCACCGTTATCTTATCTTATCTTATGTGGGGGCCAGTCAATGCAGACCGGCGACACTTCGACCCAGTGGGATCTTTTGTGTCGACACTCTCCCAATAACGACTGCCATAGATGTTCATGGCAGCCGTGACCAACGGCTTAACGTGCTCTCCGAGGCACGGAGCAGGCGATAATTGTCAATCAATACGCACATAATTTCGAAAAGTCATATAACTTCCGAAAGTCAGAGGTGCGCGACGTGGGTTCGAACCCGAGACCTTCTGCATTGCAGTCTGTTGGTCTCCCCACTGAGCTATCGCTGCTCATTTCCTTCACCGTTAAAACAAGTAATTAACTATTTCATACGCACATTACTTGTATTCCTTTGCTTTTTCGTTTTTATTTTAAGTGTCATTTTCACATGCACTGTTTTGTTGTATATCATAAGGTTATATTATACAATTTTTTTATAAACTACTATATATAAATATATATATATACACTTTTATGTGTGAATATAGTATAAATATATTGTATAAGTTTATATTTATTATTTCTATCCCATTTTTTGTTTTCGTTTTGTTTTCTTATGCATTGATATGTATTAATAAATTATTGTTAGTAGGCCTGCGAGAATACCAGCGTTGCAGTACATACTGCAACAATAGCTGACGCAGTTGCCTAATTTGATCTCCATGTACCGTTTTCTGCTTAATTGTATTTATTATTGTTTTTAAAATTATGTGTGTACTAGCTATTGCCCGCGGCTTCGCTCGCGTTAATTTAGAAATTGACAATCAATTCGGGTTGTACTCTGCTTGTAATAATATAATTAAATCACGATTCGAAAGACACGTGGCGCCATCTATTATTATAAGAACATTATTATTGTTTTCCTCGGGAACAGTAATTTTTTTCGGGATGAAAGGTAGCCTATGTCAGTTTCTGTACACCTTACAACGTATATGCAAAATTTCAGGATGATCGGTTCAGTGGTTTAGGCGTGAAAAGGTAACAAACAAATAAACAAACAAACTCATTTTCGCTTTTATAATATTAGTTAGGATGGAGATTCAAATAAAACATTTTTCTTTCTTTCTATCTATTATTTCTTATGTTTTTGAGAATGTTATCTCCCGCTCTAGGAATTCAAAATAAAATTATTTATTTGTAGAGCATAGGTTACAAAATATAATTAACTCCTGTGTCGCGGGGAACTTTACAAACATTCAAACATTGAAATAACCCTCGCAATAGGAATGATGCCCGTTTACAAACATTCAAACATTGAAATAACCCTCGCAATAGGAATGATTCCCGTTTACAAACATTCAAACATTGAAATAACCCTCGCAATAGGAATGATGCCCGTTTACAAATATTCAAACATTGAAATAACCCTCGCAATAGGAATGATTCCCGTTTACAAACATTCAAACATTGAAATAACCCTCGCAATAGGAATGATGCCCGTTTACAAATATTCAAACATTGAAATAACCCTCGCAATAGGAATGATTCCCGTTTACAAACATTCAACAGCGTACACAAAGAAGTCTCAAACTCGAAACAAGAATTTGTTTCACATAACTATTGTCCCTCCGATCAAATCCACAAGACCCAGCGCAGTGGCAGTGGCTAGGCGATCATTTAAACCACTAAGTCATCAGTACAATTATACCTACATAGAATCAAACCAAAAATCCATCCAGAAACCGTCGTATCGTACACAGAATTACAGATTACGGTAGAGTGAATATTATATAGCGGCAGTTACGTGGTCACGGCTATTACCCGCGGGAGGGTGGGCAGAGAGGGAGGTGGTGCCCCACAATTAATTCTGCGGTCAAGTAGACGAGCTATCACGGCGTTTGTGTCTAAAGAGCTACATTAATATAAGTCAATGTTATAGCCTTTTTATGAACGACACAATAAAGATATCAAGGGATAATTGTTGCCTAATCTTTACATTAGTAAAGAAAATTAGTATAGTGCATTCGAAGTCACGACGATTATATTAATAATGGTCGTGACTTCGAATGCACTATTGCAAGGTAATCAGACTGGAATCGAGAGGTCACGGCTTCGAATTCCGTATTTTACTACCGACGTAAACCCATACCTGAGACAAGCAGGAGAGTTTAACAATACTAGTAATTTGTAACCTCAATTGGACGTACTTTCTGAAAAACGTTCCAACCCACAAAGTTAACATTTTGAGATAATCGAGATTGAAGTTCAATCCCGTATTGCTTCTTCATACATGTGGATTGGGCTACTAAGTCATGATTTCATATTTAGAGAGATAGTAGAGCTACCAAATTTTCCCAGCTAGTAAATAGTAACCCTGTGACTAATTTGCTAATAATAACTCGATTTTGACCCGAATGTGGGTTGGAACGTTTTTCAGAAAGTATGTCCAATTGCGAGTAATCATTAAAAAAAATAAAGGTTAATGTTATAAAGAAGTAAAATTTGTTTATTTGTATGCAATACTAGATATTGCCCGCAGGTTTGCTCGCCTAAATGTGGGTTTGGTTAATAGTACTTTTTTCTGGATGAAAGGTACCGAACCAATGGCCTTTTTTGTTCCACTGACAACGTGTGTGCGAAATTCTATGCTGATCGGTCAAGTAGTTAAGGCGTGAAAGCATAACAAACTCACATTCGCAATTATAATAAATAAATCTATACAAATAAATAAAATTGAAGTGTCTGTTTGTAATGTCAAAATAACAGCTTTTTATCTAATGCATATGAAAGTATATAAAGTACTTATACGAAAACATCTATTTTTAAAATGTTTGTCTGTCTGTCTGTCTGTTTGTTCCAGCTAATCTCCGAAACGGCTGAACCGATTTTGACGGGACTTTCACTGGCAGATAGCTGATGTTATAAGGAGTAACATAGGCTACTTTGATTTTAGAAAAAAATAGGGTTCCGCGGAGACAAACACTTTTTAGTTAAAATCTACGCGGACGAAGTCGCAGGTAACAGCTAGTAATAAATAAAATAAAAATGTTTATTTGACACAAAAGAGAATACATTCACTGTGGGTATATGGTTATTAAACACTAAATATACAGTATGTATTAAAAGGTACTGAGACTGTTTACCAAACTAGGCTAACTATTAGTTATGATATAATCTCAGAAACCACAACCCCGTTTCTAAGCATTCTAAATAGTATGTTTCAATTAGTATAAGTTGATAATTTATTTTAGCCATCTTCATAAAGTAAATGTCATAATTTAGCTATCACTCTATAATCTATATATTTTACGAGCATACAATTTATATTGTAATTATCTTATAATAAATTTTAATCAACATTACAATTACAATTTCTTGTGCAGAGAACTTCACAAGTTTCAAACATTAAACAAGGAACCAAGCAACGTGGTCTGCCTCTTATCATTATTAAACTTAGTTCATTACGTATGAGTAAAAATATTAATTGTTCATACCCGCTTCTATTTTCTGGCTCGCCGGCGCAGTGGTAGTGATAGCAACTGTTTTCATTATGTGTCGGATTCGATTCCTCGGTCGTGAGCGTTGTAGTAGGAGATTTCTATTACGAAATTCTGTGAGTAAGATAATAATAGACTCGCCCCCTATTGTGTGAAACCTAACACCTACCTAAACAAAAGCTAGGAAATAATGAGGGTCAGCCAAGTTTTCCTACCTCTTCGGGATTATGCCAGAAAAATCATCTTCATAAATATTTGTGCAATCTAGACTGGACCACAATTTGTGGGGTCCACAAATAGTTCTTCCGAGTGTGCTTTGTTGACCGAATGTTTAAACAATCCTCTGCGACCACTTTTCCAGCTTTATGATTTACTAGCTTTTTCCCGCGGCTTCACTCGCGTTAATTTAGAATTTGACAATCAATTCGGGTTGTACTCTGCTTGTAATTATATAATTCAATCATAATTCGAAAGACATGTGGCGCCATCTATTATCATAAGAACGTTATTGTTGTTTTCTTCGAGAACAGTATTTTTTTTCGGGGTGAAAGGTAGCCTATGTCCGTTTCTGTACACCTGACAACGTATATGCAAAATTTCAGAATTATCGGTTCAGTGGTTTAGGCGTGAAAAGGTAACAAACAAATAAACAAACAAACTCATTTTCGCTTTTATAATATTAGTTAGGATTAGGATATCTACCTCCATAATTAATATCTACTAAAAAAATATGATATAACCTTGCGTATCTGCTTCACGGAAGGACAACCAAGAAACACGTTCCAATTTTAAACGCTAGTATGTACTAAGACCTAGTGAAATCTTCTATAAACTGAAGTCGGTAAATCCTAACTAATATTACAGATGCGAATGTGTTTGTCTATTTATTTGTTTGTTACGCTTTCCCACCTTATCTTATCTTATGTGGGGGCCAGTCAGTGCAGACCGGCGACACTTCGACCCAGTGGGATCTATTGTGTCGACACTCTCCCACTAACGACTGCCATAGATGTTCATGGCAGCCGGGACCGACGGCTTAACGTGCTCTCTGAGGCACGGAGCAGGCGATAATTGTCGATCAATATGCACATCATTTCGAAAAGTCATATAACTTCCGAAAGTCAGAGGTGCACGACATGGGTTCGAACTCGAGACCCTCTGCATTGCAGTCTGTTGGTCTCTCCACTGAGCTATCGCTGCTCTTCCCGCCTTAACTACGCGACCAGTTATCATGAAATTTCGTATACACGTTGTTAGGGGAACAGAAAAAGCATAGGGTACCTTTCATCCAGAAAAAAGTACTGTTACTGACCTAACCTAATCTAACCTAACTTACGTTGCAAGCGAAGCTGCGAGCAAAGTCTAGTAATCTATAACCCAACATTTCTTAGTAGCACGATGACCGAAGCGAAGCATAGCAGGTATTATCATCCAGTGAACGAAGAAGCCATTGTCTGGTCGTCGCAGTGTTCGCACGTAGGCTATGCGAAGCACGCGCGTTAGTGTGTGATGAACGTCGCCAGTAAGCGGGCGACAACGACAAAATGTTCCGGCGCAACATTCAATGGCAATTTTATGACTGCCTTTAAACCATTACACAGAATAACGAAGATATAAGACGAACGTGGTCAGAGCTGTGGCGGCCTTATTTCGACGGTTATAGGATAGCGTAGAGTTTAGTGGTCATCTCGCCACTGTCCCTGTCGAATGTTACGCGTTCGATTCCCGCACGCGACAAAAATGGTGTGATGTACAGACAGTTGTTTTTTTTGTTTCACACCTTAGCTACTCGACTGACCATCATAAAATTATGCATACACATTGTCAGGGGTACAGAAAAGGACATAAGGTAACATTCATCCAGAAAAAAATCAACGGGTTGCACTCCGGGAGTGCCGGCAGAAGTGAAAATTTGAATATTAACGTTGTGCATTTTTGATATTTTGGAATGGTTAGGGAATAATTTAGCACGAATTGCTTTAATTATCAGTATAAAAGTACTATCATTTATGTGGTAAAATACAATATTCATTTATTGCGCTATCGTACACAAACATGACAATTCTCCCTCCGTCTTACGAATTTTCGATCAGGTCACGTGTGCTGACGCGAGTTTAACATTTTTTATCCATCACAAAAAAGTGCACAACGCCGCTAAAGAAGTTTTCACTTCAAAAAATTGTTGCCGTAAACTCTCTCGTTCACTAAGCAGATAAATGATAACATGTAAATGACAAATGGTAACATAGAAACTAGGTAGTTGAAACTCTAGTCTGACTTGTAAGGGGCATGTTAACAACCGACGGACGTCACTCGTGCTTGCAACGTATGTAGCCCGCTCCAGTTACATGCGTCGTGCACAAACATCACAAACATAATGATTACTGCACGGATGGCGTAGTGGTTTAACCAGTCGCCTCGCCACTGCCACTGCGTCGAGCATTGTGGGTTCGAATCCCACACGGGACAAAACTCTGTGTGATCCACAAATAATTGTTCCGAGTCTAGGTGTTCTTTGTGTCCGTTCTTTGAATGTTTGTAAAGTTTCCACAGGAATTATTCCAAGTGAGGAAGTCATCATTTAAAAAAAAATAAGAAGAGAAATCATTATTTCATGCTTGTTCGTCACTTCAAAAATATTTGAAAATAGAACGGCCATCATATGTTTAAAGCAATAGATAATAACAAAATTCCCGTATAAAGGGAAGAGTCAAGAAAGCTACTTGGCGCGGTCGTCAGTATGAATATTCAGTATGGCCGCGTCCCGCCGTCCCTCTATGTGTCGGGTAAAACATGCTAGCACTATGCCTGACAAGCTTTTTCTTGCTTATTATTAAGCACGGAATAGTTAGGGTTGCGGAGGCCAGATGGCAGTCGCTCCGTGTAAAAACTGATATCCAGTCAAATCCGGTTAGACTAGAAAGCCGACCCCAAGTGACTTGGGAATAATAAAGGCTAGGGAGAAGAGTTAGAGCAACTTAATGAAACATATACATATGTATTATCGTAGTAAATCTCCGAAGAAGTAGGCATAATAGACATCCTATTACACCCAAATATGGTCAGTTATTGATTTAGGTCCCACGTATACGAGCGTATTGTCGTCCATCTGCCACTGCTCCATACTCCATACTCTTACTAAAATTTCTTTACAGAAAAACCCAATGACATTTTGCTTATCCAGGAAATTGAACTTAAGATCTTATTGCACAGCACTTATTACCATTGCGCCACCAAGTAATCAATAAAAAATACATTAAATATAATGAAAATGAAAAAATGAAAAATATATTTATTTCTGGCTTGTTTTTGGTACATAATTGTTACACTGTTTCCCACATTAGGTTTCCCTGTGTCGTGGAAAACAGGCTCAGTACAAACGAGTGTTAGGAATCAACCACAAATAGCAATATATGAATATTAAAAAGGTTTGTGTGTGTGTGTGTGTGTGAGTGTGTGTGTGTGTGTGTGTGTGTGTGTGTGAGTGTGTGTGTGTGTGTGTGTGTGTGTGTGTGTGTGTGTGTGTGTGTGTGTGTGTGTGTGTGTTCGTGTGCGTGTGTGTGTGCGTGTGTGTTTATGTGTATGTGTGTGTCATGTCAATTAGTATATATACTTACATGTACTGATTATTTATAGCATTAAAGAATTAATAATACTTACATACATACATAGATTCACGACTGTTTCCCAGAAGGGTAGGCAGAGACTACGGATTTCCATTTGCTACGATCCTGATACACTTCTCTGGCTTCATTCATTTTCATCACACTCTTCATACACGCCCGTCGGTTCATTCATAATACATACATTAACCAAAACTGCCTCGTAAGCCCCGTGGAATATTTTTGCGTTAGGGTTAGGCCATAGTCCACCACGCTGGCCTAGTGCGGGTTGGCAGACTTCACATATCTTCGAGAACATTATGGCGAACTCTCATACATGCAGGTTTCCTCACGGTCTTTTCTTTCACCGTTAAAGCAAGCGATAATTAACCATTTAATACGCATATAACTTTGAAAGTCAGAGATGCGCGCCTTGGGTTCGAACTCGAGACCTCTGCGTGGCAATCCAACGGTTTCCCACTAGGCCATCGCTGCTTACCAATAGCCATGTTACATGACAATAGTAAACTAATTGACTACACAACTGCAAAGCGACAAACAGCTGTTTGTCGCTTTGTACATAAAACTTTTTAGCGTTTAAATCTTTGAGCGTTTGTACCGACAAGACTAAGTGAGCTAGAATATCCGCTATAAATCTAGTACAACAAAAACTGTGTATGCACCGGCAGCAGGTGTGAGTGCTTCTGGCGTCGCTCCGCTTCGCGCCGCATCGCACCGCACCGCTAACGCGACCTCATCAATCAATTATTACCGCGGTGTCACGTACACGCGTCACTTATGCATCTCTAAGTATTTATAATAAACTAAACTTAGAAAGCAAGATGGACGGACTTTACCTAGTTATAATAAAATGGTATATATAGTAAGTTGATTAATTTGACATGTTAATAATTGTATTAATTAAAACCACCCAACGATAATAAATATCTTCGAAAACTCAAAAAGCAGCAATAGTGGGAGACCGTTGGACAGCCACGTACAGATCTCGGGTTCATTCCCAAGACTTTTAGAAGTTCGAAACATCGTAAAAAATATGCATGTCTGAGATTTCACCAAAATGTTTTCAAAAGTATGTAAATGTAATGTAAACCAGCATTTGGCCAGCGTGCTGGACTATGGCTTAAGTCTTCTTACACTGAACAGCAGCCTGCACCCAGCAGTGGGACAGTTTGTACAAATACAGGGCTGATATTAATATACTCAACCTTATGGTACCAGTCATTGTTCCATTTCTCGGTGCTTTATCCTTAATAGATGCTGTCAGTTTCTTTGTATATGTATTTTGAGACCGGACAGTTTCTTTTTCAGAGAATTGTAAAGTCGTAGCCCGAGATAACAGAAAATTGTTGTTTGTTATTAAGGTAACATGGAAATGAAAGAAAGTAGCAGTAGAGTTGTGCTACAACTAGAGAAGTAGGTACTAACCTATCACAGAAAATTTACGTAAATTAACAGATTATCTATATTATGGAAGTTGTCTTTTTAAACATTGTCCCTGAATTACGTTTTAAAAGAGAGTTGATGTGTTATCAGCGTTAAGAGTATGATGCCCTTCTTCTCCTCCCGTCTCCCACAGCATTGTCTAAAGAAGCTCTGGTAACTCTTGTATAGATACCATACAATTGTTTCGCTGAGAGCTTCTCTAAAGCAATCGTACTACTGCCCCAGTTGAGCAACTTCAAGTTGGAGTAAGTAATCCACAATAATAATCCTCTTTTAATACCATCTACGTCGAACCGCCTCGGCATGCTCAGCTCAGTAATAGCACGGATCGTTTTAATAGCTTCATCACAATATTCCTTATCATTTAGCATGCAATCGCTCGGCAAAATACAAAATATATGAGTAACGAGGCGGACCGTGGAGTACGCGCTCAAGCGGCAAATGAGCGACAGATTACCACGCGCGTTGTTTTGCCAAATTTTAATAACTCCATCGTGCTAAATGGTCGTTGTGATACCAGTAGTATAGCCACCAACAATACGAGACTTCACACTTAATCCACAAAACTAATTAGGGATAATAAAAATACACATTGCACACACACTCACGCACACACACATATCTGCACTAACATTCATACGCACACGCTCACGCGTCACAAGCATACATACTCATCACATTCTAGCATGATTAGAATTATGTCTTTTTATTTAGTCTCTCTTTATACATCTCTCACCTCTGAATACAAACAAACGTGGTTGCACTTACTCGAGCTACGGCTTATCTAGAGTTAGGTGAGGCTGGTAATCTGTCATACAGGTCCTCCTAGTGCAGATACCAGTCTCTCACATAGACTCACCAAATCGATCATGTAAAATATAGTTTATGACCTGATTTTTATTTTTTGTAACCATTCTGCGTGAGAGAGAAATAAATAAATTATTATTATTATTATTACACATTAAGGTCGATCCTGCATTAATCTACACGCGTCTCCTTAAAGAACCTTACACCTATATAAAGTGCATCTAACATACTGAGCACGAAATACTGGCTGTCGTATTGAGATTCTACTAGATACGAAAATAAAACAATTTTGTGCCCGAGTAATATACATCGCTGAGCACTGGAGGCATCAACAATATGCGTCGTATATTTGTAATGCCTATGTAGTTGTCGCTGATACTTTAAGAAAGAAAAAAGTTTACTACTATGCTATGAATAATGCCCGAATCATGAGGACTTTACAAACATTCAAACAACGGACACAAAAGACACCCAGACTTGGAACAACTATTTGTGGATTACACTATTTTTTGTTCCGTTTGAGATTCGAACCTTCCACATTCGACCTAGTAGCAGCTAACATGCTCTATGACCTCGACTATAAGTCGCCTAAAGGTGTTGCACGTTATTTACGTTATTATTAGTAAATCGAAACTATTAAAGTACTTGAGCCTGATACATGTGTTTTGTAGGTGCCCCTACACACGCAATATTAAAACCAGTAAATGGACTATAATTCAATTTAGCATCGTGGACACCACACCATATGAGCAGTTCACCGTAATAACGGTAGGCGGAGCCGTATGCCGTCATGTTGTGCGCATAAATTATTTCCGAACGTTCATTAATCACGACGGAATTACGTAACATTCATCTTTAAGGGACCGAATACACTTGCGTACGTGCATACGTAAGTTGACTTTGTATCGACCAAACCGTCCCCTATGCATTTAAAACTGTATTAAAAGGAAATTTAGCATGCCCTTCTCACACTGAGAAGATTAATACAGATAAATACAGGGTTAATATAAGAAGAAATACGGGCATCAAAATATAAAATGAAAAGATTTTTAAGAGATCTATTACTTTCGCGCTGGGCCCGAATGAAATATCAATGTGAAAAAGCGATAACTACAGCTTGAACTAATTTTCGTCATTTAGTATTCCCTTGAGGATGAACCACCAAAACAAAAACGATTCAAATTGTTTTTATCATAATCTAAATGACAAATTTTAGTTGGGTCCTTAATTATGCGTTCCAAAAATTTAAATTTGAGTACGTGGCATCCTGGAACATAGAAGTAGTCGATATATACATATATCCTACATTTTTGTTGCTCCAGTCTCATCATTCAAATAGAAAACAGATTTATACAGTTGTATGACCTAAACGCTATTTGCATTTGCTCTTAATCCAATAATATGCTGACACTACCTCAATAAATAGTAATAGGTGTTTGATTTTGTCTGTGTGTATATAAGTATAAACAAGAGCAAAAATCATAAAAAGACCTTTTTGTGAAAACAGCATCTAAATTGGTTGCGAAATAAGGGAGTAATTAATATTTTTAATTTAGGTTCGAGAAAAAGTGGGGTGTGGGATCTCATCGTCTCCCTCGCACGCCTGCGGTATAGACAATAAGCGGTTACGTCATGTATACCTATAGGCCACCTTTTTGTAATTTGACAATTACCTTTACTATCAGACTTTACAGACAGAACTTGACAGAACCTTTTTTTTTTTTTTTTTTTGGTACCCAGGTAAAATGCTTGATGCACTATCCGCCGGCTAGGGGACGAGCTTCATATTTTCTTTTAGTCGCTTAGCGAAAATGAACAAAACAACTTCTAGGATAAAATGATAAAAATAAATACTAACCTATTTTGAACACAGAGCACAACTTATGATACACAAGAATTTAGTGATAGGATACAGTGGGATCAAGGCTCATGTATGGCATTTCGCTCAAACTGGAACAGCTAGTCTGGAAAAAGTAAAAACGTACCTATACAATACAGAAGGTCGTAACGAAACGACCTAGTGTGGTTCTGTTCTGTTAGTAGGGTCCCAGTAAGATCTTAATACCTTGGGACAACACAGCGACTGTTTATTTTAAAGCTTGACGCTGCATGCACGATACCTTGGATTACTAATGCAAGCTTTCAAAGTCTACGATGTTTTAGGTACACCAAATGCTTGTTGGCCACATACTGGATACCAAACCATAGAAAAACAGAACAAACGCACCACATATACTTGAAAGTTATTCTCTCTCTTTTCTACTCTCCATTTCTATAGTGCTCTCAAAGGCTAGCTTTCGTAGTATTAGATATATGTACCTAGAGGTCACATAAACCCAGGTAAAGTAATCAACTAGAACTTGTACAAAAGAACTTTATCATCAGCACATACTTACAATGACTTTTCATAAGTTTATCATCAACTGTGGCCACAAAGCACGTGATCGCATTGAACGCACGCTGTTTATCTCTTGCGTTTGATGGAGCGGTCTGTGGGGAGCCATACTGAGGCCACAGAATCGCGACACACGATATATAGCGGTGATAGTTGGTCACTATCCTTCATATAAATCTCTTTTAACAATAAAGTTTTAGTTATTACAATGGGGAAAATGTATGTGATTTTATTTTTAAAGCGAAGAGTAAGAAACTTTCTCTACCACCAAATCTGTTTATAAACGTTTCTTGGAGAAAGTATCATAAGATGGAGGCTAAAACTATCGCTCACAAATGTTACTGTAGTGCACCTCTAGTTATTCCTTCAGGAATATAGGCGTGAGGCTATGTTACAAAGTAAGTTAAGAGCAAATGATGTGTTTTCATTCTCAACCACTGTTTTCTTTAAACTGAATATAAATACGCCCTCGAAAGAAATTGTTCTAAGAAAAACTTCAAACAAAGAAATAGAACAAAGATAAACTCGTATACGCTATATTCAAACAACAATAATTCATAAAATATTAGACATACAGTTGTAAATTTTATGTTGTATTGTAGCTTAGCTCAAAATCTGTCGATCTAGCTACAAAATAAAAAAAGTTGTCGGGGGTGTTTTTGCAGTAATTAACAATTATTTGTTGGTTTGCATAATTTTTCGGTTCTTTTTTCGACTTTCACGTTGTCAGGGGAACAAAAAAAGCATACGGTACCTTTCATCCAGAAAAAAAGTACTGTTACTAACCTTTTACCGTTATGTCGGACTCGCCGGGGTAAAAGAAAGAGATGTTGAAATAATAATGGACCTCCCGGAATAACGACCAAACCTACCACGGTGTTCCTCGACAAAACCACTATCGGCGGGGCCTCGCGAATCACTTGCACATGCGGTCGCAACCCCGCTGAGGTTGCAGCCTGCCGTATGAAACGGCAGGCCACTACACGAAGAGACCTACCCAAAGGCACTCACTCACTATAAACACTACTGTCTCCCCGCTAGAGGGGAGACGGACTCGACACAGAGGCGCGCGTGGGAACACGCACGCCGCCTCTCGGACTTGGTGCTGAAGGGATGGCGGGCAGGCCCACAAAGCCCGTCACCCCCAGGTCAAACCTCAGGGTGGCTGGCAGAAAAAAGTACCTACTGTTACTAATATAACCTAACCTAATCTATATTTACCCGAGTGAAGCCGTGCCAAAAATCTTGTAATACTATATTTATAATTTAAATGGCATTGTGTCAGATGACAACTTAACGTCCAGAGAGGTTACTATATTTAAACATAGTATCATCATAGCATCTATGATTTAAATTTTGATATCACCCACATTGTTTCCCACACTCACATATATTAGATTCCCCTTAACAAAAGTTTATTGTCGTCAATTCCAGACTCTGGTGCAGAGAGCTTTTTATTGAAAGAGGTAGATTTAATGACCCTATCCGACGCTGTAATCGATAAATTATTAATCTATTGTTTGTTTTAACTATATAATAAAAAAATAGTATTTATTTCTACTAGATTATGTCTTACGTTTTTACGATTACTGGATAAATACAAAACTAATATTTTTTCGTTGTGTAATTGTTTCGACACGGCAATCTTCGGCGTCGACGGCGTTTTTACGATGTATTACTGATATATAGTTTACACAATAGCCTCAAAGTTAAGTGGTCACCTCACCAATACTACTGCGCCAAGTGTTGTAGGTGCAAATTCAACTCGGGACAAATATTTGTTTGATCCATAAACAGTTGTCCTGAGTTTTGATAGTCTTTGTGTCCGTTGTTTAAATGTACGATACAGGAATTATTTCTAGCTGTCTGTATTTTAAGCAAAATGTGAGTCTTTGTATTTGACTCCAACAACCCACTACGCATACTTCTAGTGTAGTATACAAGCATTTATTAGTTACAGTAAGAACTTAATATCAAACAGGTTATATGCCACCTCGATGTCATTAAAAAGGTACTAATTTATGTCATTGCTTTCTACACCCTTTCATCTCAGCTACATTTTCTACAGTCGACCACTCAGAAAACACTCAAAGCTTCCTCGTACACTTGATTTTAAATTCATTAAAAATTGTATTATTTATTTAAATAGAAATTTCCAAAAATTGTAAATAAATTGTGGGCTAAACAGACTTACTTCTTAAAACTAGTGATTGGCAAAGCGTCATTGACAAGAGGGTTCATTTTTCAATCTCCACAATCGATTTGCATATCAATGCTTGAAGCAACGATTGAGCTTTAAAACCAAGCAAAGTCTCTTAAACGCTGTATATCGATATCAATGCCATCGATAACTCATATGGATCCTATATAGCAAGCGATTGCAAACAATGGTAAAAACTTTAGGTAGCTTCGACGCACTAGTCGCAAAAATGCTTGATTTTGATATCGCTGTCCATCACAGAGACTCGTGAAAAAGCGGTAGAGTCGATGAACCAGCTTTAACGCAAAACTTTGATATCGGGATAGATATCAGATAGTCGCAGAAATGCAAGTCAGCAAGATTAGAAGCGTTAAAACACGTGATATTAATATCATATGCAATGTCAGATAATCGAGAAAATGCAAGAATTGATAGTTGTAAAACTCATATGCTGACGCAGCAAATAACAAGTAACTTTGGCTTTAGTAAAATGTATGCTAAAACCTGCTGTATTTAAATCATATATTATATTCCGCCTACAGCTCTCACGTCAAATTAGCGCTACGAGTGCTACGAGACTACGGCGTAGCATTCCGTAGAACATTTGTTATTAATTTAGTAAATAGTAACGGACGCTGCCACAGTAAGAGACGTGTGGAAATGAACATCCAGCTATCGGATATTATATATGAGGAAGCTATATAGAACAAACATTACAAAATGTCAGATTGTTGGATATTTTTTCTGAAATTATAAAATGGACAGAATCCTTAATGCAATGGTATGCTATTTAAATAGAGATATATTATTTGTAATTTTCTATTAATTTTCTATCTAGGTAATATACTTCGCTATTAGTCACTTGACATACATTTGCGCTTATGTTACATTTGCGTTTATCTTATCTTACTGAGATATTCAATTAGAAAATTCTTAGTAGGTTTTACCTCTCTTAGTTTGGGTTTAATACATCTCTTTGAAGAGTGCCCAGCTTTTACCAGCGTAAAAAATATGTACTTTCTACGCTGGTAAAATGTGGGTGCACTCCCTAAAGATGAATTTAGGTCCCACGTAATAGAGAGCAACTTTGTTACCGTCTACCGGGCACGATTCCAGACTGCGCCCCGACGTACTAGTACTAAGAACTTTATCACAGACATATATGTTTATCAATGTAAATATATATTTCCATTACTATATTTTATGCCATTATGTTTAAGTCTAGAATATCAATGTTTATAAAAGATACTTGTTTTATTAATTTGGTAGACCTCACTCTGCCCCAATAGTACTTCGCAAAATTATCTATACCAAGGTTGTCTGGAATCGCCAGGACCGATAAGACCGCCATTTATATTGCCTCTTTTAATGTATATTTCTGTTTTCTACACCAAAGGTATATAATAATATAATTTATTTTTCTCCCATATCAAAATTAAACACAAAAGTACAATGTTGTCAATAAAAGGTATTGGGAGACTGGTTTCCAAGCTAGGTAAAAACCTGTGTTATGGATAACCAGGCTTCTATTCCACGGAAAAGTCGTACTCTAAAAACAGTGAAAAATTGTATTCAACAGTAGACATAGACATAAAAAGAAAAATATATAATGAACTTCAAAACATGTAAGAAAATCAAAATAATCACAGACTAAGTATACGTTATAATAAATAGTAAATAGTCTTACGTTTACGTGAACCTTATTGAAACTGAATAACCTGGTGGCTTCTTTATTTACATCTTTTGACGCACATATTTTCAGCCCGACGCTTTCGACATTTGTCAGTATTTAAGATCAAGACGTAAATAAAATAAAACCGCTGTAAATTCCGTAACAAGCTGTTTGATTTATGGTTATATTGTAAAATACAAAGCGAAGAATATTCTAAGACATCTGCGACCAAGAATCAGAGGTTAAAAAATCTCAAGCGGGCTCTATTAAATACTAAGCAATACGGAACTTTCTTTTACACGATACCAGTAGTGTAAACGCAATCCTAACTAATATTATAAAAGCGAAAATGAGTGTTTGTTTGTTTGTTTGTTACCTTTTCACGCCTAAACCACTAAACCGATCATCCTGAAATTTTGCATATACGTTGTCAGGTGTACAGAAACGGATACAGGCTACCTTTTATCCCGAAAAAAATTACTGTTTCCGAGCAAAACAACAATAACATTCTTATGATAATAGATGGGGCCACGTGTCTTTCGAATCATAATTGAATTATATTATTACAAGCAGAGTACAACCCGAATTGATTGTTAAACTCTAAATTAACGCGAGCGAAGCCGCGGGCAAAAGCTAGTAGGTTATAAAAGGTTAATTAAACAGGGTACCCGTGCTCGCATCAATACACTATAATTGACTCGAGGCAAACAACCCACGCTATGGCATCAACTTGCGTATGTTACGTGTCGTATACAAAAGCGATTACTTCAAAGAACTGTTAACATGAATCTTAGCTTAAACATGCCACTGCTTAAGCAAGCATCTTCATATATACCCAAAAGTCGGGCCTACACTGCAAGCGGAGCAAGCTCCGTTTAACTCGCTACGTTAAACTTCATAGAAATACTTCCACCAACAAAAAGTCAAGCAGAAGGAACGAGACATTTCTATGAAACGAATTGCATACTATTTTTACTTAGCATGTCATAAAATTTATAATGCAAGTCATAATAATAGCCATATCCCTTCCATAGTGAAGGGTGAACTATATTATAGCTAGTCGGGCTGCGTTCCTTTTGATTGTTTCTCGCTCATTATCCTTTTCCAGTGTAGCCTTACTAAAATGATCGAAACAGATCTATTCAATAGTTAACCTAACACTATAATACTAAATATTAAATATAGCGTATGTCGTGCAATTTAAACTAAAGAATTAATTAATAATATATATTGTCTTAAAGCGTACATCGGTCCTATTCTGAAATCATGGTCTCACTCAACCGAGAGTTTATAAATATAAAGTTCTATTCCTCATATTGCCTCAGTGGCGCAGTGGTGCTGTATGTGTTTTGGCTGCTGTGTAAAAGACGTCGAGTTTGACTACCGGATCAAGTAAATTATAAAAGTTGTTTTTCTTCCAGAAATTTACAATAACATAACGGAATATAGGACTGAGACCGATAAACGATAAGCACGCTACCTATTACGTTATACCAAAAACTTTAGACGGTGAAGTGTGCCATAAACCTCTACCTATTGCTTCAAGGATATAGGCGTGAGACTTTGTATGTATGGCATGCCAAGATTACTAGTAATATGATATGTAAGGCAGTCCACTAGTGTTGATGTGGAATAGCCATGTTGTTTGGTGGATGTCATGACGCACGCGGGATGGACACGCAACAGGTGGCGCCTAGACGCAAAATGGTCAGTCTTCTATTATTCTTGTAAACACTTTCACACTATATATACTTTCTATATCCCAAAGGAACTTTATAAAAACATAATACTGGTTCCCATATCAACAAACTAGTCTTTTACTTAAGGGCATTTCATTTATGGCACATATTTTATGAAAATCTAGTTACTTGATATAGGAATCGAGCCTTAAACAGAGAACACTTATGTGCTCTTTAACATAAATTT
Organism: Catocala sponsa; assembly: GCA_963564715.1. Taxonomy (NCBI): domain Eukaryota; kingdom Metazoa; phylum Arthropoda; class Insecta; order Lepidoptera; family Erebidae; genus Catocala; species Catocala sponsa. The sequence goes on along the minus strand of OY751334.1, from coordinate 21,503,606 downwards.
GTGTGATCTACAAATAGCTCTATTCCAAAACTCGGGATGACCATTTGTGGATTATATTTTATACATACATACATAGATTCACGCCTGTTTCTCAGAGGGGTAGGCAGAGACTACGGATTTCTATTTGCTACGAATCTGACACACTTCTCTAACTTCATTCACTTTCATCGCATTCCTCATACACGCCCGCCGATTCAAGGAGCTCTTAACCTGGCCTTTGCCTAGAACGCCTCCTATCTGATCCAGAAACGTTCACCTAAATTTTCCTCTTGCGACTAAAGGATAACTTATAATTACAAATTAGTAGAAGGACTGAACTATCAATTTTAATTAACAAATCAGTAGTAGACAGTAGGCGACTTTTTGTACACTGCCAGACTCTGTGCTGATACAAAAAATCCTAACAAATATCCCTGCAATACTTACTCTGACCTGAAATCAAACCTAGAACTTCACGAGGCCAAACAAACATAAACAGAAACTAATGGCGTGGGACTAACAGACAATCTCTTTATTATGTTGTTTTTATTGTAAATGTAAATAGCTGTTATTATCTTTCCCGTTGTTATCTTATTTAAACATAATTTGTAACATAATTAGTAGAAACAATTTTATAAATTGTGTAATTATTTATTTCAAATATTAATATTGTGGCGGTTTGTTTTTTTAATTAAATAAATACGCAGTTATTTCCTCTCTGACTACACCAAGCGATAATATTGTCGGTAAACGTTTTTAAACAAAATGTCTACTCCCGCAGTCTGAATAAATCCTGTGGTGCGGGCGACTTTATAAACATTCAGAGACCAGACACAAAGACCATCCTAACTCGGAACAACCATTTGTTAATCACACACATTTTTTGTCCTGTGTGGGTTTCGAGCCCACAAAACTCGGCGTAGTGGTAGTGGCGAGGCAAATACTTAATCTACTACGCCATCTGTACAGTCGATCTCTTATAAACATATACGAGTATACATAAACATAAGCCTGTATATACCCAAAGATATATTACAGATAGATTATACTCTAATACTGCCAGTACATTCTTCTTTATTCGAATATATCGAATCATATCGAAATAATAGACGAATTGTAAGAGTTTACGATATTTTCCGGATATTTGTTATTGTTATGATAGTAACATTTAATAAAAAACTACACAATAAATACCTTTTTGGTATAGGTGCTGAAATGTCGTAGAAGGGTCCGCATATTACCTAACTTAAAAAAAATATTTGTTCTATTAATGAAATGCTAAAGGCATGTCGTTTCCAAACTACGTACAGAGAATTTTCTCACAGAAATACTCCTTACTACTTACCTACCTACCTATTTAAACCTGGGAATAAAATACGGGACTTCGCAATCGGTAGCAACCATAACAAAAACTTATACTGCGAGTCAATCCAGGTAATCTTTTTTTACCTATAATTATGTCTACACTTTCAATCAATATTTTGCATAAGTTTAATGATATTAAAATGCTTTATTTAATAATATGCAGAGGCAGGTTTCAGTAAGCGTCTACGACGGTTCGTCTACACCTAATCCCGTAGCAGTCGCGTAGCACTAGTAGCGACACTTTCGTAGCGGCTTATACATGAGTTATGCCTCCGACTTTAATTGTTTTTGTTTGTTATTTGTTATTCGAAGAAACATTTTGTTACCGCTATAATAATTATTATAAGTGCGAAGGTCATTTTTTATTACCTAATAAACCATACATATTTTAAAGCAACGTGCCGTATTATAAAATCTACGTATATTGTCCATGCGTAATAGTAACTTCTAACTCACAATTACTTCTATCGCAAGGCCGACTGCCTGCCTGATAGCCATGTGTCAAATGCAAAAGATAGCTGTAACCATATTTTGTTAAATAAAAAATCCTAACGCTTCCATCCTTATATGTATTTGAATTGGCAAATTTTGTAAACTAGCATCTGGAGGTGTTTATCAGTAAACGTCATCAATATATAATTCGTAAAATCTTATAAAACAGCGTAGTACGCAAGAAGCGTACTGGGTATGGCCCCTAAGGTTTCAATAATTTACATAAGAATGTTAAAAAATATTATAAATAATTTTATAATATTAGAAATTAATTAACGAGAAAGTTAGATAATTTATATAAATTTAAAAGTGTGCTTACTGATTTCCTAATAAGGGGGCTTATTGACTACCGATGTAATATTTGTCTTTATTTTGTGCACCGTCAAGTTGCAATATTATATAATTTATAATTCAGATAATTTGACACTAAAATAGTTTACATCTATAGTAAAGATTATATAAGTACAATAGCAACTTATACCAAATTTGTATGCCATAGTGAGCTGATAATATTTGATTAACACAAAGTATTATATTAACAACATGGACGGTATGTTATATAATTAAATATTTTTGAGATATATTTTTTTAATTTTGACAACATCCCTCTTGAGTGACTACTAGCACTTAAACCTACATATTAGTGCAAGGAGCGAAACATTTTGTTGAAAATCGCGAACGCGCATCATATCACTTCGTCACTGTCATCACTTTGGTCGCGCGCACTCAACTCGCATAATTACACGAAATGCTGTCATAAACTGTCTCCAGTCGAGGCTCGAGAGAAACAAATAGCTGTTATTAGTGACGTCATGTTGTTGCAAAGCTGCACTTGTTAAGTATTCAGTGAACGCGTTAACGCTGACACGTTAAAATTATGAGCGAGTATAAACAAAACATTTGTCAGTGTTTAGTTCAAACTGACAAATTCATTTGTCAAGATTGGTTAGTTCAAAATGATATACAGCGTGTAGTATAAAGGTGTGTTCATATAGCAAGACTATGTGGTGTTATTTTAAAACTAGCTTTTGCGTGAGTTTAGTGCGCTTAGACGCTGGAAGGAGGTACACATCTATATTTTTATTTAATTTTTATACGGCGTTTCAAGATTAAACATGTACCATATTGTAAGTTGGATATAATCAGTCAATAAATATGTCTTGAAGCGATGATTTGAGACATATTTTCATGTAAAGGGATGTTTTGCCGAAATTTACCAGCTTTTAGATGACTACCTGATTGATCAAGAACGAACATAGCTTACGTAGGTATCGTCTTTAAGAGCGATTGCCAGGTCCCGGGTTTGATGCCCTGATCTTTCTGTTTTCTGATAGTTTTCTTGCAGGAATTTCTAAATAGTAGCACGGAACTCATAAATGTGTCCGGCTGATGACAATAAGCTCGTTCTCTATGCGAAGTGAGCTTGATCTCTGCTTACCCCATCAAAAATAACAAGCGTAAGACTACTTAGTATTGTCTTCTGTTTACGCGAATGTTATTCATTGAAATTAAACTACTATATACGGATTCTATCGCGTTGTTTATTTGACACTTTATTACAAAATTTTTGAAAACTGTTACACTACTATTACTATTAAACTTTACTAATTTTTAAGCTAATTAAATTATTGAAACTATTATTATTAGTTTCAATAATTTAAAAAAAAATTATCATCAATTTTAGAATAAAATAGAGTGATTAACAAAATAATTATTTTTATTGTAAAATAGTGTGGGTGCTTTTAAAGCGCGTTTTTAGTTTCTATACCATTATTTATTTTTGACTTCTTAGTAATGAAGAGCATCTCCTTTGCTCTTCGAATGTACAGAGGCTTTTATTAGGATTAGCTCCCATTAGAAAAACTGACTGAACCATATATCGACACTAAAAAGACGATAACGTAGGCAACCTATTATACCAGTTGATATCCTTGTGATCCTGGTCAGAATACTAGGACAAACTTATTTTATGTAATTGGTCCTTGATAAGTATACAAAGTTCAAGTTAATCCGATGTTTTGAAGTCGGTGAAAATCATGATCAAAGATGCGGTTACATAGATAGATGTATCTATAGGTCAACCTGTAGGTCAACCGGTTACCTGCAGGTCAAACTAATAAAAGCGAGTCACAAATTGACAAATTAGGTACAAGGTTAAAATGACTTACCCTGGCAGGACGAACGACGGGTGGTATCTTGATACGCTCGGCGGGCGCGGGCGCAGATGAGGCTGCAGGCGCAGAGGGAGCGCGTGTCGATGCGCCCGCGGCGCCCGGCGTGCGACTGCGCCGCGGCTCATCTGTTTACACAACGTTATATCTTTACTTTCTGTTCTTTTTTTTAAAGACAATTCCCGCACTAGGCAATGTTCCTGTATCCCAGGGGACTTAACAAACATTTAAACAATGGAGACAAAAACATCTAGACCCGGAACGACCATTTGTGGATCACACAAATTTTAATCCCGTATGGGATTCGAACGTCCTCAGCGCAGTGGCAGTGGCCACTTAAATCACTACGCCATCCGTGCAATCAAAATATATATGTAACATCGCAAAAATGCATATGTGTGCAAGTATCCATAACTTGACACGCACACATATGCATTTTAGGTAATGAGACACTGATCCTTTAAATTATTTCTTGAGTCGTTTTTAATTATGTCTGGTATTCTAAAACTTGACAGGTTAATAAAGGAAAATACTATTCTACTTGGCCACGGAACAACTATTTCAGCTACGGCCTATGACTGTATTTTAAACGTGGAGCAAAGTTTCCAGAACTGCTGAAACGTTTTGCTGTCAACAAGACAAGTGATCCATAACACTTGTGCTGACAGCACATCAATTCTTATTTTAGCAGGCAAGTCTACTATTAATAAGCTACAGTAATCACTTACTATATGCCTGTTTGCCGTTTTAACAATATAAAACTATAGGATTTATAAACAATCTTCTATTTCTTTCCAATCAGGTGGATTTTGCTGCCACTGTAAGCTAATACCGTACACTACACTTGTTCAGCAGGTGTATGAAGTCATGTTTGAACAGTAAACAGGACTAACCGTGACAGCGAGGCGGCGGCACAGGATCGGGAGTACGAGCGCGGCGCGGCGCGGGCGCATCGGCGGCGGGCGCGACTGGCAGAGCCAACAACTGCCGGTAAAGTTCCAACTCGTGGTAAAACTCCAGCGAGTCGGGAGACCCTCCCTCGCGGTCCCCAGGCGGAGGCGCTGGACACACATCGCCGCCGCCACCAACCTCCGCTGTCAAACCGTTCAGCACGAGGCGGCGAGCCGCCATCGCGCCTCAAACACAGCATCCGCCGTTCAACGCGCACTGCACGCGCGCGTATTCCGCCACGCCGCGCGCTCACCCATCACAATACACACTGTCAAAATCCACTTCACCGACCACTGTCTACCTACAAAGCGATTTACTTTGATTCAATATTTAAAAATAAAAAGTTCTGTTAGTAAGACGTCGCGATCGTGTCGAGTGTTGCGCGTGTTTTGTTGCGCGCCGTCGCGGGTCGAGAGTACCGTCGCGCCGGTCACGCGCCGCCACACTGCCGGACGGGCCGCGCGCGACCTACCTCGCCGACTCAACACGCGTCTCAACAATAATGTCACCACACTTACGACAATCGGGTAGATGGAATATTTGTTGAGTTAAAAAGCTATTGACGGTGGCTGTATGTAGCGGTACCTTCATATATAAATACTGCTATGCCATTCCAAAATGCTCGAGCTAAGACTTATAAAAGCACTGCAGATATACTAGTACTATTTATTTTTGTTGCCCATATTTGTTGCAAATCATATTAAAATATGCGCGACCAATGTCATATACGCGAGCAATGTCATTTACGCGAGCAAAATTAAGTTTTAACGTTTACTTACGTAACTTTAGTTTACGAATAAGACATGTTTTTTAAGTTTCGCGAAACCTCGTAAGAATGTCTGTAAATATGTCTACGACATCACTACACTTGTTAATCTAGCATTTACTTACTATTTTATTGAATGTGTCACTGCCACACTTCAGTATGCTTTAGCCAGCTCATCTACGATATACTGCTTGCATTGCATAAAGAATTAAGATTGAACAAAATGGGTATCCCTACATGCACCTATTGTTAAAATAACATTATTTATTACAATAATCAGGCTTTGCCTTGTTCTGAAAATAACAAATTGCTATTTTTCTGCAAATCATCGCACCTTCAAGACCAAGTGTAAGTCAGACATTGTGTTCGCACTTGACTGATTTAATGTTTTACTAGATTTTGCACGCGGCTTCGCTCCCATAAATGTAGGTTAGGTTAGAAACATTACTTTTTCCTGGATAAAAGGTACCTATGGCCTTCTCTGTGTTGTGTATGTTTCCTGAGAACATGTACCTATGCGAAATTTTATGATGATCAGTCGAGTAGTTATAGACATAGCGTGAAAGCGTAACAAACAAACACATTAGCATGTATCCACATTAGCATTTATAATATTAATACACTTAATTTTGTTTTATACTTATTCATTTTTATAAAGCATCCTTTCATATGTGTAGGTACGTAAAATACAATGGTAGGCATTTTACTTCTAATGTTATTCTTATAAATTGAATACACGATGTCTCTTAAGATACAGGGTATTCCTAGTTTAAGAGGCAGAGATTTTATTATTGTATACTGTTTCAAATGTACCTATATATAATTCGCTGTCGTTTTAAGTTTGTAAACTGTAAAGATTTTGATAAATAAATAATTATTATTATCTATTTGTTTCTCTTTCACGGGTATTTCCCTAATATGTTAGGGAAATACCCGGCCCTTTGGGAGGCTTACACGGGGACATGGGTCCAACATGCAGAGGCCCTTCGAGAGTTTTAGTTTAAAGTGAGATGAGACACTTACCGAGACACCACGCCACGGCATGCGTAAGAGACTATTGCTACATATGGAATCTAATTATTTTAGTCTTTAAGGATGGGTGTTTGATGGTTTGGTAAAATGCAAACTATAGTTAAAAAACGGCGTCTGCCTGATATACTGTCGCAGTACAAAGTCGGAATGGCAAACGGTGACTCGCCGACTCACTAGATGGGCCCCCTGAATAGTCGCCATAGACATACAGGCCTTAAAGGCAGCAGAGAGCAACATTTATTATTATTATTATTACGATCTAGTTAAGCAACATTTACAATTATTTTCAAAATTATTGATTGTCGTAAATACTGGGCAAGTTTTTACCCTAATGATCAAGACTGCCAAGAAATAAGTCGGTTCGAAGTTATAGCACACACCTGTGGCTTTTCAAAGTTGTGTAATAATAAAATAGTTATCACTAAGTTAATGAGTAAAGGAAATCTGCTTGTATATAGTTCTCATAGAATCCCTATAATTTTGAAAAGCCTTCAAACCTGCACTTAACCAGCGTAGCAAACTATGGCTTAATCTTTTTTGAGAGGTTTTATCTGTCAGTTTACAATGTTGAAATCATTTTAAAGCGATAATTATTGTCTATCCAAAATATAGAAGTTTCACTAATATTTTATGCAGTCTACATCATTCCGTCGCGCAGATTGCCAAATTTTGTCAAAATAATATGTTTAGCAGTTCCAGTTTTATACAGCTGAAATCATTTATAATATACAACTTTTGTGTATTAAATGATATTTCTGATATTACATGGTCGTTTAGAAGTTTCGGTACGACTGCTGAGCATGAGGCCGCCGATTTGATACCGGGGTCTAGCAAACCGTCATTGAGTGACCAGTAAAAAATCTCAATCAAAGCAACACGGTATCTAGAAATTTGTATAGATAGGATTAGGCTGGCCTCCTGTTACAAGAGACTTAATAAAAAATTTGAGATATAAAGTTCGACGCAAAAGGGTATATCATATGCATAAGTCCTCTATGATCTTGTCACGACTGTTTCGAATAGGTATAAATAATCAATTAAATTATTATCTATCTATACATTGAAACTGCACTGCCTTGATAGCGCATCGGCAGTTTATGTGATACGGCTGCCTACTTCTTCCGGGATACAGCCCTGACATATTATGTACATGCAGCTATTACTATGTATAATTCCAATATTTGTGGTACCTATAGTATGTGATCAATAAATAATTTAAAAACATCATGGTTTGTGCTGGTAAACTGCATTTTATCCTGTAATCAATATTCACTAACTGTCTTGGTGACGCATGTCGCACCATTGATGTGCATGATGGGTTCGATTCTCGGGTCAGGCAAAAGTTTGATTAGGTTTTTCTGTTAATGATTTCTGTAGTTACAGTAGCACGGAGTCTGGAACTTTGAGGTTATAGGCGTAGGACAATGTATGTATATTTAGTTCGTTTGATTATTTCACACTATCTACTCTGTAACCTATTCTGCCGTCTGCTAACTAAAAAGACATTAAGCCATATGCGTTCGATATCACCTAACGTCTCTTTAGTTAGTGGACGGTAGTATTCCACCCATAACAGCTCGTTACGTCTCACGTATTACTAACAACCATATTCAATTAAGTTTGCTAAACAGAGCAGCGATAGCTCAGTGGGGAGACCAACAGACTGCAATGCAGAGAGTCTCGGGTTCGAACCCACGTCGCGCATCTCTGACTTTCGGAAGTTATGACTTTTCGAAATTATGAGCGTATTGATTGACAATTATCGCCTGCTCCGTGCCTCGGAGAGTACGTTAAGCCGTTGGTCCCGGCTGCCATGAACATCTATGGCAGTCGTTATTGGGAGAGTGTCGACACAAAAGATCCCACCGGGTCAAATTGTCGCCGGTCTGCACTGGCTGGACCCCATATAAGATAAGATAAGATAAGTTTGCCGCACCATTTATAATAATAAATTATTAGGTACTACGGCCCATATGAACTGCTTGTGGTACCTAACCCAGATGCTATACCTATTTGTTAGTGATTTAAAGCCCTGTACCGCATTTGAAAACGATTTTAGAAGAATTAATTACAGTAACATAATTACGAGGAATACGCAATCGTCTGACTCAGATCACCGATCTTTGTATTTTTACCATGATATCTAACAATTCAGATTTAGCACCTAGAAAGAAGAGCGAATACCAAATGCTTTTCAGTCCGCAATGATATTATGTAAATACTTCTTGAAATGAAACTGTAGTCAAATGTAAAATGAGCGGCAGTAACTCAATGAATAAAGCATTGGACAAATTGACTGCACAGATGGCGGCTGGCGCAGTGTTTTAAGTAGGTAGTTGTCTCGCCACTGCCACCGCGACAAGCACCCATTGCAGCTTCGATACCCACGAGGGACACAAATAGACGTTTCGAGTCTGGGTGCTTTTTATGTCCCTTGACCGAATGTTTGTTCCCCCCGACAGAAGAACAAATCCTAGTGCAAGAAGACCTTTCAAAAAAATAATACCTAAAGCGAATAAAAGAATTGGATATACTTACAATCGAGCAATCTTGGATATGAGCCAAACTCATTTCACAACACAAGCATTAAGCTCATAATTCAAGAGGTTTAAAAGAGTATCAGTAAAGTACCTATCATTTGTAACCAAACTATAAAAAAAATACTGTCAGTCCCTGGACATCTACATAATTTGTATTCAAACAGAAAAGTAGACAGAATCTAGTCATATTTTACAAAATATATATTACAATAATACCAATATTTATTGGTTAAAACTGTTTCTATAGCTAAATCCAATGCGTTACTGGATTACAGACGAATTGGTAAAGGTTAAACACCGGTTGTAGTCGTCTCCACATCATCATGTTAAAAGGAACAATCATGTCAACAATTAATTGTATTTCTTTAACATTACAGACGCAACATTAATAAAATATGGCCTAGCCTAGGCGCTTGCCGACAGTAGGTAAGAAATAGAGGGAACACAACCGGATAGGAATTCTGTCCTATCTGGAACGGAAACTTGCGTGGGTGTAATAAACAGAATCGTGTTACCAACCCACTCGGGCCAGTATTATGTGAAAAATTCCAATTAATAAGAGATTCTACAATCAATGATTAAAGAAGTAGTAAATTAGGAGTAGCAAAGAGTAGAAGCATTGATGGCTTGAGAACACAAAGCCTCTCTACTTGATACTTCAAATACTCTCTGACTACCTATAAAATATTGATGACTGGTTAAGTAGTCGAAATATGTTTCTGGATAACCACCATTTTAGCCTTCCCGTGAACATTGCTGCCAAAAGGCAACCGAAACGTCGCCGTCAGGGGAAGGTTTCGGAGGTAGTTGTAATCATTTAAATAGCTGAAATAGAAGTACCTAAAGTTCAACAATAATAATGTAATAGTTTTAAAATGATGCAATAAAAGTCTTTTTAAATAAACAACGCAAAAAACCGTTTAAAATACATAAGTACATCAATTTCAATGTAGATATAACATTTTTGTAAACGTAAGATAATATTAAGAAAACTTTCATTTATATTACATAATTTAATTAAAATTTTCTTGATAAATTTTACTGAAGGATTAGGCAGGCTAACCTTCCTGGTGCCACAAACATCTGAATGATTATGCAGCTTGCATGCAAACTGTTACATTTCTAGGAAACTTTGTTTCCCGCTTTACCTATTGACTACTTAAGTAGGTAGTCGAGTGGCTAGTGTGGATAGCTTCGAATCACGAGATCCAGGGATCGAATTCTGGGTAGAGCCATAAAAAGCTATCGAGTTTCACTGTCTAATTTTTTGTAGCAGCACGGATTTTGGAAGACGGCCTTGTTTCATCGCCGTGCCTCGGAAAATGGTTATTGATTCTGTACCTGATTTCTCATTTACCGTTCCATCTGACTATAAGGGAGCTGACTGCACTGATGTCGCCTTATTTCGGTATCGACATTCTTATTATTATTATTTCGAATCTCATATTACAATTTTATGATCAAATTATGGTATTAAGAGGCATCTAGGCTATATTAAGCACAAGGCCTCTCGTTTATTACCTATCCAAATCAGATCTTATGTTCTGAATAAAGAATGGAATAGGTAGGTAGATGCGTTTTAAAATAAACCTTTAAAAACGAAATCATCATCTATGCAAATAAGTACTATAAGAAGGGCAAATTCGTATTTTTATTTGTAATGTATAAACTCAAAAAATATTGGGCAGATTTTCACCAATAGAAAGCTAGTTTATCCAGATATAACATCACGCTACCTGCCACGGAAGCAGAGCAATAGTCGTAAGCGTAGATGAACCCATGAGGGAGAGCTTATGACGCCGAACACATCGCTCCGGCGGTCTGCGTTCTGCGTTCAGCGTTCACAGTTGCCCACTCAGCGAGTGGTCTAGAAATCTGGAGTTCAGTAGGTACATTTGTCTCGCACTAATTCAATACACTTTTCAATTTCGTCGGACATCGTGACCGCTTTTGAAAGCAAATGGAATGCCGACAGAACGTGCTTTCTCTTTGACGGCCGCGGTCTGACTGCTTTTGTGTGTGTAGGATTCTAATATACCGCATACATGACAGTGAACGCGGAACGCAGAACTCGGAACTCTGACCGCTAGACCGCCCGCAGTGGGGCGGCGCCTAAATTAATTACAGACCGTCAATTAATAATTGTAGTATGTCCCTGCGAGATTAGGCTGAATACAGTTCTGCCTATACTTCATAGGGACGAATATATTGCTATCTAAGGCCGGTTACCTTGAAATTAAACCCGGGATTTCTCACAATTGGAGACAACTACGAACGCACTTAAACAAGAGTGAATCTGAGTGTGCTATAGAAATTCTATTATAGTTCATGCTGCGTCCATCTCACTTTTTGCAATAAGCTGAATAAAGATATGATAGCTATAAAACAAGCTATCATAAATCGGGTATAAACTAGGTAATTGTCCTCGAAGCAAAATTTACATATATACACTTCCACCTGTGTCTGCCTAGATTTCTCTCTTCCCGGCAGTGTAGGCAGAAACAAGATGTTACATAGAGGCAAAAGGGCAAGAAATAAGAAGAAACTCATGTACTGGATACTCGTATAATCGAATAAATACACGAATAAACCAAAATAAGCTAAGACTTAATCATAAACACAGCTAAAACTAGACGGCGGCTAGGAGTGTATGGAGTTTTCGGGGGTCGAGTTGGCTGGCAGCGGCGCGGGCTACCGCGTGCGCATGCGCCGGCCAGCGGTGTGCCAGCAACGCTAACAGTGCTGTGAGTGCGCACAATGCTGCAGCCAGCGGTAACAGTGCTGGCGCACGGCGCCTTGGGAACTGCGACAAAGCGTGATGTGCTGGCAACAGCTCACGATCAGCACACGCCGGGCAAGCACCGCCTGCCCCAGTAGCTCCCGCACTTCTCTCAGCCGCCGCCCACGCTGCAGCTAACAACCGCAGCGCTCCATCACACGCTCGCCAATGCCGTAGATGGAAGAACGCGTACGCGACTGCCTCGCTATCGCCACGCCTCAAAACATGTTCAGGCGGCAGCGTCAACGGACGCAGCTCCAGCAGATACTCAGGTACGTGTGGATTGAATTCAATCGCGCGGCGAATCGCTTCAAGCGCGGCCAGTTCAGCGCCTGATCGCGCCGGAACTCCGGCAGCAGCACGCGCACGAAGCAACGCCGCTGTATAACAAACAGCAGCTGACCGCGGTAAAGCGCCGTCATCATACCGCGCTAGAACCGCCTGTACGTCAGCGTAAGCGCGTTGTTCTAGCAACACTTCTAGAAGATTCTCGTGTAATGCTAGCGCGTGTAATGCGGGTGGGGCATCTCTGGCTAGCTCGCGGAACAGCCGGGCTGCGTCCCGTAAGCGGCCTAGTCTTCGAGCGCACATGGCCGCGCGACGTTTGACGTGGGCTAGTACAGCGGCATCTCTCCTCGCTTCACTTCCACCAGCGCCGCCCGCGCCGGCACTCGCCCGCCATGCCGCCTCTGCTGCGCGCCAAGCACGCCGTAGCACACGATCCGCCTGCAACATTCATATTTACCCCTGTTATACTTATTACTACCATTGAAGAGTATAAAGTAATAATCTTCGTGGTTGGTATAAGAAGACACTATGTCTTCAACAATACAGTTTCAATGAGTTACCACCTCATGGTTTTACTGCAGACCAGGTAGCCTATATATTTGGGTACGCACTTTTATTTAAACTACAACGACTTGGTGAAAACTAGGGGCTATTGTTAAGTATAGACTATTGGTGAATCCTAGAAGTCGCACTTTGGTGTGTGACGTCACGCGACCCAACGCTGTAGCCAATTACTATCTGCATTCTGTATGGTATACATATATGTCGTGGCCAGATCTTAGAATTAATCACTAAATTTGTAACTTTTTACGATATGATCACTAATATTTGACTATATCATGAAATAAACGTGCGTTTAGCTGTTCATATAGTCAAAATCTCATTATTCATTGATCTGGCCAAAACTTATCACGATGTAGGTAGTGAACAACCATTTCATAAAATGGTCGACCACACCATGAAATGATCAATGCTAAGATCTGGCCACGACATTTACATTGGTACTGTTGAGTTCTAGTTTTAAAAATTGTATCATGAACCTCCTTCTACTGGCAGTTTCTATGTATAATATGTATGTATTTACAAAAAAAAAGTATATATGTATGTTTATCCATTGTCTAGTACCCATAGTACAAGCTCTGCTTAGTTTGGGCTAGATGGTGTTGTGTGTATGTGGTAGAATATTATTATTATTAGAAGGTTAGCTTCACGACTTCCATGTAACTAGATATCAGAGTGCCTAGTGCGAATTTGTTTTAACGCGATCGTCACGTTTATGACGTTCGGCGCTCCGATTGACCCGCTCCAAGCTCTTAACCAATCAGAGGGCCAAACCCGGTAAACGTTTCGATCGCGTTAACTTAAAATTAACTCGCACGAGACACCCTGGTCTAATTATTTAGGAATTCAATGTAATATATATTGGGTGTATTGGGCATATTGGGTGTAAAATCCGTGCATATACCTCCTGCACGGTGGGCGCATCTTCCTCAGCTAGCAGTAGCAGCGCCGGGGCGCAGTCGGGGCGGATGGCTAGTGCGGCGCGGGCGGCCGCCACTCGAGCACCGGGCTCGCGCTCCCGCCACGCGCGCCCCATCGCCTCCTCGGCGGGGCCCTGCGCGGCAGTACCACGTCATCACCCTCTCCGTAAAGTATTCACTATGATCACAAAATATTGAATAGAACCTAGACCTACACTTAGTGCTATTTTTAAAGTTAAGAAGAATCAATTTGGCCGTGTATCATATTTGTAGTCCAACAATTAAATATGCAATCGTCTTCCTTATCTAAACTTTAACTGTGTGAGTGGTTGCCTACATAATATCATGCATAAACTTTACTATTCCATTAAACTTTATTTAAATTATTGACTGAAAGAGAAAATCTTAATAAAATTATTAGCATATTCAATACATAATTTATCACAACTGCAAACAGGTGATTGAAAAAAGATATTTATTTATTTCTTCTTATCAACTACTATTATATACACAGCAGCTACCTTAACTATAATTTACCAATATGAAGTAGGTACTATTCAAAAAGTTTAATAACATTATGATCTTCATGTTAGCAGCAAAGCATGGCCAGCATTATTTCTTAATTATCACCACTTTCAGTCATTTTAATAATCATAATTATTATAATAAGTATACTAGTAGTTGGGTCTTTAATATACAGTATGTCCGGTAATTAATGGATAAACTTGAAATGTCTTATAGTAGACCTGATGGCCGTTCAGAAAAAGATATGAAAAAATCTATCCTAACTACTACCTGAGATATGATTTTTTTTTAATTACCATATTTAACTTTCTTGTACACTACGACCATATAGGAATGAATTCCATCGGTTTTTTGTTGTTTTTTGAATTATGCTAATAGAGGGACAGTCAAAAGTATGACTAGCTATTGCACTTTTTAACAACTTTTTTTTCTGAATAGCCATCCTTTCTTCTATAATACATTTCAAGGTTATCCATTAATTACCATACTCTGTATATTCAGGTTTTCAATTGTCTTGATTTTGTATGAATCTATTTATATTTTAACCTTTTGAACGCCAGAGTATAAACGCATCGCTGTGCCCCCGACGCCAAGCCACTTTTTCTGTAAAATGACCTTCAGAAGTATGTGGATTCCAAAACTTTATCTAATATCAACTGTGTTTTTATTTTCGTCTTAAATTTTCTAATAACGCTACTCATGACACTGATATTTATTTAACCACAAAAGTAATGTTTTATTTAGTTTTATTGTTTATTTTATGTTAACGTGCGACGTATTTTTTGTCATACATATGTGACGTTGGCTTTGAGGGCAAGATTTCGTTTGTCACGTATATGTGACAATGGCGTCCAAAAGGTTAACGGTTAATTTAGCTACCATAGAGAAATCTATTTAAACTGTTGAGTTGCATCAGCGTAACGGCAGCCAGACACCATTTTTACCCAGTTAATGCTTGAAATAGCCCAGTGGCAGATTATAGGATAATAATATCTGGTATTCCAGGGCTTGATAGGTTAATAAGTTATTCTGTCTAGTAACAATTATGCTAAATAATAACTCCTGGAATTAATCTTCCAATTATGAGTTGTTCCTGTTATCTTATCAATTCTATGACAATGGCTGTAAGTGCGAAGACTTTGTAAAGTTTTTTGGTGAATTTATACATCCAAATGTTACTACACTTATGCAGGAAATGATTCTTTTATTGCACTGTATTTATAGATACTACAGTTTAAGCCTTTTCATCTTATTAACAAATTAATATATTATGACATTTTCACATTAGCACTAAAAAGAAGGTAGGTATACCTCAGCGCCACATCCGAACCAAGCCTGGTGCTCCTGTGCAGAGAGATTCATGTCATAATAAGTGAGAGGCGCTCGGCGCGCGGCGGTCCAGAGACGCCCATACTCCGCACCACGCAACAGCGACATAGGGTTGCGCCACACTTTACAGTCAGCCGCACTACCTCCGCCATCTGCCTCATTGCCACCACCACCACCACCACCCAGCCAAGGACCTAGGTGTGTCAGCGATACTTGCTCGATGAACGACGTTCCATACTTGCGGAAATACCACCACTCAAATATCAGGATCAGCCCCGATATTAGCGATGAAGTGCCGGTCAAGGCTACGTAAAACTTGGGTGTCAGCGCGCCCAAGAACGCAGACGAGTCCCACATCTCGCAGACTATCTTCAAGGCTTCTACGAAGCCTAACTATAGCTTCGGAAAGAAGAATAGATGTAGCTGATTTTGTTCGTGCAGTTACATGTGCGATAAGATAATTAACGTCTAAGGTTGTAAGGCTTAATCACTAGCTTTCATTGAATTCAGTGCATGGCTGCATGCGCTGCCACTACATATATTTACTGTTATTTTTTATCAAAATCAAAATAAGTCGGAACAACTCGAACACCAAAAGAAAGACAGCGGTCCAATATTTGTATTAATTACATTTATCATAATAACAAAACAATGATCCATAAGACAGCAGGATAAAAGATCGCGTTATAGCTACGAGTAAAAAAGACAGGCAATAAACATTTTCGCAAATACGCTGCCAGCTGCAACAGAACCGCACAAATTGCTTCGGGTTTTTTGTTTGTAAAGTCAGTTGCTAACAATTTAACAACTTTTTTATATTTAGGCCAATATTAAATTTTGTTTAACCACAAAGTATTATTACATATTTATGATAGTTTATGGCTAAAACCAAGTTCTAAATCTAAATGATGATATTTCATAAAAAAAATATGTTATAATGTCTATGATTTACTCTATTCTTATAGAATTGTCATTTCGTATGTCATCTGGCTGGCTGTCATTTGTCGACTTCACATTGTTGGTGAAGATTTACGTAACGTAAATTAAATCGAACACTCATCTTTAAAATAAGCAAAATGCTGGGCCGCTTTGGTAAAAAGCACGTCGACATCTTGGCGTCATACGCATCATCAGCCATTGGATTCGGTGGAGGTGCATTCGCGGGACTGCTGTACTTCACGGACTGGAAGTTGTTCGTCACATACATCCCGTTCTACAATGGCAAGTTCCCCGCAGAAGAAGAAAAGTAAAATTGATAATGAACATTAGCAAATACACTTAAATTGTATATTTATTCAACAATTACCAATGTAATTATAAGTTTTAGTTATTGTATCTATTGAAGTTTTTATTTCAACTACAGCAGTTACGCAGTTGAGGGTTAGAATTTTACTTTCAATACGTTATCAGGTGTGTTATAAATATTGAAGCTGCGCTCTGCAGACACAGATGGATAATTTACATATCTGGGTGTTGCCGCGAGAATCCTGTTTGGTTATGGCGGGATTTATCCCTGGAATAGTCAATGTCAAGTTATTTTTACGTTTCTTGTACCTACACTTCTGACTAAGATAAACCTTGAAAGCTAAATATTCAGAGAAAGATTTACGAACTTCAAAGTTGAGTATCAGACTATCTGTACCATTCTAAAGCAAGCAGTTTACTGTGGCAGAAAGATAATGCTTATTAATTATTTTAAAATAAATCTTGTGTCTCAGTGGATATGGTATATATAAATTCATATAAAACATGCAAATTTACTGTTTATGAATTTTGTTTTATCTCTACCAGTAAAATGTAAAATTGCGAATAAATGTACAGGTTTCCAAAGAAAATTTTAACCATTTTTATCTAAGAAAAATTATTAGAATCTACTATTTCAGTTTTTGGTATGCTGTCCCTTTACACAAGGTATACATATATGTATCTTTAAATCTTTCATGGAGTATTTGTACTTTTTGCTGTTCAAATTTGTCAATAACAGATTATTCATTGATCTGGCCAGACAATATCATGATGTACGCAGTGGATGATTTCTATATCATGAAATACAACTATTTCATAAAATGGTTGGCCACATTATGAAGTGATCATTTCTAAGATCTGACCATGACATTTACTCCTAAAAGAACTCTTTCTATATAAATACACTAGATGTTCCAGCGGTTTCACCCGCGTTTATCGTTACTGCGCCGCCCTCGTGGGTCGTAGCGTGATGTTATATAGCCTTCCTCGATAACTAGGCTATCCAACACTAAAAGAATTTTTCAAATCCAAGCAGTAGTTCCCGAGATTAGCACGTACAAACAAACAAACTCTTCAGCTTCTTTTCTTGAAGCTGTGAGGTCTACAAAGTCACACCAGGTCTGTATGATGGAATAGTTAAATTATTTTCGTACTGGAAAAAAGTCCGTGCCCAGCAGTGAGAGAGTTTATATACATGGAATATAAACAACCATGACATAATTTACAATATATCGATCGCATAGTGTGGGTTCTATCACCACCTGAAACAACTATTTGTGTGATCCACAAATTGTTGTTTCGAGTCTTGGTGTTCTTTGTGTCTATTGTTTGAATGGTTGTAAAGTCCCCCACATCCCCCATAGTCTGA
This sequence comes from Catocala sponsa, assembly GCA_963564715.1. Taxonomy (NCBI): domain Eukaryota; kingdom Metazoa; phylum Arthropoda; class Insecta; order Lepidoptera; family Erebidae; genus Catocala; species Catocala sponsa. Next base: position 21,485,294 of record OY751334.1, on the reverse strand, counting down.
CGAAAAATCATAGGGACAAACTTGCAAAATGTCAGAGAGCTATGGGAAGAAGTATACTAGGGCTAAAGCTAAAAGACAAAGTCCGGAGTATAGACATCAGGTGCAAAACAAAACTAACAGACATCCTATCACATATCGACCAACTAAAATGGAGATGGACTGGGCATCTGCTCCATTGTGACTGTCTGGTACCCAAGAGATAATATTCTATTCTATCACATACACACACCATCTAGCCCAAATTAAGCAGAGCTTGTACTATGGGTAGTAGACAATGGATATTATAGCAATAGCCAGTTACACTCACTGATCGGTAAACGATTAGCGAGGTTAAGCAACGTTGGGTGCGGCCAGTCTATAGATGGGTGACCGCTTAGTGGTATTTCATCTGAGCGTCTCCGTGCTTCGGAGGGCACGTAAAAAGTCGGTCCCGGTTGTTGTCAAATTGATAGCAGTCGTTAAGCCATGTCAGAGGCCTACGGGCGGCTTGAACAACTCTTGATAACAGGTTGACCACTAACCACACGAAAAAGAAAGAATGGATAAACATACATATATACTTTTTTTTTGTAAATACATAGGTACATATTATACATAGACCAACCACCAAACACCCAGACCAAGACAAACATTCATGTTCATGCACACAAATGTTTGACTTGTGCGGGAAGCGAACCCGCGACCTCAGGCATGGCAGTCGGTTAGACTAACCACTACGCCATCAAGGCCGAGGTCGCGAAGTGAGAAGATGGGAGGACGAGCTAAAAATGTCCTTAGGTCCCCTTTGGCAAAGAGTGGCGGCAGATAGAAAGCAGTGGAAGGCGTTGGAGGAGGCCTATGCCGGCCGTAAGGCACACAGAGCGAAGAGACATATTGTGAATATATTAACTTTAAGTCAAAAGGTATTGAGTTTCAGAATAAAGGCTTCATTATTATTATTAAAGTCCCCCATGACAACAGAAATTAATTATGGAAATAGGAAAGAGGAAATAATTTATGTATTTAAAAGTTTGAGCAGTCTTATTTATCCCTGGGTTTAAAAGTTAAGGCATATAACCATGTGGTACGTTTCTGCAGAGCATTATGCTACCTACTAGTCTGGTTCAAACACTTTATAATTATGACGAGTTAGACTTGGGTGAGCCATTGGGCGGTGTGCTTTTTGTCTTGCCATTTCTAAGTTATTATATAAAAAAATTATACACAAATCTTTTTTGGAAATCATATTATGTAAGTACTTACCTACCTAAATTTCAAATTCTATCATTATTATTATGCCACATATTTCGATAAATATGAGAAGTAAATAAATAATAATCTCATATTCAGTGCCGGATTAAGCAAGCGCGGGGCCCGTAGCAAATTTTTTCGGGTAAGACTGCTTGCATACGTCAGACTTTTTGTAGAGCTGATTATTGGCTGATTGAAATTCTACACATTTATACGAGCGACTTTTTGTAGAACTTGTGTGTTTTCCGTATGAAATTCGGTGTTTTATATACGACAAGGAAATAGTCGGTTACCGATTGTCTGACGTGGATTGTTTTAGTAGGAAAAGTTGTAACATTTCACGTTTTTGTGACATCAAGTAAATTCAATATCACATCTTAAGTAATAAGTTTCACTCAAAAAATTACGCTCAGGCAGAGATGAGTGGGTTTAAATATGCGGGGCCCCCTTTCGCACGGGGCCCGTAGGAATTGCTCTATTACTCTTGCTACGTGGTTAATCCGGCACTGCTCATATTATGTGACCATTCTCCAAAATCACTACAATGTGTTATTTATCTATACTAATATTAAACGATAATTAACTATTTAATACGTACATAACTTCGAAAAGTCAGAGGAGGGTGCGTGCCATGGCATCGAACTCGAGACCTCTGCGTGGCAAATCAACGGTCTCCAACTAGGCCATAGGTAGGTGGTTTATTACACCAATATACAGAACAAAATTTATTTATTCAAATTATTTGTTTCTTAAATTGAACACGGGCCTCACACCAGCAAACGTAAGGCCAAGTTTAGTTTAATAGACCACAAGGCTGACTAGGTACTGTCTTAGAAAAAGTTTTGTGGAGATTGTTATAGTATTAGGTAGGTACATGCTATTAGTTCCACACTGAAGTGATGTTTTATTTCATACAATTCTGCTATACTACGTCATCTTGTACTGATTTTGTATTATTATACAAATATTATTAATTCGTAAACTAGTATTTATTCCATACTTTTTCATCCGTACAATTTAATGTGTAGGTACGTGTGTCAGCATGAACTCTGATGAGACAGTTTATTTAACAAAAAGGTAGCCGTAGTCGTAGGGCTCAGGCTGTACAAATTAAACAACATTTGTAAGGGTTTAATTAATTTATTAAAGTACAGTGACTGAGATTTAAAAAAGTGCAAATAATTATCTAACTAATGTGATTTAGTAACTACCTGTACTTGCTTACAAATTTAAATAATATTCTATGAATACCTAATTACAACACATTCATAAGAAACATCAAAATATAACAGAGGCGCAGCAACACCTTGTGAAGATGCGCCGCACTGAACACTACGCTAGTGACAACTAATCAGAAGAGGCTTGTAACAATGCTTGTAACAGTACTTCTCGTGAACGGTCACACATAACTCTGGCTTGTCACTATCGAATCTTATAATATTATTAGTCTAGTAATATCAAACATTCATAAGCTTAGTTCTCATAGTATATCTGAGTAAATATTAAGGGATTATACAATGTATCTTCTAAACAACTTACCAAGGCTGTCTTGTAACTTGAATCATTTTACAACATACTTATTGTTCACTATACTAGGTCTCCCCATGCTGTGTGTTAGGTACATGTTACCTAATTCTTCTTGCGATTTGCACACAGACTGACAACTGAATTTTAATCATTTGAATTATTATACAATCATGTCACATTTGACTGTCTGTTTCGTATAATCATTTGTATGTATTGTGATTACTAGTAACCAGAAGACATTAGATGCAGAGTAGATAGAGATTACAGTAAGAAGTAGAGCCAACATAATACAACTTACACAATATCTGTCAAACCAATAGTTACGCACTTAAATAAGGATTCTTCTAAATGTGTGCAGTGGTTTGACAGTATTTGTTAATAATCAAAAAGAAGATTTTATTTATATTTACCTGAAGATAAAATTATATAAGATGACGGTACCAATATAAATTTTATTAAAATATAAAAAGTACACAGGCTTATAATTAAAAACAAAATGAATCCTGCCTCTAGATGTCTTCTGGTTACTTCCAACCAGAAGAACATAATATACATATAGTGTCCGTAGTAGGTATATTTATATCTACTCTTTGATATAGATAATACAATATCTGTCAAACCACTGTGCAGATATACCTATAAGGATTTATATATATGTGTGCAGTGGTTTGACAGTTCGGTATTGTTAAATAAAGAAATATAAGATTTTATTTATATTTAACTGAAGATATAATTATATAATATAATGGTAATTTATATATGTATCATATAAATTAAATTCAGATATAACAAGTAAAAAGTCCTATAAGTTTTCTTTAAAATACGAGTTGCATCCTGTCTCTCATACCATTAAACAGAAGTAGATTCTATTAAATAAATACAAATATCTATTTGAGTGGCTTGCAAATAAAAATGATTAATAGTTTGAAGTTATACATACCTACAGCATGTAGGTATTTAAATGTTTAAATTTTTTTTACTATAACGGGGGACGGTTACTCGTTAAATTTGAATAAGTAAAGGAAATCTATTTTACTTAGGCCAAATATTGGGTGCCTGCCCTGGACATTTGCAGGCTATTTAAAACTTTATAAACACATAAATATTTTAATGTACCTAATTCCTACTTCAAATCTACAAGTCTTAAATCAAAACTTCGTTATTTTGGGGTCATATAAGGGAAGCATACCTATTTAGTGCGATGGAAGTTGTAAGCATGTGCTACACAACATTTCCCATCGAACTTCAGTAGGTATACGTAACTACTTATACTTATTCATAATTAACATTTAATTTTGTTTAAGCCTCATAGTTGTATAGTCAAGCCATTAAATCTGTCTACTAATTATTAGTATAGTAGGTACTACAGAAAAATAATCTTCGTAAAGACAGTATTAGCGACGGAGCCAATAAAAACATTTGGTATCCTCAATGAATAGAGATACCTAAATAAAACACGAGATTATTATTTAATTCAGTCGTAATAATATCTACAAGACGTGGTCGTTTTCTAAACTACGACCGATCGATGTAAACGTCTTCTCATAAAATTATCGCCACAAATAGGTCTTAATTTTCAAATAATCTCAATGTCGCAGAAAGCTTACGTTCTCGCTGCGGGGTGAATTTCAGAACGCGATTGACTCCTCACAAACTTGGCAGAAACATCCGCATAGAACGCAGCACGGTACAAGACCGCGAGAATGTATTGCAGAAACGAACGTAACATAATGATACCCCACGGTCTCATTTAGGGGTATTAGAAATAAAACGAGATGCGCGTCGCCTTCGTCTAGGCTTTTAAAAGTGCAGCTCTGTATCACCACTGCCCGCGCCATCCTCGTCATCGGCCGGCGCCCCTTCCGCGCCATCCAACACACTTGCCGCGCCATTCTCCGAAACGCGCGACGGCTTCTCACCTGCGAAGCCACAAGCACAATTTATAAGAGTACCTAATGAATCGTTTAAGTCTCTGAGGTATCCCTACTTACCGGGGCAGGCAGGAGCGCCCTTGGTGCGTGAGCCGGGCAGCTCAACGCCATGAGCGTCTACACACCAGCACACGCCTAGTGCGGCATGGCATTGGCGCGGCCGGTAGTAGCCTCGTGCGTCGCAAGCTGGCACGTAGGCGCCGGGTCGGGCGGGGTGTGCCCGTGCTAGCGCCGCGCAGGGTCGGGCCGCTCGCCGTAAACAGCCACACCAGGCGCCTCTGGACACACGGGCGCCGCCGCATGACGCCAGAAATGGTCGCAGACAACGCTCGCGTTCGTCGTGCCCTAAATACACACACTCGTTAACAAAAGCACTACACACACCACAGGTCATAAACAGATGATTACTTACTCAGCGAGTACAAGTTGGCTGCAGATAGGAGACCGTCGCCGTCCGTGTCGAGGTGTGCGAACATCCAGCGTACCTCCGGCTTGCAGTCGCTTGGGAACCCTGTATACACAAAAAAGTTTATTATCATTATTATTTTATTTTGTTTTAAATAATAGTACGTTGGAAATTTACTATAAGTATAAACATTACTAATTATAGTTATTCACCAGTCCTAAACAGGATAAGATATAGATAGAAGCTAAGTTCAAAAACGTCTAACAATTTAACTGAAAATTACTGTAATGTACCTACGCTTTCTTCAAATTAGCACTATTTGATAATTGCATTTGCGACTACCGATGATATATAAATAGGTTTAATTTAGTAGATATGCCTTCGTTTATATAATCCATATCTACTAAGTAATATTGTTAAATTTTAAAAGCAATAGAAAGAATATTCTGTTGCCTATATTTTAGATTTGGTTATAGGACTTATAGGTACCTAAATGCCTGTATAATATAAAATGATAAAGGTATTTAGTTTGTATATCTTCTAACATATACAGAAAATAATAACATTCCGTAATTGATGAATAATATATTAACACAGTTCCATATGTCCGTGTTAATGTATTCATCAATTGATCGAAGCCTCAAAACGATAAACCTTGAATTCTGATGCCGATGCCAGGTCGATCGATTCGCGCTTGAGTTGTCACTTTGTTTCACTATAAGTAGGTCGATGTATGCTGTAGCTATTTTCTCAAGTACCTTCTTGTTAGGGATGGTGAATTTGTTTAGAAATACCTAAACACACTCACCGCCGCCTAATTCCCTGTCATTATGATTACACCGAACGGTCAGAATCACCTTGCCGAGATTCTTTCAATGAGCACATTAGCTACTTCCAACTTCGAATATTCACAATTATGTCGTTATCCATTACCGTGATAGATAGATTAGGTAATTTATGCGTAGGTAATTTTGACTTTGATATACTTAACCTTGAATTTTAATATTGACCTGAAGAACGACTTCTCCTGCTAGTTTACGGAAGAAATACATAAACAGGGTTACCGTCCGCGGGTGGTGCCGTTGCTCCCGCCTCATCCATCAACACAGAAAACCAGTCAAGAAGACGATTCGCCATTTTATCCAACGCACATCCTTCAGACCCTGCAACAATCGATAAGAAGTCAAATAAGGTCAACACGTTGCATGCATATCAGTCGTGAAGATCGCTCACCTTGTCGTCGGCGCGTTTGTCTTTCAGGCAGCACTTCATTATGGGACGAGTCGGGCTTCCGTCGTCGCCAGTCCGTGTCGTAGTCGTCAAGGCGTGCTCGTGCGCGGGCTCTTGGTCGTGGTCGGCGATGTTGACGACGCGCGCATGGACAGAATCCGCGGCACGCGAGGCGTACAGGTCGTGCACCGCGACGGACGCAGTTGTGGAGATCAAGACGGCACAGCGACGAGTATGTGCGGTTGTCTGAACCGCATAGGAACTGTGCACGTGCGCGAGCAGGACAGCCGACGCAGCGTGCAGCGTCATCAGCATCCAGTTCAGGGTCGGAATCGCGCGCTCCCGCATCATAGAACACGTCATCGTCATCTGCTTCCCCTCGCTCCCATTCGGCATCTGCGCTATCCCATGTGCTGCCACCGCTTGCGCCTGCTGCCACTATGATGTCACTGAAGACGTAAATAGATATCGTTACATAAGTCGCTTGCAAATATTGGTAGGAACTCTCGGATTGGCTGTTCTTACCCTTTGCGCAGGATCTCCTTTTTGGTGGCGCAGAGTGCGGTGAACGCATCGCGCAGCACGCACACCTCACGCTTCTTGCACACCAGCGACCGGCACAGGGTATCTGTAAGGCGTGATCACAAACTTATATAGATGTACCAGGTGTTACATATGAAGTTGTGCTTGTGAAGGGCTCAGTGATTTCGCCGCTTAAACTAGAGCAACTCAGTTGGAATAATAAGTGTATCCAATTAAAAGAAGATAGCAGCTGAATAACTTTGTACCGAGAGATTCGTAAGTAGCTATTCAATTTTTCCCTAAAAGACAGAGGAGCCAACTCAGGACTAGTATTTATGGCTCGCTACGATTCCTTTTTGAAAGATTCCTTTTCTCCCGTTTTCCCTCTTTGCGCATCCAATTTTCTTATTGGTAGGTTACACTACCTACCAATAAGAAAATTTCGGAGTTCTAAGTAGCAGCACAGAGTCTGGAGATATGTCCAGTAAATGGAAAAGGTTTCTAACCAAACATTCCTTACAACAGACCTTATAATAGCCAGGATAATGGGTGTTTTATGCCTGGTATTCTAGGAGTTGACAGATTAATATCAAGCTATATCTTTGTATAAATAAATGATTTATTAATTGATTGATGGTAGTGGCAAATGGTTAAAACGGTTCTTAATTGATGCGACACTGTACGCAGCGCGCCTAACCTTGGCCAGTAATTCATTGCCGCGCAGGCACATAATAAATCTAGACATCATTCATAAGAGACTCGCTATGAGAAACTAGTAATTTATAAAAATAAAAAGCAGAAACCAGTCAACGATACCTAATTAGGTAGTTTTCTCAGGTATCACTTCAAGAAAGAGCATGTATTTTTATTTTCTTGTCAGTGCGAGAGTTCATATTGCATTACAAATAAATCCTGTGTCATCGGAGACTATACAAACATTTAAACATCGGTCACAAGAAACATATAGACTCGGAACAACCATTTAATGATCACACAATTTTTCCCTCGCATGGGATTCGAAACCACAACACTCAGTGGCAGTGGCCAGGCCGCCTTCTTCAATCACCCACCCGTGCAGTCAAATCGCGTTGATACACACCCCGAATAATGAGCGGATGACCATTTTGATCAGCTAGACCAGAGGTTCCCAGATTTTTTTCTCATAGACCACTTTAAAAATTTAGCTGGTTACGGTGGACCCCCTGCAGCTACATTTCTACCATATTACTTGGCATTCGTATTAATACAATTAAAAAATTTGATCAAATCTCTACGAGCTGACATTTTTTAATGTAATTCCCTACTGAAACATCGGTTCGAGACCGCTGGTACTGAATATGGAATATGCAAGTTTTTACAAGTAACAGTCGCTGAGCTCCTTTAAATATTATCCGCCTACATTGATAGGTGAAGTCAAGCCAACATTTTAGTTCTTCACTATCGAAAGCAAATAAATTTTCGTGGACGCTTTTCGCTTACGAATTGTGAACCCCCATTTTTTTGTCACGCCACCGTAGACCCCTGTCGAGTCTCCCGTGGACCCCTGGGGGTCCACCTGGACCACTTTGGAAACTAAGAAATTAGACATCCTTTCCTAGACTGGAATCTACATACTACCTAACTTTACTTAGTTTACATGTTTAATAACACTCATCACTATTACATATCGAATTCCCTCAGTTAAGAGATGGCAGTGTATCTCTTCAAACAACCTCTCATACCCCTAAGGGCTCGTGTAACAGTAATTGAGAAACACCGAGATAGTTGTACTAATTTAAAATTAATTGGGTATGCTCCACTATAGGTACAAGACTAGCGGCAAAATTTTGGATCTTTTATATAACGAAGGGCTAGGATATTCCAGCCATGAAAAGTACAATGTTTTTTATTTTAAAGCTCATAGCCAGTTGCGCTCACTGATCGGTAAACGATTGCAACGTCGGGTGCGATCAGTCTATAGTAGGGTGACCTCTTAGTGGTATTTCATCTGAGCGTCTCCGTGCTTCGGAGGTGCACGGAAGTGCACGGAGGGTGCACGTAAAAAGTCGGTCCCGGTTGTTGTCAAATTGACAGCAGTCGTTTAACCATGTCAGAGGCCTACGGGCGGCTTGAACAACTCTTGACAATAGGTTGGCTACTAAACACACGAAAAAAGAAGATTTTAACAAAATAGGCATACAAATAGATATGTGTTTTGTCTGATGGTAGAAGGTTATCGTAGCCGATAATCACTTGCAATCGCAATACTAAGGGTATTAATGTGACGTCAGCATTACACTAATGTCCTTGGTTTAAAATTCCTATTCTCTAGGGCTGACTCTAGGGAATAGGAATTAAAAGGATAAGAGAAAGGAATTTTTGAATGGACTCCACGAATGGTGTAATGGTTGCCTCGCCACTGCCACTGTGCCGTGTGTTGTGGGTTCGAATCCCCGAATCCCCTCGGGATAAAAAATTGTGTGATCCACAAATGGTTCTTTCGAGCCTAGATGGCCTTTGTGTCCGTCGTTTGAAAGTTGCAATGCAATACAGGTAACGATACCTGTATCGCAACTTTAATTTTTTTCCTAATTAGACAAGTTCCGCTCTAGGAATGATCCTAGACTTGTATATTAGAAAAAAAAACTAATGGTATATGTATTCCCTTATCATCTCTCCCTTATATCTTACGCGAGTTGCCTGTAAGAAGGTGTTATTCTCCCAGCGGACTCATTCGTATAATTGTCATCCATATTTTAAGAGTGTATCGTGCAAGTAGTACCTTGATAGTACCAAACCCCGCGCAATGCAAGCATTGCTTGCTTTTTCAGTAATGCTCGGCTTAAAACAAGTACTAGTCCAATGGTTAGGACAAGCATTCTTGAAAAGGACCATATATATTTATTCGATATCCTAACTAATATTATAAATGCGAAAATGAGTTTGTTTGTTTGTTACGCTTTCACGCCTTAACTACTTACCTGATCAACATGAAATTTTGCATACACGTTGTCAGGGGTACAGAATAGGACATAGGGTACCTTTCATCCAGAAAAAATAACTGTTGCAAACCTAACCTAATCTAACCTAGATTTATGCGAGCGAAGCCGCGGGTGAAAACTAGTATATAATAAACTAGATTTTGTCTACGGCTTCTCTCGCGCAATAGAAGGTTAGATTATGTTAGTAACGGTACCTACTTTATTTTAAACTAGCTGCTATCTGCGACTTCGTCCGCGTAGAATTTAACTAAAAAGTGTTTGTCTCCGCGGAACACTATTTATTTTCTAAAATCAAAGTAGCCTAAGTTACTCCTTATAAAATCAGCTATCTGCCAGTGAAAGTCCTGTCAAAATCGGTTCAGCCGTTTCGGAGATTAGCCGGAACAAACAGACAGACAGACAGAAAAAAAATTAAAAATAGATGTTTTCGTATAGGTACTTTATATACCTTTATATGCATTAGATAAAAAGCTGTTATTTTGACATTACAAACAGACACTTCAATTTTATTTATTTGTATAGATAAAATATTGTATATATTACTCGGTGATAATATAGCCCTACAATGGTGAAATAATTTTTAAAATCGTTTAAGTAGTTTTTGATTTAAATCGTTACAAACAAACAAAAAACAAATCTTTCCTCTTTATAATATTAGTTTAAATATACAAGGGTGTTAGGTTGGTACTCACTGTGCGGATCGTAGACATATCGGTGCGGCCGACGCGCGTGCGTGCTCCCAGTACTGTCTGCCGCTGCTGTCGCCGAGGACTCCTGGAAAAACAATGCCGTTTATCAAACTCGATTGAACGAAAACATGTCCTACTTTTTTTATTTTTGGGTAGAAATTAGTCCACTGCTCCTATTACCAGTAATAGTATTAGAAGTTAGTTTCCAGTAGTAATAAGCAGTTTAATGCTATCGTGATTGATCATGGTGGTCGGAGACACCTATGTATTGTTGTCACCTCACTTAATTAACCTGAAAGGCCTATAAGAAGTTTCATTGATTTTTGTGTATTTTAATCTGTGTGTTTAGTATAGAAATAAGCGATTTTGTTGTAAATACTGGAATATTATATTTTATGAATAAATGATTATGAATTATAGCATGCAATGCATCTTCATTTGTTTGAGCGGCTCGTCGGCAAGTCTATTTATATATTTTCTCAAAGTGCCCCAAAATGAGATCTGTCTAGAAACCTACAATAATTGTAGGTCCTGTGTTGCAAATGTCATTAATTATTAATGACATTTAAAGGACGTTTGCAACACAGGCGCTGATAATAGCCTTAACTTTAATAATTAGGAGTTAGATTAGAAAAAGAAGATATTAATTAGATAAGGTATGCATTTATTTAATGTAAAAGTGAATTTGGCTTTGAAGGTGTTATCACCTGAAAGAACAGTCATATGGAGGAATGCATTGCTAACTCAATAAAAAAACTGTTGTGATATACTGTAAAAGTGTTCATCTCGAATGTAAATGTCACTTCAACTGTAACTAACTGTAGGTAGGTATACGAACTGTATATCGGAATCCAATCATCCAGTCTACTAACGTATGCACTAAACAATATTACGAGAGTTTACAGGGCATGACGGGTAAGAAAAATAACGACAAACCACTTGATTAGCCGTCATTTTCTTTTACCTATCACCAAGGTCGTATATAAGAGTCGGTTACAGGCGCTTTATTTCAGGCCTTCATAAATAGAGGCCTCCACTAGGGATTTCAATAAAATTATTGCGAGAGCTGGATTATTTTTGTCTTGGTCCATAATTATTCAAGACCTCCTTTGCCTCGTCGCCTAGGGCCTAAAAGCCTTTAAGCCCGACCCGCTCTATAATAGTTGTATAGATAGTTATAGCTCGACCGTGGCATAATAGCGGTTTTGCTACTGTTGCCTGTTAGATCAATGATGAAATCTTAAAGGAACCAGTTTTTACCGGGAACACTCCGGTAAAACTGGTGGCTTTTTAAAATATAGAAAAAAAACATTCCATTGGTTTTACTTATAAAGATATAGCTATAAAACAAATATAATATTAAACCTATTTATAAACTGACCCACTGGTAGACTTCTTCTCAGTATGAGAAGGTTTAAACTAACTATACTTAGTTTAAACAGTTCGCTCTCATTTCTATAGCATTTATTCTGATCTCATGCTTCTTTTGCCAAAGTTGGCTATGACTAAAAAAGCATGAGAACAGAATAAATGCTGTAGAAATGAGAGCGCTGAGAAACATATGTGTTGCGACTCTGAAAGATAGAATAAGGAATAGTGTGATTAGAGTGAGATGCGGCATAAAAGTGGATATAGTGACAAGAATAAAAAAAGGGTATGTTGAGCTGGTTTAGGCATGTTGTAATGAATGGATGAGAAGACTGATTAAGAAAATTTATAAGGCTAGTTTGAATAGAACAGTCGCAAGAGGAAAACCCAGGCGAACGTTTCTCGATCAGATCGAAGACGTTCTGGACAAAGGTCAGGTTAAGAGCACATTAAACCAGCAAGCGTGTATGAAGAATGTGATGAAAGTGAATGAAGCCAGAGAAGTGTGTCAGGATCGTAGCAAATAGAAATCCCCAGTCTCTGCCTACCCCTCTGGAAAACAGGCGTGAATATAATATGTACTTATGTAGTTTAAAGACAGGGTTTATAGACGGGCGTAGTAACTAGTAGACTACGCTGACCGATGACCGTTTAGCAGATTTTAAACAGCTTCAAGAATACTATGGAGATCCTTCAGAAATGCTTGCCAGTATGTAAAGGCTCAAGCAGTATTTAAAACACCTACGAGAAAATTATGAAAATCTCTCATACATGCAGGTTTCCTCCGAATGTTTTTCTTCCCGGTAAAGTAAGCAATAAATCAACTATCATAAGCACATAATGCCGCAAAATTAGTGGTGCATCTTAAATGGGCTATAGCTGCTTACAAAAACAATATTAATTGTAAAATTTAACAGAGAAGTCAACAATTTGTTATTAATTCATAGAAATATTAATTCTATAAAAATGGAAATCCAAAGTGCGTTGGTAGTAACGTGGAAGTAACTACATATAAGAAATAAACATATTTGTACATTACATACAAATGATGTAGGTAAAGCTACATATTTTTCCTCTAGAAAATATCGCAAATAAATAATGTGATGGACGGCCCTACGTGCTTTTAGACCAAGCTTTTTTCGTTACTTATCGCGCGGATAAATTGGTAGGCGACAGTCAGTATTAAGTTGATACATATTCAAGGCAAAGTCTACCACGAATAAATTCTGATCTACTTAATTTATTTATTCTATACATAAGACTCATTTTATCCGAACGAATCCATTCGATTATCCCGCGTCTATGTCGTCACGAATCCGGGCCAGACAGGACGGCAGGCGAATGATTAAACTTATTTTATCTATACGACATCGTTGAAATGAGATGCAGAATTTCTCAAGTTGTTTTTATGTAAAGCACTAAAGTACCTATCCATCCTAGTCTATGCTAGTACCTATTGCAAATGCCAAAACTAACCAATCTGTATGTTACGTTTTACAGCTAAATTGCAAATATCATTGTAATAAAATTTAAGTACGAGACTAGCTTTTGCTCTAGAAATTTTGCGACCGTCATATTTTGGCAAAAATGCTTTTATAGAGTCACAATCACAAGTGTAAATTCTATCTTCAGTTAACTAAGTAGTACTTTGAAGCTTGGAAGTATTTACCGTGGGAGTGACCGCTCAGATGCTAACCAAAGAAGCCTTATTAGTCTTATCTATGCACAAGTATCTATACCACAGATTGGTAATAATTAGTTACCTAATAACATTTGACATTCATGCCACCTTATTTACAATTATGTACATAATCGGACACTGTATTTTATGCGACTGAAATTAACACTATGAATCCAATACCTACCTATAGGTAATAATACCAGGCAAATAAGGAAAACATTAATTAAGCACACTGTTAACAAAATCGATAAGTACACAACGCTAGTATATCGCCAGCCTTGTAGTGGTCTCGCCCTCGAGCTAGCTCACCAAATCCTGGTTAGGTAGCTACCACAACAGACCCATATAATCCGTATGTCCTTCGGTTGGGTACCGGTCGTCGGGAAGGTATACTATTATAACATCCGAGGGTTTAAAGGCTGTTGTTTTTGTTCGCGAGGTGTTCTGTGGTGTTTGGTGATAGGCGACTTGGTGATGCTCACCGCATCGTCGTCGAACTCGAAGTCCTGGTCAGTGCGCGCCGCCGCTACTGCCAGCAGCGCGGCCGCTGCCGCTACCCACATAAACGAGCGCATCGCGTCGCTACACTCGCGCCACTGCCGCTGCCGACGGGCCGACTCGCACTCCCGCCGTCCTCCGCCCTCTGCGCGCCCTTCGATCATCCCGCATGATATTCTGCCTATTAGCTCTTACCCTCTGAGAAGAAAGCTGAATTTGAGACAATCGTGCAATATATTTGTGATACGCATGATTGCATTCGAGTGATATTCGATGCAGCGATCCCTACGTTGTACGGAAGGATACAGCGCTCGCACTCATCCAGGTTAATTATTAGGTATCGACTTTACCAAATATTAATCAAATGCAGTTGTAGACATCGCTAATACATAATATTCATGATTGTAGCCTGGCTTATATTTTTTTGCCTTAGACCAGTAGTTCTCTAAGTGGTCCAGGTATACCCCCAGGGGTCCACGAGAGCCTAGATTGGGGTCTATGTTGGCGTGTCAAAAAAAATGGGGTCCACAATTCATAAGCGGGAGTCCACGAAAATTTATTTACTTTCGATAATGAAGAACTAAAATGTTGGTTTGACTTCACCTATCAATGTAGGCAGATAATATTTTAAGAAGATAAGCGACTATTACTTGTAAAATCTTGCATATTCCATATTCAGTACCAGTGGTCTACCAATTTTTCGGTAGAGAATGCCTAAAAAAAGCCCGTAGAGATTAGATAATTGCATGAACTTGTTTGATTCTTGATTCACCAATATAAATACGAATGCCAAAGAATATGGTAGAAATGTAGCTGCGGGGGGTCCACCGGAACCAGCAACATTTTGAAAGTGGTATATGAGTAAAAAAGTCTGAGAACCTCTGCCTTAGACTATTAACGAACAAAAGAAACCCTCCCTTTGTTGTCTGTGGTCTAAGGCAACAACATAAAAAATAAATACATACTGCTAACGTTTTATGGGACGCAGCCTTGATAAGTAACTACAGGCTTATAACATGCCAAAATAAATTAAAAAAGAAAATATTATAGAAACAAGCTTATGTTTAAATGTTCTAAATTGGAATAAATAAACTTTGGAGTAAGTACATGTTTTTGTTTATATTATTATACAATGTTATAAATTACTAGATCTTCCCGCGATTTCACCCGCGTTTATCGTTACTGCGCCGCCCCGTGGGTCGTAGCGTGATGTTATATAACCTATAGCCATCCTCGTTATATAGGTGATACAACACAAAATTTGAGAATTTACTATTTTTCAAATCGAACCCGTAGTTCCTGAGATTAGCGCGTTCAAACAAACAAACAAACAAACTCTTCAGCTTTATAATATTAGTATAAATAAAAGCTTGTCACGAGATTAATCCGTGTAAAAGAGATCGCCCAAGTCTGGATTAAATACTTTTAACATTTTTTAAAAGGTTACCCATTTTCTAAACGGACAAACAAAAAAAATTGAGGCAATCTCTCGGTTGAACTTACAACACTCAGCATAGTAGCAATAGCGAATCAACCACATAAAATACAACACCATCTGTGCAACTTCATCATAATATGAAGTTGAAAATTTCTTAATCAGTCATTCTCATTACTCTGGGAGTTCTTTGTGTAGGTCGCGCGTCGTTTGAATGTTTGTAAAGAATACAATTATAATTATTTTAGTCTATATTAGTCAAGTAATCATGAAGCAAAGGAAACAGAACATCGATTCCTATCAAGGATGCTTCGCAAGGCTATTAAAATCAAGAAACATCCAAATGTTAATAGAGAATGTGGTTAGAATGTACCATCAGCTTGGCATCTAGTGATTCGGTTAGTCAAACCCTGGATGAAGCAAATCACAGCTTGAGTTTATGATACTTTGAGCTAATTGCACGTAAATAAGAAAACCAAGAATTAAATTATGGTCGGGTACTACAACTACTGGTCAGTAACTAAACTTTAAGACAATGAGACGAACACCATCTTAGTCTACCCGTGACCATGGCTGCTGAAAAGCAACCGAAACGTTAGCGCAAGTGTAAATCTGAATAATTTTAATTGTTTAATTGTAGTAAAGTTGTAAAATAACAGTAAATAATATAATATCAGCCCTGTATATAAACTGAGGTCTGCCAACCCGCACTGGGCCAGCTATGGCCTAACCCTTGTCACACTGAGAACAGCGGTGGGACAGCTTAACACAGGGCTGATATTATTACAATGTAACAATGTATAAGATTCGCTCAAACTTAAGACAATATTCTGACTATCATTCAATAATTGCATTCGATTTAGGACAGGGGCGTTGCGAAGCCTTAACAGGGGATAATCATAGAAAGTCCATTCTACAGCATGTTGAATCTTTGTCGCGCGACATCCGGCTGTAGCTGTGCGCGGCGTCCCTCCTCTCGCGCCCCTCACGCCCCGCGCCGTCGCGCAAGCCTTCAGATCGCTTTTCGAGAGCAAAGCTTCTTTGCTACACCGACCCCAGAGCACCGGAGCACCGGAGCGCACACACACAATACGATACTTGGTTGATTTTGACAGACGGCCCGTGCACTTTACAGCTAAGCTCGCCTATTTCTTCTATCAAAGGGATGACATGCTATTGTATTGACTGCTTCAACATTTTATTTTCAATGCCAGGCCTGTGGTAATAATGATTGTTACCCGTATTGAATATTGGCATTGTTATGGCACTGCAGATAAAACCTTTTTATATGCTATACAATCGCTTCTCAAAGTGGTTATTGCTACTGGTATTCAAAATAAAACTATGTTGGATGACAATAAGGATTATTTGGCGTAAAGCCTTCAGCTACCGGCAATGCGGTGAAAATAAAACCGAATAAAATTAAATCAAATTATTTTTATATAGCATAATTTTATTATATAATGTAAGTAGGTACCTACATTTAAGGTGTTTCCATTTTTATAAACAATAGGATTTGCTTGTTTTGTTAGAACAAATGGATTTTAAAGTTGTTTGTTGATACAATAGTATAGAAGCTATTCGAAATAACAACATTGGTGTACAAGGTAATTCAATGTTAATTTAAGGGATTAAATATAATGACCACCAAAAATACTAATTGCGCAGCAAAATATGCTTACTAAAATATATCATAACGAGCACCTATACGCCTCAAATCACTGCATTCCGTCTCGAAAGGGTTAGATTATGTTAGGTTCCTTCTTAAACCCACCCAAAAATAGGAGCCCCGCAACGGGCTCCGTCGACTTAGTTTGATCTCTTTAACCTTTTGACCGCAACGGACGTCCATTCACGTCAAAGTAAACCGTGCTCACGACGCCCCCGACGGCATGCCACGTCGAAAATACGACTATTTTACAGTTCAAAATAAACATAAAAAAATATGTTTGTTGTGTTCCTTTTACCTATTATTTAAAACTACATTAATCATCGCGTGGCGTATGGGGCACGACGCTACTTTTATGCTGTGGCGGTCAAAAGGTTAAATATATTTTGGTGTGCAATTAGTATTTTTGGTAAGCATATTTTGCTATGCAATTAGTATTTTTTTGCTGTGCAGTTAAATACTACCCTTAATTTAAAATGAGATGACGTTGACTATGACCTATATTTTAATATAGGTACCTAGGTAAGCTTTAGCGGGGATTTGGAGACGATTGATGAATGTAAAACATTAACCTTAAATTTAAATTCGTAAAATTAAATATAAAACCTACGCCATATTCGATATAATATGTATATGTAAGATTTTGTTTTATAGCCAATATCACTGCTTAATATTGCTTTAAAGGGCTGTTTTAACTTATACTTAAAACAGCCCTCGTTTTTTGTATAACAGGTTCAGACAAAAAACAACCTCAAAATATGCTTTATCAGTGTTTAAACTTACGTTTACGCGAATGTTATACCTACATTGAAATTAACAATTAAAATTGAAAACATTCGCTTAAACGTAAGACAGTAGTATTAAAAACGACTACAATATTAATTGCCAGAACATTGGCGATGAGAATTACAATAAAAAGTAAAACTCTAGTAATTAGTAATCTGTGGTAAAGTTACTGGCATTCGCGACCCGGTAGGCCGCCACTGCGCCCCGCTGCGGTATCGAAACGGTACGGTGGGTGTTTATTGTGAAGTAGTTATAGGTGTGTTGGGCTCTTAGGACCGGTCGCACGCCCTCTCGGCGGCCGAACACCTATTCAATATTAATGATTACGTTATCATAACGCTTTAAGAAATGTAGGTAACGCTTATTGCTTCATTGAATTGTGTTGTTTCACTTTTAGATTGCCGCGGTAGCGGTTTTATTCGAATTGTAAACAGCCAGTCTAACCGACTAGATATTTTAGAAATATAATTCTAAATTTAATAAGATTCGCAATGTTAATTGTTTTTGTTTTTAAAAAAAGAACTCTATCACTTGGGACATATACGTGTCTATAGGGAATTCGCAAACGTTTAAAACAAGGGTTACATAACAACCCAGACTAAAATCAACTATCTAAAAATCACACATATTTTTGCCTCCTTTTCGACTGCACTGATGGCGTAGTGGTTTAAATGATCGCCTTTCAAATACCATTGCCCTGAGTGTCATGGGTTCGATACACACGGACACAGAACAAAAATATGTGTGATCCTCAAAAATATTTGTGTCCATTGATTCAATGTTTGTAAAGTCCTCCGCAACATAGGAATCATTCCAAAAGCGGGCGTTGCTTTTATTAAAAACAATAAAAAGACAACGGCGCGGCGCGGCGAGGCGACCGACGCGACGCCCATTTGCGCTATTCGTGCAGATTGTCATTTGTCATATAAAAGCGTAGGCAGCAGTAGGTGTCGTATAAAATGTAGGACTGATACTACGCCTGCAGGTCGTCATCCATACCTCCATAGAAATAAAATAAATGCCACAGTTTGTTTTTACGGTTGACATTTGACGGACTCGCTTTGTTACTCTTGTTGGAATGACGCTGACGCGAGAAAGTTTTAGTTTGGAACTTACGCATCAGTAAATTTATATTTTGAAAGTCGATTATTCATTCAATCTAAGCCTTTAAGATGTTTAAGAACAACATAACTAACCGTAGACATGACTGCCTAGATGATGCAATGGTGATGAATGCGTTTGTTAAGCATAAAATCTCGGTTTAGGTTCCCAGGTCGCACAGTATGGTAATCGAGAACAAGTTCGTCATATAAGTACTTGGGACCTAATACCATGGCTCGCGTAATACCTACTCCTACAGGGACATGGGCATGGGTCTATATAAGTACCTATGTATAAATAAATCGTCATCGTCTATCAGACTCTCGCATAAGTTAGAGTCTCCATAGACCTCCACCAATCCCTTCTAGGATATATATTATTACCTATGTATATAAAAATATATCCCTCAAGGGATCGATGGAGTTGTAATAAATTGCGGTCTATTGTTAAGACCTCATACAGCTATAAGCAAGTCATACCTATAAGTTCTAGGTACCAAAAGAACAAAAGAGGCAATTCAACTTCTTGAGAACTTATTAATGAATCAGTGCGGCTTTGCCTTTTCTTGCGCCGATGCCTATATTATTAAATCTTCAATTATTTTCTTAGCTTATGTGTCTTAGGCATTAGCCGCAACTCTTAATAGGTCCTATGTTAAAATAACTATCACATAATTGATATTAAACAACCCGTTTGCGAGTACCGTTTGAAGAGGCAAATTATTTTCTAATGTCTTATTTTAGGATAATGACAGTCCAAGCGTAACTTCGCAAGGACGTATAAAGCACCAAGAAAAGGTACGTAATTCTAACTCGCTCATTGCCGATCTTGGGGAATAGGCTCCTCGCCTCATTGCCAACGAAAACAATACAGCAATGTCTATTAACGTTATGAACTGCAGCGGTCCGTCGGCGGCCAGACTCAATTGTATATCAATAATGTCTTGTAGTTTTCAACATCCAGCTTTGGCAAATGAATGAACAGCGGCAATACCTATATGCGCAAAGCGCTTCATTATCTTTACTCTCTTTTCTTTTCTACTGGGTAGGTACTGTTTCAGGCTACGTGCTGCTACTAATGTCTTGTCAGCAAAACACGATAACATTTTAGGCGACCCAGGAATCGGAGCCGAGACCTCAAGTAGGTAGTCTAATTAACTATGTCTACGCCACCGAGGCAGTACCTATTAAAAGGCTTACATAAAATAAAAAACGTTTGCATCTAGTAGCAACAGTATAATGTACAGAACTAGGCCCCTTGACATGGTTTGCTTCGAGCCCCGCGCTGGCGTATTCCGGTACTGGTTTTATCCTTGAACTAATAATCAAATATATTAAGTAAGGAATCGCGTGATATTTGACAATTTTTGCTCAGTATTACGGAGTCATTGTCTAATTAGTGACATTAAAATAGCTTCCATAAACGTTCTATCAGCATTTACTACCAGTTCTCTCAAATTACTTGGCTAGTATAGGTACATAGGTATAGAATAATATCAGCCCTGTATTAAACTGTCCCACTGCTGGGTGCGGACTTCTTCTGAGTATGAGAAACCACGCGGTACCAGAGCGGGTAGGCAGACTTCACATATATTTGAAAACATTATGGAGAACTCGCAGACATGCAGGTTTCCTCTCAATGATTTGCTTTACCGTTTAAGCAAGCGTTCATTTAACTATTTACAGATCGCGCACTGTATGATGACCGGTCTGAACATTGCGCGAGTGGCGTCGCAGTTACAAGTTTTAGGTCTCTTTGGTGACAGGGGGCGGGGGCGTTACGCGTCTTAGCGACTGTACATGCGCAACAATTCGGAGACGCTATGTTCAGTCCGGCCATCGTAGATTGCGCGATCTGTAATACGCACACAACGCCAAAAAAGCCAGAGATGCCTGTGTTGGGATCGAACCTAAGACCTCTGCGTGGCAGTTCAGTAGTCTCCCACTAGGCTATCGCTGCTTGAGTATTCATACATTCTTTTTTTATAAAAGTAAGGTACCATCAGTTTGTGTTAGAAATTACTAGTATTCTAGTTAACCCTTCCAGGTAGAAAGCTTGAAGGACTGGGTTCACATCGGTATCCAAAGGGTCGCACGACGACCTCTGGATAGCAATCTATGTATATGGCTACCGCTGCTTCGCAAGCCGGCGAATTCGGGTGTAACACATGTCTGTCTTTACCGCCTACAATTGTTCTTATTCCGTCGTACGTCAACTCCATCATAATGCTGAGCTCATGCTCTGTCGACAAAAATACGCGCAATCCATTTTCACTTAGGCGTAAGATGTGTAGATCACTTCTTCATCTGTCGTAGAGAGTAAATTGGTAGACACCGACTCACTAACTTAGTTATAGACTAGATGTTCCCGCGGTTTCACCCGCGTTTATCGTTACTGCGCCGCCCCCGTGGGTCGTAGCGTGATGTTATATAGCCTTATGGCCTTTCTCGATAAATAGGCTATTCAACACTAAAAAAATTTTTCAAATCGAGTCAGTAGTTCCTGAGATTAGCGCGTTCAAACAAACAAACACTAACTCTTCAGCTTTATAATATTAGCTATAGATTAAGCTCTCACACACACATATATTCAGGCATACATACACCTGTTTTCTGTGACGGTAGGTAGTGTCTACTGATGGACTGCGCGAATGCTAATGGTTCAGATACGCCTGGTCATTGCCACTATGCCGCGATTATGGGTTGATCTACAAATACCGAGTGCGAGTATTGAATGGGTGTTCTTTCTGTCCGTTGTTTTAATGTTTGTAAAGTGCCCCCGGGCATAAGAATAATTTATAAACCGATTAATGCCATTTTAAAAAAGGGTAGTATTTAACTGCACAGCAAAAAAATACTAATTGCGCAGCAAACAAAGCTAATTGATCAGCAACTCATGGCCAGCAAACTTTCAGGTTAAAGAGATCAAACTAATTCGACGGAGCCCCGCCTCGCGGGGCTCCTATTTTTGGGTGGGTTTAAAAAAAGGAACCTAACATAACCTAACACTTCCGAGACAGAATGCAGTGATTTGAGGCGTATAGATGCTCGTTATGCTGTGCAATATTTGCTGACCAATTAGTATTTTTGCTGATCATTATATTTAATCCCTTTAAAAATACTTCGTACTATCGTGGCCTATCTCTATTGCTGCATTCATCTCATAAAACATTCTTTCTTTCTTCTTTCATCGTATTCTTTAGTCTCGATAGTTAGTGTGCCTGCCTGCCTTTTTTCCAGAATTTATCTGATCTGTATTGATTATTATTTGTAATATGTTTATTGTTTAGCCATTGCTACGTTCTTTAATCCTTTCATTCGTATTTTTATTCTATTAAATTACCTTTTGCAATTGACTGTGTTAAATATTTTATTAAAACCTAGAATTATTATCGCTGCTTACTTTGAAGGCAATTTTATTGACAAATTTGCACATATGCATTGCATGTCTGGCAAAAAGTCACGCATTCCATTAATTTAATTTTCTTTAGTCACTGTAACTACCTACTCATACACAAATAAATATTTCTGATATCTGCAGCTTAAATCCAAATCTTTTCGATAACTTAGTGAGCGATACTATAGCGCGTCGTCTTGTGTTATAGGTAGGTAACTATTTGATCTGAGAATACTTATAATTTTATTAGTACTAATCCAGCATATTAAACGATTCAGTAATAAAATTTAACACAGCAAGCTGACAGCCAAATCGATCGGTTATCAAGTGATCGGTTGTCGTTACGTTCGGAATTGACCGATTAACTTTCGTCTAGGTCTACCATCACTACAGTTACAATTGTCTTTAAAAAAATTCTAGATCAATATTTTATCAACCACTTTGTTTAGCCATCTAAGTAATATATTTACCTAGTAAAGTAACTATTATAGTAGGCATACCTTTGTCAATTCTCATAACTAGGTAAATATTTTCATACAAACCTTTAATAACCTGTATGTAAGCATACAGACGCAGAATTCATTAGCGTCGTGACCTTTTCCCTCGTTAAATAAACAATACCTACAATGAATGTTTAACTAGGTATACCTATGCAAACAGTCCGTTACATAAGTACCTATATTTCTTATTCCCAAGTAGTTATGTAATAAACATAAATATTACCATTATAATTGACGTACCTAGGCGTAATAGACGTGCAGGGTGCAATCGCGGTAGCTATTCCGAGAAAATGACGTCTATTGCCACCACCCGTGTGCTTTCCAGACTCGATGCTTAAAATTGTCCAACCGAAAAAACCCAAGACCATCTTCCTCAATCCACGATCTCAGGATAGAATGCAAACATGAGGACTAGTTATACCATAGGACTAATCAGGCAATCTGAAACATCATCCAGATAACCAAATAATTAGTAAGGTATATAAAATGTCTCCCCAGCAAACAAAGAATTAACTCTCATTGACTCTTATAAATAATCTACCGGTATAAGTAAAAAAATCTTTTCGTTGATAAGAGTATCATTTAAAACCGGCTGCACCAATTAAGCTTTTTATTAAAATGTTTGTACCTAAGTCTGAATAAAGATTTTACGGAAACTAAAATATAAAAGTTACAGCAAAAATGCTAAATTCGGGCAAAGCTTTTATCCATTAAATTGGACAGAATAACATTCGTCGGGTTTGATAAATGAAAAAGAAATGTGTTCAATTTTAACGATGCTTGTGAATTGAGCTCCTTTGGATATGTATATTTAGAATAGCAAGCATTGATGTATTTTTAACACGCTTTTATTAGCTTGGTATGTAATATGTATCTATGTGTCTATGTAACGGAATCTTTGAACGTGATTTTCACCCCTTTCAAACCGACGGATTGATTTGAAATTTTGCACACATATAAAGGACCGATGGATAATACAATTATTTAGAAAAATATAAAAATAAAATAATACCTAGTTTAAAAAAACTAAAAAACATGCTTTAAAATGTAGAAAATAATTTACCTCATAATTTGATAACCCCCACGTCCCACACCACGCTTTTTTACATTAAAATTATTAAATTATTTTCTACTTTTAAAAGCGTGGTTTTTAGTTTTAAACTATTATCTATTATACATCAATGAATCAATGACAGCAAGACAATTAAAAGAACGGGGTTTTTGGAGCCGCCTAATATCTACAAGATGCAGTGCTATCAATAATCATAATCACATTTCCTATACGAGGACCAGACACACTTCTAAAAATGTCCTAGCTATACTAAAATAAACAACCTGAGTGAACGGTCCATCTATACATATTCATTCGGACTTAAAGTTGTGCTAAGTTATTAAGTTTTACAATCATTACCGTTGACTCGCAACATAACACTGCCTAAGACGATAAGTATAACAAATCGTGTGCGTTTCAGGCATCATTTATCAACGAAGTGGATGCCATGTATAATACATAGATCGCCACCATGGGTATCGTCCTTGAGTCAAGCGACTGTTTAAAATTCATTCCATTGAGTGTAGTGTGAGATGCGCGTACAAAGCTCGCGTACAAGCACGCATAAAATTTTCAGTTGGCAGCTCTCGGCGCGGCGGCGCCGGAGGGCGGAGCGGTGCGGGACGAAGCGGATCGATAGCCACGCGCCCCGGCCGCGACATACTGGCGCGACGGCGACAACATTCGACAAACACCAGTTCACGATGACTATTGCTGAACTCCGAAAACTGCATACAAACCCATACATACATAGCTACAGCTCTGCACTTTGGGTGCATTTTGTGAAAGCTAGTCGAGTAGCTAAAGTATGGTACCTATTCTCCGTCCTTTCCTTTTAGCAATACTCACAAGCATATATGCTTATGAGTATTGCTAAAATTTTCTTTTACAGAACATCAGCCTAGATATGGTAAAAATATTGAAATCATTTAGGAAACACGATACAACATGATATTAATAAGTACTTATTGCTCTAAAACATTAAATTTAAGTAGAATAAGCAGTGTTAAGATATGTTTTGTTTATTTTTCCTGTTTTTTCTTTTATGTTATTGTATTCAAATTTAAATTTTAAAACCCTACCTTATGTTAATTTATATTTTAGGTTTACATTTTATGAACATTGTAAACTCTTAACATAATTTTGTTGTCTCAACTGTGAATGCTGTGTTAGCTCGTAAGTGGCATGTATAATTTAGAACTCTGTCATCTCAATTTTTCACTAAATTATATCATATAGGTATATGTTGTGAGTTAACCAAATAAATAAATAAATAGATATGAGCACTTACCTACTATTCGCTCGGGCAAATGTTGGTTAAGTTAGGTTACAGTACTTTTTTTTGGATGAAAGGTACCGTTTATCCTTTTCTATTTCACTGACGTGTACGCAAAATTAAATTATGATCTGTTAAGGAGAGATACCTAGACAGATAAGAGAATTCCCTTTACATACATTTAAAAGTAGACTTAAATCATGGCTCCTAGAAAATAATTTTTATATTAAAGAATTTATTAGCTATAAATGAAAAAATATATAGATGTTATTGATACCTTAGGTTTTGTAATGTATAGAAATAAGTATAACAAATAATTATGTAAATTAGTAAAAGTATTACATAAATTTAAAATTTTCGCATGTCCACTGAGGGCGAGATGTGTTTGAACCCTAAAAACTTGTAACACCTTTTTTGTATACCATGTCTCAAGCGAATAAATATTTCTATTCTATTCTAAGGTGTGAAAGCGTAAGAAACAAACAAACAAACACACTCACATTCGCATTTATAATATTAGTTAGAATGTCCACACAATCTTCCACAATTTTAAATCCGACTGTAAGCACAGCTAATATCAACCGTTTTTTATTTTAAGTGACGTCATGGCGCCAAGCTGTCTCTGGTATCATCGTAACAAAATATAGCTAGGTATTAATTAAAGATGCAACAGATGTGACTTCTTATTGGTAATCAGAGACGCTGAGACCGATTAACTTAACGACAACGGTTACTGCTTATAGTCCCTGCATAGCTTAGAAAACTCGAGAAAATCTGTTTGTTGTACAATAGCGCCTGATTTTTGTTGACTTGAGGCTTCTATATGGCTTAATCCCTGTAATTGCTTTTAGAGAACATACGAGGTGACCGTAATTTGACCTGACCCGTAAGATTTGTTCGGAAACCTTTAGTGCGCGTTTTCATAGCCTTTGATAATAAAATTATCGGTAACGCATATTAACTTTTTCATTCATTTCGATTAAACAAAGAAATAATGTTTTCGCTGAAGACTGTATGCGTCAATCTGTCAATAGGTAGGTATGCGCTAATCCTTTCCAGCTAATGCGAACAAACATAGTATTTGCAGATTGTACGATTAGATTCGGTTATTGATTGATTTCATATCGATTAGCTCTACTTGACTACCGATACACGTTTAACAATATAAACTATAAATTAAATTGTACGATCTTTCTCGTATCTCGATACCTAAACAAAATCAATCGTAAATTGAGTTTCGTAGATAGGTACTCGACTGTAAAAACTGCTTCGAAACGCGCCAATTATAATAATTTCTTTATTAAGTACCTACTAGTTTTTGAGCAATCGGCCATAGTACTTTTTTCTGGATGAAAGGTACCTATGTCCTTTTCTGTAGACAACATTTATGCGATATTCATGATGATCGGTCCAGTCATTAAGGCGTGAAAGCGTGACAACCAAACTCACACTCGCCTTATATTGTTAATTAGAATATTAATTAGGATATTTCAAGGAAGAGCAGTTCTGAAGAATTGTTAGAGAAAACATGACTTGGTAATAGAACGACATTTGGGAACAATTCTAAGATTTTATCACTCTCGTGGACGTCAGTGTGGCTGTCCACACATTTCTACTGTTTCAGTATGAAAGGCACAGCAAGAACTCCGTTTAAGCCTGAAGCAACCTGAATAGGGAAATAGCTCCACCAGATAAAGGTCTTAGCCAAATGAATACGTCTTGTAAGTGCTTTGGTCAGTCTGAATTCCATAGTTATGAGAGGGCGTGTGAAGGAATGTTCTTTGTGTCGAACATTAGCTAAGGATGTTTCGATGGATGCAGCAGGTAATAATAAAGACGAAAAAAGACTAAAACACCGGTACCTACCCAATGGATAAGACATTGTACTTGTATGAAGAAGTTGTGAATCCATTCGTAATACAAGCGTTAAGATTAGCTTAAGGGATAAAGAAGGAAAGATGAAATAACGCCATGCGAAACATTTGAGTATTCATTATAAGTCATAAATCATTTATTCATTAAGATCGTAAGGTCATCAATAAGGTCACAAAGTAACAAAACGTCAAAATCTATTGGTTAGTTAAATAACTAAATTACTGAAGCTAAATTTAGGTTAGTTGCTAGGTTCAGGTAAAGGTTCGAGCCTCTGACAAGATACCTACAAGAAACTGACGACCGGACACAAAGGAAATACACCTGCCATGAACTGGTATATAGATTAAGATTTTAAAACCAAAGCTTATGAATATCGGTTTTATATTTATAGTAAAAATCCTGTTATAATTAGGTTATAAATAAACATAAACTGAGTAAGAATTCTATTAACTGTATTTTATTAAGATAAAACTTAAACCGAGCACATTGACAAAAATTTACCATAGAGAATAGAACAATTAGCGCTACAAGTGGCAAGAAGTGTAGGTAACATCTTTTTTTTTAAATTACTGACAGCCATAGATAACATAGTATTAGCCTCAGATTATAGAACATCTATAATCTGAGGTATTAGCATTATAAAATATATCACTTAACAAACCCTAACTAATATTGAACTAATTACGAATGTGAGTGTTTCTTTGAGTTCAATTAAATAGGTACTTACATAGAAATTCGTCCACTTTCCCAATTGAGATCATTAAAAGTCGTAGTAGCTAGGTGTGGGGTATAATCTATACTCATATTATAAAGCTGAAGAGTTTGTTTGTTTGAACGCGGTAATCTCAGGAACTACTGGTCCGTATTGAAAAATTATTTTTGTGTTGGATAGTTCATTTATCGAGGAAGGCTATATAACATTACGCTACGACCCACGGGTCGGCGCAGTAATCATAAACGCGGGTGAAACCGCGGGCACATCTAGTATAATAATATCAGCCCTGTATTAAACTCTTCTTCCCACTCCTGGGCACGGGCCTCTTCTCAGTGAGAGAATGGTTAAGCCACAGTCTACCACGCTGAACCAATGCGGATTGGCAGAGTTCACACGCGTTCAAAAAATCTTTTATGGAGAACTGATATACCTTTGCAG
Organism: Catocala sponsa; assembly: GCA_963564715.1. Classification (NCBI taxonomy): domain Eukaryota; kingdom Metazoa; phylum Arthropoda; class Insecta; order Lepidoptera; family Erebidae; genus Catocala; species Catocala sponsa. The sequence continues at coordinate 21,456,989 of OY751334.1, read as the reverse complement.
GTTCCCTCACGATGTTTTCCTTAACCGTTAAAGCGAGCGATAATTAACTATTTAATACGCATCAGTGTTGAGGGCCTTAGGATCTAACTGAAGACCTCTGCGCGGCAGTCCAACGGTTTCCCACTAGGCTTTATGGGGACTAAATGTCTACATAAAACAAAAGGTCGACGAATAAAAAAATTCACTTTTTTATGTAACTTTAAATTTAATCGAGCATTATGAATATATACACTTATACTATACAATTAAATACTTATGTATAAATTATGGGCAGCGCAATCTATCATTTACGACAACCAGATTGAGATGAAACGGATACCCTGGTGAAGCCTGGTTTATATATAAACAACGTGTAGCACCAGTGATGGTGACGCGAATCCAATTTTACCACTCGAGTTACTCGAGCCATTTTATGGTTTCACTCGAGCACAGAGTACTTGAGTAAAACCGTAAAATGGCTCGAGTTTTCATATCGAGTACTATTTATATTACTCGAACACTCGGTAAATTCAAATAGTATACAGATAACACAAAACATAGCCGTGCTTATATTTGTTTTGCAACCTTCCTCAAGGAACACGTACACGTTTAAATCTGTTTGTTTATGTTTGTCTCGCCAGTAGCGGCGCGAGTTACTTGAGCGAGTCGAAGTGAATTCGAGTCGATAATATTTTGACTCCAATACGTTTTTTTACCGTAGTAACTCGAGTCACTCGACTTAATTTGGAATTGAGTCACATCACTATGTAGCACAGACGCGGTAGTAAAACAATCTACGTCCCACGTCGTTCGTGTATAACTAACGTCGTCGAAAAGACGTGTTAACCAGACACGTCGTTTGTATATAAACTGGGTCTAACAGTGTTCAAGTCTAGGAAGTAGGCAACATAAAGTACCCAATATTGTATATGATAGTATAGTGAGTGAAATTATGGGTGAGCTCACAAACGCCAACGAACGGTGGGGCCACAACCGCCTCGTGACGTCACATGCCGTCACCGCCGCCCCGCTCACAGGTTTGAGGAAACGAAGTGCCACTTGTCCACTGCAACAATAACAACAAATATATAACATATCTTATTCTTATCTTATGTGGGGGCCAGTAAGTGCAGACCGGCGACACTTCGACCCAGTGGGATCTTTTGTGTCGACACTCTCCCAATAACGACTGCCATAGATGTTCATGGCAGCCGGGACCGACGGCTTAACGTGCTCTCCGAGGCACAGAGCAGGCGATAATTATCAATCAATACGCACATAATTTCAAAGTCATATAACTTCGGAAAGTCAGAGGTGCGCGACGTGGGTTCGAACCCGAGACCCTCTGCATTGCAGTCTGTTGGTCTCCCCACTGAGCTATCGCTGCTCTTGTATATAACATAACATTGTGAATATTTGTCCAGAAACGATAAAGGAACTGCCATCAACGCCTACCATATTTTAATTTTATATAGATCTATATTTTAAACAAATAAGTATAATATCACAGAAATATACTACTATTTATTTCTGTGTATAATATATTATCCTAATCCTAACTAATATTATAAAAGCAAAAATGAGTGTTTGTTTGTTACCTTTTCACGCCTAAACCACTGAACCGATCATCCTGAAATTTTGCATATACGTTGACAGGTGTACAGAAACGGACATAGGCTACCTATCATCCCGAAAAAAATTACTATTCCCGAGGAAAACAATAATAACGTTCTTATGATAATAGATGGCGCCACGTGTCTTTCGAATCATGATTGAATTATATTATTACAAGCAGAGTAGGTACAACACGAATTGATTGTCAAATTCTAAATTAACGCAAGCGAAGCCGCAGGTAAAAACTAGTAGGTAATAATTTTAAAATCGATCCTAAACATAAGTACAGATTTTACCTTGTCTGTGTAAAAATTACTAAAAAAATTGAATACAATTATGTACCAACTTACAATAACAAGCATGCTATGGAACACATTTTTGGCAACAAGATAAAACATGTTGTATTTGTTAGTACCTACGGCGGTATCACCGGTCTACTGTCTTTCTGGACTGAACTGAGGTGGAATGTCACTTACGCACAATGGACCAATTGTCGGCTAAGTATCTATATATTAATACGTGAAGCAAAAACTTTGTACCCCTTTTTACGAAAATTGCGCGGACGGAGCAGTATGAAATTTGGCACAGTTAAAGTTTATATGGAGAAGGAGGGGCGAATCCTAATATTTATATAAAATATGCATTATAAATACATTAAATTAATGAAAAAACACTACACGCACACAACCATGCATTTGACACACGCAGTCGAAGCGCGTAACTATGATTACATACATATATCAATATATAATGACATAATTATATCAGTAATATCTTACAGGCAAACTTTGGTAGAATTTCGAGCACTAGGCGACCGCTAGTATAATATAATATTCTACCACATACACACAACACCATCTAGCCCAAACTAAGCAGAGCTTGTACTATGAGTACTAGACAATGGATAAACATACATACATATATACTTTTTTTTGTAAATACATACATATTATACATAGAAACACCCAGACCAAGACAAACATTCATGTTCATGCACACAAATGTTTGACTTGTGCGGGAATCGAACCCGCGACCTGAGGCGTGACAGTCGTTTACACTAACCACTACGCCATCGAGGCCGTCATGCGGATAACACACGTCCAACTAACTAACATAGCATTATTATTTATTAACTTGCGCATTAGGAATAATTCGTATATCTCGAAGGTCTTTACAAACATACAAACAATGAAAATTAATAACATCCGGACTTGAAACAACTATTTGAGGTTCATATAAATTTTTGTCTTGTGTTGAGATTGAAAATTTGGTGCAATAATAGTGGCGAGGTGACCACTGAAATCATCCGAGCAGCCAGTGTGCAACACCGATATTTCTACGGCTATATATAATTTAACTAGATGTTCCCACGGTTTCACCCGCGTTTATCGTTACTGCGCCGCCCCCGTGGGTCGTAGAGTGATGTTATATAGCCTATAGCCTTCCATAATAAATAGACTATCCAACACTAAAAGAATTTTTCAATTCGAATTAATAGTTCCTGAGATTAGCGCGTTCAAACAAACAAACAGACTCTTCAGCTTTATAATACTAATATAGATAATATCAGCCCTATATGTATATGAACTACTGGGCACGAGCTTCTTCTCAATGTGAGAAGTGTTAGGCCATACGCCACCACGCTGGCAAGCAAACGTACATATCTACGAGAACAGTCAGACGTATACATTTGCTCAAGATGATTTCCTTTGCGGTTTAAGTCAGTGATAATTAACAATTTAATAGGCTTGTAATTGGACGTACTTTCTGAAAAACGTTCCAACCCACAAAGTTAACATTTTGAGATAATCGTGATTGAAGTTCAATCCCTTATTGCTTCTTCATACATGTGGGTTGGGCTACTAAGTCATGATTTCATATTTAGTGTGATAGTAGAGCTACCAAATTTTTCCAGCTAGTAAATAGTAACCCCGTGACTAATTTGCTAATAATAACTCGATTTTGACCTGAGTGTGGGTTGGAACGTTTTTCAGAAAGTACGTCCAATTTAGAAAAGTTATAGTTGTGTGTCCTGAGATCAAACTTCTGCATGGTAGTTCAACAGTCTTCCACCAGGCTGTCGTTGGTTTATGTAGGTAAAGGTGGTACATACCATGCGGCGGCATGGGCTGCGCAAGCGACGCGGGCGGCGCGCGCGCCATCACCGCGGCGGCGGCGGCGCGCTCCACGCGCCACGTACTGCTCGCCACTGACACATTGGTCCTGACACAAATACCATACATTAAGTGGGACACCTAGAAAGTATAATAAAAAACACCTACTAAAATTGTATTACGTAATATTATTATGTACATATTTTCACAAACAATGTAAAGTGAATGTTTACTGGGCACCAAATAGCTGTCTGGTGTCCAATGGAAGGATGTTTAGATGTTTCTATGCAAATGAAATTCTATTTTTTTATATTTGGTTTTTTTGTTTACATTTTCAATTTATACATAATCTCAGATATCTTTTTGGCATCTGTGTCTGAACTAGATAAATTATTATCTGTATTTCAGACAACAGCGCTCTTCCTGGAAATGATGCATAATTAAGACAAAATAGAACAATAATAACATGATACAAAATAAAAAATAATAATATTAATAAATCACAATAAAAACACAAAAAAAAAATTTGATATAAAATACCTACAATATAAAATGTAAAAATGGCCTCCTGTGTGTGGAGTGACGATATGAGTGTGTGTGTGTGTGTGTAGGAGGGTGAGAGTGAAAATTACCATCACTATGTTAAACTTAATAAGCCTTCGGTTTCATCGTATGTTAATTTATGAATATAGTCAAATAGATTACTCCGGTACTAGAAATTATTTCTGTGTCAAGGGAACTTTTTAAATATTCAAACAACGGACACAAAGAACAAAAAAGACTCGGAACAACGATTTGTAGATCATACAAATTTTTGTCTTGTGCAGTGATAGAATCTTATTAAAAAAAACAGCGTACAGTGATAGAATCTTATTTAAAAAAAATGTATAACTATATAATATATCTACAATGCTCGGCGTGGCGACAGTGGAGAGGCAATCACATCACTACGTCATCAATGCAGTTCTGAACTGCAATTATATCAACTATCTTTTGATTGTTACTCCTATAAAAACTAACAGTTGTTATAATTTTTAAAGGTAGAATGCAATCGAAATCTCGCTAGTAGGTATATATCGACGTATGTGGCTAGCAGTACCAGCCGCTTACTGCAGTGCGGCTACTTACTTGTTGATATCGTTGGCATCAGGGACATCGCCGGCCACCAACGAGCGCCAGAATTCATGCATCTGCAACATGGAACTTCAGTCAAAAACGTCCACATTAGAGTTGTCCGTGTGTCATGGGAATATAACGTCCTCCAAACCGAATTTCGGCCACGGCGGCCAATCTTAACGAAGACTGGCCATCTGCACAGGAGATATTAAAAAGCATAAGTATGTGCGCAAACACAAGTGCACTCTCCGTTCCCTAACTCTCATTGATCCGACGGGACGATAATCTGACACGACTGGAGAGATCAGACGCAGGACCAACGGCTTTACGTGCTTTCCGAGGCACGGGGGTGTCTATCATCGCCAACTTCCTAACTCCGGGCTGGTATTTCTTAACAGAAGTTGTTCCGACCCGGGATTCGAACCCAAGACCTCATCAACCTTGAAAAAATAGACGATGAATACCTAGACCTGCAAAAAAATTCTACGAGTACATACAACATTTCATCTTTGTAGGAAGGCTTCCGAATGACCGTAATTTCAACTAATGTTAAGTAATACGCATGATGACGAGGTAAAAATAAGTGATTCTAATTAGTCCATCTTGTAGATCAGCAAAGCATATTGGACGACTATTTTTTGGTTTTAGCAAAACAACAATTTACTAAGATATATAACGCATTAAAGTTCGGGAAAGGGCTTATGTTTAACTTATCACCAGATATAGTAAAATATAACAATCAAAAATAGAAAATGATCACCAAATTGCACAGCAAAATATATTTAAAGAGATTTGTTTGTACGCGCTAATCTCAGGAACCTACTGGTCCGAATTGAAAAATTATTTTAGTGTTGGATAGCCCATTTATCGAGAAAGGCTATAAGCTATATAAAATTACGCTACGACTTATGGGGGCGCCGCAGTAATCATAAATGCGGGTGAAACCGCGGGCACATCTAGTAATATATAATACTAGATGTTCCCGCGGTTTCACTCGCCTTCCTCGATAAATAGGCTATCCAACACTACAATTTTTCAAATCGAACCAGTAGTTCCTGAGATTAGCGCGTTCATACAAACTCTTCAGCTTTATAATATTAGTATAGATTTCACCCGCGTTTATGATTACTGCGCCGCCCCCGTGGACCGTATATAACCTTACCTAAACAAAATGTAAAAAAAAAATGCAAGCAATCATTGCTCGCTCCTATAATACCTTTGATTCGATCAAATCATTTACAGGAATTTAAGCTGTAGCGTAGCCAACGTTTTCGAATGAGACAATCCCGATCGTTATTTACAGTAAATGAAGTGAAATCCCTACTGTGCTTTTCATTTGTATATCATGGAAAAGCTCGCCAAGGCACGTTAAAGGTATGCCAGTGCCTGGATTGAATATAATAAACTTTGTATTCTGTATAGAGCGTTTTAGCAATGCGAGCCGGGATTTTCACTTTTAGACTTGATGCTCATTTGAAGATTGGCTAAAGTGAGAAATGAGTGGGAAACAGTTGATGTACATGGGCCAATAATCAGGCCAGCAATCGTGTAGGTAATAAATGGTACCTATACCATAATTTATATAGTACTTATACGCAATGAATAATTAATATGCCATAACTTATCAAACAATAGGCATTGTCCATTATTCAGTAACCATGCTAACTACAACCCATTTCAAGGAAAAGCTTTGTTTATATGTAGGTATACATAAGAATGATAAGCAAAGCTTTTATAAGCTTATTAGGTAAGCATAGCAAATTTCTACAAAATCTTATATGTTTACGAAAAGACCTAAGTATATTTAACCTACATTAGAGACATTACACAAGCGAAGTAGTTTTGGTAATATATTACTGGAAAAAGTCAAAGACAGATCAAGAAGTAAATAAAGGACAAGTTAGAATGGATTTCAATTTCATCTAAATATTATCCAACTGTCTTTCTACATATCGTGTTTAGCCGGCAAGTCTATAAAAGAAATCGTAAACAGGTTATAAAATTGCAATTTGCTGGAAATGCTGATGTGAACAGCTCAGCAATATTGCCAGCGATCAATATTGCTACAAATCTAGCCCGTTTACGCGCTCGTTACTTCTAATTCTAATAGTGATATCTTGTACCTACATTTCTAATTAAAAAAATTGCGAGAATTTTCTTATTACATTATTCTAAGTAAATAAAGATATAAAATGGATTATTATCGTTTAAACAACGCCCATTATTCTTGTAATTTATAAGACATGAACACTTTAAAAATGTTTAAGAAAAGACTTGTGCACATGCCCTTTCAATCTGTTCCCGCGATAAAGCAGTACCTTTTATACATTTTCAATTACCATCATGGAACACTCACCTCATCGATGACTTTGTACGCGAATTCGGCGTTCTTCGCCTCTCCGTCGAAGGCGAACTTGTTAACGGGCTTGCCATCAGGCACCTTGTATAGACGGAACCACTCAACTGTGGCTCGCAGTAGTCCTGGGAAGTGCGACTCAACATCAGCAACATCATTCAGCTTGTCGAACGAAGGGTCTCTCGCGTCCACTGCGATTAACTTCCAGTCTGTCTCGCCTTCATCAATAAGAGCTAGTGTGCCGAGGATCTTGACGGGGTATACGTCACCACGGGCCGCTACTCGTTCACCAATCTCTATGACGTCAATAGGGTCGTTGTCACCCCTCGCTTGTGTGTTGGGGTCTACATGATGAGGATTCTCCCAGGTCTGTGGAAGTGCACCATAGTTCCAGATGTAGCCATGGTGCGGGAACACGTTGCTTACGAAGCGCAGAGCGCCTTTCTTCACGTCCTGCTTGATTGGGTTGAGTGGCTCGCTAAGGCTGATCTCCATCTTGGCGTTGGACCACCGGGGGACTTCTACTATCATGTTGACGAGTTTCTTTTCCTTGTCTGCCCACAGTGGGATGTCGTGAAGTGGCGAGATCGGACCGCTCTCATCCTCTGTAAAATAATACCTATTTTTATCTGTACTTGCTTATGCAACTCTCGTCTGCATTAACCCATTCAATGCGGCGGACGCCGATCTGCGTCTTATTTTTTCATACTCAGATACGGAGGACGCCGATCGGCGTCAGTTGTTTTATATTTTACCCAAATTTAAAGATATTAATAAAACAACAAATATGTTTGGAATTTACTAATGAAATGCCTGATATGAGTAGTTTTTAGATATTTTGGTATTTTTTATTGCATCAAGTACAGCTGACGCCGATCGGCGTTTACGTTAAATATGAGCCGATTCTGGCTAGTGAAAGCAAAATTTGTTGCCGCATTGAATGGGTTACATACTGATTTGTTATTGAGCTTGAGATGCCGTCAGACACTATAAAAAACATTGTCTCGCTTAGATCTGTGTTCGTTGTAAAATGAAACATAAAAATGTATTTACCTTATTTCATTTTATAATCGTTTCAATATTCATTCTAAATGCAATATACTCATTTAACTAAATAAATATTTTATTGCATAGCCTTGAATGCCACAAATGCTAGGAATAGAGTATGCAACAAGTGTGTAAATATTGGAAATAAGTGATGTTTTATTTTTGTCCCGTTTGAGAATCGAAACAAGATTTGTTGGTCAATACGCAATAGCGATGTGGCATATGAAACGACTCCGTACTAGCTTGTCATAAGCTTGTTTGCCAAATCTGTAGTATAAAAATGAAATAAACAACATTACACGAACAGGAAATCGAACTCCAGCAGCCATAATCAGTAAGCGAAAGCGAAAACATATAACATTGAACCAGCGAGACCATTCACTTATTTATTACTACTAACTGAACGCAAGGTCCACGCTATTCATTTTTAGGACTTCCTTTTACTTTAGACTGCCTCATTGACCCTGTGGCATAAGCTTGATTTTCCCATACAGCTGATCGTGAGTATCGAGCAGTGTTATTCAGTTTTTCTCCCAGGGAATACAAAGAAGCAGCACGGAGTCTAGATAGGTACCCTGTAAACAGCAAGTTTTGCCGCCGCTTACGTAGGCTTTAGAACATAGATTTGCAAAAAAGAGTGAAAGAAGCTAAATAAGAAGAATACCTGGTAAACAGCATTAACCTTGCTTCCTATTACCTAGAATAGCTGGCGATTTTATTTTTTTACTAGCTTTTGCCTGCGGCTTCGCTCGCATTAGTTTAGAATTTGACAATCAATTTGGGTTGTACTCTGCTTGTAATAATATAATTCAATCATGATTCGAAAGACACGTGCGCCATCTATTATCATAAGAACGTTATTATTGTTTTCCTCGGGCAAAGTCATTTTTTTCGGGATGAAAGGTAGCCTATGTCCGTTTCTGTACACCTGACAACGTATATGCAAAATTTCAGGTTGATCGGTTTAGTGGTTTAGGCGTGAAAAGGTAACAAACAAACAAACTCATTTTCGCTTTTATAATATTAGTTAGGATTTTAGAATGCCTTACCTTCAACACTAGGAATAATTCCTGTAACGCGGCTCTTTACAAACATTCAAACAACGGACACAAAAAACAGCAGATTCGGAACAACCATTTGCCACGTGTGGGACTCACAAATCTTTGCCCCGTGTAAGATTCGAACCCGCGGTCGAATGGCAGTGTCGAAGCGACGACTTAAACCACTACACGAAGTGCAGTCAAAAGGGTGTGAGGAGCAACAAAGGCGTGTGTCTATAGTAGTTACATAATTATATACATTAGTCTTATGTGATTATTTCAGACAAAGCAGTCATGACGTCATGCAATAAAACTGAGAAATAGATTTATTGCAGTAAATTTAATGTGTATGTAAGTGCCAGTATACATGTACGCCTGTTATTTGTATCTATAGCCTAAGATAAGTATATGTACGTCTAGATATGATCTTACATTATCAATTGAGTTCATAAGTCCAATATACAAGTATTACAGTACACTTGCGACGTCATTAAAGACTCATTCTTACATCACTCACAGTAAGTTGATAGGAAGACTTCGAACCAACAGCTACTTCACACTAGGTCATCAGATGACTTCACCCAGGTCCAGTGTGAAGATGTAAACGGTTATGACTCGCTTACACTAGGTTGCCAGGATGACTTCGACAGGAGCCGAAGATAGCAGTCGCCTCTGCGTAACCAAACTTTTGACTTTGACGTGCCATGCCGTAGGCGTTTGCCGAAGTCGACAGACGAGCCAGTGAAAACAAGCCATTAGTCGTCCAACTGGTCAGTTTGCGGCCAAATTCGACCAAGTTCAGCATCTAACGTCACGGTCGCTTGCACCTTGTTCGGTCGATTGAACAGGTTTCCATCGATCAAGCCTCCTTCAGTACGCCGAAGTCGGTAGATGACCAAGTGCAAGCAAGCAATTAGTCTGCCGACGACTCGGTTCGCAGCCGAAGTCAACCAAGTTTAGCAGCATCTAGCGACATGCTTACAACGGTCGATTGAACAGGTTGCCGTTGACCGAAACGCCTTCAGCACGTTGAAATTAGCGGACGACCAAGTGCAAGCAAACAATTAGTCGTCCGATGACTCAGTTCGCAGCCGAAGTCGTCCAATTTTTACAGCATCTAGCGACAAGCTTGCAACGGTCGATTGAACAGGTTGCGTTCGATCAAACTAAAGTCGGCAGACGACTTAATGTAAATGAGCCATTAATGTAAACACAATGCACAATGGCTTAATTTCCACCGAACGCAATTAGATGAAACATCGCTAAGATTTTAAATTGATAACAAAGCTACTAAACCGTGTGAACTGTAAAAACAATGTATTTGAAATACATTGTTTTTACGTAAAGCTTGAAGTAAGAAATTAATAACTTACTTATATCATAATAAAATTGCGAATGAGGGTTTGTTTGTTACGCTTTCACGCCTTAACTACTCGACCGATCATCATGAAATTTCGCATACACGTTGTCAGTTGACTCGATGGCGCAGTAGGTAGTGTAACCAACTGCCACGCCTAAGGTCGCGGGTTCGATTCCCGTACAAGTCAAACATGGATGTTTGTCTTGGTCAAGGTGTGTCTATGTATAAAATGTATGTATTTACAAAAAAAAGTATATATGTATGTTTATCCATTGTCTAGTACCCATAGTACAAGCTCTGCTTAGTTTGGGCTGGATAGTGTTGTGTGTATGTGATAGAATATTAAACATAAAATAGGGTTGCCTTATTAAGTTATCAATGTCTGTAAAATAGATATAAACAACTCTTACGAGAATATAAAGGTCACACAAGTGATAATCAGATCATTTATTTTAAACTGTGATCAAACTGCCCAGCCATATACTATCGCAAACACTACAAATATTTTGTGAATGAGTAACATAAGCTTGATTGAATAATGAGATTATTTTTATATCTATTTCTTTAAATGCTTTATGCCCTTCCATTAGGATCAATGGTTGAGGGTTACATACATAAGATTATGTATGTAACCCTCAACAATTAATATACTTTTGGGATCAAAAGACACAGACTGATCCCAAAAGTATATTCATTTAACCACATTTAGACAGCTTCGTTTTTATATCCTTGGAGGGTAAGCCTGTTGTTGTAATAGTTTGATAATTTTACTTTCTTAACATAAATGCCAACACATTGCCCAATCTGCTGATCATGATAAAAAAGATTTAAAATATGCCAAGATATCCTTAAAATAGAAATTATGACTAAGTTATTTTGATTTCCATTTTTCAAGACTTTTCCCCTTATTATTCCATTCATATAACATATTATTGTGGTGATTAATTTTACTAGGGCAAATAATAATAATTATATTCTACCTCATCCAGTGGTTGAATAGAAATTATGTGTTACATAAATAATATTCCTTCATTTCCAATTAAGGCTATTACAAAAGTAAATAATCCTAACTAATATTATAAATGCGAAAATGAGTTAGTTTGTTTGTTTGTTTGTTACGCTTTCACGCCTTAACTTCTCAACCGATCAACATGAAATTTTGCATACACGTTGTCAGGGGTACATAATAGGACATAGGGTACATTTCATCCAGAAAACATAACTGTTGCAAACTTAACTTTTTTTTACGTTGAGGAATGCATTGACGCATACTCCTCCGCGGGGACGGGCGGAGGGATTATGTCGGACTATATATAACCTAACCTAACCTACATTTACGCGAGCGAAGCCGCGGGTGAAACTAGTTAATCAATAAATGGGACAAAGCAATGAGAACTGTCAGCTGTATGTCGATTAGATTTCCCTTGTGATTCTTTGAATTAATAATTACATTGAGACATACCAAAAGTATTAAAACATTTTAATTAAATTAAAGTATTTTGAATTTTGAAGTTAGATATTTAAATATTACCTACATAGATTTTTAAATGTTACTATCAAATAAAATTCTCAATTTTTACAAACCAAATTTTTTCATTTAATAACAATACATAAATACCTACATCAAAATTATAATTTCTAACATAGTTTTATAACTTTGTTATAATTATGTCAGCTATACATGGCTGACTTTAAAAAATAGACAATTAACTTAAACATTTGAAAATTCCCATACCCATGTCCCCAATTAAAATACATTACTGACTGAATTAAAAATATATTTCATAGGTATAAATGGGATATAATTAAGTCTTAATTCTACAATCTACATTACAGTAAACCTTGTTAGTGAGGCAATTTAAAAAGGGTGGCCAGTTGCACTATTCTCTAAGAAAAAAATGACTCATCTGTTTATGATGCTAATTAAACAATTGTAAGATACAGACAGTCAAATTTCTCTGTCTAACTAAAGTGGGATAAGGTAATTTATACATTATTTTAGTTGAGTTAAGGTTTAGTTTTGTGGAGCATATCCAGAGATCCAGCAGGTGATTGACAGTTTTTATTAGACGGGCTAATTCATAGAAACATTGTCATTGTAATGTTATTTAAAGTGAGTAATATTGCAGACAATGAGTTATGCTGTTATAAAGGAATGATCTAATATTATCCTCATAAGTAAAATCAATAAATAAATTAACAATCCTAATTATTTCCTATTTTTTACAATTACACATGACAAGGGATTACTAATTAATCTTGTTAATGCAACAAATCACACAATGATATTTCTGCCTAACTGCTACCTGACAATAAATATCTTTCTCTGGGGAATTGTCTAGCCAATTCCCCTTTTTTTTACTGCAATATTAACCTCATAAATAATACCATTATATCAGAATTGTATAATAAGATTTTAGATAACTGTTTAGCACTGGATTTAAATATAAGTAGTAGTAGTACCTCTAGTCATGCCCAAGCTTATGTCATCAGAAAAATATTATGCCTATCAAGATAAGTGAATATTTATATCTTATCATATTATTTTTATCATGATAACTAAACACGGAAATAGTATATTTAATAAACATATGTTAGGTAAGGTGTGGTGGGTGAAAGGTAAACGAATTTTAGTATCACTCCAAGGTTTTCGGGTACCAGTTTTAGATATTCTACTTTCAAATTATTTGCTTGCATATTGTAAGTCGACTTGCTAAGCTTGTATACTAGACAAACAACCAATTACTAGATACTAGAGTTCAAGGCCAAGAGTAAATACCTACATTACGTATGAATATTTTGAATTGTTATCTTCATGGAAATCATGTAGGTAATGCACGTCACATCTATGACGTACAGAGTTCAAGGTTAATCTGATAAAAAGGCAGGAATAATAATATGTGAGAAAAGGGTGACCAGGTGCCGGCACGTGCTGATACCGATCACCTTTAATGCAAAATCTACTCACTGAAAAATACCCGGTAGTCGGGAGCGTAAGCCGATCCTCTTTCCTCAGCGATGTACATTTTCGTTTTCTTATCTGAATGCGTGGCTACACTTGATCCACGACAATAATAAGTCCGCGCGCGTAATCTACTAACTGCCACACACGAAAGTTTTACTGTCGACAAACAAGCAGGAACCGCAACGGCTGTAAGGCAACGTGTTAATGACATTTTTACGTCTAGGAATTTGACATTTATTGAATGTTGCAACTTGCACACGGCAACGACATACTAACCGAGAACAATGACTATAAGAGCAAGACTGCATAAACCAAATGTCATATCTTGTTATATACTTATTACTTATATAATTCTGATGGAAATAAACCTTAAGCAGTCAAATAATGATTAGGAGTTATTAAAGTAAAGTTAGGCATTTTCACAATAATCATTTTCAAGATATAAACAAAGACATTGTAAATTTAAACACAAATGCACAAATTAAAGTATACTTTTATTCAAGATGAAGCTGATAATTTAAGTTATTTACTTCATTCATTATGTCATTAAAATATGAATATATTTTGAGTTATAGGCCATTGTGCCTAGAATCGAGTAGTTTTTATTTGATATTTGACATGTTGCTATCGATTCATTACAATGTATTGAATTAAAATTTTGTATGAGTGCTTTCAATGACAACTTTAATGAATAATCTCTGTATTTAATCAAATAATAAGAACTTTTTAAACTTGCAACACAGAAATATTTAGAGGGCGCCAATATTTGAAATTTTATCATGTTTTGAAGATACAGATACGGCTACAAAAAGTTTTGATAAGTGTTTTCTGCAATGGGACAACGGCCGACTATTACTTATGAAAGAGGTTATCCTCGCACCTCTAGCCCTCTACATATTTTATGAGTAGAATTAAAATATTGTCTCTCTGAAAAATTAAACAGCATTAAGATTATTTTTTCTAAGCGATTTTGTAAGATTTAAAATGTCGAGAAACATTCAAATAAAAATTATTTGATAGACTGACGAATGGTGTGCACACCCCAGAATTGTTTGGAGTCCAGCATGACAAGTTCCAATTAAAAAATGTTATGATTGTTTGTAGGAAATCGCTATTTCGGGGCAAGACTCTCTTTGTAAATACTCCTAAATACGCCATTGAGAATTGAATCATGCTACTATCTAAAGACTCGGCAGGAAATTGGTATCGAATGGCGCCATGGCGCTATAGTAAAATTTGACACAAGCTTATTGTCGCGCAGACTTCATCGTTAAACAGGAACAGATGATGAATCTTGTATTTTGTCAATATGATCCAAAAATTAAGCGTCAGTCATACATATTGGCTACTATCGACCACAAAAGTAAAGCAAGCTAGAAATGTAGGCAAAACTATAATCGCCTTGACTTTACGAAATCGAAAGAGCGCTAATGCCTAATGGTAATTATGTTACCAGACACTTACCAAGACATTTTACTGCTGTAAGCAGTTTCGACTAGCTTTCGTAGGATTTTGCTGCACTAAGACGCCCCTATACACGACGATGCGTAGGTAATTGAAGTGGCATTCTAGCCAATGCCATTACGCCTACGACCTAATATAGTGGGTTTGAATACTACGGGATAAAAGCTGTGTCCACAAATGGGCGTTTTGTGTCCGTTGTTTGAATGTTTGTAACATAGGTTTGTAAAGTTTCCCATGTTGCAGGAATGATTTCTAGTACGGGAGGTGTCTTCTTTTAATTGAAAAGAACGATAGCATTGTCCTTCTAGACAGTTAAAGGATTGTTTCCATTATCGGAGAATACTTTGTCTGTATCTATTTAACACATTCATCACCTTGGACCTACGTCGTGGGCTCACTATTGCCGCATCTGAGAGTCTGGGAACCCACGTCGAGGGCTCATGTTAAAAATACATTTTTCTTTGCAAATACACAATAAAATAAAATACCACAGTATATTTATTTAACAGATCTTCCTAGTGGTGGTGTTGGTTTTTAGATTTAAACATATTTGTTTTATTTATTTTCTTACTTCTTCCTAGATGCCAAGGACCCTCCACGTGGGTTGTATGACAGGGCTGGTAAACAATAATATCATGCAAACAACTTCAATGTTATTTTTTTTTTTTATTGATTAGGGGGCAAACGAATAGACGGATCGCCTGATGGTAAGCGATTACCGCCATCCATGGACACCCGCAACACCAGAGGAGTTACAAGTGCGTTGCCGGCCTTTTAAAAAGGAGTACGCTCTTTTCTTGAAGTGTTGAAGGTCGTATTGGTCCGGAAATACCGCAGGCGATAGCTCATTCCACAGTTTTGTTGTGCGAGGCAGAAAATTCCTGGAGAAACGTACAGTTGTGGACTGCCAACCATCTAAATGATGGGAGTGAAAATGCTGTCGCGTAGGACGATGGCGAAAAGAGGCGGCAGGAATTACAAAATCAACATAATTTAAGGACATTTTAACCAATTATTAACTGAAATTTATATTCATTTAAATGTAATATCGATGATTTGAAGTTATACGAATAATTTTAATTCAAAACTGCTTAACCGATTCCGTGCGGATGACGCCGCAGAGGCCCCGTGGATATCTTTTGTGAATGGCGTGTTCAATTTCTCAGTTTCTGTAGAATAGTATAAATTCATCTTGCGACACACAGGTTTTCTGGCTGTCTGTTGACACCCTGGTTTTCTTTGGCAAAGTATCTAATTCTGTACACATATTCTGAGATTCGGAATTAACATTTTGCGTTTAGCTAATTAAGTTACTACTTACCACGTTTGGTAATCTTCTGTTGATATGAAAAAAGAATAGGTAAGTAAAAGGAAAATTAGTAAATAAAAAGATGTAAAAAATATAGGTTCAGAACTACATTGAAAAATAAACAATATTAATTCATCTTTCTAAAAAGGTTGACGATTCAAGTTAATATTTATAATAACTAATAAGTTTTGAATTAATAAAGATTTGGTCCGTCGCGCCTCATGCATCATGCAATCATTCGACAGACAAGAATTCACAATTTCACAAATAAAACTATATAAATGACATTCAGAAAAGTTTATTCGTCTTTGGAATACATACTAAACATAGACGAATTCGTCCATGATACTAAACATATATTTAAATATAATGCATATAGTATGCATAACTTAATGCAAGTATAATAAGTAAAAAAATAATAGGTCGAAGTGAATAAATAACATTTTGTGCGATTTCTGTGAGTAGGCATGGTTTATAGCGGAACTTATAGGAAAACAAAAATATCACAAGCTAATAAAAATTGCAATTCCGTGACTATGACACGTTTATTATATGTGTTTGTTATATTTATTAGTGAGTATAATACCGACTACGACTGAGTAAAATAGTTGAGATCCATATCCTTATCCGTATTCGGGAATCTAGACGCTAATGATCCATAATTCATATCCACGAATATAAACTTTTACGATATATTCCAGCCAGTATTATATGTAGATATTGATTTTATATGACCTAGCAGCAGACAAATAAATTGAAAATATAATTTTTCATTGATATATTTCTGAGACGATATTTATTTCTATTTAATTTTCATTGGCTTTTATTATTAATACCGTAAAATATCGAACGTTCAAACGTTAGGGAATAGGTAGCTTTAAAATTATTATTAAAATGTTTGTTGGTTAAGATGCACATATTCACTTCAGCCAATTTCTTATACATAAATTATTGGCATTTATTTCAGCACTTACAGGAATATTCTATCAATTATCCGTACCTATTTAACTCATACTACAAAAATGTATATACATTATAAGGTATACATGATATTTACCGTGTTATCCGTCTAATAATATATTGAAAAATACATCAAGAATAACTTACTGGCCAGTAACCATTTCCTCTTTTTCTTATGAGACCTGTTAATACGCTGTTCTATAGATCACTAATCTTCTCTTTGATTGCGAGGGTAGGTCATAGACATGCCAGGCCATATGCGTATTGACATAGTTCACTCATCTTCGAGAACTCTCATGGATGTTATTGGATACAATGTTAACCGTTTTTGGCCCCAAAAATGGTGATCTATTTGTAGGAATTGACCTTATGTGTGTACTAATTGCCAGTTCGCGAGAGCGGTTTGAGATATGTGAATAATCGCATAGGTACATGCCGCAATAAGTTTTAGTACCTATATTATTTAAAGAAACGCGGTATATCTCTATGCGACGTCTGAGACTAATCTAGTGTCTCTGTAAATGCCATTCCCTCCTAAAGACCTACTTTAATTCTGCATTTAATACATTATTCAAAATACGATACTGAAATGCATTTAATACATTATGCAAAATACGATACTGACATGCTTAAATACATTCAAAGTCTTTTGCAATAAGTCTTAAATATGATGTAGACCATGTCGTCTCCACAGTTGTTTAACAATTGACAATGTCTGTCAAGATAAATTTAAAAGAAATGTGTTCCTCGCAAGATGGCGTTGCATCATCACAGGACATTACGTTATTCCTCTGGTTTAGTATATCATTAGTTAAACTATAGTTATGTCAAAGCTTGATAGCGGAGGAAATGGATTCTTCTTGCTCACAACAAGCATCTGATGTTGATATGATATATAACCCTTAATGATATTATGATAAATCAAATGCGCTGCAATGCATTGAGTTTCGTCAGCATCGACATCTCCCTCTCCCATCATTTGCAGAGCAGCCTGGAATTTCCTAATGTCAATTTGATGAGCTTTCGTAGGGTCTTCTTGAATCTGTTTCTCGTTAATACAGACTTTCCTAAACAGATTCCTTCGAGCGATAATCTTCAATTTCTCCACTATCAAATAAATGCCAGCATTTTTAAAGAAGCTGTCATGTTCTTCCATAACCTCGTCAATACATCTGAGATTGCCTTCCTTAACTGCAGAAGCAAGTTGCCAAAACTCCATCAAGTTGTACTTCTCTAGCAAACGCTTCGCTGGCATCAGACCGAGAAGCATTTTGACTGGCACCAGATAAGTGAGAATCAGTTGCTTATTCTTCACACTGTCCTTATGGCATTTCTCGAACGCGAAGGATAAGTACTCGTCTGCCGAACGGTAGTCCGAATCAAACATGGCTTTACGCCCCACAAAGTATCTGTAAGTCACCTGCTGAGCTATCGGAAACTGGTCTTTGAAAGGTGAAGAATCAATAGCTCTGATCAAAGGCTTGCATAGTTGGATTTTGTCGATTCGAAAGTAGACTTTAAGCAGTTGGTTGACAAGGTTCAGCATGCCCAGTTTTTTGGTATCGGCATCAGAAGCTCGGTTGTCGGCGGCACATACTCTGAAACAGGCGAGTAGGCTTTCAGCAGCCTTCTCTAAGATCTTGCCACGAGTTTGAGCTGAAAAAATGAGAAACTTGATTGTAGTTCTGCTTCTTAGGTCTAGTCATATGCTGATCTATCTATACAGTATTTTAGCGGACAAATGGGCTAAAACTATATCTATTGGAAAATATGGTCTCTTCCAAAACGAGAAGATATTGATAATTTCAAAACGCATATACAATAGAGTCTGTTCTGAACTTTCATAGCTCACGACGCACATTTAATCGTCGCCAAGTCTTTCCATATATTTTCTTACAGTGTGTCTAGCACCATACATCAATGAAATTAATAAAATATATGGTAACTATCATAAGGTTTGACAACATGGAAATTGATGAATAGAAAAGCCCGACTACAAGAATAGAAGAGCCATTGCCAATCATCTGATCATGAATCAGCCAGCTTCCCTAGAGAAATACCATTTCTTTTAGACAAGTTGCTTAAAAGTTGTAACAAGATTACTGCTTTTCACCCCAAACAGAATTATGTACACAAACTTTACTTACGAGTGCTTGAAACAGCATCAGCTTTCTGTGCAACCAGGCGCAGATCCAGACAGACAGTGTACATGAGAGGAAGACCCCAGTTCACCTCCTTCTGTGATTGCAACAGCTTCACAACACAGGCGGCACACTCACTCTGGCGGTTGTATGCTTCAACATAGTTCTGAGCAAGAAGTGCCTGAAAAAAGTGATAATAATGGTTACAATAAAACAACACATATCTAAGTAGAAGCTCATCTATAATATTGAAAACAAGCTGATCCCTGTGGCTTATGATTTTGGATTTAACAATTATTAAGGCATATACAAAAGGCCACAGTTTAAATTAATAATAACAATGACCTAAGTGGGTTAGATCAAAACATATTTATGCATGTTTTCTGATATATGTCGATCTAGCGCAAACACCCTAGAACTTAAATGGTCACCTATGCTTATGTATGTGGGCTCGAATGCTGCACTTACAGTATTCTGAGGTATTAACCTCAGAATACTATAATAATTTAAATTGCCTGGTATAGATTGTTAATTATAAGTATAACATAAACAGTAGGCAATGGTCTGCATCCTTATTAAACTAAGAGCAACTAGCTAGCTGATGGTAGTCGGCGACATAAGTAGCTAAACACTTAACAAATTATTTTGTAATATTGAATTGTTATTATATCAAGCATGTTTCTGCTATTGCTGCAATAAAAAACTAACATATATTGAAAGATACGAGGCAATAGAAACATTGCAAGTGTGTATCAACTTATGTTGCTGACTCTACAGTGGTTTAAGTGGTCACAGCTTAATCCATAAATAGTTGTCCAGAGTCCACATGATCTTTGTTTGTTTAACCTCTCAACCAACTCATCCGAGCTTATCCAGACTATTTAAAATGTAAATTTTGTTATGATAGTCTTCTTTTATTTGAATAGTTTTTGTATTTTCATAATTTTAATAACTGGATTTGTTTTTGTAATTATGTTACCTTTTTTAATATGTTTGTAAATATATATTAGATTAATTCGTTTTAAAATTAATAATGTAAATATTTGTGTCAATTATTAGTAAATTCCCAAGATTCAGGGATTATGTCCAGTGTGGGAGTCGCCTTTGTAAAAATGCAATAAGGGATTGTAATTTGTAATATCAGACATCTTATGTAACAACTGCATCAACTAAATAAACTGGTCATTGAATAAATCTAAATATTTCACTTGTCATATTAGTAACCTATACATTGTAATATACGGTATATACTCATTACTTATTTATTTATTAGATACTAAATTTTGTCTGGGGCTTTGCTTACGTTATTGCAGATTTTGTCAAATTCTATTCCAAGAACAGTACTATTTTCTGGATGAAAGCTACCTATGTCCTTTACTTTATACCTAACAATGTTTATGCAAAAATTCATAATGATCAGTTGAATAGTTAAGGTGTGAGAGCAACAAACAAAGAAACTCTGATTAGGCTCGGTCTGATATTTTTGATTCCCTATTACCAAGGAACATTCGGGATAAAAAGTACATAGACAAAACTTTCAAATCAATCTATTGACCACTTTTTGAGTTTGACTAACATAAACATTATGTAAGCAGCATAAGTATAAATTCCGATTTTTATGAGCAGTCATTTTTATAATCAAACTCAATGGAAATGGATTAGATTAAGCAATCTCGAGCTTAGTGCGGAAGCCGCTGCCAATTATAAAAATGTGTAATGTAATAAATAGAGAAATAAATTATTGACTACAGTTTTGCTTTGGTCATGCTGTGGGACAAAATAGGTTTGGATCTGTGGCTATATTGATAGACAGGATTGCAGATTATGCTGATGAGCTAAGTATAGATTTTAGCAACTGTAACATAATATCTCAATCATCACTATTA
This sequence comes from Catocala sponsa, assembly GCA_963564715.1. Classification (NCBI taxonomy): domain Eukaryota; kingdom Metazoa; phylum Arthropoda; class Insecta; order Lepidoptera; family Erebidae; genus Catocala; species Catocala sponsa. Next base: position 21,435,638 of record OY751334.1, on the reverse strand, counting down.
TATTTGGAACTCATAAACCAATGAGTTCCAAATATAATAGTGACGGTTGAGGAAAATTTCATGTTTATTAAATGTTGACAGTATTAATACAACAGTATTGGCACCTTTTGGTTTGAAGGACTGACTATAAACACTATATACAGCTTTGTGAGTAGGTATCTAATATAAGCAAGTATTCATACAATAAGCATTGCTGCACTGAAATAAAAAGCATACTCATTGTTTCAATGCTTATACTTAGTATACTTCTCGTTTGTATGATAAATAGACCGGCTTCTAACAGCGCCTCTTTTTAGACCAATTTCCAGCGTAAAGATGTCTAGAAAATATTTACAAACAACTTACTTTCACACATAACAAGTGCGTGATGATTATTTCATCCAAAGGAGACACACAGTTGCCCTCAACTAGAGTAGCTATATCACTTGAACCACTCAGGCTCTTGTTAAGAACGTGTTCATCACGTAAAGACAACAAACGCGCAAGTATATTTCCCTGTGAAGTTCTATACACGCGCTCAACAAATTGTATGTATTGGTTCAAAGTGCCGGTAGACATTTTTATTAATATTTTCCGTAGTTAATAAGTCTGCCGCTGCTAAAACAATTATCGTTTTCATACAATTTATTTAAAACAATTACAAAATGATTGTCTTGGTTATTCCTATCGTTCGATTTTCATCAGCTGTTTTGACACCACAACACTCTCACAGACGCTGGACCCATAGACTAGTATATATTATCGGTAACGCTGGACCATTTACTTAGTTAGGTACTCTTTGCGCTGGACACAGACTATAAGACTACATGTACATAGATTTTACTGTAGTATTTATTTTCTCTTTGGTACACATAATATACCTACGAAGAGTTATAGTGGTGCAGCCCACGGCCGCCCCATGCGAATATAATCGATACTGTAAGTCAATGTTACCAACGCCTAGAAAATGTAGCCCCTGGAAACCAATTGAAATTTAGCAATAACTTCTTCTGCAATCAAATTAATTTTAAGAATTTTATTAATATACTATGAAGTTCACTTTGGAAATACTGTGCCATCTGAATAGATGAAAGTGATGAGAAACAAAAAATCTAATATTAATATTATAAAGAGGAAAGATTAGATTTTTTGTTTGTTTGTTAGGATTTAACACAAAACTATTCAACCGATTTAAAAAATTATTTCATCATCATAAAGCTATATTATCAGTTTATCACCGAGTAACATAGGCTATTTGTTATTTTAAAAACAATACTCTTACATAAATTAATTACCTACTTTTACGCGAGCAGAGCCGCGGGTAAAAGCTAGTTTTCTGAAATTCTGAACGGATCCTGTAGTAGTAGCATAATTTAGCCATAAATAATTGGACTAATCATTTCATAACAACTGTACATTTACGTATAATAGTTATGTATGTTATGAAATGATCAGTCATAACTTCATATTAAAACATACTCATTAACAGAACTTTTTCTGGATGAGAAATACCCCATGTCATTTTCTGTTCCCCTGACAAAGGGTATGCGAAATTTCATGATGATCGCTGGAGTAGTTGCGGCGTGCGAGCGTAACAAACAAACAAAAAAAGCTCACATTCGCATTTGTAGTTTAGGATATATTTATTGTTTGTGCAATTTGAGTATTTTCTTTGTCGGAGCTCCTTAATAAAAAAAAGAAGCAAAATACATTCAAAAAGTCTTCCTTTGATTATGTATTTTGCTTCTTATTATCACAACATAATGGTATGAAAGGAGCAAGTGGCCATTGATTAACATGGAATTAAAATGAACTATATTAACAAAATAATGTTTGACTTAGGTAATATACAAATAAACAATATACATACAATACGTATAGAGCGGTTAAATATTTATGACATTTCCTTCCTTTTTTGGGGTAAAATAGGAGTGATGGTCACCCTGTTGAGATATAATTTTTACGCATATAGGGCAAAGGCTTTTTGCTCATAGGATTTGTTTAAGTAGATTGACGACCCACAGCACACTAGACGCTTTTGGAGTTAAATAAGTTTGTAATTATTATAAGTCTAGTAATGAACAGTCATTTACCTTCACGCATAGCAAGTGAGTGATGATAATATCATCCAATGGAGCGACGCAGTTGGCAGACACATACTGAATTATATTATTCATAGTCAAATTCTTGTTAAGAACATGAGGATCATGGAGATCTAATAAATGCGCTAGCGAAGTAGCCTGGGATGTCCTAAACATACGCTCAGTCAATTGTATATATTGGTTTAAAGTGCCGAATTTCGACATGTTAATAGCACTTCAACTTGGCACAATTTCCACTTTTTCTGTAACTAATATATAATTATTTTCTTCTTAATAATCAAGATTTCAATCTAGTTTTGGCACAGTAAAATGAATGGCAAATCAATAATCAATAAATCATAATTTAGGGTTGCCACGCACGTAACTGCATAGGTAGGTACTTATGCACGTCTAGACTTGCACAAGTATGCAGTTAAGCTGGCTATACATTACCGAGTAAGCGTGCTAGAGCAAGTGTCATCCTCTAAGGCCATGTTTACCCCGAGGAGCGTCTGGGATACACTAGGGGTTGTTGTTGTTTTGAATAAAGTAGGTACTTAAGGTGTACGATGAGTCATCGTGTTGCACCACCACGGTTACGTAAATGTTGTTATGGCTACTGTATGCGTTATTCAGGTAATCCAATTTATACCAGTATGTCAAATCGATTGCTTAGCTACATAGCTAAGCATTGTTTATTAATTGGATGTTAAATGAGAGGCGAGATGGCCGTTACATGGATGTAGATATTCTAAGGGACACGAGGCAACCTAGACATACTAGGACTATGTACATCAAATGATTGTTGCCGTTCGAATTAAGTTTTGCCTTGCTGCTTTTCGACATAATATAAGAGTTGTCATTTTGAATTTTTAACGAGAGTGCTTAAAGTTGGGTTAATATTTATTATATTTCCGTGTCATGTTATTTAAATGTCGTAATCTGCGATTGTGGTTAACGTGTAACTCTCAATTTTGTAAAATCCTTGACTATAATGTAGAATAATGTTTTAAATATAGGAATATAACATAACAGTTATAATGAACTGTTTTAAAATTGTAGTAGTATACAGTATAGCATTTTTCCCAATACTAATTATTAATTAGAAGATGGCCACAACTTCCACATGCTTCGGCTTGATATCCATATATTATCTTAAAGGTGAAACCGCACTAGAGTGACACTGCAGCGGGGAGGCGCGCCGCGGCATCGGAGCACCACGGCATTACCTAGCCGCACTGTACTGCAGCGGCGCTACAGTGAGCGGCAAAATATTTTCATTTAATTTGTTGTTTACCTAACGAACATCGTCGTCCATTGTGTGGCATCGTTCGCTCACGCGGTTTCAACTTGAACTGACAGGTCGCACAACTGACAGGCTCTCCGGCGCCGCGTAGCTATGCCGCACTAGCGGCAGCGGACCGGTGCGGCGGGCGCGAGCGGAGCGGCAAAATATTCTCCTAGAGTCAACTGTGTCGCGATGCGCCGCGCCGCTTCATTGCAGTACCGTTATAGTGCGTTTTATTTTATAAGAAACAGTGGCAAAAATGTTATTTTTGACGCGCCGCGGCGCGCCACTCCTATGCAAAGTCACTCAAGTGCGGTTTCACCTTTAGTCTTAGAATATAATAATAATAATAATATCAGCTCTGTATTAAACTGTCTCACTGCTGGGCACGGGCCTCTTCTCATTGTGGGTAGGGTTAGGCCGTAGTTCACCATGCTGGCCTAGTGCGAGTTGTCAGACTTCACATATCTTCGAGAACATTATGGAGAACTCTCAGACATGTAGGTTTCTTCACGATGTTTTCCTTCATCGTTAAAGCAGGGAATAATTAACATAACTTCGAAAAGTCACAGATGCGCGCCTTAGGATCGAACTCAAGACCTCTGCGTGGCAGTCCAGCGGTCTCCTACTAGTCTATCGCTGCTATAGATCTTAGAATATCAGACATAATTAAAAATCTATTGAGTCCGGATAGCAGTGTGCGATTCAATAGAATAAATAACATAATATATACAAATACAATTATATTATACTAACGGCAAAAAAGAATTAAAGCGAAATAATATTTTGCCGCTTTGCCTTTTATTTACAAAGTGCCCAGAGGACTGCAGCTTTGCAACGTTGGATGGTAATGCTAATAATTCTTCACGCAAATTAAATAATATGGCTCTCTGGTCACGCGTGACGTTGATCGGCCGCCTAGCTAGGTTTCTATAAACGGACTTAGCACTTTGGGGTCCAAACCTTACCATCGTTTGGGGTCAAAACGCTGGCGCACAAACGTCTAAAATATATAAATATATAATATTTGAATATTTGAGGGTCACGGTATCGGCATATATCTCTAACCTATGCAGCGATTTTTGGGTCATTCTTCAAGACACGTTTTTCAAGCGGCATCACCTTAAAAGAATAGAAATCGAAAAGTCAGCGAGCCACTTTTTTTTTCGGGAAAACCTTTAATCCTCTTCTAACTGGGTTATTGATTATTATTCAATTATCTTTATATTTAATATCATAAAAAAATCACATACCCCCATTCTTTGATTTTCGTGGAGTGTCCCAAACCCCGATCTAGTCACTTAGTAAATTATATCTTTTAAACTAAACGGTACATGCTAACCAAAAAAAAAACACTAAGTCCTAAGAAGATGACAATGCTATGAAAAATTTGACCTTAGTTCTAAAAGACTTACATTATCTAGAAAAAATTAAAATGTAACTGTCCCGGGGTAGTTACTGATTTGCGTGGATCATTGTAAATTCACTTGCACATCCCTCTACGTGGCCCGATGTTGCGTCATTTAGATAATTCCCGTTACAACTAGTCGCGTTCACAGAGTAATATTATATATAGGGTAGTCGCGTTTCGGCGGCCGGACAGATGGTAGTGTGACGACGCGTCGCGTTGCCGAAAAATTAAGGTAAAAACCTCGTTGCGTGGGTATGGTTTCTCAAAACTTTGATTTGCGTGGTGCAATTTTCTCCTGAGTTTGTGAATTTATTTATGGGATAAAATATTGTAGCGAACAAATATAAGGTAACGTAACTTATAATCAAATCACAGTTTATTTTCTTAAAAGGTTTTTATATATTTTTAGAAAAAAGTAATTATTTTGATTTTCGTGGTCGTGATTTGCGTGGTTTTCATGGTAGTTTTGACCTATACAAATCAATTATTGGTCATGCAAATGAAATAACTTTGAGTTTTGTAATGGTAGTACTAGAGCTTTGATCTCCTGTCTTAACAATGAAGCCGATGAAAACTCGGACAGTTCCGATTATTCAATTTTTAAGATTTTTTAGTAATATAAGCAAATGATTGTGATAATTGAAACTGATTATGTTTCTAACAAATGACTGATTGTAATAAGAGAAATTGTTATTTTTTATTATTATATAAGTGTTATAATATGTTTGTAATATATTTAATAAAGAAAAACAGTGCTTGACTGATTCTAATATAAATAAAATGTTTTAGAAAATGATTTCTGTGTTAGTTACTTACTTATTCTTTTTCCTGGTATCATAATAACTTCTTTTAATTATGAATTAAAATAATAACGTATTTTAGAAAGTTAAATTAGAAAAATATAATTTTCGTAGGCTGTTTTGTGATTTGCGTGGCCTCAATTTTTTTAAACTCCATTATCTCTGTAAGTATATCGCTCTCTGATGTGCCTCTTCTATAAAAAATATTACTTTTACGTATATTTTAGATATACAAATCGATTTCTTAAAAATATTAAATTTGAAAATTGCCATGCAATTCATCAAAGAATGCCTTGCTCGAAGAAGGACCCTTTTAACCGAATAGATTCATAGACATAGCATTCTGGATCAGTCCGTGTAACTACAGCCTAAAGATTATGCTGTTTTATTGAGTGTCAAGTTGACAGATGTATCAGGTCCTACGATCTGTCGTCGGCGATTCTGTGGCTAGCTAGCTCAGCTAGCTGTTCAGTTTGTCAAAGTGTGTGCACACTGCACTGCGTGTGATACTAAATTACTTTAATTCATAATAAAAGAGATAGATAACTAACAAAATGGAAGAGAATGTAGCGTTAGACTCAAAGAAACAGAAAAAGTTTGTAAAATCTATCAGAGGAATAAAGAAGTTAATAAAGGTATGTTTTTATTATAATTTCGGCATTAAAGTGAGGTTATAATAATGATTACATGCCTGTTATTTTGATGTTATAGAAAAATGAAAAGAAGCAAGCGAAGGCCGAGCCTAAGAAGAAAGATGAGCAGGCAAAACCAGAGAAGCCATTTAGTATGCGATTAAAAGATAGAAAGATCAAGAAGATAAAACGCAAGCAAAAGGGACTGGTTTATTTATCACATATTCCGCATGGATTCTATGAGGTTTGTTTTTAGCGTGTATTTTTATTTGCGTACTGTAAATAAATCAATATAAAATATATTTACAATACTTGCCTCTAAATATTTTTAGTATCAGATAAATATGACAAAAAAAAAATGTCATCTGCACATTGTGTTTAGAGCTTTGGTTGAAGTGTAACCTTATTTTCAAAGTTTTAGGCATTCCTAATGTAAAAAGTTTTAGTAAAAGGTGTACCAACATTATAATTTCAGCATCAAATGACACAATACTTCAAGCAGTTTGGTGTAGTCACCAATGCTAGAGTGATCCGGTCTAGGCGCACTGGTAACTCAAAAGGTTTTGCGTTTGTGGAGTTCAAGGAACCGTCTGTAGCTCAAATTGTTGCTGAAACTATGAACAACTACCTCATGGGAAAGAGGCTGATTAAAGGTAGGGAACTCATCTACTTATATACAATGTAAACTCCATGTAATGTCACTCGATTTAACGACAAACTCCCTAAAGCGTTGGTTGGTTTAGCTTGTCTTCCATACAATGATACACTCTATATAGCATTACATCCACTCTCAATAACGACAACAATTAAATAATAAAAAGTACTTTTTAAGTTGCCAAAATTAGTAAAAACTACACTGCTGAGTATATTCTTTTGTCGCTTTATTATCCTAGCCGGTAATAAACTCGACTGTTGGCATCATACATACTGAACTTTCTATGAAATCCGTTCTTTTGTTTGCAAATTGGGATTGCTTGCACGTGTAGACTGTTAGTAGGAGTCATGGATTAAAAAAAATACAACAATATTACTGGTGCAGTAAAAGACATCAGATGAAAATAACACAATATTATACACAATAGCATTCATATAAGAATTGTTTTTTATGTAATTACTAACACTAGTCTGAAATAAACTTTTTCTTTTTCTAATACAGATTTTTCTTCTCTCCACTTAACAACAACTCTCTATAATGTAAAAATATGCACAGTCTCTTGAGTGTCGTTATATAGTTTACACTGTATTTAGACATTTTACTTAACTTTCTTCTTTAGGTCTCAGAAATAAGTATGAAGCTAGTAACAAATATTATGCCAACTTAAATTGTATGGATTGTTGCATCTTGAGTAAAGCATTTAGTAACTAAATGTTTCATTTACTCAACCTATTGAGTTGCAGCAGAATACTGGCTGCCAGACACAATAGGTTTTAGTTTTGTCTGGCATTACAAGATTTAACAAGTCAATGCAATGCTCTATGCAGCTAAGACTGTGAGCTGAGCACTCACATTAATAATAGAATATATTCAAATATTTTGTTGAAGTAGCATACATTTTTAGTATTGCACTGTGTAGTCACTAATATCAGACCATATCTGGTTGACTAAAAATACTGTAACAGAAATTAAGAATGCAAACAAAAAATGTCAATAGCTGAGATCCTCTATAGAGGTGGCATTTTCCAATGTTAAGCTGCTTTTGATTTGAGCAAACAATCTGTTTTACCCTTCCCCTTATATTCCCTTGATCCAATAAAGAAGAAACTGTTATCCTAATTGTTCACTACTTGTATTTTTAACTGGATAACCACATAAGGGTAGAGTCAGATGGTAGAAATTAATAAAACATGTGAATATTACATGCAAGCCTGACCTTTTTAAAATGAAAATTTCTTACATCATCATGATAATGTTTAAATGACAAACTCTAGACACTGCAGTTGAAGCTGTATCATACTAATGATAAGCCTGTTTGTTAAACAAACCATGGTTCTTTTCAGCGCTCTACATCCCCCCAGAGAAACAAAAGCACAGAGCATTTAGAAAACATTGGAATGCAGTCCATAACCCAACAAGTGTAAAGAGACTGAAGATGAAAAAGGTAAGAAATCATTGTCTCTCATTAGTACCTTTTATATTTTATCTTCTTGGCCTCTCAGATAAACCATGGCTATGGTACTCTTTGTTTCTCAAACTATCACCATTATAAATATAACCCAGTGGTACATGCACATAGATGGATTATTCTTTTCATATATGAAAATAGAACAAACTAACAAGCATATGATATGCTGTATATACCATGTTATCTAAGTAGATAATATAGTATATACAGCATTTCTTATACACAAAATGTAATATTGTAGAGCTTCTGAATGAGGAAAATAGTACATGCAATTTCAATTTCATAATTATGAAAAGGTAGGTCAATACATCCAAATTAGCTGAACTGGATGCGGAAGGCAGAAGATTAGTTGTTTTGATGTAATATAAGGCAAGCTTAGGTATTTTGGTAGGCTGATTGACTTAACTTGGTTATTTTTTTATGCAGATTTGTATATTGCTAATTTACATACAAATACTTCCATTTCCCGAAACAGTAATATGCTATGATTCCTGCATACTTCTAATAGGTATTTTGCTAATTTATTGGTCTCAATATTTATAGATCCAATGTAACAATAAGTAAACGATTTCATCTTCTTATTGGATTTATAGCAAACAAGCAAAATAAAAAAAATATTACATAGTAAATTAAGTTAATATGTTACTTTCTTTATTCAGAAATACAATGAAGATAAAGATGAAGAAGGAAATTTAAAGAAAGCCAGCACGTTGTTAGCCACGTAAGTGTTTTGGCATATTAATTAGTAATGAATTATACATGTATAGTGGTGATGGTGATATTGGAGTAACTAATTTGTCAATAAAATAAAAATATATGGTTTCTCTTATATTTCAGTTTAAATAAAACTAAGAAGAGGCTTAATAAACTCGGCATAAATTATGACTTTTTCACACCAGTGGATGTGCCAGAAGCACTTCTAGATAAAGTTATTAAAAAAGAAAAGGACGAAAAAACCGTCAAAGAAGAAAGTGAAGCCAAACCTAAGAAAGGTAAAAAAGAAAAGGGTGAGCAAAAAGATGACAAGAAGGTAGTCAAGAATGACAAAGTGCAAAATAGTAAACAGAATAATGATAAAAAGGCAAATAAGAACAACAAAAATGAAAAAGAAAATAAACCAAAAGAAGTAAATAAAAAGGGGAAACAGGAAGATCAAAAAGAAGTTACAGTTAAAGGTAATAAAAAAGATAAGAAGCCTGAAAAGGTTAATGAAAAGCAGCAGAAAGAAAAAGAACAGAAATTAAAAGATGCTGGTGTGAAATCTGTAGACCAATTTATCAGTTTAGATGCAGAAGACAGTGATGATTCATGTGAATTTGACTCTGATGAATATGAAAAGATGTTAGAAGATGAACATGATGATTTATCTTCTGGAGAAAGTGACGAATCTGATGATGAAGAAGAATCTGGAGATGATAGAGAAGGTGGTCAAAATGAAGAGGATGACAGGTAAAGCTGAGGTTTTTTATGCTTGCACAAGTAGTAGCAAACTCAGATCACAGGCCCGTGTTCGTATGCCATCTTGAAAATCTTTTTTTGAGAAAGATAACTCCTGCATTAGCAATAAATCTGGTGAGGCTTACAAACAACAGATACGAAATACCCAGATGCGGAACAACTATTTATGGATCATAAATTGTTGTCCAGTGTGAGGATTGTACCCACAACACTCAGTGCAGTGGCAGAAGCGAGGCGTGCACTTAAACCACTACGCCATTCGCGCATGAATCATAGCTGCCAATCTTTGTGATATTATAATCCCGTTCTATTGTCTCCAAAGCGCCATTACTAGTATAGCATAACATTAAGTGTGGTGTGACCAAAGTATAGAAGCGAAATCAAAAAATCTTTCCTTCTATAATGATTTTATCAACATTTAAATGTTTAAATAGATATTTATTTAATTTTATAGTGATGAAGAAGAAGTGGTTCCAGTCCAGAAAAGGGCTAAAGGGAAGCCTCCACCAAAAGTGGTACAACCTGCCCAGGGAAAGAAACAGCCGCAAAACCAAACGCCGAAAAAACAGCAACCAAAAGTATCAAATGAAGTAAAAAGAAAAGCTCCGCAAAGTAAGTAGGAATTAATCTTATTAAATCACGTCTTTTGTTAACATAGAAATCGAAGCAAGAACGCGATATAATAATATCAGCCCTGTTTTAATCTTTTCTGTTCTTTCTCACTACTGAGCACGGGCATGGGCCTCTTCTCAATGTGAGTAGAACGAGGCCATAGTCCACCACGTAGTGCGAGTTGGCAGACTTCGTATATCTTCGAGAACATTATAGAGAACTGTCCGACATACAAGTATCCTCACCATGTTTTCAAATTAAACTTGAGATAATTTAACTTGAAAGCTCTGCGTGGCAGCCCATAGGACAGTACTAGGCTATCGCTGCTTCTAAATAATTTATTCTGTATTACTTAGTTTTATCTCATAACCCGGTATCTACTGTTGCTGTCTGCCTTCTCCATTTCTCTTTTACTCTATTCTACGTGGTCACGGCGTCTGTCTGGCCTTCCTTTACGTCCTACCGTCTATAGTTAACCATATCACTCTTGGCTTTTTACCGTAGATGCTATTTTGAAGGGTACTACCATCATGTGGTCTTCAGGGCTTCTTTATAATTGTCGAACACGATATTCTACCACAATTGTGTATACCATATACTTACTTTCACAATTAAGAACACAGCTTACGCGTTTATTTGTAGTGTTAATATATTTCAATATATCACATTTGAATGAGTACATATCGCTAGAAAGCTATTTATTTATTATTATATTTGTACAAACAAATCATGTCCTGTAGATAATAATAATAATTGTTTATGCTGTAAAAAATATAAAATAGTAAAATCATAAATATAGAAATAAACATCATAATTTTATTATTGAATCTTACACAAACATTAATTAAAATTGTTTATTATCTACAATTTTCATCTCCAACACCATTTTTCTTTTCATATCATCTTTTTATTATATCCTTTTATTATTATACCCGTGGATCAGATTGTTAGTGACTGGAAGTTGAATCTGTAGTGCATACGGTTTCCGACAAGGACCTATCTCATATAACGGGTTAATGTTGTCTGTTAAGAAATCTCAATAGCAGCCCGGAGTTTGGAAGTTAGCGGTGTTAGACACACCCGTGCCTCGGAAAGCACGTAAAGTCGTTGGTCCTGCGCCTGATGTCTCCTCGGTCGTATCGGATTATCGTCCAATCGGATCATGAGAGTTAGGGAACAGAGAGTGCATTTCTGCTTGCGCACACACTTGTGCAATATAATATTTCCTGTGCAGATAGTCTCCGTTAAGACTAGCCGCCGTGACCGCAATTCGGTCTGGAGGACATTATCCCATAAATAATTATTGTTTGCATTGTATCCGTATATTATTATTCTGACATTCTTCGTTCGTAGCTTACTTCTCCCTAGCCTTTATTATTCCCAAGTCACTTGGGGTCGGTTTTCTAGTCTAACCGGATTTGACTGGATATGAGTTTTTACACGGAGATATTGTCATCTGACCTCCGCAACCCGAAGGCTAACGATACTCTAAGGCTAGACCAGTGTCTAGATATTAGAGGCACCGACTTCCCAATAACGACTGCCATAGATGTTCATGGCAGCCGGGACCGACGGCTTAACGTGCTCTCCGAGGCACGGAGCAGGCGATAATTGTCACTCAATACGCATATAATTTCGAAAAGTCATATAACTTCCGAAAGTCAGAGGTGCGCGACGTGGGATCGAACCCGAGACCCTCTGCATTGCAGTCTGTTGGTCTCCCCATTGAGCTATCGCTGCTGTATTCTTCGGTCACAGCAATAATTTTAATTTAATTTATTGTTTTAAAGCGTAGATAGTTTAAGAGTGTATATATGTCTGATTTTGTACATTATTTTACACACAAAGAATAGCAGTCAAGAAATCTTTTTGACCAAACAGTATCAAAATTGGTGGTAAAATAATGGAAATTAATATTTTAAATGTGATATAAGAAAAAGTGGGGATATCTCGCTATCTCCCTCGGACAGCAGCATTAACTTCTTGAACGTCTAGGGGAAATACGTAAAAAATAATTAAAAATACATTGTGCAAACAATACACAAACGGACACATGTATGTCCGCTCGACACTTGACTCCTTAATGTGTCAAGTGTGTAGCGGACACACGTACGTCGTTTTTTTTTTTATGACTCATTTATGCGGACTGACATATCGCACGCTTAATAATAAACCGGAATAAGACAAAATTTCACTTTTTTGGGAAATCGCGGTCAAAGTTTTGAGTCTCTACCTTGTTGAAAACATTTTGATGGTTTTCACGTGTTTATGGTTTTATTATTATTTTCTTGGTCTTAAATTGTAGAGAGATGTATAGCGAATATAACTGACATAATAGTTTAATTATATTATTTATAACAAATGAGTAAATTAAGTTTATTTTCTAAAGTTTCGACTTATGTCAGTTTAGTATAAAAATTAATGAACAATTTTCAAAATTTTTGCAAACTAATATTTAATAATTCAGTTTAGTATTAATAAATAATATAATCTATTTAAATGTATAATACTTATTACACTTTAAAAGTAAAACGGAAATAAAAATACAGAAATATTTCACAAAACACCTTTATATTTGTTGATGTAAAATAACAGTTTATATTTTAAGTTTTATTGTAACTGCTTTCTTAACCTAATAACAACAGTAGTTATAATAATCATTAAAGTTTGCAATACAATCACAAAATAGTAATTAAAGTTTCATAGTCATCCCAAAATGCTTAAGAGATCTAGCTTTACGGAACTAATTATGCTACTATAAGAACAATAAACATTGCAATACAAAAGAATAAAACCTTCTTATATACCTACTTGTACTTGTACATCTACCAACATTAATTATAATCAATAATGGATGTTGATCGCGGGTTACATTTTTTGCGTTTTTAATTAGTGTTATATATTGAACTGGGGTATAGATTGGGCCGGACTTAAGATTTTTTTTAACTTCTTTTTCTATCAAACTGTAGGTATGTTGTCTGCCTCATTCTGCGTATGCCCTCGGATCATGAATTTATGAGTGATGCTTTGGATGTTAAAAAGATAAACTGCATACATATACATCGTCTTTATAAACTTATTTTTATTCTAACCCGCACAATTATCAGAATAAAAAATAATGTTCAATGGTTACTGTGCGTCCTTACCAATGTCCTCCAAGTATTTCCAAACGCATGTACCTATTTCGATCGCGCTACGCTTCGCATCCGATTCCGTCCAAAAATAACTATATACAGATTCAAAAGCGCCTTTTTTATATGTTTGAGACAGCTTAGTTATCTTATCTTATCTTATGTGGGGGCCAGTTAGTGCAGGCCGGCGACACTTCGACCCAGTGGGATCTTTTGTGTCGACACTCTCCCGATAACGACTGCCATAGATGTTCATGGCAGCCGGGACCAACAGCAACAGCTCCGAGGCACGGAGCAGACGATAATTGTCAATCAATACGCACATAATTTCGAAAAGTTATATAACTTCCTAAAGTCAGAGGTGCGCGTCATGTGTTCGAACCCGAGACCCTCTGCATTGCAGTCTGTTGGTCTCCCCACTGACCTATAGCTACTCTTTTACTGACAACTCAGTTATTGACAAGTTGTAACTATTGAGTTTGGACTTATGTATAGTAGAACGTTGACGAGTCACCATTTGGGCATTGTAAAAGGTCTAGCTTTTTTTCATCTCTACTCAGTATTTTTTCCTCATGATGTTGGTCATATTTTTCTTTAAGCCCTCGTTTGGCTTAATATCTACCATAGATGATTTAACATAAGCTCTTTGTTGTTTCAAGCCCCGTAATCCCCAATAAAATTTGAACAGCTCGTATTACCAATTTGATTTGCCCATTTATATATATTTATTTGTCCGTACACGGTAGTTGAAGACAGCGACTTGGATATTTTTCCCCTTTTTTTGATACAGACTTGTATGACTGACCGCTTTACATAAACTTTTGGTTCTGTTTTGTTTCCACTTTGAAGTATCCCTTACTCGTTTTCGGTCTCTTTTTACCTCAGTATGTGAACCATCAGAGTCACAGGCACTTAATGACGATCCAGATGGCGGAATAAAGAAGTTTCTTGGTTTATTTTTGTGTCTATTGTCAGTCGTGTACACATAATAACTAGGATCATCGTCACTCAGATCTACATTACTCTCATCAGAATATAACGGAGAAATCGCATAATTTGGTATGGAATTTAGATTTTCTCCTGAGCTAGTTGGGTCCTAAAAACAGTAAAACATAATAATATAAATAATGCTGTTTTAATGCCGAATTTACATTACGTTAATTTATATTTATTTATCAAATTATTTTAAAATACATGTATATATTTTATTTAACATTATGTATAGTACTTATTTATTGATATATTATGTATGTATGTATATTTGATAATAAGAAAATATTATATATATTAATTTTATTAGTCCCTCCTCTTCTTATTATATTATTTATTATAATAATATGTTATCGAATACATATGTACTGTAATTTCCATGTGTTGTTCCGGATTCACAATTCTCTCAATGTCATTAGCCTCTTTATTAAGAACATCTACAGGTTTCTGATTAGCTAGCTGTTGGTCGCACTCGTCAGAATCTTGAGAAGAACAATCAGAATATGAAACTAGCAAGTTCATGGTAATGCATTTGCAGGCGTGTGTGATAGTTTTTCTTCATTCCGAAATTATAGGTAAACAAGTGAATTATAATAAATGATTGTACTTATAATAATAAAACAGTTTATTGTAACGATAACACGTTACTAATTTCAGGAAACCCTATTTTCAGGAACACAAAATTCTAACCCTATCGTGCATCTATATTTTAGAAATCTGTAAATTTGTACACAAAAATCAACACCTTTTTACAACACGAGAAACAATACAACAAAAATATAACCTTCGCCATAAAAATAGACTTAACCTACCATCATCACACCTTAAAATGCACTCAAACAGCACTTACGTTATGTCAATTAAAATCTACAATAAATTACCTCAAACTATAAAAAACGAAAATAAATTTAATTCCTTTATAAATAAAGTAAAAAGTATCCTTTTAGAAAAATGTTATTACGATTTAAACGAATATTTTAATGACAAATTAATTTAATAATTATATCTCTCTTCCTCTCTCCTACTATTGCTGTGCCCGACAGGGTCCATGATTGTTCTCATATTTTTACTATACCACCTAAGTACATACATTGTGGAATGCAATAAATGAATGATTGATTGATGATTGATTTAATTACGTTGGTATTTTTTTAATAAGGCGTGGAGGAGTTTCTTCAATGATTTCATTACTGTCACGTTCGTCATCATTACTCAGTATCGGAGACGGTTTTTCGGGTATACTTGAGTTATCATCAGAGCTTAGGGAAGATGAGCCTGAGGAAGATGAGTCCGAGGAAGATGAGTCCGAGGAAGACGAGTCTGAAGATGAACTTGAAGAACTGCTTGACGATGATCTGGACTTCCTGCATGGTGGCGCTGCATGGCGACCTAGACTTTTTGAATGCTGTGCTGGACATTATCGTCTGTTTCATTGAACAAACTAAAATAAATAATACACAATATTAAATAAAAAGGTAAAACCCTGAATTAATTCAGAGAATATTACGTGAAAATGTATTATGGATACTGTACCCCGAGTGTAAGTTTGCAAGAGAGTAAACGTACCTAACTATTTCGTTTGCGTTAAAATTTGACTGATAGATCATAAAGCTGAGAATATAAGGGTGGGAATAAAACCTTAACGCAAACGCGATAGTTATGTTTACAGGTACTGCACTTGTAAGTACGTAAACACGACGTTATTTACTTACTTTTTTTCGGCTGGCTTACAATTATCCGTATCAGTACATCCAGAATTATTACTCATCATAAGATCCGTATCAGTACATCCAGCATTATTACTCATCATAAGAAGTTTTAGGCACCGCTGCTTCCTATTTGCAGACGTCATCTTCAGGATTAAACTATGGAACTAGAAATTTAGTACTTTTTATTAATGGGTATTTAAAATAAATTGAGAGGACATTTTGCAATAAACTGCAACAATTGCTATAGCACTTTTAGACTTTAAGATCATTTAAAACGTAAACTGAAATAAACACAAGTATTATTTAAATCTACCGATAGTTTTGGTAATAAAGTGATATAAAATAAATTGTTTCTCGAATAAAAGTAATAATTTTATACTAAAACGCACTAATACACAATCTTTCTTACCTATACAATTATAATTTAATGATAAACTGCAACAATTCTAACTAGTACATGCTGTATTATAACACTGTTTTCAACTAAAGTGAAGTAAAAAGAAAACATGATAGTTTAGAAAAAAGATGAAGTAGTATTGTCTCACCTGCGTTTGAATATAAACCGTATTATTTCACCTTACTCCACTGTAGTCACAAAACAACGACACCTATCTCACATCACGGTCGCCGCATCACTGAATGATTCTCTATTGCATGAAATGCATTGTCGCGCGCTTTTATAGAAAAGAGAGGGGTGACCTAACAATCAGCCATTTTGGCTTATTTTGCATGACGGGATTGTACCTATAGATTCTTCAATCGGAGTTAGTTCGTTTTATTAACAAAAGTAAGAATCCTTAATTTTTGACATATTCCGGTTTATTATTAAGCGTGCGATATGTCCGCTCGACAGTTGACGGGTTAAAATGGCGGTTACATCACAGTTTGTATCGTGCATCCATTTCTGTCATTTGACGTTTGGGCTCAGCGCAAATGGGCCTCCGGTGTGGCCAGCGACAAGCAGTTCATCGTTTCATCGACGTTTTTTCATACATTTTGTTGAAACTCGCCCGTCACGTGTAGCCGGTGGTGGCTACTCGCCACAGCAATGTCCGCGACTTGCCACTTGTATTCGCTGCGGGCCACACAAGACGACCCCTGCGCAGTTAACCGTTAGGCGTCCTACGTCCTATCTTATAAATTCACGATGATTTAAAATTTGATCTCAAGGGCGAATTGTTACAGCTAATTAAGAATTAAAAAATGTAGAAACTGTTCAAAATTACGGGTCTTACTCATCATAATATAAAAAAAGAAATAATAAAAAAAATAACCATTGCCATTCAACGTGGCAATGCTGCCAGTCTTCTGGGCACACTACCAGTCGACTGTGATACGGAGGAATTCTGTGACGCTTATTTGAGGGTTTTAGTTTTCTTTTCTATTTCATAAAATTTTAGGGATAAGTTAGTTTTAAATAATTGTGTAAATTCATAATATTCATAAAATAAATATTATAGTACTGTTTTATAAAAAGAAAGATATAATAAAGATTAATGATTACTACATATTAAATGTCTTTTACTTACGTTCATGTGATTGCGAGTCTTTCTGCAGGGGCGATGCTTCACCGCATATTGGTATTTTGCCGTATTAATCCACCTTGTAAAACCAATAGCAGTTCTTGAAATGTAGTCAAACTCATTCAATAATGTTTTAAAAACTTTCTTGGATATCTCGAGAGATTATCGAAATGCAAGCTATGTTTTATTGTAGGATCAGTTAAAATTGGATGTAGTCAATATAGGTGGCGACGGCGTCGTCTACGTCGTCTGTGTATTAACAATAAGAATATTTTGTATGAACAAGAAAGATAACTACATTTAGTAGGTATCCGGCGGCCCACACTAGGTAAGCCTGTGGGTGGGTAACACTTGCGATTTACAATTTATGACTTTTACAGTAATAATAGCTTAGTCGACATAAAAGCCTTAATTAAATAAATCTGTAGAGGTTGTCCAGTAATTAATGGATAACCTTGAAATGTCTTATAGTAAAACTGATGGCCGTTCAGAAAAAAATATGAAAGAAAATCTATCCTAACTACTACATGAGATATGATTTTTTTTTAATTACCATATTTAACTTTCTTGTACACTACGACCATAAATTAATCAATTCCATCGGTTTTTGTTGTTTTATTATTAAACACTAATTATCCTAATAGATAGACAGTCAAAAATATGAAAAAAAAATTTTTTTTCATATTTTTATGAACGGCCATCAGTTCTACTATAAGACATTTCAAGGATATCCATTAATTACCGGACACCTGTATATAAAAATCTCGTGTCACGGTGTTTGTGGTCGCACTCCCCCGAAATGGCTCGACCGATTTATATTATGAAATTTGTTATGTATATTTGGTAGGTATGAGAATAGGTCGTAAAGTATATTTCATACCTGTAGGTGTTATATACACACAAATATATATATATATATATATATACATATATAGTTTATGCGCAAACGAACTGTACAAATTTTTTTGTACTAATAATAGCGAGAGCAAATTTTCCGTGTCGGCGTAAGATAGCAGCAGACAGCGGGGTATTAAATGTCTTGTTCTTTTACTTTAGGTTGCACCAATTGCGACGTAATTGTTACTGTTAAAATTAAATTTAGCTGTAATATTAACAATGACCACAGCACCTGTTGCACCTATAAAATAATTGTCATAGTGAGACTCCATTTCATCTTGTTTTTTTTTTCAGAGCTGCCTGTTGCTGGTAAGAAACCGAAGTTCGAGAAACAAAATCAGAAATCATTGAAGAAACAGTTCAAGAAGAAATAATGTTTTAAACGTAATGTCCTTGTATCATGTACAATCATTATCATTATGCAAATTATATATTTTAAGGTGATCAGACTATTTTCTTTAGTTATTTTGATTTAGTAGTTGAATAATGAGCTTAGTGTTAACACAATGAGTGTTGATAGTAGCAAAAAATTAATTGCCATGTATACTCGTTCATAGACATTGCCATTCGGGTATTGAACCAAGGACCTCACCATCAGTTCTAATCCACGGAATGAACAAGACAATCTTCAATGCCAGGAAGCAACACCGAAAAAGCATTAACGACTGCTGGCATTTGTATTAAAAGAATAGTAAGTTAAGAATCAGGATTGCCACTAAAAAACGCAAAATTCATAGTGATATAGGTACTATGAATTTGCGTTTATTTTAATAATGGATGACGCAATGATTGGTACTCATGGTTTATAGCATTAGTTTCCAAAATGGTCCAGGTAGACCCCCAGGGGTCTACAGGAGACTCGACGGGGGTCTATGTTGGCGTCTCAAAAAAATGGGGGTTCACAATTCGTAAGCGGGGATCAAAAGGTCAGCCCGCCTACCGTGGTAGGTTAAGTTCCGAGAATTTCTAAAAAAAAGTCAGCCTGTAGAGATTTCATAAAAAAAATTATTGCATGAACTTGTTTAGCTGCAGGGGGTCCACCGCAAACAGCTAAATTTTGAAAGTGGTCTACAATAAAAAAAGTCTGGAAACCTCTGGTTTAAAGCATTGCACCGAGCATTGCCGGGTCGCCCCTGCCACATTTGTGTGATCTATAGATAGTCGTTCATGGGCGTGGGTCAGTATTTGAAAGCCCCACGTGATATGTCGGCCTCGATGGCGTAGTGGTTAGTGTAACCGACTGCCACGCCTGAGGTCGCGGGTTTAATTCCCGCACAAGTCAAACATTTGTGTGCATGAACATGGATGTTTGTCTTGGTCTGGGTGTTTCTATGTATAATATGAATGTATTTACAAAAAAGAAAAGTATATATGTACGTTTATCCATTGTCTAGTACCCATAGTAAAAGCTCTGCTTAGTTTGGGCTAGATGGTGTTGTGTGTATGTGGTAGAATATTATTATATAGAATAAGTCAGAAATTTTTTTACAATTGAAATAATAAGCTATAGTAACTTTCCTTCGGGAGATAGCTTAAACTATATAGAAGGACTACAGAACTAGAACCAAGTTCTTTGTTTGTTAGACATGGTAGTTCTGCACATGATGGGAACATTAATGGAAACTATTGAGAAGATCTAAACGTAATAAAATAATATAATAAATAATATGCTATCACATACACACAACATCATCTAGCCCAAACTAAGCAGAGCTTGTACTATGGGTACTAGACAATGGCTAAACATACATATACCTATACTTTTTTTTGTAAATGCCTACATATTATACATAGAAACATCCAGACCAAGACTAAACATCCATGTTCATGCACACAAATGTTTGACTTGTGCGGGAATCGAACCCGCGATCTCAGGCGTGGCAGTCGGTTACACTAACCATTACGCCATTGAGGCCGCCCTCCTAATCCTAATTCCTTGACACACTTCTTCTCCAACCAAGTAGTCACCGTGTGGAACAGACTTCCTGAATAAAAGGCATCATCATCATCAAGCGTGGAAAAGGCATCGTCACTAGACTGGTTTAAGAATATATTCTTGACAACTTCTTCAAATCTGAAGAAACATACCAGCTCACTAAGGCCCGGCCTATATTTAGAAAACACTCGCTTTTCCTACGGGCAATTACAAATTACTACATAGGTAATCCTAACTAATATTATAAAAGCGAAAATGAGTTTGTTTGTTTGTCACCTTTTCACGCCTAAACCACTGAACCGATCATGATAATATAAATTTTTTTATTATTCTTATGATAATAGATGGCGCCACATGTATTTCGAATCATGACTGAATTATATTATTACAAGCAGAGTACAACCCGAATTGATTGTCAAATTCTAAATTAACGCGAGCGAAGCCGCGGGCAAAAGATAGTAATAAATAAAACACATAATTACAGGTACCATTTATTGACTTCAATTGAAACTATTTTGAAAATACATTGAGAAAACCAATACCATTCAGTAATATATATTAATAATAATCTACTTCTGGCAACTAAAGTTGTACACGATACACTGATATGTGGGGTGGGGTCCACAAAGGATTCTACTTAGTGTTAAAATAATTATAAACATTAATAAATCATGCTATGAATGTACATAGTACACAAATATAAAGACTTGAATCTACCTTGGAGTTGTGCCAGGGATAGAGCTAAAGTTAGAAGCACGATTGACGATATTGCAATAATAATTACTTTTATTATTTATTAATTTGTCAATTCTTAGAATACGAGACAGTCAAAAATCTATTGTGTGCCGCAGCGACTCAATAGGTTAACCTGTAAATTATTGGAATGAATCTTTTGTGCCTGGCCGCAAGTGTGTCGCTGCGTCTCAATAGGTTAACCTGTAAATTATTGGAATGAACCTATTGTCTGGCCGGCGGTGTGTCGCTGCGACTCAATAGATTAACTTGTAAATTATTGGAACGAACCTATTGTCTGGCCGCCGGTGTGCGGCAGCGACTCAATAGGTTAACCTGTAAATTATTGAAATGAACCTGTTGTCTGGCCGCCGGTGTGTCGCTGCGACTCAATAGATTAACTTGTAAATTATTGTAATGAGCCTATTGTGCCTGGCCGCCGGTATGTTGCTGCGACTCAATAGATTAACCTGTAAACTAACCTATTGTCTGGCCGCCTGTGTGCCGCAGCCACTCAATATCTTTGGCTGCGTACCGTTAACTTTTACGTAATTTTGATAAATTTGTGTCGATCCCGTATAGATTTCAATCAAAGATGTGCACTCACCATACTTGGATCGCATGAAAAAGTGTCTATGAAGAGCGAGCTAACACATTGGATAGAGAAGCTTAGTGTAAAATTTTCAAAAATGTGATAATACTATATTAATTATAATTCAGATGTCATGTTTGCATTGTGTGTCGGATGACAACTACCTAACGATCTAAAAATGTGACTATACTTAACGTAGGAGGGCACATCTTAAGAGCCTGCGCAGACGAGGGACAATGGCGGACAAAATGTCCGCGGTTCGCTCTTATTAATACTAGAATAAGGTTGCACTTTGTCAGCGTAATACCTCATGTCGCCTAGCGGAATATATGGACAAAGTGCAACCTTATTGTATTACGAATAAGAGCGCACCGCGGACATTTTGTCCGCCGTTGTTCCTCGTCTGCGCAAACCTTTATTTAAATCTTTGTAAGTCTGCACATTGAACTATCTTGACTTAAAATTGTTGTACATTTGCCTGCCTATGTCTAAGTTTGATGGTTTCGCATGTTTTATTGATCCAGCCTCTTGTACAAACACTCTTTTGTGGATCAGTGGTGTGTAGACATTTGGCAAACTGCAAATCATACAATAGTCGATAGTCAAATTTATGTCAGAAAATATTTAAAAGGTAGTTACGGTCACATATCGTCAAATAAATCCTTACGAATATTATAAATTCGAAAGTAATTCTTAATGTCTGTCTGTTACCTATTCGCGGCTAAAACGCTTAACCGATTTGGATGAAATTTGATGTAGAGGCATTTTAAAACCTAGGAAAGGACATAGGCTACTTTTTATTGCGGGCGGAGCCGCGCGCAAAAGCTAGTAAGTTTATATGTTAGCATGCAAAGCTCATTCGATTACCTTCTAGTAACCAAAAATAGAAATATTGTATGACACTTATAATAATAATAATATAAGTAAAACTAGAAATATTTGTTCAACAAGAGCTTATGGGATCATTAACGCGTAAAATGCCATAGCAGAAAAATAGGTACATATTTTATATTGGTATACAATTATTATATGTAACGCAATACTAATTTAGGCTGGTCAAATACACAGCTGCGTGTATACCTATATAATGTTGTTTTGTTAGAAAATATATTGTTCTCGAATAACTTTCTGTCAATATTATAGAAGCTTAATTGTTATATGTACAAGTATAAATTAATAATAATAATTTGTTCTGTTTTATGACTAAAGTAAATAAAAAAGCGCCCACCTAGATCAGCGAACAAAAACTAGGTATTCGGTTGCCGTTGCTCGCTAACTCATTCTCGTTGGTGGCCCGAGATGAAAACTTCAGAACGTCACAAAGTGTTTATTATTTATTGAAGTCGAAAGAAGTATGGAATGAAGGCGTCTATATGTAGTGGTTCCAGCCACTAGCAAAGTAATATGGAATCGTCAATCGCTCTCCTATTTTAAAACTATTGCCTCATCAAAGCATTACAATAAGACAGACATTTATCTCATCACAATGTCTCAAGAAGCAGTCCTTAAATAGTCCAAGTCAAAAGAATTTAAATATACTTAATCTATTCTGCCTCATCCAGCTGAACAACAACCGGTCTTTCATCTTCTTCATCAGCATCCAAACCGGTGAAATCCCACTGAAGTTTCTCCGTCAGATTCTCTTTAAACCTCTCAATCATGGTAAGTAGCCGACCGTCAACTTTGCTGACATACGCTGTACGGAAAAATTCTCGAAGCTTCTTGTATACTAGGTTTTTGTTCATCACAATGTCGGCTAAGAAATCCTCCGGCATTTCTTCAATTTGTACTTCAATCGTTCTGATGAAATGAAAGAATACGCTTCGGTATTTGTGAATGGCGTCGTCGCAGGAGCACATTAGAATGACCAGATTCTTCCAGTGCTCGAATGCTTCAAGGGAATGTCCGATGAGAAAGCAAAGGTAGGCGAATTGCAGCTCGCCAATTATGTGGAGTGGTCTGAAAATGAAATGTAATATAATGAATCTTACATAGTTGATAGTAGTACGGCAATATTCCCCAGGGGGTGGGCAGAGATGAATTACACCCCTATTTTTCCTAGTATAATTTTCGATACTACGTAACAGGGGACAAGCCTATTGCTGTCTACCATGCACAGTGCCAGACTCCGTGAAACTACTGAGAATTTCTTGACTACTCTTGACTTACTACAGCAAATCACAATAAGACATTGCGACTGCTGTGCACTTGTCATTACCGCCGCGCCACCGAGGCAGTCTATTGTTAACCTTTTGACCGCCATGTCAATATCGAAAATCTGTGTTCTCCACGCCAAGCGACAAATCCCTTCTTTCATACCTACAATATAATAGTCACGGCAAAAATATATATCGATAAAACAGCAAAACAATTTACTTGTTTACGAATAAAAATCGCTTATAAGTACCATTGAATTGTATTAAACTACACCCGTGTTTCACCTTCTTTCCCAACTTAATAATCATTACCCAGAAGTTACAACGTTAGACTAGAGCAGATTTTATGATAAAAAGTAATTGAAATATTTTAAATAAAGTCACAGCACTAATCTCGGTTGTGACGAAATCTACTGACGTGAAAAGACGTCAGTGGCGTGGCCAGCACTGCTCTTACAAACTTTGCCGCTTCTGAGTTAGAGATGTGACATGCTTAACGATATTATTAGAATTTATACTAAAATAAAAAAAATATTATTATAATTGCATGGTATGTAATTTATAATCACGTGATTATTATCTTACTAGAATATTATTATTGTTTATAATTACTTGGAATCAATTGTTTTCATTGCCTTTAATAAGTAATAACTCATCTGAACTGATTATATTTAAAAAGAGATACCTTTACAATTTTGCACATGTATCTCATAATAATATCTCGTACGATTTTAATAAATGTGTAAATAAAATTGTAATAATATCTTCTATATCTGTCTTTAAAATATTTAGTTTCGTTAATGTGGTAATATTGTATAAAAAGTACCAATATATCTCTATCATTTTCTAAATCCCAAAAGAAGTTATGAATATCATTATAGCGTAGCGTTCAGATATCATTTTTAAGAAGATAACTCCCGACCCTCTTCACCAAGTTTGTTAAGCAAAAAGGAAACGAGAAATACATACAGTAGTGAAGTATTTTAATTTTCTTTCGTAAAATATTTCATATAGCTTTTAATTAATATAGTAATTGTTTTCGAGCTGACGACTCTTCATGTCCGTGGCGTAGATTTGCACGCCAAATGATACATTTTGCATGATGTTCTTACATTGTGATCTTTTCCCGTTATAGTGTGGCTAATTGTTATAATCTTTGTGTGATAAATGATAATATTATAAATATGTCTAAGAAAAAATAATAGGAAAAAAGAAACACAACAATCATATTTTTGTATGTTTATTTTGAACTGTAAAAACGTCGTATTTTCGACGTGCCATGTCGTAGGTGGCGTCGTGAGCACGGTTTAATTTGACATGAATAGACGTCCGGCGGTGAAACGTTTAATAAAGGACAATAAATATACTTTATTTCTAGCCCACCAAGATCTTTTTATCAATGGGGAATGACACTAGATATATGTAGGTACGAGTGAGACGAATAGATAAAAGGGATATCACGCAATTTTTTAGGAGTGAATTGAAATTAAGGG
Source organism: Catocala sponsa (assembly GCA_963564715.1). NCBI lineage: Eukaryota > Metazoa > Arthropoda > Insecta > Lepidoptera > Erebidae > Catocala > Catocala sponsa. Next base: position 21,410,095 of record OY751334.1, on the reverse strand, counting down.
CGTCTACAAGCTCGCTGGGGCACTGAGACTGCGACTTTTTGTAAATAGCCACCCATTTATGATGGTGATAATATAGATTAACCCTTGAAGATCCTTACGCAGGCTGCGAAGAAAGTCCCGTTTCGTCGGATCAGTAACTGGTAAATAATCTCTGTTGTTTTCTGATGGTAATCGTTTACTGCGAGGGGAGCCACATTTTATAGAGCTGGGCTTGGCTGCTTGCTGGTCCCTAACCCCCGGGCTGAGCGTCATCTACGCTGACGACATCCTTGTCACAGCTAACACTGCGCACTTTCACATGGTAATAAAATAAATAAAAGGGCTGCTTGCCGGTCGACCACTAACTATCGCGCGCTTTGCACATGCGTACGCCATGTAAGTTACTAGTAAGCGGCACACGCTATACTTATGTCTAATTTGCCACCTTAGTATCTTCTACACTTACAAAATACTATTTTATATAAATATTGACTTACTCATCGTGTTGTGCAATCATCAGCTCCAAAGAATAAGACTGGTCCAAATAATGTTTCGTGATTTCTTCTGGCGTCGAGCCCGGTGGGTATTTGTCGCGCGGGATTTCTGTGAACCGCATCGACATTCCTGGAAATACAGCAATTAAGGAAATTAAGAACTTCACTCTAATGTAATCAATCATTACATTTATCTTAACTAATTTTATAAATACGAATTTGAGTCTGTTTGTTTGTTTGTTACGCTTTCACGCCTAACTACTTGACTGACCCTCATGAATTATCGCTTACACGTTGTCAGAAAAGGACATGGGGGTATCTTTCATTTAAGAAAAAGTACTGTTACCGAGCGCGTATTTATATTAACGGTTAATAATTAAAAGGTCTGACCATACATATGTGAATTACTTATGCAAGGTCAGACCGAGATATTGGTATCAACTAGGGTTGCCAACCGTACTTTATACTTTATTAAGAACATAAAGTATGAGAATATGAATTATATTTATTACCTGTGTCAACATTTACAGGTTTTATGTCATTGTTTACTTAAAGCAACGCTATAGAGATTCCCTTTATTGAATAAAAACAATTGTTTATCTATCTCAATATAGACATATATTGTAAACGTTAAGATGTTCCTTAATCTATACTAATATTATAAGGCTGAAGAGTTTGTTTGTTTGTTTGAACGCGCTAATCTCAGGAACTACTGGTCCGAATTGAAAAATTATTTTAGTGTTGGATAGCCCATTTATCGAGGAAGGCTATTGGCTATATAACATCACGCAACGACCAATAGGAGCGACGCAGCAATGAAAAATGTGGCAAAAACGGGGAAAATTCTCTTATATGAAGAAGACGAAGTTGCGCGGGTCAGCTTGTAATAAATATTTGTTAGATGTTACTAGCATCAATAAAAATATGGTAACAAAAAAGCAGGTTATATAAATACAACCTCAGATGGTAAATGTATATTTGTTCAAAATAAAGGTGGCAACCCTAGTCTCAACTAATCTCGGTTAAAAAATCTCGCAAAGTAGGTCGGTTTCTGTTCTGTACTAGAACACCAGATATATTAAATTTGCTTAATATTTGCCTAATATACTGCACCGCTCAATTTATACTTGAATAATTTTATTACATTTGCTCGCATTGAATAAGATTCAAGTCTTCATCGCCACAAAACCAATCTGGGTCGGACGTTAAAACAGGCTCTGCCTTATCATTTTCCTGACGTCACTAATAATATATTTCAAGATTTTAATACACATAGGTTACACATCCGGCCGGAGAGAACCATAAAACGGCAGAACCTAGCATAAGCTATATAGGTATGTGATTACACTGGGGAACAGTCATTTTGCGGCATGGTAAGTTGAAGTTAATTTTGTGTAAGTTCAGTATGCTGAATACGAGATAAATATCAGATTTGTTAAATTGACTCTTGTTTATGAGATAAGATTTTGTAACTACATGACTGACAGAAGGTCGAAATAAAAATAAAATTACATATTAAATATATACCTATTTTAGAAGCGGCTATATAATAACGACAAGAAAACTTAATACATATGATATAAAAAAAAAACAAAAAAAATATTAGAAAAATCTTTATCTGTAAGCTTTTCTATTGTGTTTATGTTCAGGACAATCCCTTATTAAACTCAAGCAATAGTCATAATATAGCTGTCCCATCGGCCTTGGTATCTTTCTTTCATTGTTCTAATGTCCTGATGGGACCGTTCTTTATGTTGAATATCTCAAGAACCAGAGTCAATCCATACAAAGTAAATACATTTCGGGTATGACTGATGAAGGTGTTTATTAAAACCACTAACAAAATTAAATCCGCAGAAAAAGTTTGTTTCCCAGTGTTATCTAAGAATATAGTTGATTATTTGCCTTGACCGACTACGTTAATAGTAATTAGCGTTTAAATTGCCTAATTACAAGTTGTAATTTATTGCAATTAACAGTTTGTTCATGACCACTTTATATAGAATAGGTAATAAAATGGCAAGTCGTGTGTAAAATAATTGTATCTACTTTACTCTTAATAAGTACTTACGTGAGTAGATTTTCCGAGTGGAAGTCTTGCTATTGTCAATGCTTTGGTGACAGCACAACAGACCAGGCTCAACGGAGACAGTAGAGTAAGACTTCTACGCCGGTTTTCTATAAGAGCATGGAACTGAGTTACATAATAGTGTTTTACGTTTCCGCGAATGTTATACATTGAAATTGAACTATTTTATAGTACGGATTTTATTGCGTTGTTTATTTTTTTAAACGCTTTTATTATATAATTTTGAAACTTTAATCCACTATTGTTAAACACTGTTCCTAGTCAGTTTTTACTTTTATTTAAGCTATATAAATTATAAAATTATTTAGATAAAATTTTATTCTTTTCCCCTACTTTCGAAATGTTGGGGAAAACGGGGAGACATGACACAACGCGATAAAAACGGTATAAAGTAGTTTAATTTCAATATATAACATTCGCATAAACGTAAGACTTTATGTAAATCAGCACTTACATAATGTCTTATGTTACTCTTACTGGAAACCGACGTAGAAGTCAGGCACTGTTATTGCGCTTTACCAAATATATGTTTTTCATTTTCGCCTTAGTAACCTCTGTTTCCTTTGAGAAGCCTGACAGTAGAGATGGCGTAGATAAATATGACTACCGTGCAGTCGAGCATCTTGATACTTGCTGCGAAACATTGCCGATGCCAAACCATTAAGGCCCGGCGCCCATTATCGGCATCGGCAAGGAAAGGGATCCTTCGGCATCCCTACATGCAAGCGCACACTGTCGGAAACTATGCCTTGACATGCTGCAACGTTCTTAGGGATGACGAGGCGTCCTTAAGCATGCAGCACCGTCCTCAAGCTTGCAAGACCCGAGTGTTGCCTCGGCGCCGGCGGCGGCGGCGCGGCGGGCGACGGCGTACCGAAGGATTCCGAAGTATCCCAAAGCATCCTCAAAGCTGCCGATGCAGTAGCCTCAAGCATACCGAAGCGGTATTTTTGTTACTACGATCATATATCATGGAAATTTCTACTTTATTGCCATAAAGTTAATGTATAATGCTTTTTATCACCTAAAATCCTCAGCCGTGCCGTTGCTGATAATGAGCGCCGGGCCTAAGTGGTCGCCTCGCCAATGCCACAGCGCCGCGCCGAGTGTCGTCGGCTCTAATTTTTTGCTCTGTGGCAAATAGTTGTTCGAGTTTGGAAGTTTTTTGTGTTTGGTACTTCAATGTTTGTTAATTCGGAGGAGTTAACTGGCGGAGCGCGACACAGCAATATTTACTCTTAAAGCGGCAGTTGTCTTTTATAAAACAAAATAAGATGTGAAGAGATAGGTAAGTATGTAAATGAAATCTAAAATATTATAGAAATCAAAACAATATAATTCAAAAACTCTTTACCTGGTGCAGGTTTCAAATCAGGTAACATAGCATCCTCTCGCTCCTCCTGTGTGACTCTCTTCGCTCTCTTAGCATCAGACTGCCCAGAAGATTCCTCTTTCTCGTCTCCAGGGTTGTGTGTGGCAGATTCTTCTGTACTTTCCTGACTATCCATGGAGCCTGCAGAGGATTTGATACCTCTTGGCCTCTCTTCATCTGTCATTGAGAGAAGCTCTACAGATGCTCTGATAATGCCATTCTCTGGTGAGAGCTTTGTTGCCAATTCGGCTGCAATATAAATTTAAAACATTTTGATTATTTATTTTTGAATGAGGTACAGCAAGTTATGCATGATTATTATGGCAACACAAGGCAAGTTATAAAGAAAATATGATTTAACAAAATCTATTTATAATGTAAACTGATGCAAATTTATGCAGTTAGTTTGTTTGAGTATTTTATTAATGTAATGATTTTTTTTTTATTTCTGTTATATTACTTTTCAGTTGGTGATTTTATTTTTCATATAGGTATGGAAATAAGTATTTATAATATAAGTATAAATTTTCAAATAAAATTTTGAGAGCATCAAAGTTAATAATGAATCAAATATTAAAGAAACTAGTTTTCACTCGCGGCTTCGCTCGCGTAAATGTAGGCTAGGTTAGGTTAGGTTTGCAACAGTTCTTTTTTCTGGATGAAAGGTACCCTATGTCCTATTCTGTACCCCTGACAACGTGTATGTAAAATTTCATGTTGATTGGTTGAGTAGTTAAGGCGTGAAAGCGTAACAAACAAACAAACTCATTTTCGCATTTATAATATTAGTAAGGATGCTCCTAAATTAACCTGAAAATAGACACAAAAAAGAGCATTATTTTTAAGTCTTACAGTCTAAGTGTATGTAGAAAAAAATACTATAATTATAAGATCTGCAGAATAATTACTAATGATTTCTACTGGTGTGTCAAGGAAACACTAAACTTCTGATATCTGTCTGCCTTTGCTCTAAATCATTGCTACTTACTAGTAATACTTTATCGTATCTTATCTTATCTTATGTGGGGGCCAGTCAGTGCAGACCGGCGACACTTCGACCCAGTGGGATATTTTGTGTCGACAATCTCCCATAACGACTGTCATAGATGTTCATGGTAGCCGGGACCAATGGCTTAACATGCTTTCCGAGGCACGGAGCAGGCGATAATTCTCGATCAATACGCACATAATTTCGAAAAGTCATATAACTTCCGAAAGTCAGAGGTGCGCGACTTGGAACCCGAGACGCTCTGCATTGCAGTCTGTTGGTCTCCCACTGAGCTATCGCTGTTCAAGAAATCTTTAACTAATAACTAAACGATTTCAGTTAATCAATCATTGCTATCTGAATATGATATGATTTCATATGATGCATGCCATATAATAAGAGCACAAAAAAAATAATTTACTAATACAGTAGTACAATTACTTTAACCTATCAAGTCTTGGAATACCAGATATAATTAAAAGCCTATTGTGTCTGGCTGCCAGTGTGCTGTTGCAATTCAATAACCAACGTTCTATACATAACAAAGTAAATAGCTAACCTGGAATTTGTGAAGTCAGTAGTTTCCATTTCTGCCATATCTCATAAGGATATGGTGCGAGATGTCTGTCCAAGTTGAATAGGTTATCTTTGAGGCGCTGAATGCTTTCCTCCGTTATTTCCTCCTTGCTCATATCTTCCGTTTTCTTATCCCACATTTTTACTAGAAACTCTTTTTTGTTAAAGTAATGCATGAAGCCAGATCTAGAAGTAAACACAGGATTTAATGATTATGTATCATAAATAATACCTAAGTGTATTAATCTAAGCAGTAAAAATAAATTATTTTAATTGTATTATGGATGTATGAATAAACTTGAAATTCCTACTAAACATGTATAATAGTTTTAATGCAGCATAAACTTTACAATATTACTAAAAAAAATTGCCATGAAACAAACAACTTAGTGTTTTTGTAAAGTGAATATAATTTATATTTGGGTATTTCATGTAAGTAAATGTCGGTATTAATTCAGCTCGAATGGTAAAGGGTGCTAGCCAGAAATAGCGACAAAATATTGATTAGAGAAACACTCGACAACATTTCAACAGGCTAATGGTTGAAACATGAATAAACAATTATATATGTAGTAAATTACGAAACAACATCTTTTGGAAATCATAAAAATCACTCACCGTGGCGATATATCTCCTGTACCTTTGCTAACCCCAGAGTAATGCACATAGTGTAGTCCTGGCGGAATCATTTTTATTCCGCGAAAATTTTCGTCTGTATTCCAACATTGCATATCAATTCCAAATTGGGTTTCTTGAGGTACTCCAAGAAAAACGAAAGTCCCTCCTTCCACGAGCAGCTTTTTAGCTGTTTCTTGGTCCATTTTGTATTAATGACTGAGTATCGGAGGCAATAAAATACAATGTGATAAAAATACAACCAATCAATATGTTTACATTCGGTAAATGTCAATATCTTGACATTTCAGTGTGTCGCGTTCCAGAATAAAATACTGAGGATGTGTTGGACATTAAAGTTAATGGAAGTTATTATTTTTTGTATACCGTAAGTATTTTTATTGTACGTAAAGTTATTTATTTATTACACAAATATGTTTATAATATATGAAAAGTAAGGAATTAAATAAAGAAATCGGTATTTAAATTTTTTGGTATAAATGCAACGTAAAATTAATAATAATAATAATAATATAATATTCTACCACATACACACAACACCATCTAGCCCAAACTAAGCAGAGCTTGTACTATGGGTACTAGACAATGGATAAACATACATATATACTTTTTTTTTTTGTAAATACATACATATTATACATAGAAACACCCAGACCAAGACAAACATCCATGTCCATGCACACAAATGTTTGACTTGTGCGGGAATCGAACCCGCGACCTCAGGCGTGGCAGTCGGTTACACCAACCATCAATTGTGAGGTAGGTACTCATCGCACCTTCGGTAAGACATGGCCATAAGTGTAGGTACTTTTTTAATGAAAAATACATGATAATGAAATAAAAAATATTTAACTTCTGTAAAAAACATGCTCCGAATTACAAAAATATCAGTAAGTATGAGCAAAATATGTAATACGACACGCAATGTAAAAAAGAACATTTAAATGGTTTTCCTGTTAAATTACCAAAAGTGCAGTTAAGGCCCTTGTCGTATTGATGGTGCGTCATAATCAGAACCATATACATAAGTTATTACAATTAAACAATAGGTTGCTATTCCTGTAGCAAGAAACGAATTTGGAACGCTTTATTACGGATTCAGTCGCAGTTTAGCCAAATAATGCATACCTATCTATGAATGTATTATTATATTTATTGTACCGAAACTTGCGGGGCAAGAAGGGCAAGGAAAGCTAGCTAACAAGGCTAATCATTAGGTAGGTACCTACTGTTATACTTCAGAGTACGAAACCAAATCACGCTCGCGTAGTACTTATGTACCTATAGAGATGCGCGGCGCGCAAGTTACTCAGCGTGTCATGCTGAGGTGCCTATGTACTTAGTATCATACCCTGTTTATAACGCAAGGGATTTTACAACCATACGACTAATGAATATAATGCACACCTAGACTCAGAACATGATTTCGTGGCCAATATAAATACAGGCGACAGCTTGCCCGTTGCGCTATCTGTGTAGTCTATATTTAACTGCGCGGATGGCGTAGTGATTAAATGTTCGCCTCGCAATGGCCAGTGCCGGTGCCAAGTGTTGTGGGTTCGATTTCCACGCGGAACCTAAAGGAGATATGCAACAAACCCATACAACGTCGGCCTTGCATGGACAAAAATAAAACTGTATGTTTTATGAAGAACTATAAGTATTCTATAACCTTGTGTAATTTCAACATGCTATCTAGCTGGGTTTCAGATATATAAGGCATCCAAAATGAACAGAATTGCTCCGGTGATACTTTGGCACAAAGCAAATTTTTCAAAATTAATTTATTAATTATACTTGTTTCTGTCTAAAAACCTAAAATAAGTTTATATAGCTGGTTTACAGAGTTCACTAGGGTAAAACTAGTTACTTTACTAAACTCAGGTAGCAGTGCTCGCTCTGCAATGCAAGCACCTATCAAATAACTATAGTTACTATTCATTTATTGTTAAAGCTTAATTAATAGTCCAAGAAACAAAGGCTAAAGTAAACAATAGTATATTTTGGTATTAGTTTATTAGTCTCCAACCACTACATTACCTTCTTTATGACTAAACATACTATCGAGGTGCGGTGCAGGAGGTGCTACATTATTTTGAAAGCTTGCCCAACATAAATACCATATGATGGACATTATATGTGCACAGCAGTCTACTTTTCTTCTGCCTACTATCCAGTTACAGTAATGCTGTATAATAGCATTTTTACCTCTTAGAGGGTTATCAATTAAAATGTACACATAGTATACTATATGGCTTACATGCCTGGATTGTATTTTACCTCTTAAAATCCAGGCATTTGTACTTTATAGCTCTCTCATAACATTGTCACATCACGAATGATAAATGACAATGAAGATCGAGTGTCCAACGAAAAGTGTTGTCACTACCACATATTGAATAATGCCATTACATTGTATTGGTCAATCTATTGATTAGTAAAATAAATCACAACATTAATAAATTGATACTATTGCATCCCTGTTTAATCCACATAATATGTGGAGTTTTACTAAGACAAGTAATATTATTACTTGTGTTAGTAAAAACTTAATTTAATATAAATAATAATGTTTCGTAATAATTTCACTTCTTATAAAAAATACCTTTTGTTTAACACTGGTAATTTTGTCCCAAGCCACAATGGTTTACTGAATCAATAAAATGTAAAACAAAAGAAACCTTTTTCCCGCTAGGTACGGTTAAAAGAAAACGATGGCGACAAATAAAATATTATGAGACATTTTTACAATAAATTATATTCTTGTCCACTAAGGCCGTAATTTGCACACCTCCTTTGCGTGATTGACAAATTGTTGCTCCGAGTTTGGGTGTTCTTTGTGGCCGTTGTTTGAATGTTTGTGAAGTCCCCGACGATACAGTATTTACTCCTATTAAAAGTATTGCCACTTATAATGCTCCAACAGAAAATACTCGATAACTTTTTTATAGACCGGTTAATCTAATCGGAGATCTGATGATTGGCAAACATGCGTGCAACAACAACAACAACCTATGCGTAAAATTATTCCAATGTAACAGACAATTAGGTATGTTGTACCTACTATTACAAAATAGTTGCACACAAACGATTTAACAAATGATCGAGTTTCCATAATATATGCGTCTATACGAATTATTCTCAATTTGCTGTTCGTATTTCTAAGTCCCCGTGTTGCGCTAACGATACGGCTGTATCTTCATTGGTATTATTCCTACAGCTAATACGTTATCCAATAGTTAATTAGTGCCAAACTTACGCTAAAATCGAATTATTCAAAAGAAAAATTCTATAATTTAATCGATAAGCGTACTTCGCTATTGCGAATACAGCCAAATAAGGATACATGAAATCATAAAACGCATAATCATTGAGGCACGATGCAAAAATTCACTAAATCATTAAGGGCTCGTCCTTCAAGCTCGTGCATACTAAAATTACGTCGATACCAAAAAAGAGGTTTGTTTTCAACTTCAGATTTCGTCAGACGAGCGAGCACACTCGTTCGAATAGTTTGCGTTCGTAAAAATCCCACCAAAAATTTCATCAGAAAATTTTTTTTTCGAGTTCTCGCGTCGAGAGCTTAACACAGAAAGCTAGATGTCGAGTATTATGCACCACCTGTATTTTTGTTTTACTACAGATTTTTTTGACTAATTATTTTCAACAGGTGACGAATTCTGCGTCTCGAGCACCACTAGCGTTGGCGAGACGGGCGGCAATCAGAAAAGCGCTTTAGCTTAGCTGTCGCTCGCAATTAGTGGGTTTTACGTACCAGACGATACTACTATAATGAATTTCGGCTTTATTTCGCGGTTTTAATTATTCTCCAAATCTATCTTCTAATTGGAAATGTCTTGTTTTTATCCAGCCGCTGTACCTAAGTGGAAAGGTTCGAACATTACTTAATGATTTAATTGTAAAGCGTCGAATTTGTAAAGGAATGTAACAAAGAATGGAAACTGTGTCGGCATCTAGGTTGGCACTCTATAGGAATCTCATTAAACATAGGTATTCAATATAAAACAGATATATAAGTACATCTGACATCTTCAATTGTATTAAAATACAAAAAGAAAGGGTTTGGTTACGGTGAAATGGTTTTACTCTTATATTCTCTAAAAATCATATCAACAGCGTGCGAAGCTAAAATGATTGAATAATCCTAACTAATACTTATTATAAATGTAAATGTAAGTTTGTTTGTTTTTCTTTTGTTACGCTTTCACGCCTTAGGACTGTGCCGAGCGTAAGACGCCGTTGGACTAAATGACAGAACTCGATACGCAAATCGGCGCGTTGCCGCCATAGTAAAATTGTATGGAGGATTTGAAATGCTTTTTTGATAAATATGTATCTTTATTGTCAACCAATAACTTAAATATTTTGGACGGACAAATTGTAATATAACTATTTATGTTTCGTTTAAGCTGTTAAATAGGTAAAATTTCTACTGTTATAAATATAATCTAAAAATCACGTAACACGAGCTTACGTTTTTGCATTTTTCGTGCTAATTTACGTAATTTTGTAGGCGAAAATATTAATTATTTTAAGTTTTTTACACGGAGTAATTGTAAATACATTCATTGTTATGGTAAATGTATATTTTATATTTGTATTAAACAAAAAGTGATATGCTGTAGGTATGTGTCATCTTTAAATATGTACCATATTAAAACAAATAAATGAATTTAGAAAAACTGCTAACTGAGAATAAGAGGCTCATTGTTTTATATCTTCTTGGAGCTTATTTGACCTGGAACTATACATTATTTAAAAAAATACTTTGCTGATTGATTTAATTTATCCTATGCTAAGTAGTATGGTATATGGCATCCTAAAATAAAATATCTGCCGCACCAGTAGGTACAAACATAACACTGACATTATTCTAGGTATATCGCAATTTACAGTTACCGATTAAGCTGTTCTACTACCACTCAACCTGTCCGTAACATGTCCATTTCTCAATCAGGTCGCATGTCAGGTTAGAGGCGCGCTTCAAAATTCATCAGTTATAGTGATGAAATATTGACTGACGCTTCTAGCTTGCTGGAGTCAGATACTAGCGATATTTTTACGAATTATCTGGTAGCTGATTTCGTTTGATCTTGTTACGACTACATATCAGTTTATAAACGGCTCTATGCCAAAACAAATGTAATGACAAGTACCTATAGTTTTCAGCAGATATTTGGTCTAAGTCTGAATGTAGTTTGTTTTCTTTTATAACAAGAAACGGGACGTAACCGATTGACCGCGTTAATTCCTGTTCCTGTTATATAAACCATCCAACGCGAAAGTATAAAAGTTATTTGTGGAATGCGTTGTGGATATAAAACTTTCGCAAAATCTCTCTAAATAATAGTGAAAACCGCATTAAAATCCGTAGCGCAGTTTAGAAGGACTAAGCGGACACAGTTAGGCAGAGACAGTAGCAAATTTGTTTTATAATATTCAGCGATGCAACGTGGAAGTATAAAAGTGATGTTATGTCGACGTGAAATAGCAGTATTCCTACTGTTGTGTTTCGTTCGGTGAGTGTGAGTGCCTGAGGCCCAATCACCCCTTTCCCCTTTCCCGCTCCTTCTCCTTCCCACTTTCTTTCCAAAAGGGTCGGCAACGCGCAAGTGATGCCTCTGGTGTTGCAGGCGCCTATAGGCTACGGTGACCTCTTAACATCAGGTGGGCCGTATGCTTATTCGCCACTCCAGTTGTATAAAAAAAAAAGAAAAATGTAATATCATAGTTTCAATATTTTTCTCGTGACGTGAGGATAATCTTATTGGCTTGCGTTATTAGCACCCACAGCCGCCATGCCGCCATCGCAGCAGCCACCGCAGTAACTTCCGCAGCCTCCCATTTGATCGATAAGATGGTTTAATTGTAATAATATGTATTCTGGAAAGCTGGGGTTTCAAATACCTTTTTCGTATACGTTTATAACGGATATGCTTTCGTTTAAAATATTTAACTGAAGCTACTGGTACTTATTCTGTCACTTCACACACTAGAAGAAGTGTGTGTAGGTACACTTCTTCACTTCATAAGAGGCCCCGTTATCTGTCTTGTTTTTATAAGCCATAATAGAATTTTGTGTCATATTGGTTGTCTTAAACTTAAAGTCATATTGCCATGTTTCTTTATGGGATGAGTAGAAGTGAATTAAAATAATAACGTAAAAGCATAAAATTTGAATGAGGTTCAGCCATCTTGTATTCGTAAATCGAAGTACTTACTGCAATTTCAGATTATTTTAACAAAAACATTATATGCCATCGAAATATCTCAATAAGATAGAAATAAATTCATGCCCCACGTCCGAAGTTAATAGGTAGCAATTTACATTTTTATAACAACTGAAATCCAATCATTTCCTGGACAAAAATAAATTAAATATTGTAATGAAAAGCGAAATAAACCTCCCTGTTATAAAATATATTGTGCTTTTTAAAACTGGTGTGTTGTTGAAAATTATAGGACAACTTTAGTCGATACACAATTTTAAACAATGGTAATAATAATAATCAAAGTACAAGTAGTTTGATATTAACCCTACAACAAAATTAAAATCTATTAGGTAATACGTCATTTGGACATAATATGGTTCACGAGAACGAAGTCCCGGGCATAATCTCTTAGAAAATATTATTAATAAGACAATTTTAGTAACTAACCTCCTTAATATGTTAGTTTGTAAAACATACCTTGGTGACATTTATGCCTAGGCCTGGGGCGATTATGATATAAATATTCGATTATAAATTATCTATTAATGTTATTATTCTCATTAACGTTTGTATAATTGCTGAAATTGAGTATATTATAATAAATTAAATAGGAGAAATAGAACACAATGCATTTTTTGTTCATTTATATTTGTAAGCTATTTTAATAAACATTTCATCCGGATTTATGTTGTGTTATGTCAGTTTAATATACGAGTATATTATCAAATGTAAATCTTTATTTATTTTACAAACCTGCTTTACTTTGTAATTCGATTAAGAGGACGCAAGAATCGTCACTATTAGTGTACTTTTATCAATAAAGTACCTATGTTGTTTTTATTGGCATACCGTCATGAAATGGGATTGGAAATGTTACAAGAATAAAAAACAATACTGAATTGGCATATACGTTCAAAAAATATGTTTTGTGATCATTATTTTTATAAATATTTGCAGCTAAATGCTATTTTTTGACGCTGTCGTGGACATAAGTCGGCAAGATAATGTGACACGCTTTATTTCAAATTACATTACAATTTTATTTTATGTTAATAATAATAATAATAATTTTTATTAATAAAAAGCTTTACAGTTTACAAACTAAAACGACAGCGAATTATATAGAGGTACATTTGAAACAGTAATCTGTATACAATAATAAAAACTCTGCCTCTTAAACTAGGAATATCCTGTATCTTAAGAGACAGCGTGCTCGTCAAATTGACCACACTCCGCCTGATGATAAGCAGTCCGCATGACTGTTAAGAGCAGTGGCCTCCACACCGTTCTCATAGCTGATGAGACGATGTTGAGGTCTCTACTTTGACGGCTTGAGAAGGTGCTTTTTCACGCCCTGCTTAAAGGACCCAGGATTGAAGGAAGAAGGACACGTGCCTTGGCATAGAATTCCATGCCTTGATCGTTCGGTAGAGGTATGAAAACCCAAACATGTTTGTGCGCGCTCTAATTGACTCATAAGCCAATGATATGTCCTCACGGATAGAAAATTATATAAATAAATCAAGTGTGTGGTTATAAAGATTATCAGCATTATAAGTATCAGTAAACACGACAACATTGCGTATAAATTTAGTAAAGAATCCCAAGCTAAGCCAGCCAGTAACATCTATTTTTAGTAACGGAGAACAGGTTTATTTAGTCTAGCAAGTTATCGTTTAGAAAGCTAATGGCAGATAACATAAAACATGAACATTGCTAGAGCCGTTTAGATCCAAACATCGATACTTGAGAGCTAGATAGCTATTAGATATTGATAGGATTGCAAGCAATACTAGACCTAATCGCAATATTGCTTTAAGATTGAGTAAATCGTTTAAAAGCGACTAGTCTTTGCTTGTCTGTAGTGAAGACGAGTCGTATTATTATAATATTAAATGATCTCAAACGCAAACGATTTTACAAAATCCTAATTAATCCTAATTCTAAGTAATATTATAAATGTGAGTGCGAGTTTGCTTGTTTGTTACGCTTCCACGCTTTAACAACTCGACTTATCATCATGAAATTTTGCATACACGTTGTCAGGGGATCAGAAAAGGACATAGCTCTCATAAAGAAATATCTGTTATTAATCAAACGTAACCGAACCTACATTTATATGAGCAAAGCCGCGGGCAAAATCTAGTACTAAATTATATTCTTGTCCTTTGTTTAAGACATCTGCATAGGTACTGAATTTCATGATAATTAATACTTTATATTAGCTGTATAAGTCCCAAAAACAGTACGGACAGAAACTTTCCCATCTCATTTGACTGGTTTTCCGATGGGTTTGACAAAAATCATGCACGCAAAGTAAAATCAGACTAGGATTAATATATCTGCGAATTACAATTTTTTTATCCGCCTCGGTTTTAAAATTACAACTCGGTGCGCAAATATCTGCAGTTCACAAAGAATATGATCCGCATCACATGTATTGAAAGCACAACATGATTGCCGCAAAATAAATGAAATTTTGGGTGGCTATTTCTGATATAACAATTTTGTAGTCTAAGTTGATTTCGCGCCATCCCGAGCTTATAATAAGAGAGATTATCAAAAAGAATATCGCTATCTTAACCACTAGCTCTCTCTCGCAAGTAGTGATATTTTTCTTATACCCTATGTCTTTTTTTGCATCCCTGACAATGTACATGAGAAATTTCATGATCGGTCGAGTAGTTAAAGCGTAAAAGCATAACAAACAAACAAACTCAAATTCGCATTTATTACTTTCCAAACGCGGCATCTTTCGCATGCTATGACGCTAAAATAAAGTTTATGTTACTCAGGGATAACGTAACTTTCTGATATTCCAGCATTTTCAATCAGTTATAGTTGTTAAAGAAACTATCGACCACATATATTTTTCTCTTAGAAATATTAGTAAAATGATTCTAGATAAGAAAACACTGCAGAATCTCCTGAGAAATTCTTTCGACGCCGGCTATCTAGCCAATCCCACTACCGTCAATCTACCGTTCTGTATGAATTACATCTCCGAGGTCATTCTTTGTTTAGATAGGTCTGAACATAAACTCGTTGTGTCGCCGCGTCGCTACTCTCACGGAGGTGGAACTTTTAATAGTGTTCATGTCTCCAGAGTGCTAAGAGATGTCGAAGTACATCAACGTACAATTTGCTGTTATTATATCGATGTACGTTTAGTTACAAGTTTGTGAAGGTGGATGGAACTTACTACGGCGTGTTCTAACTTGTCTAAACAATAAGAATTTTGTAGAATCCTCATAATAGATACTTGTTTGGATGCTTGCACAGTTGAAGAATGAAGTCCTTTTTATAATTATCATTTTATTTCCATATGTCTGTAAATATTTAAGCTCATTTAGCGTATAATTAATAATGTATATAATATATAAATTACTAATAGATATCAATAAAATTAAACAGCCCTAAAAATAAAGACAGAGATAATTATAAAATAGTAGGTATCTCTACCAGAAGAAATGACAAGAATACTTGCAAATTGTGTAGACAACCATAGCGCTAAAATAATATTAATTGATAACAATTGAAGTTTTACTATTTTAGTAAAAACTGGGATAATTATTGTCATACAAAGATAACAAGTCATCTCCGATAACAGATGAGTCAGCGGCCAAACTAATTGTTAACGACACCTACCTTTCAAAATGTTGGAATGCCAAGGGCTACTTTTAGTAACTTTAGTACAAAATATTAGACATTATAGATACAAGCCGCTGCCTTTTGCATTATACCTGACTAGACAATATTTTTTTCGAGCTTGAGAAGGTTTATTCAATGTTGCCTCTATCACGTCAGTTTTATCTCTGCAGTACTAATCCCAATCATGTTTTAATTACTGTCTAATCATCAATGAAAATTTAAGTTCATACGGGCAAAAAACAATACAACGACATAAGCACAGTTTGCACAAGCAGCAATATAATATTATTCCTACCCTAATTCAGAATACAATACAATTTTACACTGTTACGCTATATTTTCCCAGTTTCACGTTATCCCAGGCGGCCGGATACTGCTGTCTACACACGGGTATACCCACGAGGTTTCGTATCCTTAAATTTCCGATGAAAACAAAGAATCCGTGAATATAGGTTCGCGAGAGCGGGCGAATGGAAATTTACATCCTAATTTCCCTGGTGTATACCCGTTGAGACTCTATTCGTCAGCGATATCAAAAATCGAACGCACACAGTTTTCAGTGTGAACCCTGTAATTCGATTATAGGCTTTTGTTTTTTAACGCCTAAATGATTACTTTTTTAAGCCAGTGTGTTGCATTTATTATATTTATTTTTTTTATTAAAAAAAGTTTTGTTTTCTATAGTTTAGGTATTTTAGGCATATGGTTAGTGTAAAAAGGGAGATATTTTTTATGTTATTGTATTTTATTTACATAATATTCTGTAAAATATATTTTTGTTCACTAAAAGCGTTAGTAAAAAGTTTGTGTTACAAACTCACGTAAATCATAATGAGTAGAAGCATAGCAAAACTTTCTTCAACTACCGTATTTTACTTAACGTATGCAATAACCGCAAGTTAGCTGATATTCGTTGCCTACTACGGTAACACGAGGGATATTTATAACAAACATTAAGGTACTATGCAGACATGCTAGGTTCAACAGTGAAAATTCGAGATATATACTTTGTGAGTTTTTCGTTGAATCACAATATTTAAATTGCGGTTTAGTGACTGCAATTACGGCGTGCTTTGGCCATTGACATTCCGAAAACAAACAAAATTGTATGTGATTCAAATGCTGTGGAGTCTCCGGAAGCTGCATTTAGCAGACTGCTTCGTGGGTTTCGTGGCATTAGTTTGCGCTTTGCTTGCGGTCTAGAGAACAAGGTGTGATCCCAGGATCGAGCAAATTGTTGTTGATGTTTTTGATTAGGTAATTCGTAGTAGCAGCTTAAAGTTTTGGTGTTTAATATTATATTAATGTTAAACACCTACCAAATTTTTCTTGATCACCTGTCAAAGCTTACATGAGATAAATTATACATTTTTATAGGAAATCTATCAAATAATATTCCTTAGGTAATGAAAGAAAATATGTTCTTAAGCTATGTTTTGAATCACTTAAACTGCTTGAATACCCTCGTCCCACCCAGTTGGCTATTACGTTCCGATCAAAATCGTACAAAAAATATCTAACGGACTTCAATACCAGGCATTTTATTAATAACAAAGTTCTATATTTGAGGAGAGGAAATTAAAATGTTTCGTTTACGTCCATAGATTGTTGTGTCTGTTTATTTACCCAACAAAATTGTTAATTCCGCGAAAACATCTAAATAAAACCAATAACAGGAGTTAATTAATTTCGAAGTATTAGACAGTCGCTGTACAATCGCTATCGGTACTTTAAAATTGTTTTATGGGAAACTTTGTGCGTCGGCTTAAGGGTTGGGAAAACTTAATATTTTATCGAGCGAATAAGTGCTTCGTTGTTGTAATCGGCACCGGAAGGTATGAAGCGGTTTTAAGTATCTACTTATACCAGTTTCTGAATTATATATTCGTAATTATATATCTTTACTTACTTATTAATATTGCAAATGCGAAAGTGCACTTATTGGTTTCTTAATTTAGCCTTCTTTGACACGCAGCAACTGATTGATATGTTTTTTGCATAGAGATAGTTGATTGTCCGAAAAGTGATTTAGGCTAGCGATGACTGATCCTGAAAAATTAAAATACGGATGATGATGATGATGTTTAAACGCTAAGTAGTGCGTAGTCATGCGTTTTAATTAAAATTAGATTAAACGTAACATGACCTTTGTATCTAAACGAAACATTTGGTAGGGATGCGTATAGTCTTTTTCGCTAATGCTAACCTGTGGCTACTGGAAGGATGCGGCAATCAATGTAACAAAAGCTCTAAGCAGATTAGACAGATCAGATGAGATTAACTTAATAAGGTGCAACCTTAATAAACTAACATGGCCATAAATACACAGAAATTACTTATCATTTAATTTCTGGTAATCTTTATAGGTTACATACAATCATACTAACTAATATTATATTATTATGAGGTTGTTAATTTGTTTGTTACGCAATAAATACTCGACTGATCATAATGAAATTTCGCTTACACGTTTTCAGGGGAACAGAAAAGGACATAGGGTACCTTTTATCCAGAAAAACGTACCGTCACTAACGTAATCTAACCTAAATTTATGCGAGCGAAGACGCGGGCAAAATAATATCACAAATCAAATACAATATATAATTGTATAAGGGAATAATATTCCGTCAGGTCTACAAATTTGTCCGACATCAATATTTCTTTACGATAAAATCCACCCAGAGTGCATCACTATGGCGATCTTGAAATTAAACGGTATAGATCATTTTATTTAATTAATAATAATAAAACTCGCAGCTTAACATAACATCTGACCGGCCAATTTAGACTTGAAGTTTCTTGTGAATAGTAGCGACTAAGTTAGTAGCAGGGATTATTTAGGACTAGATTTTGCCCGCGGTTTCGCTCGCGTAAATGTAGGTTAGGTTGATTTTTATCCTTCGAGAACAGTACTTTTCCTGGACGAAAGGTACTCTACGTCCTTTTCTGTACCTCTGACAATGTGTATACGGCATTTCATAATGATCGGTCTAGTAGAAAAGGCGTGAAGGCGTAACAAACGCACTCACATTTGCATTTATTATACATACATAATTATTAGCTAAGATTTTTTTCATTATTTATTTAGGGGCATATGTTCATCAAGGATAGGTGAGCCTCAGCGTTTCCTAAACAGTACATATACTATATGCTACAATAATGTACTATTGGATTCGGTTTTTATTTGACTATCTCTAAATAATTGTTTTATTCTATAAACGTAATTAAGGTTGTTTTGTCACAAGATTATTTTAAAGCCAAGCCTTATCTAGAAAAGGAGGCGAGTTGAACGTGTGATGTAGACACAGCCGCGGGGCGCGACTTAAACCAAAAGAGGCAGGCGCGTGACGAGCCATTTAGTGTCTAGAACATGCGCAAAGGCAGCCCAGTGTGAGCTAGGCCCGATACGGTATTATAGTGATCTATACGTTATTTGTTATGTTCTCTCGGTTATAACAAACAATGTATATCCTAACCATAACTAATATTATATATGTGAATGTGAGTTTGTTTGTAATGCTTTCACGCCTTAACAACTCGACCTATCATCATGAATTTTCGCATTCACCTTGTTTCCGAGTGATAGAAATTGATTGACAAAGCTACATTAAAGCAAGCGATGCCGTGGAAAAAATCTAGTAATGAATAAACAGCAGCGATATCTTAGTGGGAAATCCTTGGACTGCCACACAGAGGTCTTAAATTCGATCCCATGGCTATAGCTACCGCCACAAAGTGGCAATCAATGTCAGATTTTATTTTCGTATGTGCAGATATGAACAGTCTCCAACTGCAAAATTGTATACCAATGAACTTTTTTAGGTTTGTTTATCGCATGAATCCAAAAGGAGCAAGAATGAACCTATTGTTCCTTTATTTAAAGCATCTACATCCAGTCTGTAAATCTACAGTCCGCCTATCTTTGTATAGTAACAGCGTCTCAGAAGCGGGTAGAAAGAACACCGACTTTAAAGTAATTAAAACTTGCCGGGCGACCTGTCCACGCGACCTAGAATAAAACATTAAATTTTAGATCATTATAGCGCTTGGAAACTGTCGTAATTTGCAACAAAGGCTTTTGATAGATAAACGAGATATGATTGCCAGTGTTCTTTTGGGTTTTACTCCTTTTTTTATTTTCGTAGGTAAAGGTTTTCTTAGCTACACTTTTAACAACGCCTGCTTGGGATAATCCTTGGATCATTGGGGCTTTACAAACATTGAAAGAACGGACGAAAGGGTATTACATATGTTGGCTTTAAGAAGATTACCTCAATACACGGCAGTAGCAAAAGGTTATTGAAAACTGTGGTCAACTACCACGATAAGTGCCCAATTTAAAAGCGTGTTATTCAAATTCGATTGGTAGAAGTACCAATTTAATTTAAATAATGTTTTGTATTGAAACACATGACATAAACTATTTCAGTGATACTATAGTGAATGCTGCTTTGCATGTGGTCTTAGTTTCCGGGTCGAGAAAACGTTTTCAGGTTTTTCTGTCATGAAATTCGCAGTAGCAGCGCGGCTCATGAAACTGTGCCCGGTATAAGGACTAGAGGCTTGCCCCCTATTTTGTGGGTCAAACATAGTATTTTAATAAAATATCTATGCCTTCTAGGATTGGTGAGAGACTATGTATGTATGCATATGGCCCGCTTAATGGTAAGCGGGTATCATAGCCTACGAAATTGGGAAAATGTAGGTGTAACAAAAAGGTCTTTGAATGTGACTGATCTCCTGCTGTCAGCACGGGCGACGCGTTCTAAAGAGGCCTGTATAAACTATTCAAAGCAATTTTACATTAATGACAGAAATGTAATTACATGTCATTGTTGGATTTTAATTATGCATCTTGCGCGAGCTGATTTTGCTAACGCGAGTTAATCGCGCAAGTTATTCGTGTTATGATTAACTAGCGCAAGCCTGCGGAGTAGTAAGCAAATGCAGACCGCTCCAGCTGCTTACCTGTATACAAATACCAATACTTAGCTCCTAGCTTCACTCCTACCCTCACTGAATGAAATTGATCCACCTTCATTTAGTCTCAAATGTGTTCAAATCTATTAAGTTATAGTATCCGCCTCTGCAATAATACGTACATTCTATACCCAGAGTTCATGTTATTGTTTCAGTTATCGGCGAGAAGAAAATTGAATTTGTCCACAATCCGCGGGATTGCGGGATCGGGTCCGTTCCGGAATCGAACTGTTTGTTTCCCAATGGTAACAGTTATAGAATAGTTACGGTAATAGAGAGATCCGTGTATATTGTTTCTTGATATGTTGTGAATTGGGTTAGAGTAGAGATTTGTTTTACTGTGTCTATAAAAGGACAATATTTGCGGCTTAATAGATATTTAATGGTGAGTAATCCGCTTTAATATCTTACGAGACATAGCATCACGCCCGTCTAAAGATGTAGAGGTGTATTAGCTTCTCATTTTTTTGACTTTGCTAGAAAGGCTAAACGTTATTTATATTTAGCCTTTCTTTTGCCGTTACAAGAAACCGGACCGTTACAGTATATTGTCTGACTGACAATATGTAACTACTGTGAAAGACTACTATAATATTAATGATTTCCTATATGATAATTGTATATAACTTTTTTCTTTGTTTTAATAATCATTTATCATGATCTAATTTATTTGACATGTTCTTCATTATTGACTTCTTATTGGAAATGACTTATTAATTAATTATTATTATATTTATTGTACGGATTTGAACTGATCTATTTATAATATATCTCACTTCATTGTTAAGAGACGCTTAATTGACATGTTAATTTTTTATTTATTTAGGTCTACTAGCTACTGTTACAGTAATACATGCATAATTTACAAAAATAAAATCCTTAATACTAACTGCACAATCATTACAGGTAAACACCACTTGCTACTTAGAGCATGTTAGATTCACCCAATTTAAGTTTAAATTTACAGAATTACAAATACCTTACATAACTAATTATTGGAAAACAGAGAGAAAAACAAATCGACAATTAAATAAAACGCTTAAACATAACAAAATGCTTAACAAAATGCTTCCTAAATGCTTGCATTAGAAACTTCAAAGATATGCCCGATAAAAGCATTTAGGGAGCCGCAATGAATATCTATGACATCGCTATGTTCATTAATTAGCCTACATATTCTGAGAACAGGCGAACATGCACCAAATTTGGTCCTAAGTAGTGGTGGGATCAAAGGTGTGACTGGTTTGCGAGGACGGCCACGTGGCACTCTAAATCGAAATCTTTCTACTAGCTGCGGACAATCAATTTGATCGTGTAGAAGTTTATAAAGGAATTTTAGATCAATAATGTCTCTTCGTTTGTCGAGCGTCATTGTTTTAAAATGAGATAGTTTTTCAATATACGACATATTTCGAATCTCTTTTCCGGACCAATACCCTAAATGCCTCATAAATCTCTAACTGTGATTCGCGCGGCCCCGCCGGTAGTGGTTTTGTCGACGAACACCGTGGTAGGTTTAGTCGGTATTCCGGGAGGTACATTATTCTTATTCCATCTTTCTCTTTTACCCCGGCGAGTCCGACATAACCCCTCTGCCTGCCCCCGCGGAGGGATATGCGTCAATGTATTCCACCACGTAAAAAAAAAGGTGGCACAGAGAACCGAAGCGTGTCTACAAGCTTGAGCTGGTGACTTTAAGCAACTGCTGCAGCTAGCTATTAAATATTGTAAGCCCATTAAATAAAATCTAATATGAATGTTAAGTGTTTTTTTATGTTTTTATGTTTAGAGTTCCGACAAAGACCTTTTGTGCTTGCGCATACGCTATGTTCAAACGAAAATAACTTTTAAAGTAATAGACACACAGTTGTAAATTTAATGTTGTAATGTAGCTTAGCTCGACATCTATCGCATTAGTACAAAAATGAAAAGGCTTATGGGGGGTGTTTTTGCAGTAATTTACAATAATTTGTTAATTTACATAATTTTCTAATGGTATATATTGAGATGCATATGTTTTTCAAAAATTATGGACATGTGAACACATTGTTTTGTATTGTAGACGGTAGACAGTATTGTTAGCCTCTGAATTAGCCAATTTTTATCTCAACACGATCAAAACTTTGGGAGATATGATTTATTTTGTACACACAGAGAATTTTTCAACAAAAAAATAAAATGGCTGCCACATAGCGAGGAAGTGGATTGGACTCAAATGAAGAGTGTATTTGTGTATTAAAATAGTTGTTATATAAGTATTTAGAATATCGCTAATCCATGACCGGACACACTGTATATAATGTTGAATATCAGTTTTATTTTATAAGCTGTCTGCTAAGCATGGGCAGACTACGTGAATGAATCTTTGCATTAAATACTGTTTATTTTACATTATTTGTTCCACGTTGACTAGGACAAACTGACAGATAAAGTCGCAGCATAAAGGTTCATTATAACCATTTTAGTACGAGCCAAAAAACAAATTGCAGTCGTGAAAGAGAGCTTGATTCAGCGATAAGTTAACTTTGAATGTGCATTAAGATAGGTCTAGCTTTACAGTAACTTCAAATACTTGACTTATTTTAATTACCAAGCAATTTGGCCATTACCTGCATGTTACATAAATAACATCGTTACTCATGTCACAGTAAAGATTTTAGGTTGATAGAATAATAAACATAGAAAACTACAAAGGACCAAGAATGCTCCCTTGTGGGACGCCTTAATAGAGCACACCATTATAATGACGACTCATTTAGGTCCGTAATTATTATATTATAATACAATACATTAATTTTGCGTTTAAGACAGTGTACTTGTTACGAGAAAATTACTTGCTCCTATAATGAGATGTTCTTAATATGAAATTAAGTGAATTAAGTTATTCTTATTAAAATAAATGTATTGTGCTGAAATTTAATGGACCAAATCGTTTCTTCAGTTATTAAATGCCATTAAGACAAAAGCCTCTTATTTCGTAGTTCTAAAGTTGTTCGTTTCAGTTTATAAATCAATAATATTATTTAATAAAGTACAAGGTTTAGCCAAATTCCTATGAAAGCAATAACATTTCTACTTTATATTGAAATTTCGATTGTTTAGAGATAAAAGCGGATAAATTGACAATCTCTTTTTAAAGTCAGTCGACTCGAGATTTCGAGGTGATTTATAAGTAGAGATAAAATTCAAAGAGTCTCATAACATTCTTTGAAACAGGCACCAGTTTTAGGCGCGGAATTTATATTGAACAAATTGTTTACGAGCTTCTTGTGTTGCTACAGAAAATTATTAATTTGTACTTACCTTGCTTACTTTTTGGTAAAATAAACTTTGTTGTTCATTAAGTGGAATGTATAGAAAAATGAAGACGATGAAAGTGACACATATCATTTATAAATTTTAGAAAAAAAAGTGAATGCAGAATGTTATGAACAGAAGCATATTTGGTGACAAGCAGTTTTTAGATTAATTTGTATTTTAGAATAGCTTTCCAATGTTCTCTTTCATAACAAAGGGTTTGATTACGATATATATCGATTAAAATCAAATTATCTTTATCAATTTAGGCCACAATAGTGATTTATTTAGGTCATAAGTGTTAACATTTATCAACGTCAAGGTCAAGAATTAATATTCTGGAATGTATTTCTAGCGATTTTGTATTCAGTATGCATGACGCGTAATGATACTTCCATCAAGATGGTCTAACAAATCCGTGACAATACCTAAGAACATAGTATCTTTATTAAAATAATATATGTAAATACGATTTTATTTACTTCGACTTCTTTTTAAAAGCTATATCTCACCATAATCTGATCACGCTGAAGTATCAAAGTAATGGTACTATCGAGTTATAGGCTTTCATCTAGTTTTCTACCAAATTTTGATTCGTTAAGCATGTGTTATATGAGTGTGCTCTTTATTCGAGTTACCTATTTCTAAAACCTCTCTGTTCAAGATTGAAACATGAGTATAGAATGAAAATGGATTTTTCATTCCAATATATTTAAATGTCAATATGTTCCATAAAATAAATGTAAAAAAGAAGTTTACCTGAAATCATGTGGTTACTGTAGGATATAGCGCTTACAACACCACCATTATCGCTTCTGAATTTCTTCAAGAAATGGTGTCAACATGAGTCTAGTAATGTTTATAACAGTGAAACTTTTCTGGACGGTTAGTAGGGCGCAACTGGTATCCCAAGGAGCTATAGGCTAGTAGAAGACCGTTGGCCTGTTACGTAAAGGTCTCGAGTTTAATTCTAAGGCACACATTTCTAACTTTTTGAAATTACTTGCGTATAACATTTTTTTAGTAGTTAGTTTAGTTAGTTATCGCTCGGTTTAACGATGAAGGAAAATATCGTGACGAAGTCTGTATGTTTGAGAGTTCTACGTAATATTCTCGAAGATATGTAAAGTCTATCAATCCGCAATAAGCCAGCGTAGGGGCTTCTCACACTGAGTGAAAGCTCTGTCCAGCAGTGGGACAGTTTATATACAGGGCTGGTATTATTATTTTATTATTTAACTAACTTATTTAGCGCTGAAATTAAACTACTATATACGGATTTTATCGCGTTGTTTATTTGACACTTTATTACAAAATTATAAAAACTGTTACTTTAATTTTGTAATAAAGTGTTAAATAAACAACGCGATAAAATCCGTATATAGTAGTTTAATTTCAATGAATAACATTTGCGTAAACAGAAGACAATATTATTTAGCGCTTTTATGAACAGTCGAAATGTATCCGAAAAGGCACGTTTGGCTGTTCATAGAGGACTATTAGTGCCCACACTTATGTATGGAAGTGAAAGTTGGGTATAGCATGAGAGCAGAATATATGCTGTAGAAATGAGAGCGTTGAGAAGCATAAAATATGTGGTGTGACTCTGAAAGATAGAATAGGAAATAGTGTGATTAGAGAGAGATGCGGCATGAAAGTGGATATAGTTACAAGAATAGAAAAGGGTATGTTAAGCTGGTTTGAACATGTAGAAAGAATGGACGAGGAAAGACTGACTAAAAAAGTTTATAAGACTAGTGTGAATGGAACAGTCGCAAGAGGAAAACCTAGGCGAACGTTTCTCGATCAGATCGGAGGCGTTCTGGACAAAGGCCAGGTTAAGAGCGACGGGCGTGTATGAGGAATGTGATGAAAGTGAATGAAGCCAGAGAAGTGTGTCAGGATCGTAGCAAATGGAAATCCGTAGTCTCTGCCTACCCCTCTGGGAAACAGGCGTGAATCTATGTATGTATGTGTATGTATTTAACTGAAATCACTTTCTGAGCGTTTATAGGCGTCGATGTGTCACTTTATTAGTATAATAAAAGTAGGAGCCATGTACGTAGGTATACTCATTAATGACGGCGTGACCTTAAAATAAAAGAAAATCCTTTTGTTACTTGATATGAAAGCTAACTTTCTTATGAGACATTAAAAATCTTATTAACTACTTCTATTATACCTTTGTAACTCAATCCCTTGTAAAAATAAACGAAAAAGTATCTATCTATTAGTAGAAGAACAATCGAGATCTCAACATAATCGGCTTTCAATCCGTTAGTTTTGTTCTGGCAGTGGTAGCGACAGCAAAAAAATGCAAAGAACCTCGGGAATAAAAGGACTCGATCAAGTTAATTAGTAAGAACGTTTTGTAGAACACTAATTGACTATTTTTTGCGTTGGTGGCCTTTTGAAGACAAAAGTTAAAGTAGATGGTCTCATTAGTACTGAATAGTCTGACGTTACCCGTCTTTTGTGTTTCTTGTAATGCACGTTAATTTTATTGTACTGGCAATTGAATCTATGGTTTAGGAGCGAAGTGCGGGTACCTTAATATTGATGGCATCTGTTTGTCAGACATTTTTTGTTGGAGTTAATTGCTAGATACTAAGGATTTTGGCTCTAATGGTAGATCAGCTATCGGCTTACCTGATAGTTACTGCCGCGATGTCAGAATTAGATACAGTTAGGCGCTGCTTATCGTGATAGTATAGACTTTAGAAAACACCGTGGCATGTGGTTCATTCGAGAGCCTGTATATTCATATGTGCGAGAATTCGTGCCTAAAAGCGTAAAGTGTTAGCCGAGAATGTTTCTTGGTTGAACGGATAATCCCTGGTGTATCGTCCAGTACATTTTAAAACTTGCATTCAGATACTAAAGTAGTTACTTTAGCATCTGAATGCGAGTTTTACAAAGGATGAATGATCGCAAAGATATTGAGATCAAGTTCACGACACTATCTCAGCGTTGCACGCCTAAAATATTTGGACAACTGAAGAGAGAAACTGGTGATAATGAACAACTACTTTGCCAACGTGGCAGATTATAACTACATACATTTTAAGCTGTGATGTAGATACATCTAAATGTATAACAGTCGCATTTACTACCACTGCGTTTTCAAAGCAGTCAAAGGTTTGGTTTAATATATTTCTACTTCTCTTTTCCTACAATACCAACTACGGAATCATATTTCTAAATATCAGAACTTACAAACTTATACCCTATGACGTTTCGTACTAATATACATAATTTTAGTTATAGTATTTTCTGACGTAAGAATGATCGACTCAGCCCGACGAGCTCAATAAAAAGCCTTTGCCATCAAAAAAGCAAGACGTAACAGCCAAAATAGAATTTATATCTGAATCTATTCCGCTATTCAAACGCAAATTCACGCGGTCTTTGAACCCTGACCCCATAATCAGACGTCGTTATGTAAACGGAAAATATATTATACGAGCCATTGAGGTTAAACAGTACAATGTATTTCGCTGATTTTAGCATTAACATTTTGTACGTTCATTGATTTGCTTCACGAATAGAAATTATGTCAGTACTATTTGTCAATTTTGATGTTCAGACGTCTAGACTGTATAAATTGAAATTTCGCTTGAATAAGACCTCGTTTTGTAGTCCGTTTGATATTCGATGTTAGTTACAATGTTCGGTGTTAGTAATTGGCAGTAACTGTTGAGGTGACTGCGGATATTTGGTTCACTAGATAAATCAATCAGTAATCAAAGAACTTCTTGTTATTCGAATCCATTCGATATATTCATAGTGACACGTTCGAATAATTGGTTTATTATCCAACAGTCAAACATCAGTAAGAATTTTTAATTTTTTGGTTGTTATATATCATAACCGTTGAGTATTTGAGAGAACTTGAGTTTTATACGTTACAAAATTTTATACGATCCATGTAATTGCTCATACTGGTGGTCATTTTAGTGCTTCAGATTTTTATTGCGACAGTGGGATTAAGAGATATTGTTTAGTAACCTACTAGTTAAGTTTTGCTTGCTTTAACGGTGTAGGAAAACATCATAAGGAAACCTGTATGTCTATAATGTTTTCGAAAATGTGTCAAGTCCACCGTAGTTAACCACGTTCTAACCAGTTCCAGCGTGGTTAATTAAGGCCAAACATTTTATACAGAGAAGAGACCTTTGCCCAGCAGTGTAACAGTATCTCTAAATAGGGCTAATATTGTTCTATTACATTATTGATATTTGGATAGCAGAGTATCATAATTTGTTAGCTGTTGGTTTAAAACGCGTTAAAAGTCACATGGCCAACATACTCCTAAATATCGCACATCATATGCCAAATGCGACTTTACGTATTAAATTGAACCGGGGATTGAAAATATTGAAAACTTAATTGCAGCAAACAAAATATTTCTAGAGTTAGACGCAGGCAAATAAAATATTTTAACGAGAAATGTAGACTCTTGCACAAATATTGCTACAAGTGTTTTCAATTTGAAATTCCGTTTTTATAATAAAATCTCTTTGCATAGTTCTAGATAAATATTGAAATTAATGTCTACTATGTTCTTAGTACTTGCTTCACTTAGATTTTTGTAGTGTAAGTGTATTCCTAGAACATCTTAATTCCATTAATAACAACATCGAATTTATTATGGAATTAGAGGCAAATAATTCATTAGCTTTCTTAGATGTACTTGTTATCAGGAATACTGATCATACTTTGAGCCACACTAGGAAAAAGACCCATATAAATAGGTGCTTAAACGGTGAATCTCACCACCATCCTAAACAGTTAGCTACCGTGGGAATGTCTTTGTTTCAGAGAGCCCACGGGATCTGTGACAAGAAACACCTGGATGCCGAGCTTCAACATGTCAAGCAAGTACTGCAAGACAATAAGCTTCAACAGCCGCGCTGCTGTCACAGATCCCGATAAAAGCCAGCTACAGTCGAGCGCCAGCCTGCTATACTGCCTTATATAACGGGTGTCACTGACAAGATTGGCTACATCATGAAGCGAGCTTCAATCAACACATACTTCAAGCCGCCAACGAAGATAAGTCAATTTTTGCCATCCGTCAAGTGCCAACTACCTTTACAAGATGCAGGGGTCTATAAAATAGATTGTGACTGCGGATTCTCATACATTGGTCAAACCAAGAGAAGCATAGGCACCCGCATAAAAGAACACATAGTTGATGTAAAACACCAACGCTTGTTGAAGTCTGCTGTGTGTGAACGTGCAACAGGGGACCAACCATTACCTGAGATTTGACAAATCACAGATTCTCGCTAAAGAACACCGATTCCTACCAAGGATGTTTCGCGAATCTATAGTAATAAAAAAACATCCTAATTTCAATAGAGAAGATGGTTGTAATGTACCACCAGCTTGGGATCCAGTAATTCAAATAGTCAAACCCAAGAAGAAGCAAACCACAGCTAGACTTCATGATACTTTGAGCTCATTCTGCGTAAATAGAAACACCAATGATTAAATTATGTTCGGCTACTTTGAAATAACTACACTGGAACATTGAGACAACTACCATCTTAGTCTCCCCGTGACCATGGCTGCTGAAAAGAAACCGAAACGTCGGGGAAAGTGTAAAATTAAATCTAAATAGTTGTATCATTTAAATAGCTTAAATTGAAGTAAACAGTAACTAAGTAGTAAAAGTTTTTAACAATAGTAATTTACAGTTTCAAAATTATGCAATAAATGTAGGTTAGGTTAGGTTAGTTTTGCAACAGTTATTTTTTCTGGATGAATATATGTCCTATTCTGTACCCCTGACAAAGTTTATGCAAAATTTCATGTTGATCGGTTGAGTAGTTAAGGCGTGAAAGCGTAACAAACAAACAAACTCATTTTCGCATTTATAATATTAGTTAGGATAGTGTTAATAAATAAACAACGCGATAAAATCCGTATAAAGTTTGTTTAATTTCAATGTATTACATTCACGTAAACATAAGACGATATTAGATATTTGTAATTTTATTAAGATTAATAGCAATTTAGTTTGTAAAGTACTTGTATTTTTGTTAACCTCACCCGCTAAGCTAGCTTTTAGTGGGTTCACGTTGCTTTGTAATAGGTGTGGTTCGAACCTACGACCTCTTGATCAGAAGTCAAATGCCTTATCCAATCCGCTACTGCAGCTTTTTATTTTATTTAGTTTTCTATTTTATTGGAACCGAACAATTACATGTAGGAAGGTAGTATTAGCAATTTGGTATACTTTTCTTTGACATATTAGTAGAGAAGCATATGTATAAAGATTGTGATAGAGAAAAATGTCATATAGAAATAACATAGACTCACGGCTTTATGTCTTTATAAGGGGTAAGTAGAAATGAAAGACAGCCAAACGCTCGTTATGAATTGAGGTCCTATGTACGGGAAGGCAAGCTTATTAGCATACACAGTACCAAAATTACTGCTGCTAAAGATAATTGCCTAAAAACAAAAACTAATAAGACTGCCCGATTTAGGTATCGAACCCGGGATCCCATTATCCCCCGCCAATATATTATGCGCATATTTATTCTAGGGAACAACGAGGCAGATATAGTCGTGAGACTTTGCCTGTATATAAGTATGTATGTATGTTACTTTAGGTATTTACAGTTAAAGTCTAACTCGCACTCACAATTCCTTTCCTCTTCATTGAAGTACTGAAATCATTTTCGAAGCTTTTGACAAGCTATCGTCAAAAGCTACAATCACTAGCTAGCTATTATCCAACCTCAGAAGAAAGAATGGCCGAGGTCAAAATACGTCGGCAAAATCTACAACAAAAACTCAACGGCACGAAAACGAGTGTTAAGCGAATATAAGTACTAGTCCACAATTTTTCCTTGAACAAAACCGGTGCGTATCATTACGTCGTGTACATAGTGCTGACTAACGAAGTAGTGGTGCGAAGAAATGAATGTATCGTAACGTGCCTCATTAGGCAGACGCTCGATTCACGCGTGCCACACAAAAAATGTATAAAGCTGGTTGTTAGGTTAAACATCCAGTGCATGGATGCTATTAAAGAATTGATTTTACAAATCTTTAAAGAGCTATAGAGAAAAACATCACCAATCTTAAAAGAGATGAATATTTATAAAATGATTTGGTTGGAACTTAAAGACGGCATGAATACCGTAGTGGTTAACGTAGTCGCCTTACTATTGCCGTACGTTCGATCACCACACAGGACGAAACATACAAATAGCTGTTCCGAGTCGAGGTGTTCATTCAAAAAACACCCAGAGTCGTCGTGCGTCATGCGTACGTCGTCAACTTTAAGAACCTTAAGTATTGGTTTATAGGAAAGAAAAGTATTTTGGGTTATGATCATAAAAGTAAGATACAAAATATAACTGACTTTACTAAATGAACATTTTTATTGACCATCATCATCATCATCAGGCTATAATAGTCCGCTGCTGGACATAGCCCTCCCCCAAAGAGCGCCATAGCGCCCTGTCTTCAGCTTGCCGCATCCAGCATCTGCCTGCAGTCTTTCGCAGATCGTCATCCCACCTGGTCGGAGGGCGTCCTACACTACGTTTGCCGAGTCGTGGTCTCCACTCAAGAACACGCTTACCCCAGCGATCACTTATTTATCACCTAAATAAGTGAAGTAAGTAAATAAGTAAATAATAAGTGAGTGGTTTTTATTGATCACTAACATTAATATTTTTTTAACACTTTTCTCTTACACCAGACTAAATCCCTATATTGGCAAGGATTTTGAAAACAAATAACGAACGCAAAGAACACCTACATTACTTTTTTGTAGACCACACACATTTTTGGCCAGAGTAGCGAGCGCACCCACAAAACTCGGGGTAGTTGCAATGTTGAGGTGACTATTTAACTACAACGGTATAAGTCATTTATACGTAACATAATAAAATGTATGTAGAAATTTATGTTTAAAACAACATTTAAAATACCTAAAATATTCTGAAAGAAGAATATTTGCATATATTTTATAAACAATGCTAAGTAAATAATATATGGTTAATAACTCTATTTTAATATTTAAATATCCGAAGCCATCATGTAGTCGCATTAACTTCAAACAATTAGAGATGTTCGTATTTTACCCAGATCTAATTTTGACTTGCCAGCCCGTAATATTTGCAATATAGTATTCACATAAAGGCACATATTATATTCACAGAATAAGGCAAAATGTAGACTTAATGTATTGAGGGTATATATGGCTTGTTTGTCTTGCGAAACTTGGTAATGAAATACTGTCTGAAAATAGGATTTATTTAATATTGAAGCCCTGGAGGGCTTTCTAGATATAGTTACAGATTTATTATTTTATAACGTCTTCGGCTTCGCTAGTGATTAGAGACAATATCTACATATATTCATATGTTTATGGAAATACAAAGATATAAAATAATTGTGATTAATTTATAACAAAATATTAATTGAATCCTCACCAGAAGATTGCCTGTTATGAATACGAAACAATTATTTATTTAACATTTTCGTATTTTACTAAAATACAAGCACGGTGGCAAACATTCATATGGATAGGAAAATGATTGCAGCAGTCTACAGACGCTCGATACATTAGAAGTCTGCCAGTACAGACTTTGCTATCGCTTTTTTAACAATTACTGCGAGAGCAAAGCACGACGTCCCTCTCCTAACAGAACAGCGCCTAAGCAACTTGGAATCCATAATGAAATCAGGAGTCATTAGCCAGGATCTCTCCAAGAATACAACACAGGACTACGATCTTATGTATATGATGTATATTATTGAATGCTTGACTTTTCGACCAGATTAAACCGGCAGTGGTCACAAGCTGACTGGTTCGGCAATGTCATATCTCCGTTTGTGAGGCAGCGGAATCTTCATCGAACCACAGTTGCGCACTTTAAAAAATAAAAATGCGAATAGTGAAGGTGGATAAAGATTCTGCTGCTGCGAATGTTTCAAAGTTATTATTGCAAACCGCTTTTGGTAGACGTGTGAAGGTACGAGTACGTCAGGAAGTGCGCTCTTTAACTTCGTTTCCATAACAGAGATATAGAAGACGGCCTCTCCGGAAAAGGTTAACATAAGTTGCGGGTGGTATTTCATTACTCCGGCACCTGTATGGAAATAGGTAGCGTCACTTTGGCATGAGGTAGCGCTAGAATAGAATCCGTAGATTTCAGGGCAAAACTGTTTTTTTAAGTTGGTCTTTAAGGGTACTTTAGGCACTAGATGGTACAGAAGCTCTTTCTCTTATAGCTGTAAGGTTACTTGTGAGTGGCGTCTGTGTCATAAATGTTAGTCTGTCTTGATAGCAATAGTGTATGCGACTGCTGTGCATTAGGTCTCGGGTTCGATTCTCGCGTCGGCAAAATTGTTAATCACAGTCGTTGCACGTAATCCGGAAATGCTCGGGCAACATAGTTGGCAAAATGTGGATGTAATATCGGCGTGAGACTATGTATAGTCTACATTTTAAAATAACCTTCTCACAAGTCGTAAAACTTGAACTGCCTGAATGGTAACCACCGATACTTAATATTATATAATATGTATAAGCAATGATTATTTAATTTGCCTCTATCTATACATATAAATAAAATTGAAGTGTCTGTTTGTAATGTCAAAATAACAGCTTTTTATCTAATGCATATGAAAGTATATAAGGTACCTATATGAAAACATCTGTTTTTAAAATTTTTGTCTGTCTGTCTGTTTGTTCCGGGTAATCTCCGAAACGGCTGAACCGATTTTGACGGAACTTTCACTGGCAGATAGCTGATGTGATAAGGAGTAACATAGGCTACTTTGATTTTAGAAAAAAAAAATTGGATTCCGCGGAGACAAACACTTTTTAGTTAAAATCTACGCGGACGAAGTCGCAGATAACAGCTAGTTTATAATATATTTACATCGAAACTCACGCCTAAATTCACTATTAGTCACGTACCTAATATAATTTTGTTCTTACTGTATGCTGTATGCACATATTATTGAGTTGCAATTTACATCGAGGCTAGCTATAAGCTTTATATGTTTAATACTTTAAAAATGTAACGTGTTATACATTAAATAAATAATGTGAAACTCAATAAAAGTATTTCTATCGCGATTTTACATTATGTAATGTAGATATGTAGTCTAGTGTAGCTACTTTGAAATAGCTAGCAAATTATAGCAAAGCAGAAACATAGCTTGCTGTGTGCTACAAGACTTAAAGCGCGTTCTTGCCGACGATATAATATTAGCGCCTTTCCTCTTGAAAATACGTGTAGCTTTGCCCATAGACCACAATGATTAAGGATCTCTATGTGGACGTAGCTGTTAATGTTGTTTACATTGTTTTGTCTTTAGGTCGTTAGTTTTTAGGTTGTTAGCAAAAAGAAAATCTGACTTAGTGTGAAAGGTCTTTAACAAATGAAGCGGTGATAACACTTGTTTTTTAAGCTTATATTTAACTTATCACCAGATATAGTAAAATATAACAGTCAAAAATAGTAAATGATCACCAAATTGCACAGCAAAATATATTTAAAGAGATCAAAATAGTCGACTATTTTTGGGTGGGTTTAAGGAGGAACTTAATATAACCTAACCTTTCCGAGACGGAATGCAGTGATTTGAGGCGAATAGGTGCTCGTTATGACATATTTTAGTAAGCATATTTTGCTGCGCAATTACTATTTTTGGTGGTCATTAAATTTTATTCCGTTTTTTTATGTTTAGGATAATACCATTTGTGATATTTATGATACTGATACTAGATCGGCACTTCATAATGAACAGTAAGGCCGTCTGATAGACGGACAAATATTTTGAAACCGATGTGTTGTGTTTAGACCTAATTAGACGATCCAGATTGGTATTTTAAATATCTTTAATATATCACAATAATAACAATATTTTTAAAAGACATAGACTGTGTCTGTTAAAGATATCGTTATTTTTACTTTAAGGTTTCGTTTACCTATGTTTCATTTAAAATTTTCTAGTACATTTTTATTAAAAAAAAATTTATTGATATTAACCGATTGCCTTTTTTGTACAAAATGAAAAATTCCTTAATCCCAGTAAATATTTGGCAACATCGATCCCTATAAACGTAGTGTAAGCATACCGAAATGCCTTGAAGGCAGCTCGGCACTCCAGTGGCTGGCTGGCTCTTCAGTGTCGGGTCTGGGCACGATAGGGCACACTCTCTCTGACGCTACCCCACTTCAATAACCCTTATTATCTCCTTTTGTCCTTTTACCTTTGCACCTGTCTGGGTGAATGACGTGCAAAGTACGCGCGTCGTAAAAGTCGTATATGTACCTCGGGATTTTTGTGTTCATAATTTTGTAGGCATTTATTTTTTAATTAAAGTTATCATTTATATTTAAAGTATTTTTAACGATTATAATAACATCGAGTACAATTATAATAAAAGATTGCCCTAGTGGCGCAGCGATAGTGAATTCGAATGCTGTGCATAGGGTCCTGGGTCCGCTACCCAAGCAAACTAGGTACTATAAGTTTCACAAAAAAATTTCTTAGTAGTAACGCGGTATCTGGGGATTGTCCTGGTATACGTGATTATGTATGTGTTTTTATGGTGGATGTGAAAAGATACATATTTATATAAAACTATCTGTCCCAACGGACGTTGTTCTGTACACACGAAAAAAAAAACAAATCTAAATCGTTCCCGAATCCACTTTTTTGTGTGTATTCAACACAAAATTTCATCAAAATCGGTCCAGCCGTTTAGGAGGAGTTTAATTACAAACACACGCACAGAAGATTTATATATATATATATATATATATATATATAAATATATAGATATTGCTGTTTTTTATTCTTTAACTTACTTTTTGGATACTTACTAGTTTTAAATGATTATGTTGATCATTATTATGTAGTGTGGCTGTTATAATTCCTTTTAAATAAAATAAAACATTTTAGCGCATCTACACATAGGAACACATAGGAATAGAAAATCACAAACCTAAAATGCTTAAAACGCCAAAAAGTTTTCTAGCTGAAATGACTCAAAGGGATGCATTAACTAACAGTATCATTCTTCTATACGTATAAAGTCTGTGCTTCATTTAAGAGTACTTATTTAAGATATTATTTATTTAAGAGGATAGCTGTCTGTCCTCTTCAATATAAAAAATATGTATTGTATCGAAATCCGAAAATAACGATACTTATCGCATGCATACGGCAAACGAAATAATATTTTAAAGACGAGCCGAGCTACAAAGTGCTTACAACTGTGGATAAACAGAATACCCGCCTTAGCTCTACAAAGCTTAGAGAAACGAAGACCTATTCCTTGTGAGGGTAAAGCTAGAAATCTATTTGTAAGACACCTGTAGTTAGTTTAGTTTATAACTAGTTGTTACACGCGAATCCCTTTATATTTTCTTGCGCAGTGGGCAAGCGGTTGGTTTGCCGCTGTCGCAGTAATGATGTTTTCGGAACAAACGGAACAATTATCTTGTCAAAGATAATTGATAATTAAAACAATTATCTTGTCAAAGATAATTGATAATTGTAATCAGTTGCTAATATGCCATATATTTTGTTAACCGGCTACCATAAAAGTGTACACGTCTCTGTAATTGCAATACAAAATGGTGGATGACCTACAACACAGGTTTTCCTAGCGTAGGCATCCACAGTGTTCGATTGTACCAGAGTGCATGTATTAGATTAATTCTACATTATATGTTCTACAATATGTTCTACAATCATGCCCCTAAATAAATAAATAAATAAAACAAACTTGTTTTTATTATAGGAGAAGATGATCAACGTTAGCCAATCCTAAAGTACCTAGCAATTACATATTTTCACACGATTAATACTAGTTTCGGGCCATGGTTTTGCTTAGTGTTGATTTTTCACTCGTCAATTGGTTACTAGATTGCCTTTGCCACACAGGTCAAAATGCCACATTTACTTTTTCATTAAAGTTTATCTGCACAGATGGCGTAGTGGTTTAAGTGGTCACCACTGCCATTGCGCAAAGTGTTGTGGGTTCGAATCCCACACGGGACAAAAATTTGTGTGAGCCACAAATGGTTGTTCCGAGTCTAGATGCTCTTTGTGTCTGTTGTTTGAATGTTTGTAAAGTCCCTCGCGATAGACTAATTAACCTAGAGCGGGAGATATCTTTTAAAAAAATGACAAGAAATATCAAGAAATCAGCCCTTATAAACTTGGGATAGGTGTAATATGTGTAACGATGAAGGAATAATCGCATAAAACAACCATATATAATAACGTCATCGCAATTGTGTCTGCGACCGCAATCATAGGCTACATTAGTTAAGACGTTATTTTACCAGTACCAGCGTGTTAGGTACGGATTTTTGCATACTATAAAACAAATTCAGAAACTTAGGGTACTGGCTAACTTATTTGGAAACACTAATCGCATGCTTAGGATTACTGAACAAGACCAGCATTATGATATTTTTTGAAAGATGACAACTATTTTAAATTAGTGAACCAAGGAATCGTAACTAATACCTACTATAAATGCGAATTCGCGTTTGTTATGCTTTCACGCCTTAATTATTCGACGAATCATCATGAAATTTCGTATACACGTTGGGTTCAGAAAAGGACATAACCTTTATCCACTTTTCATCCAGATTTCTCTGATTTCATTTTTCATCGTCGCTGATTTCAGCATGAATGTGCCGGCTCGACCGGGGAAGGACTACCCTCTCACAGAATATTGACGTGAAATAGCAGTATTCCTACTGTTATGTTTCGTTCGGCGAGTGAGAGCGCCGGAGGACGAATCACACTCTGCCCCCCATCCCGCTCCTTCT
Source organism: Catocala sponsa (assembly GCA_963564715.1). Classification (NCBI taxonomy): domain Eukaryota; kingdom Metazoa; phylum Arthropoda; class Insecta; order Lepidoptera; family Erebidae; genus Catocala; species Catocala sponsa. The sequence continues at coordinate 21,371,965 of OY751334.1, read as the reverse complement.
CCTTCCCACTTCCTTTCCTAAAGGGTCGGCAACGCGCAAGTGATGCCTCTGGTATTGCAGGCGTCCATAGGCTACGGTGACCACTTACCATCAGGTGGGCCGTATGCTTGTTTGCCATCTAAGCTGTATAAAAAAAAATGGACTGTTTCTTAGGGATTGATAATTGACATAACCTCACCTTAATATAACATTCAAGATCAAGATCTAGTACCTAATAAAAGCACGTTTTGCTATTGACGCTTATCATGTATTAGATGTTACCCGCGGTTCACGCGTTTATGATTACTGCGCCGCCGCTATAGGTCGTAGCGTGATGTTATATAGCCTATAAACTTCGTCGATAAATAAGCAATCCAACAATTAAAAACATTTTTTGGATTCGAAACAGTAGTTCATGAGATTAGCGCGTTCAAACAAACAAACTCTTCAGCTTTATAATATTAGTATAGATAAAAGAAATAGAGTTTATTTTATATTATGCTTTAATTATGTAGTGTGAAAACGACAATGCAGATTTTACACTTGCATTCAGATTGCAGCTGTTAGCCAAGTCACAATACCAACCGCAGATCAGATTTACCGTGATGTCAGTGACCCGTAATCCCAGTCATTCGTCAACGCCTCACTGATCCTAGGAACTGGACGTGTATAATCTCAGTCCTAAGTAAGGGATAAGAAGGGTTTGCCTTTGATATGTTCAATATTACTGTAATTTACCTAAAGGCTGTCTCGACTTACGAGCGAATAATCTTGATTTTAGGATAGATACTTAAATTATATGGAATTAGCTGACTGCCGCATCTTTGCCCATGTTTATGATTGCTTACTCGCTTCTGTGCCTCGTAGATTGATGTTACATAAGCCTATGATTGTTCTCAGGAATTGGACGATCAAATGCAGAAATTTTTCAATTCCGGTTGCCTGTTCCAGACATTAGCGTGTTCAAACAAAAAGAAAATCAAACTCTTCAGCTTTATTATATTAGTATAGATTGAAGGTACAGACGTTTATTTTTGTACCTGCCTCGTCGCTATAGCTTGTATATTCGTAACCTGGTAAACAAATATCGATAAAGCTTGGCATAGAGATAGATCGTGTCCAGGATTATTATTATTTTTTATCACAGCATGCGTTCCTGCGATTAACGCAAGCAAAGCCGCAGGCAGGAGTTAGCAACTTATAAATGTCCTTTCGTATCCTCTATACGGCTTTTTAGCCAAAACTATCAAACCATTAAAATATGAGCTTAACCAAAACGTTAATATCTTTCGCTTTAAGTCCACATTACCATTCAAAGCAGCAAGACTGATTCTTTCCTTTATTATTCCCAAACAGTATCTTTGGTAAAATATTGAATGGATAAATAGTATTGTGTCCCCGTTGATATAAAACGTCGTAGGTTACCGAGGCCTTCCTTATCTGGCCTCATTTTATGACCGCGTAAATAATGGACATTTTCGACAAAATTTTATTCAATTTCCTCGGTTTCTGCTTTGAATAGATGATGTTTTACATAAAATGTTGCAGGCTTTGGCGCTGTATTAAAAATATTTTCGCTTAGTCACTATTTTGTTCAGCAAACTAAGATTTTGGTTTAGATAAGATTGCGAGAGTTATGTGTGGCATGTTTTTTGTAAGTTACTTACGTCCATTTGAAAGATCAAGATTATTAAGAACTTTATAATACATTTTTAATAAAATTAATCATATATAGCTATAAAACAAAATTAAAGTAAAATATTATTATATATTCTAAGTCGGTCTTATTGTTACTAAAAAAGTGTATAAGAGTTTGTACTTCAATCCTAATAATACAATATTATGAATAAGAATGTTTTTGAAGATCTTAGTTACTCAATCATACATATGTATAACGTTGACCGGTTTCAGATAAAACTTAGACAGACTATGTTGCTAATTAACACATGGGATACTTTTTAAATCCATACACGTAGGAACGGTTATTTACCCGGGCAAAGCCGGGGGTTGAAACTGAATCAATTGACCCCATGACCCGGTAGTGAATTACATGCAATGGTTATTGTCCATTTTCATGTAGATTTCTACCAAAACGCTTGAAGATGCATCGTTCATATGCTTTATGAACTAGAACTAGACACTATTTCTGCAACCTTTAAACGTTCCGTCAAGTCCACAACCTGAAAACATTTGATTTAAAACGTGACCATAGATTTTTTTACTCGATATCCTTCGGATATCCTCTAACAGTTAGCATGATAGCATACTTTACAGTATGTCTTATGTACACGACGCCAATTGTAGAGAGGTCTTAGTCATAGCGTCACTGCCCCTTATCTTATCTTATCTTATGTGGGGGCCAGTCAGTGCAGACCAGCGACACTTCGACCCAGTGGGATCTTTTGTGTCAACTCTCTCCCAATAACGACTACCATAGATGTTCATGGCAGCCGGGACCAACGGCTTAACGTGCTTTCCGAGGCACGGAGCAGGCGATAATTGTCAATCAATACGCACATAATTTCGAAAAGTCATATAACTTCCGAAAGTCAGAGGTGCGCGACGTGGGTTCGAACCCGAGACCCTCTGTATTGCAGTCTGTTGGTCTCCCCACTGAGCTATCGCTGCTCTCGTCACTACCCCTTATCATCAGCACTTTATTTTTCCCTCCGTCGTTACTCAGCATCAAGTATTCCTAAAGACCTGAGATCAGCTCACGTATGTATCACAAGACTCGTGCGTTGATTGCATTGGAGATGCAATCATTAGGTGTTCCTTTGTGCGACCATCTGTAGGCGGCTCGCGTACCGTTAACGAGATTACAGCGCCCATATTGCCTCATGTCTCCGAGGTTTAGCCTTACATGGAGATTTTGCTAATGAATCTTTAGCGTACCGAGATTTATGTAATTTTTTGGAGCCTGGTTTAATTTTGAATTGTACATTTTGTAGAAAGAACGTTGGACTGTTTCAAGGTTTAGTAATACTATGTGTAGGTACATTACAACTATGTCACCTCAATATCTTAGATGTTCTTACGACTACAATTGTATAACTCAATTATGCTGAATTGGCATTCAATATTTTACTTAGTATTAGATACCTATTTCTGTTTACATATGTGTATATGTATATGCTCACACATGATGATCCTAATATAAATACTCTCATGATGATCGAATGAACAAGCATTATGACCACGCAATCGTAGTTTTCACTACATATATTATGTGTGTGAATGTATATGATCTGCCGTCTATTATATTAGTTATTATACATTTATACATTGGTGTAATTATAGATAAAAATTTAAATTTCAAAGAACATATAAACTCCCTATTTATTTATTTATTTATTTATTTATTTATTATATAAACAGTACAAGCTTACAGCAGAACCAACACGCTTATATGTTACATTAATCTCATTTAAATAAACTTATTTACATTGACAATAATTCTAACATAATTAAATAACAAACACAATGTCATATGAATGTCAACTTAATACTGTATATTATTTAATAATCAAAGATATATATCAAAAATATAATACATTACAATTACATACAATTAATTACTATTTAAATATAAAAATACACATTTAATCATTTGGCTTAACTTATCATAGAAAATGTCTGCATCAAGATTCAATTGCAATAGATCATTGATTAGTTCAACCGCTCTGCCAGTAGGAGTACTAGCGGACTGCGGTAGGCGCCATGATGGTGGGACAGTGAGAAGTTTATGTTGCCGTCGCCCTATGGCGCGCATATACTGATCTGGTACATAAAAGCAAATACTTTCCTTTACCAACGGATTATCCACTTTATTTGTTAGTAATAAGTAGTAATGTATGATATGTATAAAATTACGTCTCAGCTCTAAGGTATCTAGGCCGACCATGCCTGATACAAACAAAGAAGGATATAGGAATGGATAATATCCATATATACGTTTATATAGATGTCTGGAAAATTTACGTTGTATCCTCTCAATTAATAAGATGTACAGTTTTTCAGTTGGATTCCAGACAATTGAATTGTATTCTAGTTTGCTGCGAACATACGCATTATAGAGCAACTTCACTATAAGAACATTATTAAACTGAGAAGATGTTCGAATTACAAATCCCAGTGATCTATTTGCGGCTTTACATACAGTTTTAATATGGTCATGGAAATTGAGTTTGGAGTCTAGTGTTAGCCCTAGATCGCATATAGTTGTGACTCTATCAAGCGGTTTGCTATCCATCTCGTATATAGTTGAGATTGGGGAACGAGATCGAGTGAATGTAATCGTCTTACATTTGGAAACATTAAAACATAATTTATTTGCCTTGCTCCATTCAACAACAGCGTCGATGTCTCGCTGTAGTTCATTGCAGTCAGTGTCATTCTTAACAGAGGTAAACAATTTTAGGTCGTCAGCGAACAAGAGGCATTCCGCATTAGAGACAACAGTAGGTAAATCATTTATCATTAGAAGAAAAAGGGTCGGACTTAGGGTACTTCCCTGACTCACACCAGACCGCGTAAAATAATCTTGAGACTTAAAATTCCCTATTCTGACATATTGCCTACGATCACTGAGGTAACTAGCAATAAATCTTAGGAGATGTGTATCAAACCCCATAGCTGAAAGCTTGCTGAGAAGCACATCGTTATCCACTAGGTCAAAAGCTTTTTTAAAATCAAAGTATGCTGTGTCAACTTGACAGCCTGCTCTCATATTATTTTTTACGTAGTCTGTAAACCTAATATGGTTCGTTAAGGTGGAGCGTGCTGGTCTAAAGCCGTGTTGGGAGTCATGTAAAAGAGTATTTGTTTGATTAGAAATAAGATTATTTAAAACTGTTTCAAACAATTTTGCAAAAATTGAGAGCACTGCAATAGGTCTAAAGTTTGTAATCTCAGTAGACGATCCCTCTTTGGGCACTGGTGTTACCCTGGAGACCTTCCACCTGGTGGGGTAAGAACAGCACTGGAGGGATAGATTGTATATATATATCGATTGTATATATCTATCGAACCGAGTAAGGAAAACTACAAACATTATGAAACTTCTTCGCTCCTGTGCATCAGTTGACACCCTGAAAAGTGTATACTTTGCACTAAGTCAGTCACTTATTAATTATTGCATTACCTGTTGGGGTGGGGCAGCAAAAACTTTTATGCTTAACGTAGAAAGAGCTCAACGTTCTGTCCTTAAAACGATATACAAAAGACCTTTTAGATACCCAACCACCCAACTGTACAAGGATTGCAAGTTTCTTAACGTGCGGCAGTTATTTCTTTTATCAACATTTCTGACGATGCACAAAGTAGTAACTAACTCAGCAGAACTTCAGAACCTTTTAAGACGTAGGGTGTACCGAATTAACGTACCCAAAGTAAATACATCCTTTGCAAGACGTTTCAGTCCATTTATCGATTGTTATGTATACAACAAAGTAGTTAAGTACTGTGATATTCGGCAGTGTTCTATTAAAGAGGCAAAAGCTAAGACAACTAATTGGCTTACATCTCTGGATTATGAATCCACGGAAAAACTACTTATACACCTAGCCTAGAACAATTAATAACCTTGAGTTTACATTACACATAATAATAAAATAGTAAGTATTTTATTTATATGCATAAATATATATGTATTATATAGTAAGGATATACATATTATATATATGTATATATACATAATATATCTATAAATATTTATTTTTACCTATAGATTAGAAATACGTACATACATACTTACCTTAAATAGTTTATAAATTTACTTTTGTTGATTTCGTTCGAGCCAAAATTGTATTTCAATTTGAATTATTGTAATCGGAATAAGGCATCCACAGGACAGGCTTGCCTAATGTGGGGCCAATGGAGTCTATGTGAAATATTGTACTCTTTTGGTAATAGATTATTTTTATTTTTTATTGTTTTATTTTTTTATTATTTCATAATAAGAACAAAAATTATAAACATATTCATTTTTATTTTTACGTTCTTTTTTTTCGTAAATGTATGACAATTTTATTGCATTTATTTTATTTATATTGCATTATTATATTTATCCTCATATCACTGATAAAATATGAATCTGTGACATCGACAAACCGCCTCGTCGCGTCCTAGGGCGATGTTGAGCTGTGACAGTTTTTGGCGATCGTGGATTCAAGCCCTGCATAATGGCTTGCCTTTACCTCATTCTTAAATGTAAATCTTTACTAGTCATTCGTTTAAAGTCTTTGCACTTTACTAAATATCTATTCCGTATTAGTTTTCAAGGTACAAGTTATAACAAAATCTTTTTGCCGACATCAGAAATGGTGGGAATGCTTATTGGGGTTCTTGACATATAAAGCCATTCTGTATTAAGGAGACTGATATACCCATGGGCAAAAAGTTTCTAAAAAAAAAAATAAAAAAAAAAAACTTTTTGACTGCACGCATGGTGTAGTGATTAAAGTGGTCGCTTCGGAACTGCCACTGCGCCGAACCAGTCAGCTTGTGACTACGGCCGGTATAACCTGGTCGGAACAACTGCATCATGGTAAGCGATTACCGCCACCCACGGACACCCGCAACACCAGAGGAGTTACATGTGCGTTGCCGGCTTTTAAAAAGGAGTACGCTCTTTTCTTGAAGTGTTGAAGGTCGTATTGGTCCGTATGTATACTTAATAGATATCATGTAATGTGATAGCTTATAAGTTATTATAGTGCTTCAACTTTAAAATATCACCGTCACCTTGTTATATAAACAACAAAAATTTCACTAGGCTAACTTAACCTTTTGACCGCCACAGCATAAAAGTAGCGTCGTGCCCCCTACGCCAGGCGATGATTAATGTAGTTTTAAATAATAGGTAAAAGGAACACAACAAACATATTTTTTTATGTTTATTTTGAACTGTAAAATAGTCGTATTTTCGACGTCGGGGGCGTCGTGAGCACGGTTTAATTTGACGTGAATGGACGTCCGTGGCGGTCAAAAGAGCGTACCGCAGGGAAACTACGACGAGCTGTACGTGAATGTCGGCACTGCGGTCTATAATGCATCAGAAATTCGGTTAAGAGTCGCTCGTTTTGCCGTTATTGGCTGGCGGCAGAAGAACCTAACAGCTCCCACAGAACTATATTTTGGATTGCTGTGGTCGACGGGTTAAAGAAGAGCCGCTAGAGCTCTAAGATCGGAATACTTGTGTCTTTTTCAAGAGCAAACCAACGAACGAACTCTCTGATGGTAAAACAGTCACCGCTCCTTCAGCTGCTTCCACCTTTAAGTCTTATTTGCTCATGGCAGCTATTTAGGAAGTCCATCTAATAAATCGGAAAATTACCGTCTGCTACTCCTTCTGAATGCTATTACAAAATTGAGAGCAGGCCTTTTTGCATCCATACCTAATTAATGTTATACCGGTCCATTAAACCCATAATCCCATAGCCCAGATTTATTAGGTTATACGTAGCAGCAGCGATAGCTCAGTGGGGAGACCAATAGACTGCAATGCAGAAGGTCTCGGGTTCGAACCCAAGTCGCGCACCTCTGAATTTCGGAAGTTATATGACTTTTCGAAATTATGTGCGTATCGATTGACAATTATCGAATGCTCCGTGCCTCGGAGAGCACTTTAAGCGGTCGGTCCCGACGTATGGTCTCTATCTATGGTATTCGTTATGGGGAAGTCAGTGCCCTCGAATATCCTGACATTGGTCTAGTTTATCGTAGGGTATCGTTAGTCTTCGGGTTGCGGAGATCATGTGGCAGTCGCTTCGTGTAAAAACTGATATCCAGTCGAATCCGGTTAGACTAGAAAGCCGACCCTAAGTAACTTGGGAATAATAAAGGCTAGGGAGATGATGATGTAGCAACAGATTACTCGCCTACACAGTAGATATCACAACCTATTTTACTTTACTTTACCACTAGTAAGCCTTACTTTACCACTAGTAAACTACTTTTCTCGTTAACCGGAGTATGTCGTAGTTGAAAGATTTTCTTAGATCGCTAATTGAACATAATTATGTTTACCCACCATTATTTTATCTTATAAGGCAATTAAATGAAAGCAAGCACTCGAGACAAATTCCGTCGCCGTTGTAAACCTTGCTCCTTGATATTGTAAACAGTAAAATTAAATTTTATATCTTACCATTAAATCTCTATTACGTTTGACTGTACAATTACAAGACAATTCGCGGAGCAGAATTAACTGATACAATTTAATTTAAAACCTAGTTGTGCAGTCTTATTAGATGAAGAATATTCACGAGACTGTACTCGGAACCAACTGGGAAATTATATAAAGCACATTTGTAATTGCTTTAAAGAAATAATTTCCCTTGACTAATTTTCTTAGCTCGGCGCTCAAATATTTGAGGAGAACTGAGTGACATCAACACATGAAACTTTAAATATCTCGAAGTCGTTTGACGTAAGTGAAACAACACTAATATGATAGTTGACTAGCTTGTATGCAAAGCTTCTGCAATGAAATATTAATTCTTTGCTAAGTAATATAAGGCGGAAACTTGCCTGGCAATGTTCTTTTCGTATAATTTGTCCTGTGGGCAACCGTTAGGTAGACTACGTGACTAAGGTTGTTTAATATTGCGCACTCGGTTTGCTCATAAACTGGATGGTACCTACAGTAATAACCTTGGAGAAAGGATTCAGTGGACCTGTTAAAAATGGTAATTATTTTAACATGACAATGAGGGATGGTAATGAGGGTAATTCTTCATGCTTTGTTGGTTACGGAGTATGTACTTATTTTTGAAGTTACAAGATTAGTTATATTTTTACTTGCCAGTAACTTGAACAAGTTAAGTTTATTGCGTGTTTTTTTTGTATTATAAACAAAATAGAAGCAGATATGTCACTAGCTCACGCAAATTGAAGTCTCAAAAACGTCCCAATTGTGACCATTTTTTAAAACAAAAACCGTTTGACAAAATCCCTCGGACTTTAAACGTAACTGTTCGAATGACGGTTATCTCTTTTACGGAAGCTCTTTTTGTACCTATATGGCACTACATTCGGTGGGTATTTTTTTCATGAACAATTATAGTATTTGTTAGTGATTATATATCGAGGTCTATATACATAGCTGTACTTAGCGTCGTGAGGTGAGTGAGATTCGCTTAGTGCGGTATTTTATCACTTTAATCCAATCTATACTAATATTATAAAACTGAAGAGTTTGTTAGTTTGAACGCGCTAATCTTAGGAACTACTGGATCCAATTGAAAAATTATTTCAGTGTTGGATAGCCTATTTATCCAGGAAGGCTATAGGCTATATAACATCACTGCGTCACCCCCGTGGGTACGACCCAGTAACCATAAACGTGGGTGAAACCGCGGGCACAGCTAGTTTATAATATAGACCAGTGGCTGAGTGACGCAACGAGCTATTCGACTGATATAATATCGTGGGTTGTATAAGCAGTCGTTTAGTAAGTAAAAACCTCGGTTGCGCAGCGGTAGTGAATGCGATTGTTGAGTATGAGCTCTTAGGTTAGATTTCTCAGACAAAGTGATATTAGGTTTTCAGTGAAAGAATTCACATGTAGTTTGGGACTGTGCCTGGCAGACGGCAATAGAGTCACCCTCTATTACGTGGAGTCTAAAACATAGGAAGTGTGTGTAATAAACCTCTGGGCTTTGCTTACCTTTTCTAAGATAAGGCATGAGACTATGTAGGTACGTAAATATTGGTTCTTATCACACTTCTTTTCCTTTATATTTTTATAAAGATGACACCCGCACTAGGAATCATTCCTATATAGCAGGCAACCTTACATACATTCAAACAACGAAAAAAGAACACCCGGATTTGAAACAACTGTTAGTGTATACTGACCACTATAAAAGCACCAAGCAAGTACTTTTTTGAGTAGTAGAGCCTCGCTGATTTCAGCATGAATGGGCCGGCTCGGCCGGGGAAGGACTACCGTCTCACAGAATATCGACGTGGAATAACAGTAGTCCTACTGTTGTGTTTCGTTCGGTGAGTGAGAGCACCGGAGGCCCAATCACCCCCTTTCCTCCATCCCGCTCCCTTTCCTTCCCACGTCCTTTCCTAAAGGGTCGGCAACGCGCAAGTGATGCCTCTGGTGTTGCAGGCGTCCATAGGCTACGGTTGACCACTTACCATCAGGTAGGCCGTATGCTCGTTTGCCACCTTAGGTGTATAAAAAAAAAACAAACTTCAACTTATTTCTTTAATTAAACAACACTCATTTAATTATCTAATAACATCGTCGACACGTAAGTTAGTCAGTCTGTTTATGCGGCAATATCATTATTATGCCAGTTACCTTCGAGCACAATCACACACCGTATATAGTTATTATTCACATTGCTTGATTACTGTTTAGCAGTTCGGAATTAATCAAAAAACGAGGCGTCTATGTCTTAAGCACATATGTTGTCTTTATTCATTTGAATTGTATTGTAATTATTGTTACTTTTGTAATGTTATAACACAGTGTGTGTTATGGATGTGACGCGATTAGTCTGCCTGTTTATCTGTGGGTTCGTACCCTGTTACCGGATGTCTCGATTTCGAAGAAGATTTTAGGTGAATATAATAATAATAATAATAATATTCTACCACATTCACACAACACCATCTAGCCCAAACTAAGCAGAGCTTGTACTATGGGTACTAGATAATGGATAAACATACATATACTACTTTTTTTGTAAATACATACATATTATACATAGAAACACCCAGACCAAGACAAACATCCATGTTTATGCACAAAAATGTTTGACTTGTGTGGGAATCGAACCCGCGACCTCAGGCGTGGCAGTCGGTTACACTAACCACTACGCCATCGAGTCGTCAAAAATGTTAATATATTAACATTTATTTTAAAAGCATCTGGCATGGTAAAGTCTATCTTACCATGCCAATTGCTGCACATTCTAATGTGATTTATAAAATAGGTAAAAGATTATCCATATAGCAGAACATGAATCTGCGACTACGATAAATAGTGTCGTCACTTTACCAAATAAGGTTTAACGTTAGGGATTGAAATTTCCCTCTGAGTTGTGCATCTAATTATCATTTTCATCTGTTCGTTAGTTTAATCGGGATAGTTGCTGGCTGTATGTAGCTGTTAAAATTGTGTTGTTTACCCACAATTTGACAGCTACTCGATGGCGTAGTTAGTGTAACCGACTGCCACGCCTGAGGTCGCGGGTTCGATTCCCGCACAGGTCTAACATTTGTATGCATGAACATGGATGTTTGCCTTGATCTGGGTGTTTCTATGTATAATATGCATGTATTTACAAAAAAAAAGTATATATGTTTGTTTATCCATCGTCTAGTAGCCATAGTACAAGCTCTGCTTAGTTTGGGCTAGATGGTGTTGTGTGTATGTGATAGAATATTATTATATTATTATTATTACTTTAAGTCCCACGTAGGTAATTAATATTTGCCGAGTCTATTGGCGTCTTAACAAGCACAATTACAAACTCCGTGCTATTCTTGAGAATTTCTTGGTAGGCAAACCTGATAGCACTTGTCGAACACGAGGCATCATACACAGAATTAGATTATGAAGACATATGTATATAGGTAAGTCTTGGAAATCTAATCAAAAGCAAGCAATATATCTTGTAAGAACAAATTATAAGAGTAACTCCTATGTATAAAACAATAAGCTTTTTTTGTACATAAACAAAACACGCGCTAAGGATTTCATTCGAATTGGCTTATTTTTATTCTGTGTCTTAAGTTTCTCCTGGAAGTTACTACAAAAGACATTTTATTAACATCATACTGATATTTTTATTAAGAATAAGATATGTAATGTTTTCTTAATGTATAAGTTTCTATAAAAATATTGAAGCAACTACTACAAAAGACATTTTATTAACATCATACTGATATTTTTATTAAGCATAAGATATGTAATGTTTTCTTAATGTATAAGTTTCTATAAAAATATTGAAGCAATATGGTAGCATCAAATGTATTTTATTATGAAGGAAGTAGGTAAGTCAAAAACCAAGAGCATACATATATAAGAGTATACGTACCTATATAGTTTCACTTCTATATTACCGAAGTGTTGAGTTGTGATATATAACAACATTTCGTCAGTTGCGGTTTTGGGACCGAAATATGGGGAGAGTCTATAGAACATAGTTGTAGATTTCGTACTACTACTGAGAAAAACTCATGAACACTGCCCGACTTGGGCATAAGGCATACTTACTTCGTGGCGTGTAATGAAGTGTCATTGACTACAAGCCTGGCTTTGGTTCAGAACAGTCTAAATTTATAAGGCATACTTACTTCGTGGCGTGTAATGAAGTGTCATTGACTATAAGCCTGGCTTTGGTTCAGAACAGTCTAAATATATAAGGCATACTTACTTCGTGGCGTGTAATGAAGTGTCATTGACTACAAGCCTGACTTTGGTTCAGAACAGTCTAAATATATAAGGCATACTTACTTCGTGGCATGTAATTAAGTGTCATTGACTACAAGCCTGACTTTGGTTCAGAACAGTCTAAATATATAAGGCATACTCACATAGCGGCGTGTAATGAAGTGTTATTGACTACAAGCCTGACTTTGGTTCAGAACAGTCTAAATATATAAGGCATACTCACATAGCGGCGTGTAATGAAGTGTTATTGACTACAAGCCTGGCTTTGGTTCAGAACAGTCTAAATATATAAGGCATACTCACATAGCGGCGTGTAATGAAGTGTTATTGACTACAAGCCTGGCTTTGGTTCAGAACAGTCTAAATATATAAGGCATACTCACATAGCGGCGTGTAATGAAGTATTATTGACTACAAGCCTGGCTTTGGTTCAGAACAGTCTAAATATATAAGGCATACTTACTTCGTGGCGTGAATTAAGTGTCATTGGCTACAAGCCTGGCTTTGGTTCAGAATAGTCTAAATATATTAGGCATACTTACATCGCGGCGTGTAATGAAGTGTTATTGACTACAAGCCTGGCTTTGGTTCAGAACAGTCTAAATTTATAAGGCATACTTACTTCGTGGCGTGTAATGAAGTTTCATTGACTACAAGCCTGGCTTTGGTTCAGAACAGTCTAAATATGGCTTGAATTTCAAATCCTCTTTACAGCCAGTTGGTCTTGAACAGGTTTGTGTACAGGCGAAAGTACATTTGAATAAAGTCACTGCAACATTAAGGTTTCCTTCAAACATTTTGGATCTCTGAAAATGAATAAGAGTGAATGTGACCAACGTAAACACAATTATTTCAAATACCGCTAGTCGCCGACTTCGAAAATCAAATTAAGTACACGAATAGGTACGCAGGGGCTGTGTCGTTGTCGTCGCAAACCGCGAATATCCTGACAGAACAAATTGAGCGTAATCTTCGTGCGACCACAGCGCCGCAAAAAGGTGAGTTTCCTCCATTATGAATAAGTTCCACAGCCCTCATCTAATTTAACTTGTAAACATTACAATTTAGCCAGCCATCTCGACTTGATGCCTCCGAAAGTGCTGTTCCCTACCTTTATTACCGGAATTTTTATTTCGTATCTTGCTTTTTTGTTCGCCTGTTATTTCTTTATGAGTAACCTCGTTTGCGTTCGAAGCTACAAAAGAAATTTTAATAGACGCTCTTGATTCATCTATAGACATTCCCAAATATTTTTCAATTGCTGTCGTTATCTGGGTTTGTTAAAAGCGGACTTTTGAAAGTGTTTTAATATATTTTTAACTTGTACTTTAATATTTTTTCATGGTACAATAATAATCGTTCCGTCATAGCTGCTAAAAGCATTGTAGCTCGGGCAACATTTTATTGAGTAATTGGTTTTCTGTAAGTAATTTCGTATGTGTACGGTTATGCTGGTATTATATACCTATAGAGGAATACGATTTAAACTAACCAGTTACATTCAAACAGAGTAGTTTGAATGACAGTCTAAATTATATTACCTACGAGTATATCACTGTCAAAGGCTTCAAATAGAACGATAAAACGTTAAATTGGATACTATGAATACCTTTTGTGCTACTGGTACCAGCTTTGACAATAGTTCGTCCAGCGATGTAGTTTCCAGTAAGGGGTGTAATTGCATCCGTTACAGACGATGGGCCCCGATCACTGACCTTTGTAGGTATTCCCATTGCTGGTGAAAGCTAGGGTCAAGCGTCATCTGTTGCTACTTATTGAAAATTTGTTTTTAGCTGCTATCAGAATGCGAGTTGTTTTAACATTAACGCGATTGGAACGTTTACCACGTTTAGCTTCCTGATTGGTTAAGAGATTGAAGCGGGCCAGTCGGACCGCCGAACGTCATAAACGTGTCGATCGCGTTAACGTAACAATAACTCGCACTAGGCACTCTGATATATGATATATTTAAGTAACAAGCAACGATAGTTTGTTTGAAGACCATTAGAAAAAGCAGCCAAAGTCTGGGAAATCGTCGAACTACCACGCAAGGTGGCGAGTTTAATCTCAAGGCACGGAGCTCCGACTTTTTGAAGTTATATCAGTTAATTTATTATCGTTAATTAAGGTCAAGGAAAGCATCGTGAAGAATCCCGCATGTCTGAGATTTCTACATAATGTTCTTGAACGTAGGTAAAGTCTTCTAAGCCGCAGTGGCTAGTGTGGCGGACTATGACCTAATTCATAACTCGTGATATGAGAGTGTGATATAGAGTATATAGAGGGTTAATCTATGTTATGATAGTTAAGTTCGAAAGAAGAAGGAAAATGTCAGTTAGTTAAACATGATGTAGCGGCTGCTGACGCTACAATATACAAGGCGAGCTATTGTGTGTGCGCAGCGCAGCAGTCGTCTCCCCACACCCGCTCAGCTAGGTCGCGTAATTATATAGTTAATTTTTGTATATCTATAATAAGTTTTTGGTATCAGCAAAGAAAGTATATATCAATGTGACCATCATTTCTTCCACCTCACACCAATGTATCGCCCATACGTTGGTGAGCCCCGACATCGAACACGCAATCTTCGGAAATGTGGCATCGACGCTCGTGATTATGGTCAGCGGAATCAGACAAGCGCATGTGTAGCGTGGTAACAGCGGATGTACATAGCTGGAGGTAACTCGAACACGCATACGAACACATGGGGAACGAGTCGCACTTTTCGCTCGTACCAAGCTTAGGACCTAGCTGCGCTGAATACCGGAGTCAAGACACGTACAACCAAAGTTCAAACACAGGACGCGACAATCTGTCGACAAGAGCGACCACGGCAACATGGCCAGCAGAGGGATTCCGGAGCGGTACACGACGGTGGCGGCACTCTGCAGGACAGTGCGTACATCGAGGCAAGCGTAAGGCGAGTTGACCTTGGGAGCGAGGCAGCATTCCGCACCAGGACGACAATTCGCAGCGTACTCCGAGGACAGTGAACGACATGGGACCGGCGGTGGCACTCTATGGAACAGTGCACGCGTCGAAGCGGCTGATCACACTTGAAGGCGAGGATGGATATCGCATCAGTGTTAGATAGCGCACCCGGTCATATATCTGAAAAACATCCCAAGCAACACGTCGCTGGCAGGATTGACAACATATTTCTTATCTTTGTAGGACCAGCTCTGACCAGCTCTGACGGACATGTCATTCTTGTGTCATACATATTATATTGTATTTTTATATTTGTGTTGTGTCTTTGTCACATTGTTAATCGTTATAATTTCACGTATTGAATCAGTGTACTATTTCTGCATAGCTTTCATTATTATTAGAACTAGCGCTCGGTAACAGGATGCGATTGTTTTCGTTATGATATGAGACGAGCGCCAGTTTTGTTGTTCTATTATGTATGTTATCACATTTTGTTCTTTTGGTTTGTTAGATATTTAGTTAAATTATGATGTTTTCTTTTAAAAAAAGGGGGGGTGAGGGGAATATTGTAGCAGCTGCTGACGCTACAAATTTATATATATTGTGTGTGCGCAGCGCAGCAGTCTTCTCCCCACACCCGTTCAACTAGGTCGCCTAATTATGTAGTTTGTTTTTGTATATCTATTATAAGTTTCTGGTACCAGTTAAGAAAGGATATATCAATGTGACCATCATTTCTTCCACCTCACACCATTATATCGCACCTACAATGACATTCCACTAAAAAAAATATTTTTCGTGCACAACAGAAAGGTGTAACATGTTTGAGGATCGTAGCGTGCATATGGGCAAAGTTCGCTGAGTGGTTCGAATCTCATGCAGGTACATTATTTGTATGTACTTACTTTGGTAAAGTCCCCCGCGGAACATGTACTAATACCCGGTGCGAGAGAAAACAAAATAAAAAAATGTGCTAAATTAGAATCCTCGCTGATTTCAGCATGAATGGCCGGCTCGACCGGGGAAGTACTACCCTCTCACAGAATATCGACGTGAAATAACAGTATTCCTACTGTTGTGTTTCGTCTGGTGAGTGAGAGAGACGGAGGCCTAATCACCCTCTTTCCCCCTTCCTGCTCCTTCTCCTTCCCACTTCCTTTTTTTCCTAAAGAGTCGGCAACGCGCAAGTGATGCCTCTGGTATTGCAGGCGTCCATAGGCTACGGTGACCACTTACCATCAGGTAGGCCGTATGCTTGTTTGCCACCTAAATTGTATGAAAAAACATGAAAGATTTTGCATTAAAATCTGAATTATATTTTAAGTATCAAGTTATATCCTAGCTGCTAAAATATAATGAAAACTAACTTTACTAAATTCTATAAAAATCGAATATGTACTCTACGATACTTACGATTCATTCATAGGCTATGTCGTATTAGTATAAAAATATAAGATGCCATCAAAAACATAACTTGTAAAAAAAAACAAGTCTCGCAACTCAGTTCTTCTACCGTCAAAAGTTGTGACATCCATGTAATACCAAGTCGGTTAATTTATTCAGTCCCTACTTTAAGGGACCTTCTGTCTTAAGTTATTACGTAATTAGCTAACCTAACAACATCTCATAGTGACCACATCAATATTAAAAATCTTTTATGTTTTAAATAAATAGATTGACTTGGCAATCGCACTAAACAATCTAATTTAATATAATATGTATTACTTGTGAGAAAACACAATCTTTTATGTTCTAAATAAATAAACAATCTAATTTAATATAATATGTATTACTTGTGAGATACATTGTGTTTTCATGCGATTACCAAGTCAATCTATTTATTTAAAACATAAAAGATTTTTAATATTGATATGGTCACTATAAGATGTTGTTAAGTTAGCTAATTACGTAATAACTTTTTACGTGAAATTTCACATAAAAGAATCCTTGACCATTATTTATAATTAAAATATAATTCAGATGTATGAAGTTTATTAATCAACACAGTGATGCGGTAGAAAAGTGTATAAATAAGTCTGATATATAGAATGTTTACGTATAAACTAGTATTTGCCTAATGGGCGAAATTTCACTATAATAATTATTGTAAATTTGTGAAAAATAAAGTGTAATAAAACGTATGTGTTTATATATGTTAAAAAGGATCTACTTTTCTTATTTGTTTGGCAATAGCTGCTAAACAAAAAAGGAAATCGACTGACAAACAAAATAAATAAAGGTACCTACTAAACTGTTTTTTCATTCATTACATACCTATATAAAAATAAAACCAACTTTTTTAATATTTTCAATGAAAACAGTAAAGCTAGTCAATAGGAAATAAATAAAAAACAAAATACGATAGTCGGTTGTCACAGGTTACAAAGTAAAACGTATGAACGTCAAATTTGCACTTATTAATGTGAATTTACATTTACCTGTTTGCATGTTCAGCAAAGCAAGGGCGACTAGCCAGTAAGAAGAACTGGTAAAAAACTCACGGCTACGGCTTTTTGATTGCCAATTTTACATTAGTATTTATTTTTACAAATGTTTTCTGTAAGGACTTGCAGCTATTAAACTACTTACCACTTATGAAACCCTCAAGCAATAAGTATAACCAAGTTATTCTTACAGCTGAACTGGTAAAGCACTAGTAGTCCAAATTTAAAATCATCCTTCATAGAAATCTTTACGCTGTTACTCTTGACTTAATAAGTAATTGATTTAATCCAAACGCTAAAGATGTCAAGGTCAAGCGACTTTTTATTAAACAAACTCAAATCCGTAAACCTTCAACGAGTAAATAATGTTTAAATTGCTCAGCAAATACTTGTAACGAACGTTATAGCCCTTAAGATACCAGAAACAAATTTTTACTCTGTAGTCCAATCAGAAGCACTTACCTCACGAACTACCAATCCAGTTCCATTAAACTTTTCAACTAAAACAAATACAAAAAACGAAACAAAACGAAAAACGATAACACCAAAGAGAATTTGGAAGCAGAGTCGTAAACCGTCTATCGAAACAGGCGATACCTTTTGCTGTTAGTCGAAGCTTATGTGCGGCCGGCGGATGGCAATATTGGCCACCTCTCTGTAACGACGTACTTACAGTCATGGCGGTCACCGAACAAATTGATGGTAGATGTAATATTACTTACATTTTATTATAAAAAATAAAATTTTCTGGGCGTATGCTTCTTCAGAAGGAAATACGAAATTTGAGGGATGTTTTACCGATTTTCAAAGAGTGACCAGTATTTAAATGGCGGTCGGTCATTCTGTCATATCAATAAACTATGTAAATAAATGATGTTTGTAGCGTGGCATAAGTTTGTGCTAATGTGTGTGATTTTCAGTTTAATTTCCGGGTCGGGCAATGCTATTGGGATTTTATTAATATTTTCACTAATAGCACGGCGCGCGACGTCCGTTCTACAGCCGCGTCACTGCAATTTAACGGCAAGCTTAGCTTTACACAAGGATATCCCTTGTCCCTACTATATTTTCATTTTCCTTTGGTTCTAAAATTGTATAACACACACGAAAATTGAAATAAATGATTAGTTGGATAGAGTTTTCGTCAAGTATATTTGTCGTATGACTAGTCGAATTACCGAGCAAGTTTGCAAATTTTTCGATCGGTATGTTGATAGTGTGAAGGCGAGGTTACATAAATTCAATTTGGGCACCTCAGAGAGCTCTGCAAATTGCCTCATCGACCAGCGTGTGGAGTTAACCCTTTGATGCCGATCACCGGCGTCATTCCGTCACCTGAACATTTCGTGAGGCTTTGAAACGCTCCATAGATTTCCACTCAAAGTAAGGCACGTTACGTGTGAGTGAGAATTTAAAATTTTCGATAGACACCGGCGAACGTTAGACTACTGAAATTTTAAAGTATTCGAAAATGAATATTGTGAGAGGCGAAGAAGCCTTTCTGTTTGATGAAACTTTTTCTTTACTATATTGGTTTTGAGGATACACGTGTATATTTTGTGATACATAGAATCATAATTATAAATCCTTAAAGGGGTTAATAGGGAGTAATTATAGTCATACTTGATTAGCTGTTTTTATATTTCGTGTAATTGAGGACGAGCCTATTGCTGTTTAACTACATTTTGTAAATTGTCTCGTCAGCACTCTATATTATATTGGTAGCCGCCATGTAAATTTTTACCCAATATTTAGTCAATATTGGGTAAGTAGGTATATATTGGGTATTGGTCGTCTTTGACTTTTTCGACTACTGTGCTGTTACAACATAAGCGTGGTCCTAGTGGTTTAAGTAGTCGTCTTCGCACTGCCATTACGCTGGGTGGGTGCGATACGGACAAAAAGTTATTCTGAGTCTAGGGTGTTCTTAAATTTTTCTAAAGTTCCCTGTGACACAGGATCTAGAGTAGTTGTCTTTTTTTAAATAAAAGCAATAAGTGATATTGACAGTAAATCAAAATCAAACAGTATAAAATAACAGAAGCATGGTAGCATTAAAAGTAGTACTAAAAGGAACGTGACACAGTGACGTCACTACAGATTCTTCGATATGAAATGTTACCAACACTCCCACTGTCGCATGTCGTGCTAACAGATAGGTGACCGCTTACAGAAAGTAATAACCCTTTGTGTCCTAAAGAGCACATTAAGGCATCAGTCCCGGCTGCCATAAACATAGGTGACAGTTTTCCACTGAGGGATTTCGTAATGAATTGTGATGTGTGTACTCGTTGTTTAGATAGATATTCAGTCAAATGTAGTTCAACTTGACAGCTGAAGCAACATAGTTGTTCGTAGATTTATAAGTTTAGGATAAAGGTAAATAAATCTTAACATATTTTATTTAAAATAATACAATAATTTTAAATACTGAATTAGTATCAAAATTTGCAACATTAAACAAGATCCAAAATTGAACTATTACCAAAAAATACATATTATCATAGATCTGTCCTCACCATACTTTAACGAAAATGTTTTCACACTAAAGAAGAGTGAGCTCAGATATTTGATAGAGAACGTTAGTGTGCGATCTTCAATATGAGAAAACGTGCCAGATGTCAAGATGGCATTTTGTGTCAAATGACAAACACATAATTTAAATCTTTGACTTTTACAACCACTTCATGACGCTTTTACTGTGGTATCCGCTGAAGCGTACACCAATTTCATGGTATTCGTGAACCCTGAACCATGTCTCCATCCAGACACAGTCACAATAGGATCGCCAAGCCTGACGAATCCCTTGTCCATACACCATCTTATACAAAAGTTGACGCGTTTCTCAAGGTCTACTGACCACTCCGTCTCAGGGCTGTCTGAAAGAAATTATGAATGAATGTTTATTTCATAAAATTATTTCTTAAATTATATTATAAATTCGAATATGGCTTTGTTTGTTTGTTACGATCATCACAAAATTTCGCAGACACGTAGTCAGGGTACAGAAAATCACATGGGGTACCTTTCATTCAGAAAATAGTACTGTGCCTAAAAGATAGCTAGTTTTTAATAATATTTTGGTCACGTTACAAATAAGCTGAAGAAGCATTATTCTCTTAGAGGAAAGTGGCGTTAGAGTACTAATAGTTCCTTCATAATATCCAGTGAATAAGAGTTCCGCAGCTTTACACACTCCTTTTTTTCATTACACTATGATACAAACCTTAGCTCAGGCTTTATAAAAAAATAAAGATGGAAAATGCCACAAGAACTATCATTAGCCTATAGAAAAAGCTATATAGACATTGGTCTTAGTAAGGTTTTCGGAGCTTTTAAAGATTGAAGCGCGGTCTTAGCAGGGCTGCGATGGTATTTGTTGTTCTGTAAGCTAACAGCGAAATCTATATCTGCGAAAGACTGCAGGCAGATGCTGGATGCGGCAAGCTGAAGACAGGGCGCTATGGCGCTCTTTGGGGGAGGGCTATGTCCAGCAGTGGACTATTATAGCCTGATGACGATGACGATGACGAAGCTAACAGCATCGACTACTTTTTTCATGGTCAATAACTTACGAGTAAAATATAGCCTCTGTGGCGTATTCTAATCAGAAGAAGATTATTAGATTCATACCTTCATATATAAGAGGTATAACCCCTCTCCACATATGCAATTGTCGTGCAGTTGATGCATATCTTGTCACAGCTACTATGGGACATCGAGGTCTGTATTTTGCGACGATCTTTACTGATTTACCGGAAGTGGTGACTACAACTATTGCGGCTGCTATGCATCTTTGAGCGGTAAGCACAGCCGCCATTGCTATACCTGTTGCCTGGTCACATGGTAACGGAGTCTGCAAAAGCATTTTGACTTTTTAAAATACTTACATACATACATAACCTGTATCTATGAAGGGTTCATGGATAAGGAGCGTGGCAAAAACGTGACAAAAACGTCTTTACATACATTTCGTTGCGTATTTTTGGTCTCACTATTAAGTGAGCCGTAGCCAGTATGCAGCAATAGCCTTATTCATCAGAGTGAGCCCATTGCCGCCTTCGCTTTCAGACTCCATGCTGAGAATTGCCTAGCAGTAATATCCAGTAACATTTTGTCGGACCTATATAGAACCCGGAACCTGACAATTGCACGCAAACCTAGTGCTACGAGACTAACGAGGTAACAACGAGTAATCATAATTATACATATGTATGTATAAAACTATTATGTTTTTACTAACATGGATACTTAGTAGATACTCTGTTTTTAATAATATTTGATATCGAATATAATCCATTAATTACATTTTAAATCCTTTAAGTATACTATATTATACATAATTTACATCGGCTCTACGTACAACTGTTGTGCAATAGACTATTTTTAGAAGTTTTTATTAAAAGTTCACCTCGTAATTATTTTTATCTTATAGTTGCACGGTTCTTGTAAGATAGATCTATAAAATCAAGAAAGCGAAATGTAAAAGCTAGACAAAGATATAAAATTACCTTATCGACCATATCTGTGAAAATTTGCCTCGTCCAGACACATGATTCAGCTTCTTTAGACGCAGTGGCCATGGAGACTACAGTTTTTACAGGATGCAAACCGATGGCTGTCTCAGGACTAAGTACTAGGCAATCAGCACCGTCCAGGATACAGTTGGCTACATCAAGCACTTCAGCTCTCAACGGAATACTCTGAGTTCTCATGCTATGCAGGAGATGGGCACAGACGCATATAGGAACGTTGGCCTGTGAAATTGGGTGTGAAGTAGCATAATAACGCAAAATAAAAACTAGTCTGCTAGTAAAACAGCTGTGATTCTTTAACAGGTAAATTCTTAAATACTGTAAGGTAAATTCTCAACTTAGATGTATCTTCAGTTAGTGTATCTGTAGTTAATGTATCTGTAGTAAGCACTAAACACAATACTTTAACGTGACCTGGATGAGTAAATTATTTTTGACTTAAACATCTGAAATAAAGGGGTTTGACCGTGCCAATTATTATAATAGGAAAATTCCAACAGAGGCTCACACGGAGAAGTACTGAACTGAAGCGGTTGCCACACATTGCCATTGCGTCGAGTGTTACGACGCAATAGCAATATGTGGCTAGTGTTGAGGGTTTTAACACAAACAGACACAGAACAAAAATTTTTGTGATCCGCAAAAGTTTCGTCCGTGTCGGTGTGTTCTTTGTATCTATTGTTTGAATGTTGGTAAAGTACCCCGTGATACATGAATTCCTAGACTGATTTAAACAAGTGAGAAACGGCAATGAATTGCCGTAAATTTTAGTTCGAAAAACTGTTATCACGTGACCTTGAGGTCAGAGGCCAAAGGTCGCAGTCATTTCGAGGTACCTATATCGACTATGCTGACTCAAATGGCGTTGACCGCGAGTCTCTAGCTCTTACAGTTCTTGAGTTGTAAGTTGTATAACAAACAGACGGGCGGACGGACGGACGAGCTGTTGTATAAGAGTTTTTTGAACTCTAAAAACTAAATAACATAAACTTAACGTTGAAGTGATATTTCTTTTCGAGATACCTTTGCAGAATAGCGTAGCAGTACTTACATTGTTAGCTCGAGCGATCAAATTCTTCTGTGCTATCACCAGTTTCTTTGGTAATATATCTGATGCAAGCTCTTGACGGGTTATCATAACACCATCAGTCGCCTGACATTTAAGTATTAGAATATTATGTCTGATAAATAGCTTTCTTATATCATGCGAGTTTTCTTTTTTATATTGGCTCTTAGATACTTAAAGCCCCACTAAAGTATACACTAAGATACATTTTCTATCATGCTCACACATCTGCACAACAGCTTTACAGTTAAAAAAATTTCACTTTTGTACTATCGCGTTGCAACGGGTATTAACGTGGTCATGCTCGTTATGGTGTCGTATATCGTATTGTATGTATCGTATCGCCTTGGCACAATCAGACTATTGTTACGGCCACATATGTACGTCAACCTTTTTAAAACTTAAGAGGTATATAAATACTGGGCTCATGCTCAGTAACTTATATAACTAAAAACGTATATTTCCGTGATCATTCACGGAAATATACGTTTTTAGTTATATAAGTTACTAGCTGTCCCTGCAGATTTCACCCACGTTTATTATTTTCTTTCTCACTCTGCTCCCGTGACACATAGCGCGATGATGTTATATAGCCTATGTAGCTTCTAAATAAAGTATGTAGCTAGAATGAAGAATAATTATTGAAATCGGTTCAGCAGTTGATCAATTACAAACATTCTAACAATTTTTCTTTTTATAAGATGGGTATAGTATAAATTACCGTAGTTGGTATATACTACACTACCTTTAGGGTTACCTGTAATAATGCCCCTAAGACCGAATATCGGTCACGGCGGTCAATCTTCACGGAAACATACCAGCTGCGCAGGAGGCATTATAGTGCACAACTGCGTGCGCAAATATAAGTGCATATTTTGATCGGACGGCAATTCGACACAACTATGTAAAGATCAGGCGCGGTACTGACGTGCTTTTGAGACAGGGGGGGTGTGTAACACGGCCAACTTCTTATCTCCGGGGTGCTACTAAGAATGTCTTGTCAGAAAAACCCAACAGATTTTTGATGGCCCGATTCGAGGTTCGAACCCAAGACCTTATACATACATACATACATAGATGCACGCCTGTTTCCCAGAGGGGTAGGCAGAGACTACGGATTTCCATTTGCTACGATCCTGACACACTTCTCTGTCTTCATTCACTTTCATCACATTCCTCATACACGCCCGTCGGTTCAAGGAGCTCTTAACCTGGCCTTTGTCCAGAACGCCTCCGATCTGATCGAGAAACGTTCGCCTAGGTTTTACTCTTGCGACTGTTCCATTCACACTAGCCTTATAAACTTTCTTAGTCAGTCTTTCCTCGTCCATTCTTTCTACATGTCGAAACCAGCTTAACATACTCTTTTCTATTCTTGTAACTATATCCACTTAAATAATATATCTTAAAATCCAGGTTATGTAGTACAAACCCCTAGAATGTCGTCAAAATTGTTATATCCTTGAATTGTTTGAATGTTTGCTATAATAGCTATTCTTTTTCCTTTTTCCCCCAGCAGTTCTCTCAGTTCATGAATGCTATCTGAATTTTCCACGAATGGTGCGATTATAAAGTCAAGCTGTTGAAAATATATTTTTTATATAGAATATGCATCGCCATATGTATAGGTCACAGAGCACAGCATAATGCGCAATAAAAATAGAAGTAATAATGTTACTGTCAAAAACCGAAATACGCTGAGCGCAAGCATCTGTCAGTTATATAATACATCTGTAATTTTTTTAATCCTTTAGGTAGTTGACACTGATACGCTGAATATAATATGACAAGCATGCAATTTTCAACAATTAACGCGGATTATGCTGTGCTTTGTTGCACACATTGTGTGGTGTGTGTAAACTTATATAAACCTAGATTTTTCCAGTGGGTTAAGTTAGGTTAGATTAGTAGTGTCGATTCCTACGGCGCTGCACACTTTGGCGGATTGCCCAGCCTGGGCATCGCAGCGCCGTGAGTAGATCGCGGCAGTCGGACTAGTTGCCCTCTCACTCCCGGCCGTGGTTCAGTCTATGGTCCGGAGAGAGAGATCGTGGAACGTCGTCGCCTCCTTCTGTGAGGAAGTAATTTCTATCAAGGAGGTGGCGGAGCGGGAGAGGGAGTGCTTAAACCCTCTCCCCAATCACAGAACCGGGCGCCGGAGGGCGCGAGATGACCTCCAGCCACCCTGAGGTTTGACCTGGGGGTGGTAGGCTGCGTGGGCCTACTTGCCACCCGATTAGCACCAGGTCCGAGAGGCGGCATGCGTGTTCCCACGTGCGTCTCTGTGTCGTGTCTTTGTCCCCCCCAGGGGGACGGTGGATGAAGTATTTTTTGTGTAGTGGCCTGCCGTTTCACACGGCGGCGGGCCGAAACCATGGCGGGGTCGCGATTGCATGTGAAAGCGATTCGCGCGGCCGCGCCGTCTATGGTTATGTCGAGGAACACCTTGGTAGGTTTAGTCGGTATTACCGGGGTATCTTTTCTCCGATGAGGCCGACATAACCTCTTCGTCGCCCCGCGGAGAGGTAAGCGTCTATGCATTTCCCCAGGTAAAAAGAATTTGTGTAGATTCGCACACCTACCTATATATAATTTGAGTGCGACATGACCCCGTTTGAAATAAAATGTGTACGAATTGGTATATAAAAATATATTACTTTTAAGTGTTGTTTCGCACAATTCTTGTGAACAGATTTGTGCGAGACGACCACTAAGCCGTTAAAGCTCCTTAATTCTCTACAACCAACACCTTATATTCAAAACTTACCTGGTTATGTACAGCCATATCAATATTAAGTTTATCTTTTTCTGTATAATTAGGCATATTCAACACAACATTAGGTACAAACACGTCTTTATAAGATCCTAGGACTCCTCCTCTTTCAATTTTGCATGTCAACGTTGTTGAACATACTTCTTCGACCCTTAACTCGATAGATTCATTGTCTAGCAAGACATAATCGTTTTTGTTCAGCTGTTCGATCAAATACATGAAGTCAACGTATATTGTGTATGGGGAACATCTATCTATGTACGTCTCGTCCGTTGTTAGTCTCACATTGTCGCCAGTTCTGAGTTCTACAGTTTCACCGTAACTCTGTAGAAAACACAGAAATTCATAAACATTAAAGATACACATTTAGAATAAGGTCTTTAGATTTTTTGAAAAAGTTATGTAATTAAACTTAATGGTTTTAAAAAACTTTTCTAAATACATACGTACCCACACTATAGACCCATGCCTACTTTATTCAGATCTTAGAACTATGGTCTTAAGATCTAAATACCTTTATAATAGGGGTTAAAGTATGAAGTTGCCGTTGTATAGTAATAGATACTTTGAATTGACATAAAATCTTCATGGTGTGAGATTTTCGAGTGAAACTTTTTTCATATGATACCTATAAGATTCTTCTTTTAAAAATGTGCAACATTCGATTTTCGACTTTCAATTGTTTTTTTATTCAACTTAGACAGGAAAGATGGATACTTCGAAAATCCGAGTCATTTTTGAATACGAGTTCCGACGCGGAACTAACGCGGCAGAAACGGCTCGCAATATCAAAGCTGAATGAACGCACCGTGCGTTTTTGGTTTAAACGCTTTTGTAATGGAAACTTCGACTTGAAGAATGAACCACGTGGAAGACCACCCACACAGGTGAACAATGCTGAATTGAAGGAGATGTTGGAAGCTGATCCGAGTCAAACTACGCAGGAATTAGCGGCTTACCTATGTCACTGTACTCCTCTTAAACGGCAAGGCCGATTTTGATGATTTTGGTGTGTTTGAGTGGCTCTTTGAATGATTTAAATTCATAATTGGATGTGGTAAGTGGCGCTGCGATCAGGTCAGAATAACAATGTCTGTTGAGTCCGTTAATATACACACATCAAAAAAAGTCTATGTTCACTTGGAAAAGTCGAGATAATATATCTCGTGTGAAAATAATTATGTATAATCAATTAATGCATTATTTATTGCTTTAATATTCAAAACCACAATTTTAATATGAAAATCTCTACATATATTCTTCTTACAGTGCCGCGCTTACGTCAGCCAATAAACAT
This sequence comes from Catocala sponsa, assembly GCA_963564715.1. Classification (NCBI taxonomy): domain Eukaryota; kingdom Metazoa; phylum Arthropoda; class Insecta; order Lepidoptera; family Erebidae; genus Catocala; species Catocala sponsa. Next base: position 21,344,522 of record OY751334.1, on the reverse strand, counting down.
TTGGTATCCAGGCCGGATGTTTACGTTATCGCCCGTTATCGCCGCGTGCCACTTGAGTTTTTGTTATTGTTAATTACAATCCACTCATAGCTCGTAGAATCAAACAAAAGGTACTTCTGAGAACGTTATGATGTCAGCTACATTGTAAAATATAAACAAGATCATTTGTGTTCAATTGTTTATATTATTAGACCGTTTGAAATGAGATAATGCAAACAAATGACGACTCATATGATACGTGTGCATTGTGTGCTTGATATAAATAAAATGATGATATTTAACCTATCGTATTTATATTTTCGTAATACTTTATGATATTTCCTTTACAAAAACATAAAATAGTGACTAGACTTGTCTAAAAAAATGTTATGATTTTTGCGTTTGAAAATTACAGTAAAACCGCCGTTATTTAAAAAAGGCCGCGTTGGGTTTATGTTTTTAAAAAAATCATCCTAAGCGAATTAATGCGTGGATATAGTTAATTTTCGATTTTTATTGTATAAAATCTACTCAACTATGATCATCAAATAAATAAATAAAGAAATACAGCTTATTATTCTATCTGAAAAGGGATTTTATGAAAATAGGCAAATAATTATGACTAAAATCAATGGTATTATTCTCTTTGTTTTATATATCTAGAAAGAATACAATTTACTATTACTTATATTCTAAAAGTAGAAAAAATACCTTTCTAACAATGTATAGCACATATATCATCCTTAGGCAAAATACAATGAAAAGCGTGTCAAACTGCGCGTCAAGGATCCGTTTTTTGTTTAGAGAGGGTCCGTTTTTTTAGAGTCAAGTTATTCATATTTCTTGATATATTTTATAATATTACTTACAAATTGTTACTTACAAATACGTTAATATTATTAGAATTGTAATAAGAATACATAAGAATCTTATTAGTTTATATAATAATGCACGCGCCGGCTCCTATTTTGTTTTAAGTTTTTATAATGTTTATATTATTAAAACATTGCTATAGCTACTAGAATCATTACAATAGTAAATAAAATAACAATAACTTACGTCTTAATGTACTTCCAAGCACTGAAGTCCATAAAAAACCACATTAAATCACAATATTCACAACACAAAAACATTCACAGTCGCCATTACCGGCGGCGCGCGTGGACTAAACTTTTAGAATTTATTAAAATTATTTTTCTGTCGAGAAGAGGCGTTCTTATTGGTCCGTGGTGTAGCGTCATTCATGCCTAATCCATCTGTAGCCAACAGGCAATCAGTTTTAAACGAGAAGTTTGTTGCAATGCGATTTTAAGCGTCAGCGGCGCGCGGCGTTTTCGCGCTCTTTTGATGGCTCGTATCCGAGCCGCTGGCTCACGACGGGTACAAATCTGCCGCTTATATACGAGCCGCAGGACTATGACAAGTTAATAAAAATAGATTTTCAATATCTGTAAAATTTGTAATTTAAAGAAATGTGAAGATTTGATTAAACTAAATAATTTTATTAATTTAATACAATATTATGACTCCTCGCCTGGCTTGAACGCATGCGGAAATCCTCCTGGGCATGCTGTAGATCAAGTTATCCAACAGTTCTTGTGGTAGCCTGTCCCTATCTTGAATGGGGGCTTCCTTGGTCTCTGACAGAGTTCTTGGAGATGGCTGACGACAAAAAACAGCTCGCTTGAGAGCGTCTCATGCTTGCTCGTTTGGGTTTAAGTTCGGAGAGCCGGCAGGCTAGTCTTACCGCGTCATTTCGTACTCCCGTAGAGCAGAGCTCACTCGTTGAGTTCGATGTGCCGGTGCATTATCGTCGACCAACACGAAATGGCTACCATAATTTGTTCTGAATGGTCTGGTGATGCCACCAATAACAGCTATCTTGTACAAATAGCTGTCATAGAGCCTTGGTACAGGATCAAAGGTGTTCGAGCTCCAATCATTATTGCGCCCCAAAAAGATACCGATTTGCCACCTTGCTGAACGGTTCCAGTGGCAGTTCTTTGCCTTTCGGAATTCCTAGGCTGTCTCCAAACTCGGACACGTCGGTTATCAGGGTTTGTACTAATCCGTGTTTCGTCAACGAAAAGACAATTACGCCAAACATCTTCTTCTTCATCTTCATCGTTTTGACGCTGCCTGGCCCTCTGCAATTTGTGTCGCTGTCGTTCCCGTGTATTCAAAGGTACTCGGCGGGATCTCCTTTATCGTAATCTAAACTGGTGTAAGCAATTACGAATGGTCTGCCGTCTGAATGCTAATATCCAGTCCAGTAGCAGCTCGCAGTTCTAATCTCAGTTTGGTAGCGTTAATTATTGGATCACGGTCAGCAAGAAGTCTGATGTAGCGATTTTGAACATCACTAAGGACAGCCAGGCGGCCACTGCGAGGTCGATCAGCCAGGTTGTCAAGGCTCCAGTATCCCTGCAGGGTAGTAATGACGCAGGTTAGAGAAACGGATACTCTGGTTGCGACTTGCCTTATAGAATATCCTTGTTCAGGCAATAACACTATTCTTACTTGCAAGATTTCAAACAGTCCACCTGGCATTTTTCAAATGAAAAGTTTTAGAGAAATTATTTAAAATAGCGTTCAGGCAGAAACAAGAATGAGGGTCATTTATTATTTACCTGGTTTTTATATAAAAAAACAGAAGAAGATTTTATGTTTTCTACATTTAATTGATGTGTTTTTAAATATAAAAGCAATAAATAATGAATTTATTAATTATATTTTGACACGAGAAAAAATATCTCAACTTTACAAGTGAACGCAGACTTTTTTGATGTGTGTAAATACAGCTTTACTTATAGGTAAAGAAATCTCAAATCACTAAAATATCATCTATAAACATTACTTAACGTGGACTATTCGTTAAATAGTGTTTAAGACACAGTTGATCAAAAGTTAAACATTGATCAAGGGCTAGATAGTCGTTGAGAGGTAACTAAGTATTAGTTAGCAATATTTTTATAGTTAAGGCTGTTAATGATGAAAGATAGCAATGAGACTGTGTAGATAAAATTACTTTTTTCTAAAGATACTGTAGAAAGCTTGATGACTTAAAGAAATAAAATAGAACCTACCTCGGCAATACGACCTGTCCTAATCTTCTTCCCACACAGACGAATAGCGATGGCCAGGGGATAAATCTTGCCCATAGAAATAGTAAAACTTTTAGCTGCCTGTCGGAGCATTTTTATAGTTTCTATGTGTTCCTCTTTCTTTCCATAGGTCATGTTTAAGATGGCGATATTCATACCCGCTTCCATCATACGTTCCATAATTTCGACATCGTAAGTGGCTTGACCTTAAAAAGTTTTATTTTATGATGTCTTATTTCGATCTGTTATACATATATAAAATTTTATGTATAAATAAAATTTTAAATAAATGTAGCTAGTAATAGAATTCAAAAGTGCATATTTTATTGAAAATGTGTAGGTATAGATTCCAGATCAGAAGGCCAATTCTCTTAATAAAATTTGTTCAAAATAGAGTTCCGATTTAGTCTAACAAATGTTCATTTAAAGTACAACTGAAGTGCATTCATGTCCACATTGGACGTTAATCTTAATTTAAGAGAATACCACTATGATATTTATGACATTGAGACTATTGAAACTCTATTTCAAGTTCGGGTTAACAAGTTTTACAGAAAGCTGTAAAACCACCGGTGCTGCATGTTTTTAGAACAATAGATGTCAGGTCTTCAGTAGTTTCTTTTTCAGTTGCTGGGACATTGCTTATTTCCACACATGAGGAACGCGCGCTACGCTGTATATCTGTCACTTTCTTTACTAGTTCTATACCTAATATATTTTTTTTGCTCACAGTTTTCATTTTCCAATTTCTGTAGTGTTTTCTTGATGCAATCATAATCCCTGCTTAAAAATTCAATTGTCTTTAAGGTCTCCACATTTGTTTTTTGTATTTCTGCGTTTTGTAGTTTGATCTCAGCAATTTCAGAAGTTAATTTCATAAATAAATTATCTTGCTTGCTTTTTCAAGAGTTCATAATGTTGAATGAAGGTTCATAATTTTATTCTCGTATGACTTCCATTCGCGCTCCGGTGAGCTCTCTGGTTGAACACATTTACCTCTGGTGGTCATTTTTGGTACTTCCATCTCTTTTTTGTGATTAAGATCTGGCGTGGTCAACACAACTTGCTTTTCTGTATCCAGAGTTGGGATAGTAAGAGGAGAGCGTGCTACTCTCGGCGTGATTAGAGAAAAAAAAAATGAATTTTCAAAGAAATATTTTATGTTATCCAACCTTGCAGTTTGGTGATGGTATGGTACAATTGTTGTCGCTTAAGCGTTTAGTCGGAACAGTTCCTTTTTAACCAATAACTGTTGTGATTTGTTATAATGAAATTGTGTTTTAGTTTTGAATTGGTAACTTATATTTTATACACTATTGTTTAATTAGGTATCATAGGGCACTGACACTAATTGTATTGTTTGTAATATGTTATTTATTAGATTACTTATAAAATTTATTCTTAAAATTAACAGAGTGAAACGATAAAACGTTATAGATATTGTCTGTATATTTTAATAACTTTTACTGTATTGTCACTTGTTAAATTAATAGTTTATTTCACTGTACTGTCATTTGTTTAATAATTCTTTGTAATTTAAATAATAGTCCCAAAACATGTCCTTTATTAAAACGCTGTCGCTTATGACACGGAGCAAGCGTTATGGTAGCACGTGCAAGATGACGTAGCGACGTAGGTAAGCGCGGAATAAATCCAGGAATTAAATTTATATTTTTATTTTACGAATTGAAATTAGATTAAAATACGGATGCACACGTCTAATCGCAAATCTTGACGCTGTTATGGTATCGAATATTTTTATATCTAGTAGCATATCTAGTCACAAGTGAGTTTTCACGATTATACAGAGGCATATCAACCAAAAACATTTATTGTCGCACTTAGAGACATCGAAATATTATTTAAGTGACTACTGTGTCAGTAATCCTCAAATGTTTTTAAGTATGGCAGAACAGAACCGTTCTGAAATTTTTTGTATAATAAGTCTTAGCTAAGCAAAAGTTTACTATGTTTACATTGTAAGTTTTGTAAAAATAGGAAGTCAGTATGTTCAGTAGTTAATTGTTGTTGGTCAATACAAGAGTATGCATAGTCTATTCATAATATAGAAGACTATTATTATAAATATACTCTATTGATCATGTTAGGCGTCACCTCCACGGGCGAGTGTATCGCGACGATAGTCTCGCTGTGCCATCAAATTCAATAGTAACTCTATGAATCAATCTCCACACAGCGATTTCATCGCGGCGCGGGCGATACGACGAGTGATATTGACGAGCAAAACGTCAACAACTCGTCGCGCGCCCGCCGCGAGACGCCACGTACTAGCCGCTCTGTTGCGAGGTGCGGCGAGTAGTCGCGGACATGCGGCGACGGTCCGTTGCGAGTCGTGACGATACGCTGACGGAATAATTGCCTTACCGTGGAGATTACCTAACGATAGAAGGGCGGAATCGTCGCGATATACTCGCCCGTGGAGGTGGCGCCTTAGCGCTGCATTAAAATCAGTGTATCTAATAAGTAGTTATACTGCTACTAATCTATCCTTTATCACGGTTCCTCTATTCGTAGACAGTAAGAATGTATAATATTACCCATCGTGGCCATAATTCCAGTAAATCTTTGGCAAGCTGGATTAGATTTAATATCCAAGTTTAAGAGATGATCCAAAGGCGTTTTAGCATGAGACGCAGACAGTTGCTGACCAGGTAATTCCATTGCATTATACTAGAAATTAATTTTCTTACAAGGTTAGGAAAGAAATAATTTTGAAACATGAATCGATCGGAGTTACAAATAGGGATAAATGACTGCACGGGTGACGTAGTGGTTTAAGTAGTCGTTTCGCCACTGCTATTGCGCTGAGTGTTTTGGCTTCGAACCCCACACGAGACAAAACTTTATGTGATCCACAAATGGTTGTACCGAGTCTGGGTGTTGTCTTTGTCCGTTGTTTGAATGTTTGTAAAGTCCCCCGGGACATGGGAATTAATCCTAGTGTGGGAGTTATCTTTAAAAAATATATTTTAAAAATAAAATATAAAAAAAACTACTTGACAGCCTAGATGGCGTAGTGGTTAGTGTAACCGACTGCTACGCCTGAGGTCGCAGGTTCGATTCCCGCACAAGTGAAACATTTGTGTGCATAAACATGGATGTTTGTCTTGGGCTGGGTGTTTCTACGTATAATATGTTTCTATTTATAAAAAAAAAGTATATATATATGTCGGAGAAGTATTGTTCTCTATGGCAACGTCAGTAGTGGTTGCGGGTTTAGTGGGCGTTATCTGGGTAATATGCGAGCACAAAACACAACGATGCCGGTTTTACACTATTTGTATTTAGAATAAACAATATTTTCACTTCACAATAATGTCGAATGAAAAATAACAGTTAAGACCGAGCTGTGGGTTCAGGGCACTGATCTTACTTCTTTTTACACAACTCACAACTCAACGTTCCGACTCGATCAGTCGCTATCGCTAAAATGTGTCTCAATAACTGTCGGCCTTCCTAAAGTAAAGATGGCGCCTCGACCCCACTCAAGCACGCGCTCTGCTCTGATTGGTCGTTACGTGAATTACAATATTCATAACTTTTATTAGATTAATAATGTTTTTGAGCTATAGAATAATTTAACAAGTCAAATTAAATTAAATTAAGAATTTTAAAAGTAATTAAAGCGTAGACAATATATATTGTGAATTATACGTGCAAATAACAATCAACCCGACTCAATAGCTTCCTCCGATATATATATGTTTATCCATTGTCTAGTACCCATAGTACAAGCTCTGCTTAGTTTGGGCTAGATGGTGTTGTGTGTATGTGGTAGAATATTATATTATTATTATTATTGCAATATTGTAAAGTATAACATTGTACTACTTAGTTAGTATTTAAGATCACATTAAATAGGCGGAGCCGGTGCGGTTATCTTGGCAGATTTCAACACACCATGGCTTATCGCCAACGACGGACGCATCTTTTCAGCCACTGAGCGCCCACGCTGTTAGCACTAGCAAATCTTAGTATCTTAGTTACCTGTACATAGGTTTGAGTGGATGGCCCTTAGGGGTCTGGAACACTCCAAGAAGTTCATTGCAAACGGAGTCACAGGCTTCACCCAGAAGTTCTGTGGATATAGCAAGAGCCAAATGCGCCTGCTCATAGGAGCGTTCATTGTCCATTTTGGCACCAACGACTTCCTGTGCAGATTGAGATTCGCACACAATTCGATCTGCAGAGCTTGTGGTGAACAGGACTAGTCCATATCGCACCTATTGTGTGAATGCGATGCGTTGGCTGGACTGAGGATGGGGTTGGAATATCCAAACCCTGAAGACTTCAGGCTTCTCCCTCTGAATTGTACACTGCGGCTTATGCAGTACATTCATAAGGAGATAGCTAAGGGTTAAATCTTGGGGCCGTCACAAAAGATCCCACTGGGTCGAAGTGTCGCCGGTCTGCACTGACTGGCCCCCACAAATAAGATAAGATAAGATACGTGTAGATAGTTATGCAGGGAGAACAGCACCCACAGCCGTGCGAAGAAGGTGCACACCCGCTCCAGCGTCTCACTACTACCAAATGGGGAGCCTCACCGCAAGTATTGCGAACTTCTGCCCTGGCGCTAGCTTTTTCTGCCGGTGAATACGCGTGCCGTGTGGAGTCGTTCGGCGCATGGGCATCTAGGTCTGTGGATACAGCACTTAACGAAACTTGCCGGATTATCACGGGTTGCTTTAAACCGACCCCAGTAAAGCTTACAGAAGAAGGGTACAGATGTACCCACTGGCTGGCATCGCACTTCTGGATATCCGTAGGGCTGTGGCGAGCTCAGCAGCGAGAGCAAAGATGGATGGTGATGCACAACACACCTTATATGGCTAGTGCAGCAAAGGCTGAAGAGCCGTAACAGCCTTCTTAAATGTGCCCATGCATTGACCCTGGAGCCATCAAACCGAGATGTAACCTGTGGCGAGGAAATATATCTCTCGCTACTCCTTTCGTGTTACCTGCTGAGAGCCTTTCACCTGGACATGAATTGCCATGGTCGGCCTGGAAGTCGCTAATTAGACTCCAAACCCAGGTCGGTGGGTGCAAAAAAAACATGTTTAGGTGGCAACTCTCAGACGGTACTGATCTGGCTTGTGCGTGCGGTACAAGACAAACGATGGCCCACCTTACATCGTGCCCTGCGTGCCCGACGACTTGCACGCAGGAGGATCTGATAGCTGCCTCTGAAAACGCAGTTAGCGTAGCTGCTTTTTGGGCGACGAATATATAATTTAAAAGTGTTTTCAACGATACGCTAAGAAGAAGAAGCACCCAAAGCCGCCACCGCAGCCGCCACCGCACATTTTATCGATAGGTTGGTTTTATTGTAATAGGTAAGAGTACTAAAAGAGGCCAGAAAGTCCTGACCGTCAGTGACAGACACTGAACAAGAATGGTGGAGGAGATAACTATTTCAAGGGTTTTTAGGAATTTAATTCATGTTTTGGTCATTTTTCATATCATAATTATATGGTAAACATCACCATAATACAAAAATTGTGTCTGGTTGCCGTTGTCTGAACGTCGACTGAGGGTTTAAGGGGATAGCTGTCCAATAGTGGCATATTAATAGTTAAATCAAAGAAATCTTTAAAGAATATTATAAATGTATAGCCGTGATAATTAATACTTATATTAAGACTACTTACTTCATTAAGCTTTTTATCGAATAAAGTAGGCCACGTCATGATTAGTAATAACACAAAAAAACTGTATTATAAACGGTTATTTTATGTTTAGTAAAAAATATGTTGATATCGATCCTTTTACAGAGCATTGGATCTTTTTATTATTGTATTGTCAAATGTCATCGCTGTGGCTTTTGGTCTATGTGGTACTAAGAAGGAAGAAATATTAAGTATAAATACTTCTTTCACATTTTATTTCTTACTAGCTTTTGCCCGCGACTTTGCACACCTAAAAGTAGGATAGGTTAGATTAGGTAATGTTAGAAACAGTGCTTTTTCTGGATGGAAGGTACTCTACGTCCTTTTCTGTTCCCTTAACAATGTATATGCAAAATTTCATAATGATCGGTCAAGTAATTAACGTATGAAAACATAAAAAACAAACAAACTCACATTTGCATTTATAAGATTAGTAAGGATTTAAAAGATTACTAATAAGTAATATGGGTCACAAATTACTCGCATCCTTGTAACACCCTCCAGATTAGCTAATCGTCTTGTTAGGAGTGGTTCAAGTTTTTTATTTTTTTTATTTTGTTCGTCCAAATGACCACACTCCACCTGATGGTAAGCAGTCGTGTGGCAGAGGTATGAGGACCCAAACTTGTTGGTACGCGCTCTAGTCGACTCTACTGTGCAAGGATGGCATCTGAGCCAAGCACGCGTTGTTCTGGATAGGAAAGGGGATGTTATAATTTATTTTTACATTTGGTTCAGAAAGTTCAACAATTGTATATGGACCAATGTACAAGGGATCAAGCTTGTTAGTAGTTTGCTCATTTTTAAGTAAAATCAAATCACCAATTTTGTAATTAATTGCATTCATATCCTTATCATACCTTAACTTTCTACAATGTTTACTGTTAACTAAATTATCTCTGGCGTCATATTGCGACTTCTGTAACCGATATCTAAGTTGTTGTGGATAATCGTAGTGATTGTATAAAGGGTCTAAGTCACATGTTACATTGCTCGGCAAACGACATTGCTTTCCAAACACAAGTTCATAAGGTGTATATTTGGTTTCGGTATGAACCGTAGTATTAAATGCGAAACACCAGTAGGGTAACCACGCGCTCCAGTTATGTGGTTCACCTTCCGTTTGAATTCGGAGAAAAGAAACTAAATTTTTATGGGTGTTTTCGAGCGATCCTATAGTCTGATGGTGATATGCTGTAGATGTTACATGTTGAATGCCTAGAATTTGACACACTTGTTTCATAACCTTAGATACAAATTCAGTACCTCTATCTGATACTATCTGTGACGGAATACCGTAGCGCAATATAAAGTTATTTACAAAACAATTAGCTACTGAAACTGTGTCCTTATTTTCTAGTGGATACGCCTCTACAAATTTACTTAAGTTACACTGTAGTGTAAGTATATAACTATAATTATTACTATCCTTATATAAGGGCCCTACTAGATCTAAATATAACCTATCAAATGCGGATACACTTGTATCCGTTAGAACCATCGGTTCTTTTATATACCTATTCATATGTTTGTATCTCAAACATTTGTCGCACTTATTTACGTACTCAGTCACATCCTTGTATAATCCTGGCCAAAAATATTTCTTTTTAATATTATTAATCATTCGCCTAATACCGGCATGGCCACTCGTTGGCAAAATATGATAATCATTTAATATAATTCGTTTAGTATCATTATCAACTATTTTGTGGACACCCTGTAATATAAATAATCGTGGTCCGGACCAATTGGGTGTCTCGTATATCGCGCGCGTTATATCTTCTATTATCTTAATGTTATCATTATTCTTTATAATATAGAGACTATATATTTTTGTCTCTTTGCAAAAACAATCCAACTTCCTCACAAAGGCAGCTCGTGCGCAGTATGATCGGACTGTTGGGTTGACATATAATATTAATTTTGAACGATTATAAATAAACAGTTCAGATTTGTTTCCCATACTGTCATCTATCCTATCCCAATCATGCTTATTTACGAATAATAACTCCGTACAATCCTGTGGTTTTTTAAGTGCTCCCACAACTTTTGGGTGATCAGTCCAATTGTTAGTGGCAGTCTTATCGACCAGAGGGTTGTCAATCTTGTCCAACATGCTTCTTTCATTCATTCGCCTTTTCTGAGCTCTTGTTAAAACAGAAATAATGCGTTCATTCATATCTTTTAAATCATTACTTGTTAATTGTATTCGTGATAGAGTATCTGCAACATTCGATTCGCCCTTCACATACCTCACCTCAAAATTATATTCTTCTAGCAATAAACGGAATTCCATTAATCTGGAGGACGGATTATTCATTCCAAATAAATAAACAAGAGGTTTGTGGTCAGTTTCAATTATGAACTCACGTCCGTATAAATAAGGTCGAAAATATTTTACGGACCAAACTATCGACAAGAGCTCCTTTTCGATAGTTGGGTAATTTTTTTCGGCTTTATTGAAGGGTCGACTAGCGTAAGCTACAGGTAAACTATTTTCATTACAGAGCATGGAACCTATGGCAAATCCTGAGGCGTCTGTTTTTAATATAAATTTATGGTTTTCGTCAAGGTTAGGATATTGCAGTATAGGTGGTGTGGTTAAAGCCTGTTTTAAAGTAGAAAATGCTGTGTTACAGTTTTCGTTCCAGTCAAAAGATACATTTTTACGACAAAGATTGTTTAATGGTAATGTGATTTCAGAAAAACGTGGAATAAATTTTCTGTAGTAATTTGCGAATGCAACAAATCTTTTGACCTCCGCTACATTCTGAGGTATAGGATAGTTTCGTAAGATGGACACCTTTTGTGGGTCTGGTTTTATGCCTTCGGCCGATACCACATGACCAAGAAAAAGGAGTTTTTTCTTCAAGAATTGACATTTCGCGGGACTTAATTTTAAATTAACTTTTCGCAGTCGAGATAAAATATCGATTAAATTTTTATTATGTGCGTCTAAATTTCGTCCTATACATACTAAATCATCTGCATACGTTAGCACTTTGTCGTATGTTAATCCGGACATTGCTATTGTTATAGCGCGACTGAAAGAACTAGGACTCGTTTTAAGGCCCATCGGCATTCTAGTCATTTGGTATTGCCCAGACGGGGTAGTAAATGCTGTGTACTTTCGACTACTGGGATTTAAGGAAAATTGGAAAAATGCCTGATTCAAGTCTAAATGTGAAAAATAGATAGCTCCAGATAAGGAGTCTAAAACGTCGGTTATACTGGGCAACGGAAACTTATCGTCAACTATCCGGTCATTTAACTTTCTAAAATCTATAACAAGACGCCATGTTCTATTTTCGCTGTTCTCTGACCCTTTAGGTACAAGAAGAACAGGGCTGGACCACTCACTACAGGCTGGCTCAATGATTCCGTCGTGTAACAATTTATTGACCTGCCTTTCCAATTCACCCCTTTGAGAATATGGTAGACGGTACTGTTTAACGTAAACTGGGTCACTGTTAGATTTTAACTGTATGTTTTGTTCATATAAGTTACATGTAGATAACTTATCTCCCGGTAACATAAAGACATCCGAAAACTTTGCACAAATATTCATTATAGAGGTCTTTTCTTCCTTATTTAAATGGTCTAAATTCAACAAAGAAAACATATCGTGTATTCGTTTTGGATTAACTACATCTTTTTCAAAAGAACAAATTGAATAATTCCTTAAATAGTCTGCTTCCGGCCTAAAATAACTGAGACTGACCTCACTCTCTCGTGTATTTAATATTTGTATCGGTATTTTCCCGTTTGTCACATGTACAATGCCACCTGATAGAAACACATCTTCACATAATTCTCTCGGAAAAATCACACACTCACCTTTCATCTCAGTATTTATATAAAATATTTTTTCACACCTAGGAGGTACATTTATGTAACTATTATTACCCAATTTTCCCGTATTGAAAGATAAAGTAACGTGTTTTATATCATTTTGTAAAGTTATATAATTAGTTTCAAAATCTATCTTACAATTAAATATTCGTAAAAAGTCTATTCCTAATATTCCGGCTGTTGGGGTCGGCAATTGTTTTATAACATGGAATTTGTGTTTAAATTCCAAACCATTTATAGATAACGTTATATAAACATATCCCTCGGTTTGTAATCTGCCTCCGATACCGTTTATACAGATTCGATTTCTAATAATGGGCATGTTTATGCAAGTAAGCAATTCATATTTTATTGCGCTCACCGATGCCCCGGTATCAACTAACCACCTATATTTGGCGTTACCTACCTCGAGTTCGATAGAATTGCTGAAGTCATAATTAAAAATACTATTAGGAACGAAAAAAATGTTGAGCAGTGGTATTTGTATCATTTTGAGAAGAACCTGAAGGTTGCGTATGATTACTTGAATCTCCTATGATAGCAATAGGCGTAGAATCTAAATAATGGATTCGGTGACCATTATTACCGCGAAAATTACCACGGCGATTATAATTATGACTCCTAGCAAATGTCCGCGTATATTGCTGCTGTCCCCTTATTGGATAAGAAGCGCGCGGTGCATTCGACGAGCCGTAATTATTGTGTACCTGACTATACTGCTGTCGACGCGCGGAACGACCGCCGTAATATCCTGTAAACCTACCACCACGAGATGACGTAAATGTACCTGTATTACTTCGATTACCGAAGTAGACCTGCTCCTCTGAATGCTGGCGGCTGCAAGTTGCCTCCTCGTCCTTCGCAGCTCGTATGGCATCTTTCCGTGCTGTATAGTTACGTGCTGTTAATATAGTGCTTATTTGGCGATTTCTCAAACCACTGACAAAACTTTTGATGGCAATTTTCTCGTTTAGTGGGCGTAACACCTTGTAGGCATTTTGATCGTCGCCGGCTTGTGAAATCGTCAAATCTACGAATAGTTGCTCAATTTTATTGGCATAGGAATCCAAAGAAGAACTATTCTGCTTCATTTGAACTAACTCAGAATGTATTGCGGTGTCAGATTTTTTTGTTAAAAGATGATTTCTAATGTCATTTAACAGCTCGTCGCACGAATTATACGATTGTGAAAGTCTCATTTTAGCATTCTGAGTTAGGCGAGTTTTTAAAACGAATTTTATTAGCATCTTCTTACCTTCATCGTCGAGTGTGCTGCTGTACAACTCGATAGCATCCATCAGATTCCTAGTAACGTTCTCGTCACCCGTCATCACGGGGAGCATGGAAACTGCAGTTTTATAGCTAAATTTCTCCATGGTGTCAAATTTCATACCTAAATCCTCCTTATAACTTGTTTGGGAACTATAATCCTTGCAACAAATAGATTCAATTTGTGAATATAAATCCTGTACAGAATCGCAATATGACTGTAAAAGAGATAACGCTTGGCTGGTAGCTTGTTTTCTTAATATATCCGTACAAATACAAAATTCCTCATATAACTTATGAGCTTCAATTAATTTTAAATCTAAAACATTTTTAGTTCTTCTAGAATAGCTTAATTTAACTAAACTTTCTTTAATTCTTTTGAGATTCTCATATATATTCTTAAGGTCACTGGCCATTACCTACGTGCCATTATAAACATTGGATATTGGATATTTTCGTTATCATATAACATTTATAAAAAAAAAAAGAGAGAAACACAAAGTATCTACCATTTATTCTAAATAAAATACACTTGCTTAACACATAACTGATCGATAACCTTGGCTACCTTTATATAACGTCCGATGTCCATATTACGTCGCTCCACTTGTCGCTGGCTACTTTCTTAGCGCCTCAGCCGCTAACCCATCACGTCGAGCGTCGTAGTACATCCTCGATTCCCGAAGTCCTGGATCCGAATGTCTGAAGGAGCGTCGCAAATTTTGGGCTAATATCTCTTCCCTAATCCATGTCATGTGACATTTCTTATATAGCTTATATGCCACGTATAGCACACCAACACCCAGGATAGTGCAGATAATGATAAGCACTATATTTATTGCGGAAAGGTGGTATCTCAACTCTTGCACCGAAGCTGTGTTCGAGCCCAACGCATTTTGAGTTATAAAAACATCTACCGAGCCCGAGGCAGACCGCCGATCCTGGCAGGATCGCCATATAAGGTTGGCTATCGGGATGACACAAAGAAAGTCCGTTCGTACCGAGTAAACGTTTATTACTGCCTCATATATTGAAAATACATTATTTAATATAGTATGCACACATACATAAAGAGATACATTACATACACATACACTACAGCGGGATAAGGTGGAATAACTCTTCAGAGCACTCCCCGTGGTATATTCTGTAGAAACATGCCAATGAGACAATGTCCCTACGGTAGTGCAATGAGTGGGATTCGAACCCGCGACGTTTTGATCGTAAGTTTACCCTTATCATGTAATTTTAGTATAATTATATACTAGTTTTGTAGACGTATTAGTCATACTCTGATTAAAACGAAAAAATTGACAATCGAAAAAGTATTCAGTGTATACAGAGAATAATTAGCTTTCATCAGCATCATCATCTCAGCCGAAGGACTTTCACTGTTGGACATTGGTCTTCTCCACGGTTTTCTACCCAAATCGGTCTTAGGCTACCTGCATCAAACCATGCAGCTTCCCGCGACCCTTACCAGGTTGTCGGCCATCTATACTAATATTATAAAGAGGAAAAATGTTTTTTTATTAGTTTGTTTTTAAGCGTTTAACTCAAAAACTACGCAACCAATTTGACAAATTTTTCACCATTATAAAGCTTTATTATCACCAAGTAACAGTATATAGCGTATATAAATATAAGTAAATACGCGAGCAAAACCGCGAGCAAAAGCTAGTAATTAATAATAATAAATAATTAGCTTTAGACATAACAATATACTAGGTTTTTCTTAGTTCCCGTGGGTTTTAGAAAATACCTATGCTACAAGATCCGTGCAGTTCTCGCGATAAAATGTAGACTATATTTCTCTGTGGTCCACACAGCATTGGATAGACATGAGTTTTTGCTTAAAGACATGTACCTAGTGTAACGTTGTTCTATATCGGCCACGTTTTTAGAAAGTGGTCGACCAGGAAAGTCAAAGTAGCGGAGATAAAGTAAACACTATAATTCGCAATTACGTGATCTTTAATACGAGTTTTAAATAATTGGTAAAAGTACACGAATGATATTTCTACACAATAAGTAACAGGGCGTGGTTCTAGTTATAAAGGCTTCGGTGCGAGGTCCGGCTGGAGCACAGTGGACCACTTAAGTTTAGTACGTCGGCCGGCGGAAGACGCGCGATCCATTTTTTTTATGTTTTAGTTGTTGGCCTCAGATAGCCTTCACAATTTTACGCGGACTGTGGGTGAGCGCAGAAGGCTCCCAATCCGTTATAAAGTTAACTAGACAGCGTTAGCCCCCAAGGGCGGACTACCCCGGACCTCGGCTTGGAACGTTGTCGGCAACGTGGATCTAAGGTGATCCACGGGATTAACGTTAACGCGACGCGTATTCCGACCTCTGGGGCGAGGGCGGAACCGCGGACGATTTTGTATAGGACGCGCGATCCAGGTGTGGCTGTGTTTTTATTTGCGGTCGCGGGGAGGAGAGAGGCGCTCCCACTCCGGCGCAAGCGCAGCCGCTGAGCACGATCGCTCCCCGTGATATATTAAACTATATCGAAATAAAGATACAAAAGTGGTACAAGTTAGATCGTTAAGCATTATGACAGGACATCTTTAGCGATATTTTGTTTTCATTACAATTTTTTTTATTGAATTTGTTGCTGTATGAAACTCTTAATTTAGCCTTAATTATAGCTAACAAAGATGTTAGAGAACGTTTTGTAAATTTGAAAGTGATTATATTCCATTATGAATGGTTCATGTGCTTAAATTTCAGACCTGTACCGGTCTGCATTAAGGCCGCCTTCAAATTTGAGCGCTGCAGTCGCGCTGCCGCTGTGCGGCAAATTACAGGTCAACTGAAATTCAAGCACATAAACCATTCATAAAATTGAAGGCGCCTTAACCGAGTATGTTAAGGTGCCTTCACTTTTATGAATGGTTAAGCATTCTTAAGAAATACTGGAAAAGTTACTCACTTCTCACAGGAATGCAAGACAACGTTATATGGCAGTGATCCCATGTAGGTTGATAGTAATTTCTTAAAGTCCGTTCACACGGACCGGCTCGGAGCGGAGAGCAGATTTTTATCACGTTTAAAACAGAGTTTTGTATAATTGTAATAAGGTTTATTTTTACATTTCACTTCTTTTGATATTCAGAATGCTTGAACGCGCTTAGTGTGAAATAATAAGAAGGGCCGACTGGCTGCCTCTGGTGACGAGCTTGCGCAGCCAAGCGGCTCTGTTTGCGTCACATGAGTAGATACGGGATAGAGATAAAGCTTCATACAACCGCGCGAATCTGTTGCATTATCACAAGCACGCGGGGCATGTGTGCGTGACCACTGGCCGCTTGTCGCGTATGCGGCGAGACTGGAAAAGCCGGTTTACGCTGGCACAGCCAGTGGACAATCTCAGGGCCAGCGCGACGCACGTTGTTTGTTTTGATAGCTGTTGCAAGTTTGAATAATTTAATGTAAAAACGTGGTATTTTATTATTTATAATGGTTGTTTATTGTACTGTGTGTATGAATAATACTAGAAAAATAAAAATATATCATGTTTTAACTATCCCAAGGAGTACAATAGGTAAGTATACCTATTATATTGGATTATTACTTGTTCAAGTAAGTACCTTTATTTTATTGTATGATCCTTTTTTTATAAAAAGAGGGTACTACACGGTGTGTTTTTAACTTTTTATTGTTATTACAAGCTTTTACTAAACATTTGTAGGTATGTGGGTGGGTTGGTATAGGTATAGTAGGTATGTGTTTTAAATTCAAATATTGCAAGTAAGATTTGAACCACTTCTCGATGTCTAATTGAGCTGAAATTTTGTATACCGTAACTTCAGTAACAATGCTAGCATTGTCTCCTCACTAGGGATCTCTTCAACGGGTAGTAGCACGGTCACGAAATTTTGTATGTTAGTTTTATTTTGATAGTTTAAAATTATTAGAGTAAGTAATTTGTAAAGTATTCTATCATACTGAATAATAAAACTATTTAACCTTTTCAACGCCAACTACTTGTATAGAAGTAAGAGATTTTCGTGCCCTCAGCGTCACGACTTTATTAGAAGTAACTACTGTAATATAATAAACTTACGATATTTAAAATGCTTGTTTCTTTTAAAAATCTCCCTGTCTACAGCCGTATTTTTTAATTTTTCACACAACAAGCTCAATTTTTTTATATTAACGAAAGCAAAATCGCCTCAAAAAATTGTAATGCCCTCAGCGCCAAGCACTTTATATAAGTAGGCTAGTGATGGGACACAATTCACACAATAGTTATCACGTTATGATTATAATTATTGAAATACTATAAGTGAAAAAAAATGAGGTCAACAAATAACATTCATATAATAAACTGCAAAATTTTAACTAGATTTTCTCTCAAAATCAAAATTTATGAGTACGTTTTATCCCACTTAACTATTGTTGATAATAAAACTCCGTTTGAAACACCCATCCCTACAAAATTGCTGTTGACTGCTGACAAATTGTTAGTGCCCTCAACGCCACGAGCTTGTATACAAGTAAATCTGTGACATCATAAGCGAGCAGGTTTCAAGGTCAAAGTGACTTAGTGTAGTGCAGCGTTGTAATATTACGTAGACGCACGTGTCCTCACAGTGCAAAATGAGTGGCGAATATTATAGTTCTGACGAATTATTGCGAATACTACCAACTACTTGATATAAATTAAAGGATTACATTTAGAAACAAATAAGGATGTACCCTATATAACATACCTCTAATAAATCTATTACTCTTTTCCGTTATTTTATTTTATTTATTTATTGTCAGAAAGCTTACAGACAAATAATACATATATGGTATAAGATTGTTCAGAATACATGCTGACAACAAGCTTCCACAGATATACAATATTTATAATATAATAATAATAATAATTTATTTCAGACCAGAGATTCAGGTGGGGTTAATAAAATTAAAGTTAGTAGATAAAAGAGAAAGAAAGATAATATTATTTGACATTGCCAACATGTAGCCTATTCCAATGTCTCCAGATAGGACTTTCTAATTTTGAAGCAATTACTTTTAGAATTCTGTTGGGACTGTCCTGCACTCTCCGCATCATAGACGCGTTTCATTCGTTAATATAGCTGCAAAGCCATCTATGTTAGCCTCTGCAGACATTGCTGATGCGATGCAAAAGGAAAAAAGAGCATTGTTGTATTGCACTCTTAGTGCACTGACAGCTCGCTGCGTGTGACTGGCCCACAGACTGCAGGTGTAAAATTATTGAGCATAAGCTCGAAACAGTGTGGTTTTAACTCCTATGGAGCATTTAGTGAACCTGCGAGCCAGCATATTGCACCGAATTGCTATTCCTCTGCGCTCTCGCTCAATGTCGGGATTGTCACTGAGGTTTTAATTTACTATATGGCCTAGATATTTAAATTGTGTTACCCTATTTAACGGTACACCGTTTAAGGTCACACTAGGCACGCTGGTAGGTGTAAAATTCCCCGCTTTGAAAACCAAAAGTTTACATTTCGCGACATTGTACGAGAGCCCGTGTGCACTCACATATTTTTCACAAATTTGTATCAGCTTACGTAACGCGCCGATCGATGGGCTCAGCAACACCATATCATCGGCGTAACTGACATTATTAACCATTTGTATATCTATGGAACAACCCACTGTAGTGTTGCTGAGCTCATGGATCAGCCCGTTTATGTATAAATTAAACAAAGTTGGCGAGGTTAGGCCACCTTGCCTTACACCACATTCCAACCAATATGCATCAGATAAAGAGCCTGACCATCTAACATAGTTTGCCTGATGTTGATACCAGTATTTAAATATATTGATCACTCCATCCGGCATACTTGTAGACTTAAGTTTGTCCCATAACTTGTTATAATCAACAAGGTCAAATACCCTGGAGAGGTCTAGAAAGACAGCATATACCGGAGTCCTACGATCAGTGTAACATCTGACGGTGTGCTTGAGTAACAGTATCACACTTTCAGTGGAAAGATTCCGTCGGAACCCGAATTGACAACATATTTTAAGTTTTCTTACTATTTTTGTATAAAATATAACAAATTATGAAAATACCATATCAGTTTTTATTTATCTTCGTAAATTGACGAATAAACTTCAATTTAAACATGTGATTATTTTTTATCGATAGAAAGCATCCCATACCTACGTTTTAGCTGTATGTAGTTATACATTAATTTGTAGCGTGGCGCTGGGTGAGACATTGCGTATTATAGGCATGGGCGTCGAAAAGGTTAACAAACGTTTTGCTTAATTTGTCTGCACCTATTGTGATAACTCTATCAAAATAGGTAACAATTTTGCACGTTCTTAACCCCTTACTGCATGGATTTTTTAATTGTGATGAAAAAATATAAACTATAGTTTGTCCACCCAGAAGCCCAAATAAAATGTAAAAAAATCTATGCCATGTATTTTTGGAAATATTGCCCAAAATCTATAAAAGCCAAATATGGCATTATATGCAGTTGTGGTGAAATTGTCAAGTTTGCCAAATATGTCATTGTATGCAGTTGTGGTTAAAAACAAACATACCGCACTATTAAAATATATTCTTACGCTGAATAAAAGGGGATGAGATTGAAATAAAGAGAATGCGTATAGTATAATATAATGTTTTATTAGGAACTTGAACCGTTGTATTATAAATGGTAATCGGGCCATCGGCATCGAGATGAGATAAATTTTGGAAATGTATTGTTCCTTATTCAAAATCAAAAGCAATCATAATTATACCGAAATAATCTTTTTTCCATATATAAGACTTCTTTCCTTCTCTCCTCCCTCGACTTGTTAAAGGCTGGGTGCCTTGACCTTCGATTTCATCATCAGATTGTGAAATTTCGTAACTATCTTCATCGGTTTCGGACAAATATAATCTTCTTTCTTACAAATATGATCTTTATTCAGATGCACTGGACGTACCCCATCTTCATCAAACAGCTCTTCGTCTTGGCTACCTTATGGAATGATGACTACATGTACATGCGCTTGTTTTCTCCTCGCCATTATTGTATATTAACTGTTAGAAAAAGCAAGCGTAAGAGGCAAGATAGAAAGCAAGTAAACATATTAATCAAACATAAGGATAATAATATTAAATAAACTCAATTTTTTATTTTATATACACTATTGCATACAATCCCAAATATGGCCCGACCACTTTTTTGACCATTCTGCATAGGATGCCATATATGGCACAAAATTTTATAAGTAACTGCATACAATGCCATATCTGACCACTAACTTTAACGCCAAAAATATTTGCAATCATTCATGCGAACGTCGTTATTTTATACTTAGTAGCTTCTCAAATGATGACTTTTGTGTGCAAAAAGATTATCCTTGCCATTTATTGAAAAAAACTAAGCAAAAATAGCTTGAAAACTGTTCGTACTTACCCGTCGTGAGCCGTTAGGAAACAAACTGACAATACTTTTTTTCACTAGTGCTGGACACGGAATTTTGCTTTGCAAATGTCAAAACATGTTACTGATTATTATTTCCAGTATTACTAGAGGATAAAAAACCTGCCAAATTTAAATGAGATGGAAAAAACTCTCGATGCCAGATATGGCATGTCATGCGGTAAGGGGTTAAGAAGCTTTGTCTCTGTTCCGTTTATCTACTTATGTGGTTTGCGTGCTCTTTCGCGCTCGCGCAGCCGACCGGTTTCGATTGCGTCCTCTCTCGCTCCGTGACCCGCGCATGTCATGCCGACAGCCGTACTTATGCGTAGTTAATGCAAATTTAAATGTGTTTGTGTGAACGACTCATTCCTAGACGTGAAGCGACAATGTAACGCTTCAAATGAGTCGCGACAATGACGCTATCCTGAGACTACAATTCAATTGTATTAGCATAAACTAATAGTCCGGCATCCGAGTCATTTAGGACACTGAGCGGTACTAGAGGTATACCGGCCTTGTAGAGCACCCGCTCGGCTTCGAACGTATCCGTCCGGTTCCGAGCGCATCCGCCCTAGAGTCTGTCAAGCGAGTCGTGTGCCTTAAAAAGGCGGCAAATTTAAAAAATCGTGGTGTGATATCCCTGATAGTACTGTAAAAAACCGTCTTGATACTAATATTATTATATTTTTGTGAATTTAGTTCTAGTGTGAATTCTAGTATCAAGACGGTTTTTTACAGTACTATCACGGATACCATACCACGATTTTTTAAATTTGCCGCCTTTTTCATGGGACATGACTCGCTTGACAGACTCTAACAATGCTCTTACAGCATGTCCGGTCTGGCTGCGGCCAGGTCCAAGTGTATTAACTCGTGTCGGTCTGTGTGAAAAGAAGAGCGCCGGCCGATGCTCTCCGAGCCGGTCTGTGGGAACGGACCTTAAATCTGACTTCAATTTTGGCAGAGCGGCTACCCGACTATGTTCTACCTCTTATTAAACTCAGATAAGATTTGGACTATAATTATTAATCTCAATAGAAAGGATACTGTGAAATAACTCTCTACTCATTACAGTACTAACGGTGCTACCAAATTCGTCCCGTATCGTTAAAGGGAAAATACAAGCTACATTATGGACGAGGAAAAACTGACTAAGAAAGTTTATAAGGCTAGTGTGGATGGAACAGTCGCAAGAGGAAAACCTAGGCGAACGTTTCTCGATCAGATCGGAGGCGTTCTGGACAAAGGCCAGGTTAAGAGCTCCTTGAACCGACGGGCGTGTATGAGGATTGTGATGAGAGTGAATGAAGCCAGAGAAATGTGTCAGGATCGTAGCAAATGGAAATCCGTAGTCTCTGCCTACCCCTCTGGGAAATAGGCGTGAATCTATGTATGTATGTATGTATTATTGATATTGACAGGTCAACAAAGTACATTGTATTCCAAATCATGTACGATTGTAATAAAGGTGTGTTTAAAACATACAATGTTTTTTAAATTATGATGTTATTTGTCACCAATAATTTATTCCCCTAATAGATGACCATGTCTTACTGTTACACACTGTATAAGTCAACAAATCATAAAAATCAACAAAAGTAATTGCTTAGAAGATTATCTCTAAATCTCGTATATAAACGCATTATATGATTGGAATAAATATTTTATTTCAGA
This sequence comes from Catocala sponsa, assembly GCA_963564715.1. Lineage (NCBI taxonomy): Eukaryota > Metazoa > Arthropoda > Insecta > Lepidoptera > Erebidae > Catocala > Catocala sponsa. The sequence continues at coordinate 21,321,542 of OY751334.1, read as the reverse complement.
AAAGACAAAGAAAATTTCAAATCATGGTACATAAAAATCAATTTTGCTTGTCTCTTGGAGCATATATCACTCTCATGGTATTGGTATAACCTTTGCCTTGCTTCCAACCATAGACAACTACTACAGGATTCCCAACACTAATAAATCCCCTCTCTATCCCCCATGACATGGCAAACTTGATACGATTTTTGATGTCTTGTATCCAATCGGTGTCGCAAGCAGCTGTAAGAAAATACACATTATCATACTATTAAAAGAAACACTAATTTATCAAAAAATAAATTGTTGTTTTAAAGTAATAATCCTATTGTTTTGTATTTAAAAACTAGTCTAATTATAGTTATAAGTAGCAGTGTAAAAAGAAGATAAACAACATTATGCTAATATAGATAGATGATAACAAATGAGAGACAGAATTTATTATAATAGCCATACCAGAATAAATAACTGGCAAGACGCCTCTCCACATATGCAAATGTTTTGCAACTACCGAAGATCTTGTTACCGCAAGTACTGGACAGCGTGGACGGTATTTCGCAACAGTATGAGCTGATTTACCAGTAGCAGTGATTACAATAATCGTTGATGCCATACATCTTTGAGCAGCCACCACTGCTGTGAACGCCGTACCTGTTAGCTGATCGCACGGTGATATCGTCTGCGAATTATACTCATATGTTAATTATTATTTAAGAAATAGGTGCGCATTGAAGAACTGCTTGCCATGAGGCAAACAGTTACTTGTTTGCAATCTTGGTAACATAAAAAAGTATTTATGGTAATGTAGGAAGTTAAGTTTTAGATGCATAAATATAAGACTACCTTTTTTATTTGAAACATGATTATTAAGATTATTTTGATTGTATTATTATTATTATGCTTCTTTTAGATGTATATGAAGAAGTTTTGTTGTTTTAAAAAACACAAATCCCGCACTAGGTATAATTCCTGTGTCGCTGGGGACAACAAACATTCAAACAACGGACACAAACAACTACCAGACTCGGAACAACCATTTGTGTATCATACAAATTTTGTCCCGTGTGGGATTCGAACCCACAACACTCGGCGCATAGGCAGTGGCGAGGCAACCACTTAAACCACTACGCCATCCGCACTTATATATATATGTATAGTGTATGTAATAGCTTCTGTATATGCCCAATTTGGTTAATTTTACAACCGTATCAATAAAGTCTGAAAGGACTTGTTTCGACCAAAGGCATGATTCGGCTTCAAGGCACGCGCTGGCTAAACAGGACACGGTTTCTACGGGGTACAAGCCAACAGCCGTTTCTGCGCTTAGTGCTAGACAATCGGCCCCGTCCAGGATGCAATTGGCGACGTCAAGCACTTCACTTCTAGATGGCATCTTCTGATATCTCATGCTACTTAAAACATGAGCACTGACGCAAACGGGGACGTTTATCTGTAAAAATTGAAAATAATTATTAATTTTGCATATGCAATGAAATATAGCGAGTGTATTTGATTTTAAGGACCGCCCGCATTATGGGCGAATTACTGCACCATCTTAAGTTTAAACGTATTATGTTGTAAACATGAGATTACATTAGAATCGTATGCTTACAAAATAATCCGCAAAATTTTTTGAAAGTGGCAAACGCAATTTTCCTAGTCATTCCTACATCAGAAGTACTCAAAAATGTATATTTTTATTAGACATATATATTTTATTCCTGATATCTTGGCCTGACAGATAGCGAATCATCACTGTCTATAGCTAAAAATATTTGTTATTCTTAGTTGAGTTCTGTTACATAATTACCTTATTAGCTCGAGCGATCATATTCTTCTGTACAATTACTAGCTTTTCTGGTGTGATATCAGATCCAAGCTCTTGTCGCGTTATCATAATTCCATCCACTACCTGCAGTTTAATTTTCGTGTTATTACTTGCAGATCTACACTGTTATTTTAGAAAATTTAATATATTTTGTTGGTACATCTATTCAAACCATAGCGGAGTTCAAATGTGGCACCTACTAAATATCTTAAAGCTCATTATAATACAATAATTGGAAAGAGAGGAACCCACCACGCATCCTCGGATTGCCCACACCCTAACTATTGCAATAGAGAAAGGTCGACAATACCTAACGCCTCTGGATAGGACAGCCACGTCGTGGGACCCGGGCGTTTTTCAACTTGCAGTATTCCGCTTCAAACACTTTATACCTTTGGTTCCTCTCTTCCCAATAACTTTATCATAATGGATTTCCGCCATGTAACGCTTTATTCGATTAGATATTTTCAGCTCATTTTTAATAATATCGAATGTCTAAGCATGTCCGTGCCAAGTAGATAAATCAACAGAATGGTACTGTCTTGTACACCCATATGTAGGTTGTTCAATCATCTTTCTTTCAATGTTTAAATTTCATCCAAAACTAAAATTATTTGAAATTATATTTTAATACTAGATGTTCCCGTGGTTTCACCGGCGTTTATCGTTACTGCGCCACCCTCGTGGGTCGTAGCGTGATGTTATATAGCCTATAGCCTTCCTCGATAAATAGGCTATCCAACACTAAAATAATTTTTCAAATCGAACTAGTAGTTCCTGAGATTCACGCGTTCAAACAAACAAACATACAAACAAACTCTTCAGCTTTATATATATATATCTCGGAACAGCAATATTGTTGGTGGGACACTAGCGCCATCTAGTGACACGGAAAGGCATTAGGACGGAACGCCAGCGCCATCTAGCGGCGCTAGACGGAGTCTACGAGGCGGCGCGAGGAGCGGACAAAGCTCAGTCTTCGCGTTACCGTCGACCAGTGCACACCTCGTAGGAACTGTCTCGCGTTTCATAGTGATAATAAGTGCTCTTAGTGTGAAGTAGTTGTTAGTTGAATTCGAATACAAGTTTACAAGTTATCTGACTACCCACGTGCTTTGATCCTATAAAATGGCTGGGACGGGATAAACGTTGCCACTCCGACATATATATATAATATATTCCATTACATACACACAACACCATCTAGCCCAAACTAAGCAGAGCTTGTACTATGGGTACTAGACAATGGATAAACATACATATATACTTTTTTTTGTAAATACATACATATAATACATAGAAACACCCAGACCAAAACCAACATCCATGTTCATGCACACAAATGTTTAACTTGTGCGGAAATCGAACCCGCACAATAATATTAGTATAGATTAAAGAAATATGACAAACCTGTACAATCTCGTCAAATTTATTATAGCCCTCTATTGTTTGTATGTTTGCAATGATCGCCAAGTTTTTTGAGTGGGAACCCATAAGATGTTTCACTTCTTTAATATTTTGTGCCGAATATACAAACGATGGCATAACAAAGTCGACCTGTTTACATAATAGCCAATGATGTAGTTACAATATCTTAAGCTATTTTCAATGTTAGGATTGTTCCCAGTAAACTCTTTGATTTAAAATCTTACCTTGCATGCGGATGCTACATCAATATCATTTTTAACTTTCTTTGCGAAATCTGGCATATCCAATATAACATGTGGTATAAAAACATCCTTTTCGGATCCCAGAATGCCACCTCTTACAATGATGCAGGTCAAAGTTGTTAGAGATATCACGTCTACTTTCAATTTGATGGTTTCGTTGTCTAGTAATATAACGTCACCTTTTTTTAACTGTTCGGGTAATTGTAGGAAATCTATGTAAACTGTATATTTAGAACATCGATCTTTGTAGGTTTCGTCAGTTGTTAGTCGTAAAATTCCGTCGGTTAGAAGTTCTACAGTTTCACCGTAACTCTGCAAAAAGACAATGAAAGATGGTAAATCAGAATTATTATAAAAATCTTTGTAAGTAATAATGGTGTTCGGGTTTGTTTGACAAGTTGCAAACCAGTTTTTCCTATTTATTAGTTTAGTTCAGTACTCGACTCTTCACTTCAGGACTAATCAATGACTAAGAACTGTAGTTAGATTAAAAATAGTTTGGCAAATTCGAACAACACATCAAAACATTACATAAACAATATTAATAAATGAAACTTTGAACTCTGCTTTTAGTAGTCTTGGGCAGGGATCGGTCTTCTTTTGCGAGTATCTACTATTTTCGACCTTGATGTTTTAGCAAAAGCCGCAGTAAGTAGTTTTATATCAATGTGACAACCAGTACATAGAAAAAAAAATACTTCGCCTATCCGTCCTGTTCTAATTTTTCTTCCAGCCATACGAATACCGATGGCTAAGGGATAAGTTCTGCCCATAGTCGCACTAAAATTCTCTGCAGCTTGACGAAGCATTTTTGTAGCTTTGATATGGTCTTCTTTTGTTCCGAATGACATGTTCAGGTACGCCATATTCATGCCAGCTTCCATCATTTTTTGCATGATCTCAATATCGTAAGTAGCATGACCTAGAAAATGTACTTACTTGTACTTTAGCGTCACTTAAGGCAAGGCCATACTCAAGGGGCTTTCAAATGGACAATACTTTTACACCTATATGTGGCCGAAATATTTTCTTCTATAATGCAGTCACATAAACAACATTTTAAGTTAGTCTGTGAATACTCGAATTAATCAATCAAGTAAATGAAATGCATTATTACGGTTCCCGATACGTTTTATAAAGAAAAAGTTTATTTTATTGTGTAGTTTATTCTAACTCTAAATGGGCAACATTTGCTATTGGAGGAGGAGGCAGGAGCTATTGTCCGGCACTCTCAACAACAGTTTAATGCGTTGGCCTTCCAAACATAATAGTTTGGATATATAGCCGGACTATTCGTTAAATATTGCCGTATATTGCGCAGTATGGGTGTCATTACTGACAATATTAAATAATAATAATATCAACCTTAAACCGGCGAGCGTGTATGAGGATTGTTATGAAAGTGAATGAAGCTAGAGAAGTGTGTCAGGATCGTAGCAAATGGAAATTCGTAGTCTCTGTCTACCCCTCTGGGAAACAGGCGTGAATCTATGTATGTATGTAATAATATCAGCCCTGTAAACTTTACCATTGTCGGGCACGAGCCTCTTCTCTCTAAGAAGGGTTAGGATATAGTCTACCACGCTGGTCCAGTGCGGGATGGCAGATTTCACACATCTTTGAGAACGTTTCCCCACGATGCTTATCTTCACCGCTAAAGCGACCGATAATTAATTATTTAATACGCACATGACTTCGAAAAGTCAGAGGTGCGCGCCTTGGAATCGAACCTGAGACCTCTGTGTGGCTGTCTCCCATTAGGCTATCGCTGCTTGTTGTATATTGATGGGCATTACATTGTAGTCATACATTGCAGAAGAAATACATACCTATATATAATCAAATTGAAAATCTCTCTTTTTAAAAATAGGTTAATAAATGCTCATTTAGAAGCCTCTTCAGCAGTATATGATATTATGTTACCTATAGCAGCCATAATTCCTGTAAGTCTTAGGCAACCTGGCGGTGCCTTTAAATCCAAATTCAAGATATGATCCAAGGCTGTTGTAGCTTGAGCTGCATTCAATTGTTGTCCAGGCAAATCCAATGGATGATACTGGCAGCAATCAAATTATTTATTCATAAATAGGAGCAGATGGCGTTGCAGTAGTAGGTATATGCGACTGCTGTGGCGCAGTTTTGGGTTCAATTATACGATCGAACAAAGTATAATTGTACTTTTCTATAGATTCTATAGAAATATAAATAAAATATTTTTTATGAGTAGTAGGGCCTCGCTGATTTCAGCATGAATGGGGGCGGCTCGACCGGGGAAGGACTACACTCTCACAAAATATCGACGTGGTGAAATAGCAGTATTCCTACTATTGTGTTTCGTGCGGTGAGTGAGAATTCCGGAGGCACAATCACCCTCTTTTCCTCTTCCCGCTCCTTCTCCTTCCCACTTCCTTTCCTAAAGGGTTGGCAACGCGCAAGTGATGCGTCTAGTGTTGCAGGCGTCCATAGTATACGGTGACCACTTACCATCAGGCGGACCGTATGATTGTTTGCCACCATAGATGTATAAAAAAAATCCTCACTAGTAGCAAGAAGTGCTAAACCGTAATCGGCTCGCCTTTTATTAATTAGAAAAGCATAGCTGGAGAAATGCCCACATGGGTTATAAGCGTGGGCCTTTGTGTGTACATATATGTATATTAACCCATTCACAGTCCCGTGATAGACACAATAGAAAATCAATTGTTATATACCATATGTGGTTCATCGGACAGGGAACGTGTTAAATGGGTAGACATAGGACACGCACTAGGAATAAATCCTGTGTCGCGGAGGACTTTACAAACATTCAAACAACGGACACAAATAGTATTTGTGTAGCTTTTTTTTTGTTTGGATTCTATTTTTATTTTTTATTTTTAACTTTTCTTACTGCATTAAATCTATCAGCACTATTACATAATCCGCAAAACGATATTGTTGCAAAGGGGTGGGGTCCTGGTGTCCTGAAACACAGGCCTCGAGCCTAGCTTAGGCACCAGTCTCCCACAATATATGTTGTAATCCGAACTATGTAATATTTTTTAATGCTGTTTATATAATATGTGTATATTGTGGTGAGAAAATAAACGTTTATTATTATTATTATTAAAGAACACCCAGACTCGGAACAACCATTTGTGGATCACACAAAGTTTTGTCCCGTGTGGGGATCGAACCCATAACAGTCGGCGCGGGGGCAGTGGAGACGCGACCACTTAAACCACTACGCCATCCGTACAGTCACGCATTATTACTGTATTGAAAAGTAAAGGATCGTTAGATGCAAACAGCATAGTTTCGATAATGTGGCAATATTTAAAAGAATAATATACTTATAATAAACAGTCATGCTTGGATGGCGTACTTACGAGTATATATTATAAATGTTTTTCGACAAAGTATTAAATCTCTGCTTATTAGGCTTTGCCTGATACCTATAGATGCTATTGGCAAAACATATTAAAAGTTCTAACTCTGATGTAAATGTTTAAATACTTACATCATCAAGTTTAGCATCAAATAAAGTTGGCCAAGTCATTATTAAATATAAATAAATAATATAATATTTATTAAAGTTTTATACGATGGTCTCAAAAAATATTTTGATAACGTTGTTGTCAAACTGACAAAAAGAGGATGGTTTATAAAGTAATTTTTACTAAGAAGTATCAAAACCATAGATCAAAACCATGCATTGTATCAAACAACTTTTTTTGTATTCATGTTCTGGTCAGCAGTGAAGAGTTTGGGAAGATTGCCCAACAATGGGAAAATATAGATAAAAAACAATTAAAGTAACCCGATCTCGGAGCAACAACAAATTGATCTATTCTACACTTTCAGCAACGAATGTTACTGATTTAAAAATCTGCGTAAAATATCATGTAGTAAAAAAATTCATAGTTTGTGAAAGCAAAAACACCTAATGTTAGACAGCTGTCTGCCTCTTCATAGGTATTTTGCCATGTACATATTCAAAAACACCTAAATAATATGTTCATGGAAGAATACCTATGAAGAGGCAAACAGCTGTCTAACATTAGGTGTTTTTGCTTTCACAAACTTAATATTAATTCCCACATAGCAACGGCATCGATTAGTTTTGTGCCTTGATTTCATGGTGTTCTTCAGAAGTTCCTAACAGAATACCTGAACATATGTCTGACCTAGGAATTGAACTCTAGACCTCACGATCAACAACACACCTGACAAATTTGTGCAGCCGATGTAATGTAAATTATTTAACTATTTGGAAAATTATATTTTTATTGTAAATTTTCAACTATAATCACGGTGTAAACCACCAATCCTTACTGCAAAGTATTTATTTCCAACAATTAATTATCCCAAATCTAAATCCCTTTAACCCGCGTAACTGGGGATCAGAATGTTTACAAAAGTCAGGTGGATACCAAGATCCGATTGGAGGTAAGCTCAATGATAAACAAGTAACACAGCTGTCGCGAGCAACGCTGGCAAAAATAAATAAAGCTCAGGAAGATAAACAAAACAGAGTTTTATTTGTGGTAGAACCATTAGGGATCGTGGAATAAGATAAACGTGTAAATATACGCAAGTGTTGCTTGTTTCGGGAGAGGAAAATCTTACAGTGTAAAAAAAATATAATTTGTTGGTATTTCCTGCTTACGTTGAAGTCATTCGTTTTGTTCATTTGGTTAATGAATGGTACAAGACTGGGCGTAAATGTAAATAAATAAAATAATATTACTAAATTTAAGTTAGTATAGAGTTTTCTTTTACGCTTTTACCCTGTTACTAATAAACGAAGAATAACGTTGAATTAACTGAAAGCTGATATGGCTTTAGGCCGGGACTCCACCAAAGCGGAGATGTGTGCGGTGTGCTGTGTGCTGTGCGAGAAGAGATGTTCTTCATCGGGTGCGAGGCGTTGAGTGACATCGCTCACTGCACGCCGTTCACATCTCCGCTTCCATCGCGCCATACAAATATTACACATCTCCGCACAGCGAACTCCACTGAAGCTGAGCGGAGAGGAGGTGTGTCAATAACACAATTCTATTGGTTGTTTAAAAAACATCTCCTCTCCGCTCGTCTCGTCTCCGCTTTGGTGGAGTCCCGGCCTTAGGGTTCAGTAGGTTCTTGTCATATAATTGTGCGCATGCAGTCCGTTACTACTATGGTGCAAAGATTGTACAGGGCCATTACTATTATAATGATATTTAAACTTTTATTTTGGTGCAATCTAAAGCTCCAATTGCTGTTGGTTGATGACATAAACCCTATATGGAATAGGGTTTATTTCATCAACCTCTCTAGGGAAGCCCAATCTATGAAATTCGCATCCTCTTGATGCGTATACCTTTTGTGTTCAGACACACCATGTCCCTAAGGCCCACATCAGAGTTACAATGAAATTCACGAATCGAGAGGCGAAAATATATTCTAGTCAAATATATTCCATTTTATATGAGACTATTGGAAGGTAGCGATATATGAATCGAATATTTTAGATATTCAAACATTTTTGAAATGTTCTATCGTACCTATGTTTAAGTTATTATATTTAAACTCTGACGACATATGGTCACTAGCGATTCGCCCCGGTTTCGCATGGGTGCACAAAACCTTTTGCAAAACCTATACAAATTTAATAATTACATATTTATATAAACGATCACGCTTTAAAAATAAATTATCTATATATTAATACGTGAAGCAAAAACTTTGTACCCCTTTTTAGGAAAATTGCGCGGACGGAGGAGTATGAAATTTGGCACAGTTAAAGTTTGTATGGAGAAGGAGGGGCGAATCTTAATATTTATATAAAATATGCATTAGAAATACATTAAATTAATGAAAAAACACTACACGCACACAACCTTTGCACGCACGCAAATTGACACACGCAGTCGAAGCGCGTAACTATGGTTACATATATCAATATATAATAACATATATCAGCAATATCTTACAGGCAAACTTTGGTCGAATTTCGAACCCTAGGCGACCGCTAGTACACTTAAACCTTTAAAACAAAAACCGAATGAAAATCCGTTCAGTAGTTTTTGAGTTTATTGTTTACAGACAGATGCGGCAGAGGACTTTGTTTTATAATATGTAGTGATGAGTGCCTAAATATAGCTAACATGCTTTCAACATATTATATACTCGTAGGTAAGGTCTGTATGTTGTTTAAATATAACAAAGATGTGTACCGTAATACCCCGAACTTACGCGATAGATGGGACTGAGCGATAACCGTATAAGTCGAATTCGCGTAGGTCGGGGTTTAATTTCGCATATAAATACATATAATATAAATTACTTAAATTGAAGCTAAAAGCTAAAGAGAATAATAATTCAGTCAATATTTTTAAATAATCTTATATTTTCCATATATAAAATCGCCAACTGAAGTTATTTTGATTGTAAAAGGCTTCATAAAATCTAACAAAGTACTTTGACGTCTCAAAGATTTTCTCCCACAAAATTTCTTAAATTTTAGACATTAGTGTAGGGGCAGTAAGTCGATAATTATAAATCGAGAGATGTGTGACGCTCAAATGAAAGACGAATTAATGAGATTTGAAAATCGCGTAACTCCGGATTTGTGTAAGTCGGAGTAGCGTAAGTCGAGGTATTACTGTATATTAATAACTCCTACATTTCGCCAGCAAAAGTATATCCCGGGCATAGCACCCAGATTTTTAGGTTCTGCAATTATATATGTCGTCATGCGACACCCTCAGAATCGAAGCGGCAAATACCGCCTAAGTTACTTCACCACCACAATAAAACACAGCATGTTTAAAAATAAAAATTATATTAAAATACTTCTAAAACAATATTAAATAATAATATTCTAGATATCATCCAGGTTATGAGGGTCGTAGCACCTGAAAAAGGACAGTGAACAGAATTTCAATGTATTATACTTCTTAGTAAACATAAAGATAAAACTGAGAAAAAGACACAGTATCGTAAAATATTATAATAATAGTTCAAATCCGACCTCTTGGTCACTAGTCCAATGCCAATATCCATTGGGCTACCACCGATCTAAGAAACGTTAATTTTCAAAATACACTGTAGGTTTAGTTCAAAATAATTTAAAATTTATTTTGGATCTACTGTAAGGTGTTATTTGATTATTTTTACAAGACGGGATGTCTTGTAAAAAATGGGTATACAGTCACCTGTAATATTGCATGACACCTTAAGATCTAAAATCCTGTGATAACTCGAATTAGAATAAATATGAATGAACTAGATTGCATTGTTTTATAAATTACGGCTATTTACCCTCAGGTTTATTCATGTAAGAAATGTGTTCTTTTGTAATAAACTTTTATGTGTAGAGATAAAAAAAATGTTTTAAGTACATTTAACAAAATTGAGTTATTAAGAAATACCTATACTTTTTTTATTTTATAGTACTGCACCGTCATCTATTACGATATAACAAAACTACTTAACAGTTCTTGTTTCGATTTCCGTTAAATGGTGTCAAATTATACCATTTTAGTTTAGACATGTATGCATTTTTGCTGCTCACTGTACTAGCTTTAAGCACCACAGAAAACTAGTACACTATATAAAGTAACTTTCTATCCTGATACGAAATTAAAAGCAATAAGGTAAGTACCAGAGAAGTAATAAAATAACATACTTAAAATCATGTCTCTTCTTACTGAGTACCTTGAAACACTTGACTGTGTCGCAATAGGAACTTTCTTCGCTTCCCTTCTCCAGAGTAACGTAGTTTTCGTTGTACCCTAGAAATCCATTATCTAGGGCATAATTGACGCCGAAGGCCACCCGTCTCATCATAGTTTTGTACCAAGTTAGGTTAGTCGCACCTAAAGAAATGTATGAGTAAAAGTAAGGCATGATTTTCAAGAGTATAATAAAAATATCAGCTCTGTATATATACTGTTCCATTGCTGGGCACGGGCATCTTCTCAGAGTGAGAAAAGTAAGGCCATAGTCAAAAAACGCTAGCTCAGTATCGGTTGGCAGATTTCACATATCTTCGAGAACATTATGGACAACTTTCAGACATGCAGGTTTTTAGGCTTTCACCGTTAAAGCGATCGATAATGAAGAAAGAAAGAAAGAAAGAAAACATACTTTATTTCTCAAATCACGAAATCTTTCACAATATCATAATAGAACACACATATACACAATAATAAATAAACATAAATTAAAGTGACAGCCCTGCGCCACAAATGCCACGTTTCAAATGTGCCAGCAGTACATAAACTTTGGTCACCCGCTTACGCTACGAGACTTCCATGAAGGTATAGATAATCATTGTTTATCTATACCTCCATGGAGAATGCACGTCACGCGCGATCGACTTTTAAGTTTTTAATCTGTGCCTCAGACGTGGCTGGCAACGTGTACATAGCTACGTGGCATTCATCACGTGTCAACTGTCAAATGCATGGTTTGGCAGCAGGTTATGTTCAAGACTTATTTATCCCAATATTATAAGAATAGTTACAATATTAATCAAAGTTATTATATAATAAAATTATCTGCTCAATACGCACATAGCTTTAAAATGTCATAGCTGTAGCTGCATAAATAATTAAACAGTTCAAATTGTAATATAAGAATGTTATATAACTTAGACCAAGACTAAGAAAATAGTAATACCTGGACAGTAAAGTGGGAGGACGCTTCTAAAGCCTTGAAGCAGTCTAAAAGTCTTGACGTTAGTAGTGACCGCAATTATGGTACAAGAAGGCTGCATACTGTTCAGGTAGTAGATAGTTGTACCCGATACAGTTGGATTTACGATCACGGGAGATAGGCATTGGTTGGCAAGTAGCACACTACAAACTGCGGTAGCCATTGCTGCGTTCAAAGGCATATGCATCTGAAAACATATATTTTACGAGGTTGGATTTAATATTTAGGTTTATTATTAACTATTAACAATACATTGGAGTTGAGATGTAGCGCGTAGATATGCACTGCTGATGTATTACTATTTGCTGCTGCGGGATTAATGATCCGGCCACGGTAGCCTGCTGTTCGCTCCATTTGCCAAACCAGTGGCGTCAGCTGCGAGCTTCGCGCTTCTTCGCTCTCAGTACACTCCTACGCCCTAGGCACTAAATATGCTCAATGCTCTAATTGCTTAGAAGCCAAAAATCGACGTATTTACTATAAAACACAATGATTTTCTGGCATTATGTATAAGTCTTCTTCCATAAGTTACTTACATAAGTTCAAAAACCATTGAGTAACTACTGTATTTTTATAGTTTATTAACATTATAAGTAGTTTATATGTGTATAAATGGTTTGCTGCATGCGTTAGTTAAAACTGTAAGTGCAGTAAGTTGATCCTAAATAAATAATAAATAAATAAACTGCACGGTTGGGTTCAAATCCCTCGGGACAGAAATTTATGTAATCTACAAATGAGAAGCCGGGTGTGTAAAGTTCCCCGCGATACCGCGAAAGGCTACTAATGCGCATGATGCTATTTTTAAAATCGTCATATTTGTTACCATTACTTACCCCTAAGAGATTCCGTTCGAAATCCACTTCATTATTAGTTAACGGTTCTATTTCTGCGCATACGTCGGACATAGTAGCTATGACATGCTTAAGGATACTTATGTCGGGCCAATTATCGATAATAAAACCAGATGCTCCTTCCAGTATTGAATTTGTTACATCTGATATATCTACGGTATCCAATTTTCCCGATGTTAGTGTCTTCTCAAATACTTGTCCGGAGATAAAAAGCGGTTTACCGGCCTAGAAGATTTAAAGAAGATTAAAAATGTTTGACAACGAACGAACGTTTCTTGATATGATATGACAATTTTATAAAGACCATCTAAAGTGGAAAATAGACGGAAGCTGAGTACGTGGTAGACCAAGGGGTTACATAGATCAGGTGAAGAAAAAGTAAGTCATGTCGTTCTAAGAAATCATAGTAATGCCGTAGAATATAGAGACTTGGACGAGACCCAACCAACAAGAGTAAGTCTGTCAAATTAATTGAATGAGGCAATGTTGTTGGTCCCGTGCATGAGTTTTCGGTTACGTTTGCCTGCGATTGTGAGATCTCAGGTTCTATACCCGTATAGGACATGTAAACATCCTCAGAGGTGTATATTTTCTAAGTTTTAGTATTATACTAGTTTCTGTATGTGGCTTCGCCTGCGTGAATTTTGCAGAAACGTATATAGTCCTTATATAGATAGACTACACACATACATACATAGATTCACGCCTTTTTCCCTGAAGGGTAGGCACAGACTAGATATACTAGTGTCATTAAAATCCTTGCTTACCCTTGATTGACAAACAATTATCCAAATTCTTGACCTAACTTTTTTATAATATTAGTAGGATTTACCTGTCGACATTTTCCAGTTATCAATTTTTGTATTTGACCCATACGGTAAAATAGTTTTCGGTCTATCTCATAAGCGAGTAACTCTCTTGACAGCAGTATACCGTCAGTCTCCTAAAGTAATTATGTAAAATAAATTATCATTTTAACTTAAACAATACAGTACAGGATTAGACCTGGTCGACCAGTGATAAAAATCCCACTGTAATTTACATTTGTACAAAGTTTTTTTTTATTAATATGTACATTTCGTATTACAATGTACGTAAATAGTAAAATATATGCAGATTATATTATTATATTATTAATTAATATTGTCAAAAAGCAATAGCCTAGTGAGAGACCGTTGGACTGCCACACAGAAGTTCTAGAGTTCGATCCCAAGGCGCGCATCACTAATTTTTCGTAGTTATGCGCGTATCAAATAGTTACTTATCGCTTGCTTTAATGGTGAAGGAATACATTGTGAGGAAACCTGCATATCTGAGAGTTCTCCATAATGTTCTCGAAGATATGTGAAGTCTACCAACCTGCACTGGGCCAGTGTGGTGCACTATATTCTAACCCTACTCACACTGAGAAGAGGCCCGTGCCCAGCAGTGGAAGAGTTTAATACAAGACTGCAATTATTATTTATTGACAACTTGTGTCATCTCAATCTAGCGATACAATAAGAACTGGGATGGCTGGTTTATAAGCAATATAATGAATGTTAAGTTTGTTCGCCACTAGCAAACGCTGGACCCGAATAATGCAATATTTTAAATTAGGTATAGTGTTGTTGTACTCGCACAAGGAAGTATACAAGTTAAAATGAGACAACAAAGTGCTGCTAGGTTTTGCCGCCGGGTGATAACACAATAGATCTCTAAAACCGTCAGACTCGGGTGTTAGAATTAGGGATGTTGCGAATATTCGCATCCGCATCCGCAATTGCGGAGCTTCCGCATCGATTTGGACATCTGCATCCGCATTCGGATCAGCAATAATCAACGCGGATGTTAATGCGGATCCAGATATACAAACGTTGCGACAAGGAAGAAAATGGGTGGGCCAATGAATGCCGCGATGATTCTTCAAGTGATGATAAGAATCAAGAAACACAAGAAAATGATATAGCTAAATTTATGAACCTTTGCAAATCTTTTTATTAAATAAGATGCACAATTTTCATCAACATCGACATCCGCAATTGCGGAGCTTTCGCATCGATTTAGACATCCACATCTGCATCTGCATTCGCGGATGTAAGCCTTTAAGTATCCGTATCCGCGGATGCCAAGAAATCGGCATCTGCAACATCCCTGGTTAGAATACCTATGGTAATCGATATAGATCTTTATTATGTTCAAATATATTCTTCCTAGAATTTAGAACATAGAGATATGCTTGCTCCAACGACAAAAGCTACGCTCTTTAATTCAAAAGAGAGATAAATAATTTTGCGTGTAATATTAAATCGTACGTACTAGTAAACTTGTTAAAAACAGAAAATAAGATTTTACCTTGATTATATCATCTAAGTTGCAGAGGCCTTCATAGGTGCAAATACCGCTGATTATATAAGGTCTTTTTAGGTTTGGGCCTATGTATTTCTTTATCTGTCTTAAAGTTTCAGGGTGACGAGAGTAATTTACAATCATCATATCAACCTAAAATAATATTTATTAATTACTACAGTATTATGACTTGAGTCTTAAATAAAAAATAATGAGAGGCAAGTCACAGCGAAATCCCTGAATTCTGGGATTTCTCTTCAACTGGACGGTAGCAAGAACAAATGGTAAGTAGAATTGTTAGACTTTCTATGAAAGGCCTTTGCTTGACCAGTGCGGTCATGGCCATATAAGTTATTTACTTTCATAAAAATAAAAAGCAATTTGTTTTATTAATAGCAAATATTCTTTTTGATCCTCCAACTAAGCTAATTGGAAGCCTGATACCTTAACCATTAGGCTACTCGCACAGTGACTTCTAGAAGTACTACCAGGAGATACGCAGTATCAACGTATAGGGAAGCCTATGGGGAAGTGAAATCTTATTACGAATACGTAATAAGATTTCACTTCCCCATAGGCTATATTTACTCCGCATTTAAACAAAGGCATTGGCCTTTGTTTTCCTTACCTGGCAAAAACATAGCCAAGCAATTGTGCTTGCCTATGTTTGCCAGGTAAGGAAAACTTTTTATTTGCTTAAAAAGACAACTTCCGCACTTGGAATAAATACTGGGGTGCGGGGGCCTTAACAAACATTCAAGCAACGGACTAAAAGAATATCTAGACGCGGCACAACTATTTGTAGATCACCCAATATTTGGTCTCATGTGGGGATTGAACCCAAAACACTCGACGTATTGACAGTGGAGAGGCGATCGCTTAAACCACTACGCCAGCAGTGCAGCCTACTTAAATGTTATGTTTCTGCGATTAGCATGGCTTCAGAGTCTTTAAACAGGCACATATATCAGCAAGAGGATCAGTGAGTGGCAGACTTGATGTATACTTATGTGAAAACTTATTCAAAAGTAAAAATATAATAAATAAAATGCCTAACGAATATCTCCGTAGCTGTGGTTAACGTGGCCACGAATTTGATATGAATGATATAGGAAAAGTACCGATGACACAAAAAGAATAAGAAGATCTCATTAATATAAACAGTATATAAAGTATGACCTGATATTCTACTGCAAGCTTGACAAGCTTCAGATCTTTCTTAGTTATGTAAGGCCTAGAACGCGTTGCTCCAGTCATACACACAGTGTCCATACTACGCAAATCGCCTTCCTTCACAACAATACATATGATAGTATCTTCTAAAATTTCAACGACTTTCAATATAATATTGTCTTGCTTGATAGAAATCTCCATTCCTACTTTTGTATCAGTAATAATGTACGGGTTGTCCACAAATATTCTGCTTTCATTACATTTGTTAAATTCAGCTACATCGTGATTTAAGATCACTTTTGATTTTTCCTTTAATGTAACAAATGGACGGTCCTGAAAATTTAAAGTTGCAGATATATTTTGCAATAAGTAATCAACGCCTAAGGATTGTATGCCTGAAGGGATTATAAGAAAGGTTTTTTACCCATATTTCGGCACAAACAATTTGTTACTGGGCTTTATCTAAGCCAAAATATGCTGACCTAAAAGTAATCGAACCTAAAAGGATTTTTAACCCACAAAATAAGTTACAATTGCAGATCTAAGTCTGTCTTGAGTGCCTCGTAGACGGCAGTATATGGCTTTCGCTTTCTACTATGTGAGACCTACACCTACAACATGGCGAAATATATACTATTTCTGGTTAGAGGCATCAAACTATCTGTGTATAACGTTATAAGATATTGTAGCACACCTTTTCCAGCAATCCAGTGCTTACAAGACAAGTTTTCAGTTCAATACATGTGGCGCATGGCCATTTCAGTATACCGCTTTTGCTTGCTAATATTTTAGCAGCTTTATCAACCTTGGCAATCAATTTTATTTTCTCTTGAGCCGTGCTATGGGATGTAAGGAATCTTGCAACATTCATGCCTGCTTTCATCATTGTCTGAATATCCTGGACCGTAATGTTTGGATCACCTGCAGGCAAGAACATGGGTTTCAGAGAAACTTAATTATTGTATTAAGAGAAGTACCTATTGACAGGTTGAAGTCAGAGTAACAGCAAACACGCAGGGA
Organism: Catocala sponsa; assembly: GCA_963564715.1. NCBI lineage: Eukaryota > Metazoa > Arthropoda > Insecta > Lepidoptera > Erebidae > Catocala > Catocala sponsa. The sequence goes on along the minus strand of OY751334.1, from coordinate 21,304,008 downwards.
TTTAGATGGTTCAAGTGGTTTTAGTCATGATGATGCGTCTAAAAAGCGATTTAATAAAACCTCGAGAAGTAAACGTTCTAGTGGATTCTATGCAATGTCTTTGTAGTATGGGCAAGAGGGATATTGGTGCCAATTCTGTTGTCACAAAATTCTCTAAGCTTAACTAAAAATCACTAAAATTTTTTTTAGTCCTGTCACTTTTCGATTTCAGAATACGAAATGTCATTTGAGAGGACTAAACAAAATTTTAGTGATTTTAGTTAAGCTTAGAGAATTTTGTGACAACAGAATTGGCACCATTATCATCTAAATGTGAATCCGGGTGATTTATGAAATTTCTGTCAAGAAATTCTATGTAGCAGCATGGAGTTTGAAACTGCTTACCGTGGTAAACAGCAATAGGCTCGCCTCTATGAAGTGGGACCTTTAACCATAGGTGGTGAAATTTTCCTCCGCCTACGTTTATATAGGCGTAACGTTTTAGATGTATAGGTCCCTTATTCGTTTTAGCAATTTCTTCTGGTCTAGTCATCATAATCTCAACTGAAAGACGCCTACTGCTGGACATAGGCCTCCTCCAAGGATTACCACACAGACCGGTCTTGGGCCACCCGCATCCAACCGCTTCCTGCGACCCTTACCAGGTCGTTGGTTCATCTTGTGGAGGGCCTACGCCTGCTGCGTCTTTCAGTGCGAATAAGTCATGTTAAGTACATTTAGTCTAGCCTTATAGGAGACCTAATGTTTGTGGAAATGAAGAAATTTTTCGGTTTTATTAAGCCTTTGGTGATTTACATTGTATAGTTTTAAAAACAAATGCTTTCGTGACTAGTGGGCAGACATATACCGGCGTGATATGATAAAATAATTTTTAAAGAGATATTATGTAATTATATATTTTATTATTAAATAAAAATAAGATACAATACCCAGAGTACAGATGATTATAGATCTTCTACGACCAAATGCTTTATAATCCAAGGCAGTAAAATCACCAAAATCGATATCTTGATATTTTTTTACAGGACATTTAGTAGCAATCTTGTTTGTCATTATTTAAATAATATTATAAATAATAAAATTATAAGACACGGGCAGTAAAAATATTATATATAAATTATTCGTAAAAGCACAAGACGCGTTTCTCGTAATAAATTACCTATAATTGACACCAGGGTGTGGAAACTGTCAAACATTTAAATGAAAAAAAAATACTCATAGACAGTGCTGGTCTCTAAAGTAAACGGTACAAAACTCAAGTTATTTCAAGACACATAATATAAGACTTAAATATTCCAAGTGTCTAGTCGTCCGCTAAACGGATGAATAAAATAAATTAATCGTCCGATTATTCGGATTACCAGATAACCTTTAGATATATGTCCTTATATGGACGTGCCATGGACTAGTATTGGACTAGTTTTAACCCGCGGTTTCGATCGCGTAAATGTAGGTTAGGTTAGGTTGTGTGGCCAGAGAGAACCTCCTAGTGTGCCTGACGGTTCTGCCGTTCCCATCCACATTTTTCGTGGATGGGAACGGCAGACGTTGGGCCGGTACACCCCGGGCAACACGGGTAATCATGTCCTTTCGGGGGCATTATTACTCGTGGCTAATACTCTGGCACGCGCGTAGGGAACCCGAGGCATCTTGTCTCGGGGTTATCGGTCCGCAAGGGCCGCGTTTGGGGGTCTCTCCACGTGTTCCTCTGATTAGCAGAGGACACGTGGATTTGAGACGGGGTGGTTAGGTTAGATGCTGGATGCGGCAAGCTGAAGACAGGGCACTATGGCGCTCTTTGGGGGAGGGTTATGTCCAGCAGTGAACTATTATAGCCTGATGATGATGATGATGATGATGGTTAGGTTAGGTTAGATTAGGTTTTAGGTTAGGTAGGTTTAGGTTTAGGTGTAGGTTTAGGTGTAGGTTTAGGTTTAGGGTTAGGTAGGTAGGCAGGTTTAGGTTTAGGGTTAGGTAGGTAGGTAGGTAGGTTAGGTAGGTAGGTTAGGTAGGTAGGTTAGGTACGTAGGTTAGGTAGGTAGGTTAGGTAGGTAGGTTAGGTAGGCAGGTTAGGTTAGGTTTAGGTAGGTCATAGAGGAAGACAACCTCTCTAAAAAATCACTGGGCTGTTAGGCCGAGGTGGGTGTGTTTCCTGCCCAGGCGGGCGGTGTTGGGGCGGGTGGATCGGTCCAGCATGGACCCCCATCCGGCCCAACCCGTAATCCTGAACTGACAGGACCGGGGGCCTTCGGGCTGCGAGGAAGAAAACCTCTATAAAAATAACCCAAAGCCCAAGTTTTTGGTGGCCCAGCGAGGGGCTGTATGGCTGGGGGGAACCCAGTCATTAGGGCCACCCAAAACCCAAAACAAATGAATGATGTCGGATCAAAGGAGAAATCTACCCCAGGAGGGTAACGGGCGCGCCGCGCCCGGAGAATCCCTCACGGAGCCTTCCGGATCCGTCTGCCCCTCGTATTCTGGGGGGGGAGGCAACCGCCATCACAGCGCCGTGCCGCGTGAAACATCCGGCACCGAAATTTCCGCCTTGGGCTCCGGCCCGGACAAGGCGTCGACGGTAGGCCCCAAAAAGGGGAAGGTTGTAGGGGGTAGGACCCCACTGTCAGTAGGACGCGACCCGGTTGACACCCGGCGCTCGCAGATATCCGGGCCTGCGAGTGTTAAATTGGTGACCGACGGATGCGCAGGGGTAGGCGACCAGGCCCCTGTAGCGGATATGGATACTGGAAGCGGTGGAAATCGGTCGCATGGGACGTCTTCCGTTAGGAAACGTCCCGTGTGCCAGTCCTCAGACGAGGAAGGACTGCCGACCCCCAAGTTGCCGACTTCGAGGAGGGGTCGGCAGGCATCGAGAGGGGCAAGTGCTTCGCAGCCGCGGAGGGATAAGCACGGACGTTTCGTGCGCTCCAATATCTCGGCGGCTAGTGAAGCCGAGAGTGACATGGGGGTCACTACGGAGAACCCTGGCGATGGCGGTGAAAGCTGTGCCTCGTTGGGGAGCTCAAAGACCGAAATAATCGCCGCCAAGAGGGAGCAGCGCAAAGCCGTCGCGGCCCATGAAGTGTCGGAAATGGCCCGACGCGCTCGCGAGTGACGAGCTGCTCTGGTGGCGGTAGGGGGAGAGCCATCTGCGGTGGCCTGGAGCCAGCTGGCTCCGCATGGGGTGGACTTAGTCCTGAAGGTTGCCACCAAGTCCGGCAGCCTGAAGGGCACGTACACTCGTGGCTTAAAGGAGGCTGCCGCGGATATCAGGGAGGCGCTTGGCATTCTCCTCAACAGGACGGCCTCTGACGAGGTCGCAAAGTTCCAGGAGGAAAACAGCCACCTCCGAAATTACCTGGAGGACCTCCGGCGGCAAGTCGCTGCGCTAAGCGAGCAACAGCAGCGATGCACGTCCACCGATGCCGCACTTGTAGTGGCCCCGACTCCCGCACCGCGACCGGCAAGCCCTCGTACCGACGAAGAGGTCGAGCGCATTGTCCGGCTCTGTATGCTCCAGTGCGGGTGCATGGTTGACGCTCGTCCGCAGGCGATTTCCCGGCGTCTCCCGGCGGAAATCCTCCGTCCACTTCTAGCAGCTGACACGCGGAGGACTGAGGAGCCGTCGAGACTTGCGCCTCAAAAGGGGAAGCCCGCGGAGGGAGCTCCTCCGAGCGACCAGCCCACGACTGCCGGGTCTAAGGGTGAGACCTGGGCGAAAGTCGTTGGCCGCAAGAAGGCCCGCAAAGCCGCCAAGAAGGCCGCAGCAGCTGCATGCGCCCTCGGTGGAACCACAAAGTCGGTTGAGCAGCCTGCGCGGCGGACTGCCAAAGGCGGTCGCAAAGGACCGACGATACATGCCCCGCGTTCCGAAGCTGTGACGCTCACGCTACAGCCCGGGGCTGCGGAGCGCGGCGTAATGTACCAGTCGGTCATTGCTGAGGCCAAGGCCAAGATCAAATTATCAGATCTTGGCCTCCAGTCCGTCACCCTCAGGCAGGCTGCCACGGGTGCGCGGCTGTTCGAGGTGGCTGGTGCTGCGAGCGGCAGTGCCGAAAAGGCGGACGCTCTGGCCGCCAAGATGAGGGAGGTCCTCAACCCTGAGGACGTCCGGGTCTCCAGGCCAATGAAAACCGCAGAGGTGCGGATTGCTGGTCTGGACGACTCCGTGACCTCTGAGGAGGTGGTGGCGGCCGTTGCCCGAAGCGGAGAGTGTCCGTCGGACAATGTGCGGGCCGGCGATATACGCGCCGACGCCACCGGACTTGGCCTAGTCTGGGTTTGGTGCCCTGTAGCGTCGGCGAAGAAGATCGCCGATAGCGGCAGATTGCTGGTTGGCTGGGTTGCAGCGAGGGTGAAACTCCTGCAGCCCCGGGCTTTGCAGTGCTTCCGGTGCCTGGAGAAGGGGCACGTCCGGGCAAAGTGCACCGCCGAGATTGACCGTAGTGATCTTTGTTATCGCTGCGGTCAGCCTGGCCACAAGGCGGCCCAGTGTTCCGCGGCGCTCAACTGCAGCTTATGTTCGGCTGCGGGGAAATCAGCGGGACACAAAGTGGGCGGAGGGGCCTGTGGCGCGCCTGCCAGCAAGGCCAAGAAGAAAAAGAAGAGGAGCTCTAAACCTGCCGAGGAAACCTCGCCACCCCCGCAGGCTAGTAGCTCCACGGCCGACTCCTGGCCCAGGACCGTTGCCGAGGGAATGGAGTGTCAATAATGGCACAATTCCATTTCCTCCAGGGCAACATCAATCACTGTGCCAGAGCTCAGGATCTCCTACTCCAGAGCATGGCAGAGTGGTCGATTCACGTGGCTGTGGTCGCTGAACCGTACTTCATTCCCGCCCGTGACAACTGGCTGGGATGCGCTGACGGTTTGGTGGCCATTATTGGCGAGACTCTGATCGACCCGTCTCGGGGCCGCGGCTGGGTTGCTGCGGTCTTGGGCGGCATTGTCATTGTGGGGGCGTATTTTTCCCCCAACAAGAGTCTCGCTGACTTTGAGGGTTTCCTTGCGAGTTGGGCGTCGTCGTAGGCCGCTATCACCCTCGTCCCGTTCTGGTGCTCGGGGATCTCAACGCCAAGTCATCGGCGTGGGGATCTCCGGTCACTGACCCTCGGGGCGAGGTGCTAGAAGAGTGGGCGGTGACGATTGGTCTGGTCGTCCTGAATCGGGGTTCGGAATACACGTGTGTGCGGCAGCGGGGCGGATCGATAGTGGACGTCTCGTTCGCTAGCCCCTCTGTCGCAAGCCGAGTCCGCGACTGGCGTGTCGCCGTGGGGGTGGAGACGCTGTCGGACCATCGGTATATCCGGTTCGACGTCTGTGCCCAGACCGCGAGCGGCCGCCATCCAACAGCCCCGATTAACGACGGCCCGCGTTGGGCGCTTAAGCGCATCGACAGGGAACTACTCGAGGAAGCTGCCTTAGTCCAGTCCTGGATCTGGGAGTCGACGACGGACGGCCCCGTCGATGTCGAGGCGGTGGCGCTGTGGTTTCGCGGGGCGATGACGCAGATCTGCGACGCGTTCATGCCCCGTGTCCGCCAACAGTCCTCAAGGCGCCAGGTGTACTGGTGGACCGCCGAGATCGCGCAATTGCGCGTAGCGTGCGTTTAGGCTCGTCGCCGGTACACCCGATACCGGAGACGGCGTCGACGGGATTCCGCCGAGGAGGACGCGCTGTATGAGGTGTACCGCGCGTCTAAGGAGATTCTGTGGCTGGCCAGCGGCGACTCAAAGTCGCGTGCCAGGGAGGAACTGCTGGGGTCCCTAGATCGGGATCCGTGGGGGCGCCCCTACCGTTGGGTACGGGGCAAGTTGCGTCCCTGGGCGCCCCCACTAACTCAAAGCATGCAACCACAGTTGCTAGAGGCGGTGGTATCGGCCCTCTTCCCGGAGCGAGCGGGACACTTTCCCCGGCGATGGCTTCGCCCTCAACCACAGACTCTCCAGAAGAGGAGAGCACCAATGTCCCCGAGGTGACGCAAGCAGAGACGAGAGCGGCCGTGTCGCGACTCCGGGCTAAGAACACAGCGTCCGGACCCGACGGAGTTCCTGGTCGAGCTCTTGTCCTGGCTCTGAAGGAGCTAGAGCCCCAGCTGAGGGGGCTCTTCACGGCATGTCTCGAGCAGGGTCAGTTTCCCAGTGTGTGGAAGGAGGGGAGGCTGGTCCTGCTCAGGAAGGAGGGGCGTCCCGCGGATTCGCCGTCTGCGTATCGGCCCATAGTGCTGCTCGACGAGGCGGGCAAACTCTTTGAGCGTATTATCGCAGATCGCCTCGTCAGCCACTTGTGCAGGGAGGGGCCGAACCTGGACGACAACCAATTTGGTTTTCGTCGGGGGCGCTCCACCATAGACGCCATCATGCGCGTGAGGGCCCTGGTGGAGGAGACGGTGTCCCGGGGTGGGGTGGTGCTGGCGGTGTCTTTGGACATCTCCAACGCATTCCACACCCTACCCTGGAGTTGTATTGACTCTGAAATACCATCGCGTGCCTCCCTACCTCCGCCGTACAGTAGGGGCTTACCTGGAGGGTAGATGCGTCACCTATCGGGGACGCGACGGTGCCGGTCGGCACCTCATGTCGTGCGGTGTTCCGCAGGGATCGGTCTTGGGACCGCTCCTATGGAACATCGGCTACGACTGGGTGCTGAGAGGCGAACTCCCGTCGGGCGCCGACTTGACGTGTTATGCGGACGACACGCTCGTTACTGCCCGGGGGAGCTCGCACAGGGAAGCGACGTTGATAGCCACGGCTGCGGTGTCACAGGTGGTGAACCGCATCCGGCGCCTGGGCCTGGAGGTGGCCCTAAACAAGTCGGAGGCCATGGTGTTTCATGGCCCACGACGTGTGCCGGCGCCGGGATCACACATCGTGGTCAGCGGGGCCCGGATAGCTGTCGACTCCACCATGAAGTATCTGGGATTGGTACTCGACAGCCGATGGGAATTCGGGCCCCACTTCCGGTGTCTGGCGCCCAAGCTGATGGGCGCAGCGGGCGCGCTTTCAACGTTGCTTCCCAACTTGGGGGGCCCGAGCGCCGCCTGTAGGCGATTGTACGTGGGAATCGTCCATGGCCCTGTATGGGGCCCCTGTGTGGGCGATGGACATGACGGCCAGCACTCTCGCCATTCTGCGCAAACCGCAGAGGGCGATGGCCGTCAGAGTCGTCCGCGGGTATCGCACGATTTCCTAAGAGGCGGCTTGCGTCCTGGCCGGATCCCCGCCCTGGGACCTAGAGGCGATAGTACTCGCGTCATTATATCGATGGCGCGAGGAAGAGCTGGCACGGGGCTCGAGGCCGGTGCAGCGGCAGATCGCGCTGCGCCCAGAGGAGCTCCGTCAGGTCTTGGTGGCGGAATGGCGGCAAAGGCTTCTGCGCCCTGCCGCCGGCCTCGCTACCGTCGAGGCGATCCGGCCAGTATTCAACGACTGGCTCGGGAGAAGGCACGGCTCCCTGTCGTTTAGGGTGACGCAGGTGCTGACGGGGCACGGCTGCTTCGGCAAGTACCTGTGCCGCATAGACAGGGAGCCGGACGCTCGGTGCCACCACTGCGTCCATTGCGGGGAGGACACGGCGCAACACACGCTCGCCGAGTGTGCAGCTTAGGAGGAGCAGCGCCGCGTCCTCACAAATGAAGTAGGAGGCGATCTGTCGCTGCCGGCCGTAGTGCGGAGGATGGTTGGTAGCGCAGAGTCGTGGGACGCGGTGGTGTCCTTCTGCGAGGACGTGATGTCGCAGAAGGAAACTGCGGAACGGGAGAGGGAGATCTCGACTCCCTTCCCCGGCCGCAGAAGGCGCACCGGGCGCAGGAGAAGGGCGGACAACGCCCTTTTCCGGCCCCCATGATTGGGTCCAGGGGCGAGGGACTTAGGGAAGTCCCCGCCCCCTATTCGATGGACCCGAGTCGCAGGCGCGCGCGGGTATCGGCGCGCGCCTCTGAGGCGATGCACGGGGTAGTTCAACACCTCACTACCCCATGCAGGAGACGAGGCCCGGACAGACCCGGCCAGCACTAGTGCGGGGCTGCGGAAGAATTTGGACTCCCGCGGCCCCGCGCGCATGTGCGAGGAGACACCGGGGTGGTTTTAGCCGGTGAGAGTCCGGCACGCCCCTCCGCCTTTCCCCAGGCGGAGGTAGTCCATGAGGACTTCCCCCGCAAAAGAAAAAAAAAAAAAAGTTTAGGTTAGGTTAGTTTTTTTTTTTTTTTTTTTTTTATCGCCAAGTCTACGGCTTGGGGTTCCCCGTCTACGGACGCGAGGAAGGAGGTGTTGGAGGAGTGGGCCTTAACATCTGGCCTGCTCGTTCTCAACCGGGGCAATGTCCACACGTGCGTGCGTCAGCGGGGCGGTTCGATTATGGACATTTCGTTCGCAAGCCCTGCTATAGCGCACCGTGTTATATGCTATAGCGCGCCACCTGTGCCGTAGGAGGTGGAGACCTTGTCGGACCACCGGTACATTCGGTTCGACGTCTCCGCCCAGATCTCGAGTGCGTCGGCCCCTGTGGGCCCCAGTTGAGAAGGTCCGCGCTGGGCTTTGAGCAAGCTCAATAGGGAGGCCCTCCTGGAGGCCTCTATCGTGCAGGCTTGGGCTTCTGTGCCCAACAGGCCTGCCGACGTAGAAGCAGAGGCTGATTGGTTTCTGGAGGGTTTGTCGCAGTGCTGTGATGCGGCGATGCCCAGGGTGAAGTCTCGCCCTGCAAAGCGTTAGGTGTACTGGTGGTCGGCCGAGCTCGCGTAACTTAGGGGCGCGTGCGTGGCTGCCCGGCGCCGATATGCCAGACACCGACGTAGGCGTCGCCGCGACCAGTACGCGGCCACTAGGGAGGAGGAGCTGTACGAGGCGTACAGGAAGACGTTGCAGCTGGGTATCCTGCGGGCAAAAACATCCGCAATAGCCTTAAATATTTGGTTACGAAGTGTCAAGATATGACGTGGGTCAATTTGAAGTTTTTAACTTCAACGTTGATATTAATATTAATTTCCTTGAATTCTGTGAATTTTATATCTACTTGACCTCCTGTATCTTCCTTAAACGTTTGAACCCCCCTGCTTATTCTTGGACCCCTATTCCTGCTAATTACGATCGACACTGCTTGTTTTACTGGACCTTGATTGCCTTTGCGAAATTGGATCATTGGTCATCAATATACAATAAAGTACCAAATAAATTTAAGGACCTTAACATTAACATATTTAAACGTAATCTAAAAATCTTTTACTGCATAAATGCTACTATAACATTAATGATTTCCTATGTGATAATCTTATATAATTTATTTTTTTCTTTGTTTTAATAATCATTTATCAGGATCTAATTTAATTTGACATGTTCTTAATTATTGACATCTTATCTATTACTATTATATTATTGGAAATGACTTATTAATTAATTATTTTTATATTCATTGTTCGAATTTGAATTGACCTACTTATAATATATCTCACTTCATTGTTAAGAAACGTTTAATTGAGATGTTAATTATTGTATTAGATCCAGCATAATTTTAAAGTTACTTATTAAGCACATACATTTGCATGTCTGACCAGACAGAGCATGTTGAGACAAAATAACTCTAACACCTGATTGTACACATGTTGAGTCAAATAAATTTATCTTTATCTTTATCATTGACGAAACTATTTATAAGATGCCGAGGAAATCAGCAATAAAATGTTATTTTGGATGTGCGACTGAAGGTGTGATCTTGATTTCGGTCTATATAAGAAATGTATATAATACTAATAATGTCCTTCAGACCGAATTTATTGGCTTAAGTGACTGTACTATTCCCTAAAACGTGACAATAAGTAAATGTAAATTCATAGTCATCATCATCATCATCATCATCAGGCTATGATAGTCCACTGCTGGACATAGCCCTCCCCCAAAGAGCGCCATAGCGCCCTGTCTTCAGCTTGCCGCATCCAGCATCTGCCTGCAGTCTTTCGCAAATCGTCATCCCACCTGGTCGGAGGGCGTCCTACACTACGTTTGCCGAGTCGCGGTCTCCACTCAAGAACACGCTTACCCCAGCGGTTGTCTGTTCTTCGCGCGATATGGCCAGCCCACTGCCACTTCAGCTTGCTAATTCTCTGGGCTATGTGATGACTTTGGTTCTCTGTCGGATGTATTCGTTACGAATCCTATCCTTCAGAGAAACTCCGAGCATAGCTCTCTCCATAGCTCGCTGAGCGACTTTGAACTGGTGGACCAACCCTACCGTGAGTGTCCATGTCTCGGCTCCGTAGGTCATGACGGGTAGCACGCACTGGTTGAAAACTTTCGTTTTCAAGCATTGTGGTATGGATGACGAGAAGACTCGGCGTAGTTTCCCAAACGCTGCCCAGCCCAGCTGGATCCTTCTCCTGGCCTCCCTCTCGAAATTGTTTTTACCTAACTGCAGAATCTGCCCGAGGTAAGTGTATTCGGAAACGATTTTGAGAGGGTGACCATGTACGACGATCGGTCCTGGATTAATGTGGCCATTGATCATGACTTTGGTTTTATCCAAATTCATGCCAAGACCGATACGCCGCGAGGCTGCAGCTAGGCCGTCCAGCATCCGGTTCAGCTCCTCTAGCGACTCCGCCATTAAGACTATGTCATCTGCGAATCGCAGGTGTGAGATGTAGTCGCCGTTTATGTTAATGCCCTTTCCTTTCCAGTCCAGAGTTTTAAACATATCTTCCAACGCGCTTGTGAACAATTTCGGGGACATAACATCCCCTTGTCTCACTCCTCTGCGCAATTGGATGGGTTTTAACTGCTGGCCCTGTACTTGGACACTCATGGTGGCAGCTTCGTACAGACATCTCAGCACCTCGATATAACGATAGTCTACTTGGCATCGCTGTAGGGATTCCAGAACAGCCCAGGTCTCAACAGAGTCAAAGGCCTTCTCATAGTCCACAAAGGCCAGACACAGGGGCTGATTATACTCCTCGGACTTCTGTATAATCTGCCTCACTGTGTGAATGTGGTCTATGGTGCCATATCCTCCGCGAAACCCGGCCTGTTCCGGCGGCTGAAACTCGTCGAGTCTTCTGGCGAGACGGTTCGTGACCACTCGTGAGAACAGCTTATAGACATGGCTAAGGAGCGAGATGGGTCTATAATTTTTAAGGAGGGTTTTGTCACCCTTATTAAAAAAGAGCACCACCAAACTCCTGCTCCACGCCTTTGGAGTTCTCCCACAGTGAAGGACGGCGTTGAAGAGGTTCTGTAATTCCTGTATAACAGGGGCTCCTCCAGCTTTTAGAAGCTCTGATGTTACTCCGTCCTCACCGAGGGCTTTTCCATTTTTAAGCTGCCTCAGAGCTAACACGATCTCGTCTTGACTGATGTCTGGCAGTTCGTCGGTGTAGTGGCGTATCAGGGTAGCTCTGGAATCGTGGTCGTCTCGTCTGGAATGAGGGGCATGTGCAGCGTATAATCGGCCATAGAAATCCTCTATCTCGGCGGAGATCTCCGGTTTTGACAATACGGTCCTCCCGTCGTGCGTTTTAAGCTTCGTCAGGTGGCTCCTGCCAAGCTGCTGAGTGAATACTTTAGACCCTCGGTTTCGTTCTATCGCCTCTTCAATGAGGCGTGTGTTGGAACTCCGAAGGTCGCGCCGTACCATCTTCGCAATTTGCTTGTTCAGGTCTGACCTCTCAGACGAAGTCGCTTGGGTGGTTTCCCGTCTTTTTGTCATCAACCCGAGAGTCTCAGCCGAGAGTTATGATTTCTTGCCAGTCCGCTGTGTTCTGCAGAATTTGATGCCTTCTTCCCTCAGAGTTTCGACCAGATTGTGTAGGGTCTCATCAGCGTTATCAGTGGGTTCCAAGGCAACAAATCTATCCCCGAGAAGCTGCTGGAACTTCTCGGCACCCGCCATGATTTGGATTGGGTTAGGTCGGAGCGTGGACTTCATCAGGCGGTTTCTTTCAAGCTTTAAGTTGATATTCAGAGAGCCTCGGAGGAGTCGGTGATCAGATCCGGTATTGAACCTGTTGATCACTGAGACATCTCTGAATATGTGCTTGCTATCCGTCATGATGAAGTCGATCTCATTTTTAGTCACAGTGTCGGGGCTTTGCCATGTCCACTTCCTTTGAGGCTGTTTCTTAAAGAAGGAGTTCATTAAGAACAGTCCCTCTTTCTCAAGGAAGTTGACAAGCATTTGCCCCCTATGATTCCTAACTCCATAACCATGCGGGCCTATCCGGGATTCGTTGCCAGTCTGGGTTCCCACTTTGCCGTTAAAGTCCCCCATAACAACATTGAAGTGAGCCTTAGTGGTGTTGTGCAAGGCTTTGGATATGTCATCGTACATATCCTCCACTTCATCATCCGAGTGTGTCGAGGTCGGTGCGTAAACCTGTATGACCTTCATGCTGTAGCGCTTGGACAGCCGAAGGATCAGGTACGCTACCCTAGTCGACACACTGGAGATTTCTTCAACGTTGTTAGAGAGGGCCTTGTTGACGAGGAAACCTACGCCACCCTGGGATGTTTTATCACCGTCGCGAAAGTAGAGAAGATGGCCCGAGTCTAGGGTTACGGTGTCCTCCCCCTCTCTACGGACTTCACATAATCCCAGAACATGCCATTTAATGTTCTCTAACTCTACTTCCAACTGCGCTAGATGGTGGTCAAGCCTCAGAGTGCGTCCGTTAAACGTAGCCAGGGTCAAATTTTGTAATGAATGGCAGCCTAATGTAGCCCGGGGATTCTTAGCACCCCCTGCCCCGCCGTTACCGTGGCCGCTGCCATGGCCAGGAATAGCGAGGCGGCCGGGAACTGGGGGCCATTTTCTTTTGGCGTGTACAATCATTAGGGGGTAATGCCCATAATCCCCACGCTGGGCATGCGGGTTGATGATCGCAGTTCAGTGGTGGATTTGTATTGCAGGGAACGCTGCTGCCCGCTCCCTGGTTTGTGTCCCTTAGTCGCCTTTTACGACACCCACGGGAAGAGTTGGGTTGGTGCTATTCTATTTGGCCGACACCACACAGCAAATTCATAGTATAGTTGCGTTATAGTAATTTTGGCGATCATAAGTGTTACTTAGTGATTTATTCATCGGCATCGCAAAATCTGTTATTCTTCCAATTGAAAGAGCACAAAGAGCACTCCTAAAAGTAGCTACACATCGACCTTTTCCCTATCCCACGTGCCTTTTATATCAAAATTCTAAAGTACTAACAGTCCGACAGCTTTTATAATGTACACCGTACTAAAACAACATACTACTCTTGATTATAACCCGGAACTTACTAACACTAAGCGACGGAAAGATATCGTTTGTACTACTCAGTCTCAATCTAAGTATATTTTTACCAATAGGTTTTTCGCATTTTTAGGTCCATTTCTTTACAATAACATAAACAAAATAACTGCGATTTATGACAAAAATGATGTTAACACTAAGCAATTAGTTTAACAATATTTACAAACCTTGAACTACGATCAAACTGAAAGATGACTGTTGTTCAAAACGTGTTACGCAATAAAATAGCTCTTTAAGTTGTCATAGTAATCACTTAGTTTATAATGTAATTCATAAGTTTTTGTATACAAATAATAATGTTTTATAAGTATTGTTTTAGAATTTATATCTGAAGAAAGTAGTGTTTATGTGTCCGCGGCGCTATGGTGACCTAAGAGTCCTAAGACACTACTTTCTGTTTAGAGTTTTATGGTATGGTAAATGTAGTTAAATGAAAAATGTAAGTTGCGAGTAATTATGTAATATAATTAACACAATATATCAACAACTATCAACAAAAGTCACGTAAACTAAAATTATGCTAATTGAACATAATATTGAAATTAAACTACTATATACGGATTTTATCGCGTTGTTTATTTGACACTGTTACAAAATTTTTTGAAAAACTGTTACACTACTATAATCACTATTAAACTTTACAAATTTTTAAGCTAATTAAATTATTGAAACTATTAAAACTATTTATACTATTACTATACTATTATACTATTTAGATTTGTTTTTACACTTTCCCCGACGTTTCGGTTGCTTTTCAGCAGCCATGGTCACGGGGAGACTAAGATGGTAGTTGTCTCAATGTTCCAGTGTAGTTATTTCAAAGTACCCGAACATAATTTAATCATGGGTGTTTCTATTTACGCAGAATGAGCTCAAAGTATCATGAAGTCTAGCTGTGGTTTGCTTCTTCTTGGGTTTGACTATTTGAATTACTGGATCCCAAGCTGGTGGTACACTCCAACCATCTTCTCTATTGAAATTAGGATGTTTCTTGATTTCAATAGCCTCGCGAAGCATCCTTGGAGGAATCGGTGTTCTTTAGCGAGCATCTGTGGTTTGTCAAATCTCAGGTAGTGGTTGGTCCCCTGTTGCACATGTTCACACACAGCAGACTTCAACGAGCGTTGGTGTTTTGTTTCAGAGAGCCGACGGGATCTGTGACAAGAAACACCTGGACGCCGAGCTTCAACATGTCAAGCAAGTACTGCAAGACAACAAGCTCCAACAGCCACGCCGCTGTCACAGATCCCGAGAAAAGCCAGCCACAGTCGAGCGCCAGCCTGCTATACTACCTTATGTGAAGGGTGTCACTGACAAGATTGGCTACATCTTGAAGCGAGCTTCAATCAATACATACTTCAAGCTGCCAACGAAGATAAGTCAATTTTTACCATCTGTCAAGTGCCAACTACCTTTACAAGATGCAGGGGTCTATAAAATAGATTGTGACTGCGGACTCTCATACATTGGTCAAACCAAGAGAAGCATAGGCACCCGCATAAAAGAACACATAGCTGATGTAAAACACCAACGCTCGTTGAAGTCTGCTGTGTGTGAACATGTGCAACAGGGGACCAACCACTACCTGAGATTTGACAAACCACAGATGCTCGCTAAAGAACACCGATTCCTGCCAAGGATGCTTCGCGAGGCTATTGAAATCAAGAAACATCCTAATTTCAATAGAGAAGATGGTTGGAGTGTACCACCAGCTTGGGATCCAGTAATTCAAATAGTCAAACCCAAGAAGAAGCAAACCACAGCTAGACTTCATGATACTTTGAGCTCATTCTGCGTAAATAGAAACACCCATGATTAAATTATGTTCGGGTACTTTGAAATAACTACACTGGAACATTGAGACAACTACCATCTTAGTCTCCCCGTGACCATGGCTGCTGAAAAGCAACCGAAACGTCGGGGAAAGTGTAAAAATAAATCTAAATAGTATAATAGTATAGTAATAGTATAAATAGTTTTAATAGTTTCAATAATTTAATTAGCTTAAAAATTTGTAAAGTTTAATAGTGATTATAGTAGTGTAACAGTTTTTCAAAAAATTTTGTAAGTGTCAAATAAACAACGCGATAAAATCCGTATATAGTAGTTTAATTTCAATGAATAACATTCGCGTAAACAGAAGACAATATTATGAACATAATATACTTGACTAATTCTATAAATTGGTAACATAAATGGTAAATGGTATAAATGGTTAATGGTTCTGGTTTGAACACGCGGTGTCTCAACGAGAATCGATCGCGAACTGGTTAAAAGATTCAACTAAAACGCTAATGAGCATAATTGCTATTGATGCATTTATGCGCATTAGCTGAGTGTTCGATTTTTATTCGAACATATTCCCGACAGCAAGATGAGATGAGTGATGGTGCATTATATGATATAAGTGCATACGAAACAAACATATTAAAGACTTAAAAGAAAAGTTAAAAATACAATAGTTTATAATAAAAGAAAATATATTAAAACTATGGTAATCTGTCTCTAAGGCATTACACAATGGTATCTTCCACATTCAATCCGTTATTGTCAACACCCGTGTCCGTATTTTTGTTTGGTTTTATGGAATTACACTTAGCACTAGGCCAGCGTTTGGCATAAGAGTGTAAACGAGAATCCGAGTCAACTTTCTCACATAAATCACCCGCACTAAGCACTACACTATTCACTGGTTCACTATTTAACCTCGGCTTTGGCACTATTGGTTCTTGCCGACATGTGCTCTCGCAACAACGTTGAGTTCTCTGGGGCGGCGGGGTCGGCGCAGACTCCTGTCGGCACCGACCCTCGCCGCGGCGCACACCAGCAGGTGCACGGCGCGGGCGACATCGACCGCTCCTCCACGCGTACGCTACAACTGCGCCCACTACGCTCGCTATCAATGCGTATATGATAACGTAGTGATGAATATCATGATGCAATATCGTATTGACTTCGATGTTTGCCCTCTTTAATTCCCTTATGTGTTCTTCCAGACTGGTCATGGATGAGTTTAGGTTTTACACTTCGCTAGATTGCCTTTCGTCGGGAAATGTTATGTTGACGATGTGATTTATTTGGTCAAATTCAGGCACATAAATGGTTGAAAGAAAATCGATTTGGTTTGAATCATGACGTACTGAATATAATGAAAAGTCCTTGCCCTTGATTACACATTCTCGACTAATAGCAATGACCCCTGCTTGGCTCAGCTTACGTACGGTAACTTGATCGCCGCATATGCTTTTTATTGTGTATGTATCACAACAAAAGTAAATGTGCTGCGCTATCAAATGTAATTCTACCCAGTTGTTGGTACAGGTGGATTTTTCAAATAAACATTTATTAGTTACTGAGTCTAAATTACAGAAACCTTCATCATTTTTGAGGTTTAAGATTGGTTTGAGCAATTGACACATGTACGTTGGTCCACGGTGCAAACATGTCGCTAGTTCGCTTATACTCATGCTGAAGTATAAATCTTTCCTGAGATTAACGGCAACATAATCCGATATTGGTATTATTTTGTTCATATTCGATTTATTTGGTGTGGGACTGGTATCAGGTTGTAGAGTTGGAAGTTCTCTCTTGATATGAGCGGGAGCGTAACTTCAATCAGGACATATTTCTTCATTGTTCTAGCCTTAACGTTCATCAATTTATAGATATACTGAAGATCAGTGTTTAGATCACTAATTGGTAGAGTCAGCTCGCTAGGAATGTGGCCGTATATGGTTTGAAGCTCACTTTTAAGTTGAGTTGGCGTCAACAAATGCGTACTTATTTGGCCACGATAAATGTCCGTAATTGTTTCAAGCAATGTATCTTGAAGTCACCTTAAACTGTGCAACAAGTTATTACCAGCAATTACCGTCAGAGTAAAGTCTTGGATATAAGTTATATTTTGAACTTCGCGCCTGAGGGTGCTTATATTGTCTTGCAAGTCAATTAGGTTCTTATTGATAATTTTGTGTTGTCTATCGATTGTGATTTGCATTTTCTTCATAAGATTGAATTCCGCTTCGATTATGGAGGTTTGATTTTTCCATAAATTAGACAGATGTTTCTCGTTGCTTTGTAAGACTTCGATATCCTTGACATATTGTTCTGCAAAACGTGAATCCAATCCGAACAGGTCATTGGCGAGATATCCAACGCCGTTGATTAGCCCGCGTCGGCGTCTTACTGTCTGTGACGTATTACGACGCCGCCGTCTAGCGTGAACGTTAAAATGCTGTATTAACAAAAGTTGGTTGTAGTATTGCAATTCTTGGTAATCGTGCGGGCCTTGTTGTACGATCGTATTACAATGTTGTTGTCTTTCAATGGCTATACAAAGTTTATTTAAATAGTTTGATATCTTGTTATATGTATTTATACCGGTCCAGTACGGCCCCATGTCGTAATACACGATTAAAGACCATTTGTCTCAAATTAATTGTAATTTCGATATAGGATCGAAATACAAAGTCTGGTTGCTTGGTAATGGTTTGATGTCGTACATGCCGTATATTGGTAAAAGAAATGTCATTAAAGCAAAGAGAATGGTAGCCATTGTATTCATCTTTGATCTAGGTTTCCTTCTCCGAACTGACGATCTACTCGTATGTTCTATTTTGTCTGGTTCCAGTGCTGGTTTGTTCTCTTGGTTAATAGGCAACAGGGAAATTTTTACAATAGGACGTTTCATGACCCCATTTTTGGTTTTTAATGACACTGCTCTGGTTAAGCCATCATTTCCCGGGTAGGTATCGATTACACGCACGTAAATTATCGTCGTGAATTACGACTAAATCGCCAATACTAATATTATTTTGTACCTTTGACCACTTTTGTCTGCATGAAAGTTGTACCAAATATTCAGACTTCCATTTTCTCCATAGATCTTGAAATAATTTTGATGTGAGGTGCCATCTGGTTCTGGTATCTTGCTCAGTTTCTATTATGGTTGCCCCTGGTCTTCCTGTTAGAAAATGGGCTGGCGTCAGGAAATCAAGGTCATCAGGATCTTCTCTTAGAGCGCAGAGAGGACGTGAGTTGAGGCATGCTTCTAATTTAGCCAGCAATGTAGAATACTCTTCAAAGGTTAATTTTTGCTGACCAATAACTCTCTTTAGATGATGTTTAAGACTGCGCACTGCTCTTTCCCATAATCCTCCAGCATTGGGCCAGCTTGGTATGTTAAAATGCCATTTGATGCCCATTTCAGTGACTTCTTTCATGAAGCTCTCGTTATATATTTGCTGGAGCTGGTTATATTCGTCCTGCAACATCCTGTTCGCTCCTACGAAGTTGGTTCCATTGTCACTGTACATATGACGCGGAGCTCCTCGACATGCAGCCATTCTGCTAAGAGCAGCTAAAAATGATGAACTGCTCAAATCTGAAACTAGCTCTAGGTGCATAGCTTTCGTAGCCATGCATACGAAAATTGCTACATAGCCCTTCATGGTTTTAATACCCCGTCCTTTATTCGCTTTCACTTCGACGAATCCTGTGTAATCTACGCCGCAGTGATGGAATGCGTTTTCAGGATTGACTCTTGGTTCTGGTAGGTCTACCATAAGTTGGTAGTGCTTACTAGGATCTTGTCTTCTACATGTAACGCATTTCCTTACGAACTTTTTCGTGGCCATGTAACCGCCGATAATCCAGAATTGTTGTCGAAGATTTGCTAAGGTAAGACGTAATCCACCGTGAAACGTTAATGTATGGGCTTGGTCGCTTGCAAATTCTGTCTGTTGTTGTTTGGCTTTTGATCGCTTGCAAATTCTGTCTGTTGGACGTATTTAATAATCAGCAGTTATGCGCGACGAAGCTCGTTTATTTCAAGATATTGTTGATGCAATTGCTTTTTAGCTGTGACTAATCGCACAATTCTAGCGAAAATACGAACGACCTTTGTTATTGTGCTGTATTCGTGTAGTAAGCGTTTTATAATATCGGTTACTTGCAAATGGCCTTTGGTTTGCTTATAAATAACAACGTTCGATTGTTTCGAATCAGATGTTTTTTCTTCTAATTGTGTTTCATATACGATGACGTGTGGTTTTTCTGGTTTGTATGATGGGAGCCATGAAGGCCCTCGCCACCATAATTTATGGTTAATAAGTTTCTGGACGGTCAAACCACGACTTGCACAATCTGCTGGGTTATCCATAGTATTAACATATTGCCAATGTTTAGATGGTAATATTCGGTTTATTGCTGTAACTCGATTTGATACGAACGGTTTCCACCGGGCTGAGTCGCCCTGTATCCAGCCTAATACTGCAGTTGAATCGGTCCAACAATATACGTCCTTAGAGTAATCACGCAAGCATTCTAATACCTTTCGCATTAGCTGTGATAGTAGTAGTGCTCCCATCAACTCTAATCTAGGAATAGTCAGGACCTTGTTAAGGGGCCCTAATCTAGCTTTCCCAGAAAAATGGACAAACAACCATAACATTAGTTAATGTTATGGTTGTTTATCCATTTTTTACGGCCTTGCAATAGATTACGCAAGCGTAAGCTTTGTTCGACGCGTCACAGAACCCGTGCAACTCTATATTTTGGTTTTCACCCATTCCTAGCCATCTGGTAACCTTTATGTTTTTTTAATATGAGAACTCAGATTTCAATCTAGCCCATTCGGCGTCTATTTCTTTAGGTAGTTTGTCGTCTCATTCTATCTTTGACATCCAAACATTTTGAAATAGTATCTTCATAGAAGTGCTGAGGGGGGTCAACCACCATAACGGATCGAATAGTCTTGAGATGTCCGATAGTAAAGACCTTTTGGTTGCGATAAGAGGTGATTCAGCATTAAATTTCATATTAAATATAAAATTATCGCTTTGTGGTTTCCAACCTAAACCCAATGTTTTTGTCGAATCTGTTTGTTTGAATTCGTAGGTCGATTCATTGCACTGTGCCCTCTCTAAGTCGGTTAAAAGCTCTGGCTTGTTCGTGGTCCATTTCCTGAGATTAAATCCTCCTAATTGCAGTAGCTGTGATCAGATTTCAGCTTGCGCGCTTTATCAATGGAATGACTGCCTCCACAATAATCATCCATGTAGAAGTTTTCCTCTAATTCCTTTGCTGCCTCAGGAAATTTATGCTTTTCATCGGACGCTAGCTGTTTTAAGCACATAATTGCGAGAAATCCTGCTGGTTTGGTACCGTACGTGAGAGTGACGAGCTGAAACGATTTAATGGGTTGGTTTTTTTAATCCCGCCATAGTATTTTTTGGTAACCTTGGTCGTCCTTGTGAACCAGAATCATTCTGTACATTTTTTCGATATCAGAAGTGTAAACACATTGATACTGTCTCCACTTCAGAATGAGTTCTTGTAGATCTTTTTGTATATTTGGACCTCTATACAGTACATCGTTAAGACTGTACCGTGACGACGACTTTGCTGACGCGTTGAAAACTACCCTCAGCTTCGTAGTGGTTGAGTCCGCTAGGGTTACTGCGTGGTGGGGTAAGTAACACTCAGGCGACTGGTTGTTGGTTGATATTATCATATGGTTCAAGTTATAATATTCATTCATAAATGTTTGATAATCTGCCTTCAACTGACTGATTTTCTCAAACTTCTTCTCTAAGTTCTTAAACTGAGTTAAAGCTTGCGGTTTCGTAGCACCCAATTTTTCCTTAAGCGATGGGTTAAATGGTAATCGAACTTCGTACTTTCCGTTTTCAAGCCTGGTGATGGTTTTTGAAAAATGTTGAAGACACTCATAGTCGTCGTTAGACATTTCGAAATTTTGGTGTATGTCTTCATTTTCCCAAAACTTAAGCAAGTCCTTAATGTTATTAAGAACGACATTGCATTGGTATTGTGGTTTCATGGATCCACAGAGCAGCCAACCTAACTGCGTTTGTTGGGCGATAGGTTCGTCTGCGTTTCCTCTCAATATACCGCCTAACATTATTGTTCGCGACAACGTTAATATTGACTTGAATCGTGTTATTGTGAGTGTGACGTATCAATAAAGTTTATCGTTACAATAGTGCCAAATTAGGTCATATATAGACTTGAAAAGTGTAGATAAATAGTGTAAATAATATAATATTATGTTTCTTTTATATACTTTATAAGAATATCATGTTTAAAGCATAAATATTGCCAATAAAATGCATTTTTACCTCAAGTTAGGTATGTTAGGTTTCCTAGGTCTTAAGTTTTTAATAAAAGGTTTCACTTGTGTGTTTTATTTTGTACACTACTAAAATCACTACAACATACTGAAGGAATCATATTCCTACATAGTATAGTTAAAAAGTTATTACACTTTTTTTGATATAAATGTTACCGCAAAATAGATTTTTAGCCTAAAACCTAGAATAACTATATCTAGACCTAACTTCCGATAGATAAAACAGATATCAATAGGTAGGTCTTATCGTGCCCTACACGGAAATTTTTGTATCATCACGCTAGCTAGTATAGTTCCGTAGTTATAAGCAGAAATATGTACAATATATAGTTAAAAATAAACTTGTTAACCGAGGTTTCTGGCCGGCTCTCGTTACGGTAAAGATTAGAGGTACTTAAGCGGTACAGTATCGATCGACCGCAGGTGCTCAAGAAACCTCATCTTCAAGCCTCAAGAACCGAACGGAGCCAGCCAGAAGCCTTCAACCAACTGAACTATGAAGCTTGTTTCTATTCATTTAAAGTCCTGATCCTGACCCGCACATCGAACCCGCAACAACACGCCTTTCAGAGCCTCCGACATCGTAACCAGTAATCGCTATAGTACAGTCTACACATCGTGTACAGGACGTCAGCGACTCGACGGTTGTTTTGTAACTATCATCATATAGTAACCTCAGCCCCGAGTTCGCCCGTCCGGTACAATTATTTTACTGTAGACGTCTGCCCCTAGTAGCAATTCCACTCTTTTGTTTACATTAAATTCGGGGTCAGCCAAACTAATGCCATTTATATGATTCCATGACAATGGTGTGGCAAACGTTTTATTGGGCAGGCTTTTGATTAAACTATTCATGATAACAACATTCGTCTTCAAGGAAAAACCACTGTGAATAGATTGTATGGTTAATTCAATCATTCCTTTGCAGTTATTTGCTTTAATGCCTACTCCGAAAACTTGACCTTTGAACTGTGTCCTCTTCAATCCTAAAATCTGAGCTGCATTCTCACTGATTAAGGACAGTTGCGATCCTTGGTCTATCAACGCTCTCACGCTATGTTGAGTACCGTCTGTCCCTGTAACCTTGACTACAGCGGTTGCTAAGAGCACATCTGAAATGTCGTCATAGGAAATGTGTGTTGACCTAGATGAACTCTCTCTGGTTGCTATGTCATTCGTTTTTGTCGACGTACCTTGATTTACAAACGATTCATGTAATAAGCTGTTATGAGCACCTAAACACTTGCGGCATCGTTTTGTTGACACGCACGATTTTTTGAAGTGACTGCACAAACAGTTGACACAGAAGTTTAATTGTTTGATTTTATGCAATTTTTGTTCGTGAGTCATCTGTAAGAATTCAGGGCACTGCCATAAACCGTGTTCTTTATTGCATAACGCGCAGCTAGTTGATCGTGATACATGAAATGCACCCGTATTCGCTTTCCAATTTTCCTTGCCGGTTTGGCTATTGTGTTGAAAATTTTTCTTTTGATAGCTGTGGTTGTTATGGTCTGATTTTGGTGCGGTTTTCTGATTTATAGGCTCGTGTTTGCGACGAGAGCTTCCAATGCAGTGAATTTCATCTCTAAGTACTCCAAGAACTCCTGTAAAGAGGGAAGCTCTCTGGGCTTTTTGATAGATTCTGTGTAATCGGTAAATGTCTCGTTGTCCAATTTTTGCGCTAACAGATGTACTAAAAGCGGGTCCCACGTTGAAATATCGACAGCCAGATTCTGGATAGCGTGTAAGGACTCCTTTGTGACGGCGTGCAGTTTTTTAATCATATTAGATGATTGCTGTTGTATGTTGGGAAGGCTAAGCAGTATGGTGATGTGGGATGTGAAAATTAATTTTTTGTTTTCATATCGATGGTTAAGTATTTCCCAGCATACCTTGTAATTGTCAGAGATGATCTGTAAATGGTGTATAGTAATAATAATAATAATAATAATAATAAGCCCCCCAAATCCAACCATACGTCCGAGTCGAACATCTGACTCACGTGGGGGGCGGACACGCGATGCATACTATTTATTACGGGCGCGGCTAACATGGCACTGGACACCCATACAACATGGAGAATTCAGTTAGGAATACACGTATAGGACCGCTGCCTGGGGACCGCCAGGGCACGTCTGGAGCTGGCGCTGGACGTGGCAGCATGCGACCCGTCAGTGGTCGTAGATGAGTTGATTGGCGGGTCACGACCATCCAATCTACTACAGCCGAAACAAGAAACACACCTGCAATAGACACTCTACATGAATCAGCAAGAAGTGTTTTGCAGGACATGCTACCTGCAACCACCCTTGCTGGCAGAGACCGGCAGCAAATGAAATGGACTGATGAAGTTAATCGACAATTACTTCGCTGCTACTACACTGTTACAAATTGCGAAACAAACCTTACAGGATATCGCCCAACACTTTACACTAAATTCATAGAAATTTTCCCAGACCTGCATATCATATCAGAGCAAAGATTAGCCGATCAAGTACGTGTTATACATCGTAATAATAGAATTTCAACCGTAGAAAGAGAAAGAATTAAGAAAGAAATTGCAGAAAATTTACGTGTCCCCACGCCTACAGAATTAAATCAATCTAACACAAATCACTCAACTACAATAACAAATACAAATAATCCACAAACTATGTAATACAGATGCACAACAACTAAACACATATAATCTATCAACACACCTCGAACAAACACTACCTATAAATTCACAAACAACAGACACTGATATGCAGTTAATATCATCATTGACGTTATCACCAACACCATACACACAGACCCAAACATCAAATAATGAAACCGTTTTAACTGAAGATACAGACTGTCCCGAGCAACTAGAGCATTTATTTAATGAAATAATAACAAAATATAAAGGAACAGATCCCACTACACGCCCAAACTTACCAAAATTAAAAATAACAGCTAAATCTTAAACTACAGTAAAAATACTAAATCAGCTGATACACAATCAATTAATAAACAACACACAACCGAATATTGAAGAAATACAGGATCTCATATATTGTGCAGCTCTGACAGTAATAACAACTCATAACTATAAGAAAAATACAGAAACTGAACCAAGACGTAAAAATGACGGTAAACCAGCATGGGAAATGCGCATCGAAACCAATATTATTACACTGAGAAAAGAAATAGGAAGATTAAACCAGTTTATTAGGGACAACTTATCAATAAGAAATAAAATAAAAATGGAAAGACTTTACAAAAATAAAGAAGCAGCAGTTGAAACTATGGACAAAAAGACACAAAAATTACAAGCTTTATCAAAAAGATTACGTAGGTACAAAAAATCTAATCAGAGGCATAGAGATAATATAACATTTAATACCAACCATTAAAGATCCACCTAACATTACGGAAGTACAGACATTCTGGGAGAATATATGGTCAAAGCAAGTAACACATAACTCTGAAGCAGCCTGGATTAAAGAGGAAATAGAAGAAAATCAACATTTAGATCCGATGGCAGAAGTTGTAATAGATAAATTAGATGTAGAATCAGCAATAAAAAAGACCCTGAATTGGAAAACACCTGGCCCTGATAAAATACAGAACTACTGGTTGAAATATTTTGTAGCTACCCATGAACATATTGCAAATGCCTTCAACGCACTCATTCAAGAACCGAACACACTACCCATGTTTCTTACACAAGGTAATACTTTCTTAAAGCCAAAAGATTTAGATACCAAAAATCCCGCTAAATACCGACCAATAACATGCTTACCAACACTATACAAATTACTTACATCTATAATTTCATACAAAATAAACACACATTTGTTACAACATAAAATTATAGCAGAAGAACAAAAAGGTTGTAGGAAAGGATCAATGGGGTGCAAAGAACAATTAGTTATAGATACCGAAATACATAATGAGGTCAAGCAGTCTCACAGAAATCTTTATTATGCATACATAGATGATCAAAAGGCATTTGATAGTGTACCCCATTCATGGTTACTTCAAGTTTTAAAAATATATAAGATAGATGTTAAATTAGTAGAGTTCCTTTGTAAGACAATGCAAAACTGGACTACAGTGCTCCATATAAAAACAGAAAAAGGATCAATGAAGTCCAATCTAATAAAAATAGCTAGAGGTATATTCCAAGAGGATTCTTTAAGTCCTCTTTGGTTTTGTATGTCTTTAAATCCGTTATCTCGAATCTTAAATGAGTCTGGACAAGGATACATAATACACAGAGAAAGTAACATAAAAATATCACATTTATTATACATGGACGACATCAAACTATATTCCGCTAATAGGCAACAAATGAACCGACTTTTAGAACTAATTGAAAGTTTTAGCTCAGACATTAAAATGAAGTTAGGAACAGATAAATGTAAAATAAATAGCATAATTAAAGGAAAACACCACGAAACTGACCCATACATACTACATTCACAGCAGAATTTACTTATTGATAAAATGGAAATAACAGATACATATAAATACTTAGGATATGCACAAAGTGTAAGATTAGATCATAGTAAGATAAAGGAAGAACTGAAAATAAAATATATTGATAGGTTAAATAAAATATTAAAGACAGAGTTATCAGGTAGAAATACAATAAAAGCAATTAACACATACGCAGTTCCTGTCTTAACCTACTCATTCGGTATTATTAAATGGTCAGCTACAGATTTAGATCGGCTAAATAGAGTAACTAGAACAACATGCAATAAACACCTTATACACCATATCCACTCAGCTACAGAAAGATTCAATCTTAAAAGAAATTTAGGAGGCAAAGGACTAGTTGATATTAAAAACTTACATAATAAACAGATACACGACATTCGCACATATATGCATAATAAAGCCACTGATAGTCACATTCACAACTCTCTCACATAAATTCCCACATCAGGTACACCATTAAAACTAAATGATAACAATTTTAATATTATACAAGACCACATAACAGATGATCAGAAAATTACAAGCTGGAAACAAAAATCTTTACATGGAAAATACCCAAACCAACTACAACAGGAATATATAGATATAGAAGCATCAAACGCGTGGCTATATAGAGAAAACATATATAAAGAAACAGAAGGATTTATGGTAGCAGTCCAAGACCAAATCATAAAAACAAAGAACTGTCAAAAATATATAATAAAAGACCCTACAGTAGTATCAGACAGGTGCAGGTTATGTAACACAAATCAAGAAACAATAGACCA
This sequence comes from Catocala sponsa, assembly GCA_963564715.1. Lineage (NCBI taxonomy): Eukaryota > Metazoa > Arthropoda > Insecta > Lepidoptera > Erebidae > Catocala > Catocala sponsa. Next base: position 21,277,347 of record OY751334.1, on the reverse strand, counting down.
CATTACAGGAGGATGCCCCTTTTTAGCGAACAAACAATACACAGAAAGACACAATAATGTTGCAAAACAAATTCATTCACTCTTAGCTATAAAATATAAACTAGAAGATAAAACAGAACCATATTATAAATATAAACCAAAAAACGTACTAAACAACGAACACGCTAAACTTTACTGGGATCGAGACATTATAACAGACAAAACAACTACAAATAATAGACCAGACATCACCCTTACACTCAAACAAGAAAAATCACATACCTAATACCAAACTCTGAAAATATGTATTAGAAAAAAATACACGGAGAAAATTCAAAAATATATACCATTAGCAGATGAAATAAGACAAATGTGGCATCAGCATACAGTTAAAATTATTCCAATCATAATTTCATCTACAGGACTCATTCCAAAGTCATTACATACATCACTAAAAGAATTAGACTTACATAAAAATTCATACATAAAACTACAGAAATCTGTTATCATCGACACTTGCTCTATAGTCCGGCGATTCCTAACATCCACTACTCAGACACCTACAACAATACTCAATGAACCGACCCACTTGGCATAAGCCCGTGACAGGTTCACACCCACCAGCATCAAAGCTGAGTTTTGAAATATTTTATAACCCATAATAATATTTATTGTCACTCACAAAATTTTACAAAATGCTCTTATTTTAGATACATAAGTGAACGGTAAACAAAATATTTATACAAAATAAGAGGTTGTCGTTGACGGCTGTGCTAGTTTAAACTGTGTTACAGGCGCCAGTGCCCTCCACCCTATATGATTATTTGTTTAACGAATAAGTAAGTATGATAAGTTTGTAAATTAATAATTACTGATACAAGGCTAAAATAATTTTGTGTAAGAACATAACATACGAAAATAAAAATATCAAAAATAAAAAGAGAAATAATGAAAAACAATACAGAGTATAAAAATTTAAATTAAAACTAAAATTACCACAACGTTTTAAAGAGTGTGTAAATGTGTATGATTATGGTTGTGTGCATGGATGTTTGTGTGCGTGCATGTCCGACAATGAGTGAGTGTGCGTTTGTGTATGTGTATGTGTATCCTTGTTTGTTATGACAGGTTGCAAGCAGTAAAAATGGACTCTGTCTCTAAATAATTGAGTTTTCGAAGCCAGTTTCGTACAGTTATCTTGCATTTATTAAGAGGCAAAGGATATATATTATTTACTTTATTCGCTTGGTTATATAAATGGTTACAGATTACATAAAATTGGGACCGAGCCAGTGCTGTTCTATGTGGTATTATTGAGCATATTCTTGTTTTGTTCCGCTTTAAGATGGGCTTGAATTCTATGCTTTTATGTTTACGGAGAATAGCTGATAGTATGAAAAGCTGTCTGACTGTTAGGGCTGAACATTCAGTGTATAAAAGAGAGGTATCATACCTTCGTGGTTTGCCAAGCATGACCTTTAGTATACCACGTTGAGCACGTTCTAGGCGTAAGAGGGTTGTTTTGGCAGATCCGCCCCATGTTATAACACAGTACTGTAGCAGACTTTGAGCAAGCGCGTAATATACACACATCAGTGTTTCAAGATCAGCTGAGCTTCGGATTTTTCTAAAAACTGGTAGTAATTTTCTGATGCGGCTTGCAACGCTATTTATGTGTACTGACCAATTTAGTGAACTATCTATAATAAGTCCCAAATATTTTATTGAAGATGTTCGTGTTATGTTAGAGCAATTACATACATTTTCTTGGCTGCAAATGTGGGCTTTAATATTGAATTCGGTAGATGGTTGGGTACTGTTACGATGAGCAAAAGTAATATATTTTGTTTTAAGTCAGCGCTCTCTAAGTGTGATTTTTAGTCTCTACCCAATTTCTGCCGTGTATGATAAGTGCAATATCATCTGCATAGGTGATAATATTGCAGTTTTTTAGGGATTTAGTACATAATAAGTTGATATAAATTAGAAAGAGCGTAGGGCCGAGAACGCTACCCTGCGGCACACCGAAAGAAAGAGAGGCCTGTGAACTAGTATAATTCCCAATTCTGATGCACTGAGTTCGGTTAGTAAGATAAGAACGAAATATGTCAAGTGCAATTCCACGAATACCAATTGATTCAAGCTTGTGCAGTAGTAAGGGGACAGATACGGTATCGAATGCTTTTGATATATCAAGAAACACACCTATCATCTTCGAAGACTGATCAAGCTCTTTTGCGATAATTTCAGTTAGTTCTAAGGTGGCATCTTCAGTGGATTTACCTCTAACAAATCCATATTGATTATTGGCAATAAATTTGTGTGGAGACAAAAATTTAATAAGCCTAGTATTTAGCAGTTTTTCCAGAATGTTAGAAACAGCTGTCAACACAGATATCGGCCTGTAGTTACTTACAGTGCTCTTATATATGTATATGGGGCACTTGTATATGGGGCGTACCAAAGCTTTCTTTAAGACATCTGGAAAAATACCCGACGTTAGACATAAATTGCATACATAAGTGAGAGGAGGAATCAGAAAATCTTTGGCACTCTTGATTACCTTAGTGGGAATATTGTCAATGCCTGGAGTGGAGTTAGATTTAAGATTTGAGATGATGATATCAATTTCACTATAGTCAGTCTCATATAGCGCCATAGAGTCCTTAGGTGACTGTGTAGGATTCTGGGAAGCACTAGTAGAGCAGGCTACGGATTGACCTAATATCAAATTAGCTAATTCTGCACCTATACCCGCAAAATAGCTGTTAACCTGGTTTAATGCCTCACAAGGATCCTGATTAAGGGAGAGTAGTTCATCATTAGGAGTTGAAGACGATTTAAAATTTGTGATTTTATTTATAGTGTCCCACGTGCCTTTAGTATTTCCTTTGTTTTTATCAAATTTTGACCTTTCATAGACAGTCTTCAGTTTTTTAATAAGATTATTGCAGTAGTTACGATATCTTCTATAGGTTACCTGCAATATCGCATTTTCAGTATCAGATTTTGCTTTTCTATGTAGCTTGTCCCTGTTTCTGATACATTTAATTAAACCTGTTGTTATCCAGGGTTTTATGGTGCGTTTACGATTTGGAACAGTGATTTGTCTCGAAGAGGTACTAACAGCATCAGCTATGATACCAGTCAATTCAGTGGCCGCGACATTAGCATCTATAGTTGCATATACTGAGCTAAAATCTATATTAGATAGTTTAAGTAGCACTGAATCATATTCAATTTTAGTGAAAGTACTATTCAATGTAGATCTATTGATTTTAAAATGCCAACAGAATATCACCGGTGCATGGTCAGTTATCTGACTTTCAAGTATGTAAGTTGCAGAGGGTTTCGATGATCTTAGCATAACGTGATCAATACAGCTATCTAGGCGTGTAGGGAGGACATGCGCCGATAGTAAACCGTGATATGCTAGAAGGTCCAGGTATTTACTGCTATTTCGATCATTGCAATTTGGTGCAATATTAATATTAAGGTCACCTATTAAAGCTATCGAAGTGGTCGATCGTAATGATGAAAGACAGAGATCTAGACTGTCACAAAAAATATCAATATTTCGATAAGATGGGGATCTATAGATGGCAAGGATAGCGCAGTCGTTGCTTAGTTTCAAAATAAGTGCATTAGCATCTGAAATTGACGGCTTAGAAACACTGTGTTTAATACCAGTCTTAATATAAATAAGGACTCCATCGTTTTGGTTTCGAATATGAGACAAATAAGAAGTGTAACCGGGTATTGCAGGTGCTACTGGAGTTTTACTTAACCAACATTCTGTCAAGACAATGAAGTCGCATGGTATAGTAATCCTTTGAAGGAGAATATTTAGCCCATCAAAATTACGAGCTACACTGCGGATATTTGTATGGAATACAGTTAATAACATCTAGGACAAATTTATTTGTTGAATCATAGTTTCCGGAGAACAGAGCATAGACCTCGACACCTCAATGGAGTCGATATCCCTTGATATGCTATCCAAATTGAACATATGATTCAAATATATACACAGGACGCAACTTAGGGGCACAAAGGCTTATTATAATTGAAAGCAGCGGAACATATATCAGCTTTTAGTCTGTTTGTTTATAATATAGCTTGCGTGAAATAGACTGCGTAAATGGGGACATTCAATCGATAAAACTGTCGATCTTAAAACATGATCTTAAAGTATGCGTTCTTTAAAGCATATTATTTGTGTAAAAATTATGTGTATTGGTTGTGTCTGTGCGTGTAACTGACGTGTACTGTCATAATATGAGTGTGTTGCCATAAGAGTGCTATATGTCTGTAGTTGTGGTAAAACAATGCTATTCGTTATGTTGAACATAATAAAATAAAAACAATAAAACAAAGACATGTAGTAAACAAAAAATAAAATCAATAAAGAAAGTTCTAGTCACAGTTCATTATTGGAGTTTAATTTGGCCAGGTCATTTTCACTTTCAATTCTATGAGATGAAGCGCCTACCTTTTTCCGAAGGAATATCTTTCCATAAGATGTCCAGCAAAATTCATAGTTGTTGCTTTTGCTGAATTCCCGGGCCATGTAAAATAATTGCCGAGCTTTTTGAGTCAAGCACTCAGCAATAAAAATGGGTTTCGGTTGACCATCGATCTGTAGGTGTGCTGTATTTAATTTATTTTCTCTGTTTGTCCGATTATGAGTCTTCACAGATGTTAGAATCTTCTCTTTTAGCAACACAGAGGAGAGATCTACTATAATAGGCTTATTTCCCTTTTTATCAGGATTCAGACGGAAAACGTCCCGGACATGAGAAGGTTCAATAGAAGTCTTAGTTGCTTCCCCGACTTTTGTTACCAATTTTAATAAATCTTCCTTGGTTTCACTCTTCTGGGCTGAAATGTTCCGTATCTCTATACTGGCTTGTCTTTGCGATCGCTCAAGGGTTTCCACTTTCAATTCTAAAGTCTGGATATACGCCAACTGTGCTCGTCTTTCAGTTTCCATCTTTGTAAATCTATCCCTCATATCCTCATACTGTTTTGATATAAAATCTATAGATTTTATGATACCGCTATTTTGTTCACGTATATCACTTATTGCTCCCTGTATAGTATTCTGTTGAACTTTAAGTACATCAAACGATTTTTTCAGTTCAGACAAGAATGCCGAGCTTTCGTCATAATGCTGTCGCTTGCGGGCGCGAGGTCTGCTAGTGACATTACTGGTGGTCTCATTATCAGTATCAGTAACCGGCGCTGAGCTCATATTAGAATCTGATATCCCAATTTTGTGAGGTGTAGTTGGTGGCGTTCTTTTTAATGGCATCATAAATTGATTAAGAAAGTATCACTGCAGTAAGTAAAATCTGCCACAATATTACTCAATATTTTTATAAAATTCATATAAAAATTCCAGGTAAAAATTCAAAAACTTCGCAAAAAGGGTTTATAATTTCAATAACTAACAAAAAGGAACTCTCGGTTGCAACTGCAGATCGAAACCAAGTCACTTGCGTGAAAGTCCAATGCGCTACACCAACAGCTTACTAGTTCCTTAATGTACGAAGCAAATTAAGTCGCCTGTATCTTTACCAATGTTTTTTCTAGAACTGTTGGTAGATATAGATGTGTACAAAAGTTCTTCGACGTTAATGGGTTCAAAGTCCAATGTTTATAAGTTTTAAAGATCGTTACTAAGATAAAATCACTTATTTAACACTTATACAATTAATATTTCACTGTATTATTTGCAAAATACTGTCACTAGTACACAAAAGAATATGTTTGTAAAGTTAAACACTTGTTTACTGCACTTTTTAGACCGATTTTTAATTTAAAGACAGAGATAAACAACAATACGTGTCTACACGGCAAGGTCGCGGGTGGAGGAATTGATATCAGACGTTCCGCTTCACCAGAAACTTTGCTCTTTAGAAACTGCATTTTCTGAGCATTGGACATTGACGGGTTTTTTTTACCAATCGCTTCGCTAAATAAATCTTTGAACGGAACCCACTGGTTGTAACTTCCGTGAAATACGGGGATGCTCATTTGAGGTGTTGACTTTCCCGATGTTTAACTGCCCACATTTTTGTATTGATGTTTTTAGTCAACTCTCCATAAATTTCTTCGTGCTTTGTGAACTCTTCTTGGTAATCAGAATTTTCAGCTCCATTTTCACCTTCGATCTCCCAATTCAGCTTATCGATCTCATTCCAGCGGCTATCTAAAGATTTTAATGCGTTTTCAAACTGCCATTTGTTCTCAAACTTGTCTACTTGAATTTTACTCACAGTTTTCATAAGTGCCTTAAAGTTGATATACTGCTTCTTTACAAACTCGCTCATCCTGTTGGATCCTCTCAATGCGTAGGAAGAGTATTCATAATGAGATGACATACCTGGTTGTGACTGCTTAGCCTCTTGGGCTGCGCGTTGGTCATCACCGACTTGTTGCCTAGCTTGAGTACCTGGTGACGGGTTCGATACCTCCCCTTCTGGTCCACGGGGGCTCACACCAAGCTGCTGTTTCTTGGTTAACTGGTTTATGGTTTTATCGATTATTTCTTTGATATCTAAATAAACTTCCTGAGCGATTTAAAAACAGTTCTTTTTAAAATATAAATGGTCGAATTCAGCTAACTCACACATGTTTCTATAGTTGTCTTGGTAATCCTGCCAATAAGCTTCCAACATATCAGCCTTCCGCTTATAGTTATCGACAGTTTTTCTCTCGGAGCCATCCTTCTTAATGTTGATCAAAAACTTTTTAAGAATTTCATAAAGCTCAGTTTGGTTCGTAAACAGAGTAGCGGAATCCATATTTGGTATTGGCAATAAAAATGGTTGGTACGATTAAGACAATGGTTTGGTCTGACCTTATTTGCTCCAATCGACAGCCTCTGCAGCCAAACTTACTCGCTGCACCTTTCTAATAACTCGTGCCACTGTTTCAATTGATTAGCACTGGTTCGTATTTCGAAGGACCATGAAGAAAGTAGTGTTTATGTGTCCGCGGCGCTATGGTGACCTAAAAGTCCTAAGACACTACTTTTTGTTTAGAGTTTTATGGTATGGTAAATGTAGTTAAATGAAAAATGTAAGTTGCGAGTAATTATGTAATATAATTAACACAATATATCAACAACTATCAACAAAAGTCACGTAAACTAAAATTATGCTAATTGAACATAATATACTTGACTAATTCTATAAATTGGTAACATAAATGGTAAATGGTATAAATGGTTAATGGTTCTGGTTTGAGCACGCGGTGTTTTAACGAGAATCGATCGCGAACTGGTTAAAAGATTCAACTAAAACGCTAATGAGCATAATTATGCTCATTAGCGTTTTAGTTGCGCCATAAATGCATCAATAGCAATTGCTATTGATGCATTTATGGCGCATTAGCTGAGTGTTCGATTTTTACTCGAACAATATCTTTATTATACAATATGTGCCCTTAATGCCTGTGGCACAGGTTTACTCTAGTACAGGCACTTCTTATATAATTATTACCTTTACGAAGGAACATAAACTCTGTATCCATTTGTACCAATTTAAGTTGAATAAATGATTATTATTATTATTTGTTCTCTTTCACGGGTATATTCCTAATACGTTAGTAATACCCGGCCCTTTGGGAGGCTTACACGGAGACATGGGTCCAACGTGAAGAGGCCCTTCGAGAGTTTTAATCAAGGGTGGGATGGAACATCTACAGCGGCACTAGCTGCAGCAGGCGTAGGACTATTGCTACGTATGGATTCTAATATATGGGCTATGGGTATGGGTATTTGATGGACTGGTATATTGGTAACTATGGATGATAAAACGGCGTCTGCCCTGAATACTCTAATAGCATCAATCGAATGGACAGACGGTGACTCGCCAACTCACTAGATGGCCCCCCTGAATAGCTACGATAGGCAAGCACAAGCCAGCAACAGAGGGCAACACCGGTGCGAGCGGCTAGGGATGTCGAGCGGTGCACCGTCGGTTTCACCATCACGGGTCTCGTGATAACAGAGACCCGGAGCGGGTTTCCCCTTAGTTATGCCCTTGAAAATGACACTTCCACCCCAAGCATGTAGCTCTAGCGGCCCCCCTCTGATATTATTATTATTTAAGTAAAGGTACTTGTATTTTTATTTTGCTTTTGATTTAAAAATCACTAGTGTAAACTTTACAGTGTTCAATTAAATTACGCTTAATTACTTTGGTTTGGTGAATAATGTTTTCTGTTTGTGTAAATCGGCTTTGTCATAAATTTCTTATTATAATACGCTATTTTCAAGAAATTCAAAGTAAATAAGCGTAATGTAGAAGGATTTTGTAAGAATTATAAAAGCGCCATCTATTGGCTATCCTAATCACTAAACGAATATAATGCCATCTAAAGTAAACGGTACATAATTTTCAAAACTGATTCGGGAGTGGCGTATCTATTCTCAGTATATTCTTATCTATGATTGACACAACACCATAGATTATTTTATTAGTTTCTCTGTCTACGTTTTATGCATCGATGTTTATGGTATTTTTTCAAATTAAGTCTATATATATTTAGAAGAAGATGTAGGCACGGCATGGCATAACAAATTCTAAGTACGTTTTAAACAGGAAACTATTAGTTGGTTGCATAATATTTGTATGGTTACTAAGTATGGATACATCCTTAGGATAGAATATAAATTACGATGAAGGACATAAACCTACTTCTTATCTTGACAATTCGTAATGCAGGGCTTCAACCAGCGGCACTGGATTTTTTTTAAAATTTTTTTTTTATTGTTCTCGTCAAAATGACCACACTCCACCTGATGGTAAGCAGTCGTGTGGTCTAAGAGCAGTGGCTTCCACACCGCCCCCATAGTAGCCGAGGCGATGTTGAGGTCTCTACTTTGACGGCCTGAGAAGGTGTTATATGTAAAATTATAACTGTTCTGACTTTCAGTTTGATCATACAAACAGGGAGTATGCTGGTACTTACCGGCCAGCATTGCCAACGCATACTTAGAAATCTGGGGGCACGGCAGTGGCCCCGCTAAGTCGAGCAAAAAAGCGGCACGGCCGTACCATCCTTTTCTCGAAACAGTTCAGGCCATTTTTGACCCCCCTATAACTTCGTTGTGGATAAAACTAGAAGCCTGAATTTTCAGTAACCAAGCAGGCATTGTATAAACACAGTATATTTCAAATTTTATTCAATTTGAACCAGTAGTTTAAGAATTATAACTAGTCAACGTTTCTTAATTTTGTCACTCACTCACTGACTGCCCGATCATCAAAACTCTTAGGCACTTCTAGCAGACATAGAAGCTTCAAGTTTAGTATACAATTAGTGTTTAATGTATAAATCAAGGAAAAACTAAAATATTTTGCAAATTTGGTCCAGTTTTCTAGATATACCAACTGTATAAATAACTTTGTAATCCCATATAAATATATAGGATTACAAAGTTACATTTGCAGTGAATGAATCAGTGTACCTGTATATGTATAGTATAATATAATGGAATAATAGGTGGAGATAGGTACCTAGATATATAATTATGTTCAAAGGTAACTTGTAAAGTGTATAAATCTATGTATGTATGTAACTTGTAAAATGATCAATCAACGGAATGAAAAAGCAAGAATGGGATATGTCTTATGAAGTTGTACCAAAATTCCGCAAAGTATAAAGTAGACTAAATTGTCCGAAACTGCCATGAAAGAAAGAACATTTATAATCATAACCGCGGCCGGCGGAGGTGGCTTGCCCGCGCCGCGGATTCCATGCTTCGCGTACGTCACAGAAAGGCAACCTTTGGGTCTTACTGCAATGTCGCAGGTATACACACAAACCATGTTTTATTTGACTTACGCAAATTGTATCAGTCAGTATGGTATAAAAATTTTAATAAACTTTACATAAATCTAATTCTATAGAAAAATAATGGGTTAAGTAATTTATTAATTTAAAAATACTTTGAGTGCGGCAGTGAGTGCCGTACATTAGTTCAAGTTAATCCTCTGTTAAACTTGATGTTGTAATTTTCTGTTAGGTACATTGACAGTATTTATAGTGACACAATCTAATTAATGTTGACTCTGGAAGTATTAAAGCGCAGGAATCCTCAATTTGTGAATACAAGAGACTAACACCCATATTCTAAGACGTTTCCTCAAACGTTCCTCGACTCCACTCAACCTCACTCGAGGAAATCAGTATTCACAGTTGCAAAAAATCTCCTCCACTCGGCGTCCCTCGACATCTTTCCTCACTCGAGGTGAGGAAACAACTGTCAAACTTAAGGTACGTCGCGACCAACCTTAAGGAATACTCAAGGAAGATCTACGCCATTGTTACCTATTCACCTACGCTTGTAAATACGACTGATAATTCTATTTGAAGATTTTTAAAGTGTTTTGTAATGGATTTTAAACGATTTTTGAATTATTTATATGATAATCCGTACGATTATCCTGAAAGGCGTTATTTGCGAGACGCAACTTCTCCGCCTCACTGAATATTTGTCTTCCAGACATATATGTGTGGAACAAATAAAGCTAAAGGATAAAACTTGGATCACAACACAACAAACAAATCAAACATAAACAACTCGGAATGACGCGATGCGAAACAGATTTCCGTAGTATAGTTATACTCTTTGGAAACAGATAAGGTTAAAAAAAACGAACATCTGTCAATTTTGAGGTGATCATAGACAAAAACAATAAAAAGTATGTTAAATCTATGATTTTGTGACGTATGTAATGACGTTTTACCTCGACTCAACCTCATTGGAGGATCCTCAAGATTACCTCAAGTCAAGAGAAAGACATGACTAAGAATACCGATTTCGAGGATTCCTTGAGGTGATCCTTAAGGTATCCTCGGTTGAGTCGAGGTTGAAGAAGTTTTGAGGTTACTTCTTAGAATATGGGTTTAGGGTATCTTCTGTCTTAAGTTATTACGTAATTAGCTAACCTAACAACATCTTATAGTGACCATATCAATATAATTTCTTTTCATGTTTTCAATAAATAGATTGACTTGGCAATCGTTTGAAAACATTGTGTTTTCTCACAAGTAATACATATTATATTAAATTAGATTGTTTAGTGCGATTGAAAACATGACTACTTTTTATTTCTATTGCTCTTCAAGTTCAATATTAAACTGTAGGCGGGCTTTTATAAGATGTAAATATACTATGAACTGCAGATATCTAGAAATGTCGGAAACATAACAGAATCGACGACATTTTTAGAATAGAATAAATTTAAATATATTATTATCAATGAAGTTCTTGTATTTATTGCACGGAATATCATAAAAACGATAGAAGTTGGTAACAAAACATTGTCAGCGTCGCCGTCAGCCATTCTTTTCTTATTTGCACAGTTAGCGGCAAGCTAATGGACAAACAAGGGTCGCGCCAATGTTGATTTTCAGTTAGACCGTGCAAGGACACTTGTATCTTACAAGATTTATTTGTGTACGCCGCCGGCTACCCTGGGGTATCTTTGTATTTTTAAGTTTTGAATTTTTATGCAATTTTATTCGTGGTTGAGGATAAGATGGTAGAGTAAATGTAAGGTACATCGTTATATCATTAACATTTGAATTTATGGTAATGGAATGTAAAAGTATTAATCTTGGACATATAAATTTATATAATGGTTATGTATTGTGAGATGTATAAGAGAAAGGAATTTTGCAGTTGTGTAAGTGCACAGATACCTCCTACATTTCTTATTTTTTATAAATTGTACATAGTGTTTAACATTTAATTTGTATGCAAATATGTATAAGGTCTGCTTAATGATAAGCGGACAGGCTGTGAACGCTTGTATCACGCATTGCCAAACGCATCAAAATTTACGTAATACGCTGGCATCGTAAGTAATTAAAGTTTATTGGGCTCTTTGTTCTGTGCCACTCCAAGAGCAAGCTTGGAATCATTATTATTGGTTAGAGTTCTGCATAAGGTTATGTGGTTGTATTTTTAAGTAAGTTGGCTAGGAGTCTGATATTTGCAGGACTCTATAGAATAAATTTGTCTTAGGCATTAACTTTTTTTATGTTTGTAATATTTCTATTGTATTTGCAACAGCATGAATACTTACGATAAATAATAATAATTTTTATTTTGATATAAACCACCAATTAATTCTTAATGTCAATTTCTAATTAACTCATGGACCGACTCATGTATTAGATAGCACCTGTTTCAAATTTAACAAAGGGTGTTATAATGAAATATTTCAGTAACCATGCCTGATGACGTCACCCATTCCTATCGTTTATGGCACAATTAACCGGCGCGGGTGCTCTCTCATATTAGCAGAATTAATTATAACGTGCACATAAAATTCCTGCGCAATTAAACTAATGTCTTCATTTCTATTAATTATTGTTACATTTATTATAAAACTAGCTTTTGCCCGCGGCTTCGCTCGTGTTAATTTAGAATTTGACAATCAATTCGGGTTGTACTCTGCTTGTAATAATCATGATTCGAAAGAAACGTGGCGCCATCTATTATCATAAGAACGTTATTATTGTTTTCCTCGTGAACAGTAATTTTTTTCGGGATGAAAGGTAGCCTATGTCCGTTTCTCGTATATTCAAAATTTCAGGATGATCGGTGCAGTGGTTTAAGCGTGAAAAGGTAACAAACAAACAAACAAACTCATTTTTGCCTTTATAATATTATAGTTAGGATTAGATTTTGCCAGCGGCTTTGCTTGCGTACTTGTAGGTTAGGTTTGTAACAGTGGTTTTGTCTGGATGAAAGGAACCCTATGCCCTATTCTGTACTCCTATTCTGTGATCGTTCGTGTAGTGAAGGCGTGAAAGCGTAACAAACAAACTCACTTTCGCATTTATAATATTTAGTTAGGATATATTATATATGTACGAGTATATTCGATGGCGTAGTGTAACCGACTACCACGCCTGAGGTTGCGAGTTCGAACCCGCACAAGTCAAACATTTGTATGCATGGACATGGGTGTTTGTCTTGGTCTGGGTGTTTCTATGTATAATATGTATGTATTTACAAAAAAAGTATATACATATGTATGTTTATCCATTGTCTAGTACCCATAGTACAAGCTCTGCTTAATTTGGGCTAGATGGTGTTGTGTGTATGTGATAGAATATTATTATTATATTATTAATATGTAATAAGTATGACAACTATTATTTGCTATAGCGCTAGCTGTACTATATTTTTAATACTAACTTCTACATTCCTTTATTATATACCTAAAAGTAATACAGGCAGTTGTCTGTATTCAATTTGAAAGGAAATACTAATAATAATAATAAGTAATTTACAAAAATCAAAATGTTATATGGGATGATTTAACGAAATTTTGTGTATGCCGACGTCTAGCGCTACTCAAAGTTTATTATTATTTGTAAGTGTTCGTTTTATTTCTAACACGATTACACTTGGTCTAGATATTAAGCAACTGGAGTTAATTTAAGGTACTATGTGACTGCCAGTTATTTATAAAATTCCCTTAATTAAAAAGAGGGGAATGTATTAATATAGGTAGTTGAAAAGCTTATTTTATATGCATACACTAAACCAGTTAAATCCCTTATCTTAATTTTTGCTTATTATCTGCCTAATATTAGTTTTATAACACATTTGTAGAGTCATTAAATTTATAAAAGCTATGAAATGCCATATATCCACAAAGGTATCCTTTGTAAGTTTCAGTAGCCTAAAACGAATATTTTCTCATAGCAACTTACAATCTTATATATATTTCCAAACAAACAAACTTTGTCTACAATGACTACTTTGTAACTAAAAAAATCATTGGAAAAGTTTGATTAGAGTATTTGGATCCTTTTTTCCATAGCGGTCGAAGATACTCCTAAAGGAATAGATGGTTTGATATCGTCGAGATCTCGCAAGTTTGGAGCCTTAGGGACTCTGGGCAAGATCTTGTCTCCATCTTATATTGGTATTGTATTTGGTTTTGTCCTTGTTTGATTTATACTATTCTCATTGCATGCTATATATATGTCGGAGGAAGCTATGATTAGGGTTGATTGTTGTTTGCACGTATAATTCACAATATTAATTGTCTACATTTTAATTACTGAGAGAGAAGAAGAGTACTAAGAATGTATTTACAATAAAAAAAAGATCATAAAACTAAGTTAAACATTTCGGTTTGACCGGATTCTCATGAGCATTGACGAACCCGGTCAACTTTGGAGCGCTGTAACAGCGTTTTAAATGAATGAAATAAAAAAAAATTATGGAGAAAAATTTTCTTCAAAAGACCATCTACAAGATTGGTCTGAGGTCATTTTTTGTAAAATGTATAAAAAAAAGTTATAGAGCAAAAAAGAAAATTTTTGTAGAAATTTTCTCACTTTTTTGCTTATAACTTCTTTAATTTTAAATTTAGAGCAAAAAGTTTATGAAATTTTTTGTAGGCAAAGCGATTTGCTACAAATTATGTCTTAACGAATTTTTTGTAGGACACATAGTTTCCGAGATATCGCGAAAAAGGTGTTTGCATCCCTTTTTCCAAGATGGCGGCCGGGGGACAAGGGCGGCAACCCCACAAACTTGGGGTTAAGCTTCTATTGACCTCCCACACATGTCCCAAAAATAAAATTGCGTCCTCTAAAATATGTAAAGCTCATGTAACATTTCAATGGACTATGATCGAGTCGAAACGTTGAGTTGCGAGTTGTGTAAAAAAAAGTAAGATCAGTGCCCTGAACCCACTGCTCGGTCTTAACTGTTATTTTTCATGCGACATTATTGTGAAGTGAAAACGTGCGACATATATTTAAATTATCAAAATATTTACGTAAATTTTATTGGTACTACATATATTGTAACTACCGACTTAATATTGTAACACTGCACAGAAGATTTGTATGTTCATTAAATATAATAAAAAAGAAATATAAACTCCACAGATTAAGGGCTTCTGAATCCGAAGTTGTATTTTTGCATGCCTGTTTCTTCCAACTTTACGAATATATTTCTGAACGGATTTTAAGTGATGGCATGGTTTCAAGCTCAAAGATTAAGAAAAAAGTTATTGAGGTAACAAAGATAATTTAGTTGATTGGTTTAAAATAAAAATTTAAGGCATGCCAACTTAATGCCCTTCAGGGACTTTACCATCTTATTTTATAGCAATGACAATGCATGCACGAGGATGAGTCATCAGCGTTAATGATGCTACGATCTGGTGGCTGAAGCCGCGGGTAAAATCGAGTTTACAAACAAATTGGATACACAGGTAATTTAAATCCTGACCCAAATAACTGTTACCCTGGCTATCTACAGAAAGCTTGTTAAAATATTTTTTACTTCAGTTCTGGTATAATATCATATAATAACGAGGTCACTCCAAATAGGTCAAAGCGTTCCATTAAATTTCTGATTGATCCTTTGTTTCCTTTAAATCCTTATTACAAAGTGACAAATTGATATTTGATAGCGATTGACTCTTATTACGTTTTTGTATATTATTGAAGGAAGGTCAAATCTTAGTTAATTGTGTTTCTCAAAGCTTTCATACTCGATGGTTTTTTGCAAACAAACCGGGTCTCGTTGAAGTAAAGGTAAATTTTAAAGGAAATTGCTCCTTAGGGTCGAACAAATTGGCCCGTCTCGTCGACGTATTTTGTTCAGCAAATACAGCTATAAAATCTTTGGATTATTGAGAATTGTAGGCTAGTAGTGAAGTTTAGATTTGTTGATTAATGTTTTTTATGGCTTACTGAACAATTTAATGGAAAATACATATTAATAGATTTTGCCTAAATGTAGGTTAGGTTTAGTTAGTAACAGTACTGTGTTTTGGAAGAAATGGTCTCTATGTCCTTTTCTATTCTCCTGTCATTGTGTATACAGAATTTTATGATAATCGGTTGAGTAGTTAAGGCGTGAAAGCGTAACAAATAAACAAACAAACTCACATTCGCATTTATAATATTGATTAGGATTAAGATTAATTTTAGCTTTTTTTATAATATATTATTCGCGCTATCTTTTCACTTATGTCTGTAGCTGCTCGTGAGATTCTAGTAAAAAACCGAAGAACATCCCAAAATGTTATTGAGTTTTTCTTGTAAGAAGTTTTCAGCAGCAGCATTCACCCTAAGAAATGTGAGCGAAAGTGTTATATCTTTACCAACCCCTTTGGATATAAACAGGCGTTGGGTTTTGTATGTATGACTGATTTTTATATAATTATTGAAGAGTACTGTATATTTTTGGTAACCTTATGAAAGTCGAGCATAATCTATACTAATATTATAAAGCTGAACGCGCTAATCTCAGGAACTACCGGTCTGATTTGAAAAATTCTTTCAGTGTTAGATAGCCCATTTATCGAGAAAGGCTATACGCTATATATCATCAAGCTAAAATCAATAGGAGCGGAGCACCAATGAAGAATGTTTCAAAATCGGAAGGGTTTTTCCTTTTGAGAGCTTTGAGCTTTGAGCTTTTGAGAGCTAAAGTTTCACAAAAATCATGTATGACAAAATTGTTTCCCATTAAAAGTTCTAAAAAAAATTCCGCGACAGCATATGTCTATATTTTAAGGTTGGCTCACTATAACCTTTTTTATGCTAACCAAATTTGTTCTAAAATAATGCATTATTTGCGAAGGTGTTTTTATAAACATGATATTAATCCTTATCCAAATAAATACGTTATTCATCACAAGTATTTAATTTAAAACAAAATTGCCCTTTACATCATTCGATTTCAATGAATATCTTAGGAGATATCGCAGTTTTAAAATAACATCGCAGCAAAATAATTACCCATTACAGACATACAAACGATGTTTCTCCTGGTTTATTCTGCGTGATTTTAAATTAGCACTGTAGGTATATTTATAAAATTTTGTTCAATGGTTCTTATGTGGTTCGTGGATTTAACAAAGAAAGTTTCAGCTTCTTTAAAATTGTATTATAGGTGCCTACGACCCACTCTCTCTTTGTTATGTGACGCAGACGTAGTTGCGCGGGTCAGCTAGTTATTAAAATAAAACAATACCTTAATAGCCTTTTGTAACCAACAAAACTCTTTTTGAGACCATGCGTCCGACCGAAAACTTACGTACAACATAAAATATTTTCAAAGTATTCGTTCACATGGATAGACAGGCCTTCCAATCAACTGGTGACAGCTAGATTGAATCCAATATGGACTGAAACCGACGGAATAACAGTGATTGACGGGCAGCGAATTCTTTTCAACAGTACGCTTGTAACATGTCACGGTTTTTAAATATATTTTGTTATGTTTTGTTTGGTAATTTAAATTGGTGTCTGTAGTATTTCAGTTATATAAAGACTTTTATGCTTTTATGTTATAATTTTTGGAGTAACCTGATTTCGGACAATGGGTTTGGTATCTTTTAGAAATGGATATGCAATTGGTAGTATCCATATTTCAGTCATGTAACGTTAACTGTTGATTAAAGTTTTGTGTAGATATGACCTGACGTGCTGTTTTGCAAAATGTCACTTCACCAGTAACCATTGTAATCGTTTTTATTTTTAATGCACTGCACTAACGCCGAGACCTGACACGTAGAAGACTAATTTTAATGTCACTGCATATTAAAAAGTGAGTTATATAGCAAGACTACCGAATCTTAAAGTATCACTAAAACTCCTTTGAGAGTATATATATATTTTTAAATTCACTAAACTGATGTACGATCACATTTTATCGAAGGCATAAGCTGAAATACCTTTTAGATTGACATCTACTAGATGTGAATATAGTAAGCACATAATATTAAGAAAGTAAATAATTAATTACAGTAACGATATCGAGACAACCGGCTTAAGATTTCGTTTTTAAAATCTCCTAATCATTAGGCATAGTTTGCTACACTAACGCTAAATAATAGACCATGTAAGTACCTTAAATAAAATACAACGATCTTCCACACAATTAGCCAAATTTTTAACCCAGAACCTTAACATCAAGAACACAAAACACAAAATTACATTGAACCACCCTTCAGAGATTGCGACACCCAAAAGTTGTACTCATAAACTAACGGAGGCTAAAGTATACATAATTCAGTTACCCAAGAAATAGGTCAAAAGGATGTGACAGGAACGTGTAATGCTATAATGGAGTTGTGCACTTAGCCTGCTAATGTGCTCCGAGACTATTTATTTGTATCGACGCCCTATTGGCTAATGTCCTGTCTAGCTAGAAGGTATGTGGCTCTCGAGAAAATAAAGGTGTGTCTAAGCTAAATGGATGTTGCACTTGTAGATGAGTCTGGGTTTGTTCTATATTGTTATCTGCTTGTTTATTTTCTGCTGTTAGCCGTTTTTTGAGGTTGTAAAGGCACCTGCTTGGTATGAGGTCTTCGGTTAGATTCTCGGACAAAGTGCCATAGGGCTGTTCTGTCAAAAAATTCTTAGAATATAATATTGAATTTGGAACTGTGACCGGTAGACGTCAATAGACTTGCCCTCAAGGTCCTAAATGACGGCCAAACATAGAAACACTACAACTCTGCTTTTTCTTTTCTGTCGTTAAAGTGCTTGTATGAAGAAAATCTTAGTAATAATAATAATAATATAATATTCTATCACATACACACAACACCATCTAGCCCAAACTAAGCAGAGCTTGTACTATACCCATAGTACTAGACAATGGATAAACATACATATATAACATTTTTTTTTTGTAAATACTTACATATTATACATAGAAACACCCAGACCAAGACAAACATCCATGTTCATGCACACAAATGTTTGACTTGTGCGGGAATCGAACCCGCGACCTCAGGCGTGGCAGTCGGTTACACTAACCACTACGCCATCGAGGCCGACATAAATATGTAATAGCATTGAATTTGAAACTGTGATCGGTAGACGGAAATAGTCTGACCCTGTATTACGTAAGCGCAAAATAACTGGCAAAATGTTGAAATAATAGTACTCTGCCTACCCTTTAGGGGATGTGTGTATTTAGACACTTGGTATGAACTGCCGTTACAGACGCAACAATATACATTATTCGAGTTGACGCAAATTTTTTCTTCGTATGTTTGGAAATATAGGGCTATTGTTACATGTTACCAAATCTAAAGTATATAAAATGTTACTGTGTATTGACTACATGAAAAGAGACATTGTTTTAGTGCTCACTTCGCCAATATAAATGCGGAGTGTTGCTGGTTGATAACCGCATCGTGCAACAATTTATAAACCTACTTACTGTTGTTTCTTCTGCGGCTGCGTTGTCTGTGTTTGACATTTTAATATCGGTACCGCCGAGAATTTGGGATTCAATTTGATCAATTTACGTCTGTTATTTAAAATCATAATAATATGTTATTGTTTATCGCAATGGTACATCATAATATATTATTATGTATTTACAGATAGGAATCATGGTTATCCTAACTATAATCCCTTCTACCTAAGTAATATTATAAATCCAAATGTCAGTTTGTTATGCTTTCACATCTTAATTACTTGACCGGTCATTATGAAATTTCGTATCCACGTTGTCTAATATACAGAAAAGGACTTAGGGTACCTTTTATCCAGAAAAATAGTACTGTCTTCGAGCAAGCGAAGCCGCGGGCCATTTCTAATTATTAAATATTTAGAAGTCGATTGCTGGAATGCCAGATATCATTGAGGAACAATAATGTCTGGCTGCCAGCGGGTCACTGAAGTTTAAGACATTAAGATATTTTATAGTCTGGCCAGTTATAAACCAAATTGCTGTTTAATATAAAAACGAAAAAAAGGGTGATTTGAGTGCGGTGTAATTAAATCTTTCTTCACTTGATTACATAAGCTTTCAGATCTCATTGTAGCATTTCTGCAGAATAAATTTGTCTTTAAAAATAAGTTTCATTTATAAAAATGCATGAGACTGACTGATGGCAGTGCCCGCGTGTCACGTGGTGGCACTCGCTTCGTTCCACATGCCGCGTGTACTCTCCGCCATTAATGCGCTCGTCGAGGCCAACCAGGTCTGCGATACTTTTGCTAATGACTTCAAGAGAGTCATGTCTATATGTCTTACTTATTGTGAAAGTAAGTAAATAAGTGTAATATAACCGTAGGTACTAAAATAATAATGATGTCAGCTCTGTATATCCGTCCCATTGTTGGGCACGGGTTGTTTTCTCAGTTTGAGAAGGGTTGCGTACTATATTCCACCACGCTGGCCCAGCGCGGGATGGCAAACTTCGCAATTCTTCGAGAACATTATGGACATCTCTTAGCCGTGCAGGATTCCTCACCATGTTTTCCTTCAACGTTAAAGCGACCGATTTTATACGCACACAACTGCGAAATGTCATAGGCAGGTCGGTCGTATTGAAATCGAGACCTTGGCGTGGCAGTACAGTGAGCTCCCACTAGGCTATTAAATAAATAAGCAGCTGAGTGATGTCGTCCGTCTGTTGACCCATCAGTCACTAGCCAGCTTATTACTACTTAACTAATAAAGCAAAATCATGTCACAAAAGCTTGTTATATCCAGTTATTCACTTTCCCAGCATATCTCCCGGGTCTAACCACTTTAATGTCACGATAAAGTTCTTAAAAGCTGTTCGCGGTACGCGCGTATCATAT
Source organism: Catocala sponsa (assembly GCA_963564715.1). Classification (NCBI taxonomy): domain Eukaryota; kingdom Metazoa; phylum Arthropoda; class Insecta; order Lepidoptera; family Erebidae; genus Catocala; species Catocala sponsa. The sequence continues at coordinate 21,256,749 of OY751334.1, read as the reverse complement.
GCGGCTCAACGTACACCAGTCAATTGAGCTAACGGGGCCAAAGCAAAGGTTTTAGTGCAAAACTTGCCTTCCCAACCTTGAGTATGAACATAAACCGTAATTAAAACGTTAAGGGTTTGTGATAGTTGAATATTATCTTGCTTTGTATATAGCGCTTGTTATGACAGACTTTTGGTTCGAGTAAAGTTTAGCTTCCATCATACGAGGCTTTTCAGTTGATATTGGAGAAAAAATCCTAGCATGTGTGGATTTTCGTTAGTATCTGTAACATTTAGAATGTAACGTTATAAATTTCAAGATAATTTGGTTGTTGATCGATTAGGTTTAAAGCGATTATCACACGGCAGCGCCCCTCTGCGCGGACGGCGGTGGCCGTAAAGCGAAAGAGCACCGCTCGACCGCGAGGCCGGGCGGTGTACGTGTGTTAGGCATCAACGGCTTTATTAGAGGCCAATGCGACATGAGATCCGCTTCACCGCCTACCGCGGCGGTGCGCGGTGCCGTGTGTTAATCGCCTAATTCATTTATTTTAACCTAGACTGCTTCTGTTGCGCAGCGGTAGTAATTGCGATTTAGGAAGTCTCAGTTTTGATTTATAAGTCTGTCAAAATGTTATTGGGTTTTTGTCAAGAAATTCTCATTAGCAGCACGTAGCCAGGCAATAGACTCGCCTCTAATAACGTGAGGCCTAAAGCCATTGCTGGTGAAATGTACCTACGTGTAAAACACGCCTGTTTTCCCTCTGTGGATATACATGTAACCCTATATACATATGTATCGTTTTAGAACATCATAAAAATGAAGTCATCGATTGATATTATACATTTACATCAATTATCTAGACGATTTTTTAATGAAGAGGAGTAATAAGTATTGTATTGACAATCAAATTGTCTTAAGGTAAGTAAGGCAACCGTTTCAAATAGCTTGAAAATTTACGAAAACGTTTGCCAATCATGTTTATAATACTACTGGTGGTAGGTATTTGGAATTTCTCAATCATCTTGCTGTTTGTCCGCGATCTTGCTTTGGTTCGAATAGCTAGGTAATGGCATTCCTCATCGAATGATCAAAGACGATATTGAAAAATTACTTTAATGTTTAATCCTTGGGTGATTTTAATTAGCTAGAGAACAAGATAGTCCATTAAAACTACCTATCATTACAATCACTATAAAATGTTCTATCAAAATATATTTTTGATTACGAGCCTTTCAAGGCCTTTAGTGATGAAGTAAGTGATCATATACTAATGCATTTTCTAAATGTCAAACGCGTATCAACAAACACTTACGCTGGAGTTTTATAACATTATAAAACTCTTTTATACATACCAAGCATAGCTATGTTCTGTAATACCAAGTCATTTTGACGATATCTCTAAATACTTTGTTCAAACACATCGAGTTACAGGTTAATGAGGTGTTATGTGTCAAGAGATAGACATTTTTTGACAAAAGTCTTGTGTTGGAAACTTCAATATGTAAATGTTTTTAAAGATTTGTTTTCTTGGATGTTTCTTGTGTATATTATAATTATTTTGGTCATATTGTTTGTATTAGTAGGCAACCTAGTATGAAGGCGTTGTCTTATCAATTTGACTAGCTTTGAGAATAGCCTTGAGGCTACTGAATGTTCATACGGCGTATTATGACAGCGTGCAGAGAGAACTCTATATGTTATCCATGACTCTAGTAATCTGTCATCCTCTCCGAATCAGGCGGTTCCCTGCAGCCGTATTATTCTGTAAAAGTTTTCACCTCGAAATGGCATGTCGTAACAATAGTAATTGTCGTTTGATACTACAGAAAACAATAATTTGCACTGCACATTCAAGAGAGAATTTGAATACAATGCTGATTTAAATAATGAGACGTTACTGATTTGAATAGCAGCTTCTGATATTTGTTTGAACTTTAGCGCTAGGCATCGACATGTTTGTGTTTAATTAAAATAACTGCTGCGATGTCAAAAATATAACCATGTCCGTGATCAGCGGTAACCGCTTACCAGTAGAGACCTTGGCAAGTCTTCTGCCAGATTCATTTTAAAAGCCAAATTCTTTAACCCTCTCGTTCGACAGTTCAGCTCTTCCTACACTGGATTAAACAAGCTATCATATTTTTATGTAGGGTTACTTATTAACAGATAAGCTATTATATATTCAGTGCTACTTAGTAACCTATAACAACACTCCAGGAAAATGGTGTATTCATAGTCACGGCGTGCAAGGCGGAAGCCTTTTACTTACCTTAATTTCCTTAGCTAATAAGGCTTCTACCTATTATGAATGTTAAACACTCGCCATTTTCGCTGCAGTATTATTTAAGTGCATAATGGGTATCTTACTCAGGTACTGATATAAATGTAAAGTGTTACCTCTTATAAAATATCTTGCTTTCGCCCCAGGTTCCGAATGTAAAGTGATATTTTTACGGCCAATTGTAAATAACCATTTGCCAGTAAAACACACAATTTAATCTAGGGTATAACTTACCTGTGTACGTAACTGAGTAAAAATTGTCCAAGTATCCTAACATTCTCATTTACTCGTAATGATAATATAAATAAATATCTGATTATTTCCATGAGATGTGAATAATAACATGATTGAACAACTCGATAACACGTTACGTTATACAATCGAAGTTTGGATTTGACAGTCGTAATTAAATAAAAGCGCACATATGTATAACTTACATATAATTAATAATCTACCGTACGTAAATGTATACGTTTTATTTGAGTTTTATATCCAATTAAATTGAGGTCGGCTCAGATCAAATAAGTGCAATCTTATTGTAAACTAGCTGACCCGCGCAACTTCGTCTGCTTCACATAAGAGAATTTTCCTAGTTTTTGCAATATTTTTCATTTATGCTCCGCTCCTATTGGTCGTAGCGTGATGTTATATAGCCTATAGCCTTCCTCTATAAATGGACTATCCAACACTGAAATATTTTTCTAATTTTAGCCGTAGTTCCTTAGATTACCGCGTTCAACCAAACAAACAAAATGTGAAAGAAGTCAGCGCGTGAGCGCCCCCGCCTTTTTATAAATGCAGCGGATGGCCGTTTCGCGCGTTAAACAACAATCAACCGTATAGCCGTACCCATACTGGCGCGGCGAGATTTGGAAGTTTTATTTCATCTATATCTTGTGTGTTTATAAACCGATTCCTATATTTTTTTTTATAATATAAATATTAAAGTGTACTTGTTGAATATGGGAGTTTGATAAAGATATATCTATGTGAAATTTATGTATTTTAATACACTTTGAAGAAATGCCTAACGATTAAACACGGTATTGTGGCTAATTTATAAAAGATAGATATATACTATTCAGGACTTTTTTGTAGATCTTTTGAAGACCATCATCTTCGTAATACATACTTTTGGTGTATGATCAACGTATGCGAGGATAAGAGCTCGAAAGCGCATTTTCGTCCGACTTGCTTCAAATTTATCGTCACTGCTCAGCTCCTATGTGTCTTAGCGTTATGTTATATAGCCTATAACCTGCCCAGGAGTATGGACTACAATCGTACCAAGTTTGGTTAAAATCCCTTCAGTAGTTTTTGACCCATGCGTGCACATACAGACAGACAGACAGGCAGACAGACAGACAAAAAATTTACTGATTGCATTTTTGTCATCAGTATCGATCACCATTCATCCTCCAATATTAATTTTGAATATATATTCAATGTACAGAATTGACCTCTCTACAGTTTTATTATAAGTATAGATTAAATGTATTTCTATCTATTATAAGTTATAGTTACTGCCCGCGTCAAAACTACGGGTACGTATGCTGGGTTAAAGTATCGTTTGTGTTATACCCAAGATATCTCTGAGTGCCAAGTTTCATCCAAATCGGTTTACGCGTGTTTTAAACATCTGTAAATCTTTTAAATCTTGGAATATTAGTGAGGTAATCCATTGCATTTTTCCTTGATGCTTTCTGCTACATAAGCTGTAAAAGGCACCTGGCTAACACTTTAATCAGAAATTCAATAAGTATCAATTTTATATTCAAAGTTTTACTTAATCGAAATACAATAAACCGACTCTTGTTCCCACAAGACCGTTTCATTGGCTTATCCATTCCAATTAATTTTACGCAGCCAACTAAAACTTTCTATATGAACCTCATTCAAACAGCGCAAATTGCTTCCCAACACACGAAACTTATATCAATACAATTATAACTGGGAACATTGGAAATTGAATTAAACATTGTCCAGTCAATGCGATTTTATTTCAATGTAACATAACATTACGCTTTTATATCTCGAAAGGTTTAAGAAGAGATACGATGTTTACAATACGCTATATACAACAACATGTTCTTGAATTTGGGCACAGCCTCTGACGGCTTTACGGACTTTTTAGTGTGGGGAAAATTATGTACGGTCAGGTGCAAAAGTCGAATAGCAATTTTTAAAAAACGATAGTATCGCAACAATTTGTACAGTACAAATTATACTTACGACCTTTTTCAATAAAATCATTGCACACATACACATAAACCCGCTTCACTTATTCTATCGCCTGTTCTAAATATGATTGTAACTATTAATTTCAAGCAGACACGTTGGTAATCGTGCGTTCTTAAATTTAACGATTGTTGGTTCGATCCCCTGTAGAAGTGATAATCGTTTTGTTTATTTTTCTAATATTAGAAATATTGATGTCTTGTTATTTTACTTCAAGACTTATTTAACATTTTCAGTAATTATATTTTGACATTGTTTTTATAGTAAAATAATGTTGTTATAAATTAAATAAAATTTTGTTTATTTAATTATAACTTGCATTATTTATTTATTAATTTAATAAAAACATAACGTGATTTAAGAAATTACTAATTTTAACTAATTCTGATAAATTTATAATAATTTTTAGTTTAATTCCTAATAAAACACTAAATTTGGGTAATAAGTAGACAAAAATAACGTTTCTTTTTAGTAATAAAAATAACAAAAAGTGGAAGTAGGCCCCAAGATTTGAACCACCCTTATTATACTATCGTTTCGACTCGTTATCTGTTCCGCTATCGGAACATTTAAGCATAAATTTGAAATACTGTTGTTAAATATACGGAATAGTAGTAATTATAGTTATATAGGTACAAGAACTCGGTTTTGTCTCGCGTTGCACACATGCGCATGACGAACTTCACCTACCATCATTTACATTGAATACTGTTTCATCGTTTGTGTTGAAACATCACACACACAAAGGTATTCGCTCGGAACTGTATGCGATTACTTATTTTATGATGCTACTGGACTTTTGTCTTTGACCGTACTTACATATATAAATATTAACTGCACGTATGGCGTTTTGTTTTCATTGGTCTACCTCTGCGCGGAGTATCGCAAAGTTCGATCGTATGGCGTTGTGTTTTCATTGGTCTACCTCTGCGCGGAGTATCGCAAAGTTCGATCGTATGGCGTTGTGTTTCATTGGTCTACCTCTGCGCGGAGTATCGCAAAGTTCGATCGTATGTCGTTGTGTTTCATTGGTCTACCTCTGCGCGGAGTATCGCAAAGTTCGATCGTATGTCGTTGTGTTCCATTGGTCTACCTCTGCGCGGAGTATCGCAAAGTTCGATCGTATGGCGTTGTGTTTCATTGGTCTACCTCTGCACGGAGTGTCGCAAAGTTCGATCGTATGGCGTTGTGTTTCATTGGTCTACCTCTGCGCGGAGTATCGCAAAGTTCGATCGTATGTCGTTGTGTTTCATTGGTCTACCTCTGCGCGGAGTGTCGCAAAGTTCGATCCGCACACGGGATAACAATTTGTGTCATCTATAAATAGTTGTTCCAAGTTTGAGTGTTCTTTGTGTCTGTTGTTTAATTTTTTGTAAATTCAATTTACTGCAGTATCATCATATACACTTACTGCTAGGGCTTAGATCACACCCATTGCACTATTTATTGACTTAAAGTACCTTTAGCGCTGGCATTAAACTTTATAGTTTTAACATAATAGCAGTCATATACCAAAGTATATGTTTATTTACTATCAAAATAGTAAATTACAGACATTAGCTATGTATTATGTACAGTCAAGTTTAACTGCCTCCATAGCGCAGTGGTAGTGATTGCGACTGCTGTGCAGGAGGTCTCCGGTTCGAATCCCGGGTCAGGCCAACAAAAAGTTATTGGGTTTTTCTGTTAAGAAATCTCAATACGAGCCCGGAGTTAGGAAGTTAGCGGTGATAGACACCCTTCGTGCCTTAAAAAGCACGTAAAGCCGTTGGTCCTGCGCTTGATCTCTCTCCGGTCGTGTCGGATTATCCATTCCATCGGATCATGAGGGTTAGGGGACAGAGAGTGCACTTGTTTTTGCGCACATACTTGTGCACTATAATATCATCTGTGCAGATGGCCAGTCCCCGTTAAGATTGGTTGCCGTGACCGAAAATTCGGTCTGAAGGACATTATATACAGTCAACAATAGTCGGGGCAAGCCGCTAGTTGTGCAATAAAACCAAAATTTATGACAACTTATAACAGACAACATTAAAAATTGAATGTAACATTGTCCAATCAATGTAACATTATTCTAATGTAGCTTCAACTAATTAAGCAATTGCAAGTTGGTTGCGCTGCGCTGTTGATACGAATGTTGAATTGCGAACAAGATGTCGTTACCACTGTTAAATACAAACTTGCATCGCTCGTTTACATTTATCATTTTATCCATTTTGCATCTCAAATTGTCATTTTGTAGAGATGGCAATAAAAAAAATGTACTATATATTTTGTATTTACGGTTTCGTTTACAAAAATATGAGAAATTAGTTACATCACATTTATTTAGTAAAATTATTTTACGAAAGACAATATAAATGTACAAAACGGAACATCACTAACAAATAAAAATCAAGCGAAACTAATAATTTATTTATGATAAATAATATTTTACGAATGAGTTTGGTTGTATGTATGTAATGCTTATTGCCTTTTACATTGTCCTTCTAATACTATCATAAATCATAAATCATATTATCATATATTTTTATTTGACACCTTACCTTATCTTGCAGTATACTCAACTGCTAAGACAAATCCAAAAATGTTTGTATTGATTTGCTACTGCTGGCACCTCCTGGCGCAGCGGTAGTGAATTCGACTGCTGTGCCTGAAGTACCGGGTTCGAATTTCGGGTCGGGCTAGCAAAAAAGATATTGGGTTTTCCTGTTAAGAAATGTCAATAGCAGCTTGGAGTTAGGAAGTTGGCGATGTTAGATATCCCCGTGCTTTGGAAAGCACGTAAAGCCGTTGGTCCTACGCCTGATCTTTCTCCGGCCGTGGCGGATTACCATCCCATCGGATCTTGCGAGTTAAGGAATAGAGAGTGCAATTGTGTCTGGGCACACACTTGTGCACTATAATATCTCCTGCGCAGATGGCCAGTCTCCGTTAAGATTGACTGCGGAGACCGAAATTTGGTCTGGAGGACATTCATATAATGACTACTATGTACGTATGGGTAGTATTTTTGTCTGAAATAAGTGATTTATAATAATTATTATAGCGTGCTTTAGTTTTTCGAGTGCAAGATTGGCAAGTTATGGAAGCGGTCACCACGGCACGTTAACAATAAAATAAGTGTAAAGTAGTTTAATATCAATGAATAACATTCGTGTAAACGTAAGCCAATATTTAGCGGATTTTATAAGTTTGTAGTGCAATGTTATTGTAACACATTTTATACCTATTTTCATAAGGAAAGTGTGTTACCTAAGTCGTCATTATACGACAATCTCAAGAAAATGTAAGCCACTGTACAGTGAAGGTTGCAGTAAGTCAATTGTGGACTCAGAATATTATAAAAGTATTAGGTAACGCTAGGAGATGTCAATTACAAATATTCTAATATAATAATATAACAGCATACTTATGCCTGTGTATATACTTTTTAGGGTTCCGTAGCCAAATGGCAGAAAACGGAAGCCTTATGGATTCGTCATGTCTGTCTGTCTGTCTGTCCGTCCGTATGTCACAGCCACTTTTTTCCGAAACTATAAGAACTATGCTGATGAAACTTGGTAAGTAGATGTATTCTGTGAACCGCATTAAGATTTTCAGACAAAACTTTTTTGGTTTGAACGAAATCTAGTAAGTAGTTTTCGTTTAAGTCGTCGTAAATAGTAAACCGCAAATGTTACTTGCTACGAAACCCTTCATGGGTGAATCCGACTCGCACTTGGCCGCTTTTTATATAATCAAGATGATAAACACCTCTACGAACCGCCTGTTGTTTACCGTAACCTATGTGTGATTGAACTAATGAGTGTGATGTTTCAAAGATTGTTTTAATTTTATTTCTAGTGCATTGCACTAGCATCGTAGATAAACATTATTGATTTAACACATGGACTAATATAATAAACCTATACATAAATCATTTTCCTAAGCGCCACATGAATTAATTAGTATGTAAGCTAAGACTAATATCGGTGGGATTAAACCTAAGATTTATTGAAATAATAAAATAGCTTGTCACTATATAAAATTAAATCGACTTCCCGATACCAAATAGATCTGATCTCCATAGGCTTGTGAAGGTACGTGGTGTGATGTTCTCCTAACACAAATGGAGAATCCTCTGGTCAGACCTCTTGGGCCGTAGTTCGAAGATTGATGTTGGGAACTTGGTTTGCGAGATTAAGGAAGTAGTGTGTAATTGACTACGGCGCCATCTCTTGTCGTGTGTCGTAACTTCTACGTCTATGTGGAGTCCCTAAAAACCTTGTAGATTTTGTTATCCACATTCCAGTTCAATCATCAATATCGTATGTAGTGCCGCAAGATTTGCTAATATTTGATGTGTTGAACGGCGATGTCACCAAAGCTAATATGAGTGGAAGAGCCCGCCGTTACCTATTATCGAGAGACTGTACGAAATAGTCAGCTCTCTAGTAGAAATACTATCCTCTTACTATAGACAGACAGAGAGATAAGAGTATGTGAGAATGTGTTCCGAAGGCCGGCCACAGTAACTAGTAGTGAAAGAGACAAAACATTTTTATTTTTGGTTAAATATTTTAATGTGGTACCTGGTGTTAACTTGTTAATTGGAATACTAGACACAATCAAAAACCTATTGTATCTGGCCGCCGGTGTGCCGCTGTGACTCATAGGTTAAGCAGTTGTGAAGGTATTTATAGCTACAGCTGCATCAGCAAGGCAATCAAATTACCTACAAGCAATTTTCAAATTAGCGCCAAAATCCGTTTCAATAGGATTCTGAATCGTTTATCTTCTGTATCGTATTAGCTGTGGCACGTCGCCTCTTCAGTTTCTGCGACGAAATTGCTATTAGAGAGATTCACGCTTAATGGACGCGTAATTGGCTGCTTCGCAAACTAATGGACAATTATAACGATAGACGTACATTTTACGAGAAATTATAATACTGTTATGTTGCTTTTATTACGTTCTAGTATCGATACAAAGTATTGTTTTAGATCTGAGATGTTCTTGAGATTAGTGATATCAAACTTTGTGTTACAATAATTAAAAATTAAGAAGCCATAATCCTATGTGATGACTCTCGATGAAAAAAATTTTGGGGCAGTCTTTGGGGACTGCCGATAGAAGTGAAAACTTTAATCCTTGATCATAAACACTTATTTACAAACGAAACAAAAAATGGGGCGGGTCGGATGCTAGATCCTGATACTCTATTAGAGGTTTAAAATTCACATTTTCGTTATTTTTTGCGTAGGGCGCACCATTTCTGAGATATTGTTAATATTCTAAAATAATTCAAAAATGGAAAGCGTGGAAGCGTGACGATGACGCGATTTCCATGATTTTTATTCACCCAGGAAATGCTCAACGCGCCTAAAGAAGTTTTCACTTCAATAAATTCTATTATACATTTAGTATTCGTATAATTTAATTCTGTTGTTGTTGTTTTTATAGGTAATCTACTTTAACGCGAGTGAAGCCGCAGGCAAAAGCTAGTCACTACATATTACATAACAAAGTTCCTCGCTGCGTCTCTCTGTCTGTTCGCGATAAACTCAAAAACTACTGACCGAATTTTATGCGGTTTTTACCAATATACTGAGTGATTCCTGAGGAAGGTGTAGGCTTCGATTAAATATACCATAGATGCACATTCTCATACAAAAACCGCGTCAATATGTGGCACTGACCAGTACTACTTACTTATAAGAGTCTGCATTTATTATGCAATCCAGGAAATAAACCGGAATAACCATTGAACGCCCACTGAGAAACATTTTGTAATAGTTTAGTTAAAACGCGTCAATGTAAAGCGTCCTAAGTGTGTTACTCGCGATACGCAAGCGTATAAGTATATGGTACGGTCTCCACCGTAGTAGTGGTGTCGATTCGCTCTCGCTTACGGGCAGCGCACGCAAGAGTGAGTGGGACAGGTGCATAATATAGCGCATATGACTGATTTATGCACAGTTTTGTTGCGGCCGTTTTTTGAGCGACGATCGTGCATCTATGGTATATTTGATTGATGGGTGTAGGTGTATAATTTGTTAAGTACTATTGTTTTGTACGAAGCTGGGACGGGTCTCTAGTTGTTTATATATCAATGTATCGATAGCGGTGCGAAATCTGTAAGGCTGAGGCTACATTAGTCCGCGACACGACCTGCGATACGTAAGCGATAAAAACAAATAGTTCATATTCACGTTTATGGCTACACCGTACGCCATATATCGCTATTAATCTTTGATTTGTTTATGCGATAGAAACAACATTAGTGTAATCACGGCATCGGCTACATCAACTTGTCAGCGAAATTGAAGCGAATTCATTAAAAATTTTCGCTTATAATGTAGCCATTACATGTTTATATCATTTCGTTTTCACAGTCGCATCGCGAATCGCTGCCTACTGTAGCCTCAGCCTAACTGTGCATATTAGATACTAATAGTTTCACTAATTATCATGTGATAAAAGACCTACATAGGTCAAAACGAAATATACCTATGATAGGTGAAGGCAGTCACCTATTATAGTTATATACATTTTTCCCGTTAAAATTACAACTACCGCACTAGGAATAATTCTTGTGTCGCGGGAGACTTTATTAACATTCAAATAACGGACACAAAGAATATGCAGGTTCGAAAAAACCATTTGTGGACCACACAAAATTTTGTCTTGTGTAGGATTCGAACCCACAACACTCGGCGCAATACCACTTAAACCACTACGCCATCCGTGCAGTCATTTCGTTGTTTCGTTTCGACCTTCGTGAATATATAAAGTGATTTTTTATAACTGGGATCTCTTCGGTATGTAGGTACCCGATTAAATAAATATAGGTAGACTAAGGATAAAAAACATTATTATTATCATGCTTGTGATTTGATGGACGCACTTAGGCCTCGGTCTCGAAGTCAGCGTTTCCGAGCTAGCACTGCTCGAACGCCGCTCGCCGTGCTACTAACTTCGAGGCCAGTTCGATATAAATCTATGCATTTAAATGCGCCGCTCATCTCTCCACCACCGCCGGCTACGTCGCGCCCACTGACTTCGCGTCCGTAGCCGTAAACATAGGCTTCTCTTAACTTGTTCAACGGCTGCGTAATTAAACGATTTGTGGGTATTTGAAAATACATACTAATAATAATTTGGAAATTCTTCGATTCCACAATTGGATAGCAATCTATTCCTTGTCATATTATTCGAATAAATATCGAATATTTGAATGCGTGATAGGACGCCGCATTAATAATAGTGCGATAGATTTTTATACATATAAGTCAATGTTGTTGGCATCGCTAATAGATAATTATTATAACAAGTCTATAATTTATCGATTCGATAAAAATTTGTGTTTTTCGAATAATGATCAACAGTAATCGAATACATTCGAATAACCTGCCAAGTGCATGCAGACCGAAAGCTCCGCACCATTATACAAAAGTCTGACTCCAATGCTTTATTATTAAATTACCAGATTTCTATTATTTGTTGTTTTACTTTCGAGTACAAGTGTAAAAAGAAGTTTTTGTAAAATTTACGGACTCTTACTTTACAATTATTATATTGTTAGTTTATCAAAAGAATATAATTTATTCTATCGTAACTAATATTTTAAATGCGAATGTGAGTTTGTTTATTTGTTCCGGTGTTACGCCTCAACTACATGACCGATCACCATGAAATGTCGCTTACATGTTGTCAGGGGAACAGAAAACTCTAAAACCTCTGCAACTCCGTAGGCACATCGCTTCATTGGTATATTTCTACAGAATATACCACGGTGCTCTGAAGAGTTATTCCATCTTATCCCGCCCTCTCCTTTTCTATCTAGAACAACACGTGCTGGGCTGAGATCCTTACACGGTAGAGTCGATTAGAGCGCGCACCAACAAGTTTGGGTCGTCATACCTTTGCCGAACGATGGCAAGGCATGGAATTCTCTGCCACGGCACGTATTTCCTTCTTCCTTCAATCCTGGGTCCTTTAATAGGGGTGTGAAAAAGCACCTTCTTAGGCCGTCAAACTAGGGACCTCAACATTGCCTCAGCTGCTATGAGGATGTGTGGAAGCCACTGCTCTTGGACCACATAATCGCTCACCAACAGGTGGAGTGTAGTCATTTTGACGAGCAAAAAGAGATAAAAAAATAAAGGGCATAGGGTACCTTTCATCCAAAGTACTGTTATTAACCTTACCTAACCTCGCCTACATTTACGCGAGCGAAGCCGTGGACAAAACCTAATATAATATTATCTTTTCGATAAAGTTTAAAATTTAAGTCGGCCTCCTCCTACGATGCAGAAAATACAATCCAGCGAATGGATAGACTTAGAATAGGGTCTTGCTAGCTCAGCTTGGGTACTGAACCCAACAAACAATGCTATGATCAGATAACAGATCAGTCAAACAATACAGTACAATTTTGTATGGCCACAATCGATTAGTAAGATTTCATAGTAACCGTAAATAAAATTGCTTATCTGTACTACACTGTAGACATGTTTCTATCTTGTAAAAGGAAATTGTAACGAATTGTTTATAAGGACCAGAATGTACGACAAAATATTACTAGTGTTATTATTTATAAATATATATAAATGCAGGCCACCCGAGCCCAACAGTTTTAAGAAAGACATTGATCCAAAATTCATTCTGTCTTATGAATACGGTAAGTTTAACTGGCATATTAATACACAGCTCTAATCAAAATCCCTAGAAACTTGAAGTTGATGGTTCCCTATCCATTTGAATCAAATTTTAAGACATAATATAGCATGGCATACTTTTGTTTATCCTAATTATATTTACGCATAATTTTCTTATTTGTATATTATCACAACTAGTCGCCTGGGTAATCCAAGGGCCACGCCGCGGCAACTTAACGAACCTATTTGTCGGGTTATTACTATTTATTCGTTTCGCAATCAAGGTTGCGTAAGAGGACCTCAGGAGGATTTGCTGTATGCCAAAAGCAAAAACAATTATGGCAAAGTATTTTTATGCAAAATAAGTAATAGTTATGCCAAAGTTAGAAAAAAATATAAACAACGGGTTGCACTCCGGGAGTGCCGGCAGAAGTGAAAACTTGAATATTAACGTTGTGCATTTTTGATATTTTGGAATGGTTAGGAAATAATTTTGCACGAATTGCTTTAATCTATAATTATATATAAAACTCTTCCGTTACTGAGTGACTGACAGATAACGCACAGCCGAAACTAGTGGGTGCAAGAAGCTGAAATTTGACATGTATGTTCCTTGGGTACTGTAGGGGTGCACTAAGAAGGGATTTCCCGAAATTCCCACGGGATTGGGCAGAAATGGATAAATAAAATAACATGTGCGGGCGAAGCGGCATCCTCTAGTTATCAGTATTAAAGTACTACCATTTATGTGGTAAAACAATATTCATTTATTTGCGCTATCGTACACAAACATGACAATTCTCCCTCCGTCTTACGAATTTTCGATCAAGTCACGTGTCCTGACGCGAGTTTGACAATTCTCCCTCCGTCTTACGAATTTTCGATCAGGTCACGTGTCCTGACGCGAGTTTAACATTTTTTACCCATCACAAAAAAAGTGCACAACGCCGCTAAAGATGTTTTCACTTAAAAAATATGTATTCGAATTCGATGTACCCATGCGTAGTTGTAAAGTGCGTAGTATTATTTTAGTAGGCCATCTATTTGAATCTAGTTTGTGGCGTTCCTTGAAGAATACTGCTAGGTGTTTCAAACATCTCCTTACAAGATATGTCGCCCTGGTACTTCAGTCTCTTCATCTCCTTACAAGATATGTCGCCCTGGTACTTCGGTCTCTTCGGATTCTCATATTTGCGATAGGGAACGTGTGGTGACCGTGATGTCAAGGTTAAGACTGAGATGGGTGTTTAATGTTGTACTGATTAATTACCAGTTTCGCGTTTCAAACATCTCCTTACAATATATGTCGCCCTAGTACTTTAGTCTCTTTGATTTCTCATATTTGGTATAGAGAATGCTAAGGTATTTGTGCTTGAAAATAATTCAAAAATGGAAAGTGTGCATTTGACACACGCAGGCTAAGCGCGTAACTATGGTTACGATTGCCAAGGCAATCTATCCCCTTGCAGTTTATGTTACCCTAGTACTTGGAGCGTTGAAGATGATCCTACAGCATGTGTATGCCTGAAAGGTTAGGCGTTGACGATATTCTTAATGTATCCCTCCCGAAAAGGTAGGCAGAGGTGTGTTACACAAATTCATCTACATATTATGGTTTAAGTAACTCTTTCCTGGTTATGCTAGCCTAGTACTTGGAGACTGGACAAAGTTGACAATTCTCCCTCCGTCTTACGAATTTTCGATCAGGTCACGTGTCCTGACCTGACGCGAGTTACATTTTTTACCCATCACAAAACAAAGTTTTCACTTCAACTCTTTCCTGGTTATGCTAGCCTAGTACTTGGAGAGTTGACAAAGTTGACAATTCTCCCTCCGTCTTACGAATTTTCGATCAGGACACGTGACCTGACGCGAGTTTAACATTTTTTACCCATCACAAAAAAAAGTGCACAACGCCGTTAAAGAAGTTTTCACTTCAAAAATGCAATATGAAGGATGCCCGAAATTATGCAAAAACCCATCCCATGTTATCCAATATAAAAGTTTCAAGCTTGTATTAAAAATCGAATAGTCTTATTATGTAGTATAATAAATACCATTTCCATTAAATCCACCTTTAATGAAATGGAGCTCCAAAGTACGTAAATTATTATCTTAAACTTACCATGTGAAAAAAGAAAATAGAACAGGTATTTTGTAGAGTCGTGATTAATGAAGCAGTTAAATGAAGCAAGTATATCACGACTTATACGAGTACAGTTTTCGTCTTACTTAGACGTTTATTAGCTTTTCGATATGACATTTGAAAATTTTGCAACCTTAATTGCAACAGAATGTTACAATTAGGATTGCAAAATTTTCAAATGTGTATTTTCAAAGTGGCGACTGCCTGATGGTTAAGTACGTTAACCAGACTAATTAAATATCATCCAGCCACCCTGAGGTTTGACCTGGGGGTGGCGGGCTTTGTGGGCCTGCCCGCCATCCATTCAGCACCAGGTCCGAGAGCGTGCGTGTTCCCACGCGCGCCTCTGTGTCGTGTCCGTCTCCCCTCTAGGGGGGGAGACAGTAGGGACTTTTTAAAGGTGACCATTGTGCAGGTCTTTTGTGCAGTGGCCTGCCGTTTTATACGGCGGGCCGAAACCTCGGCGGGGTCGTGAGCGCATGTGAAAGTGATTCGCGCGACCCCGCCGATAGTGGTTTGTCGAGGAACACCGTGGTAGGTTTAGTCGGTATTCCGGGAGGTCTATTTTATCGTTTTAACATCTTTCTTTTACCCCGGCGAGTCCGACATAACCCCTCCGTCCACCCCCGCGGAGGGGTATGCGTCAATGCATTCCCCCACGTAAAAAAAAGACTAATTAAATATCTTAAAGTTTAGAGAAATATATAGTTTAATAGTTCTTCTTCTTTTCGTGTGGTTAGTGGCCAACCTTTTGTCAAGAGTCATTCAAGTAGGCCTCTGACATGGCTTAATGACTGCAGTCAATTTGACTTTTTACGTGCCCTCCGAAACACGGAGACGCTCAGATGAAATACCACTTAGTGGTCACCCATCTATAGACTGACCGCACCCAACGTTGTTTAACCTCGCTAATCTTTAACCGATCAGTGAGTGCAACTGGCTATGAGCGCCTCAGTTTAATAGTTTATGGCTCATTAGTTCGCAAAGAGGTAAAACATGTGCCGATGCATATTTTGTATTCGAAACGGAATAGTGCGAGTTGAAGTACATTCGAATCCCACAATGAATTCTACTGAAGATTGACAATAACTAACTAAGTAACTACTGAACTATATAACTTCAGAGTGGTTCGGTATTGTCAATCTTCTTTTAGTAAAATAATGAAGGCGGGTAATTTAAGGAAGCCATGATGGGATTCTCTCTTACCAGTTTTTATTTTACTATGCCTGATATGGCCTAAGACAAAGGAAATTACTTTTTAGGTGCACATATTCCTGGAGATCGGTTAGCTTACCATAGAACCGACGTCATACCGGCTCTTACACCATATTGGACGGTATTTATTAATACAACGGTGAGTGATTACAATCAAGCCTGTTTATAAAGTCCCATGTGACACAGAAATTATTCAAATCGCAGGAACTGACTTAAAAAAGGAATGGCAATATCTGGGGTTCCAGTACGAGTGCGTTTTCAACACTAGATTAAAGAATAGAAGATATAATGAAAGGAAAGTATTGTGAGCATGGAATCTTATTTACCAAGCGAAATGCAGTAACAAGGTTACTAGTCCTCCGTCGATTTTCTATTAAGGGTGGTAGTTTTCCGGATAAGGTAACTAATGCGTCGCCAAATAATAGGCAACGTGGACTCTTCCACTTCAAAACGTCATTCATCTATGTCGCACCTTGCATACGTTTCATCGTAATTTTTTTATACACTTTAATTTATTCATCGGTATTTTCCGTATACCTTTAGAATATGGTTGGCAGGAATTGAATATGATAACTTATGGCAGATCGCTGAAAATCTTTTCATAAACCGCTGAATTGTGCCTCTAGCGAAATATTGAATAAACCTAAGCGGTAGTAGCTCGATAGATAAGGAGATGGATCTGTGATTGAGACGATATCGAATCTCATTGCACTACCAACGTGAGCTCACTCCTTACACAAATAACTACACAAATAACTACACCTTACACAAATTACACAAATAAAAGTAGCCGGTAGAGTTGAGTTAACTAGCATACTAGCAATTTGTTCAATTCAAAACTAACTCAAATATATGGCGTTCCGTATATTTGAATTAAATTTCTGTATTGTATTTTATAGTACACACCAAGAAAAACAAACAACATGTACTTTACGACACAAACATATTATATTCAATCTACCAACATTCCGACTCAGATATACTCCTCTAGCACTTTAGTAATGTCTATCAAAATGTATAATAAATTACCTAAAAAAATTATAGAAAAATTAAATAATATATTTATTAATAAACTAAAAAGTTTGCTGTTATCTAAATGCTACTACACAATAAAAGATTTCGCACCTTGATAACAAAAGTGGTTTTATACAAAAAACGCTAATTCTGAGTTAAAACCACATCTAGATTGTTTAATAGCAAGCGCTTCTAATGCAAGAACTGACATTCTAATAGTTGGGATACTTTTTCCTAGAGGCCGCTAGTGTCAATTTATACTTTTAGTAAATGCGACTGAGTAGTGATTCATAAGGTGACACTATCTCAGTTCAAGACTGGTATTTGCAGGGAACGCACACTGCGTTGAGTAAAAAAGTGTCATTTTTGTGTTTTGAAGCAGTTTTAAAAGTAATTCACGCCAATATCCTACTGAAGTAATAATTATATAAATGGCATTTTACACATAGTGTCGCTTGTTTAGTAAAGTAACACCGAAATCAATTTGTGATGAATTGAAAAGTGTATTTTTTTGTTTATTGCCGTTTTTTAACGTAATTTCCTGTAGCAGTCTTCTGATCGAAGTATAATATATAAATGGCATTTTATGCATAGTGCCTTTTTTGTTAATGTAATAATATTTTTATTGTTTTAAGTGCCAGTTATACTATAAAGTTAATATAATGATAATTATTTCACTTTGTTAAATAAGTGTCATACTCAGTAGATTTTTTTTTGTACGACGACGTTGGCAAATCAGCATACAGCCCGGCTCAGCTGATGGTATGTGGTCACCGTAGCCTATGGACGCCTGCAACACCAGAGGCATCACTTGCGCGTTGCCGACTCTTTAGGAAAGGAACTGTGAAGGAAAAGGAGCGGGAAGGGGGAAAGAGGGTGATTGGGCCTCCGGTACTCTCAGGCACCGAACGAAACACAACAGTAGGAATACCGCTATTTCACGTCGATATTCTGTGAGAGGGTAGTCCTTTCCCGGTCGAGCCGGCCCATTCACGCTGAAATCAGCGAGGCTCTACTACTCATAATCTTTATATATATAATTCTTCTGTACGTATGTTGACAGTGAACTCCTCCTAAGCGGCTGGACCGATTTGAATAAAACTTTTTGTGTGTGTTCAAGTGGATTCGAGGATGGTTTAGATACGCTTTTTTTTTTCTCTTTTTTACAAGACGACGTCTATCGGGACAGCTAGTAGATATATATAATGCGACATGTATTTAAAATTTTTAACATGTGAAGTTTTGTCTAATGGCTCCTGTAGTGAATTCCAATCGAAATTATCAATTTCATTATCAAACATTTGTATTTCTTTTTTAGGATTATCAACATGGATCCATAAAAAATATATATAAAAGAATGTTAGAATTAAAGAAAAATGGATTGCCTCATCGAAATAGAATTTTCTTTCTTGCAAAAAATTGTCCAAATTCCTAAAAAAGTGATAATCTGTTGGAGCAAGGTACGAGGAGTATGGTGGATTTCGGAGACAGTCCAATCACAGGTCCTCTAATTTAGCGACCGTCTGTCGTGAAGGATGAGGTCTAGCGTTGTCCTGAAGCAGCAGTGGGCTACAGCAATTGACCAGTCTCGGTTGCTTAACGGCTAGCTTTTTCATCATAGTTTGCAATTGTCGACAATACAGATCTGCCGTAATCGTCTGGGCAGATCTTAGAAAGCTGTAGTGTATGACACCAGCATTGGTCCACCAAACATATACCAGTACTTTTATTTGCGTCAACTTTCGCTTGGAACAGGATTTGGCCGGTTCTCTTTTGATGAGCATTTTCGATTTTCGTACAGGATCCATATTTCATCACAAGTGATACGATGCAAAATTGCCTCGTTATTGTGACGGTTTAGTAATGTAACGCAGCATTCAATGCATGTTTGTTGGTGTGCTTTATTTAATTCATGCGATATCCATGAGCATTTTCACTTTTCCAATTTATTTCAAGTTATTTAAAATTATTGAAATTAAACTACTATATACGGATATTATCGCGTTATTTATTTGACACTTTAATCCGTATATAGTAGTTTAATTTCAATGAATAACATTCGCGTAAACAGAAGACAATATTGTGATTTAAAATTATTTTATCACTTACACCGTAGCCTGCCGCTAACTCTGACGTAGTTTGCGATGGATTCGCTTTCACGATAACCTTTAATTCTTCATTGTCAACTCTCCGGTCACCGGCTGTCCACTGGGTTTATTCTGTGCTTCAACATTTTCAAAACGAAAACGGATCCAAAAACATATTGTGCTTTCTTGTAAAGTAGCTTCCCTATGCATGTCAATAATCCTTAACAAAATCCCTTGAAATACTATATAATTTTTTTAAAGGTAATTCTATGTTTAAAGCCTTTTGTTTGATTGTTGTAAGTTTTAAGAGTAGTTAATTAATGCTTGATAAGGTATTGGATATTGGAACACTTTATAATCGTTGTTTCGCGATTATACTGATCGTAACTTAATTTTTTTGCCAATTAATTAAGTAATGTTCCTTCATACTATGCCATAATTCCATTCTATTTCGGTAATTTTTTTAACCCCTATTATAAAATATACGACAACTTTAGGTCATTATTCCAAAAACGGGTTGGTTTACGTAAAACAAATGTGGCACCATGCGGAACTTTTAAATATATTATTTTCTTAATAACTACATTATTTACTTGCATGTTTTTAGTACCTATCTAAAAGTAGGATAGTCGAACTGATAAGTGAAATTAATTGCAGTGTTATATTTCAGTTATTTGCATAGATATTAATCACAACCCTGAGTTAAAAACTTTAAACGGCCATACTGAAAAAGTTCTTTTTTTTGGATAACGCCACTTTTGTTTTGGAGGTGCGATTTTATCGACGATAAATTAACTTCGAAATAAAACTAAACTTAATAAAATATTCAGTGCAATTTATTTCTTTAACTTTTTAGACACAAATTGTATTTAAAGAAATTACTAGTCATAGATGTGTGCGTATATTTGGTGCATATATTTATAAATAGTAAATAACGTTACTAGTGTATGTAAATAAATAAGTGTAGATACATTAAAGTCAAAGTCAAGTCAAAAATCATTTATTCATTACTTAAAAGAAATTATTTTAATTGCTACGCAGCCCTCTCCTAGGTCTAGGTCCATAATTAGCTAATATGTGTTATAAATCTATTATGGAATGCTAAAAAATATTGAATATTGTATAATTATGAAGAGCCAAACTAATGGCACCAAATCACGTTATAGAAATTTGTACCATTTTTAAGATGGTGAAATGGTGGTTGAAAGAAATTTGGAAAGCTGCAACTAAATTATTAGTGCCTGAAGTAAGAAAGATCTAAGGCTTCTGTGACAGCTTGCTTGCTATGCCACATGTGTGCACACCACCTGTCTTCATATCATAATATTACTCTAGAATAGAAGAATAAGTAATAGCGTTTTCTGTCTGACAATGATCAGATTTAAGTTCTACCTTACTTTTTAAGTATTACGAGAACTTTAGGTAGAAATACATACCTACATGTGATGTGCCTACTACTTCATCTTTAATCTGCGTTAGTATAACGAAGACAGACAGACAGACAAAGAATTACTACAAAATTTGGATTTTCTATAACGAAATTTTCTGTAGCAGCTCTTAGTCCAGATATTTGTCCCGTAGACAGCTCTAGGCTAAGTTCTTAAGATTTCTTGCACTTCAGTCACATACAGTGCCGCTGCAATGGGAATAAGTACACCTTTCTTAATATTATAAAATGTTTTTTTAAGAGATTTCCGTCGGATTTGGAAAGAAACGTGACGTACTTAATAGTGGAATACATGAGTCCAATGTCTACAATTGATGTGAAATATGATCCAAATACCACGACGTTAAGTTTCTCCGTCAGATTACCATTTATGGAAATCCAGTATGGATTTGCTGCCTACGCATTGCAAAAAGCAAAATATCGACGATACGGATGCAGAAATTGATAAATTAACTATTATATAATTACATTAAATATTTCGAAAATAAAAAGTAAGACTAATTTATTTTATGAAATTACTTTACACTTCACAGATATATTCTCCATGTTTGCTGGATTGTTGTTTTTTTATTGTAAGGTAGGTTTTTTGGTGTTAATTTTGTTATTCATGGCACGTCGCATCGTATTTAGTTCCAATTCCTTACGATAATAGTTGTTTAGTTTACCGTGGAATGAAATAAGCATTGTTATATTCGTATTGTTATCATAGCTTGTTTGGGCTTTCGGTAAGTTTGCGCTTATGTTTGTAAGCTACCAAGGTTCAATTGCCAGGCCGGGCAAGGAAAATTTTAGGAAACTCTCAGTAGCAGCAAGGATAGTAGCATTGAAAAATTTAACCAATTACATACAGGCAAACAAAACGTTTTTCTGTAGGTAGTTGCGTAAATGCAAACTGCAATTCATGGTAAAATTATAATATTAAAACCACACGTAGGTTGATCTATACATATTGCGCAAGAGAGTGTAATGTACATCTGATTTCTCGAACTGTTTAAATCACGTGTGATCCTATTACGTTGCTATTTTTTTGGTCACTTGTTGTATTCTCATTTTTATTGTTTGAATAAAGTGGGCCTTACTCATGTTACAAATCACAAACAAAAATTTTTAAATTGCTGTATATATAAATATTCCTCAAGAAAATTCTAACAATATTTTCGAACACAAAATTTTGGTCTGTATCTACTATTTCAGTCTAGGTACTTCGTTGCTCACACCCGATATTACTTGGCCTGTGCAATAATACATGTGCATCCATCATTAGCTGATACCCCTGAAGCATTTCAAGGAAACCGCGTTTTCTTTCACTTACTACAAAAGACAAGGAAAGCAAATTATTCGCTTCGATACGATACAAAGAAAATCCCACATGAACTGACTGGCTGAACGGTCAATATTACCCGACACTCGAGTGTGAACTCGGTAGATATTTGATAGAAGAAGTGGAGAGCTGTATCCACATCGGCTGTTTGCTAATCTCAGTGTGTGCCGATCATCCGTCATATTTGATCTGTTACAGAGTGACTAGTGATTTTTCGTTCAGTATAGAACAATTTAGGGTAATTGATTACAGGATATTGGCTTAACTAATTGTATTTGACGTAACTAGTCTCGTGACATATGTAAGTTTATTTAATGTGGGTACCATAACAACATTTTTAGAAAGGTTATTTCGCTTTTTGATGACTCGGTTAGGAACAAAATCTTCATAGAGTAGAGTTTTGACTGTGCTTGGCGTGCTTTAACGGACGGCCTCTAAGATGCTTATTTTAGTTTGCTACATTCAATTATTTAATCTTATCGGTCAGTATTTTGGAACGAAGTTCCTTATCGCGCGTTGCGAAAGGGGGCTAGATGGAAAAAAATAAGACCAAAAGTTGTAACGACACTTTTTGTAACGACACTTTTTGCTAATAATAGTTGTAAGTTTAAGGTTATTTCTTAATATGTATGTATTGTTATTGTCCACAAGCCAATTATTACTAAAATTGAGCCTACTGATTAAGTTTATATTACATTATATTTGTTAATAATAAAAAAATATTATTATAATTTAAAAAAAATAAAATTTTATTGCAATTCCTTCACTAATTAATGGAAAGGAACTTCGTTCTATCCGGGTGTCCCTTGACACCTCTCAAGTTTTTTATATGTGTGAATGAGACTCCCTGTCTGCGTTTCTTGAGAGACACAGTGCCAACGTGTTTTAAACATATTATTTTTTTTTTTGAACATACGAACAAACGTTTTGATGTTTAAATAATAAATAAATAGAATGTTTGAAATTGACATACAATTTAAATTATCAATCGAGGGATGGGACTCATAGGTTATTTATCAGATATACATTGTGGCCCTAACATATGACCCACCTTTCTGTTAAGCACTGTATACGGTATATACAGTTTGAGGAATATCTTTGGAGTAAGACATTTGATTGCTTTTCTTACCAGATACAACATGGAGTTTACTCTTTTCGCAATTCGTATCCATCCCATTTCAAGTACTTATTTGCTTATTGTAACACCTACATTTTTTATTAACCGACCAGTAATTTTTCAGTAATATTTACTGAAAAATTACAGGCTGGTTAACAATTTACATACTTGCAACATCCTAGCGATATAAATATTTATAATAATAAAAGACATACATTGCTGTTATACTACCCATTACTGGCTGCAACAGAAATACATCTGTTTTATTACCTTTTATGCAGCTACAATAACTAATATCTAAACTAAATCATGGTTTACTCCCTGTTGTATGTGTTGCATCATTTATGCAGCGTTATGGACAAGTAAAGCGGTTATCGCAGTAACTGTGACGTAATAACATCAATTAGTTGTCAGTTCTGATCGTTGTTTAATGTAGTTCTGTCTCATATATAATAAATTTAAACTATTATTACATTTACTTGTAGCCTTGAATTTCTATTGTCTACTAGAATACGCCTGCAGTTTTATTCTCATAAAAAGTACTTACGCAAAAAAAGTACCATATGCAATATCTAAGAAAAGAAAACTCTATTAAATACTTATTCACAATTTATTCAAAGTATTTTCTTTAGGTCCACTATACTCCACCATCGTTCAAAAGCGTCCAGATACAATGCATTTATCAGTATGAATTAATATGGTTAAGCTGAAAGTTAACAAAACAATATTGTATTTTATTTTTTCAATAGTACAAACGAACTGATATTCACAATATTTTTTTTGCTTTATTTGGATTAAATGTTGATCTACATAATAGAACCGTTAAAAAAAATTGCAATCAATGAATCTGCAAATCACTCTTAAGGTCGTGAATTATGAAAATTCATTTTTCATTACTAAGTACCTACCTGTAGGTAGGTACTTAGTAATGAAAAATGAATTATTTAAGATACTGTAAAACTTAGTTTTACAGTATCGTTTTTAGTATGCGTCACACAAAGCCATGCTTCAGCAAACTAAAGGTTAAAAAGCATTGAATAGTGGCTTTTAGCAAGATATTAAATAAACATCACGCATAATAAACTCGCTTAGGCCTGTGATAATACTCACCGAAAGCTCTTAATAGTCCTCATTAAATAGCAAATTAGAAACCAACCCATATCCAAATAAAACGAAAATTTATTTTATCCATTTATTTGGCTAAGCACCACTTACCGTGCAAAGTATTTTTGTATTAAGCAAAATAGTAAGGACCTTGTATGTCGACGTCGTGTAAAAAATTCCATTAAAACTTTTTCTTAAGAAACTGGAATTTCGTAGATGGATCTGTATAGGTTGGCTTACTCCTTCAGCAGCAAAGAATCAGTAGCTCGCCGTTCTAAGGAATGTCTGCTCTTTGGCACTTTTCAATGCACTGCGGTTTCATTTATACAGCAATTGTACATATTAAAAAGTAGTAGCCTTAGTGGTTAGAACGTTTTGACTACTAGTAGAGGACTAAACTTCGGTCCTACGTCACGCTCTTCTCGGACAGAAAAGAGTGGCTAGCAGTGGCTCTGTTTGTTAACAAGTCTAATATTGTATTATAATATTATGGGATTAAATATAATGATCAGCAAAAATACTAATTGGTCAGCAAATATTGCACAGCATAACGAGCATCTATACGCCTCAAATCACTGCATTCCGTCTCGGAAGTGTTACGTTATGTTAGGACTTCGTAGTTGACTAGTTTGATCTCTTTATACTTTGCTGGCCATGAGTTGCTGATCAATTAGCTTTTTTTGCTGCGCAATTAGTATTTTTTTGCTGTGCAGTTAAATACTACCCTTATATTATTAAACTAAAAGGTAGTATTTGAGGGTGGTTAGAACGTTTCTATAAAATCGATACATTCTAACATCCATACTGCAATCTAAAATGTAAGTGTAATTTCTTATTCACTGGGTTAAGGCATTGAACTTGCGATCCAGGGATCGTGAATTCATCATCTGTTCTGCTAACGACGTGAACCAACTTTTAGCTCCGCCCATTAAGTTTACTTGAAGGATCTAACAAGAATAATAATAAACTGTAACTTAAGTATTTAAAGTTTAATAACAAAATTGGTACCTAATCGGTAAGCGATCTTGCTTGCACTCTTGCATTAAGTGAGTTGCCAGAATTGTAATGTGGAAATATTTGTCTAACCCTCAGGCGTAAATTTATGAATTAAACA
Source organism: Catocala sponsa (assembly GCA_963564715.1). Classification (NCBI taxonomy): domain Eukaryota; kingdom Metazoa; phylum Arthropoda; class Insecta; order Lepidoptera; family Erebidae; genus Catocala; species Catocala sponsa. The sequence continues at coordinate 21,231,038 of OY751334.1, read as the reverse complement.
ACACTCACATAAATAAAATAAAATACACTACTTTGTATTTATTGCGTAAGTTCTGATGATTATATCACCTGAGTGGCAATTAAAACAAATACCAACTAAAGATATAGTAAGTTCTATTTACTGCGGAAGACTTCCTTTCCTTGTGAAAGCAAAAATACTTTATGCGTCCCAGTTGGTCGATACGGAATTCTTAGAAACTGAATTATCCACCGGGGAGAGAGGGTAAATAAAACCCACCCCAAAATAAATAGGGCTAACAACGTACACGTAGGCAATCATTTCGTTAAGAAAGTACGAGTCAAGTTATTTCTCTAGGGTGTCAGCAGAGTGGGGAAGTGCGGGAACTTGGCCCACAAATCACTATTATGTTATCGTGTAGTGGACTACAGCCTGACTTGCTGGCTTTTTCTGAGTGCATGGACTATTTTACTTTTCACCAAAGTTTAATTTTTATAACAGTGTCCTGTATGTACAAGTTATTTATTCATAGTTTTCCTTATCGCACAAAAAATACGTTGGGTTTTCCTCAACGATTTACATGAATGTATCGGTCTATTGTTTTGTGCCAGCGTTAAATTACCAGATTGAATGGAAAAAGTGAAACTGTTTTGTGGAAGTCTATTGAGAAAATATTTTTTAAGGGTATATAATATGTACATAATATACAATATTATAATAATTTAGTGCTGGCTTAGTATGCACCGTGATGTTACATAGTATATGTTCATTATGTTATACAGGTGAACTTAAATGTCATTATACTTTCGCAATTACTTTATCTGACAAATACTGAGTAATTTTATTCAACTAGACCAGAGGTTCCCAGACTTTTTTTCTCATAGACCACTTTCAAAATGTAGGTGGTTCCGGTGGACTTCCTGCAGCTACATTTCTACCATATTCCTTGGCATATGGATTTATATTAAAAAAAATTGACCAAATCTCTACGGGCTGACCTTTTTTCTTTGTTAGCCATTCTCTACCGAAAAATCGGTAGCTTCCAGACCACGGGTATTGACTATGGAATATGCATGTTTTTACAAGTAACAGTCGCTTACCTTCTTAAAATATTATCTGCCTACATTGATAGGTGGAGTCAAGCCAACATTTTAGTTCTTCACTATCAAAAGCAAATAAATATTCGTAGACCCCCGCTTACGAATTGTGGACCCCCATTTTTTATCACGCCAACGTAGACCCCATCGAGTCTCTCGTGGACCTCTGGGGGTCCACCTGGACCACTTTGGGAACTACTGAACTAGACTCTCAAGTTGCCTAAGTTAAATTTTTATAATAACATCCTAGTAACTTCTATGTGTTTGCATATCCTACAAAATATTATAGAAATGTCTGAAAAATACAGGTTTCTGTGCGATGTTTATTTGTCCCTTTAAAGCGAGAACCACTTAATACGCATATAATTATTTCATGGGCTTGAATTTAAGATGTTTGACATGACAAGATTACTACTTCGCTCTCATGATGTTAGCTTATATTAATTAGATTTGTATCGTGAAAGAATGATTAAAATCCGTTTAGTAAGTAGGTTCAGAGTTTATCGATTAACAAACAAACCAACTAATCCTTCCTTTTAATAATATGAAGCATAAATATGTTATCCTAGTACCTAATTATAAATGCAATAAATATCATATACGACCTTCTCACATTAAAATTTTGTCTTTGAACGATAATTTTCATGAAGAATTCTACCAACGAAACTGGCGTATCTCCCTGAAGCAAACTGAGGTGCCGGCTAAAGTCAGTTAATTACGTCTCCTGAATGATCAATGGCCACTGTAGCTGATAAATCCTTGAGACTGCGAGTCAGTAAAGGTGCGGTGGAACGCGTCTTTGGCAAAGTATCGACCGACGACCTAAAGAATACTATTGAGATAAATTACATATTCAAGGTAATTCTGACAAAGTCTATCTATCTCTAGCAGTTTAATAATCAATTCACATAGCTATTGAAATAAAACTACTTTATACGGATTTTAACGCGTTGTTTAGATAAAAAGACTTTGGATGAGCAAGGAATTTCGACAGTGATGAGCTCGTTTATGTGGGACTCATAGTTGACGAAATGTGCTTGGAATCCACTAACCTTTATCCCTGAAGGGGTTCAGGAATAAAGGCGTAAGACTATGTAGTGTAATATAATAATAATAATAATATTCATCACATATACACAACACCATCTAGCCCAAACTAAGCAGACCTTGTACTATGGGTACATGGGACAATGGATTAAACATACATAATTATATACTTTCTTTTTGTAAATACATACATATTATACATAGAAACACTCAGACCAAGACAAACATCCATGTTCATGCACACAAATGTTTGACTTATTTTATTATTATTTTCCTGTTTTCTTTTTTTTCTCAGCTCGTGGCTGGTTTTATCTACATTTACGGGCCGAAACCAATATTATTATTATTATTCTCTTTACTAGGCATGGACCCTACACGGCGTATTGGTCCGGCGTGCCTAGCAATACCAGAGCCTGTCAGGGAGTTGGTGTTATTCTGTCTGCTAGAATGAATGAGTGTGTAAAAGAATTCGAATATGTGAATGCTAGGTTACTATGGATGAGAATGAAAGTAGGGATTACTCGTGTGTTTATGGTAGGGGTCTATGCACCTGTAAACAGAGCAACGGGTATGTCTCAGAGTGCACGGGAAGAAAGAGAAGATTTTTGGGAGTGTTTAAGAGATGTCTTGAGGAAATGCAAGGAACACGAGAGGTTGATAATGTTAGGGGATTTTAATGGTTGGGTGGGAGTAAAGCGTGAAGGATACGAAAGGGTTTTAGGCAAGTATGGGGACGAAAGCGTGAATGAGAATGGAAAAAGGTTGCTTGAGCTATGTTTGGAGTGGAATCTCTGTGTGACAAACACTATGTTTGCCCACAAAAGAATCCACCAGTATACAAGAGAAGCAAAGAATGTAAGAAGTAGTATGATTGACTTTGTTGTAGTGGATGAAAGATTGAGAAAGAATGTCCTAGACACTCGGGTATATAGAGGTATTGGTGTCCATACCGACCATTTTTTGATTATGAGCCGGATACGTGGCCTCTTCAAAGGATGGCGACATCGTATACCTACCCGAACAAGTGTCCAAGAACGAATAAAAGTAGAAAATTTGCAAGATGAAGTATTGAAAGACGAGTATAAAAATCAATTGAGGAAAAGATTTGAAAGATTTTGTGACACTGATGATATAGAAGAATTATGGCAGTCGTTTAAGCATGAAGTGGTTGTTGTAGCGTCAGAAGTATGCGGTGTGAGCAAGAAGAGGAAAGTTATAAAATCGAAGAATGCGTGGTGGGATAAAGATGTGCAAGGGGTAGTACGTGAGAAGAAGCAGGCATGGTTGGACTGGCTATCTGTCAGAGCCAATGAAAGAATGCAAGAAGCAACGAATGAGGATGTGAATGAAGCTAGGAATAAGTTTATAAGAATGAATAAGGTAGTGAAAGATGTAATTAAAAGGAAAAAAGAGGAATTGAAAGACGAGTTTGATAGAAGATTATCTGAAGATTTCCGGACCAACGCGAAGTTCTTCTGGAAATCCATTCGCTCGGTTCGAGGTAAAACCGTAACCACAGAGCTGAAATCAATCAGAGATAAGAATGGAAGTTTACTGAATGAAGAAAAGAGCGTACTAGAGAGATGGAAGGAATATTTTGAAAGTTTATTTGAAAGAGAGGAATGGCAAGGGCAAAGTTTCGAAATCAATGATAATGATAGTAGTGATGAAAGCCCTATTAGTATGGATGAAATAATGAAAGCATTGAAAAGCATGAAATCAGGAAAGGCTGGTGGGTATGATAGGATTACAGTCGAAATGCTGACAGCTGGACAGGGTCTTATAGCAACTCAGTTGTGCCGCCTTTTTAACTTGTGCTGGAATACCGGCCGTGTACCAAGTGATTGGTGCAAGGCCGTCATAGTACCTTTATACAAGGGAAAAGGCTCACAGCAAGAGTGCAAAAGCTATAGAGGCATTAGCTTGCTCAGCGTCGTCGGTAAATTGTATGCAAAAGTGTTAATTGAAAGGATTGTGAAAGTAACCGACAAGAAAATATGGGATGCACAAACTGGATTTCGAAAGGGTATGGGATGTACGGATCAGGTCTTTTCCTTACGGAGCATAGCCGAAAAAGTTTTGGCCAAAGGTCAAAAGGTCTATTGCGCATTCGTGGATCTGGAAAAGGCTTATGATAAAGTGGTGAGGAATGAACTTTGGTCGGCACTGTCCATGTATGGAGTGAATAGCAACCTCACGCGAGCTCTGAAATCTCTTTATGATGATTCCAGAGCTTGTGTTAGGATAAATGGGACCTACACAGAGTGGTTTAGCATCGATAAAGGTGTTAGACAAGGATGTGTAGCGTCACCTTGGCTGTTTAACCTATACATGGACAATTGTTTGAAAGATTTAAAAGATTGTGAATGGGGATTAAGAATGAATGAGTTACTTGTCAAATGTCTTCTTTATGCCGATGACCAAGTAATACTTGCGTCATCGGCGGAAGAGTTGCAGGCGATGGTAACTATTATGCATGGTGCTTTTGAGAGTAAAGGAATGAAAATAAATGTAAGCAAGACGAAAGTAATGGTATTTGAAAAGGAAGAGTGCGTGACGATGTGTAATATTATGATTGATGGAGAAAAAGTGGAGCAAGTGCAAGAGTTTGTATATTTGGGTACTTTGTTTACAAGGGATGGTAAACATGACGGAGATATTGAAAGGAGAACGATTGCTGGCAACAAAGTGAATGGAGCCCTACGCGCTTTTATGAACAGTCGAAATGTATCCGAAAAGGCACGTTTGGCTGTTCATAGAGGACTATTAGTGCCCACACTTATGTATGGAAGTGAAAGTTGGGTATGGCAAAAGAAGCATGAGAGCAGAATAAATGCTGTAGAAATGAGAGCGTTGAGAAGCATATGTGGTGTGACTCTGAAAGATAGAATAAGAAATAGTGTGATTAGAGAGAGATGCGGCATGAAGGTGGATATAGTTACAAGAATAGAAAAGGGTATGTTAAGCTGGTTTGGACATGTAGAAAGAATGGACGAGGAAAGACTGACTAAGAAAGTTTATAAGGCTAGTGTGAATGGAACAGTCGCAAGAGGAAAACCTAGGCGAACGTTTCTCGACCAGATCGGAGGCGTTCTGGACAAAGGCCAGGTTAAGAGCTCCTTGAACCGACGGGCGTGTATGAGAAATGTGATGAAAGTGAATGAAGCCAGAGAAGTGTGTCAGGATCGTAGCAAATGGAAATCCGTAGTCTCTGCCTACCCCTCTGGGAAACAGGCGTGAATCTATGTATGTATGTATGTATTCTCTTTATTACTTATTTTCGAGGACTTGACCCAGCTATTCAACGCGAGTCTCTTAAGATGGTGGTCGAGGCTCTTGGCAATTAACCCGTTTACCGAAACGACTATCGGTACAATGATCGCTGAGCCTACATCCCACATTTCGACAACCTCGCAAGCCAAGTCCAGATATTTAATTTGTTTATCTTTTTCAGCTTTCACGAGGTTCTCGTCATGAGGGATGGTGACATCGATGAAGGCGCTCTAATCGATCTATCACCACAATATCTGGCTTGTTAGCCACAACGGTTCTATCAGTGATGATAGATCGATCCCAGTACATAGTGACACGACCATTCTCAAGAACTTGATCGGGCACATACCTGTAGTACGGTATCTGTGAATCCACAAGATTGTACTTTAAGGCAAGTTGCTGATGGATTATCCTGGCCACATGGTTGTATCTGTGCAAATATTCGCCGTTGGCAAGACGGGAACACCCAGAGACAATATGCCTGAGAGATTCACCGGGCTGGTGACACGCCCGACATATGTCGACCGTCCCATCCTTCAGGATATGCCGCCGGTAGTTATTCGTCATAACAACATCGTCCATTATTACAAAGACAAAACCTTCTGTTTCGGCAAAAATATCGCCGAAACGTAGCCAGGCCACAGAGGATATTAAATCAATATCGGGCCCGTGTAAGGCCCGATAGAAGCGTCCATGCAGCTCTTTACCTTTCCATACATCCCTGCGGTTATCAGTACTGAGTACCACAGGTTTGCGCCAGTTCTCCTGAGCCAGAGCCAGCGGGGTAAGGCCATTGTCCACTGAGACTACAGCCCGATGCACACCCGAGCCGGTCTGGAGAAAATATTCTCTAAGACTGCACACCTCACGATTATGGAGGGTCTTGGCACTTAGAAAGCCACGACCCCCGCATTTGCGCGGGATGTACAGCCTCATTACAGACAAGCGCGGGTGATGCATCCGGTATGCGGTCAACAGTGTACGGACCTTTCTATCCAGGGCCTCCAGTTCAGTCTGAGTCCATCTGAGTATGCCGAAGGAGTACATTAAGACCGGCATGGCCCAGCCATTATAAGCACGCACCCTATGACCGCCCGACAAATAACTTTTGAGTATCTTTGTCAGGAGGCCAAAGAAGCGATCCCGCAATGTCTGTTTCATGCCAGTCTCTGAAATGCCCAACGCCTGCGACATACCCCAGATATTTGTATGTTTCGTTTGCAGAGAGAGTCCTAAGTCTTGAGGAATCCGATAGTTCCATCCCATCAGATTCCACAATCCCACCTCGCTTTACATACATTACCGCACACTTGTCCACACCAAACTCCATTCTGATAGAATTACTAAAGTTTTCAGTTACCTTTAGTAACTCTGTCATCTGAAGATGGGTGGGGGCAAATAATTTAAGGTCATCCATGTAAAAAAGGTGAGATATGACCTGGCCTCTACTCTGCAACCGGTAGCCTAGCTCCAAATTCTCTAGTAAAGTACTAAGAGGGTTTAGAGCCAGGCAAAACCACAGTGGACTCAAACTGTCACCCTGGAATATACCCCGCTTGATCATTATAGGCATACCATCACTCTGGATCTGCCGACATCCCGGATAGCGAAGGACAGTCCTCCATTGCCCCATAGACGTCTTCAAGAAAGTGCATAAAGTTGTATCTATTTTGTACAACTCCAGCACCTTCAAGAGCCATGTATGGGGCACAGAGTCATAGGCCTTCTTATAATCTATCCAACATGTCGCCAAATCCCTTCGGTGACGACGTACCTGTTGGCAAAGGGTCATGTCAATAAGGAGTAGCTCTTTGATACCACGAGCCCCATTTCTACATCCATTTTGAGATATGGACATGATATGGTTATTATTTATGTGATGTGATAATTTTGTTCTCAAAATGGATGTAAAAAGTTTGTAAACAGTCGGCAGACACGTAATAGGTCTGTAGTTTTTGGGGTCCGTGGTACAACCTGACTTAAAGAGCAGGTGGGTTATACCAGTGGTTAAAAAGTCTGGCAACGACCCCGATTCCAGAGCCAATTGGAACTGGGACGCCAATCGATCGTGAGTACTGCGTAACCACTTCAGCCAGAAGTTGTGCAATCCGTCCGGTCCCGGTGATTTCCAATTCGGGAGCGAACGGGCCGCACAAGATACATCTTTTGGCCTAATGGTTACAGGCTCCATTTGATTTATTGCCTCACACGCTCGCTTGACATCCCTGAACCAATCGCCCTCCGTATGGCTGGTGGGCGCCGACCAAATATTACGCCAAAAATTATTTGTAATTTCAACATCTGGTCGACGTCCATCATCCACACTTGAATTGGATCGTTCCCACACTCTGTACACACACCTCTCGTTTTTTTGGAATGCACGGTTCTGGATATATCGGTCCACTCTTTTTTTGTATCGCCTAATTCGGTTTGACCACGCATAAACCTTCTGCTTCAGGAAGTCAATGCGTTCTGTGACCCTTGAAGCATATTCGTGAGGCTCAATGCCCGTTCCCACAAATGCCCGGGTCACAAAACGCATCACTCTCGGGCGTGTATTGCCCGACCTGAAGCAGATTAGCTTGCCAACGAGTGCCCTAGATTCGGCGATACGCCGCTCAATCCTACACTGCCAGGCCGGTACGGTATTAGTTCGAGTAGCAGTTTCACTATTGTATGTAAATTTAATACCTGCTACTCGACACACCGCAACAGCCGTACAGTACAAAATTGAGTGCGTATCACCAAGATCTTCACTACTGTCTAAATAAATAGACAGTAGCGAATCCAGGGCACAAACTAGCGCCATATTTTTCTTATGCATGGGCAACCGTACCAAATGGCAAAATATATTCCCGAACAGCGCACTCCAAGGCACTCCTTAGTTTATCGATGCACCGGGTACTTACGTGTGTATCCCTACTATCCACTTCTTCAACACCATTTGTATGTAGTACAGGTGTTATGCAGTTTATTTGAGTTATATTTTGTGTGGTAGAAAGGATAGGAGGGTTACCACGTACGTCAGAGCGAAGCCTCTCAAGTGCAGCTTCATCCAACAGGTGACAACGTTCGATAGCCCGCACTTGATCGGACAGTCGTTGTGCTGAAACGTTGACAGCTGGCTCCAAGTCCTGAAACAGAGGCAGCATATGATCACGGTAGGAAGTGAGGTTGATTCCTCCCTCTGTCGCCATAAAATATGCCCGCATGACATTTTCATTGATTGATCCGTCCATCTCATGCGGTGCACATTACTACCGATAGCGGGGGCCCGTCCCGGGGCCGGTGGGCCTCTGGGTCCCAGGCATGTCGGTGGCCGGCCTCTTCCTCGCCGACGTACATGTGACGGTGACGCCGGCGGAGAGAAATACTCGCCGCTTGATGAGCTCGACGCCTCTGCAGTAGCCACCGCCGCTAATGCGGGACCCGGCAACTGCGAGGCGAAGCTGAGCGGCACGTCCGGGGATCTATCTTGTGCTTCTGCTCTGGCTTTTGCTCTAGTCAACATCGTATTAAATCATGATATGGGTGATTTTCTTAATTTTCATTTTGACATTTGCTGACATTTTTCTGTTTGCTGATTTCGGGTTAATTTGGTTTATGTAGATATTTCTTGTGAAAATGATTATTGTTGTGATCTTATGGACTTTTTTAAAGAAACTATATATATTTTGATATTGTAAATTTGCAATTTTAGAAATAATTTTTGTATAAAAACGGACGATAAAAATTTTCGATGTTTGACTTCCAGTGTTGCCAGTTTTATTTTATTATTATTATTACTTGTGCGGTAATCGAACTCGCGACCTCAGGCGTGGCAGTCGGTTACACTAACCACTACGCCATCGAGTTTCGAGTGTCGATTTGTTTGTTTAGTGCTACTATATTTTGATTACTGGAATGTACAATGTATCTATAGCCAAGCTGAAGTGGCAATGGGACCTACATGAACTCAGAACCGATGGCCGTTGGGACAGAAAGTTTCTGGAGTGGCGGCTACGCACTAGAAGACGCAGCAGAGATAGCTCTCCATAAGGTGGACCGATGACTTGGTAAAGGTCACGGGCAGCGGTTAGATGTGTGTGGCCCAAGACCGATCTGTGTGCAAAACCTTGAGGGATTTCCTTGGCCTTCATAGTCGAAAGTCGTCCACTGCTGAACATAGGCCATGGTTACCAATGGATGACTGTCGGCCGAATTGACTGACAATGTTTTTGATCTTAGTCTGAAAATAGTTGTATTGCCGATATCAAAGCCAATTTTAATGCGAATCTTATGGCTCAAATTGATTTTACAATTTCACGGTAACCGTTCATGAAACAAACTCATTTGTACCACGAATGTAAGCGGAGTATCAGTTTACAAAGTACATGTTTATTTTGTATAAAGTCTAGATAATATACAAGTCAATGTATACAGAACAATACCGATATGTAAACTATACTTTAGTGTTATTATTGTTTAATGTTTACACCTGCAATGCTCAGACTCAAACTAATAATATGACTACAATGTACGAATCGAAGATTTTTGAATACGGTTAGTAACAGGTATCTTTGGCTTATATTATGCCTAGAATTTCTTTAAGTTCCAGGGGTTGGATTATCTATACTATAATATTATAAAATTTCAATTTGATTTCTGTTTGTATATTTGTTTGTTCGTAAGGATTTAACTCAAAAACTACAAAACTAAACTAAAAACTAAAAAATATTTCACCATTAGAAAGCTATATTATCATCGAGTAGGCTATATTATATTTGAAAAAGTAGTATTACTAACATATCCTACTTATTCGCGAGCGAAGCCAGGGGCAAAATCTAGTACAACAATAAAGCATGTGTTCCCGGCTTCAAAACCCAGGTCTGGCTAACAAAAAATTATTTGAGTTTTTACCATTGAATTCTCCTGGAAGTAGAAAATTATAGTTCTTGCAACTCACGATGGCGAGCGGGCTATGTATGTGTGTGTGTAAGTGTCGCTCGCAACTGACCGCTCTGTCAAACACGCATACTACCGCCCTTTGCATGTACACGTAAAGCGCGCTCGCCTTCGTGAGTTGCAAAAATGTAGCAGTGTGTCATTTCCCAGTCCCGCTGCCATATTTAGTGCTAAGTAAATGCCGAAATTAATTCGCAATTGATATAGTGGCCATAAATTGCTGACAAGACACCCCACGTTATTTTTTAAAATATCTCCTTCATATGTACAGACACCAATCAGTTATAATTTTATTATATGTATACATAGTATGGATATGTGACAGCAATAGCCTAGTGGGAGAACGTTTAACTGCCACACAAAGGTCTCGAGTTTGATCCTGAGGCGCGCGTTTCTGAGTTTTCGAAGTTATGTGCGTACTAAATAGATAATTATCGCTCGCTTCAACTGCGAAGGCAAATTCTCCATAATGTTCTCGAAGATATGTGAAGTCTACCAACCCGCACTGGGCCACCGTGGTGGAGTATGGCCTAACCCTTCTCACGCTGAGAAAAGGTCCGAGTTCAGCAATGAGATAGTTTAATACAAGCTGGATGGCTGGTTATTATAATACATACATACATTCGGGGAGATGGGCCTCGTTAGCATTGGTTTGCAACCTGTCTAGGAGAAGGAAAACTCCGAAATCACACCCGGGGTGATGGGCCTCGTTAGCATTGGCTTGTAACCTGTCTAGGAGAAGGAAAACTCCGAAGTCAAACCAATTTTCAGGGAGCAGACCCGAGAATAAACCCCGATCCAAGGTGTTAACCGACCCGTGCTGATGGATTCGTGGCCAGAGGGAAAGCTGGTCGTTAACGGAGGGTGCCTGTGTTGGTGGTCACAGGGCACAGGATGGATCCACCTTACCTCTGTAAAGGGCTCTGCGGAGGTGGACAGTATTTTCCCTAACAATCGTGGGAACGCATATGGACTTTGATTTTATTAATAATCCGCATGGCGGCGACGCGGTCCGCCACCCGTCACGTCTCGTTTCTCGCGAGGGCGAAAAGTGGCCTACGGAAAGCCGTTTTGCTACATTGAATGTTGGAGGAGGGATGGATGGAAAATTGAATGAAGTATGTCAGATGATGAATGAGAGAAAGATTGATGTTCTGTGCGTGAATGAGACGAAAAGGAAAGGCTGTAACACCACTAGGCATGGACCCTACACGGCGTATTGGTCCGGCGTGCCTAGCAATACCAGAGCCTGTCAGGGAGTTGGTGTTATTCTGTCTGCTAGAATGAATGAGTGTGTAAAAGAATTCGAATATGTGAATGCTAGGTTACTATGGATGAGAATGAAAGTAGGGATTACTCGTGTGTTTATGGTAGGGGTCTATGCACCCGTAAACATAGCAACGGGTATGTCTCAGAGTGCACGGGAAGAAAGAGAAGATTTTTGGGAGTGCTTAAGAGATGTCTTGAGGAAATGCAAGGAACACGAGAGATTGATAATGTTAGGGGATTTTAATGGTTGGGTGGGAGTAAAGCGTGAAGGATACGAAAGGGTTTTAGGCAAGTATGGGGACGAAAGCGTGAATGAGAATGGAAAAAGGTTGCTTGAGCTATGTTTGGAGTGGAATCTCTGTGTGACAAACACTATGTTCGCCCACAAAAGAATCCACCAGTATACAAGAGAAGCAAATAATGTAAGAAGTAATATGATTGACTTTGTTGTAGTGGATGAAAGATTGAGAAAGAATGTCCTAGACACTCGGGTATATAGAGGTATTGGTGTCCATACCGACCATTTTTTGATTATGAGCCGGATACGTGGCCTCTTCAAAGTATGGCGACACCGTATACCTACCCGAACAAGTGTCCAAGAACGAATAAAAGTAGAAAATTTGCAAGATGAAGTATTGAAAGACGAGTATAAAAATCAATTGAGGAAAAGATTTGAAAGATTTTGTGACACTGATGATATTGAAGAATTATGGCAGTTGTTTAAGCATGAAGTGGTTGTTGTAGCGTCAGAATTATGCGGTGTGAGCAAGAAGAGGAAAGTTATAAAACCGAAGAATGCGTGGTGAGTAGGGTATTATTGGGCATTCTACTCCACCTTCCGTTCCTACGGCTCACTTCGTTCGCCTCCGTCTCTCCCGGTGGAGTAGAATGCCCAATAATATTTTTGGATCGCGCAGCATGTTTTCTATGTGAAGTTGTCTCACCTGTCGTTCCTACGGCTCACCTCAGTCGCCTTCGTTTCACTCACTACCTATCGTCGACCGAAATTATTACTTCTAGGTTCTAACTGAAAACCAACCAAGGTTGGGTGGAGATTCGGAACCCCCATTATATCAGCACTAGAGAGTAATAATATAACTGTTGCACTACACTACTTTACTCACTACCTATCGTCGACCGAAATTATTACTTCTAGGTTCTAACTGAAAACCAACCAAGGTTGGGCGGAGATTCGGAACCCCCATTATATCGTCGACCGAAATTATTACTTCTAGGTTCTAACTGAAAACCAACCAAGGTTGGGCGGAGATTCGGAACCTCCATTATATCAGCACTAGAGAGTAATAATATAATTAAATACTTATCCCTTTCACGTTACGTTTTGTAATGATACTGGATTACAGGTTGCTAAATGGTACTAACAAAACTGCTGAACTGCATAATGTAACTTGCAGTTTCGTATTAGGTTGTATGTGAGCTGTATGCATGTATGTGTCAATTCCGTGAGAACATATTTATACGATGAGAAAGATGACATTCGTGCATGTTGTAGTTTTTGTTTAAAATTTGTCTCTTATACAATTCACTAAGATAATTCAAACAAAAGTAGGATTATAAAATAAGTAGGTATACATTATTTTATATAGGTAACTGGAAAATATTCTGACACTAATTTTGAAAATAACTTCGTTTGTGAATTGTTATACGTCTCTATAGTCATTTTCATAAAGAGTAGTTGGCATACGAATTCAAACTTATTATATACTTATCTAATGTCTGCTTCACTACCAGTATGTAAAACTATTTTGCAAATAAAATGTTATTATAATACACATTCATAAAATATTTAATTACTGCTACATATTACGACACATTTTTTAGGGTTCTGTAGTCAATAACTCATCTTTAGTATTAGGTATATAATATAATAGTAGTATTTTAAGTAATAAACAATCTAACAAAAATTAATACTTATAATGTTTTTGTAAAATTTTGGTAGATGAAATGTTTTGGTAGGTTTTAATTCCTTACGCAATCGCTCTTTACTTTACAATATTAATTTAATTCACGAGTTTGACCAGCATGTGTTAGTTATATGATACTAAAAATTGTTACTTATAATTGGCTTTCTTCTACGCGTTTTAAATAAGTCTCGTAAAATCTCTCAAATATTATTTAATCTACATAGGTAAATAAAACAAAATTGTGTTAGTAACACAATTTATAACTTGACAATGGCTGGACTGATTTTATGATATTTGATTTGTATGATTCCTGTCCACTCCGAATGGTAGAATAACTATAAAATTTTAGAAAAATAGAACTGAACTTCAACGCATACGAAGTCGCGGGCAAAGCTAGTTCATAATAATATATATTATGCTTAGGTAATGATGTCTTATGAACAAGCACACATGTATTCATTTCTTTGTCGGCGCTGCATAAACGATGGTTTTATATTTCATTTCTCAGGGCAAAAAGTCAATTTGACGGAATCGATATGCATCGATGTAATTTAAAGGGACGTAACTGACAATAATTACTCATAATTCTTTAAAACAAAGAAGTTAAAGTTTATTTTTTAAAGTAAAATAATTTTGCTGAATGGATGATTTCTGTATATAAAACCCGATCAATTTAGATCAAAAAATCACTTCATTCCTTTGTCTTAATGTGACAAGACAACCCAGATACGGACCTGGTTTCTGCCTGCCGGCTGAGAAAGATAGTTGCCTAAATTCTTTGACTCTCAAAAAATATTTTCTAAGTGCTTATTCTTATCGTTACGCGCTTGAAAACCGACATCAATACAACAAAAATGTAAGTAAGTGCTATCTAAATAATTAAGGATGTTTGTGGTTCAGTGGATATATTATGTATTGTTCACTTTAAGTCAATTTGGTCTAAACTTCCTTTAATAATAACAATCGCAGGTTCAAATCCTAGTCGTAAACTAATGAGTTATTATCAATTGTGATTGTGAGGCGCTCATAGCCAGTTGCACTCACTGATCGGTAAACGATTAGCGAGGTTAAGCAACGTTGGGTGCGGCCAGTCTATAGATGGGTGACCGCTTAGTGGTATTTCATCTGAGCGTCTCCGTGCTTCGGAGGGCACGTAAAAAGTCGGTCCCGGTTGTTGTCAAATTGATAGCAGTCGTTAAGCCATGTCAGAGGCCTACGGGTGGCTTGAACAACTCTTGATAAAAGGTTGACCACTAACCACACGAAAAGAAAAAAAGAATAGTGATTGTAACAATAAATAATAATCTTTGTGTATTATTTGCAGGTCTGCCTCCGAAAGTGAATACTCGAATTCCATAGTGAATGAAGCACCGCAAGCTAAGAAGTTAAAGAAAAAGGTGACGAAGCGCAAAGCTCCGGATTCACGAGGCACTTCCAAGCCTTCCGAGTCGAAATCGAGGTAATATTTTAATACTGCTTGTATATCTAGTTTTAGTGCTGTGTGTTGTGGATATTTAAGAGTTATATACATATAAGTCCTCTACTAGTATTTGAAACAGATACCTAACACACCTATAAGATACTCTTTTTGTACAGTAACAACTTTAGATAAAATATATCTTACCTAGGTATATATAAACATATCTACTGTCAATCAACTTAGTCTATTGCAATCTACTGTTGAACTACCTCAGCCTAAGCCTTCCGCATCCAGCGTAAACAGCCTCTTTCGCTATAGTAATTTATTATTTTTATATTTACAGTAAAAATTACAACGAAAAGAAACGCAGCTCAGATCTCTTCGGCTTAGAAGAGGATGTGGAGCGGCCACTTACTTCGTGCTCTGATCTCGGTTCGTCCCTCGTGAGCCGTGTCGACAACGGGAAGGTGAGAAGGAAAGTGGACTTATCAGGGGAATTGTACGTAGACATCAAGGTTTACGCTAAGGGTGACGTGGTCTCCATCCCTCGTGAGGATCGGTGGAGAAAGGCGTTGGTCGCGCTTAAATTACAATTAGACCGAGGCTCTGTGCAGTGGAATGCGCTGCAAAAATTCATGCAACGAGCGCATGAACTATTTAATGACGCAGAGCCCACGTATTACAGTGACAATATTAATTTTAAATAGGTACTATAATTTTACGATTAATTTGTTCTTTTTATGATTATATCATTAGGTACGTCATTCTTTTCATTGATGCACTTATATTTTTATTGAGATATATAATAATGTAGGATGAATTTTATGTAGACATCAAAGCCCATGCCAAAACTATAGCATTAGTCACACTGAAATTACAGTTACACTGAGGCTTTCTGCAGTGGAATGCGCTGCAAAAATTCATGCAACGAGCGCATGAATTACTTAGTAAGGACCTGTTTAGTATAGTGACGACATTCGTATAAATATATGTAATTATTTTTTGTTTAATTTGTGCTTTTTGCAGTATTATTAGATCATTCTTTTTCATTAAAACACTTATATTTTATTGAAACACTTAAATAATTTTTATTCTGATCTAATTTTCGTACCTCTAAAATGCCTTTCTGTACTGTCTGTAATACATCTGTTGAGCGCAAGCACTGGATAGGTCACTTACGCAGCACCAATCACAAAAACAAAAATATTTCTAATTTCTGCGATGGTGTTGAATTAATAAATTCTGCATTTCGAAATCGCATTGCTTCCTATAGAATTGTTAATCAATATGAGAACTGTTCCTTGACTTCATTCTTAATTAGCATTCATGAAAAAATTAAGTCATTAATAGACTTGTCCCTTAAACAACATACTTGCGTGAAAATTAACTTTGAGTATTTTGCTTTGTTTTTTATGTTTAAAAATGACTCTCAAGAGATGAAATCATTTTGTACAAAAAATTATACACTTCATCAAAACTATGAATATGAGCCCTTAATATCCCAAATTAAATGCATTCTAACAAAAAAGGTTGAAGAATTCCAGGATCGTGATAGTGGCTGGTCATTCTTGAGTAGCTCTCACTTAGAGGTGAATATTAACAAATATCAACCTTTGCGCGGTTCAGGCTTTATTGAGTTGCCGGCTACTATAAAATCTAAAAAGCTTGTGTAAATATTCGAAATAATGATGAGTATTGCTTTTTATGGTCAATTGTTGCTGCTTTATACCCAGCCAACAGTCACCCTGAAAGAGTATCATCTTACCCTGATTTCCGGGATGTGTTAAATATAGAAGGCATAGAATTTCCATTGACTTTCTCAGATATTGCCAAGTTTGAAGTAAATAATCCTAAAATTTGTGTTTATATTTATGGGCTAAAAAATAGTACTGTGGTAGGACCTCTCTATAAATCAAATAATTTAAAGAAAAAGGTAATTCATTTACTTTATCTAGAAAGCGATAATTTGTCACATTACTGTCTAATCAAAGATTTACCGCGACTTGTTAAAAATCAAATTACAAAACATCACGGTAAATTGCATTTTTGTGACGTTTGTTTAATATTTTTTAATACATACGACGATCTTGATTCGCATAGTTGTGGAGGTGTCGCTACGGAACTACCTCCGCAGGGTTCTTTTATTAAATTTAAACATTTTAATAGAAAGCAAATTGTACCATTTGTTATATACGCAGACTTTGAAACAATGCTAGAACGGTTTGAGTCTTGTGACCCTGATCCAACTAAAGCGAGCACTGTAACGCGTCAGCGACATGTGCCTGTTGCTTTCGCTTATCATATTACGTGCGCGCTAGACAAAAATTATAATCGTTACGTTTCATATCGTGGTTTGGATTGTGTATCAAATTTTGTAAATTATATTTACAAAGATGCAAAGAAAATTTACAATATTTTTAAAAAACAAGTACCTATGATTTACACCGATATTAATGCGCACGACTTTGATAACGCGGTAACTTGTCATATTTGTGAGCATTTATTGTTTGGTGATAGGGTCCGAGACCATTGTCATTTGACGGGTAAATATCGCGGTGCAGCTCATAGTTATTGTAACTTACAATATAAATTACCAACATTTTTGCCAGTATTTTTTCATAATTTATCTGGTTATGATTGTCACCTTTTCATAAAAGAATTGGGCGAAGCTCCTGGATCTTTAAAAGTAATCCCTAAAACAAAAGAAAACTATATTTCTTTCACAAAGTTCATTCCTATTTCAAGGGAGGAAAGTATCCAGGTTCGATTTGTAGATTCATTCAAGTTTTTAGGAACTAGTTTAGAACAGTTGGCCTCTCAAACCCCGCGCCCCGCGCCGCCCGGGCACTCAAGGACACTTGAGCGGTAGTCGAGTGGGTCGGCAGATGTTTATAATTTAGAACGCAAAGTTATGATAACAAAGCTTGTGTTTCTTAGAAGTATACATTGTAAGCTACGATAAGTGTTATGAATCATCGCATTTACGTGTATATTTTAGTTTATACATCTGGTTAAAGTAACCGAATTGGAAATATGAGATGATATTATTATATCTTTATTATATAGATTAATTGATTTGTCTAATAAGATGTTTTACTTTTTCTATTTCCTAGTTAAATACTCTTTATAGTAAAAAAAAAGTATTTATAATGTCTGTGAGAAAAAAATAAGATATTAGCATTTGAAAGTGCGTGACGAGTACATTTTAGAGCGCGGAGAAAGTAAATATTGAAAAAATTGTAAAAAAAATTCTGACGTAGCCTTGTGCGTGTTTTTTACATATTTTATAGAAATACTAATAAATAACACTATCATAGTGATTAAAACCTGAAAGACGATATAATAAAATAATAAAAAAATAAAATATCAAAAAAGGCGGGAAATCTGAGAAATGGTAATAGGTTATTTTGGGCTTCAGTTTGTTATACAACAATAACAATAGTCACTATTGTTTTTATTGTGTCTAAAAATAGAAAGAATAAGCTTTCCAATAATGTATTATACTTACATACTTGCCCTATAAAAACTACAGATAACAGCGGAACAAATAACATAGACGTCCCGTTACGTCACGTGACGTCACGTGACATGACAAAAAAAATATTTAGATAAATATTATTCAGTTGATAAATATTAATTCGAAAAGCTGGGTTCATTCTGAGAACATTGATATGCAACTCAATATTTTAAATACAGGCCTTATAATAAAAAAACGGCAAACAAAACACGTCCCAACGCTTCGACCCCATATAGCGTCACCGGGGTTTGAGAAAAAACAAGAGTTTAAATTACTAAAATCTTATTTTCCTGAGAAAAGACAATTTGACCTCCTTACTCGTAAAGGAGTGTATCCGTATGACTATATGTTACAATGGAATCGATATGAAGATACGTGTTTGCCTAATAAAACCAATTTTTATAACTCCTTGTCAAACGAGCTAATTACTGATGATGACTATGAACACGCGCAATCCATTTGGTCAGTGATTAATATTAAAAATATGGGTATGTACACAGATTTATATCTTAAAACCGACGTATTATTGCTAGCAGACGTGTTTGAAAGTTTCAGAAAAACTTGTAAGCGGTACTATAATCTCGATCCAGCGTTTTACTTAACAGCACCAAGTCTATCATTCGATGCAATGCTTTTGAAAACAAGCGTTAAATTAGAATTGATTAGCGATGTAGAAATTTTTAGAATGATACAAAAAGGTATTCGTGGAGGTGTTTGTATGTGTTTCAAACGACATGTCAAAGCCAATCATAAATATTTAGATTCTTACGATCCAACTCGTCCAAATGCATTCATCGTTTATTTAGACTGTAACAATTTATATGGTTATAGCATGTGTCAATCATTGCCCTATTCAGATTTTAGATTTATGTCAAGCAATGAAATAAATAATTTACATTTGAACTTGACAGATATTAGTGATAACGCGGCATATGGTTATATTCTTGAAGTTGATTTAATATACCCTGAGAGTTTACACACTGAACACAACGACTTTCCATTTTGTCCAGAAAAATGCTTGCCGCCTGGTGGTAAGAATAAAAAACTAATACCAAATTTGTATGATAAATACAACTATGTTATTCATTACGTCCATTTAAAAAAATGCATACGACACGGTTTAATACTGAAAAAGATCCATCGTGCTATCGTATTTAAGCAAAGTAATTTTTTAAAGCAATATATTGATCTTAACACTCAGTTACGTCAAAAAGCCGAATCGAAGTTTGAACAAGATTTTTCAAATTATTAAACAACAGTATTTTTGGAAAAACTCTGGAGAATAATGAGCATAGAATTGATTTAAAGTTAGTAAACAAATGGTGTGACCCAAATAATAAAACAAAAAAATCAGCTTGTGCTGAAAAGTTAATCGCTAGCCCATATTTTCATAGCGCTTCAGTATTTTCAGATGATTTGGTAGCAATACAAATGAAACCTTCGCGTGTTATTCTTAATAAACCAATATACATAGGGTTCGCTGTGTTAGAATTATCTAAGAGTCATATGTACGATTTCCACTATTCTACAATAAAACCATTTTATGGCAATAATGTTGAATTATGCTATACTGACACTGATAGTCTAGTTTATAATGTAAAGACGAATGACTTTTACAAAGATATTAAACAATATTTTCTTCAATATTTTGATACTAGCAATTACGATTCTGATAACGAGTTTGGCTTGCCAATTATTAATAAAAAAGTTCCAGGGCTTTTTAAGGATGAAATGGGTGGCAAAATAATTAAAGAATTTGTAGGGCTACGTTCAAAGCTTTATTGTATAAAAACTTTAGACAAAACAATAAAGAAAGCAAAAGGAACACAAAAATGTGTAATGAAAAATTTACATATGATAGATTATAAAAATGTTTTGTATAATTGTAATGTCATCCGCAAAAAGAATTTACTCTTTAGGTCAATAAAGCATGAAATATTTACACAGAGTGTAAAAAATATAGTTGCATTTCCCCAAGCTAAAGTAGATACCTTATCTGGTAATAGCAACCGTTTATCGTCATTGCTTGAAAGTGCTATTCCAGGTTGCTATTACCAGATAAGGTATCTACTTTAGCTTGGGGAAATGCAACTATATTTTTTACACTCTGTGTAAATATTTCATGCTTTATTGACCTAAAGAGTAAATTCTTTTTGCGGATGACATTACAATTATACAAAACATTTTTATAATCTATCATATGTAAATTTTTCATTACACATTTTTGTGTTCCTTTTGCTTTCTTTATTGTTTTGTCTAAAGTTTTTATACAATAAAGCTTTGAACGTAGCCCTACAAATTCTTTAATTATTTTGCCACCCATTTCATCCTTAAAAAGCCCTGGAACTTTTTTATTAATAATTGGCAAGCCAAACTCGTTATCAGAATCGTAATTGCTAGTATCAAAATATTGAAGAAAATATTGTTTAATATCTTTGTAAAAGTCATTCGTCTTTACATTATAAACTAGACTATCAGTGTCAGTATAGCATAATTCAACATTATTGCCATAAAATGGTTTTATTGTAGAATAGTGGAAATCGTACATATGACTCTTAGATAATTCTAACACAGCGAACCCTATGTATATTGGTTTATTAAGAATAACACGCGAAGGTTTCATTTGTATTGCTACCAAATCATCTGAAAATACTGAAGCGCTATGAAAATATGGGCTAGCGATTAACTTTTCAGCACAAGCTGATTTTTTTGTTTTATTATTTGGGTCACACCATTTGTTTACTAACTTTAAATCAATTCTATGCTCATTATTCTCCAGAGTTTTTCCAAAAATACTGTTGTTTAATAATTTGAAAAAATCTTGTTCAAACTTCGATTCGGCTTTTTGACGTAACTGAGTGTTAAGATCAATATATTGCTTTAAAAAATTACTTTGCTTAAATACGATAGCGCGATGGATCTTTTTCAGTATTAAACCGTGTCGTATGCATTTTTTTAAATGGACGTAATGAATAACATAGTTGTATTTATCATACAAATTTGGTATTAGTTTTTTATTCTTACCACCAGGCGGCAAGCATTTTTCTGGACAAAATGGAAAGTCGTTGTGTTCAGTGTGTAAACTCTCAGGGTATATTAAATCAACTTCAAGAATATAACCATATGCCGCGTTATCACTAATATCTGTCAAGTTCAAATGTAAATTATTTATTTCATTGCTTGACATAAATCTAAAATCTGAATAGGGCAATGATTGACACATGCTATAACCATATAAATTGTTACAGTCTAAATAAACGATGAATGCATTTGGACGAGTTGGATCGTAAGAATCTAAATATTTATGATTGGCTTTGACATGTCGTTTGAAACACATACAAACACCTCCACGAATACCTTTTTGTATCATTCTAAAAATTTCTACATCGCTAATCAATTCTAATTTAACGCTTGTTTTCAAAAGCATTGCATCGAATGATAGACTTGGTGCTGTTAAGTAAAACGCTGGATCGAGATTATAGTACCGCTTACAAGTTTTTCTGAAACTTTCAAACACGTCTGCTAGCAATAATACGTCGGTTTTAAGATATAAATCTGTGTACATACCCATATTTTTAATATTAATCACTGACCAAATGGATTGCGCGTGTTCATAGTCATCATCAGTAATTAGCTCGTTTGACAAGGAGTTATAAAAATTGGTTTTATTAGGCAAACACGTATCTTCATATCGATTCCATTGTGACATATAGTCATACGGATACACTCCTTTACGAGTAAGGAGGTCAAATTGTCTTTTCTCAGGAAAATAAGATTTTAGTAATTTAAACTCTTGTTTTTTCATAGTATTGACCAACTGTTCTAAACTAGTTCCTAAAAACTCGAATGAATCTACAAATCGAACCTGGATACTTTCCTCCCTTGAAATAGGAATGAACTTTGTGAAAGAAATATAGTTTTCTTTTGTTTTAGGGATTACTTTTAAAGATCCAGGAGCTTCGCCCAATTCTTTTATGAAAAGGTGACAATCATAACCAGATAAATTATGAAAAAATACTGGCAAAAATGTTGGTAATTTATATTGTAAGTTACAATAACTATGAGCTGCACCGCGATATTTACCCGTCAAATGACAATGGTCTCGGACCCTATCACCAAACAATAAATGCTCACAAATATGACAAGTTACCGCGTTATCAAAGTCGTGCGCATTAATATCGGTGTAAATCATAGGTACTTGTTTTTTAAAAATATTGTAAATTTTCTTTGCATCTTTGTAAATATAATTTACAAAATTTGATACACAATCCAAACCACGATATGAAACGTAACGATTATAATTTTTGTCTAGCGCGCACGTAATATGATAAGCGAAAGCAACAGGCACATGTCGCTGACGCGTTACAGTGCTCGCTTTAGTTGGATCAGGGTCACAAGACTCAAACCGTTCTAGCATTGTTTCAAAGTCTGCGTATATAACAAATGGTACAATTTGCTTTCTATTAAAATGTTTAAATTTAATAAAAGAACCCTGCGGAGGTAGTTCCGTAGCGACACCTCCACAACTATGCGAATCAAGATCGTCGTATGTATTAAAAAATATTAAACAAACGTCACAAAAATGCAATTTACCGTGATGTTTTGTAATTTGATTTTTAACAAGTCGCGGTAAATCTTTGATTAGACAGTAATGTGACAAATTATCGCTTTCTAGATAAAGTAAATGAATTACCTTTTTCTTTAAATTATTTGATTTATAGAGAGGTCCTACCACAGTACTATTTTTTAGCCCATAAATATAAACACAAATTTTAGGATTATTTACTTCAAACTTGGCAATATCTGAGAAAGTCAATGGAAATTCTATGCCTTCTATATTTAACACATCCCGGAAATCAGGGTAAGATGATACTCTTTCAGGGTGACTGTTGGCTGGGTATAAAGCAGCAACAATTGACCATAAAAAGCAATACTCATCATTATTTCGAATATTTACACAAGCTTTTTAGATTTTATAGTAGCCGGCAACTCAATAAAGCCTGAACCGCGCAAAGGTTGATATTTGTTAATATTCACCTCTAAGTGAGAGCTACTCAAGAATGACCAGCCACTATCACGATCCTGGAATTCTTCAACCTTTTTTGTTAGAATGCATTTAATTTGGGATATTAAGGGCTCATATTCATAGTTTTGATGAAGTGTATAATTTTTTGTACAAAATGATTTCATCTCTTGAGAGTCATTTTTAAACATAAAAAACAAAGCAAAATACTCAAAGTTAATTTTCACGCAAGTATGTTGTTTAAGGGACAAGTCTATTAATGACTTAATTTTTTCATGAATGCTAATTAAGAATGAAGTCAAGGAACAGTTCTCATATTGATTAACAATTCTATAGGAAGCAATGCGATTTCGAAATGCAGAATTTATTAATTCAACACCATCGCAGAAATTAGAAATATTTTTGTTTTTGTGATTGGTGCTGCGTAAGTGACCTATCCAGTGCTTGCGCTCAACAGATGTATTACAGACAGTACAGAAAGGCATTTTAGAGGTACGAAAATTAGATCAGAATAAAAATTATTTAAGTGTTTCAATAAAATATAAGTGTTTTAATGAAAAAGAATGATCTAATAATACTGCATAAAGAACAAATTAAACAAAAAATAATTACATATATTTATACGAATGTCGTCACTATACTAAACAGGTCCTTACTAAGTAATTCATGCGCTCGTTGCATGAATTTTTGCAGCGCATTCCACTGCAGAAAGCCTCAGTGTAACTGTAATTTCAGTGTGACTAATGCTATAGTTTTGGCATGGGCTTTGATGTCTACATAAAATTCATCCTACATTATTATATATCTCAATAAAAATATAAGTGCATCAATGAAAAGAATGACGTACCTAATGATATAATCACAAAAAGAACAAATTAATCGTAAAATTATAGTACCTATTTAAAATTAATATTGTCACTGTAATACGTGGGCTCTGCGTCATTAAATAGTTCATGCGCTCGTTGCATGAATTTTTGCAGCGCATTCCACTGCACAGAGCCTCGGTCTAATTGTAATTTAAGCGCGACCAACGCCTTTCTCCACCGATTCTCACGAGGGATGGAGACCACGTCACCCTTAGCGTAAACCTTGATGTCTACGTAAAATTCCCCTGATAAGTCCACTTTCCTTCTCACCTTCCCGTTGTCGACACGGCTCACGAGGGACGAACCGAGATCAGAGCACGAAGTAAGTGGCCGCTCCACATCCTCTTCTAAGCCGAAGAGATCTGAGCTGCGTTTCTTTTCGTTGTAATTTTTACTGTAAATATAAAAATAATAAATTACTATAGCGAAAGAGGCTGTTTACGCTGGATGCGGAAGGCTTAGGCTGAGGTAGTTCAACAGTAGATTGCAATAGACTAAGTTGATTGACAGTAGATATGTTTATATATACCTAGGTAAGATATATTTTATCTAAAGTTGTTACTGTACAAAAAGAGTATCTTATAGGTGTGTTAGGTATCTGTTTCAAATACTAGTAGAGGACTTATATGTATATAACACTTAAATATCCACAACACACAGCACTAAAACTAGATATACAAGCAGTATTAAAATATTACCTCGATTTCGACTCGGAAGGCTTGGAAGTGCCTCGTGAATCCGGAGCTTTGCGCTTCGTCACCTTTTTCTTTAACTTCTTAGCTTGCGGTTCCTTATTCACTATGGAATGCGAGTATTCACTTTCGGAGGCAGACCTGCAAATAATACACAAAGATTATTATTTATTGTTACAATCACTATTCTTTTTTCTTTTCGTGTGGTTAGTGGTCAACCTGTTATCAAGAGTTGTTCAAGCCGCCCGTAGGCCTCTGACATGGCTTAACGACTGCTATCAATTTGACAACAACCGGGACCGACTTTTTACGTGCCCTCCGAAGCACGGAGACGCTCAGATGAAATCCCACTAAGCGGTCACCCATCTATAGACTGGCCGCACCCAACGTTGCTTAACCTCGCTAATCGTTTACCGATCAGTGAGTGAAACTGGCTATGAGCGCCTCACAATCACAATTGATAATAACTCATTAGTTTACGACTAGGATTTGAACCTGCGATTGTTATTATTAAAGGAAGTTTAGACCAAATTGACTTAAAGTGAACAATACATAATATATCCACTGAACCACAAACATCCTTAATTATTTAGATAGCACTTACTTACATTTTTGTTGTATTGATGTCGGTTTTCAAGCGCGTAACGATAAGAATAAACACTTAGAAAATATTTTTTGAGAGTCAAAGAATTTAGGCAACTATCTTTCTCAGCCGGCAGGCAGAAACCAGGTCCGTATCTGGGTTGTCTTGTCACATTAAGACAAAGGAATAAAGTGATTTTTTGATCTAAATTGATCGGGTTTTATATACAGAAATCATCCATTCAGCAAAATTATTTTACTTTAAAAAATAAACTTTAACTTCTTTGTTTTAAATAATTATGAGTAATTATTGTCAGTTACGTCCCTTTAAATTACATCGATGCATATCGATTCCGTCAAATTGACTTTTTGCCCTGAGAAATGAAATATAAAACCATCGTTTATGCAGCGCCGACAAAGAAATGAATACATGTGTGCTTGTTCATAAGACATCATTACCTAAGCATAATATATATTATTATGAACTAGCTTTGCCCGCGACTTCGTATGCGTTGAAGTTCAGTTCTATTTTTCTAAAATTTTATAGTTATTCTACCATTCGGAGTGGACAGGAATCATACAAATCAAATATCATAAAATCAGTCCAGCCATTGTCAAGTTATAAATTGTGTTAATAACACCATTTTGTTTTATTTATCTATGTAGATTAAATAATATTTGAGAGATTTTACGAGACTTATTTAAAACGCGTAGAAGAAAGCCAATTATAAGTAACAATTTTTAGTATCATATATAACTAACACATGCTGGTCAAACTCGTGAATTAAATTAATATTGTAAAGTAAAGAGCGATTGCGTAAGGAATTAAAACCTACCAAAACATTTCATCTACCAAAATTTTACAAAAACATTGTAAGTATTAATTTTTGTTAGATTGTTTATTACTTAAAATACTACTATTATATTATATACCTAATACTAAAGATGAGTTATTGACTACAGAACCCTAAAAAATGTGTCGTAATATGTAGCAGTAATTAAATATTTTATGAATGTGTATTATAATAACATTTTATTTGCAAAATAGTTTTACATACTGGTAGTGAAGCAGACATTAGATAAGTATATAATAAGTTTGAATTCGTATGCCAACTACTCTTTATGAAAATGACTATAGAGACGTATAACAATTCACAAACGAAGTTATTTTCAAAATTAGTGTCAGAATATTTTCCAGTTACCTATATAAAATAATGTATACCTACTTATTTTATAATCCTACTTTTGTTTGAATTATCTTAGTAAATTGTATAAGAGACAAATTTTAAACAAAAACTACAACATGCACGAATGTCATCTTTCTCATCGTATAAATATGTTCTCACGGAATTGACACATACATGCACACAGCTCACATACAACCTAATACGAAACTGCAAGTTACATTATGCAGTTCAGCAGTTTTGTTAGTACCATTTAGCAACCTGTAATCCAGTATCATTACAAAACGTAACGTGAAAGGGATAAGTATTTAATTATATTATTACTCTCTAGTGCTGATATAATGGAGGTTCCGAATCTCCGCCCAACCTTGGTTGGTTTTCAGTTAGAACCTAGAAGTAATAATTTCGGTCGACGATAGGTAGTGAGTAAAGTAGTGTAGTGCAACATTTATATTATTACTCTCTAGTGCTGATATAATGGGGGTTCCGAATCTCCGCCCAACCTTGGTTGGTTTTCAGTTAGAACCTAGAAGTAATAATTTCGGTCGACGATAGGTAGTGAGTAAAGTAGTGTAGTGCAACAGTTATATTATTACTCTCTAGTGCTGATATAATGGGGGTTCCGAATCTCCACCCAACCTTGGTTGGTTTTCAGTTAGAACCTAGAAGTAATAATTTCGGTCGACGATAGGTAGTGAGTGAAACGAAGGCGACTGAGGTGAGCCGTAGGAACGACAGGTGAGACAACTTCACATAGAAAACATGCTTCGCGATCCAAAAATATTATTGGGCATTCTACTCCACCTTCCGTTCACTCCAGAAGTATTATTGGGCATTTTACTCCACCGGGAGAGACGGAGGCGAACGAAGTGAGCCGTAGGAACGGAAGGTGGAGTAGAATGCCCAATAATACCCTACTGTGGTGGGATAAAGATGTGCAAGGGGTAGTACGTGAGAAGAAGCAGGCATGGTTGGGCTGGCTATCTGTCAGAGCCAATGAAAGAATGCAAGAAGCAACGAATGAGGATGTGAATGAAGCTAGGAATAAGTTTATAAGAATGAATAAGGTAGTGAAAGATGTAATTAAAAGGAAAAAAGAGGAATTGAAAGACGAGTTTGATAGAAGATTATCTGAAGATTGCCGGACCAACGCGAAGTTCTTCTGGAAATCCATTCGCTCGGTTCGAGGTAAAAGCGTAACCACAGAGCTGAAATCAATCAGAGATAAGAATGGAAGTTTACTGAATGAAGAAAAGAGCGTACTGAAGAGATGGAAGGAATATTTTAAAAGTTTATTTGAAAGAGAGGAATGGCAAGGGCAAAGTTTCGAAATGAATGATAATGATAGTAGTGATGAAAGCCCTATTAGTATGGATGAAATAATGAAAGCATTGAAAAGCATGAAATCAGGAAAGGCTGGTGGGTATGATAGGATTACAGTCGAAATGCTGACAGGTGGACAAGGTCTTATAGCAAATCAGTTGTGCCGCCTTTTTAACTTGTGCTGGAATAGCGGCCGTGTACCAAGTGATTGGTGCAAGGCCGTCATAGTACCTTTATACAACGGAAAAGGCTCACAGCAAGAGTGCAAAAGCTATAGAGGCATTAGCTTGCTCAGCGTCGTCCGTAAATTGTATGCAAAAGTGTTAATTGAAAGGATTGTGAAAGTAACCGACAAGAAAATATGGGATGCACAAACGGGATTTCGAAAGGGTATGGGATGTACGGATCAGGTCTTTTCCTTACGCAGCATAGCCGAAAAAGTTTTGGCCAAAGGTCAAAAGGTCTATTGCGCATTCATGGATCTGGAAAAGGCTTATGATAAAGTGGTGAGGAATGAACTTTGGTCGGCATTGTCCATGTATGGAGTGAATAGCAACCTCACGCGAGCTCTGAAATCTCTTTATGATGATTCCAGAGCTTGTGTTAGGATGAATGGGCCCTACACAGAGTGGTTTAGCATCGATAAAGGTGTTAGACAAGGATGTGTAGCGTCACCTTGGCTGTTTAACTTATACATGGACAATTGTTTGAAAGATTTAAAAGATTGTGAATGGGGATTAAGAATGAATGAGTTACTTGTCAAATGTCTTCTTTATGCCGATGGCCAAGTAATACTTCCGTCATCGGCGGAAGAGTTGCAGGTGATGGTAACTATTATGCATGGTGCTTTTGAGAGTAAAGGAATGAAAATAAATGTAAGCAAGACGAAAGTAATGGTATTTGAAAAGGAAGAGTGCGTGACGATGTGTAATATTATGATTGATGGAGAAAAAGTGGAGCAAGTGAAAGAGTTTGTATATTTGGGTACTTTGTTTACAAGGGATGGTAAACATGACGGAGATATTGAAAGGAGAACGATTGCTGGCAACAAAGTGAATGGAGCCCTACGCGCTTTTATGAAAAGTCGAAATGTATCCGAAAAGGCACGTTTGGCTGTTCATAGAGGACTATTAGTGCCCACACTTATGTATGGAAGTGAAAGTTGGGTATGGCAAAAGAAGCATGAGAGCAGAATAAATGCTGTAGAAATGAGAGCGTTGAGAAGCATATGTGGTGTGACTCTGAAAGATAGAATAAGAAATAGTGTGATTAGAGAGAGAAGCGGCATGAAAGTGGATATAGTTACAAGAATAGAAAAGGGTATGTTAAGCTGGTTTGGACATGTAGAAAGAATGGACGAGGAAAGACTGACTAAGAAAGTTTATAAGGCTAGTGTGAATGGAACAGTCGCAAGAGGAAAACCTAGGCGAAAATTTCTCGACCAGATCGGAGGCGTTCTGGACAAAGGCCAGGTTAAGAGCTCCTTGAACCGACGGGCGTGTATGAGGAATGTGATGAAAGTGAATGAAGCCAGAGAAGTGTGTCAGGATCGTAGCAAATGGAAATCCGTAGTCTCTGCCTACCCCTCTGGGAAACAGGCGTGAATCTATGTATGTATGTACATACATACATACATAGATTCAGTGTGTCAAGATCGTAGCAGGGTAGGCAGAGACTACGGATTTCCATTTGCTACGATCCTGACACACTTCTCTGGCTTCATTCACTTTCATGACATTCCTCATACACGCCCGTCGGTTCATGGAGCTCTTAACCTGGCCTTTGTCCAGAACGCCTCCGATCTGATCGAGAAACGTTTGCCTAGGTTTTCCTCTTGCGACTGTTCCATTCACATTTTTATTATAAATACTACTCTAAACACCTTTTATGTCAAAAGACCTATATAGTGATTTCTTAATTTCACTAGGTGAACCAGTGGAAGATCAACAACTCGAATATAAATATGAAGGATATATACCATGCTTTGTACCAATATTTAATCACGTCTTTGATCATTCGGTACGTACAATACAAGGAATAAATCAATAAAACTCTAAAATTCTAACTACAGAAATATACGAGGGCATGGCTGCAAAAAAAAATAGCGCATGGTGGATATAGCGCATTTACGAAGCGCTTTGCTTCCACTTTTATAATGCGTACCGCAAATGAGTGGAACTTTTAACCCAAGTCTGTGTTTCCCAATGAATACAAACTAGGTGTCTTCAAGTTGCGAGTGAATAGGTATCTTCTAGGCAAGCGTGCTCCATCGTCGACTGCATCGTCACTTAACAACGGGTGAGATCGCGGTCAAAGGCAAGCCTATTAAAATAAAAAATAAAAACAGTTTCGGATGCCGTGTTGATACTGAAAATTCTTCAACAGTGAAAGACAGCAACACTTTACTAGATCTGCGGGTATAGCAAAAGCCAAATACGCCTGGTCACAGGAGCGTTCACTGGCCATTTTGGCTCCAAAGACTTCCTGTGCTGATTGAGATTGACACACGATTCGATCTGCAGAGCCTGTGGTGAACAGGACGAGTCCATATCGCACCTACTGTGTGAATGCAACGCGTTGACTGGACTTAGGATGAGTCTGATGGGATTGGCATATCCAAACCCTGAAGACTTCAGGCTTCTCCTTCTGAATTGTACACTGCAGCTAATGCAGTACATTCATAAGGAGATAGCTAAGGGATGCATCTTGGGGCTGACACAAAAGATCCCACTGGGTCGAAGTGTCACCGGTCTGTACTGACTGGCCCTCACACACAAGATAAGATAAGACACTAGACCTGGGATTTTACTAAAGCAGCGCGACCGGGTCAGTTAGTAGACTGGGTTATATACTTACTTACCTACTACCTTAATAATATTGTTTTAGGCACTTCGACCAGATTTAAACGACAACATCACATATTTGACAGTGGAATATATCAATCCAGTTTCAAGCGTTCACATCGAGTTTTACCCGGACAATAATACCCTCACATTTATTATTGGTCTACCATTTTTTACTATACCTTTTGAAGTGTTAGCTTACGCTGTGTACAATAAAACGTATGATATAGAAAGATCGACCGCTAACCGTCATGCTCGGTTTCCTGAGAACATTCATATGAATAAATCATTATTTAAAGACAGGATCATATTTGGTTGTTATGACTAAACATGAGTAAGAATATTTATTGTATTTTTATAACTTATTTCTTATCCTAACTTATATTGTTAATGCAAATGTGAGTTTGTTTGTTACGCTTTCACTAACTACTTGACCAATTAACATGATATTTCGAATACATATTGTCAGGGCTACAGAAAAGAACATGGCTACCTTTCATCTGGAAAAATGACTCTTTCCGAGGGATAGCAAGTAAAGAATATTTTAAAACAAAGTGCCTTTAATTTTGTATTTATTTGTTGTTTATTTTTTTAACGGCAGCGACTCACCGGCGGCTATACAATAATAGGGTTTCAGTTATTTCTGTCATTCCACCAATTGACAGGTTAAACAATTTTTCCGTGAAGGACAGTCAGCCTTTCTTAAATGGAGTTAGGATTTTAAAAAAGATAGAAGATAGTTAACAGCAAAAGGGAGAAAAATGGTAAATGGCCATGGGAAAAATCTTAGTTAGCTGGAACTATAAAGGCAGAATGACGTTATTCGATATACAACTTATCTATACTAATATTATAAAGAGGAAATATTTTATTTTGTATTTGTTTGTTTTTAAGGATTTAACTCATAAACTACCAAACCAAATTTAAAAGTTCTTTCACCATTAGAAAGCTATATTATCACCGGAAAAAGTACTGTAACTAACATAATCTACTTTTACGCGAGCAACGCCGTGGGCAAAAGCTAGTTTATTATATTTGTTTCAATTAATTGCCATAGTCTCATGCCTGTATTCCTGAAGAGAGCAGAGGTGTTTTACATCCGCATTTTACCAGCTGTAGAATAAACTTACGATGTAAGTAACAGTAGACATACCTATACCGTCCACTAGGCACAAGTCTAGTACTTCTATCCTCAATGCTGCTACTAAATATAGGTAGATAGATAATCTGAAACTCACATTCGACTTGGCCGTTATAATTTGGGTTTCTGTAACCTAACAATGACTGACAGTGGGCTACTATGATTAGTTAGAGACAGAGCCATCTACTCAGGAGATATACTAATGTACAAGTGTGTGCGCAAACACAAGTGCACCCTCGATGTCCTAATTATCATAATCCGACGGATCATAATCCGACAGGATAACAATCAGACATGACCGAAGAGAGATCAGGGTCAACGATTTTACGTGCCTGCTGAGGCACTGGACAACATTTCCTTAACTTCTTGACTGAAAAACCTAGTAACGTTTTACTAGCCCAATCTTCGATTTCAACCCGAGACCTTGTGCACAACAGTCGCATTTTTTACTTTGAATTCTGTTAATGATTACAGATATCCTACCATTTTAATTAACGAGATGATATGGATCTAATCGATTTTTCCAATTTCACAGAAGACAAGACAAATTCATTTACGCTATAAATGTCACTGTAGTGTCTTATCTACGCGATACATCTTTAATAAATAACATTTCTCGAAAGCATACTATGTGCGTGAGACAGTTGCAATGTGTAACGTACACATTAGTATTATTCCTTATACATATTTATGCTGACGATGATATTAGCGTAGATGTAGAAAGTCTGGAAAATGAAGAAGATAAGAACATCACTATGCCAAAGAATGAATTTAATAAATTAATAAAAGCTACTCTAAATATGAATAGTGACTTCAAGCCAA
The DNA here is from genome assembly GCA_963564715.1 of Catocala sponsa. Classification (NCBI taxonomy): domain Eukaryota; kingdom Metazoa; phylum Arthropoda; class Insecta; order Lepidoptera; family Erebidae; genus Catocala; species Catocala sponsa. The sequence goes on along the minus strand of OY751334.1, from coordinate 21,198,112 downwards.
CAATTTTTACATACGGTATGTAAAGTAACTATTTGTTTTATAATGCAACGCCCGCACTAGACATAAATCCTGTGTCGCAGGGGACTTTAAAAACATTCAAACAACGGACACAAAGAACACCACGACTCCGAACAGCCATTTGTGGATCAACCAAAGTTTTGTCTCGTGTGGAATTCGACCACTTAAATCATTACGCCATCTATGCAGTCAAATCGTTATATTATCAATTGTAGATATAATCTGATCGTACTTAGATTGCATGTAAAAGTGTCGACACTAACAAGAGTGAATCCACACATTAGATAGAGTACGAAAGTGTACAAACAATATGACAATTTAGTCGAGGAATGGCGAATGTAAGTGTGTGTTTTTCTCGTTTATATTACTGTCTGCATATATTATAGTTTGTAACTGCCTTTTTGGCGCAATGGTAGCGAATGCGACGAATCCCGGGTCGGGCCAACAAAAAGTTATTGTGTTTTTCTGTTAAGAAATCTCAATACGAGTCCGGAGTTTGGAAGTTGGTGGTGTTAGACAATCCCGTGCCTCGGAAAGCACGTAAAGCCGTGGGTCCTGCGCCTGATCTCTCTACGGTCGTGCCAGATTACCCATTCCATCGGATTATGAGAGTTAGGGAACAGAGAGTGCACCTGTGTTTGCACACACACTTGTGCACTATAATATCTCCTACGCAGATGGCCAGTCTCCGTTAAGATTGGCCGCCATGATGAAATTCGGTTAGGTCATTATTATATTATAGTTTGTTATCAAATAGGTAACTTTATGTAATAAATTTACTTATTTTTATGTTGTACTAAATAGTAGTGGTACTGTCATCAAAATTGTATGCATAATTGTGAATGCTTGTAATTGGCCGTAGCTTAGTCATAGTATTTTTTTTAACTGTTAAACTTGAAAAAAATATGTGAGCGTGTTAGTACATGTGTGGTATCATGTTGACATGTGTGTCAGATGGAAGCTTAATAATAATAATAAGGAACTTCAAGAGCGCCCGTAGGACTCTCAACTCTGGCTTGCTTTGG